>OZ022500.1:1140000-3540000 GCA_963989385.1 Ctena decussata
TATTTTCTCTGGGAAACTGTTCGATATAGACTATTTCATTGGCTCAAACAACGGTTTACCTCAATCAATCAATCAATCAATCAATCAATCAATCAATCAATCAATCAATCAAAGTAAATCAAATAAGATCAAATCATTCAATCAGTCAATCGATCGACCAGTGAGTTAGTCAGACAACTATCAATCAGTCAGTTAGTCAGCCAATCAACCAATCAATCAATCAATCAATCAATATACCTTCTTACTATTAGCATGTTCTGAGTTAACGGTGAAATCTATGACTTTTATATCGATCGATAGGGGTATGAAATAGTGTCATGAGACATGAACACTCAAAACTTAAAAGATGAATTCTATCTATAAAATAGTTTAACAAAATTTAGCTTGTTATCAATCAACTTGGTTCATTGATTTGAATTCATAATACATTGAGGTTGGCCTTTACTCTTGTGACAGAAATGTTAGACCATTGTGCAGTTAAAATGTAACTGATACGCCAATTGTCACTAATAACAAGTCTACGTACATTAGTTTCTTTCTTTCTTTAATTTTTTCAACAGTTTAACCTTTTAACCCTTCTCTCAATAACTTGTCACAAATGTCAAGAGCAACATTTAAGGAAACTGAACAAAAGTAGTAGTTATAATACGATTAGTAACATAACAAGTCTCAACACTTTTACTATTACTACTGCTACTACTACTACTACTACTGATACTATAACTACTACTACTGCTAATTCTACCATTTACTACTAATACTACTGACCGCCACTACAACTACTACTACTACTTCTGCTACTACAACTACTTCTACCGACTACTACTACATCTACTATACTACTCCTGGCCACTACTACTACTACCGCTACTATTTCTACCACTACTACTGACAACTACTAAAACTGACTACCACTGCAACTTGAACTGCTATGGCAGCGAATTCTTTTCTTTGAGAATTGACTCCTAATGAGAAGGGAGCAGAAATGAAAATGACAGCATTTGAGCCGCGACAAGAGAAAACCAACAACAGGGCGGTGTAACATCGACCTGGTATTACTTACTTTTTATTGACGGACTGTTACAAATGTTGCAGGAGTCAAGGACAGGTTGCACGATTGGCTCTGTAAAACTTGGCAACCCTACGCTAGCTGACGACCTAGTTTTACTTGCGCCTAGTTTAAAGAGTTTGGAGAAAGCGTTAAGCATAGTATACGAATATTCCAGTAAATGGAGATTTTTATTTAACCATAATAAATGCCATCTAATCATATTTTCTCCCCAAAAGCCACCTACTGGTATTTCTGTAAAATTTGGCCCCGCCATTATTAACCAAACAGAATCAATTACTCACGTCGGAATAGAATTGCACCAATCATTTAAGAGTTCATCTGCAATTGATGCTCGTATTCAGAAAGGTCGGGCGTCCCTGTTTTCAGTTCTAGCGATTGACAGGGATACCGGTTTCGTTAGGCCCTCAGTCCTTTCATCTCTTGTTGAAAAGATATCTTTTCCTGTTGTTCTTTATGGTGCCGAATTATGGCACAACATTTCAGCGTCTGATATCTACAAACTAGAAAAATTTATACGCCTTGCGGCAAAGTCACTTCAAAGATTCCCAACTCGCACGAGAACCGATATTGCATTAGGAATGCGTGGTTGGCTGCCACTTATGTCCTATATCGAACAAAAGAAACTGTCATTTCTGCAAAATCTCTGCACAATGCCGCCAAACATGCTATCAAGACAAGTATTTGACCTGCGTATGAATCTTTTTACTCTCAGAGGTTATAAAAATCAATTGGGTTTCATTCCTGATATCTGGAAAATACTAAAGAAATATAGCATAGAAGACTTTTTGCACAGATATCTAACTACAGCGATGTTTCCTTCTAAGTATGCATGGAAGTCATTGATTAAAACAAGAATTCGAAATTTTTATGAAGCAGCCTGGAATGAAAGGCTGAACAATGATGCCGACTTTGCGAGGTTCAAAATAATACAACCTGAGTTAGCATTATCAAATATCTGGAGTGTTGCACTCGACAAAACATCTGCTCACGCTACATTTCTGGTTGCAAGACTGTGGACCGTGGTACCACAACAAACTGATTCGATACAATGTTTGCTATGTGGCAGCTTAACTTATGACATTTATAAACACATTGTGTCTGCTTGTGTTGGTTTTTCAAGAGCAAGAAAACTTTTTATTACTCATGTTATAAATGAAATCAATACTGACATTGGAAATTACCTGAGACAAACAGACTTAGAATCATTCTACTGTGCTCTATTAGGGGCCAAGAATCATACATGCTTTGAATGTGATGAAACTGTTTATGACATGTTTTTATGTAGCTCTGTAGCATTTGTAAGCCAACTAGTCACACTTTACACTAGTCATCATGATGTCTCGACTTAAGGGAGCTGTGACACCTCCGTGCTTTTTCCCACCATTTTTGCAGGGAGAGGCAACTTTTGTCGTATCCTGTTTGCTTCCCTTAGCGATGCGGCCTTCTAGATGGGGACTGCTCCTGAAGGGAGGAAACCTTCCGTTAGGAGTTGCCCCCCATTGGAAGGGAAGCTGGAATGAAGATCGGCAGAGTGGCTTCCCTTGTAGGTGCATCCAGCCTCGATCAATACATTTGCCGTATATTGCCAGTTTCAATTCGCTGCTTACATTCCTTGTGTTTCGTTTCGGCAAGGGACTCAGAACGGCGACAACTGAATGCAGTTTGGGTCACGTGAACTTAGGCCGCGCGAGTGTGGTGAATACGCATGCGCAGACTGACCACGGTTTTCACTCTTCATCTCTTAGATACGTTGAGGAGGGGAGACTGTGGCCCGTCTCCGCAGGTGTTCGGGCTGATCCGTCTTCTCTTTTCGCGCGTGCCATGAGGTAGCATTTCACTTGACGTAAATGGCATGTGTGCGGTTGCATTCGGCAGCAACAATGCTAGTTCTATTGAACATATCCACTTACTCTTCCTGTAAATATTTTATCTTGTTCTTCGTACTTACCACCCTGTTATATTGTATTTGTAATCTCTGATAAAGAGGAAATAAAGAGTATATATATATATATATATATATATATATATATATATATATATATATATATATATATATACTACTGACAACTACTAAAACTGACTACCACTGCAACTTGAACTGCTATGGCAGCGAATTCTTTTCTTTGAGAATTGACTCCTAATGAGAAGGGAGCAGAAATGAAAATGACAGCATTTGAGCCGCGACAAGAGAAAACCAACAAAGTGGATGTGCGCCCAGCGCCCAGTGTGATCGGACTCTTCGCTAAGTGCTGAAAATGGCTAAGGGTCTAAGCTACCTTCATGCGGACAGCGAAGTCTCTGATCAGGCTGGGCGGATGCCCAGGCTGATCTGAGTCTGTGCTGGGCGCACAACCACTTTGTTGGTTTTCTCGTGTCGCGGCTCAATTTTGTTCCGCTGACAGTGTACTGTGCCCATGCATCTCTGCAGAATTATTGTTATTATTATTATTATCATTATTGTTTTCACAATTATCATTATAAAGACCATTATAAAGACCAACACCACTAATGGTTATTACAGGTGTGTCAATTATGAGCCTGTCCGTTAAACAAAACGCCTTATTGTATGCACGAGCAGTGACGTCGCAGACCAGTGTGTGCAGCTGAACAGACTTATCAGACTCTTTGATCGCCACTTTGTAGATTCTTCAGGGTCATCTGATTGCCTATACAAACAGGGAGTTCTGTGTGCAGACTGCGCAGAATGATCTGAGTCATTCCTGTTTGCGCAGGCAATAAGGTACCTTTCCTTGTGTCACGACTGGTATTTGCATTATTTGAAAGTCATGGTCCTTTTAAGTTAATGTTTAAGTATTTTCAACCAGACAGTGATATATATGTTATGCCCCCAAGAAAACAGATCATCTGAGATAATGTCACCTTTTTCGGTCTGTATTTGTTTTAAAAGTTTAGATGAACGCTATTACATAAGCACGTACAACCTCAAGCTCTTTTAACCAGATGGGGAAAAACAAACAATAAAGAGAATTTGTTTATGATTTGCAACAGTTTAAAGTGTTGATAGGAACAAATTTAAGTCGTTTCAAAAACATATTTCCTAGTATTTCTATTTTTTTTTAGGTCCAATTTTTTTACGATTGTATACACGATCTGTCTAGTCAAAATCTGTATTCTGAAACAGAAAATACATGTACAGGCATCTTTAAGGCAAATATACTCGAAAACAAAATATTAAGGGGTCAAACTTTTACCCTGCGATTTCTGGAACATTTCAAACATTTGGTAAAATAAATCATTTCTACCTTCCATTTCTTTCAATTTGCAAGTTTTGTACACATGAAGTTTGAAACTATAGCCTATATGTTGACCAAGTCCAGACTTCAATTCACACTACCCTCAAAATCAAAGTTGTCAGAAGTCCATTAGGAGCAAATTCACCAAAATTTTCGATTTCGCCAATTCATGATTTTTTTTGTTGCAAAATTGCTCGATAATCATCAAATTTAATCAGTTTTAAAGTCAGTAAGCTGTAACAAGTTTAAAACTCATGGCAATTTTAGAAGTTATGCCCGATCAAACTGACGCACTATCAATTCTCTATGGGATTTCAAACAACTTTCATTTTAGGGCTAGCTTGACTTAAAGCCTGGACTTTGTCAGGACAGCTAGTTTGACTTAAAGCCTGGACTTGGTCAGGACAAAGGCTATAGGTTCAAACTTCATGTGTATAAAACTTGCAAACTGAATAAAATGGAAAGTAGAAATGATTTATTTTACCAAATGATTGAAATGTCCCAGAAATCACAGGGTAACAGTTTGACCCCTTAATATTTTTTCAAGTATAGATTGCACTTCCAGGAGAAGCAGTATACATTTTTCGCCATTTACATTTTGCCTCCCTTCTTATCGCGGGTCAACTCTTACAGGACATGCTGCAGAAAGTACTCCTAGAGGAAGGGCTGGCGTGTATAAACACAAGTAAATCCTCAGATCATGTTTACAAAGTTGTGTTAAAGGACAATGATCAGGAACTGATACAATAAATTTATACATCTAACCCACAACACGAAACTGGAAATACAAATGTAGTAGCATAAAGTAACAACTAACATAGTAAGACGAAACGAGCGGATAGCAGAATGAACAGCTCTTTCCTAGGAAGGTGGTCATAAAGGTAGCCTTTTCCAAACATAATATAAAACCACTAGTTCCACTTATTGGACGACAAGACAATACTTTTTTACATACCATGTTGCTGTTTTGGAAAAAAAAAATGAATTAACGGTAGGACCTACGCGTATCTCCATACCGTGCAGAGTAAAGCTTGAAAAGTCTCAAACTGATCTGTTTTAGGAGCAGTTGCATGCTGGATATATGATGCTATTACAAAAACACGTATACAAGTAAACCGAAGGCAAATTATCAGATCATGACAAAACGTCATCAAACTTTCAAACTGATTCGCTAAAACTGAAGCAGGAGTTGCGTGTGAAGGTTCACACCATCTATATACTATGGAGACATGTTCAGCCGAAAAACGACAAAATCAATTTCATTATTTATATAGAAACCACATGCAAGTCTTCAAATCATTAACTGGAAAACGTATAAAGTTTCAGACTGGCATGTTAAACTGTAGAAGGGCTTGTGCACACAAGGTACTTGAAAGAAAGTAACAAAATATACTCCGAAGTCTCTACAGGAAACACATCGTATCAATCAAGCCTGCTTATTCAAAGCACCACCAGAGTTTTTTTTTTTTTTTTTTTTTTTTCATTTTTTTTTTATCAAAAGAGATTTTTACCCAGATCTTACATATACTTTATCACAGTATTTCACTATATGCTTTTTGCTATTTAATAGCAGAAAGACAAGTCGGAGTCTGTGCCACCCGAGCGTATTAAAGAGGAACCGTCCGGATTCAGTGGGTCAACAACCTGGCCCCAAGGTTATAAAGATTTTTTTCATGCTCAACTCAGCTGAGCATGAAAATTTACCTGTTAATAAATAGCAAATTTTTGATAATTACAGTTGTTTTCTTGCTCAATTTAGCTGAGTATGAAATTCTCTCTGCTTATGAATATGAAAATGCCAACTCATGTTGGCATTTTCATATTTATCAGCAGAGAAAATTTCATGCTCAGCTGAGTTGAGCACGCAAAAAGTTATATAACATTGGGGCCAGGTAAGCATTCTGTAGAATAACGTTCACGTTGTTTCCAGTTCTTGACAAAATGATCACAAATCGATCTCGAGGTCTGGAATAATAAGAGCTTAAAAATAAGAGCATTAAAAGAATATATGGGAAGACTTTATAGGCCCTTGGCCTTGGACCAACAGCAACTATTATGCGTATCAACCTAAAAGCAAATTTGAGAAATGTATTCGCAAAAATAAACAAAACTTCACAAAAACATGTTAGTGTACGGAAGGAACAAACATTGGAAAGACGAAAGGATAACGTACATCTTTTCCGGAGGTCTATTAAAGCATCTATCACCGGTGTTTGACCAAAACATTAAACAGACAATCATTTCAACATTATACCTAAAGCAATAGCCTCAAGGTTAACTTTTGTAATAAATGCCTCATTTGAAAATAAAGGTGAACATCCAACTTGTCCTTAAATTTAGATTAAGGCATGACAGGTGGGCAAAGACAGTACTGTGAACATTAAAGTGTGACCTATTTGATACTGCGCTGAACACAGCTGATTTTAAAGTGCATTGCTGTAAAAGTTAATAAAAGCACTGTTATGACCCAAATTATTGGGCCATAACAAAAGCTCCTGCGCAAATAGTGCAGACCCAGATCAATCTGATCAGGGCCTTCACTGTTTGCTGTTTATATAGTAAAATCTTGTTAAATTTTCAGGATAATAAGTGATATACAGTGACTAGTTATGCTAAAAGATATTAAGTGATATACAGTGGTGATTAGCCATGCTGCCCCAGTAATAAGGATCTTTGCAGAAGCATTTTTGCAGCGTAACCGACGTGAAACGCAATCGACAAGTGGGCTGGAACATAAACCTTAAGAAAATATATAGACCACGGAAAATTGAGCTAAAAATAATCAAGTGGATTATATACAATAGTGTTAATTTAAAAACAATATTGATTAGCGAAACTACATACATGAAATAACACTAAAATACTCTGAAAATGATAATATATAAAATAAAAGAGCCGTACTTGACCAATACAAGGAAATTCTAATAAAGATACTGAAATTATTTACGTACAACAATAATAAAAAAATATAAGAAAAAAAATAGTAATAATTATTAAATTGTGTTTGAATGCAATAAATTATCCACGAAAATGATGATGGTATATGATTCGGTTTTGAAAATGATATTACTTAAATTATAAAATAAAAGTGTCGTGATAAAGCTGTTTTGGAAATGATATGATAATTTTGTGACTGGATATGCGCTAGTTAGTATGATACGTACTTTTTTGGTAACAAGAGAAAGCGTCAAAATAGTTAACACTCACAAACAATAACATAAAACAAAATGGGGTTACACGAAGTGGCACTTTACAGATTTTCTATTGCAACGATTATAATTACTGCAACTGCATTTCTAGCACTTACTATTGGAGTGTTTAGCCCAGCATGGACTGTCGTGGAACGAAATGGGATACGGATCAGCGAGGGACCGTGGTATACCAGGGCATGCCCCCACAGTGGAGGGGACTGTATATTATCTTCTAGAGAAGCGATTTATGGAATGCATTCAGATGGACGAGGAGACTCGGGTAAATCTATCTATCTATCTATCTATCTATCTATCTATCTATCTATCTCGTTAGTTTAAACAATATTTTATTCAACAATGACATGTTATATATTCAGATAACAATTTTCGTGAAAAGTGATTTGGTCGAAAGCTCATGGCTTGTATAGACCATTTCTTAATTCCTATCTCGTTTTTGCCAGTTTGTCTGTTTATCCGTTCACATATATGTGCTGCTATAAACGATTGTCAGAATTACATCTCACACCAAGGCAACTGAATGGCCTTCTTTATTGCAATGTTTTATATCTATATCAATATTTGCAACAAATACTTTCACTCTTGTAAATCGCAATTACATATTCATTGAAGACGGTATGAATCATCTTTATGGACTATGAAATGCAAGTTTTTATTGGGTATGAAAATAAAATTTTAGAATCTTTAGGCGAGTTATTACCGCTGTCAACATCTAACCAGTCAAAATGAATAAAAAAATTCAAAAGTATGTAAAGGTCACAAAATCTTAGAAACAGTTTGCCTCCTCTTCTGCACTAAAATTTATATTCCACACACTGATTTGCGTGGTAGAACTGTAGACCTATGTTTCCAGGGTCGATTTTTCTTCTTAACCCCTTCTTTGGTCAAGTGTACATCCCCTGACTGTGGTCCTATTTTTTCATTTGCAGTCTGTGAAGTTTCATTCAGATATTCCATGTAGTAGCGGAGTTATCAAAGGTAAATAACTCATGAACTGGAAAGGTCAGAGCGACCGTCCTAATTCACAATATGTAAGCTTTGATGTTAAACATATCTGTGAAGTATCATTTATAATATTCCTTATGGTAAAAGAACTACGGGTAAAAACCTATTTTCAGACCTGTCAAGGGCAGAAAACTCATGAACTGGAAAAGTAAGAGTGACGGTTTTAGTCACAATATGTAACCTTTGATGTTCAACATATCTGTGAAGTTTCATTCAAATATTCCTTATAGTAAAGGAACTACAGTTAAAAAACATTTTTCAGACCTGTCAAGGGCGGATAACTCACGAACTGGAAAGGTCAGAGTGAGGGTCCTTAGTGTCAATATGTAACCTTTGATGTTCAACATTTCTGTGAAGTTTCATTTAGATGTTCCATATAGTTAAGGAACTATAGGTCAAAAACCATTTTTCAGACCTATCAAGGGCAGATAACTCACAAACTGGAAAGGTCAGAGTGACGGTCCTTAGTCACAATATGTAACCTTTGATGTTCAACATATCTGTGAAGTTTCATTCAGATATTCCTTATAGTAAAGGAACTACATGTCAAAAACCATTTTCAGACCTATCAAGGGCGGATAACTCACAAACTGGAAAGGTCAGAGTGACGGCCCCTAGTCACAATATGTAACTTTTGATGTTCTACATATCTATGAAGTTTCATTTAGATATCATAAACAGTAAAGGAATAACAGGCCAGAAACCATTTTTTTCCAATGTGAACAAGGCAGTAACTCTGTTAAAAATGGACGGATTTTGCCCATTAACAATCGCCGATAACAATATGTATGCAACATTTGAAAAAGTTCCATGAATAAATACTCAAGTTATCGATCGGAAATGGTGAGCACGGACGGACGGACAGACACCGAAAGGTATATCATAATACATCGCCACTAAAGTGTGGCGGGGTATAAAAAGTCTGTATTTTGATTATTTATATAGAATTGTGGTCAGAATTAGGTAAAACTGCTGTGTATTCCGAAAGAACTTTTCCGAAAGAAAGAAAGATAATGTACCGAAGCCATAAGTCCGAGGTTCTGTCACGGAAACAATGACAAACCCTGAAAGCTTTAGACAGACAGATACCTGTACGGAATTGTCCAGCAGGACAGTAGCAGTATTCCTGTAGTAATTGTAACAGGATTCTTGGCAGGAATCTGGACATGAAAAAGTTTCCCAATGGGTTTTCCACGTGAACTTTTCACTATGATATAAAATTCCCTACAGGATTCCAGCAGGACTCAGTGTGGAATATGAAGTGAAATATTTAAATTAGCAGGAATTCAGGCAGGAAGTTAGGCAGGATTCCAACCAGGAATATTCAAATGAGCAGTATTCTCACTGTAAAATTTGAAATTCCTGGCAGGAATCCTGCCAGGAATATGGACAGGATTTTTGGCATGAATTTGGTTGTGTTGTATATTACACAAAGACCTTGACATACTCTTTCAACATGCTATTTAAAACTTTCACATACACAGTGGCTTTATAAAACACAACAGAACACATATCTTGTCAATCTCTTGGGTATTATGATTATATTATAGACATGGATCAGTACTGCCATTGCTCTTTAATACAATTTTATGACAGAAAGTTATTCTGTTACCACCACACATATATGGAACTCATTTTCATTTTTATGTCCAGGGATGTGGGTGGGGTACATGAAATTGAGTATAAATTGAATATTTTACCCCTAAACTTAAATCTGCCTTTAGAAATGTATGCATTAATGATACAAAAATAAAACTTACATTCTCTTCATACTAGCTGTTATTCATTCATCCTTCAAATAACACAGAAAACCTTTTAATATGTTTAGTACAAACAAACAGCATAGCCAGTCTTCAAGTTGAATTTATCGCTTATGATTCACTGTGTAGTTGAAGTGTACCGCCAAAATCTCTTTGCTAGATTCAACTAATTTTGTAAAATTTTCAGCTCTGTTTTCCTGCTAGGATTCCTGGCATGAATTTTTCAAATTTTCCTGCTGGAATCTTGAGTGGACTTTTTATCATTTTCCACATACTGTTATAATTCAGCCTGAAAATGAAATTCCTGTCAATGTCCAGCAGGACTCCTGCTGTAATCATGTCAGAATTTTCGTACGGGTAGAAACCCCTGTGCAGAGATGTAAGCAGGTGCTCGCGAGTAGTAAGCAGCATTTTCCTGTTACAATACACCCACATTGTCCATGTATGTATAGTCCGTTTGCTCCCAAATGCAAACGGCATCCCCAATATTTTCTCAAACTTGGTGAGAGGTGAAAGATTTTCGAATTGCTCATTCTTAATTTTTATCCTATACATAACCAAATCAGAATTTTGTAGAAATGTGGGGCTTTGCATAAAAAAGTTTCTTTGCAAAATAGGACCTACGATACGTCATTTTCGCCTCTTATTTACAAGGGAGTAAAACTTGGCTGTTCGAATTCCCGTTTAGTCTTACGTATTAGAGCATGTGACCAATGTATGCCATCTCAAGAACAAAATTTGCATAATTATTTGAAATTTTATTTATAATCCCTTTTTTTTCTACTTTTTGTTTCACCCATAGATCACAAATTTTGAAACATACACTTTTTACTCGCAAAACTATATAATAGTTTAATATTTATGTACAACATAGTATCACCTGACAAGCGACACCATGCGTTATGCGTGCGGACACGTGAATACAGTAAAGCCAGAGAAAAACTTGACATAAAGTGCAACTGATGTGCACTAGCCCAGAGAAAGATGTGCACATGACTTTGAGTAAGCTGAGAGACACAGGTGCACTGGACTTTGCGACCCAAGTGCACTAGACAAATTTCCAATTCATCGATAACCTGTGAATTCAAGGTGCACATTTATGTTCAGTATAGGTGTTATTAACCTTCTCTACAGTTCTCAGATCAACATGTTAGACACCATTTATTCTTGATATTTTCTTTTTATTTATCTTTTTGCATTCTGTCCTTTTTAACCAAACATATCAAATTTGATCTTTTTAAGCCATTTGAAGACTGTAATCATCATCAATTCATGAATGAATGTCTATCAAGTAAAACTAATGATAAAAGGTTTGGATAATTACATCAAAAAAGAACATTCTATCAAAGTAATTAAAAGGTGCGCAAACAACGATTTTGTCAAATCGGTTTTTCCATATGATATAATTTTGAATAGGTGGAGTGAGAAGTACCATGAAATTTAAAGTGACCTATTTTACTAATCCTTACTTAAAGATGTTCGAGTATAGAGATGTTTGGGAAGAGCTTGCTTAAATTTATTTTATTGTTGTTTTTTTTTTTCTTTCATTTATTTATTAATTTATTTATATAAGTCGACATGATAGTATACTTGGCTATTTATCCCTTTAACTACATGTATTTCAGAAGTAATTACATAATTACAGAATTATGTTGACTTTTATATATGATATTGTTACAATGCTATAATTACTGGTTATCTACTGGCAAACCCATCGCATGGCCTGTCCACTAAGCGAAGACGCAAATCAGCCTGGTACTCCCTCCAGTCTGATCAGTCTCTACTGTGTTTCAAGCAAACAGCGAAGATTCTGATCAGCCTCAGTTGATGCCTAGGCTGTTCTGAGTCTTCGCTGGGTTATTTCATTCTGTCACGCATCGGCTCGAATGAGATGTGTGAATTAAGCGTCTGTCAATACAGGTTTCCTTCAGTAGTAGATTTCTAATTGTATTTGTTTAGGTGTTGTTAAGAATTTGAGTACTGTGTGCTTAAAGACAGAACTTCTCTGCCGGGGGGTCTGGTTCCCATCTCACACCATATTTACCTGTACAGGTAAAGGTGTGAAAATTGATTTAACCAATCACTGATCCAGAATTACCAGTTATGATCATTTTATTGGCTGACTGGAGGTATTGACACTATGAGATCAAGAGACAGAATGACACTGTTGAAGTTAATCCTCCTTATATAGTATTACCCCTGTCTTTAAGGCCTGGATTTTGCTCTAGCAAAATGGCACCTCATCCCACAATGTAATCCCCTCCAATAAACAGGTAATAAGAATATCGAAGGCATCTCCTAATCATTCATTATTAGGGTCATAAACAATTAAAATACTGAGACCACTGCCGGCTTCAGGGGTCCCAGTAGTGTATATTCATGAATCATTCAAGTAAAGCCTTGAAAGTGTTAGAGATCAGAACAAATATTTTATAATTTGCGGATTAGTAATCTAAGAATAAACTAAAAAGGACAAATTGCAAAAAAAAAAAAATAATTAAAAAAAATAATAAAAACTGAACTGGTAAAAGGAAAAACAGAAGAAAGAAAGAACTTTTGATGAATTAATATATTTTAAAATATTTTCTTGTATTATCACTTACAATTCGTACTTACTTTCCTTTTAACCATTTTATATATTTTCAATTTATTATTTTCAATTTCAATATTATTATCTTTTTAATTTCTTATTTTATCTATTTTTTTTGTTCTATAAATTCACTTATTTATTTGTTTATTTATTAGTTTTTTTGTAATTTGATTTATTTAGATATCTCAAGCAAAAACATTGCAAGTTGTAAAGATAGAATTTTATTTTAAGCCTCGCTGCATAGATCCCAAAGACTTCAATTAGCTTGTGAAACCTATGTTTTGAAAATCATTGCTAACCAATTTGATAAAATAAGTTTTTCACACCTTTTGAAAACATTGAAGTTGTAACAGTTGACATGTTTTTACAAAGAAACGGACACTGTTTGATTGTGTATTTATCAATATCTGTGAGGTGAGTAATAACTCATAAGAACTTAAGGTAGTCACATTTTGATAATAAAACTGATAATCTACCATATTTTCCCTAAATATTTGGACACCATATTCCATTATGACATATCACAGAATGTTGTAATGGGTGGTAAACTGGGTAATCTGGGTACTTTACTTTGTTCACTTAGACAAACTGTCTCAGCGTGTAGGGTGAAATTGGTAGATAATGATGTTGATAATAGAGGAAGGACCAGTGATAAAGTTTGTCTTGCAACATATGCTACTTACTATGAACGCTCAGACAAACCTGCTGATCTGTGCATGCTTGTTAACTCTAAGTTAATCCTTAAAGCCAAATATATTTGAAAATATTTTGTTCAAGCTGTATCATATTGAGACTCCAAATACAAGATGGCACACAGTGTAGATCCAGATGAGGCATTATGAGCTCATTCACGCCAGTGACAAAAATAGCAGAATTTGCAATGGCGTAGATCCTGATGAATTCTCAATATGAATTCTCAATATGATATAGCTTTGACAAACTTTTTTTTTTAAATTTTGCAGACGTAAATTTTGTCGTCTGCTTTTTGGTGCTTAAATGGTTAATAAACTAAATGAGAATGTTGTCCCCTTCAGGTGACTGAATACACTTTAAAGGTGAAGCAACTCTTATCATTTTCATTTTTGTCTCCCAAATAGGGTTCAACCCGACAAAAATTGAAATGCTCCCCTATAATCAAGTTCTTTCATATGTGAGTTTATTTTGACCAGGGAAGCAGACAAGAAAGTCTCAGAAGTTGTTCCTCTTTGAAAAAAATGCAGAAAAAACATGATAAGGTAGTGAACTGCCTTTGCCCTTGCATTTCATATCTTGAAGAATGTCTTTAACATTTAAAGCTTTAGAAAAAAAAAGAAAATGGCTGAATTAGCAAATAGCGTAGATCTGGATGATGCGGCTCATAATGAGCAGCCTCATCCAGCTCTACACTGTTTGTCCTCTTGTCTTTGAAATTTTATCCATTTCTTTAACATCTAAAGCGCTTAAAAACAAAAATAGCTGAATTTGCAAAATGCGTAGATCTAGATGATGCGGTTCATATTAAACAGCCTCATCTAGATCTACACTGTTTGCCCTCTAGTCTTTGGATTCACAGTGTGATTTAGCTTGGGTGAAACGTTTTTATGACATTTCGATAAATTTGAGTAAAACCAAAGCCGTTGCGGCCGCCTCGGCCTTGGCCGGACTACTTTTTTGCCAAGCATTATATGGACCTTACTTCTTGGCCTCTTTTTCGTTTCCATTTCTATTCTCTCTCCCTCATTTGTTTTAATATAAATTAATACAAACCGATTATCATAATAATCGAAAACACGCGATTGTGAAACAGTGTCACCAAATGATAAGCCTGAGGGTGTAAAGCGAAGTGTCGGCACACTTCTTATACAAACACTGCGTCGTAAAACATGATCCGCGACACGAGAAAACCAACAAAGTGCTTGTGTGCCTAGCGCAGACTCAGATCAGCCTGGGCATCCATCCAGTCCGATCAGACTCTTCGCTAAGCGCTTAAAGGGCAGCTAAGGGTCTTAGCTACCTCCATGCGGGCAGCAAAGACACTGATCAGACTGGGCGGATGCCCAGGCTGATCTGAGTCTGCGCTGGGCGCACAACCGCTTTGTTGGTTTTCTCGTGTCGCGGCCATGTTTTAAAACAGCTTAGACCTAACTGGGAATTACATATTCTTGTATCAGTTCTTTTTAAAATGGTTTTTATTAAAACTAAAAGAATGGAGAGGGAGGAGATGCGGGAACCTAATGTTACGCTAAAAAGCAACTCCTCACTTTCTGTACTGTGTTTTTATTATCATTTTTTGGGGTTTATTGTATTTTTTTTCTTTCTCGATGAAATATCTTAAACAGCATTTTTTCAAATGTGTTAATGTAAGAATGCAAATAAATAAAACATTAAAAAAGAATATTTTTCATTGCCATTTATGAAAATAAATGAGTAGGCGAAACGGCAATAGTGATATATTTTAGAGTAGGCGAACTGGGAGTAGGCAAAATGGGACAAATCATAGGCGAAACGGGAGTAGGCGAAATGGGAGTAGGCGATACGGGAGTAAACCATTTCTTCATAGAAAGTTCAAACATGTTGTTAACCCTCATTAGAACCGTCTCGTGTCTCATTTCTGAATTTGTTTACTTAAGCCAGCGTAGAAGTGTGAATACCTGTATCTACTCAGTTTAAGAGTTAAAACAACAGTACAATAACCCGTGAGATTCAAAAGGGTATTGGGTACATTGTACACGGATTGGAGAACAAACCAAAAATAATTACATTTGCATTTGCTTGATCCACAACTCACTGTTTTATTTTTGTCATGATTCAAGGTCAAATAAAAAAATAAAATTGATAGTTTAAAAGCTAATAATACATGTCTTCTCTGATACTTAAAATAAATAATTACAATATTTTAATTGTCTTCTATGGTATTTAGAATGAATTAATAGATATGCATCATTTTAAGCGTCTTCTCATATACTCCAAGAAAGAATGAAAGACAGAAACAGACAAAAACACACACACACAGACAAACGAAGAGTTCCAAATTCTTCGAGAATTTTCACTTTGGCAAATAAAAGAAAAAATAAAGCCATCAGAAAATTAAAACTAATACAAATTTAAAATTCTTATATTTTCTTTACTCTTGCAATAAAGATTTAAAAAAAAAAGATGTTCTGGTTAGCGCACAAACTGTTATCTCCAATCCACGACTGGCTAATAATACAAGTACAGGGTGTAAAGGTTCACTCTGAACTCTGAACTTCAGGTGCACTAGGGTTTGAGAATTGGGTGCAACTCAGTGCTCAAAGCTAGCTCAGGTGTAATGCAAATCATGTGCAACTGGGTTGCACAAGGGTGTCAACTCTTTCTCTGGCTTTACTGTACATCATATACTCCTACAACTGTAGTAAACAACGAGTTTACGCTGTTGCCTGTCAACAATATTTTGGCTGTTCTAACAAGCATATGACGCCCTTCACTGAAATGGCTTAATTTCTTCACTACTGTTAATGGAAAAATCCAAAAATTTGGATTTTTCGTATTCTGTTATGTATAGTTATAGGAGTCATTAGGACATTAGAACATTTAATGGAACTTTCGTCGTTTTCGAGAAAATAAGCAAAACCCCGTTTGCACTTGGGAACAAACGGACTTTTTTTTTTATATATATACGGTTGACAGTCCGGTAACTGAAAGTATGACAAATAACTTACTGATGTAACTGATTTCATTGTTTATATCAGTTAAACACTTTAAACACCAATGACGAAAACATAGCGTAGATCTTATTGAGGCGGCTAATGATGAGCCGGCACATCTGGATCTACACTACTTGCCCTGTAGTTTTTTAATTCTAAATATGATATAGCTTGGACGAAACATTTTTGAAATTTTGCAGACGTAAATTTTGTCGTCTGCTTTTTTTTGGCCCTTAAAGAGATAAGCAATTACATTTTTTTGTCTTTTCTTTCTAGTAATGCGAGATGAGCACTGGCTGGCCATACAGATTGAGTGCACCTGTGCCGTGGCTCTCTCATGTCTGGGGTTAATAGTCGCCATACTTGCCTTTGTCAAGAGAACTTGGAATTCTGTTCACTGGCTACTGATAGTGGGTGGGACTTCTATATTTACTTCAGGTAAGTTAAAAAGGTAAAGGTAAGGGTTTCCCAAAACCTAGTAGCTATTGGGCAATGGGGGTTAGATACCCACTGTCTTGGGCACAGCATATGAAAGGCTTATCCCATCATTCTCCTTTTGCTGCATTATCCTTCAAATAAAAACAAAAATGAAAAACCAGAAAATGCACCAAATATCCTTCAATAAAAACAGAAATAATAAAAAAATATGAGACAATTAAGATAATTTCCGTAATTGTCGTAAAACGGAACAACCTGGTCTTACACTACAGATGGACTGGCAGACAGGGTAGACTGATCAGACTGCTCCCGTAGTAGTCGCCTGGGACTGCACTGTTTGATCAGATCTATCTTATCCAACAGTAATAAGGACGCTTTTACTAAGCGGGCACATGACGTCGAAATGGCATCGTACTGGCGTCGATGCGACACAACACATGACATCGAAATGACGTCGTACTTACCTTTATGTGACGAAGTGGCGTCGCATCGACGCCAGTACGATGCCATTTCGACGTCACATATATGTGCCCGCGAACCCAGAACCTTAGTATTGAAAACAGGGTGTTAACTCTCTTGACCGACAAAACTTGATTCCTCCCCAGCAGGCACATGACGTCAAAATGACGTCGTACTGGCGTCGATGCGACACAACACATGACATCGAAATGACGTCGTACTTACCTTTATGTGACGAAGTGGCGTCGCATCGACGCCAGTACGACGTCATTTTGACGTCATGTGCCTGCTGGGGAGGAATCAAGTTTTGTCGGTCAAGAGAGTTAACACCCTGTTTTCAATACTAAGGTTCTGGGTTCGAGTCCGACCGGGTGGTGATTCTTTTGTGCCTTTGGATTGTTTACATGTATTTGCATTTTCATATAGCAAAATAACCATCGGTCCGAAATAACTCGATACTGCTGAAAGTGCAGAAAAAGTTATAAAAGTTACAAGGCCATCTGCATCGGCAGAAAATATGTCTTAACTGTTAGATTCATTTTAGGAATTGCATATTGTGAAATGTGAAGTGACAGGCAAGATATGCTTATAGCGCTAATGGTTTTGACTAACTGCAAATGAGCTAAGGTACAGTTTCCTGGAAGCGGCGTCTATATTACATATATGTGACTGTGCCTGCGATTTTGAACCTTGTGGAGGTGCGACGTTGACGTCACGAAACGTGAAATGAAAGTGACGTCATAAAATTGCACGTAAAGTTAATTGTATTTCCGCGCACTGACTAATAATTTTCAATGCGTCACCAGAAAAGACTGATTCAACATTTCTATCGGCGTGTTTAATTTTCTTCATCTACACTCCTTTAATAGATCTTTGAAAACAAATGTCAGGAATCAGAGTTATAAAGGTTTATCCAGCTTGTATGTAAATTGTATCCAATCAGTAAAACGAAAACAAAAAATCGGGTGGGCGTGAATTTCGTTTGCTTTTGCATTAAACCTTAGCGCTATTTCTCTGTGCTTTTCAAAATCTATTCTGGAAGCACTAATAAATATGAAAATGTTAAAAACAATTTTTCGATTTTCTCTCCATAAGGCTCAAATTGCCAGACATGTCACATATTTTAAAAGATAAGTCTGCGAAATCTATGAACAAACGTACTGTTCAGAACTTAAGCATAACTACAATCAGCAGGTACATGACTTCGTAACGACGTCGCACTGATGTCGATACAACGTAATCACGTCAAAAAGACGTCAGTCTGACGACGTCATTTCGACGTCATATGCCGGCTAGGCAGGTACTGTAAAACTCGATAAGAATAGAACATCTAAATTGATTTAATTAAGGTGAGGTGGGAGTAATTGACAAAACACATGATTTTATTCATACTTCCCTATATTGTACATTTTTAGCTCCTCTTTCAGAAAATGTAATAAAAAGTGGGCGTCGCCGTTGTCCTTTTTAAGATATCTGACCTCAAAAACGTCAATTTTTCCTCATTTTCGACACGACGTTATAATGGCGTTCTATGAAAAACGTACTTTTTTGCACGTCTGTCTTGGATAAAAACCTTCATTCTGAGAAAACAAAACACATTTTTTTCTTTAAAAACTAACACAGTATGGCCAAATGATAGAAGTTTACATCAAAGCAATAAAAATAGTAGGTCGCCGACTTAACTTTTGAGCTAAAGTGCATAAAATGCCCAGCGTGCTGTCTCTTTAGACTGAAATGTTAACGTCGCGCATGGTGACGTTAACGTTACTTTACTTTTCGCGCCACGTATCAACCGTCGCTTATTGTAGGATCCCGGCAAAGTTTGTCTAGGACTTTCGTCACTCATGATTATCATCCCCGGGAAAGCGGATGTAGTACATTTTCTCTCAATACATTAGCCGTCTTTGCTAACTTTTCTTTATTAATGACAAAAAAAGGAATCGAAAACATTTCCATTATGCCCTTCTATGCAGTTTACGGGCACCTGAGTTGACAAACTCTCTTAAGCAACAACTGTAGGTTAGGCGTCCACGTGTTATGGCATTTGAACAGTTCCCTTGTTCCTTGTCGTTTGTACAGTGTTAGCGAGTCAAGTTTTCCAGTACATGACCCGACCCAAGAAAGGAACCTATAATATTTCGCACTGCGACTGGATCTTGGCGACTCTCTCTCTCTCTCTCTCTCTCTCTCGCTCTCTCTGAAAATGACTGTGAAAATGCACCTTGAATTCAATTAGTGTCTAGGAGATTCAATGAATCGATTCTTTGATATATACACTTGAAAAAAATGAAGGAATGAAAGACAGAAAAATGAAATAAATGCAAGAAAAAAGAAACGCCACATTTCTTTTTTTTCTTATTGACAGAACAGAGCGTTGAATTACCGTATCAACGTTGGTAAAAGGTCCTGGTGATATTCACCTCGGCATCGACGTCGTTACGGCTGCCTGGCGTTGTTCAAACGCCAAAGACAGTCTAAGAATTTTTAATATTACTGCAATGTGGCCTAATTCTAACTGATTACTATTTTAAGTGTGGGTGGTATGATAACGATAACACCCCATTGCACACAGCATTTCATTGTGACATTACCATGGTCCTGATATGACTGAATTACTGTTAAATAGGACGTAATATCTCCATCCACCAATCACCCATCCATCCATTCCTCCATCCCGATCTATTTGATACTGACACCCGAGGAGCCCCGGTAGCTCAGTAGGCTAAGCGTTGGCCTGCTGATCTAGCGGTTTCGGATTCGAGAACCGCTGGAGGCGGAAATCTAAAATGCGCGGTCGAAGTGTAGACAGTGATCTGACTTCTCATTTCAATTTCATGAGGCGGTATCGTATGAAATTTGTAATAAAATTATTGCAACAACAGTTGCGAACTCCCTCTAACAAACTGATGAGAAACTGCCAGAGAAAAGCCTTTCCGCTAGTAGTAACTAGCTATAATTTTTGCAGTTTCACCTCTACGACATTTTCTATTTCCTTTTATTTTCACCCAGCGCTCAGCCTCTTTGCATTTTGTAATCAGACCATGTAGTACATGTAATCACAGAAGCGGACAATGTTGACGCCATCTTGTTTTTCTCAGACGGAACGTTTGACGTCATTCCGTAACGTTGCGACTGAAACTGCCGCACGGCGGCGCTGAATTACTCCCACCTCACCTTAATTGAGTTTGATTTTTCATTGCAGTAATATATTTGAACCATACAGATGAGCTTGCAGACTTTAGGAGCAGTCTAATCTGATTTAGTACTATCTGTCCCAATACCAATTTTTACGGTATTACAGTGGACTCGACAGTATCGGATCAAGTTCAATAAAACTCCTGTTTTGTTGTATGTGAATGCTAAAAGTATGTATTTTATGACACATAACAATTGCAAAATATCCCTTTTATTTATCCATGTCAAAATTTTTACGAAATTTATTCATTTAAGGGCAGATAACCTATCGAGGCTTACAGGAGGGTCTTACGACAGTAACGAATCAGGTGTGACAGTATCGGATCATATGATATTATGTTATAGGAGAGTTTCTCCGAGGCATTCTGACAACCTGCTTAGCCTCAATAGTGTTGCTACATAAACAGTTGGACCTATTAAACTCTCAGAGAAAACTTTTACGGCCTTTCAACGAAATCTTTCATGAGGTCCTTCACCAGCAACGGTTATGTCTGTTAAATAAAAGTTAAATGTATACGAAAGTACAAGCATGCCAAAACTTCTTATCAGTAATCCCCTGCGCCCCATAGCATGGAACTACTCAAACATTAAAGACCATAGTCTGCCTTTGCAAAGTGTAGACCCTGATAAGACCGTAGTGACTGATCAGGATCAACAATTTTACAGTGATTTTCCGCCTTAACGATATTTCAGTGCAATCAGTGTCTAAACACTACATGGTCATTCAGCGAGTTCTCCGGCATTAATCTAAGTCTACACAGTATACATATGTCCATCCGATGAACGCCAGTCATTATTGGGTTCACATATATGTGAGCTGATCTCGAATGTTTCTTCAGAATGTTTAGCAGAAGCTTAGTTGTGCTACGCATAACCTTCATTATCATACGCTAGAATGTGGGGCGTGGGATGGGGGATATTTTACAAAAAGGATGTTGTCTTAGTTTTATACTGATCTTCTTTGAAAGAAGACACAGCAGCCACTCAGGTAGTTGATTTATGACTTGTTTTCAGCATCAGACCATACATCCAACATACAGTTTTCCAGCTGAGGCCTGTATTTCATTCAAATTATATAATGATCCGTTACTGTCGCACATCGGTGCCTCACTTTTCAAGTCTTTAGTTTCATCAAATACTGGGATGTCACAAAAATAATGACTGCCTGCAATTTTAGGGATGTCAGGACACATTACAAAGCAAAACTGGTTTTAATCGCCTAATGATAAAATAGTTTAAATAACCAAAATCTATTTTGGGGGTAACGAGCAACAGGCAAAATGCAAGTGCCACTGAAGAGGGGCCAAGCTTTTCAACAACTCTGATTTGTTTCTCAGCTGCAGATGTCGATCGAATTTTTCACCCTGCACTTTGCCATTGGTCGAACTTGATGACTGTAATATAGTGATAAAAAATATTTGCTTCATTTGTGAGAAAAATGGGTGATAACCTACAAGTGATCCGATACTGTCGATGATCCGATACTGTCGAGTCCATTGTAGTAGATTTGCAGATGTGCAGGAAGGTCAATGTCACTGTTCGAGTGTTATATTTCTCATTTTCAAAGTTTCTTTTGCAGCTGTTTTGTCACTCATTGCTGTGCTGAAGCTGATGCTGACAAGTGACCATATAAACGCGTCAGCTCCATGGTCACGTGACCTGACGTTTGCCGGAAGTCTAGCAGCATTCGGGGCCTCGTTCCTGTACGTCTTCAGCATTACCCAAAGTTGTGTGAGATGTATAAAACTTAAAACACTGAAACGTAGTTCGACATCTAGACTTCGGAATTGCAGTACTCAGCAGGGACAGAATATTCAGGTCATCATTCTGAACAATTTTCCAAGTAGCGAATCTTCTCCACAGATCGGAAGTGCCATTCCACCAAAGCATGAAAGCAACCCACCTGCTTACAGTGATATTTGTGGAGGAAACGTCACTAGCTGAGAGACCACACGAGATTCTATGAATATTTCGAAATTTGAGATGAGATTATAGTTTTCGCTTCTCGACACAAGTGGTCGCATAAACAGACAACAGGCCAAACGAAACTGAATTTCGAGGGGTACGGATTCCTTTATAACCCGGTCACAAATCATATAAAAGCATGAGGTACCGTATATAAAACGTCATTCGGCTTCTGGATTTCGTTGTGCACAAGAGCTCAGATCAGCTCATGCAACCCGAACACAAGGTTAAGAACGATCGACACAGCTGCATTTAGTTGGTGAAAAAATTCAACCTTTTAAAAAAGTGAAGCCCTTTGGCTAATTTATCAATTCAATCTTTAAAAAAAGTGAAGCCGTTTGGCTAATTTATCAGTTGATAAATTAGCCAAACGGCTACACGTTTTTAAAAGGTTGAATTTTTTACAAGGTTTTAAAAGGTCGGAACTCTCTTTCAATATGATAGCGGTATTTTTTCGTAAGCTTGTTCCATGGAGGCTAGAGGGAAGTAACTAATTCAAGGGCGTTTGAAATTGCACTGCCATTAATGCAATGCTGTTACTATGCCGATGACGTCCGTCCTGATATTGGTGGATTCTTGTTTCCATGGTAATTAACGTTGCAACAATATTGATGCAGTTTTGTTACCACAACGTGTACCTTCGGGATAAATGGTAATTGCAATGATAAAATAGTAACTGCAAAGATAAAATCAGCAGACGCATCAGAGCTAATATGCAAGATATAAAAAAATATTAATATGAATCTTGACATGAGCCCGTCCAGATAGAAATCGACCTTATGACACGCGACGTGAAACTGAGATAAGTGACGTCAAAGTTTGACGTTACGTCAGACGATTTTCCCGCTGTTTTACACGGCATATGATTCAATTTTAATATGAATGTTAATTGTGTGGGAAACCACCGTAGCCGCATATTTGTTGCCAGGTATCCAGAAATATGATTCTTTTGAGCCTTATGCATCACCAAAATTGCAGTTTGCGTTTATTACCGAATTTAATAAATTGAAAAATATCTTATTCGCAGATGCGTCAAAAAGCTTGATACTGGCGGCAGTTCTGGTTCTGTTTAGTTCATGTTCATAAATTTTCAGCTTTGATCTTGCGAAAATAATTTTCAATCTCGGACAACAATAATAATAATAATAACTATATTATTAATATCAAAAGTAAAATTCCGAACCGAAAAAAAACCCCAAGCCTTAAGCTTTGTGTAGGTACATGTATACAAACAGCGTCAGCATTTTCATGCATTCACTGACATTGTTTACAATTTTTCAGTTTAAACTGCAAGACAGCAAACAAAATGTAGATAAAATCTTGTGTAAAAGCAATTTCAAGTTTTCTTGCATTGCTTGTTTTCTACACCACAGACTGTCAGATCGAAGGTAAATTTGCAATAAGATTTTTTCCTCTCCTCCAGTGCCGGGTGGAACATTGCAGGGCAAGGGCCTACTGTGCCTGCAGTAGGTGCGGGTGAGCGTTGCTTGGGCATTTTTTCTATGGTCTATCATTTCTCTTCTTTCTCCCTCTCTCTGGGAGACTGCCCGATATAGACTGAAATACTGTCTCATAGGGCCGCTAAACCCAAAGCAATAAATCAGTCAGTCAGCGCTGACGAATACCGGGTGACAAACGGCAAAGGGCGGCATAAAGCTTAATGTCTCTAAATGGTGAAAGACAAAACGCTTACCAATTTTAACACAGTTTTTGGAGATTCTAAACCATTTTGATCTACTTACAATTCCCTGTCCAAAGAGATGAAAATTGCGAGTTAAGTCAAAAGTCAGTCTGGTTGTGTTATGTGTTTTTTTTTCGTTAAGCTTATATAGTTTTAATTTTCATACTTCTTTTTTTCCCAGTTTATATTGCTGGTGGTTGGTGGATTATATTTGTAAAATAAATTTACAAATTAAAAAAAAAAAAAAAAAAAAAACACGATTTTTTACTTTCGTTTGAAATTGTAGTTTAGTTTGTTTGCTTTTCCGCGGTTTGGTAACTCGAAGTCCGTACCTGATTCCATAGTGACGATTCTACTTTTGTTACGGACATAGAAAATATAAGATCACATCCCCTTTCTAAAGAGAAGCCTATATGATCAAGAAATCCATTCTAACCAAAAGCTGGAATAGGTGTGGATGTGGAAAAGCGGGAGGGGAGGAACTCGTAATAAAACGTAACTAAGTTTCAAATAAAAAAAGATTCTTATAAATTGGCAACTAAAATTACCTCCTTTCGAGTGAGTTTCTTTAGCTTGAACAAAATGGTTAAAAATACAACGTACAAGCCTGGAACCCCATTTATTGTCTTACCTTTGTTTATATTGCATTGCTGGGCGGGAAACTTGAACAAGAAAGTAGTTAGACAGTTTTCAAAATTAGGTTCTCTCTATTTTTTGCCAGTTATCTGGCACAGTATATGCTTTTCAACCCACATTTTTTTCACCAGTCATAATGGTTGAGCTGCTTTTCAAAACGATTTTTGTTTAGGCAATTTTACAACTGATAGGAATATGAAGACTTTAATAGAGCATGCATGCAATTATTTGTATGCAAATGAGCCGCGACGTGACAAAACCTACAAAGTGGTTTTGTGCCCAGCGGAGACTCAGATCAGCCTGGGCATCCGCCCAGTCTGATCAGGGCCTTCGCTGTCCGCTGTCCGCTTAGCGAAGGGTCTGATCAGACATGGTGGATGCTCAGACTGATCTGAGTCTGCACTGGGCGCACAACCACTTTGTTGGTTTTCTCGTGTCGCGGCTCAAATAAACTCAGCCTTTGCATCAGTGTCTTTGAGTCCACTAGGCCTTTGGGCCTGGTAAATTTATGGTGAACAGATGCTCCAAAGCAGAAGTGCATTTCTTGTGAAGTGGCAAATGCCACATGTTTATGTTTTCCCACCATTTTTTCAAGGGGAAACAACTTTTGTGTTTTTCTTTTATGCTTCCTCGGACGTAGCTCTTCAAAAATGCGATCTACTCTTAAAGGTAAAATGCTGCTGAAGGACTCTTGCACAGAAACAAATGCTTTGCTGTATTAAAAAGAAATGACAAACTTAAACTTAATTGCTTATTCATCTTTAGAAACTGTTGAAGTATTTCAAAATATCTAAAGGTAAGTTTTGTTTATTTTTTGCTTTATGCACTCGAAGCCAAAGGAGCACTGGAGGTACGAAGTGTCCGTATCGTCAGTACGTGCGAACGGCAGTACTTAAGCATGTCGGTCAGTTCGAATATTAAAGTGATTGTTCACATCTCTTAACTGATTTTCTATATCAAAAATAAATATGTCAGCATGTTCTAATTTAATTTCTACAGCTCATTTCTTCATCTGCTAAGGTAATTAAAATCATGTTTATTGCTCTTATCCTATACATCAGACAGCAGACATGTTTTCCATCAGGTCAGTCTGACAGCTTGAAACAGCTGGATAGCAAGCGTCTGTTTACCTAAACTTTTACGCATGGGAACCACTTTCAGTGGAGTTGACTGTGATTCCATATGGAAAGATTGCAATTATTTCTGAGCTGATATTGTCTTCGGATATGTTTGAGGAGGGAAACATTAAAAGGGCACCACTTGGAACCCCAATATACAGAAGAAGACTTGAAAGACTTTCAAATGCAGATGATAGCTAGACATACTGGTAGGGTCAATTTTCTATGGTGCAAGTGCAGTTTTTTGTAGGCCTGTGCACAGACTTTGGAAAAGCATGCGCTGCTCAGAATATGAGCATTATTTTGGGGTTTATCCTTTATATACTGTATCACCCATAACATGACAGACACTTTGATTTGTTGTATTTAGACCAATGTGTTCTACACACATCTTATGTCACATTTTTATACCATAAGCTCCTGCTTTTCTCTTCCTCCAAAGTATGTAAAACAAACAGTTATTACCATTATTCTCATTTTCATGCATTATTTAATGTATTCATTATTATTATTTATATTACATACTAGTACTATTTTAATGTGTTTTAAGTGGACCTGTTAATGCCAGATTTTATTGCCAGAATTACCATAAAATTCTAAGTATTTGGACAGAACAGTGCTATCCCAGATCAGACTGCTCCTATAGAAACAGTCTGATCATGGTCTACACTGTTTTTGAATCAGGTGTTGCAAAGGCATGTGTGCCCTGTTAACGTTAAACAGTATGCATTTCAATGAACAGACTGATCTGCCTTTGCATAGGAGCACTACTCTAAGCTAATTTCTCCAGCTGCTCTGTAACTCACTTTACCTTGCTGCTGCTGCTAAGTGATTCCAACAGAAAATATTTGAGGTCATTCAACTGATAAATGGCAGACTCCTGGGGCAAGTGATTATCATCAAATTACACGCTAATTGAAATGATTTTCACAAAACTTTTAGAGGTATGATTCTCATCATATATTTAACCTATGTTATAAAGGTTTAGAAAAAGATGTGAACAATCACTTTAAGTTTATTTCTTGTTATAGCTGCTTCGGAAAATATGTATATTTTTTGATAACCGTTCGAGGTAAAGGGATCATGCTTGGTATGACATTTACCTGGATCTTTCTACCTTTCCCAAGAGGCATGTCCCAGGGCGGGACTAAAGCCTAGAACTTTGTTACGGGAAATTTTACTCAAACTGATTACATGCGGTTGCTGTGTTAGCGTTAATAATAATGATATGCATTTCAAGTGAAAACATTGATAATGGTGTTATCCATACCAGTGTAACGTGACGTCATGTAACGTTATTAATTCTGGCAAATTTCATTAGATACCAGTATGTTTAAAACTGTCATAACATCCTTAATAATCTAGATAACTTCATACGGTTTTTACCTTTTTGTTCTATAATGACATTCGCATTCAGATAACAGAAAAGCTAAAAATCGAATTTTTATGTCATAAGGTCGATTTCTATCTGGACGGGCTCACATATTTGCGAAAAAATTTTTTTCCATAAACATTCCGTTCATTTTATGGTTGATATACAAACTTTTATTTTATGTTAAATGTAAGACATAAATGATTAAGTGACTACTGTTCTATGTCAAAAATTACGAAATTTACATGTATGCGCAAATAATGATAACTCTTTGAGCTCTTTTGGAACCATCAGTATCAGAGCAGATGATACATGTTTTGATCCTGCTGTCCTCGGTGAGCAAACAGGGCAATCGGACACTCTTACCGTAATAAATATTTTTGCCGCCGCATGTACCATAGCTGGAATTGTTCCATATTACATTTTCTTAAGGTGAACGGATACGTTCGTTGATATGTTCAACAAATTTAAAAATATGAATAAAGTGGATGATGTACGTAAATGTAATCGGTGTCCTGTAAAACCATAATTTGACCAGAAGGTGAACGTATGGATTGTGACCTACAGGTGATTTGATTATGTACAGACATTTGATACATGTATTTATATTACATTCTTTTTAGCTTGAAAGCAGTTCAAGGTCTGTGGTATCCCGTCAGTTTTGTCCATCCGCAAGATGATGTCAGTGTCTAGGGCAAATCAGATATTCCTGAAAATCGACATTTTTTAAGTTATTAGAAAGAAGAATTAAGAAAAGAAATAAATACCAACACTAAACAAATGAATAGTAAATGATCTAGGATGTATTTACTCCTATTTGTTTTTTTGCAGGCAATATCATTTCAATGTAAGGTAACTGAGACTGTTTCTTTTGTTTTTCGTTCATCGGATAGCAAAATGATCTGCTCTTTTCCAGGCAGGTGGTCAAAAACTTAGCCTGCAGATCAGGATCACAAAGTTGCAGACTCTAAACTGAAACTTCATCTCAGCTTCATCAAACAAATGAGCCGCGACACAAGAAAAGAAACAAAGTGGCATGTGTGCCCAGCGAAGACTCAGATCAGCCTGGGCGTCCACCCAGTCTGACCAGAGTCTTCGTTTTGCGTTCAAAGGGTAGCTAAGGGTTTAAGCTAGCTCCATGCAGACAGCGAAGACTCTGATCAGACTGGACGGATGCCCAGGCTGATCTGAGTCTTCGCTGGGCGCACATACCACTTTGTTGGGGTTTCTCATGTCGCGGCTCTAATATAGGAACTTTAGCACGACCCTTATGTTCCAGTGAATTAAGTAACTAAAACATGACTTGTTTTCACTGAAAACATAATAAGGGCAATGACAATGATTGTCTAAATACGTGTGCGACAATTCAGAACACCATGAATACAGCCAATTTAGTTGGCCAAACATATTTTATTTCTCGTTTTTCATAACACACATATATTACAACATACAAAATAAACTAGGATTGGAACGAAAGCAAATTGCTTATTTGGTTCTTCTCCTAGCCAAATTTATACACAATCCGAACAACTTGGAGACGTTGCGTAGTCCTGGGGCCGTATTCATAAAGCCACTTAAGTCGTTGCTAAGGCTAAATATCTATAAAGGAGATTCCCTACAACTATGAAATTTGGTCTGGAGGAACAGTCTTACAAAGACTGTTCCTCCGGACCAAATTTCATAGTTGTAGGGAATCTCCTTCTAAGAAATTTAGCCTTAGCAACAGCATAGCAACGACTTAAGTCGTTTTATGAATACGGCCCCTGGTCAGACAGTAGATAAAGAAACCGAGCTTCACCTCCTCTCATGACGTGTGGTCGTCTTGGCTTGGTACTGACTTCAAATGACAACCGTTTAAAGTGTCAGGATTTATTTATTTGCTAAAAGATATTGTTACAACAGGTCATATAAACAATCATAAAGAGGTATGCTAGTAGTAAAGGGTGTCACTATGGCCCCCTTCGTCCGGAGACTAAGTCCGCAACCTGGGGCAGTCTCCGGCCGGGAGGGGGCCATAGATGACACCGCTTTAGTAAACTTGAAAAGGCTAGTTTGAAATAACTTAGTCTTTTTCAGGGTAAAAGTCTATGTAATATGGCATAGGAGATGTCTTAAGAGGCTATACAGTAATATGCGTCTGCTATGAGTCTCTTGGCCCTGTATCTCAAGACCTCACTATACCAGAGGCATAACTCTATAGCGTCAGTTGATGGTGTGAGTTGCTGTGGCATACTCTTGTTCAATCTGTTAAATTTCTGAGGTTTTACAGTAATATGCGTCTGCTATCAGTCTATTGACCCTGTATCTCAGGGCCTCACCATACCAGAGGCATAACTCTATAGCGTCAGTACTTGTTCCTTGGACATTATAAAATCTTATATCTCAAGATTTTAATGTTCTGGACTGAAATTATTTCTTACTAGCCTTCTAAAGCCTGACTACTACATTTGATGACTAGAAGATCTCTGCTCCCAGTGCGCTTGACTTTGTGGGTATCTAGTGAAAGGTCCACATATCCACATTGAAATTGTGGAGCTGATGTGGATGTCAAGTGGAAGGTCCACATATCCACATTGAAATTGTGGAGCTGATGTGGATGTCAAGTGGAAGGTCCACATATCCACATTGAAATTGTGGAGCTGATGTGGATGTCAAGTGGAAGGTCCACATATCCACATTGAAATTGTGGAGCTGATATGGATGTCAAGTGGAAGGTCCACATATCCACATTGAAATTGTGGAGCTGATGTGGATGATGTGGACTTGATGTGTATGCAATGTGGAGGTTAAGTGGATGATGTGGATCCACAATGTGGAGTTTCCACATGTCCACATCTACACATTAGACAAATCGGCTTGCCCTGTCCCATTTCTGACAGACTGACACAATGCATCTCAAAACCTCACTGTTACAATGCCAACTGCCCAGGGGTTCACTTGTACCTCATACATCCCAATTCTGAGTAATATCTGATTCCTACCTTTTATTCTGTACATGCATATTGTGGTTTATTATTTTGAAACAAAATTTGGTAGGTGTTGACTTGTTCTTTCCAATAAAAGAAAAAAATTGAAAATCCATCAAGGCAATCTGGAGTTATTACAGGTTTCTTACCCTCCATATTCCGCGCATGCGCAGTGTGACAATTTATTTTAAGAGTTTTTGGTAGGTTTTGACTTGCTGTTTCCAATAAAAAAAGAATTATGAAAATCCATCAAGGCAATCTGGAGTTATTACAGTTTTCTTACCCTCCAAATGCCGCGCATGCGCAGTGCACATGCCTGGCAAAACATGCTTCTTTTATTTTAGAGCTAGTAGTTAGCACAAAATATACTCATAACTGAAGTGATAAATACATACAGGTATTCACTTTTCATTTGTATTATTTTTCTGAAAGCTATTACTTGTTTTGTCTATTTATAGAATAAAAGAAAGTCAATCCAGATTTACCTCCCTTGTAATAACACCATAATATGAAAAATTGAATAACTTTGTTATTTTTTGGCCGATTTTGATAAAATAAACACCAAAATGTAGATTTTATTATTCTCTAATTATTTTTTATATTTTAAAATGTGTTACTATAAATAGTAACATGACCGAATTCAAATAAGATATATGATATGCAAATGTCCAATCTTGTCTCAAGTAAACTGGTTTATGTTTAGGTATATATATTGGGAACTAGCATATTAATATTGCTGGTTTGCCGGTCACCACTGGACTGGAACTGGTGTGCACAACGGTTATACCGCCTGGGCCCGCAGATGCGAAGTCTATCGATTACATGTGAAACAGTAGAAGCCTTATGGCTTAAGGGGTCGGAACATCCATGGTTCCGTAAACTGAACCTCCGCTGGCAGGTCTCTGGTCCATAGCGACATTCAGGACTTGTGATCATGTAGATATGGCTTCAAATCGCCAGGGCTTCCCAGGCATAGGGTAACCGACCGGGGAAGAACAAGGTGATGTACAGCACACTCTTCTTGCTAAATTTTTAAGTGCATATTTTTGTCTTTACTGGCGTGCAAGAAATAAAGATTGCATTTTTCTGTGGCACTATAATCTTGATGAGAATTGTGTGAAATAATATATGAAACTTTAAATGCTATCCGGTATATAAGTGTGATGTTCAGATATGAATTCATTCTAGTTTTGAACAGAGAGAAGTAAGAAGCAAGAGAAAAAAACAAAGCAGTTAAAGATATTTGATGAGTTATAATTCATCTCCTGATCATGAAGGACTTCTATCTAACACTTCTGAGTGATGGTTCTCTGAAAACTTTCCCTCAAAACACACAGAGCTCTTTTACTGTGAGATTAGATCACCCAATAAATATCGAAAGCGAAAAGTGGGAAGTTGCTTTGGTGGAATTAATTACACCATCTCGAGTCAATAATATTTCAGAAAACAATAACTTTTTCTTTTTGTCATTTCTGGACCAAGCGGTATTTAATGCTGAAGGAGTAGATACGACAAAGGATTTGTGTGCTAGTGGAGAGGGCTGTCATGAATATAAATTATTTCTTCCTGAAGTAAATTACAACTCTCCACAGCATTTGGTGGATGAGATGCAATCTGTAATAGATACAAAACATGGATCTTTAATGAAACAAATAAATGCTTCTATCAGCATTACTTATGTTAAAAGCACAAATCGTCTAAAAGTTGTTGCACAAAATCCAAACCAGGTCAGGATTCGCTTTCCAGCTTCACTTGGAGAAGCTCTTGGAGTTAATCCGGATATGTCAGAAAACCCCATTGGAAACGAATCATATGCTTTCAAATATGGAGTAGACCTAAATATATTGCATAATCGCTTGTACGTGTACTCAGATGTAGTTGATTATACATACCTTGGTGACGTGACGGCCCCTATTTTGAGAGTTGTACCATTTGAGAATTCAAAACGCTCTCAGCAGTCACACAAAGAATTTGTCAACATGCACTGCGTTCCAGTAGGAAAATCTTATATTGATCAAGTTCATATCAGTATCAAAGGTGATACCGGTAAAAATATTCAGTTCAGCTCTGGAAAGACTTTAATTAAGTTACATTTCAGGCGGCAAATTGAATAAAAAAGAAAGAAAATTGTTTGATTTCTTGTTGAATAAGAAACAGGAAATAAGTATAAATACAACACACTGTTACAAGCGTCACCATTTCAAGTAAAATCTTGAGAGAAAGCAGAATGCCTGGTAGTTCCAATAACCTAACAAAAGCACATTGTGGGCTAACTTCTGAATCTTCAGGCTTGCCTGTCATTCCTGTTGTACAAAAAAGGAAAAGAAATCCTTCTACCTTTGGACAGATTCGATACCTTATGAAACGATTGTCAACTGCTTTAGACAAAAGGCTCAGAGAGGGTAGACCTTTAAAGTATTGCCGACTATGCAGAGCAGAAATTCGTTCATTATGTCGTGAAGAGAGAGAAAAACAACACAAACTCAAAGGATACATACACAAGAAGAATAAACATTTAAGACGTTTCAGACGGACAAAGAATGATTCTGGGGGTCAGAAATGTCATAGACGTAGTGAAGCTAAAGAGGATATCAACAGACAGGCGGGGAACAAGTTGGAGTTAAAAACAATGAAATAAAGTGTTAGTCACTTTTTTTTAATGCTATAACGATTGAGTAACATTGGAAACTTGTATCAGTTTTCTAAATGTAGGTTTGTTAGAATTCAGTTGGTATTTAGATTATTGACAGAATTAATAAAACTGGTTTTAAATAATACACATTTTTTTCCCACAATTTTCTACATCATTTAGTCCACAAAAGTGCTGTCAATTGGTAAAAATGTAAGAATTGCAGTGGTTTACCAAACTTAGCACAAGTTCTTCAATATCTATTGCAGACTATAAAAGAAAGAGTCAAAGGATATAACTTCATTCTTCAACCAGTCGTTAATGGGTCGATACCAGTGCAAGCAGTGCTTCCGTGAATTTGCTCGATCAGACAGCCTGAGAAGACATACGTCCAGTGGTGTTTGTAAAGCAACTACAACTATGTCAGACAGCGAAGAAAGTACTATCTCAGAAGTGTCAGATGTAACTACAAACAGAAAATATTTGAAGGGAATGAAAGGACATGATATCTTTGGAGAATATGATTATAGTAAACTCTCAGACGATCCAGATACAGAACCGTCAGAAGTCGAGACAGACAGTGAGTCTGCTAGTAAAGAGGAAAAACAGAAAGCCAAACGCAGGAAAATTCAAAAGACAAGTCCTTGGGATAGACTAATGAGAAGCACTTACAGAGACAATCAAGATCAGTTCGATGAAACGGTGGAAAATACCATGCAGGAGACACCTAACATCGATGTTGAATCAGCTGAGGAAATGGCATATGAAGAACTGAAACCAAAATACAGATCAACGCTGGTTACCAAGTATCAAGACCTCGTGGCACTCGGGTCTGCTTTGAGAAAAGATCCTATCCACAAGAAAGTAATATCAACAGCTCACAGATTGAAAGAAGATGAAGACTATGATGAAGAAGAGGCAATGCAGTATGCAGTGAAAAAAAGAAGATATCTACTTGAACGAAAACTTGACGAATATGAAAGACCAACTTTAACTGTTGAAGAGGAAACCCAATGACATTGATTCTTGATAGGACTTTGAAATTAACCATTTCAGCGATGGAAAAAGCATTGAGATCATTTAGATAATAGTAGAACTGCAGTGGAACCTATCAAAAGAGTTTTATTTACTATAAAAGACTTATGATCAATATGTAAACGAAGACAGAGGGACGGTCCTAATCCTCTGTCTGTCGTAATGAAAAGATGAGCGGGACAAATAAAATTGTTCTGAATTTAATCTGTTGTTATTTGTTCTTTTCTTCCTAGTTCTTATTTTTGTAACAGTGAGGTTTTGAGATGCATTGTGTCAGTCTGTCAGAAATGGGACAGGGCAAGCCGATTTGTCTAATGTGTAGATGTGGACATGTGGAAACTCCACATTGTGGATCCACATCATCCACTTAACCTCCACATTGCATACACATCAAGTCAACATCATCCACATCAGCTCCACAATTTCAATGTGGATATGTGGACCTTCCACTTGACATCCACATCAGCTCCACAATTTCAATGTGGATATGTGGACCTTTCACTAGATACCCACAAAGTCAAGCGCACTGGGAGCAGAGATCTTCTCGTCATCAAATGTAGTAGTCAGGCTTTAGAAGGCTAGTAAGAAATAATTTCAGTCCAGAACATTAAAATCTTGAGATATAAGATTTTATAATGCCCAAGGAACAAGTACTGACGCTATAGAGTTATGCCTCTGGTATGGTGAGGCCCTGAGATACAGGGTCAATAGACTGATAGCAGACGCATATTACTGTAAAGCCTCAGAAATTTAACAGATTGAACAAGAGTATGCCACAGCAACTCACACCATCAACTGACGCTATAGAGTTATGCCTCTGGTATAGTGAGGTCTTGAGATACAGGGCCAAGAGACTCATAGCAGACGCATATTACTGTATAGCCTCTTAAGACATCTCCTATGCCATATTACATAGACTTTTACCCTGAAAAAGACTAAGTTATTTCAAACTAGCCTTTTCAAGTTTACTAAAGCGGTGTCATCTATGGCCCCCTCCCGGCCGGAGACTGCCCCAGGTTGCGGACTTAGTCTCCGGACGAAGGGGGCCATAGTGACACCCTTTACTACTTATGCTTCAAATATCTTAAAAGTGTTATGAGACATTCAAAATTCATCTATATTACCTACCTTTCATGACCCGAGAGAAACTATTTTGACAAACTTATTCTAAAATTGATAACATTATATATGACTTCCTATTCGTTTTGATACATGCGTTCTATAATTGATACTTCCCTTTAATACTTTAATAAAATCGTCTCCTTATTCCGTTTTAGTGCAATAATTCTTAAAAGTTATGCGGCTGTCACACAGTGACGTATAGCATCAGCGTATGCCGACGTATGAGAAATATAGCAAACACGATGGTGTACGCTGAATAAGTTAAGAGTACGTTATGAACAAGTTACGAGCACGCTCAAATACGTTGGTATAAGTTGTTGTACGTCAAATGCGGCCCAAATTTTTGTGCATGTATAAAATTTTCAGCGTACGCCGACGTATTGTTTATAAGTTAGTCATAAGTTTGGTGTACGCGACAGGTAAGTTATGCGTACGTTCATGCACGTAACTTGTAAGTTAATCATACGTTGACATACGTCGGCAGCCAGCAGGTCCATTGTGTAGCGTACGCGTAACTTATTTCTAACTTTTATGTAACTTACCTGTAATTTAAACCGAACGTATCCAGAACGTATCCAACCTATGCCTGACGACCTAAGAACTTATTCAACGTGTCACGAACGCACTGAGCGTATTTAGGTAACATATCCGCCAGCGGCCTGGGCTTCAGCTATATATATTGGATACAGATCAGCAATTCATCACTTTTAAATAAGGAATCTTCTTGGACCGCTTCTGCTTTTCGTTTTGGGGCTTGGGAGGGGGGTAATACTTCAGATGCCACAACAGCTGCTGCAGATGCCGCCACGGATACCACTAAAGAGGCATTGGAGTCTGCGCGAGAGTGAGGTTGGCTGCCATCGTAGGCACGGCAGTCGGGTGATGATTGGGACGACGGTAGGCATGCAGGTGGTAAAGATGGAGTTTTCTTGGGTCAGCTACTACCGGCAAAGTTCTCTAATTTTCGTTTTTAGGCATGTCCATCGATCCACGTCCACTACAATAAAAAGTGTTGTAGAGAGCCGTCGCCTTACATCTGATCGTCGAAGCACGCTCCAACACGCTATACATAAGGTCGGCGTAAGTTAGACTAACGTTGTGCATGCGTTCGGCATAAGACAAGAACGCTACAGATACGCTGGGAACACGCTGTTATACGCTTGTATAAGTTATGTATACGCTAGGGATAAGTTGTGAATAAGTTATTTATACGTTTCAGTACGCTAGACCGGCTGCTGTTTGATGTTTTAATTTATCTCCAGCGAAAAGATTTATGTTAGCTAGGGAAATTGGTGCATTATGAATTATACTCAATGATCAGGGACTAATACAATCAGATCCCATATCCCCCTCTCACACCCAAAGAGAAAGACATTTATACATAAATTGACAACAGTTATGAGAAACAAGCACGGTAAACCGACTGAACAGCTCTTTCACAGACAGGTGGTTATTCAGCTACCCCAACTGAAAACAACAGTGACATCTATTTCTATCTATGTTCTACTTTAAATTACAAAACAAAACAGAAATCAAAGTGGGCAGCTGTAAAAGATACGATATTATACAATTATTGACTATGGAGACATTTGATATGATGTGATATTCACCAGAAAATATCCGATATTGACCGAGTCGACAGCCGAGGTCAATATTGGTATTTTCTGGTGAATATTACATCATATCCAATGACTCCATAGTCAACAATTCTTTTATTATATAACAACAACAACAAAATTGTTATTTTTTTTCAGCTAAGCTTGCAAATATGTTTTTGTTGCTTGGCTTGCTCTCAGCGTCTGTGTCATCCGTGCAATAGGTACTGGTACCCATTTCACAGTACAGTGTTTAAGGCATACTGCAGAAATATTACTGCTCAAGCACGTGATCTTAATTAAGAAACTAATATTCAATGGGAAAACCCCCATGTCAGTGAATATTATACAATTATTGACCTTTGTTGAGGTGAATATGCAGTTTTATTGACCTGCAAACATCATATTGACCGACGCGAAGCGGAGGTCAATATGTTATGTTTGCAGGTCAATAAAACTGCATATTCACCGAAATAAAGGTCAACAATTGTTTTACTATATGATAATTCTAAATACAGTTTCCTTTAATATTTATGATGGTACTACAAGGTATTATCTCGCGACGTTACGCCATTAACATCAACGTACATCAGACGTTACGTCACGAAAATACAATGACGTCAGCGTAAAAGTAATATTCACTGACTGGCCGGTGAATATCGCAAAATATTGACCGGCACGTGACGTCAAATTAGCCAATGAAATTGCGTGTTACATCTTAGTCATATAATAAAACAAAATATTGAATAGGTTGAAATCAGCTCTGAGCCAATGAAAATTGCTTTATTTATAGGTTATATGATAAAAATATTCTAAAGCCTGTCACTGTACATATTTTGTTCATCAAAGTCATTCGACCATGTGATCCACTTGGTTGCCTGACTATTTTGTACTGCTATATTTCTCAAAATATGACTTACGCTGTTAGAGCAAAAGTTTGAGTTTTGGTCTGACAAATATGTAACTTAGGAATAAAATAAACCCCATGCTTAGCGTGACAAAGAATATAGATATAAATGCACATTATTCAAAGCTGCATTTATAAACATTTGTTAATAACCGAGATTCGAAATGTTAGAGTGTTTGTTTTATAAAGCTGCAGTGGACTCACTGTTACAACAATAGGGAAAATCTACACGTTATTGCTAAACGTTCTTTCTTGTGACTCTGCATTGAAACATGACCCCTCATTAGAACATATCTAATAAGAGCCCACAATAGTTTTCTTTCTTGAAACTTTGTATGTAGCATTGAGTACTCAAGTACTACAAAGATTGTACAAATGATGACCTTCGGTTGACCTAGACCTTTTTTTAGGGCAAGGTCAAATTTGCTTTCCGATGCTTTTTTACGCATAAGATTTCATGGAAATTGTCGAATGTTTTGGTATTTGGTATACGGTCGACTAAATAAGAACATGACGATTTCGAGTAATAGAGACCAAGGACATTCTTGAACTTTTACCAAGGTCCCTCCCAATTCAGCACTCAAAAGCCACTGAGCAAATTGGAATCAAATTGCATATGGAGCATCCAGGAGTTGGAGGGGAGGAGGGGGGGGGGAGGGGCAAAAATATGTCAAAACGGTTCTTTCACATGAGCAATATGGCCCCCATGCCCATATATGATAAAAAGCTATAAAATCTTCTTCTCCAGATCCAATAGATTGTTGGCCTTTAACTTGGTAGGTAGCATTGGGTACTCGAGTACTTCCAAGTTTGTTCAAACAATGACCTTGGGTTGCTTTTTAGTGCTTTTATATGGGAAAATGCTATAAGATTTCATGGAAGGTGTAGAAGAGTTTGGTAAAAAAAAGTTGGTATATACAGTCAGCTAAATGTGTGCATGAATAATTTTGGTAATAGCCGTCAAGGTCATGTTTTGACCGTTAACCAAGGTCTCTCATATTTCAACATTTTTAAAAGTCCCATCAAAAGCCACTGGGCCAATTGGAATCAAAGTTTCTTACAGAGCATCTAAAGGACTAGGGGAACCAAAGGAACCAAACTATGTGAATAAGGATTTTGTGACTTAATCAACATGCCCATTTATCCTTTTCTCCAGAACCACTGAATTGATGGTCGTGAAACTTGATATGCAGCATTGGGTAGTCGAGTACTACCAAGTTTATTCGATTAATTACCTTGGGTTGACCTGGACCTTTTTTATGGCAAGGTCAAATTTGCTTTCTAGTGCTTTTAGATGGGAAATGCTTTAACAAGATTTCATAGAAATTTAGTAGATTTTGGTATAATGGTTGGTATAAAAGTTGGTGTAAAAACTGGTATATGCAGTCAACTAAATGAGCACATGAAGCTTTCTGAGTACCAGAGGTGAAGGTCATTGTTTGACCTTTAAGCAAGGTTACTCATATCTCAACGAATTCAGACATCTCCTCCAAAGCGACTTGTCCGATAGCAGCAAAATTGTCCTATGAAACTCACAAGAGTTTGGGAAATGAAAATTGGCTTGAATGGTTGTGATCACACGACCAAGATAGACATCTTTAAAATCTTTTTCTCCAGAACCAAATGGTGCACTCAGGTGAGTGAGTCAGGGCCATATAGCCGTCTCGTATCTATCTTTCTTTCAAGAATTCATAAGAAGTCTTTCTAGTTTATCGACGATATTCTTTGTTGTGTCTTTGAAAAATAGGTTTGTTTTGTCTGTTTGTCCTCTTTCATTCTGATGTATGATTTACCTACATAAAGATAGAAAAACATAGGTAAAAACAGACGTTTCGCATGCTTAAATGCTTTATGTATTTAAGGCTATACTAACGGAAAAGCAAATTTAATTTCATTCTTTATACAAGTTTAATTGTATTGGTAGTCTTGTAGGGTGAATATACAACTGGCTTCTTTTTTAGCGTCGGGGCATTCCAGCCGGGACGTAAATTTGTATCAATGGGTTTCTTAACAATAACTTTCCTCGTCTTTTTACTAGCCCTGTGGAAAATATTTGGGGCAACTTGAAGCTGTGACGGAGAGACGATAGAGGGCGTTTCAGAAGATTTGTCTTTAGTTGATTCTGTTTGTTCACATTCCAGACTCGAACAAGAGCTCTGGTAAACAGCAAGCTCAATCTTCATGTCACGTGCTAACTCGCACGGCTTACTCTTATTTGAGTCGACTCGCCCTCTCTTTCTGCGCCAGCGATAATGCACAAGAACAATAAAGCCCGAGGCAAAGCCGAGGAGTACCAAAGCGCTGGCAACTTTCAAGGACAATTTGACTGTGGGATGAACTTCATGGGTATAGTCTTCTAATGGATCAGATGGCGCAAAGACTTCTATCGATAACACAGCAACCTTCTTCTTCTGTTGTGGAGAGTCTTCGATGGCCTAGAATAATATCAAAATGTCACCGAATGTAAGCATATATTATTTAAATTTTTATGTAAGTAATGTACAGGTTACGAATAGTAAATATCAGCAGAACTAAGGCCAGGGACTTATTTGGTTCACTTCATGTTTCCCTTTGATCAAGCATCAGAAAAAGATAATAGCTTGCAACTTATAAACACCATTGAAAGGTTTTCATTATTTGAGAATTTACAGGTCATTCGGGGCACGGCCTTTGATTCTACAGTGCAAATGACATTGCAGAAAATTCGAAAGAAAATAAGATACACATATATTTCATTTAAAAAAATATGGAGCATACTCAGAACAATTCGAAGTAAATGGTTTGTCTAGCATCTGTAAACTCAGATCAGCCTTCATTGGTATTTGGTATTAAATGAATACACTTTCAGGGCAAAACTTTGCCAAGTTTAGTTCACATCCGTTCTCGAAGAGGTGCAGTTCGCAAAGGAAAGAATTTGCTCCTGTAGGAGAAAAGTTATTCTTTAAAAAGTAGATCTCTTCTTTTAGACGAGCTACGTTGTCATGAAAGTTGTCCCTTAGTAAAGTTTGGCAAGAAACAGGAACAAGACTAAATGTATCCAGTCACCTTAATAGATGGATAGACGACTTGAGATTTTTCGCCTTTTTAACAGTATTGTCATATCAGGACAATGGGAGGGTGATTATGAAAGGTTTTGTGCAATGGAACCACGTGTACAGTTGGAAAAAAATCCGTCTCCAACGGGTCTCGAACCCATGACCGCAAGGCCAGCAGGCCAGCGCTTAACATACTAAGCTACAGGGGCTCCTCCAGTTACCTTAAATCTGATTGCTAATGGGAACAGACTGTACAGACTAGACTGTGCGAATGTGCTGGCTTATATGAGTCTTCGTTGTTTGCATATGCAATAATTGGGTATACTTACTTGAATAAACAGTATGTATTTTCTCGGATCACTGGCATTCATCAGTCTAGTTTTGTTGACAGAGCCATCGAGAGTATTCAAGGAGAAATAAACATCGTAGTTTTCTGGTTCAGCTGAAAAGTAGTGTAAGATACCAAACAATTGAAACAATGATGATAATATAGTAATAATAATTTGCCAGTCAGTCTTTTCAAGGTGTATACGCACGATATGCAAGCTACTGGCTGATAATTGATGCGTCGAGGAAAAACAAGAAGAAGAAGAAAGAAAAAAGAAAATCTTAGAATCTTGCGTTTCAGAATTTCTTAGAGTTCATGACATTGCGCCCAATACAGGGATCAACCGAAACGACGTTTTCTGCAACATCACAACATGTTACGCCAAACATCAGATGAGGAACTCTACTGACTCTTAGAGGTGGTAAATGAATATCCCTTAAAACGAACATCAACGCGTTGTTTAAAAGAGAATAATTTTGCATTACTGTCTTACCAAATTATATTATAATCAGAACAGAACTAGGAAAAAACTCGATCACCTTATTTCTTACTGTCATATGTAAATGTTTTGCTTCTAGTTCTTTGCCTCTAAATTATGCCACACCAAGCATCGCTTTCGATATGGTCGTTGCAGTTTCTAATATTTCAATAAATTAAATGCATGCATTATGATTTGAAAGATCAGATAGATATTCTCCAGAAGTTTCAGTTTGAAATTTGAGACACGCTCAAGATCAAATGAAAAGATGATCCGACCTAGGACTATCGAATATTCCTTATATGAAGCTAATAAAACTTGCAACACTTTCCTGTAAGTAATTCTTTGTAACACTTTTGTTTGAACATGTATGACACGGGTGTTTTTAGGACAACTAATTAGAAACGTCTCTTTGAGTACATTAAACATCGAATCAACAACTACTTGATGTTGTCATCATTTAGCTACGCTGATAATTACGCAATTTAGACCGCCGATGCTGCAATTTTTAAAATATCTATCAAAAGCTCATGTATCGTTTTTCCTTTGACTGTCTAAAAAGGTTGTTTTTCACCCACTTACATTACTGAAGAGTCTATCGCTTCTGGTGCCGGGCGTGGCATGACTGGACTGTGGAGAAATTGTTCCTGTCGGTTGCTCCCCTATCTCTTTAAGAATGTACTCAAGGAAAGTCAGTACAATGTCATCATTGATGATCACTTGATTATTCAAATTTTGGCCTCATCGCCTTTCTCATAAGGAAAATTTATGGATACATGCTACACTATGAGAGAGAGAGAGAGAGAGCGAGAGAGCGAGCGAGCGAGAGAGCGAGAGAGACGGCAGCCAGACGTATTGATGGCATCCATTCATATGTGTGTCGGCTGTTTTTTCGTAGCAATGTATTATGACTTTAGTATGACCACTTTAGAAAGACCGTGAGGTCGACAATATGAGTAAACAAGTGATAATTACTGATAGATACGACTGTGTGAATAGCTTTGTTGCAACTGATGACGTCATATCAAGTTGAACAGCTTTCAGTATCAACCTACCATGCATAACCGCATAGGAAATATTATGTTGAACGAACAAGTCCCCGTCAACCGCTTCTAACTTTCCAGGCTTTGTAGTTAATTCACCCTGCAAGAAGAACCAATAATCAATCGATTGATAGCTCGGAGCGTAACACCCTTTTGAGACAGTGCGTTAATCTATATCCATCCGTCTTTAAGACAGAGGAAAAGAAGTGCGTTAGTCTATGTCCAGCCGTCTTTAAGATAGAGGAAAAGAAGTGCGTTAGTCTATGTCCAGCCGTCTTTAAGACAGCGGAAAAGAGAATGTAAAACTCACCAGGAGCAGGGGGACTTTGCCTAAGAGGGACTTTGCGAAAGACAAACACGTTTTAAACAGACTTACCTGCTGGAACACAGCAGGCACATCTCTACGTCAGATTTTAACGAAAAATTTCAATATGTGCATGCTCGTATTATGCTTATTTCTCAAGTATATACGACTTATTTACAATATTTAGCACATTACGTAGTCATTGCCAAATTATGCATCATCATGCTGCTTTACCGTCTTTGGCACACAGTTTCGTGTCGTTTCTAAGGACAAATGCGTCGCATCTTAATTAAATGCAACATCACGATTTGACCTGCCCAGATGAAACAGGATAGAATAGAATCATCAACAGTTGAGTTATTCTCCTTTTATTCTTCCTTTGTCGGTTTCAGTAAAATACCATGAAATAATTAAGTATTGGGAAACAAAGGTCTAATTAAGCAAACTGTGCAGATCGAGATCAGACAATTCCTTACAGAAAAGTCTGATAAGTACCTATACTGTTTTAAATTCCAACTCATTCTTTGGCTTATATTTTTGCGACGTTAAATCAACCTATTCAATTGTTAGGACAATTACGTAATAATTTAGGTGTCCCTCCCAATGTTTGGAATATTGACTGTAATTAAAGAGTGATAATAGTTTGAAAAATATTTTGTAATTTGGCTGTTTACATGCTTCTCTCTTTTACCATATAATCTTCACTCGCGTCTGCTTTGTAGACAGGAATCACACAGGTTTTGTCGTCATCTTGGTTTTGAAAACGAGGCGATTCGTCATCTTCGTCCCATATCGTGATGTTGATACTAAATGTTTCCTTTGCGATCTGAAAAACATTCAACAACGCATTTAAGAACACATTATTCTTTCACATTTGGTTTAAACTTTATTTTATTTGCATAAACACATTTCTAATTCTTTCACATTTTAAATTGATATTCATTTCATATATTCAGTTTGTTTGGTTTGCTGTCTGTGAACTGATGAACTTGCAAAATTTAAAAGGCACTTTCAGGTCTTTAACAGTAACACTTAACCGGATAAGATTGAACAAGAAATTGACCCTGGGAACATACATTTATGCACGGGCAATATAGGGATCAAACATGGTTTACATTGCATAAGCATCTGCTTGGCACCGGTCTGGGCAATGGGCCTCGGTTTTCAAAAGGATAGAATACTGATATTTTTCTTTGTACTTATTTGGGAGAGGACTATATTATGTTGTTAGAACTTGTGTCCAATCCCATTGTGTTTATACAATTTAATATGTTTAATCTAATGAAACCAACAAAAACATATAAATTCGAACAAAGACGGATTAACATTTGCAGCCGTAAGTCTTAATATAGCCTGATAGAGGTTTGCTGCTGAAATATCGGACTTTAACTTACAGAACTGTGAAGTGTCTCAGTACATTGTAATTCAACCAAGAGATCTTTTACAGGAGTTGTCTTTCCCTGCAAAATATATACAACCGATGTGAGATTCTATCTCAAAACTTTTAAATGGACATTCTCAAAACAGCATGTATGTTTATTAGAATATGACTCGTTTTCATACCTTACTGAAAATCGAATCCTGTCTCGAAGATTGAGAACAGTCTTGAAAGTGACTACTAGTACTCTGCGTGAACAGTTTTGCATTTGCTTTGAAATGGGTTTGAAAACACACACAAAGGAAAGAGAGAGAGAGAGAGAGAGAGAGAGAGAGAGAGAGAAAGAGAGAGAGAGAGTAAATAGCCCAAGTTGTTCCAAAATATTTATATTCAATATGGAAAATTAACGGATAAAGTATATGATCACTTTCATTCGGTGAAATGCATAAAGCCTTTTCGGCTCATCATTTTTAAGAAAGGCACCATAGAACAAAACACTAACCGTTAAATGATAAAGTTGTTCAACATCAACCGGCTTTGCTAATACCAAAGAAATATCCGACAAAGAAATGTCAACACTGAAATATCCTTTCATGATGTTTGTCAGCGCCATTGGCTCTTTCACTGTTACTGTAAACGTGATATTACTTGATCCTGGTGTGGCTGGCATGGACGCTAGAACCGTGCCTATAAAAAGAGAGGTACCTGGGGCGGTATTCATAAAACCACTTAAGTGGTTGCTATGCTGTTGCTAAGGCTAAATTTCTTTGAAGGAGATTCCCTACGACTATGAACTTTGCTCTGGAGGAACAGTCTTACAAAGACGGTTCCTCCAGACCAAATTTCATAGTTGTAGGGAATCTCCTTTATAGATATTTAGCCTTAGCAACCGCATAGCAACGACTTAAGTGGCTTTATGAATACGGCCCCTGTTGTTTACTGATGTTGGTTAAAACAATATTTTATTTCTTGTTTCGTACAAATCATATTCACGCATACATACTGATGTTGATTGACAAAGTCCTAAAAGAAGCAATACTTTGAAAACATATGCTCGGGAAACCAAACTATGTCGAACAGTTATGTCGTACGACCCAAGACAAGGAAATAAACGGCCTACGATCGTCTTTGACAATAACCACACAAAGGCTTAATGTACATTCTTATGGTCGCAAGCACAGTATAGCTAACCCACGTGACTTTTTGATACGGTCAACGGACATCTTTTTACTAAATATTCCATAAATATGTATATGTATACCGTATATTTCTTATTACGGAACGCTTAGAATTTAGATCAATTGCAGAGTACTGGGCCTAACGTCTGCTGTTTGATTGTGTCTGCTAGGAAGGCGCACCTTGCCCAGTTAGTACAATGTAGTTCGCCAAGCAGCCTGCACCTTCAATGCTGGCTGCATCAAACAGCAGAAGTAAAGAACTGGGGCCGTATTTATAAAGCGACTTAAGTCGTTGCTATGCTGTTGCTAAGGCGAAATTTCTATGAAGGAGATTACCTACAACTATGAAATTTGCTCTTGAGGAACAGTCTGAAAAAGACATCGTTTTATAAATATGGCCCCAGTACTCTTGTCAGTACCGCATGCCAATGCATTCTATAATAAGAAAAATATGGAAAAGACAGACCTGACTCATACTTCTTATATGCATACAACCATCTCAAACAGTCATGTGTGGGTTAGCTACGCTGAAACAGATAGACCATTTAGATCTGAGAGGGTTTGCATGGCAGGTCAATAGCTTTTCATGCGAATATTATACGTCGTGTGCTCATTCATTCGCAAAAATATGAATAAATGAAAAATTAGAAAGCACGCATTTTTTTCTCAACCCTCATATATTGATTTTGCATCCAAATGTTTGCAAGATAATTTATAATTACTTTACATATGAGAGTTTTAAGTGCCCCTATCACATGCGAATAACATAACTATGCTTCTTTTCGATTACTCTTGTCGATGCACTGTTGAAAATGTCTTGACCTGTTCACACCGAAGAAAGACAATGATATGCGCATTTTTTTTTTATTATTAATCGTATAATACTACCTACCAACAGGCTCAGATTCATCAATTTCAACTGTTGTGGGAAAATACAAATTCATCTGAGCACAGGACCCTACAGGCATTGAACCAATGTTTACTCCATAGATACTGGACATACTGGAAACCATCGTTGAAGCAGGAGTTGTTACTGGTGATTGTACAGTTGCTGTGGTGCAGGAATTTAAGGATACCGACACTGATGATGGTTGTGTGGTCAATGGTGATGACGGATCTAGTTGTTTTGCAACAGGTGAATCATGCCCCGTTGAGAATGGTGAGTGCGTCACAGGCAGTGTATCTGACTTAACAGAACGTAATGAAGAGAATGACTCATCCCTATCGGACATCAGTTTAACTGACGGAATGTTGGTGTTTATTCCAGAATGACTTTGGATGCTTGATAAAGGTGCAGTGTTATATTTAGTTCGCACTGTTGCCATCAAACTCTGCATGGTTGAATGTGTTAAAGGTATTGTGGGAGTATGTGTTATTGAGATTGTATCTAAAACTGTAGATGAAAATGATGCTTCCAAGTGACTTGCATTTGTAAGATATCCAGGAGAACTGGCAGAAGAAATGAAGGTTTCGCTGTTTGTGAAAAGATTACCTAAGCCGGGGGAGAAACTGTTGGTAATTTCTGTTGGTTTGTCTGTATGAACTGAAGTTTCTAAAGGTAAGGCAGATGTAGACATTAATGTAGATGAAAATAATTGGGTGACATTTGGAGAACTATCAGTCATTAACTCTGTACTGTAAACATGAGAATCGTGAAAACTTGAATCGTGGGTGTTCCACAAAGTCCTAGTTGACAATGTTACGTTGCTGTTTCGATTCACTGTCATTGCCACTGAATCTGTGTTTGGAATGTTTCTAAAAACTTGGTTGGTCATGATGCTTCTCGTACCATTCGTACCATAAGAGCTTAACGAGGATGTATCACTGTACATGGTACGAGTTGCTAGTAATTTATTTACTGGTAAGATTAAGGTTTTTGTTGGCGAAACAGGAACTGATGTCTCTGTATTCATCTCGCTTTTAGAGGTTGATATTGCTAAATCATTCAGTTCAGTAAAACTATTGCTATTCAAAAGTTCATGACGAGTGCTGGAGTCTCTAGTAGGCGTCACTGAAGAAAATTTCGATGACAAGTTAGCACTATCGGATGATGCCATAAAAATTCTTGAAGCATTAAGTCCTCTGTAAGGTGGCGTAATGAAATTCTTTTGTCGGCCACCAGGTTTCTGTCTCTGAAATAATGGCCTACTGGAAGATTTGAATGCAGTACCTGAAACTGAAGGAGAACGATCTTCGTTTTAGGCTGATCAATACTGATTTATTTCTTTTTATATTATAGGAACTAGGGTCGAGTTGGGTAACTTCGGACAGCGGGTAAATTCGGACACACCATTTGCAAACAGCGAAAGTCCAGATGAGACGGTTCATAATGAGCCGTGTCATCAGGATTTTCATTGTTTGCCCAGTTAATTTTGTTTTAATTCCAAACAACTGACATATAAAGGAAACAATGTCACTGTCCGAATTTACCCGCTGTCCGAATTTACTCGACTTTACCCTACTGACTATCCTCATGGATTTCACAGCTTCATTACCACAAACTGAAAAGTACAATTACGGATTAATACCGAAAATTACACGTTTATTTAAGGAATGAATTTAATTTTTCTGAGGTTTCTCGAAGTGTAAAATACATTGGGTCGCGTGTAAAGTGAATGAACCTCGAAGTTGTTCATGTAAACTTTGCTAGTGACCCATTGTAGTTTACACATTGTAGTTTACAAACATCAGAAAAATAAGTTCATTGCTTCTATTAACATTCGTTTCAGTCAAAACCGCGATGGAAAATCTTATATTAGCGCTAAAATTGCAGCAGTAAAACATTAACGTCATTGTTTATTTTTACGTCATTTACGTCGCGTATCTCAATGTAATTCTTGGAATGTAAACTACAATACGTTCCAATGATTTACTATAAGGCTTTTCAGTAAGTGCCGGCCTAAGAATGTAAATATTAAGGAATGGTGACCAAGAAGCAGTTCCCGTCTGGAAATTACTTCTAAATGGTTAAAAGCATGCAATTATTGATGACTCATACACATAAATCATCGTCAGATGTACTCGTATCCTTACAAATTAAAAACAATAAAACCTCCATATTGTAAGAGAATTTACATGACTCTTTTATTCGTTAAACTTAAAATGCGGTTCAAAATGAATGATAAATATATATGAAGTATAGTTTTACCTACTTGACAAAATGCATATTAAATATGCTACTTGTTGTATACAATGCATCTTGCTACAAGTAATTCCTTTGACTTGCTTTTATTGGTCAAAACCATGATATACTGATCTTATATATTTTTCAGATCTTTGATTCGGCTTTTACAGGTCTTTCAGGGCAATTTAAGATATTGTTGAGCTTAACTTAAATAAATACAAAGTAAGAATTGGTATACTGATATGCTTATTTGCGAAGTCAATCATTATCATATTGAATGGAGAAAGTATTTCACAGCACTGATTAATAGTACATAATCCTTGGCTTATCAAGATGCACGCGATGACTAAAACAATCATATTAACCATTTTGCGTATAATATGGCCTCATCTTTACCTTTACCGTGTCAGTTCCTTCTAATCTTTGCTATTGAAAGAAGCATATGCATTGACAAGCTTCATGCAATTTTGTTTCATATATGTTTATATATTGGTTTATTTGTGCAATTACTCTATCTATCTCTATAAACTGCCTCACGCCCTCGCGGACATTCTAGGCAGGTACGCGCGTCAAGCAAGAAACAGGCAGAAAACTAATCTAGAAAAGAACAGTAAAAAAATTAAAAATAGTGCAGGGGATAAAAGATGATAGGTTAAAATAGAGTAGTGAAGTTAAAATCAGATTAAAAACAACTACCTCTGGATCTAAGGCCTTACCCTGTACTCGAGAGGAACCAGTAAAGAGCATGTGTCAGTTCCCTCTACTTTTAAAAGACAATATGCACGTTTGTTACCAAACGTCAAGGTTTAACTGCTTCTCAATTTAATTTGTCACAAAATTTCAACTGACATCCGTGCAAATTACGCTGCTGTTTAAGTGTCGATATTGCCTGATTGAACTTTTGGGACAGTGTCCATGCCAATTCCATCAGTGTGAAGTAATAAGCTATTTACCTACACAAATGACGATTTAGTCGCATTTGTGCGTGCAGCGTATCAAAACAACAGCCACGTGATCCCCAACCCTGCTACTAGCCCCGGTCATTTTCGCTGAATGATCTACAGAATAGATGTAATGGAGTTTGTTCTGTATTTAACAGAAATCAGGATAAACGAAAGCCCATTATAATTACAGTGGCTTAAAATGAAACAAGAAAAATCTTTAAAAAAAGATAATCGGCGCAGATTAAATGGAAGTGTGTTTTGTTATATGTCTTTAGTTGAATTTTTGACAATAACTTTTATGAATAAGTAAGCTATGTCGGTAGGCATCCACAACCGTCATTTTGACACTCGGTAGCGACCTCAAAATTGAGCTGTCCAGTTTGGAATTCATGGAATGCGGTCAATCTTGAAATTGACCTGATTTCAAAATAGTTATCAAAATGGTGCACTGTTTGTTTGTGGGTTTTAAACCGAAAGTAGAAATCGAAAGTAGAACTACGGCAAAAAAAAAAAAAAAAAAAAGAAGAAGAAAGTTTTGAATATCTGCGTCTGTTTTCTATTGTAAAATTACAAACAAGAGAAACATTTTGAATTAATATAAGACAGAGTGCTAGTATTCACAATGCAGTACGACGGGAAAAAACGGAAGATTAAATATTCATTGACCTTTGACATATTATTGGCTAAATTTTGACATACGCGTTATTTGACCGATGAAATATTGTGAAATGTGGAACAATATCGAAATTATACGAGACTGCGCCTCGAACAAAAAAAAATGAAAGCACCTAGTTCGGTAAAAATACAAATTAGTGTTCCTGGCAGTATCAGTGTAGCGAACCCACAAGACATTTTGACATAGTTCACGGATCATTTGGTATGTAAACAAGTCAGGTCGCAAGAAATAGATCCGCTCTAGCAGTAAATTGTTGAGTAATGTTTCACTGTTTGGTCGTCAGTGGTAAAGTAGATCATATCAAGAGCGTGGAGAGCGAGTGATATATCTACTTACAAGTAATCGACAACCAGTGACTTATTACTTAACAATTCAACGTTATAGATGAACGATTTCGATTCCAACACTCAAAAATACTGAAAAAGTATTAATTTTATTCAAATTCCCCCAACCTTCCTGCCAGCGCGTTCATGCTCCCGTTGAATATTCTTAACTGTATCTAAGATTAATGTACGTTTTTGTGGCGATTTTAGAAATAGCAGAAGTTATTTCCAGTACTCGGCACTGTATCCCAGTTTGATGCGTTTCTATATTGATAAAATATATCTGACTCGCGCTTGTTTTCATTGAAAAAATATAAACGTGAATTGTAACAAAATGCCACAGAGTATCAGGCTCAATTCTGCTGCTTTTTGCAGGTAAACGAACAAAAGAAGACAATTTGATAGCATGTGTCTTGTGTCAATAAATTAACCATGAAAAGACAGTTTCTTTTATTTTACTGCCTTATCTTGCTAGGTCACGAAATTTGAATTAATCACAGTAGTCAATTTCAAAAATACGTAATCTTTATAAAATAAACAGAATGACTGTATTTATGATCCCCATTACAATACAGGTTATTCATCGAACTTGATAAAGCGGAAGATATTTCAAATCTCGCTCCGCGTAACGTGAACGAGATTGCCAGTGTTTGAAAATTCTTATCTAACATGTCTAAAGCCTTAATAAACAAATGCATGGCGATTATCAGCCAAACTGATATGAATGTGTAATTTCTAAATTCTGTCATTTCGATCTGTTGGCTGATTTTTGTATCCGTCGTGCAGTGTAGATGTTGTTGACACAATTTACGTTTAATGTCGGATAAAACGAGATTCAAAAGCGTGTCTTGATACTTGCTCGTTCATGGACCTTACCAGTGGCAAATTATCTAGGATATCACTTTTCGAAATAAAGTAAAAAGGTAAATGGTAGCAGAAACCTACAACAGTTAAGTGAATAGGTAAGTTGAAAAAAAAATCGTCTATAGCATGAAAAGTGTAAAATAAACTAATAAAAAAGGTCTGCTGTATAGTGCCAAAAAGTAAATGTACTTCTGACAGCTTTGTGGGACCAAGCAGCAAACATTAATATTTCTCTTATTGTCTGAGCATTTGTCAAGAGGAAAATAATACATCAGAAAAATATGTACCCGGTATCGCGTTAATTTTGATTTAGGTGCGATGTTTCTTAGGATCTTCGTCTTGATGATGCAAACTTTATAATCCAAATCAGAACAGAGAAATGTGCACTTTTACCTAGCAAACTATCGAGTTATTGCCTGGACCAGCATACAGAGCGGGCTGGTATGGACATTCACAGTGCATATCTAAAGACAGGCTATATCACAGCAGCTAAAAGCTACTGAAACTATAGCTTCGAACATTCATGATTCATGATGTGTATATTAAAGTGCATAGATACAGCTTCAAGGGAAGTAATACTGACATCAACGTGTTTTAATCTGTTTTCATGGCGGCTACTCTTAAACGATAGAATTTGACCCCCTTTCTTTCCTTTTAAGGCATCTACCCTATGAGTAAAGATTCAGTAAACAGGGAATCAAGTTCTTCTCCCAGAGTGAACGCATTTACAAAGGTAGTATATGTTTTATGATGAATAAATTAATACATATATATATAGAAAGGGAGCCAAACAGCCATGTTTAGGGCATAAAGAGGTATCTGGATACGGGGCCCAACTCTACCATTTTCGTTTTTGCAATTCTTCCTCGTGCGTGTCATTACCATTCAGCTAGACACATCAAGTCTGAAATATTGTTTGTCATTATTGCTCTTCATGAACTAAATAGGGTTGCAATCTGTCCACTTATAGATATCTTATCACTGAAATAGGCAGTTTAACACGAGATTATTATGCTGGACTAAAACGAAAGGTATTTGAAGAGGGTATACAAGTTAATACTTCTCTGATTTTTCATACAAAATTGCTAATAATGTCAGATAAAATTCAATATATGAATTTTGCTGGGTGGGGTCTCACTAGGGATCGCCAGTATAGAACTATGCTTTAATCTAATTTAGTATCCAAATTTTTAGGCAAATAGGATTTTAGTTTTTCGAATTAATTACTTTATTTTCATACAATTATCCAGATAGTACTAAAAGATGAGATCTAACTGAAAGCTCTATGAAATTTTATTGTATCAGATCCTGATAATTGCCCTTGTACACTACTGTGCAAAATTAGCTAAAGAGTCAGAAAACAACTTTTACAAAGGGAAACAATTTTTGTGACTTCCTGTATGAATATAAGGTCACTCGGAGAGTCATGATGACCAAGAACTTCACGAATTATGCAAATCCGCTGAACAATAGTTAACTAAAAAAATATATGCCATATTGACCTAGAAGTAATATGAGATCATTTAAAGTGTATAGCCGACCCAGGAGCCCCGATAAGGTTTGAGAACCCGCTGGAGGCGGAGATATTTCCAACCGTAAACGGGGATCCTTCACACGGAACCTTTCATTATAACCCTCCCATTGTCCTCATATGACTGAAGTACTGTTTAAAAGAACGATAAGTTTCAAGTCATCCATCCAGCCATCCGAACCATGTATGAACCATGATGCAGATCAATACAAAAATACCAAATGTGTAAGGTAAAATCACTGAGCTATGAAATATAGGTCACGGTGACCTGCAAGAAATGTTGGCTCAGCCGCATTGTCGAGAGACCCACTATTGCAAGAATGACGCAGTCAGAACAAAATCACTGAATTCTGAAATATATGTCACAGTTAGATAATACTCAGGGTATCACAGAGACCCACAATTTCAAATTAGACCAAAATCAGTTGACATTGTAGATGTAGATGTAGCTTACACCATGCAGACAAGCTTTTTCTCGTTTTAAGTCAATAGAAATTTTAAGGAGCAGTTTCTCTTTATTAAATCGTCCGATTTTTCAGAAATCCAGACTTGTTTCGAGGTCTACAGCATACCAATATTGTCAACAAAGCCTTTCATGAAGATCTGTTAAAATGTAGCTAAAGTCATGTGTACAAGCTTATAGGCAAGGGGTCATATCTTTGTATTATAAACTATCTGATAGTACAACAAATCATCCCCGTGCGAGGTCTCATTAATGTTACGGAGTGGCTAGTGACAGACGACTGTCAGTAGCCAATATTCGAAGAATTTGCTAGTGACAGACGTCTGTCACTAGCCATTTTTCGTTGAATTTGCTAGTGACAGATGCGTTTTTCCTGGATGGTTTCAAATCAAGTGACTGTAACCTGTAAAACGTTTCTGCAGAGTTTAGGGTATAATAACTGGCAACCAGCTGCCAGTCCATTGCCGTAAATTTTATGGGCGTCTGCCTGTAGATCATTAGTAGTGTTACGTTTACTGGCCGTACTCGAATATCCCTTTATAGTGTTGATGGGGTTATATGACGTCCGTAAAAATAACGGGAAATAGACTGGCAGCTTGTTGGCAGTTTTTCTACCGTAAAATCTATCAAGAAAAGCGATGGTAGGAAATCTGGAGATTCGGTTTTTTTTCTAACGATATTTGTAAACGGGATGTTTTTTTACAGTCTGTTACCCGTGGATGGACTTCTTTTTCGAAAACAATTTGTTTTCTTGCTATCTTAAGACATGAGTCCACAACATACTCGAGTAAGAACAAAGACAAGGCCATGCGATGGGGGTGGTTGGGTGGTGCGATGGTGCTGTGTATAACTTACAGTGCCGGGGAGTCCTATTGATTTGTAACATTGTAGGGCAAGAGCCTTCTGTGCTTGTAGTAGGTACGGATGGGGCTTGTTTGGACATTTTTTTCTCTCGTCTGTCATTTCTCTTCTTTCTCCCTCTCTCTTGGAGACGGCCCGATATAGACTGAAATACTGTCTCAAAAGGCCGTTGAACCCAAACAATCAATCAGTCAATCAAGCCATGCGATATTCCTCTACACTGTAAAAAAAATCCGTATACTGAAACTACAATTGTGTGCTAAATTTACAGATGTCTCACAGTCTGTCACTAGCAAATTCAACGAATTTTGGCTAGTGACAGACGTCTGGCAGTAGCAAATTTAGCGATAACTGGCTGGTGACAGACGACTGGCAGTAGCAAATACAGCGAATATTGGTTAGTGACAGACGTCTGTCACTAGCTTCTTCCTTAATGTTAATAACAATGAAGTTTCCATAAAATGCCTCAAGAATGGAAACAAGCTTTTTCCCCAGTTATAACTGAATGGTAATTCATTAACTGGCTTTTCGTACACATACAGTCGACTCTCGTTATCTCAAAGAACCCACTTCTGTATCAATTATAAAGTTTTGACACATTTCCTAGTTCTCTTCATATTTCATCTCCGGATATCTCAAACAACAGGTATATCAAAGTAAATTTTCTGGGACCAGAAAATTTTCTTTGAGATAATCGTGACAGTGCCTGCGATTTTGAGCCTTGTGGAGGTGCGACGTTGACGTCACGAACGTGAAATGAAGTGACGTCATAAAATTTGCACGTAAAGTTAATTGTATTTCCGCGCACTGACTAATGAATGTCAAAGCGTCACCTGAAAAAGACTGATTCAACATTTCTATCGGCGTGTTGAATTTTCTTCATCTATACTCTTTTAAGAATGTTCGCTTTGTAGATCTTTGAAAAGCGATGTCACGAACCAGAGCTATAAAGGTTTATCCAGCTAGTATGTAATTTGTATCCAATCAGTGAAACGAAAACAAAAATCGGATGGTGTGAATTTCGTTTGCTTTTGCAGTAAACCTTATCGCTATTTCTCTGTGCTTCTCAAAATCTACTCTGGAAGCACTAATAAATATGAAAATGTTAAAAACAAAATTTCCGATTTTCGCTCCATAAGGCTCAAAATGCCAGACACTGTCACAATTATACGTAGTTTGCGATGAACTTCGACTTTGCTATAGTGAAAGTTGACGTTTTATGTATAGGGATCCAAAAACATCTACATAAAGGATGGTATGACCATATTTTGTGTATTGTTGCATACTTTGCAAATAGAAAAAGAAAGGAAACAAAGTCTTGGAGCTCTAATTTTACTGCCTTTCAGCTTGGCATTCCTTCACAAATTTCACATGGCAATAAAGAAGGCCATTGTGTAAGGGAAGGCCGATTTATTAAAGGTTTAATTGGTAAAGAAAAACAAACGATGCTGTTCAATAACAGAGAGAGCGAGAGAGAGAGAGAGAGAGAGAGAGAAAGAGAGACAGAGGGAGAGAGAGAGACAAACAGAGAGACAGAGAGACAGAGAGAGAGAGAGAGATGAAAAATGGAAGTCTTCACATCCGTATAAAACTTTGAAAATAGAAATCATTGCGCGTCAATATAACATTATAAATCATGTATGTTAAGCACCACTTGGCGGTCTAGGAAAAATTATCAAACTATTTTATGGCCTTATTTTGTGTCAACAATTTGATAAGCGATGAACAAACATTACAGGCCAGCTGCCAGTCAATACTCAGTAGATAAGGACAACGAAAACGGACTGTGAATGTCTGATTTTACGGGATTTTGTGAATGACTGATTTTCCGCGGATTCCGCACACTTTAAAAAAAATCCGTAGCTATTACGGTAGAATAACTGGCAACCAGCTGCCAGTCCATTTCCCGTTATTTTTTTACGGGCGTTTGCCTATAAGACATTTTCGGAAATCACGATATGGTAGTGTTACGTTAACTGGTCGCGCTCGAAAATAATTTTTATAGTGTTGAAGGGCTATACGACTAAAACAACACCTGCTTTAATCTATCCTACTGTGCGATATGGTTCCTGCAATTTTACGGGCGCCCGTAAAAATAACGGGAAATGGACTGGCAGCTGGTTTCCAGTTATTCTAACGTAAAATCTACGGACATTTTTACAGTGCAAGAAAGGGATTTGCGAGTATCAAAAGTCTCACTTTGTCTCATGAATGCTCAAAGGTGCTCTGCCCAACATTAGACCCTGATCAGGCGACTGTTGCTGAGAGTTCTCTACCGTTTACAAAATTGATACTAATTTGCCGATGAAGTGACATGTTCTGTCATTCAGGTATGGGCACAGTTTCATATTTTCCACCATTTTTACAGAGGAGGACAATTTTGTGACTGTGTTTTCTTCATTGGTTGATAAATCTCTTTGAAAAAGACTCTTCTCTTAAAAGAAAAAAAAAACCTTTTAGGAGCAAATTCTTTCCTTTAGAGTTGACCCCAATTGAGAAGAGAGAGACGGAAAAGAAAACTGTAGTGTCGCTTTCCCTGAAAGAATATCCATTCACCTTGTCTGCTGTCGTCTAGTGACAACTTCGCCATTAACTTTGTATTTTCTGTAATAATTTCATTCACCTCTTTGGTCGAAAAAGAAATGCATTTTTCCAGAGGTGTTGTGTGACACTGTAAGCTGAAAAGCAGTTTGATCTGGGTATATAATATTTTCTCAGCAATGTCGATTACAACACAGAAACTGAAAGAGGAACTCTCAGGAGTAGCAACTTTGCCATTTTCAATTTTGACTTTCTTCTCTATGGGGACAACTCTAATAGGAAATAATTTGCTTCCTTATGAGAAACTTCTCTTCTTTAAGAGTACCCTCCTCTTTGGAAGAGTTTAGTCAGTCAGGGAAGCAAAACTTGCAGGAGAACCCATACACTGGTAAATGATAAGCATACAAATTAATGTAGTTTAAAATTATTACTACATTTGCCAAGAAATATAATGGTAAAAGTACACTTTAACCTACAAATATCATGGCAAGTATGTGTGACTTAAATTTTAATATGTAGGTTAAAATAAAAGGAAGTTCTTTTTTCTTAACTAATCAATGTGATGAAAAATAAAAAAGGACATAGTTTTGCAACCATGTCTTAGTTGTTATCATTACATATCAATACTTGAAATAATATAAAACATAAAACTATCAATGTCAATACTTTGAGGTCGATTGGATGGAATCCAACTTTAAAATCTACTATGTGATAAGGCAGTTTAAGACGCATATTGTGGCTAATTATAAGAATGTTCAAGTTTTTTTTCTTATCTTTTCAGCTGTAGATAAACAATGTGGATTTCACCATTTCGAAATGAATTGAAGCACACGCTTGAACGTCAATAATGCTTGCTACCACAGTTTTATTAACGGCACCGCTTCTGGTTTTGGTGTTTCTGCCAACAGGTAAAATTACGTATAGAAATTCTTCTTCTTTATTGGGAATTATCGTGATAAACATAGCGAGCTGGCATTCAAACGCAAACATTTGTTTCACGACCGCGAAGCGGGAGTGAAGTAATTTTCGCATATAACCAACAACTCCATCTTGTAATTAATTTTCGATTCTAAAAATAACTAGAAAACAAAAGCAGAATAAAAGTCCATACTTTGTATTTGATTAAATAGACTTTCAGAAATGTTCTACGATTTCAGATGATGATTTTGTAAGATGTTTTCCAAAATTTCTGCCGTTCAGGCATATGGATCAGTATAATTGCACGCAATGTGTTGTTGTTTATTTTCAAATGATTGTTTTCTTTTTCTTTGTCTGACAAGTAAGTAATAAAGTTGCGTTAGAACATTTAAGAATTTCAGAAGAAAGAAAAAAAACTCTGCCATCTTTTCAGTTTACGCAACTCTTTTCGATCGTGATCAACTCCTCAAGGAGCAACTGGCTTTTCATCAAAGTATACCTGTTTTGGAAGAGATTCTGTAAAAATGGAAGCAGGCATGAAATCACAAAACTTGCCTGGCTTTGTACTTTGACCGACGCGGTCAAAGTACAAAGCCAGACAAATTTTGTGAAAAAAATGAAACCATGGGGTGTAGCAATGTACCTTTAACCCCTATTGATGAAGGTATTTTACATGCAAGGTGGAATTAAAATCCAAAAGAGTTTTTTCAAGGGCAGAGAACATGTTTGAAAGAAGGAGCATGGCCCATACTGAAGAAAATTCAATTTCAACTGAATTCTTTCTTTCACGAGACCGGGACAACAACCAGGAAACGAATTCTTTTATCCCAGGTTAATTCGGAGAACGGATTTTTCTAACAGTGCTGTTCCTGTTTGAAGTCTTAAATTACGAATTTTGATTTGTTCTGACAAATCATCGTTTCTGATCTATGAGAGTGTTCAAACAGTATAATAAAGGCTTTGCCTATGAGATGACGCCCTTTTTGTTAACAGCACTACAGTTAGGTACACAGTTCATACATAAATATGCGATACTGCAAATTCAAGAAATTCTCGTACATGTAACTTCCACGATTATTATAGTGACTACCAAAACAAAAGGGTAGCTTACAGTACAGCAGTTGATATCTACATTTTGACTTATGTAAATTGACAAACTGGCCCCGCCCTCCGGTGACTTTAGACGCTGCTGGGAGCGTAGATGTTGTAAATGCTATTAAAACATGCTCAAACAGTTTTTGTGAGTTTCACGAACTCCTAGCTCTGTGTGCATGCGTTTGTAGATGCTCCGTTTAAAATTCTCAACTCATTAAAATAGTTACTGCTTACTGAAAATAATCTGTTTTGATACTATGTATTAGGTAGTGATGCAGTGCAAATGCATAATATCCAATTTTGATATTTTTTTCTTGTTTTCAAGGAGATGGAGTTTGTACCAAGCCCCCGGAGCTTATACCATGGAATGAGCAAAAGCCAAATGGTAATTATAAAAAATGTCATGTTTGTACTTAGAATACAAGAGGCAAGTTGAATATACATACGGTATATATGAACCGCGTGGCAACACGTGCTGACCTTGGATAAACCAGACTGTGCCTACCCAGCCTTTCTGAAACTTGATCTGAGAAGCAAACTTGGCACACTGATAATCTGAAAATTTTAGAACTTTGGTCCAAGGAAACTTGACTAAAGTTATAACTTAAATGGAACAGTTTGGTTTTACGATGTAGTAGTGTATCCGAAATATGCAAATGGAATGGCAAATAGTGTTGTCCCCGATCAGACTGCTCCTTCTGTATCGGTCAAAATATTAAGCGGATCGCGGCGTATGTACTAGTCGCTATTTAAAGCGTATGAAACCGACCTCAAATGAGCTGAAAATTTTACCACTGGCAAGCATTGAGTTCACTGAAAAATGACCGTGATAATTTTAACCATTGAGTAGCCTGACAGTTCCGCTACAAAATGATGATAGATGAACAGATTTAAGCTTAATTCTAATACACAGTTCCGAGCCACACCCAGAAAGTCACTCAAAATCACATGATATCGTATACCTGGCCAATGCAACGACAACTTAGCACGTGACATAGTCTCACAAACAAATCGCACGTGGTCAGTACCAACATAAGTCCGTGATTTTACCTTTCGGTTAACGAAGGGATGTATACCTGTTTAAAGAAAACAAACTAACACCACTTTTAATAAATGTATCCTGATTTGCAAGAGCAGAACGCATCGAAAATGCATGATGCACCAAACTGCCATGTGTAGGCCATGAGGAGGCTGATTCTTCACCATAGATCGCCAACATTTAGCAGACACTTGCATTTGTCATTTGATTTTCCGCCATCTTTGTGTAAGCTTGTGAGACGTAGTAACAGTAACTAAGCAGGCGGAGCTTAGCGGCTATTCTCGGAACTGTGTATTGTGTTGGGTTTGTTTTAAGACGGTTTGCATATTTAGGGCACTTTACCGCAACCAATCATGTACGGGATGGATATTCCGTCTGCTAAAATTAGGAGTTCTTAACACTATCAAGTGAATGCATATTTTCATTGGTAAAAATGACAGATTATACCCTTCACTTCTTCCCTATATTTAACAAAACTTCAGAATGATATATAAGATGTCTTTCTTTGTCCATAAAGAAATGTCTTTTTATTTTTATACTAGGAAGTCAGCTTTTCAACGTCTCAAAAGCGGCTGCCGATGCTGTTTCGTTTAAACTCAGCAATAAAACACAATTAAAACCAACCTACCAGGGTGATTTAGAGAGCTATTTCAATTTTACTACCGGCGAAGACTGGTATGCTCTTACACTTGTACAGGAGTTGGATCTGGAAAAGTTTTACAAAATTTGGGTGAGTGTGATTTTATATTATTTGATGGTAAGAGGGTGCCTTCCTTCCAAAAAATGGGAATTGTTTGTTTTTTATCAAAACCTTATGGTCAAAGAAAATACTAGGCTTTCTGAGAAATTTTGTAATCTTTTCTTGATAGAAGGAATCTGCCCCTGCTCTAAAGCATGTGGTTTCAAAACTTGATCGACCGAGTTTTCAGCGATGAAAATGTGCGCCTGACGGCTATCAGTAAATACCAGGTGCTTTCTTCAGATATAGGTTGTATATAGGGATCAATATTGGTTTCAATGCATTACCGTTTGCCAGGGTCCGAGGGTGATGCCGAAAAGCGAAGGCAAAGCTCGAGGTTTCTGCATCGCCTGAGGGACCTGGCGAAGGTAAATGTATTGAAAATGTATTTGATCCCTATTATTGCATAAATTCAACGAAATACTCGTTACAATTTCTGAAAAATATGGCATTATTTATGTTTTGTCACCTTTTGACAGACAATGTATGAGAATATCCGCCTTCTGTGCCAAGCTATATATTACGAACGGTTAACGGATCATATGTGCTCGACGGCCTAGTATCCCTTCAACGAGCATATTGAAAGATTAACAGCGCGGGAATTGCCTTGTTAATACACATGTTTTTTGTCCGTTAAAACATACTTCTTAATAGCGTGTGACACCGATATTTATGCAACAATGCAGGTTGATGTTTTTGCCTTATGTGATTTTACTATCTCTGCCACACGGAGAACTAAGAGATGTATTTAAAATAGTCATACATATTTATACTTCAGGACAAGGCTGTACTGACAACTATAATCCTAGATATTGACTGTGTTGTGGTGAGTAACCTGTTTAAGACGTGTCGCAGGGTTTTAAACCGATCACGGAGAACAGCTATGCATATCTTGATATAACTGTATTTCTGCTTAGATCTCTCATTTTCGTTTCATCTGCAAAAATAAGCATTTTATCTCTGCTTAGTTTAAACGATATTTTATTAACTATAAATTACATACATATACTACAAAACAATTTCAAAAGTATCAGGATTTGACAGTAAGCAAGATGCTTATTTATAAAGTCATTTCCTGTTTTTTTTTAGTTTAAACGGAACCTCTGCTTGTCATCCAACTTTCGATGCACTCGAAGACACTCTATTTTATTAGTCCTGGTTCACTTTGTTATGTTTCGATAAAAAAAATCATTACACTCAGGGACTTCAGCTCGGTTTACCCTCAAACTGAACAAACATCCGATTAAAAATGCGCGAAACAATGTGGGGACACGATTTTCTCCACACAAAATCTATAGGAACGCTCAAGGACAAGTTATAACTTCGCAATGGAATATTAGATCTGGCTGAATTTCGAACTCATCTGAGCTCTTGCGACTGTCCTCGTTTCCCGCAAGTCTAAAAAGATCCGATCAAAAATGACCGAAAAAACATGGAGACACTATATGCCTTGATGCTCAAGGGCAAGTAACTCTGTTATGATAAGTAAAATCTGGCCAATATGCAAACTCATCTGAGACTTCTTGCCGAAAAAGTACGAAAAAAAAAAAAAAAACGATAAAAAAGCAGAAAAAAAATGTGGAGACACGATTTTCCCAATACAAAGTCTGTAGGATCGCTCAAGGGCAACTAGCTCCACCATGGAAAAACCAATCACGCAGAATTTCGAACTTGTCCGTTTCTTGTGTCTGTCCTTGTTCCCTGCAATTCTAAAAAAAGTTCCGATCAAAAATGACCGAAAAAAGCTAGAGACACTATATTCTTTGACCTCAAGGGCAAGTAACTCTGTTATGAAAAGTCCAATCTGACCAATATTCGTGCTCATCCGAGACTTCTTGTCTGTCATTGTTTCTTGCAAGTATGAGAACATCCGATTGACAATGAACAAAGAAGTGTGAAGACACGATCTTCCCCATACAAAGTCTGTAGGAATGCTCAAGGCCAACTATCTCCCGGATGGAAAATTGGATATGCCTGAATATCAAATTTGTCCGAGTTCTTGTGCCTGTCTTCGGCCCCTGCAAGCCTGAAAAAAAGATCCGATCAAAATAGCGGAGAAAACATGGAGACACCATTCTCCCGTTATAAGTCAACGGGAGCCTTTCGTTGCCATGGTAACCACAGTTTCGGTCAGATATGCCTTTAAACCTAATGCAGCCTTTCCCCCTGCCTAATAATGCTAATACCGCGAGCCTTTATCAGCTGATCGGTGCCAGATTTTATGTCTTTGACTGCGCCGAATATGGTGCAGCTACTTTTTATTTATCTATCTTTTAATTTTCCGAAGTTCTGGCTGACAGTGTCGCAGTATATGCCATTAGCTCCCAGCTTTGTGGCATTGTATTGATTATTCCACCCACAAATTATGATTATGGGTGGGAGACTGTTCTCACACTGTCCGTCCGTCTGTCCTTCCATCTGTCTGAAATGCGCATGGTTTCCGCTTAATAACAAGTTTTGAGAATCCAGTTTTGTTGAAATTTATATGTTACATGATCATCAACAAAATACAGTTGAGTTCGAAAAAAAGGTTATGCTGCAATTTTGACATTAGTTATAACCCCTGATAGACTTGAAAAGTTGCAAATTATTGGTTTCCGCTCAATAACTTAGTTTAAATTAATAGATTTCTTTGAAAATTATGTGGTTTATGGCCATCAATAAAAATACTGGTTGAGTTAGAAAAAGGAGGCCACCCGACAGTTTGGACTGGAGTTATGGTCCCTGATAGATCTGAAAAAAAAAGAAAAAAAGAATATCATTTGGTTTCCGCTCAATAACTATAGTTTAAATAAATGGATTTTTTTAAAAATTTATGTGGTACAGGAACATTAGTAAAATATAGGTTAAGTTTGAAAAGGGAGTTATGCGTCAATTTTGGTAGGAATTATGGCCCTTGATAGACTAAAAAGAATAGAAAAGAGAAGAAAAAACATATTTCCGCTCTATAACCTAAATTTGAACGAATGGATTTCTTCATTATTCATATGGTATACCTTGATCCAAAAGAAATAACAGGGCGGTGCCAAATATATACTGGCAATCACTGTCAAATTCGATTAGTCCATTAGAAGATTCAGTAGAATAAATTTTGCACGCTTGTTCAAGTTCACCAAGCATAACGCATTGTTATTGTACCTCTTGTCACCACATTTACTGTCGTGTATGAAAGACGTATCTATGTTGATACAAAAATGTAAGAAGGAAGGTGCACTTTATAAAGATGATAATGATATTTTGCGCGCAAGAAAGCGCCGTTTAAAGTGTTACGAATTCCGCCGCCGCGGGAATCGAACCAGGTAAGCCAGGTCTTAGAAGACTGCGCTTCCGACGTTTATATACTTGTAACATCATCCCTGTATGCGAAACCTTAAAATGAGAGTCAGCATAGTGCCTACGTCGGGCACACCCTACATATAAAAACTCGCGACAATTTATTAACGCTTATATTCGCGAATATCTCATGGCTTGCAAAATGGAACATTTCACGAATAGTGGAACGCTTAAATTTTAGGGTGTAAACTGCCAAGTGCAATGTTAAAAAAACGTCGTATCAACGGTGATGCACTCTAAATCTAAAAGTAACATCGTGTGACGTGTCAACATTGACATTTATACGTTCTTTCAGCGGGTTTGTGCCCATTGGATGTTTTGCCGCAACTGCAATACTTGAGACATGCCAAAATAATGCTGTTTATACAATGTGCAGATTATCGGTGTAAAAGCGAAGCATCAGACCAGCCTGTGCATCCTCCCTGTATAATAGTCAGCTTCTTTCCTATTTTGTACATGATGGAGTTAGACTTAACACATTGTTGGGCCTTTTTTCACTTGAAACGGGAAGAAAAAAGCCTGTACTAAAAGAAAATATTTGGATCATGAGGACATGCTGCCGTCTCCCTTCACATAGACAATATTTGGGTCATAAGGAATATACAAAGTGAATTTGGTCACACAGACTGTAACATTCGCAAGCAAAGGATGCTAAGTCCACTTTGTTTTTTATTTTGTTCATTACGGAAGGAACGAAGTGGACTTAGTACTCTTGGCTTGCGAAGATGACAGGCCTTATGATCTTACATGAAGATCAGGAGTCGGGCTGTACATGTACTAAGATAGCATGTGCGAATAGCGAAGACTCAGATAAGCCTGTGCATTCATTTCATCGCTATCTATGTATATGGCAAACCATAACGTTATGTTCTTTATTTCTTACTGAAAAAGCGAAACTTATTGAAAGTGTGAACAAACAAGACTCATGTCAGTCTGTGCATCCTTGCAGTTGATCTGGTAAATTTAAATACTACATGATTGGTGTCGCATGAAAAGATACCTTATTGGATGTGCGAAAAGGAAATAATAAGATCAGCCTGTGTATCTGATCAGTCGTGCGTGAAGCGCCGGCCTGCTGATACAGCGGGCCTGAGCTCGATTCCCGGAGGCGTTCTCAATCGTATACCGGGTTCCCTGGCACAGAGCCTTTCATTATCACCCTCCTACCGTCCTGATATGACTGAAATACTGCTGAAAAGGACGTAAAATCTTAAGTCATCAGTCCATCCCTTTTTGATCGACGTTGTACAAGGACTGGTAATATGGCTAGCTACGTGCGTCTATTGTTGTCCAGTTGTTGCATAACTTTACATTATATTAGCAAGTTTTGTTACAGCTAAATATTTTTTGTTACCGGTGAGTGAGCAGCGTGTTTGTCCTGTGCCCCTTTTGTACAATAGAAAAGTCTAGGGGAAGGTACAAAGATAACTCCGCCCTGACATTTCTTTTGGATCAGGGTATACATGACTGTTATAAAAATGCAGGTTGAAATTGAACAGAGAGGTTATACATCAACTCTGACAGGAGTCATGTCCCCTAATAGACCTGAAAAATGATAAAATGTTAATGTCAGCATAATTACTTAAGTTTTAATGATCAAACGTCTTTGAAATTCATTTCATATGTGACCATTAACAAAATGTAGGTAGAACTTGAAAAAAGGGTTATGCATCAATTTATACGGGAGTTATGACCCTTGATAATTCTGAATTATGGAAAGTATTAGGTTTCAGCTCATTAACTTAAAGTTAGATGAATGGATTTCTTCGAAATATAAAGACTACTTGAACAATAGTAAAATACAGACTGAGTTCGAGGAAGGAGGTTATGCAATTAATTTATACGGGGGTTATGGCCCCTGATAATTCTGACTTATGGAAAATATTTGGTTTCAGCTCAATAACTTAAGTTTTATGGAATGAATTTCTTTGAAATTTATATGGTAGATGACCATTAGTTAAATACAGATTGAGTTTGAAAAGTTAGATTAGGCATTTTATGTAAGAGTTATGACCCTTGATAGGCCTAAGAGTGGAAAAAATTGGTTTCCCAACAATCTAGTGCATGATGTGCTAGTGCTGTTTATGTTTTCTTTGATGGCTAATGAAACCAGTGTCGGCTCTCAACCGTGTTACAGATAGATTTTGCGGGGCGAGGGTGGGAGGGGGGGGTATCTAGTAAGCCCTGCCTTCTGGTTTAAACATATTTATTTAGCTTATTCTGTTAACATACATATATTTATACATGGACAAGTAAGATATCAGTACAAGCTATGGGATTAGAACGGAAGGAAGCGATATGCTTATCGAGTTCTTCTCCCTAACATGAAATATTTGTATAGCCTTCTGCTATTTCTACTTAATTTGATTTGAACGTTACCAAGGATGATCCATTTATTCCTTTTGGGAACATTTATGCAGTTTGTTTTAACACTATCGAAACTAAGGGTGCATAGACCCCTGTTTAATCGATATAACCATCAGTTTATTTTACTACATTTACTTCTGACCGATCTAAACAGGTGGTTCTCTCCGAAAAGTTTTGTGGCCACACATCTTCTCGATTGATTATTTATTCTTTCTTCCATTTCCATAGTAAAGGACATTAGGGTATCAATAAAAACGTTTTCTGTTGTAAAATTTGCCTACATTTGTACTTTATTTGTTTTGGGAAATGCAAATCTTGTCCATAATCAGATTTTGGAGTGTTTTTCGTATTTAATTAGTGTTATTTTAAATTTCTGTTTATAGGCCAAAGTGGCAACATAAAACAACAACAACAACAACAAAAAAGGCCACAAATTTTAAAATAATTCCAGAGATACCCTCAGAACCATTGCATTCTTTTCAGAAATACGAAGTCCAAATAGCAAACACAGGGATAAATGAATACCCACCAACTTTTATCCATGGGCCATATAACACTACTTTATCAGAGGTAAATATTTCTTTAGCTTATTTCTAATTATTTGCATACAATGCAATGTTGTCCATCGTTTAACTTATATGGTATGTAGTTTGCAATGCTTTCATCAATGAAATCAGGAATGCATCTTCAAAGGGTTTAGAAGGCATATAAACTACACCTAGAATTTATATTTTGGTATTTTTATTTTAATCACCAGGCAAATCAAACATTGGAACTAAAAAGAAAAAGGAAGAAAAAACTGAATATGTGACATATCTGCTCTGGAAATCGTATTAACATGAGCGATGGTAAAAAACAGAAATTTTAAAGAAAAATTAAATAAAATAATTATTTTGTAAAGGCAGCCATTAAATAAGGAATCATATTGTCTAAAAGTAGCATTTCGTCAATATTTTGCAAGGCAGATATTTAATATATGAAGTAAATATTTTGCCCAGGCAGGTATTTAGGGTTTGAAGGAAATATACTGGACAAAAAAAGTTAAGGATCAAACATTAGACTGAAAGTTTTAAATTGACAAAAGTAATTTTCAAAATATTATTAAGACTGCATGACACATATTAGAATCTGATCACGTGACACACCAGCAGAAATGAATAAACAGGCATACCCCTAAAATCAAAGTGAAACTGGCATTAATACAAAACTGAATGTCCATTATTTTTGGCTTTATCAATGCAAAATCATTTTCATTCCTCAGTGTGACCTCCAAGGGCCTTAATAATTGCATGACAGCCACTCGGTATGCTTCTGGTAAATTCCGAGAGACCCATTTAGGGACTCTTTTTTCCATTTTTCACGAAAAGCCTGAATGAGCTCTCCTTGAGTTTCAGGAAGCCTCTCGTGATCAGGATTGGCGGTGTAACATGTCCAAAGAATGCTCAATCGGATTTAAAACTTGTGATCGAATTGATATGTCAATGCAAGCGATTTTGTCTGTCGCTAGATACTGGTCCACCACATTTGTCCTGTGATTCGATGATGTCATCGCCAAAAACAGCAGCAAACGGTCTCATAATTGGATAAAACGTGTCATTCCTAACTTGAACAACAATCAGAGCGTTTTTGTCTGGCATGCGCAAGTCCACACAACTGCAAATCAAAATGCCGCACTATACCATCACCCACCCTCCTCGAGACATCTCATATTCCTCAACACAATTCAATTCAATCTACACGACGTGTACCTGGCAAGTGTCACACCCTTCTACCATCATCGTGGATATCTACACACAAATCTAGACTCATCTGTGAAAAGAACATTGGTCCCATGACCCAGCTGCCAATTTGTGTCACTTTTTGCCGACTGTCACCTCGCATTTCTATGGAATCACATCAATCTTGGCCTCATTACCAGCATGCAAGTGCGCAAATTAGCTGTGTAAAATCTGTTTCTAACCGTTTTCGTTGAAATTGGCCGATTAAATCATTAAATGGACAAACTCTGCACGTCATCACATTGTTATTGCGATGAACCAGGAGCTTGGGACAGAGACTATCGTCCGTATGGACAAGTCTAATTAATCGCAAGTTTTAAATCTGATTGAACATGCTTGACAGATGTTATAAAACACCAATTCTAATCACCAGCGGCTTCAGGAAGCTCCTGGTGAGCTTATTCCGGCCTTTCATGAAAAATGGCAAACGAGTCCCCAAATGAGCCTCTAGCGCTTTACCAAAAGAACACCAATTAGCTACCCTGCAGTTATTTAGACCCCCAGAGATATTGATGAGCACTGGCAATGGGTTTGAATGGATAAAACCAAGAATCACGGACATTCAATTTTGTGGTGCTGCCAATTTTCACTTCAGTTTTAGGGGTATATCTGATTTTTCGTTTCTACTGGTGGGTCACGTGATTCAATTCCAATATTTTTCATGTAGTTCTGTGCTGCTTTGACAGCTGTATTGAACAGAAGAAAATCATTTATGGATAATTTATTTTTCATGATTTAAGCTTCAGTCAAATATTTGATCCCTAACTTTTTTGTCCAGTATATTTTGCATATGCAGGTATTTTAAGTAAGTGAAGTTAACATTTTTCCTGGGCAGTATTTAGTTAGTGAAATAAATATTTTACAAGACAGGTGTTTTGTAGGTGAACTAAATATTGTGATGAGGCAGGTTTAAGGAAAGTGTTTTTATGCTTTTTTTTCTCCAAGTAGACATTTAGTAATTTAAGTAAATAGTTTGCAAGCCAGGTATTTAGTAAATATAAAAATTTTGCCATAAGCAGGTTTTTAGTAAGTGAAGTAAGTATTGTGCTGAGGCAGGTATTAAGTAAGAGAATTAAACATTTTGCACGGCAGGTATTAAGTAAGAGAAGTAAATATTGTTATGAGGCAAGTATTTAGAAAGCGAAGAAAATATTTTGCCTGACACGTATTTAGTGAGGTAAATGTTTTGCAAGGCAGGTATTTAGTAACTGAAGTGAATACTATCATGAGGCAGGTATTAAGTAAGTGAATTAAATATTGTGATAAGGCAGATCTTCAGAAGGTACGAAAATATTTTGCCTAGGCAGGTATGTAGTTACTGAAGTAAATAATTTGCAATGCAGGTATTTTATAAGAGAAGTACATGTAATGACGAGGCAGGTGTTAAAAATTGAAGAACATATTTTGCCCAAGCAGGTATTTAGTAAGCTGTGCCAATATTTTGCAAGAATAGTAAGTGAAGTAAATATAGTGATGATGCAGGTATTTAGAAATTGAAGAAATTATTTTGTGCCGACAGGTTTATAGTACGTAAAGTAAATTTTGTTATGAGGCAAGTATTAGACAGTGAAGAAAATATATTGCCTAGTCAGATAGTTAGTAGTGAGGTAAATATTTCGCGAGACAAGTATTTAGTAAGTGAAGTTAATATTGTCACGAGGCAGGTATTTAAAAAGTGACAAAAATATTCTGCCTAGTCATGTATTAAGTTAGTGGAGTAAACAATTTGCAAGGCAGGTATTTAGTAAATAAAGTAACTGTAATGAAGAGGCAGGTAAACAAAGTGCAGAAAATATATTGCCTAGGCAGGTATTTAGTAAGTTGAAGTTTATATTTTGCAGGACAAGTATTTAGTTAGTGAATTAAATATTGTGATACGGCTGTTCTTTAGAAGGTAACGAAAAGATTTTTGGTAGGTTTTTAGGAAGTGAACTAGATATTTTGCATAGGCAGGTATTAACTACTGGTAAGTGAAGTAGATACTAGTATTTGCCTAGGCAGGTATTTAGTAAGTGGACTAAATGTTTTGCCTAGGCAGGTACTCGTATGTGGAGAAAATGTCTTGCAAGCAAGGTATTTGGTTAGAGAGGTAAATATTATGATGGGGCAGGTATTTCGTATGTGAAGTTAATGATTTGTTGGAGCAGCTGCTTAGAAACTTTAGAAAATGTTTTGCTCAGGCAGGTATTAATGAAATGCATTTCATATGTTTTGCAAGGCAGATATTAAGTAAGTGAAGTAAATATTGTGATGAGGCAACTATTTAGCAAGTGAACTAAATATTACGCAAATTAGGTATTTAGTAATTGAAGTTAATATTTGGATAATGCAGGTATTTATTACTAGTAAGAGAAGTAAATATTATGCCTACGCGGATATTTAGTATGTGTAGTCAATATTTTACAAGGCAGGTATTTAGTAAAAGAAGAAAGTATTTAGCAAAGGCAGTATTTGGTAAGGTTAGTAAATATTGTGATGAGTAAGGCAGCTAGTAAGAGAAAGAAATATTATATAAAGGCAGGCATGGAGCACAAATAATAATTATTCTTCTGTAAAGGCAGGGAAGTGAATAAGTCTTAAATGCAGGTTTTTGGTAAGGGAACAAATGAAAAATTGAGAAAGTCAAGAGTTTAGTAAAGCAAGTAAATATTGTGAAGAGGCAGGAAGAAATATTATACAAAGACAGGCATTTACAAGGGGAGTTACTATTTTTACAAAGAATGGCATTCAGTAAAAGAAGTAAAAGAAGGGATGAAAATATATTGTAAGAGGGGCGTGGGGAGGTGGCGTGTGCAACAGTTTGCACATGTCATAAGGTGTATATTCATGAGATTCCACTCTTACGTACTTATTTGCTTTTACAGCTAGCTACAACTGGAACAAGTATTTATGACTTTACTGGTAAAGCTGAAGACGAAGATATACCAAAGGCTAGACTTTATTTCTCTATACCAGATTATAACATAAAAGAGGTAGGTTTACCACAACTAACATTGATTGGTAAATTTGTCCTTATTTGGCTAAAACCGTACATTGCCTTGTCTTAGTTAGTAAGTGTTATATATTTATACCTAGCATTTTCAGGACAAAAATAAAACTTTAGTATATCCACTCCGCCACTTTTGAAAACAAATATACTTGTACACAATTTAATGTCTTAATTTCTTAATTAATGAATGCAACCTGTTTTGGGAAATATACGGGAAATGCTATATTTGAACATTATTGTTAGTTGGAAAAGTCTTAATACAGAACTGAAATTTAAGGCCTTACAACAACTCATAGAATTAAGCCGAAATTACAATATATGTAAAAGTGAGTGGCTGACAAGCTCCAGTCTTATTCATGAACATTGATCCCGACCGGACGGAGTGTGTGTAGCTGGTAGATCCAGTAGAGTTCTCTGTTTTTTTCTAGTAACAGCTTTTTTGGTGTTCCGGATCTGTGGACAGGATTTCAATAATGAAATCCTGTCCACAGATCCGGAACACCAAAAAAGCTGTTACTAGAAAAAAACAGAGAACTCTACTGGATCTACCAGCTACACACACTCCGTCCGGTCGGGATCAATGTTCATGAATAAGACTGGAGCTTGTCAGCCACTCACTTTTACATTTATGTCTCCTCCCGTTCCAGTACTTATTCATGAACATGCAACCAAGCGGATAGCTCAAAGCATTTGCATATAACGGCCAGGATTCCACACAACTCCGCCATTTTTAATCTCCTAAAAACAGGAAATATACACACTGAACCAAGCGTCACGCTCAACAGTAAGAAAATGGCGGATGGCAACGTCACCGGCCCCCGGGGGCCGGTCGACGTCGCCATACACGCCTACAATGGCGGATAGCAACGCCACCGGCCCCCGAGGGCCGGCGAGAGGCGCAAAACACGCCCACCGGCCCCCGAGGGCCGGTACAACAATGGCCGTTCACGCAGGCGCAATGGTGCCAAAAGGGCCGGTTCACCGGCCCCCCGATATGGTATATAAACAGCGCAAAAACACAGCTCGCCAGAATCGTGACAATCCTCTGAAGAAATCCATATTATTGGAAGAAACTAGTTAGGAAAATTGCGAAAGAAAGCCATGAACCAGCATGAGCAAGACCGAGGAGCGCCTGGCCCATGTCGTCAGTCACAATCCTCTAGCGAAATTACAATATAGTAAGGTGTACTCAAGGCCCAAAAAACTGCATCTGGTCAGTTTGTTTGAGTCGCGACACGGGAAAATAAACACAGTGGCATTTGCACCTAGCGCACACTCAGATCAGCCTGGTCATCAGCCCAGTCTGAGCAGAGTCTTTGCTGAGCGTTTAAGGGCTAGCTAAGAGTCTAAGCTAGCTTCATGCGGACAGCGAGGACTCTGATTAGACTGGGCGGATGCCCAGACCGACCTGAGTCTTCGCTGGGCGCACATGCCACTGTTATTTTTCTCATGTCGCGGCTCATTTGTGAATGTATGGTATGCGTTATTTTTCCTCGTATAATTGCAGTATGACGGAAAAGATTACTTTGAAATGCCTGGTAACAATGGAGTTGTGGTTGTGAAGAAACAGGTTGACTTTGATGCCTTAAGTCGCAACTTCTTTAGACTGAATATATCTGTAAACGTAAGTCAGATGGTTCTTTACATATAATTGGTCCCAAGGATTTTATTGTCAACTACATGTATATAGGACCTCAGTGTGATAAAAGTTATAACGTAGCAGCAGTAATGTTTATACCTTCTGAGATGGTTTTAAGCCCCTAATAATTTATTACTGACCATCGATTGTGGTTCCTCAGTGTTACACGGTGTTATGTCCGCTTGTCTAGGGTCTTTAGCAACATGATCTTCTGAATAGCTGCCAACATTGTTTTCCGTTTTGTTATGTTTTGTAATTTAAAATAGAAAATAGGTACTAATAGGTGTTGAGCTCTACGGTTTTCAGTTAGGAAAACTGAATGACACATGAAGTATTGTGTGTGTGTGTGTGTGTGTGTGTGTGTGTGTGTGTGTGTGTGTGTGTGTGTTTCTTTTGCATTTGGTTTGGAGAGCGGGATGTGAGATTTGATTGTATTAATTAATGATCAGTGCCTATCTTTTACTTTAATATGTTGTATCAGACTTCATATATCAACACGTTCACGACTTTTCGTAAGAGCCGGTTAATCAGTTCTTTAAAACAACATAGTAATTGTCGACTGCACTTATTTTCATGGATACACCTGGCTCACAAAGCAGTAAGGACAACAATAAAATTGAAAACTACAATGAATAAGAACACGGCTAACAGAGTAGTTGATTGAACTTCTTTCATGACACATTCAGTATCTCTTTCGTTAAAGTTCGAATGTATTCATGAAACAAGATTTAAACCAGTTTATATTAGATTATTGCAATATTTTCATAAATATCTTACACGTTTTAGGATAAGATCAAATCTTCTACGAAATATATGCTATCTTTCAATATAATTTACTTTCAGCTTTTAAGATAATTATTTAATTTTCCTTCAAGGATGCTGCTGACAGCACTCGGCGGGTAGCCTTTACGACTTTAACTATAACAGTCTTAGACGAGGACGATCAAAATCCGGTATTTGCATACCCTGGATGCTCTGGTAGCTCATGTATTGTACCACCTTACGAGGCTGTTACTGGCTTAACAGAAACGGTTTGTGTTTACGTTGTATTACACTACCTTTTGGGGATCTATTATGTCCTTGTATCCATATAGATTGGATTTATCAATGTGTCTATGGTTTACTGATTTGACCGCTTCTGCTGTTATTATTGGTTAATAAGCTTTATTGTACTTGAAACGTTGAGGTAACATTAGAAACTGCACATTCAGTAGAAAAAGCAATGTTCAGTATTTATTGTAGTTTAAAAAGAGACGGATTTAATTTAGAGCGAAACTATTTACAGTTTTGATTTAGTGCGAAACTATTTACTGTTTCAGTCTTTGAAATGAGCATACATCAGCACAGTTTTATTTTAAACGATATTTATATCTTTACCTGTGTGTTTTTGTAGGGCCTACTAAACATTACTCCGCCAATTCGTGTACTGGACAAAGACAGCCTGAAAACACCCATGCATTTTTCGATTCTCTCAGGTAAATATCAGATCACAAAGCAATCAGTAATAACACTAGCTTCCATTGAAACACTGGATCTCCGATGGCCCGGTTGGTTAAACGCTTAGATAGCAGTCCAGTCCGGCTCGGGACGGAAATGTTTTCGACTGTAATCGGGGTTCCACTGCACACAGACTTTCATGATCACCATGCCATCGTCCTTATATGACTACACTTATATTGAAAAGGAAGTAAAATTGAAAGTCATCCATTAGATTTTTGCATAAGAAGTGCGTGAAAATAATTATTGGAGACACTTTTTGTCAACTATACCTTTTTCAGCACCGAAACTTTGATAATATAAACATGTTGTCTAGGCAAAGACCAGTATACAGAAAATTAATACGTACTAATATGGCTGAGAATAATTTCTTTATTGTCACAGGTAACGAAACGGGGCTGTTCAAGATTGACCCAATCACAGGTGCCATAACACAGCTTAAATCTGTGCTACAGGAAAATTTACCTGATGAAGAATTTCGCGTGGTGATACAGGTAATTTTTGAAACAACGTCATCTCAACGTCGATGCAACATGATGTCACGTTGAACCGATGTTGATAAGACGTTGTTTTATTGTCGTACGCATACGTGTAAGAAATTGTAATACGTTTGTGAGTTAAGCGTCAAATTAAGATATCGTTTTTATAAAGACATAATCTATGAAACAGCTTTAAAACGTTTAGACAATGTTGTCATCAGGTTTTATTCATATTTTCTGTCTATAACTTAAAGCCTTTAGATTTCATATTCTAACATGACATTAACAATTTTCCCCATTGAACGTATAGCTAACTGCGTCGTGTGAAATTTTGTGATAAATCACGTTCAATTTGCTAACTTCGAGACGGGTTACTTTCGTGCCTTGATGACGTCGAATATAACGTTTTCTTCTCTATACGTCCGGATCAAAATAGTCCTTTAGAGAATGTCGCAATATACTTGCATTTTCATTTAATATATTAGAAATTAAAATCGAAATAATGCCTCTTTACCGGTGAATAATCTTTGATTAAAGCACGTGTTGTCGGGCAGAGGCGAATGGTAATTTACTCGCCGTCGTGAGTGAATATTTTGCGACCGGTCTCCAGCATTGATAATTCACTGTTAAGGAAAATATTCCTTCACTAATATGCTTTAATATGTAGTAAAAAAGAATAAATAAAATCCGCTGCATACAGCTTTAAATCAGGTTTCCAAGTAATATTGTTTCCAATGTTACGTGAAATGTGCATTCAGTTTTCATAAGACGTCTTCACTGTTTCATATGCAAGCATTTTGTTGTATGAGCCAGTATTAAAGAATAGTTAAGATGTGCAAATGGCTTGACTCCCAGAAACATTTCTTGCACACCGGATAGAAAATGCCATTCTTTTCACCTGGGATAGAAAATCGTATCTTACCCAGGTGTGCTTACCCAGGACCGGAAAAAATCACGAGCTGTCAATGCATTAGTTGTATAGGAGCTCACGTACCTGCGTCGTCAAGTGACGTTGACATTTTGATGATGACGTCAGAAGACGGTAAAAATGACGTCAGTTTGTGCACGCCATTCGTTGACGTAAAGAGCCGAATGGCGGTCGTTGAAAGCGGCGCCTTCTTTCAAAATCAAATTGAAACCTCTCAAGCACTAGAATTACGCATTTTAACAAGTTCTGAAGTTAAAACAAAACGTGTGGTGTGCAAGAAAAGTATCTATCATGGGTATCCACACCTCACGCCCATGAAAGATACTTATATTCTCCCACGTTTGCATATATAAGATAGGCCCTCAGCTCATACAAGAAACTTCTATCTTACACCTGGCAACATCTTTCTTATATTAGCAACCAGACTTTTTTTTTAATTTTTGACTAATATTTGAATTTTAAATGAACAAAATGGACACGCAAGCATGTCGGATGACGTTTGATAGTAGATCATAGGCTTGTGACGTCACTCAATTTTGATGACGTCACTAAAACCGGTTATCATAAAACGTCGCTAGCAAACTTGGCGCGCGTGACGTGACAGGTTAATTTAAAGAGTAACTACACTTCAGGAACTGACTGAATCAGATCCCAAACCCTATCTCCAACATCAAAGGGAAAGATTGACAAAGACATCCCAACAAACAATAAATTACAAGTGATAAGTTGCATTTTGTTTTCGCCTTCTGGAAGATATCGTGTTTTCCGTCTATCTTTAAGGTGCACACTACGTTAACACGCATTTTAGGACCCGATAAAGACACTGGGCTGCTCAAAATTTACTTCAGAGCACTGGTTAAAAACTTTAACTTTTCCTGTTCTGAAGCCAAATCCGACTTGAAGTTTAAAATCCGCTAACAGTGGGAGAAAAATAATCCACCATGAGCCAGTCCATGTAGGATAGGTAACTCTCACCCTCGGACCCCTCGGGTGGGATTTCCCTATTCTACATGGACACTCATGATGGATTGTAATATTCCTTTGTGCGTTAAATATGATTGAATTTTTTTTTCTTTTATTCTTTTTTTAAATCGAAAATATCATGGCAGAACAATCTAATCTCTCAGTTTAATTTTTGGAATACTTTCATTACATAAGTAATGACAAACTATACTTGAACTAACATTAAAGATCATATCATCCACAAGCTTCAATCCTACCTTTCTGGCTCTGTGATCCGTTATCCTCTTGGAAGTGGAATTTTGACAGTATTCATATTGGGATATGTTAAATCATTCAATTTTTGGGCACTATTTATAACATTTTCAATACACAAAATAATGTAACTGTTAGCAAACAAGTGCAGTTTATAAATAACGCTTATGTTTACCTTCATTTGATATTTTGAAAGCTCATCCATTTTTCTAAAGCACTATAATTCGGACAGGTCCATTTGTCATATCATGATATTATAACACTGATGGCAAATAATGCAGACCCTAGTCAGTATAACCAGGCTTAATTTACACGGCATTTCATACATTACTGTTTGAATAATGAGGGGTATATTTGACATGAAGGAAAAATAAAGATATAATTTTCACAAAATTCATCACTATTTTTCTTTAGGTTACTAAACAAAGTACACTGGCCCTATCAGCTCTAGCAATTCTTACCGTTCGAGTACGAGAGAGGATGTCGACTTACAATGGAACACTTCCAGACTACCCGGACGACGAAACGCCGACGGAAAAGAGTGACGGGCTACTAATTCCATTGATAGTTTTGGGTGTGCTTTTGTTTCTCATCATTGTTGCCATTATCGTTGTTGTCTTAATTATTCGGCGGAAACAGAAACAGGCCCTCGTCAGGCCAGCAGACACGAAATCTGAACCTCAGACCGAAGAAGAAGAGCTTCCCACAGACAGAGAAGATCATTATAATGACCATTCAAGGTCAAGCGAAAAGCTTGTCTCTGGTGTTCCGTCTGTGTCTTCTGGATACTTGGCTTTCACTGATCTTCCATCTGGCAGAGGTAGAACACTACCACCATTACCGTCACGTGACTTTGCAACGGAAACGGAATCCGTTTCAAAGAAGAAAAGATCGCGACGACGTAAGAAACAAAAAGACCCTGAAATATTTGATGGAACGAAAGACTACAACATGGGAGCTGATCCGGAATTTTTCGATTCCACAGACAAATCAAAGGTCAAAAGGTCGACACGTAGTTACACGAAAGACACGGATCCGCAGCTCCGATTACAAGTGCCGAATGATGAGCCAACGAATGACTAGCAGGTCGTATGTTTCTTCCGTAAAGTTCTGAAAACTGGAAGCTAAAATTATCACGGAGATTGTTTGGTTTCACAGTACATAAATGAGTCCAACAAGGCAGATGGAAGAAATATAGACCCTGATCAGAGGAGCCGTTAAGGAGCCGTTGATCTGGGTTTGCACTGTTTCGCAGAGAAATTTCTACCATATTCTTAGAATTTATCAGGTAGTAATATGTATTTACCACATGCCTGCATGCAGAAAAAGGTTGTTCTGTGTAAAGATACTGTCAAAGACTTCATATTTGTTGGAACAATTAGAGATCTGTTTCATTGATAAATTATTTATATATTTATTATTTACAATTTCTGTTTTCCTTGAGACACCAATGTTGAAGTTTATATGTATTGTAATATAGACTTATATGTTTTATAGTTGTGTGGACGTAAAATGTGCAAAGTGGTATTTATTGATAGGTATTCAATTTTGTCTGATATATGTTTTGTCAAAATGTTTCTCGTTTATATACGATTGTTATTTATTTATTCTCGATCTGTGATACGCATTGATTTTAAGGTGCTTTTTGTATATACAGAGTAAAATATTAAGAAAATGGCGGACGCATGTGTGGGAGTGTGGCACAATTACTTCAGTGAAATATCTGTGACCCTTTGTCCAAAACGAGGCTATCTCAACGAAATCGTTAGTTAAGGATTGGTTGAGTCTTCTAGTATTCAAAAAATGAAATGACTTAATATTATTGGCGAAATATGTGAGGAGCTCTTGCAGTGTAAAACACCTCGTATTTCTTACGGCAAAAATGACAGTGTTTTTGAAAACAATATGTTTTTAATGTCTCGTTAATTAAGGACATTGTCAGTATTGTCAAATATTCAGTCTCAAGAGTTGGTTTCGAAATGCAAAGTCTCGCAAAATTTAAGGTAACTGTTTTCTCCAAATTAGCTTTTCTGAACACCTGGGTCCGCTTGTATATAGATTTTATATTGACTAAAAGTAAAAAGTATGCAAAGACCAGGAACTGAAACAATCAAAATCCAAATCCAGCCCTCAAACCATAGTTGGAAACAACTAAGATTACAAATAATCAAGATACAGAGAACATATGGCCAACCGAGTGAGCAGCATGTTCCCAAAAGGTGGCCACTCAGCAACCCGAACCGAACCAAAAATAATAAGAACATACAAGATTATGTTACTTCTAGGTGCTGGGACACTTTATGCTGTATGGGTATAAAGTCTTGCAAAATTTAACATAACTGTTTGGTCCAGATTAGCTTTTATGAACACCAGGGTCCGCCTGTGTATATACAATTCATATTGACTAAAGATTATGTTATTTCTAGGTGCTGCGACACTTTATGCTGTATGGATACATCTCATGCTGCCCTGCTATTTTTTATATATATAAAATGAATATTTTGTGACTTCCTTATTGCTTCCCTTAACTATGACTCCCTTCTAAAATTGGGTCTGCTTTTCAATGAAAGAATTTTCTCCTAGAGGAGAAAATTCTTTCATTTAAAAGCAGACCCCATTAATAAGATAAAAGAGTTGCTTCCCGGAAAGTGTATATATTTACTCTTGATACGACTGTTATAAATTCTACACTGTCCTCTCTATCTTAGAACTTTTGTCTGCTGTACGATCGGTGAGGATGAGCTGCCTTTGCATAGTCTGTCCCAGTACTTAGAATTCCTGTTGCACTCGTATAGAAGATTTTAGTAAGTAGCGCACATGCATTTACGAGATTCATTTGCTATACAGAAACCTCAACTTGTAACATAACTTTGCATGGAGACAGGTAGGTAAAGATTCCCATAGCATAGTGCTGTAGCGGCAGTGGTGGCTAGGGGCCCACTGTATCTTGGGCACAGCATATGAAAGGCGGAGCCCATTCATCTCTTTTGGCTGCATTATCCTTCCCTGATTCGGAAAAGGTGAACAGTTACTGCAGGGATGACAAAGTTTTCCAGTCATCAGTGACCCAATCCGGGATTCAAACCAGGGACCTGGTCGGTCTAGTACTCTACAATGGTGCCTCTCCCGGAAACAGGTACAAAGCTTAACCAAATCACTGGATGGGTCTGTCAGTGTTTGCCTTCACAAGTTTAAACCATTTACTTAAAAAGCACTGTTTGGAAATTGCTGGCAAACAATGTAAACCCTGATTACACGCCTCCTAAGGACCAAACTGCGCATTTGGATATAAAAATCGATGTACATTGTTGGCTTATGCAAGAGATAAAAGTAGTTAATGGGTTCATATGTAGACATCCATGTGTTTCTGCTCTTTTTACAAAGGGAAGGAAAAACATATCTTGTGATTTTCTCCAAGAAGAGCAAGTTATTTTAAGAGTTGGTCCACATTGCAAAGGCAGATAAAATTGAAAATGACAGAGTTGCTTCCCATAAAAGTGTACTTATTCACTTTAAGATCTGAATGGAAGTATTGAACTTAAAATAAAATTCAGTAGGGTCAAGTCAGGCACATTTGGACAGCAGGTAAATTCGGACAGTGACGTTGTTTCCTTCATATGTCAGTTGTTTTGAATTAAAACAAAATTAACTGGACACACAGTGAAATTCCTGATGAGACGACTCATTATTAGCCATTCACTGTTTGCAGTGGTATGTCCGAATCTACCTGCTGTCCGAAGTAACCAGACTCGACCGTATAGCTTCGATTTCCTTGATTGTTTTCAAAACATTTGTTGCTGCTGACTAAGATTTATTTGAATATTTGTACAGAAATGTAAATACAGATTATACTACATTACTAGTCGTTGGACTTATTTGATTCCCCATAATAAATACAATGCAGCAAATCTGAAAAGAATTTTGTTAGAAAATTGCATAATGATTGCCAGTTAATGAAGCTTGCAATAGTCAGTACACTTGTATTAACTGACATATTAAGGAAACAATGTCACCGTCCGAATTTACCCGCTTTCCGAAGTTACCCGACTCTCCTCTACTATATGCCAGGTGTATCACAAAAATAGAGATCCCATTCAGGCCACCATCTTTGCGGGCGCGTGACGTTTGGGGAAGGCCAAGTCAGAGTCGACGCGACGTCATGCACGTCATGACTGCGTGTCAACGCAGACCCAACGTCCCCCACGTCATGCGCCAGCCAGGCTGGTGTGCAGGTTGGTCTGTGTTAAACAGTAGTCACCCATAAAATAACACAGCTTCTATCTTCGGATTGCCAGGATTGACTGAGACTGCTAGGATTAACTACAAGCTATAGCTGTCATTTTAGAAATTGCACATGAATGCAAACTTCCACTGGTTTGGCCGTATTGTTGCACGAATTTAACCAATTCGCTAATGGTTAGGAGCGGAGGAGAGTCTGATCCGACTGAGCAGACGAACGGGCTTATCAGGGTCTTCCCCGCTTGACCGGGCTTCCAAGCACATTTTCTGGATCAAACAATGACCCAGAACATGGCCTCAAGCCTGGTCATTTCAATCCTTGAGTAAAGTTATTCCTACCCAATTTCACGCCGATTCTCTCACCAGCCCAAAATGACTGAAAAAGTGATGAAGGAGCATTAAGTTCCTCGAATGTGGGCTTACTACGCACGCTTGAATTTTTGACTTATCACCATTTTGTCAATTTTCCTGTCCGACAGTGTTGAAAGGGCTGTTAGGTGAAAGAATCCAATTATTTATTCTAAAATGTATTCCCTGCACTTATAACGAGCACCAGAAACTGGGACAGTTTGACCATGATATTCTTTATGGAACTATGTTTTGGGAGCCGCTTCCCAGCGGGTGCGTGACGTCGGTGCGACGTCGTACTGACGTCGATTCGACGTCGTGTGCCCGCTGGGTTTGAACTTAGAGTCGAGAGTCAAACATTCCTCTTCTCAGGTGCCCCGATAAAAACTGTATAAAATACAATTGTTTTGTTATCATACCCAGATACTTATGAATGAATCATGAAACGCATGATTTTCAGCTGACCGATTGGGCTGTTCCACTTACATATCCATATGTACGAGTAATTTATAAATTTATCTTCAAATTAATTTCTTGCCAAAGACGCACGATACTGATGCACGAGTCGATGTGACGCTATACTGTGACGTTAACTTGCATCGACGTTGCTACGTTTTGTTTGACTATGATCTTTGATACCCTTCTCTTCAGTGGAACATTCTAACTGGCACGTGACTATTTACCTAAGTACAGTTACTTGGCAAAACAATATTATTTTTCTTTTGTTTGATGTGTTTGATAAAGTTAAACTCGCATGTAAATCTCTCTTGCTCTCTTTCTCTCGCTCTCTTTCTCTCTCTCTCTCCTAATAGAATAAGCTTACGAATGATCCATGCCACATGTTTCTGTTTTTAAAACCAACTTGGCAAACATCTAACCTAAGTATTCGCACGACGCTGAGCGACGTTGTATCGCGGTCGTTGCGATATCATCGACGTTGATACGACGTTGCTGCAGCAAATTGTGCTTGCTGAGAGGTTGGAACTGATTTTGCCGGATCGCTAGCAAACAATACGTTAATTAACAGGTACCTTAATATTAGAATAGCGATACTATATAGTTAAAATTATTGGTTTACTTACTTTTAAACGTCTCAACTTGCTTTTGTAATTGTCATAGACATTGTTGCTTTTGAATATTGAATAGTCAGTTTGCTCTTATTTGCCAGTTCAGATGGGACTGTGCACAAGACTACACGAACACCTGGGGCATTTGCAGGATCCCTGATGGGGGCAGTCACTTTTGCTATGCCCCTTGGGTGTTTTGGACCAAGGTTCGCCTCACATGCTTACGTATGTTCACCCAGCAGGCGCGCGATGTTGAGTCGAAGTTTATCCGACGTTGATCCAACGTCACACAACGTTGAATCGACGTTGATTCTGCGTTGATTCGGCGTTGTGAGTCTGGTGGACAATAAATTTGGGATCCTGCTGATGCTAGTGCAGGAGGACACGTCTAGTCTCTAGATTCGGTTATATAACTCTACAAGAACAACAATTGGTATATTTACGTTCTCAAATGCCAGGACAAGCCAGGACTCTGAGGTGGAACTTTTTTTTTTTTTTTTTTCATTTTCAATCTTTATTCTAGTCATCTGATTTAGTTACTTATTTATATACTTATTATCTCCTTTCTTCTGAAATATATTTCCTCGAATATGAAAAACTTAGTCGCGTTATCCTCCGGGTGTGAAGACAGAAGGGTCCTGTTCTTCGTACCAAGAGTCCTGTCTTGTCTGCGGCATTGCTATATCTTGAAATACTAGTATCTTTAGCATACCTGTTCATTTTTCCTGATTGTTTTCCTTTCTTGGAGCTTAGTCTGTTTTGTGTTATCTGTTTCACAAGTATGAATGAAGCAGATTATAAACTGCACGATTTCTTAATGCATCGGCTTCGACGGACCCATTGGACATCGTTACCTGCCATTTACTATAACTGCAACCTGGTTTACCTATTTTCAATGGAGACGTCTAATCCGCTCGCAGCTGATATTGCTCTACAGTAAACTCCCAAACATTCATACTGGATGAATCATTTCTGTAACGCGTTTATATACTAATTTATCTATTATTATTATTATTTCTACATATATACAAATTTTAAATGTAGGAGTGTACATGACACATGAGAGCAGTTTATCTTATTTTTCTCTTCCGTCCTGCTCTGCCACGTTTGCCTGTCTCCCCGGCAAAGTTGGCAAAACAGGAAGGATATGCCATTCCTAATCTCTGCTTGTCGCCCTTGCATTTCGTTTCGGTAAGGATGGCAGACAGGGACAGGTATCAGTAAAATCGAGTTCTTTAAGTCACATTTGCTGTTAACCCATCTGATTGTCTAAGCACCAATCGAATATTTACATTGCTATTATTCATAAAAATAATGTTTTAAAAAAAGTAAAAAGTATGCAAAGACCAGGAACTGAAACAATCAAAATCCAAATCCAGCCCTCAAACCATAGTTGGAAACAACTAAGATTACAAATAATCAAGATACAGAGAACATATGGCCAACCGAGTGAGCAGCTTGTTCCCAAAAGGTGGCCACTCAGCAACCCAAACCGAACCAAAAATAATAATAACATACATAAGGTAAAACATCACAGAAACTCTGACACCAAAAACAGGCAACAAAGAACCACAACAGAACTACCGCCTTGGAACGGTCAGTAATGAATTACTGGGGGGCTTAAATCGATTTTACAGGCCCAACCTCACCCTCAGTTTCTGAAGTGGTACAAAACATTTAGTTGGTTGTTCGGTTCGCATGATAACCCTCTAACTCGTCAATGAATCATCACGGTAAACACATAAATCAAATTTCAACACCATGAAGAAGCAAAGACGAGGACTCAACAGATACAACGGGCCGTCTGACAGGTGGAGATCCCTGTCCTGCCAAACAACCCCACTGGAAATCTGAAGCAAAAGAAGGTCACCAGTTGAGCCCCGGTGGACCAAGCAACAGACAAAAAGGCTCCGGTCCCAACCAACTAAAATATATAGCTTTAGGTCGGGGCCATCATAGAGTCTGACGACACTGACTACACTGTTTCTTTTTCTCTCTCATTCTCTATCTCTCTCTTTTCATCATGCGGCATCCGGACGGCGTCACGCCGAAGTTGAGGCGATGTCATGATGACATGATGTCGCATCAACGTCGGTATGATGTCGTCCCGCGGTCACTGTACCTGCTGGTTCTCTCTCTCTCTCTCTCTCTCTCTCTCACGAAATTCCTTGTAAGATGTTTTGGTTTCGAGAAGCTCTGTACTTTATAGCTGGCTGTAACGGCTAGCCATATGCGTTTTGTTGTCCTTTACTGTAAATAAAAATTTTATGGTTACTATTATCATAATTTTGGAGATTTAATTTTTCTGAAAATTCGCTTATTTAGGATGCCTTGCCCTTTATTTTTGGCAGCAGGAATATGCGGCGAGCCGTTTAGTGAAATATAGTGTAATATTTTGTTTTCTTCCTTTCTTTCAGTTTCTCGCTTTATGCTCTGTGTTTTCCTCCCCTTGCATTTAAATTTTCAAATCATTTACTGTTACCAAGGCTAGCATTAGTACATGATCCACCGTCCGTTTGCCAAGTTGATTAGTATTATAGAAATTCCTCATTATGTCATGTTAACATGTACTTTGAGTGAATAAAGTTACTGTCTGTCTGTCTGTCTGTCTGTAGTTGGCAAAGAACTGAAGAGGATAAGCGCTGCACACCCTTTGAGTTATTTTGTATATTTGTAAAATTAACCATCTTTCTGCAATAATATATTTTGTAAGTAGAAGCTGTTTTGAAACAAGAGATCACAATTGTCCTGAAGCACTCACCAAGCACAAAGTGACAGAGGTCATACTCACGTCATAGTAACAAATCTCGATTAGTCTGTTAAAAATATGCCATTTTTTAGAACTACAATAACTTCTTTCTTATACCTAATTTGAATATACAGGTAAAAATAGGGGAAGCAATATGGCACAATGATGCTGTCTATAAAACAGGTTATTTTGCAGATTTTCTTACTTATTACTGGTGATAAGATTGATTTTTTTCTCCACTGGTATTGTCAAACTAATACATAACTGGGAACTGACTTTCAGAATTTTATCTTGTCATTTTTTTTTGCTTTTGACTATTAAATCCAGTACAAAACATTTGAGCTCTAGTAAAGGGGAGTACAATAATATAATGTAATAGCTATAAATCGTGCCCATATATGCATCCCAGAACAAGTAATGTTGCTATAAATAAATTGATCCTATTAATCACCATTCAGTTCTCTTTGCAACCTATGAATAAGTGAACTCCATTTTTACTCAGATGAAAAGACTAACAGATATACAGGTGCCATTGAGTTATTTGTATGCAAATTACCAAACAACATACAAAGGTAAATGTTGACAATTCTAAGGCTGTTACATAAATAAACTACTCCCTGGTAAAATAAAGCTAAAACGTTTTCTAAAATGGGCATTTTTCAAAAGAAACATTTTAGTTTCGAATATAATTTTGAAGAAAATTATAAATTTTGAAGAAAATTATAAGTTTTGAAGAAAATTGTAAATTACAGGGTGTTAAGAAAGTTCGTAGACATCATTTAAACTTACACTGAAAGCTTAATAATGGTATAAATTTGGCAAAACTTTGTACGAGTGATAAAGGAAGCACTACCAAAGATATGCAACATATAAATTCTTTTTCGATTTAAAAATGACGAAAAAAATCTGAATTGCTATGGACACACCCTCTACAGGGCTGATTAATGGTGAAGGCAAAATTTTGATTTGCATTAGAGATCAGCACCTTAAGAGCTTGGTTTCCCAGATTTAATAGAAATATTTAAGATATAAAAGTAAAGGTATTGCAGGAAATATCTTCGAGATTTTTTCATTTAGTTTTTATTTTTTTCTGACGGTTTACAACGGAATTTCTGACTAAATCGAAAGGGTACCCCCATTCTCAATTGAAACTTTAAATTTTAGGGGGTAGAGATAGAATCTATATCAGTACTTGTAAACACAGAGGCATTTTGCAGATTTCTTTTAGTCTGATGTTATTAGATTTGTTCTCACATCGAGCAAAAACATTTGATCTGATTTTTGTTTTCACAATTTTTGCAAAATCACTCTTAACAAATTACTCTTTAGATTTAACTTCAGATTCATTTTTCATTGAATTTTGCACTAAAACCTCGTTGTTTTGAAACAAAGTTGGTAAGAAAATGACATTGTTTAAGAAACTCTTGAAATACTTAATAATGGGGTAAAAATCCCTGCAATAAGCAAATTTTCTTGTCATTTAGATGCATTATTGAAGCAGAAATACTATTCTATCAACACATTTGCATAATTTGACTTTTTGGTGGTAAGATTTTAAATATATAATAATTTACAGATACAACATCAATATTTCGAAATTTTATTCTTGTCTCTCTTCCTACTACGACCCACTCCATGATATAAATGATTTTATGTCAATTTTTGATTTCAAGTTTCATTTCAGATGTTCATTCATTATCCCCACCCCCTTTGCAAAATATTAATGCCTCATCTGCGTTTTCATGTCAATGAATCGTCTATCAAAATGTGCATGTTGTCTATGGTTCCTTACATGCTGCAACTAATTTATACTGTTTGGCTTAGTCTCTATCATTTCAGTTAGTTCTGAAATGAAGATTCGCTAAGAGATAAGAATAAAAAACAGTTTAATATGGCACATCTATATGCATAAAATCCATAATAAACAGCAGGCCACTTTGACACCTAGGGTATGAACCGCTAATTTTATTATAGTAAAGTGCGGTTGTAAAAGTTATTACATTGTGGATCTTTTAATATTGAATAGTTCTTGAAACCTGTAAAGTTTTAAGATTTAGTGACTGTAACATCTGCAGTTATAAGCAATATTGTAATGTCTTCGAACTTTCTTAACATCCTGTAGTTATGTATAAGATAGACATTAAAGATGCACTTTACTTCACAGCGATAGCTCTGGTAGTTTTAGAGATATTTAGCAAAATGACCTGTTTTATAGACAGCAAATAGCCTGATATACAATACAATGCGGATCCGTAGTCAATATGCTTAAATCAGGAAAAAACACAAAATGTGAAAGTTTCAAACTTAGCTGGGAACAGTCATAAATGGCTTGACTTAAACCTTTGATCAAAGTAACCAGGTTGGTACGTTTTGTTTTGGCATTTGCAAAGACATTCGACACCCCTTACACGAACTTTAGAAAAGTAAATAACATGGTTTCGCTATAACTTGCAAAACCTCAGGTTGATAGAAATTTTACTTTACAATATGCAGCAACATGTTGATATCATTGGAGCTAGGTGTTAATCGGGTATGTCGCCGGGTACTGTTGTTGGCCCCCTACTCGTCTCCTTGTATGAGGATCACCGCCTGTACTTGTTAATTTTCTAGCTTTCAGTTGAGCAATTCAGGAGACATTTTTGAGATTTAACTGGCGTCTCATAAGCTCTGTCCACCGACTGCTCCGGGCACACTCAGTATCACTCACGTTCCTGGAGAGTCGGGGTGGCTCGTGGAGAAGCTTCGGTGACACTCCGGTGCCAGGTCTACTGGTGAGTAAGTATCTGACGACTCGCAGGATCTCTTCCATGGGCCGGGCATTTATGTGATACAGATACATCTCGATATCTAATCGTTTATTTAGTCTGCTTCCTTATCTAAAGTATGCATTTCATTAATTTCTAAATCTAATATGCGAGCAATTTGAGCTTTTTATCAATGAAATATAATTTATTTCAATTTTTCGTAAACATTCAACTTTTTAATCTTTACTGAATCAGAAATTAGGCTTTTGAAGATGAGAGTGTTTCTTATCGGCACATCAACAACAACGAGGACACAAAATTACTTCAAAAGGAGAAAATAGACTTGGAAACTGAACTAGAAAATTGAGTATGAAACATGATGCTGCTCATGATGTAGCGGGTCAGACAGATGCATGCATCATAATTGAGCCGCGACACGACAAAACCAAGAATGTGGTTGTGCGCCTAGCAGACTCAGATCAGCCTGGGCATTTACTCAGTATCATTAGACCCTTCGCTAAGCGCTTAAAGGGTAGCTAAGGGCCTAAGCTACCTCCATGCGGACAGTGAAGACACTGATCAGACTGGGCGGATGCCCAGGCTGATCTGAGTCTGTGCTGGGCGCACAACCACATTGTTGGTTTGTTGTGTCGCGGCTCAATTATTACTTAGAAACGACACTTCTTGAAATTGTTGATAGTATTAAATACCTTGGTGTTACAATAACGTTCGATCTGAAATGGAATTTTCAAATTGGAAAGGTTTGCACAAAAGCAAACAGAATACAATGTACTTAGTTTCCTTAGAAGAAACCTCTATTCATACCCTTGGGGTGTTAAGGAAACAGCTAAATGGGACTGTGACGTCCGGTTCTGGATTATGCAATAACTATGTGGAACCTTCATGATTTCGCCCCCACCAGGAAGAGCTGGAGAAGATTCAAAATCGGGGAGTTCGTTTGTAACTGGAATTTATAATTATGAAACTAAGAGTATGAGTGATGTTCCTGAGGAGTTAATTGGATGTTTCTCAAACAAAGAAGAAATGAGATATTTAAATACACTTTTCTGAAACTTGCAACTAACGACAGAAGTAATGAAATTCTCTTTAGATTATCATAAATTGGCTCCAATGAGAGTATCTACCTCTACCGCTTACCCACATACAAAGGATCATGTATGAAATAAATAAATTAGCAAAGAAAAAAAAAAAAAAAAAAAAAAAAAGACGTGTGAAAGTGGTTTATAGTGGCAGGGTATCACACAGGCAGTTGCGTTGTTTTCGTGCTGATATTTAACACATATAATGATTTAACGCGTATGCTGATATTTAACACATATAATGATTTAACGCGTATGCTGATATTTAACTCATATATTTAACTCATGCCTAGCGTCCCACAAATAGGACACATGCAAACAGTGCAGACCCAGATCAAACGCCGTATAACGCGGCGTCTGATCAAGGTCTCCACTGTTTGCTTAAACTTCAAATATTTCTGTAAGAAAATCAAAAGTGAAAATTTACCAGACACCCCTAAAATGATGAATGAACCCATCCATTTTATAATGGTAGTAGAATCCATTCGTCATTAATGGGTTAAGGTCGCAACATTTCTAATTCATGGCTTCAGATTATATATCAGTGAAGAATATAGTTAAATCAAACTCCATATTTACAGAAGGCTTTTACCACATACTCTCCATAAATGTTATTCGTACTTATAAAAAGCCCTGATTTGGTAATGACAGTTTTCACAGAGCACTATCAGATAGACTTTGATTAAATGCATGAACTGTATGTCAAACAAGATAAATTTTGAATGAATATTTGTCAAGCGCCGTAAAAGCCTGAGTATTCTGACAGAAATTTTGAATGAATATTTGTCAAGCGCCGTAAAAGCCTGAGTATTCTGACTGAAATTCTAAAGCAAATACTACAGATCCAGATCAGACAGTGGAGAAACAGTCTGATCATGGGTCACTTGTTTACATTTCATCCATACATGAATAACTTTTTCTGTAATATAAGGTTGTAGTTGAATACAAAGAAAGTTCAAACCAGCAGCTTTGGTCGAACAACTGTCCCAATTACAAGCTGAAACAACCGTTTCCGAAGTTGGTGGTTAGGCTGTACTGTATACATGCCGTAGTTAAGGTATGTTTTTAAAATGATCATAATATTTTTACAGGAATGTTATGAATGATGATGATACCTTTCTTTGCCAACAAATGCCTATGGTAAGTGCTCATATGCATGAAATACTGCTACCGTGAAATTTTTTGAAAATAATTGCTTTGCTGGAGGTGACTAGTTCGACTAGTTTGAATCATATAGAGTAAACGTTATCTGCTGAGATTAACACGTTATGAAAAATGCGAATTTTGCATGCCCAAACCAAGCACACGCATGTGCAGTCAGGTCAGGTTGTTCGACTTTGCCTTTTAAATCTACAAAATAATAAGACGGGTACACAGGAAGGGCCACACGCACGGATGAGTGGCAAGTGGTAGCCCTAAAAGGCACCCCTGTATATTCATTTAATGCTCCTTTTATTCCAGTCCCCTGAGATTGCATTTGCAATCATTTTTAAGGGTTCCTGTCACTTCCACGCCATTTTTGGATGTTTATGATCCAAATGGAACCCAGGGAGAGAGCTACGCGAGGATAAAATGGATGATTATTACGGACCGTTCCAAGGCAGTGATTCTCTTATAGCTTATTATTGTCATTGTTTTGTCTGTTTGTCCTTGACTTCTTGTTCATTATTTTAGATAGAAACAGCTTACTTCTGGTTATGTATTTGTCTTGTCCTGCTTTATGTGCCAGAATGTGAAAATCAATTGTGTCGATTTCTCATACAGTCAACTCTCGATATCTGGAACACTGCTATCTCAAAATACCCAGTTATATCAAAGCATATAGTTTGCACACATTTCTTATTTTTGTTTACATTTCAACTCCTGTTTTATTAAACTACTGGTATCTCCAAGTAAATTTTCTATGTCAGAAAATATTCCTTGACATATCAAAGGTTTGCGATGAACTTCGAGTTTGAGATATCGAGAGTTGAGTGTATTTTACTTCTCATCTACGACAACAAGAGGAAGAGCAAATCAAAGAAAGCATATACAATACATAAAAACAAATTATAGTGCAAATGAACCTGTATTAAGGGGACACCTGTCTTAAGCAGCCAATTTTTGTGTGTCCCCTGTGGTGACCTCTTAAGACAGGTTTGACTGTATTTTGTAGATTTAAAAGGCAAATACAGTAGACTCATATTATCTCAAACACGGATATCTCAGATATCATGGATATCTACCTTCTTATATAAAAATTATAATTTGAACGCATTTCCTATTTTTCTTTTAAGTTCAACTCCAAATATCTCACGCTACTGTTCAAAGAAAATTTCTGTAGTCAGAAAATTTACTCCAAGATCTCAGTAGTTTAACATGCACATCTCTTTTGAGATATGGAGAGTTGACTGTAATGAAAACCATAGAAACAGCCCTCAAACGAGTTAATCACAATGCTTATGGGACCAAACAATCACCATACTAAGGCATCAAACAAGAAATAGTGTGGAAAATACCTAACACCAGTGGCCACAAAACCATACGAATAACCACCGCTTTAGAACGATCAGGAGAGAGAGAGAGAGAGAGAGAGAGAGAGAGAGAGAGAGAGAGAGAGAGAGAGAGAGTGAGCGAGAGAGAGAGAGAGAGAGAGAGAGAGAGCAATGCGGTCAGCACTGTGGCCAGCATTGTGGTCGACGTGATAAAGAGAGCTTTATTAGATTAATTGTTTGGAGCTTTCCTTGACTACAGTGCACACAGTGACAGGCTCGGTGGCTATATGTCAAGGGAAACGATTCTGAATACTCTTAGAACATATCAATACATGTACCAGACGGTATGAATACCGAATATGAATACAAACTTTTGGGGGAACCGGGATGTTTGGCAAATTATTCGGCGACATATCATAGAAATATATATGGCATTCCCTTTTTTCAGCAAAGGAGTGCGTGTAAAACAAGGTAATTAGGCAAAATGGATTCTGCAAGATATGCTGTCGTCTTGATAGTCTTTGTGTTACAATGTGCTGTTGTTCAATGCCAAGGTAAGATTCTTACTTGATAAATAGCTAAAAGTAAGTTATTTTAAGTTTACTTGGTAAGATTAAAATTACTTACTTTTAGCTATTTATCAAAATATACAGTCAAACCTGTCTTCAGAGGTCACCACAGGGGACACACAAAAATTGGCTGCTTAAGACAGGTGACCCCTTAATACAGGTTCATTTGCACTATTATTTGGTTAAAGGGACCTCAGAAAGGTAGCTGCATAAGGCAGGTAACCCCTTAATAAGTGCCTCTTAAGACAGGTTCGACTGTATACCTTTTTGCTAAGTTCAAATATTGTAAAAGGCAAAAAAGATGTTGTAGAACATGGAATCTAATCTAAGAGATAAAACACAATTTTGCAGGTCACTTGTACATAATATAGAGCCTTTGTTGCAAAACAAGTTTGGAAGAAGTGCTAGAATGTAACAACCACTTATATATTTTAGCTTTAAAAGAATCATCATTTTAAGTAAATCAATATTCATTTTTTTGAATGATGCATCGTTCGGCAGTAAATTGTGAGTCTAAACAATATCAATACTAGTACAAGGTATTTTCGACGTCATAATCTGTGATCAAAACTGTATTTCAGATTGTTCATCAAATTTGAGAAGGATTCAGAACTATGTCACAGTGAAAGAGACTGATCCCAACGGTAGGTTCTTCCCTCATTGATATCTTGTATAATAGCAGAGTGGCGTCGTGGTGGAGTGGTTAGAAACGCTCCGTTATGGTGCAGGGTCTTGAGTTTGGGTTAACTCGCGACTGTAAAAACTCTCTCAGTCAACCCAACAGTAAATGGGTACCTTTTCCGAATCATGGAAGAATAAGCAACGAAAGGAGAGAGATGGGCTCCCCTTTCATATGCTGTACCCAAGATAGATACAGCGGGACTCTAACTCTCACTGCCCCTACGGCCACTAAGCTATAGGAAACCTTTGCCTTTTTTCAAAAAAAAAAAATGCATATGAGATCGCCTTCTTAGAAAATCTTTTAGCTGTTGAAAGTGTAATTTTTAAAGCGCCACTTAAGTTTTATTAAATTGAATAGGGAAGCAACTCCGTCGTTTTAATTTGCTCTTCCTTTTTAATTGCGGTCAAAACAGGAAAAGAATGTGCTCCCCAAGGAGCAAATTCTTTCCATTAAGAGTTCCTTTGTTTTGGAAGGGCTGTTCCATCTTAAAAAGCAAACAGGATGTCACGAAAAGTGTTTGCATTTTAACAAATGGCTGAAAAACATGATGGTGTAACCTCGGAACACCGCTCGGCCAATTCCGTGAATCACGGAATTGGCCGAGCGGTGTTCTGATTGACATCTGAAATGCTGATTACGTATTTTCTTTTCAGGAACACTTATTATGCATCTCGAACACAGTAATACAAAGATAGATTGGTCAGCCTCAGTCAATGGTAGTCACCAGGAATTCATCTCAGACTACTTTACAGAGGAACAGAACAGGACACACTTTCGGCTTGTCCTGGCTAAGAGCATTGATCTTGAGTTCATTTCCTCAGACCTGGTTAGAATTCCGTTTGCCTACTTATAACTGTATTTCATTCTTGCCCATGCATTTGTAGACTAGATGCAGGAAGCACAGTGAAATTTTGTCAGATATGAATGCCTTTAAGCATATTTGCAAGTAATGTATGTAATACATAAGAGGACGGAACGGCGTGATTGGGTCTCCTACTGAAAACAACGCTTGACATAATCTTTAGTAACGCCTGCGTCCCATCAAAACTTTATCCAAAAGGCAGTCTTGCATTTCGGCAAGAAGTCTCTGAAAAAGAACATGTAGTACCAGGTCTAATATACGAGAAAATAAGAAATAAAATGATTATTATCTGACATATCTGACGTAGTACATGTAAATATAAAGATAACATAACTAAATAATAATAATAATAATTTCGCTTGATAATAATAATGATGATGATAATAATAATAACAGAATAATAGTAATAACAAAACTAATATTCATAAACATAATTATAAAAATGACAATAATGATAATAAAAATACCAACATATATTACGTTTTTCTCCTTACTTTAACATTTAGTTTGTGTCGTCCTTTTTTAATGTCTCATGTCTATAATTTCTTACAGAATATGGAGATAGGTGACCAAGGCCTCTTAGTTGTTGTGGCGATTCAGTGTTTGGAGTCATCTACCGAACAATCAAAGGTTTGTGCCTTTCAATTTATTGTAACTTGTAACTGGAATGGTTTGCAAATTCAGTCAACTTTTGATATCTCTTTGTCGAAGTTCATTCCAAACTACTGGTATTTCAAAGTAATTTTTTTGGTCCCAGAGATATCAGTAGTTTGAGATAACAAGAGTTGAAACGGAAATAAAATATTAGAATCCTCCAAACTAGTTTCTTTGGTATGATAGGATAAATTGAGATATCAGTGTTCGAGGTATCGAGAGTTGGTTGTCCTTACTTTCATGAAAAAGATTTCAGGTGTATGGACACATTTTTAAAGGAAAGAAACTGTGTCCAAACTTTTCCTATTCCCTTCTCTTCTCAACTCGTGGCAACTGTTAAAAGGAAGAGTTTACTCTAATAGAGACACTTTCTTTCCTTTAAGTGAGCCGCGACACGACAAAACCAACAGAGACATTTGCGCCACGCGAAGACAGATCAGCCTTTGCATCCGCCCAGTCTGACCAGAGTCTTCTCTGTGTGCTGACATGGTAGCTAAGGGTCTAAGCTAGCTCCATGCAGAGCAGTGAAACTGTCAATTCAGCAAAGAAAATCCCGTCTGGAGATATGGGTGGAGGCTTTCCAATTGTGTTGTTTTGCAAAATTAATGAATATATAATTCGCAACTGCTATAAAAATGTACCAACGAAAGCTTTCCTTTCTCAGGTGTATATACGTCTATACTTTGATCGTATGTATGGCAATGTATATATTTTCAGGTGTCCTTGACACTCTCTGTACAACCAGTCAACGAATTTATTCCTGAATTCATTCGAGCTCCGTATGAAATAACAGTCAGAGAGGTAACATCTAATACTTCTTTCTTCTTTACGTAAAACTGCACATAACATTTGATTAATGGGAGATTCAGTTTTATTTGTTTATGGTATTCTTAGTGAAGAATTTGCATGTAAAATGCCGCACAATTCGGGGTGCAATCATTTTGCCAGGCAGTCAGTATCAATTCCAGTAAATGAAAGGAAGAGTGGTAACAGACTGCAAGGTTTGTAAACCTGTTATTGTTTGGATTACCAAGTATGTGTTTTACTAAGTCACCCGAGAAATATATCACACCTAACAGAAATGAAGAATACTTAAATATATAAACTGAGATACATGCTTTTCACTGCAGTTGACAATAAAGCTAGACATAGCTCATCTGTGACGTAAGATAGATTAATTATTTTCTTGTTAAATATACTTTCCTCATTTTGCTTTGTTTTGAATGAGCTCAGTCGAGTCCAATATCTTCTTTGTTACTATATCTGAACGATTTACCAGAACTGGGAGCTGTTTGATAGGACAACCCAAAAGACTAGTAAACTGGAATAATTTACAACCAGAAGTCGTTATTTGTCAAGATGAGAAATAAAGAGAGCACTAATAGCAAATAATACTGTATAATATCCCTTTCCCAATATAGGGCGAGATGATAAATATGTAGCAAAATATTACGGAGACAATTTACATTTGGAACGAGAAAAAGAAATCTTTCGCACCTGGAAGCATTAAATTCGTTATAAGCAAGGAATCAAAGTTTCGGGAAAACAGTTCCCTAAAAAGTCATTCGGCCTTTCTGTTTTCAGAATATTGCAATTGGAAAAGAAGTGTTTTCATTCAAAGACAGAGTAGTTGACACGGATGTTGGAAACCACTTGTTCTCATATAAAATAACGCCTTACATGATTACTGAGGTAATGGAAATGTCTTAGACCTACATGTAATTGTCTAATGTAAGTTGTGATTTATCAAATCTGATAACCCTGGGCGCCAGAACATTGCTTATTGCTACAAGATCTATATGTCCATGTTTTCATTATGCCCAGGTAAAAGTTTGAGATCTGAGTAACAGTGCCCTTGCAGTGTTTAAGTTATTTGTCTACATAGCAAGAGCAAATGAGCCGCGACACGAGAAAACCAACAATGTGGTTGTGCGTCTAGCGAAGACTCAGATCAGCCTGGACATCCGCCTATTTTGATCAGACTCTTCGTTAAGTGCTCACAGGGTAGCTAAGAGTCTAAGCTACCTCCGTGCGGACAGCGAAGACTCTGATCAGACTGGGCGGATGCCCAGGCTGATCTGAGTCTGCGCTGGACGCACAAACACATTGTTGGTTCCGTCGTATCGCGGCTCAAATGTACTCCTCGCCAAAAGTTAAGCATATTGTTAGATAAATGTAACACGATTATTAGAAATCATAATAATGTAGCTCTAATTTTCAGTATGAAGATAAATGCGCTCTGTCATCAACATCAATGCTTAAGAATTTCAGAAACACCACATTTAAATTGATTTGAAAATGCACTTAAAAAGCGAGCACAAATATAATTGCCCCCCCAAAAATTCACATTTTTGCGAAAAACTAATACTTCGTTTAATAATAATAAAAGCAGTAATTTCGTATTTGCCAAGACATTTTGCGTTACAAAATGTTAAATTGGTGTAACAAACAGTCATTCATGTCACATTATAACGATATTTTTATCTTTCAAAAGAATATTATTTTTGTATATATATATATACGTCTGTGTTCTCTTTCTGCAGTTGTTAATCAAATTCAAATCAAACTTGCTGATTTTAGGATGATTTATCATAGAATACATTAACTTCAACGGCAAGTTAGAATTCAATTGTTATGATCTTTTATACTTTTTTATGTTTTATGATTACTTTTACATTATGCTCAACTTGTGGTGAGGGGTATGTATTGCGTATTACAGGAATTTGACATTATAAGACAGCTGTGATATCTTGCATTAAACATGTACATGTGGCAAATATTTTCGCCGCTGACTTTCCAACGCACGCAATATTTAGTTTTTGGTAGTCCGTTTATTGTCTGAACGAACAGCACGTGCCTGACGAATGAGTGCTGGCATTCCTGGGCTTCTGCAGTCTGTCTATAGCGTAAGGTGTATGGGGAACTTTTCCTGTTGTTCGCCAGTTTTGACAACGGGGATCAGCTTGTGTGATGCTCTATTTGCTTTCTTGGACTAAGTCTTCCAAAATGAGGTCTACTCTTAAATGAAAAAAATCTGCTTTAGGAATAAGCGTATTCTTTCCTATAATAGTAAACTCCCATGTAGAAGGGACAAAATGAAAATGGGAGGATCGGTTTCCCAGAAAATGATGAGTCCATCTGAGTAACAATTACTATTAATAATTGTGTAATTCAGTTTGATGGTCGAAGACTGTTTGACATCAACCCAGAAACAGGGTCAGTTGAAGTAGCTGCAGAGCTAGACTATGAACAGTTACCGAGGTCGGGCAGAAATTACTACTTTCTCAACGTCACCGTTAAGGTAAGCATGACATGGGGCACGGAGGCACTTATAAGGCACTTTTAGCCATTATCTTAAGTTTTGTCACAAGGTCCATTCAGGGTCACTGATGAGGCTTGAATGGCCGAAACTTCGAAGTATGGCCCATGTTCTTTTTTTCGAATATTGTTCTCTGCTCCTGAAGGAACTCTTTTAGATTTTAATTTATCCCTCTAGAAATGTGTAAAATACAGACACACTGAATGGTGAAGAGAACAATTTTATGGTTAGTATATGAAGGGGCTCACTGCAGCAATACAGCGAGGTTTTACTCACACTCTTTCTTGACTTTGTAAAAGTAAAAAGTATGCAAAGACCAGGAACTGAAACAATCAAAATCCAAATCCAGCCCTCAAACCATAGTTGGAAACAACTAAGATTACAAATAATCAAGATACAGAGAACATATGGCCAACCGAGTGAGCAGCTTGTTCCCAAAAGGTGGCCACTCAGCAACCCAAACTGAACCAAAAATAATAAGAACATACATAAGGTAAAACATCGCAGAAACTCTGACACCAAAAACAGGCAACAAAGAACCACAACAGAACTACCGCCTTGGAACGGTCAGTAATGAATTACTGGGGGGCTTAAATCGATTTTACAGGCCCAACCTCACCCTCAGTTTCTGAAGTGGTACAAAACATTTAGTTGGTTGTTCGGTTCGCATGATAACCCTCTAACTCGTCAATGAATCATCACGTTAAACACATAAATCAAATTTGAACACCATGAAGAAGCAAAGACGAGGACTCAACAGATACAACGGGCCGTCTGACAGGTGGAGATCCCTGTCCTGCCAAACAACCCCACTGGAAATCTGAAGCAAAAGAAGGTCACCAGTTGAGCCCCGGTGGACCAAGCAACAGACAAAAAGGCTCCGGTCCCAACCAACTAAAATATATAGCTTTAGGTCGGGGCCATCATAGAGTCTGACGACCGATCCCCCGGTGTGCAATTAAAGAGTGCAGCAAAGTTATCAACCGTGATTGGATTAATCACTAAAAGTAAAAAGTATGCAAAGACCAGGAACTGAAACAATCAAAATCCAAATCCAGCCCTCAAACCATAGTTGGAAACAACTAAGATTACAAATAATCAAGATACAGAGAACATATGGCCAACCGAGTGAGCAGCTTGTTCCCAAAAGGTGGCCACTCAGCAACCCAAACCGAACCAAAAATAATAATAACATACATAAGGTAAAACATCACAGAAACTCTGACACCAAAAACAGGCAACAAAGAACCACAACAGAACTACCATGCAGACTGTCGCATAACATTTAAATTATAGCCAATACGTTTGTGACGTATTATTAGTAAATTGCTGTCAGATAATTTTGTATATCAAAACCAACAAAATAACGAGTAATTTTGTGGATTTGAAAGTCATAATTGATGCTTACCTTTGGATATTTATATACGGCTACTTTTCTTAGGACAGTGGTGGATTTGGACAATCTACATCAGTCAAAGTAACCATGGAAGACGTGAATGACTTGAGCATCACATTTGTTTACCCTGGCTGCTTCCAGTCCTGTGAAGGTGTCAATATTTCTTACTACGTAGAAACTAATGAGTCATACATTGTAAGTAAATCAGTATATAAGTTACTAGTATGTTCTTTTTTTCCTTTTCCTATTGAAGTATTTGCTTTGAAATCTGAAACTACGAGATAGGCATTGAAGAACGTTTTAGTTTCTTTTTGTGAATACATGAATAATAATAGCAATTTAATCTAATGCCTGTTTATATTCGTAACGCTTTTGTTCTTCATGCAAATTGTCATGTTTCTTTATTTGTCGAACAGAATATTTAAATTGGTATGATCAGAGGGTTTAAAACTTGAGCCGCGACTCTCATAATGGGAGGTTAAAGCCTAAGACCCAAAGTAGCAAACTGGTAAAGAAGTGTTGTAGGCCAATGATCAGGAACTGTTAAATCGAATTCTACATCCCTCCCACGACACCACACGGGACATAGTTGCACGAAGCAACAAAAATGTAGTCACAAAGCAGCCACAATGCAGGCCCAAGACAGACATATATGTCGAGTTAAAAAATCTACTTGAAATATCTTGACTTATCCTGCCCGTTGCTGACGCTGGTAGTAGAAGACGTAGTTAGTGTTGCAATTCCAAATAACTGCAAATGGACAGTCTCAATTCGATTATTCCCTTGCTACTAGAGAATCTCTTTGCAGAAATTGGTTGAACAGGAAAGAAGACGACCATAATCATACTACTCGAATATACAGATTGTACTTAAATTTCTTGGCTAAACACACGCCAATGTCCCCTATTTCATGTCAAAGCGTAATTGGTCTCTACTTTACAGGGTATTTTAGATGTATTACCAGTGCCATTGAAAGCCAGAGATCTCGACGCCATCAAGACGCCTATAGAGTACCTCTTGCTATCTGGTAAAAACTTAATTTATCTTTGGTTTTGTCAGGACTTTGAGTCTGACTTTTTAGCTCACCATATCCGAAGGATCCGGGGGAGCTTATAAGATAGGTAGTTGACCGTTGCCCTTGTATGTTGTCGTGTGTCTTCGTCTATGAAAATCGGCTCTTTAGTTTGGTTACTATGGCAACTTAGTATCCCATAGATTATAATGGGGAAAACTGAAAAATGGAATTTACTCCCAAACAATTGCAGACATTTTTAAAAAACACTTTTATAGCAACATTTTGGGAGAAGTCTTCTATCAGCTATATGTTTTTGGCAGACTGGCAGACTTCTCTTTTTATTGGTTGCCATTGAAACCAAAATGCAAACATTGAAAAAAAAAATCCTCTGAAGCCACTGGGCCCATTGGGCCCAGATTTTATCTGTAGAATCCTTGGTCTAGGGGATTGAAAGTTGATTTGCGAAAATCGGTTCTATAGTTTGGTTGCCATGGCAAATTAAAGTTTCCATTGACTCACAATGAGGAAAATAAAGAAAACAAATCGTATTAACTGCTAGGCAGAGGCTTATAAATTGATTAGTTATAAGCCTCTGCTGCCAGGCCATTGCAGATATTCGACAAAACTGTTATAAAATGTTACTTGAGTAGTTTATTATCAACCATATCGTTTTGGCCCACTGCTCATATTTATTGGTTGCCATGGAAACAAAAAATGCAAAAAAAAAAAAAAAAATGGAAAAATTTACTTGAAAATTATCTTCTCAATAACAATGAGCTCTACTACGCTGTGACTTTTTAGAAACATTCATCATATAAGTCTTTACAAATTTTGTGTGTTTTTTTCGTCAATCAGCTCTTTAGTTTGGTTGCTATGGCAACTTAGAGTTGTGTAGACTTATAATGGAAAAAATTGAAAAATGGCATCTACTGCCAAGCCATCGCAGATATTTTTACAAACTTTATTAGAAATGTTCCTGCAGTAATCTTCTATCAGCCGTATGATTTTATGCCCACTCTTCTGTTTTATTTGTTGCCATGGAAACCAAAATACAAAATAAAAGAAAAAATACCTCAGATTATCTCCTCGGAAACCATAATCAATGAGACAGAGACTTCATAGATATACTAATCATATTAGCCTGTAAAGACTTTATGTTTTCCATTGTCATGTTTAAAGGACATTGTTGGTATGGTAACTAATAATAGGAAAAATGGGATTCATTGATAAGCCATTGCAGATATTCTGACCTAACATTTTCAGATATATTTCTTGAATGGCCTTTTTTCAGCCCTATGTTTTTCTGCTCATTGCTAACTTTGATTGGTTGTCATGGCAACCACAAGGAAAAATAGCAAAAAATCCTTTGAAAGTTATCCTTTTTTTGGTGCCACGGCAATCAAAATGTGGAAAATAGTTATATATTTTGTTATCTACACAACAGACTGTCAGACTGAGACTTTGTAGTTGTATATTTTGTATTAGTCTGTACAAATGTGACAGCAATTTTGAGCCTATACAAAGGTGATAGCAATTTTGAGCTAGAGATCTGGTGAGCTTTGTGGCTTTGTGGGCCTCTTGTTTATTATTGATGTCTTTTTATCATGCGCTGCTACTAACTCGCACGCTGCCAAACAGATTTTTAAAAATTAAATGCGTTGTTTTGATACTGATAAGGAATGGGAAACAAAATGAGCATCTTACGAGTCACCTCATGAAATTTTACCACTCCCGACAGTACAGTGCGAATGAATGTCTGAAGGGACCATGTATGGTTTGCAGCATCGCAAGATGGAAACAACTTTAAACGAGTGATGTTTGACGCTGTCCAATTTGTTACAAAATTGGCCAGAAATGGCCTTGAAGTGATTCTTGTAGTCACGATATGCTTCTAACCCTGAATAACAAATCACTTCGACTCCGTACAATGCAGGTTTTAATATTAGACATTTCCTCATTCAGAATTCTGTTCAATTTAATCTAGCACGCCGCATACTGAGTATCGCTTAGCAAACAAATAATTATAACAACTAAATAATTAGATAAAAAAAACGTAATGGTTTCCCATAGCCTAATAGCCGTAGGGGCAGTGGGGGGTAGAGAACCACTGTATCTTGTGTACAGCTGATAAAAGGCGGAGCCCATCTCTCTCCTTTCGCTGCCTTATCCTTCCCTTATTCGAAAAAGGTACCCATTTACTGCTGGGTTGACAGAGAGAGTCTTCCAGTCGTCGGATAGCGACGGTGAGCCGCGAACTCACGACCTTCCGGTGACTTTCTGCACAATAGCCGAGCCACTCTAACCACTCGACTACGGCGCCTCTCCAAACGTATAAAAATATTATAAATTAATCCCTATTCATATCAGTATACAAGTATACATTGTACATATCAGTATGTTTGTTTCACCACATGGCTTGATGCGACCATCCGTACAACTGGCTTTATTAAGAAGCACTGATAGTTCACGCGGAATTAAGAGTCATTGCTTAATGCAAGTTATAGAAGAGGTGAAACTACCTTGATGTTGGGGATAGGGTTTGGGATCTGATTCAGTCAGTTCCTGAAGTGTTGTTACTCTTTAAATTAACCAGTATAGGCCTACATTAGATTATACATATCATATATTGCAGTGTGTTAATAGCGATAACAAAACTCGGAAACAAAGCCGTTCTGTTGTTACATAGGGGCTTCAGCGCTATCTGCTTGAGTGGTCGTGCCATTTCAAATAATGAACTCTGTCAACCAGAAAGCTGCAAACAGAAAAGACAAGTATCAAGTCCAACCATTTGCATCAGTATTAGGCGAAACGCGGGGAATCGAAATCGTGAAAATGCTGTGAACAGCTGATCTCTGATTTCCTGTGGCCATTTATCTAAATACATTCTTTAATCAGCTCGCAATAATCTATTTTTTCAGAGGAAAAAGCGACATTTTTCGATGTTGACAGACACACTGGAGACCTCTACAAAACTGCTCTTCTCATAAATGACAGCTTGGGCTATGAAATTGAACTAGAGGTATAATCTGGTATCCTATGGCAACAATTGATGATGTTTGTAAATAAAATAATACAGTAGACCAGCTCATTAGTACTTTCTATCACAGCCATTGTGGCGTGTTTATATGAGACAATGAAAAGTTGCAGACCGTTTGGCATTAGGGCGTTTTATTGATAAAAAGTTAACCCTTTTCTTACTTCGATTAGAAGGTCATTTGATGAATGCGAATGTGCAGATACTGGCATTCTGCCCAAGTGTCTGGAGAAAACTAATTGGCTTGAATGCGCGACCACTACCAAATCACACGTCATTGCCGGGGAATTGAGATGGCCACAGCGATGACGCGCGAGATTAACATCTGCGCCATGAAGGCACCTTTTACAAGCCAATATTCTATTAATATTTGCTTATACCAACTTGCTTTGCTTGCACTTACAGCAGATTGCAATGGAATTAATTTTTTCTTAACGATTGGTTCTCTTCTTTCTCCCTCTGTTTGGCAGACGGATTGATCTGTACTGAAAAACTGAATTGTACGGCCATTTAACTCTAACAAATCAATCAATTCATAGTATTTTCATCTTTTTTATTTGTCTTCATTGCTTACTAAGTAAAACTTGTCAGTTGTTGGTTGATTTGATGCTTAACGTCCACGGTAAACAACTAAGGTCATGTCGGGACGGTCAGTTAACCTAACCACACTATTCCTGGGCAGGCTTAGACCTCCTAAGCGGTTAACCAGTACTAAGTGCACATACTTTCGCCAGTAACTGACAACTACCCTTCTTGAATCAGCGGAAGGAGAAACGAAAGTATGTGGCCAGACCGGGATTCGAACCCAGGACCTCTGACTTACGAGTCAGGTGCCCTACCGATTGCGCTACCCGGCCCGGCTCAAAAAACTTGTCAGTGTACCAAAACCACAAGTCCGGACTGACTCATACCTTGTGTGTGTGTGTGTGTGTGTGTGTGTGTGTTTAAGAAAAAAAAATATTTATCATATGACGTCGCATCTGAGAGTGAAATAAAGCCATGCATTAAAAACGATAATCCACTAGTGGATTGAATATGCAAATTACGTCGTTACGTTATACGTTGACGTTCATTTTAAAAAACATCGCGCTTTCTAATGGCGAAATCGTGACGTTTTAGTGCAAATTTTGCAAATAAAATGCGATTTTAGTGTCATATGATAAATAGAATCTTGCATTCGTGCTCCTGTATTATTGAATTTATTAAACTCGTTGGGAAATACCGATAAGATGCTCGGCAGAGCCTCGCATCTTATCTTTTCCCCCAACTCGTTTAATAAATTCAATAATACATGAGCACTCATGTAAGATCCTCTATGTAGTATACGCTTCTGTTTACCTGACTTTTGCCTCGAGTTATTTTTTTTAAAGTTACTATTATTCATGAAAAAAAACAACTTTCAAAACACGTTGCAAACGCTATATAGCCACTTTTTTCGTTACTTTTTTTTGTTGTTGTTTTATTTCAGGTACTTATCAGAGAAATCGTTGATCGGACACATAATTTGACGGCAAACATAACTGTCTTCATAATGGAGCGTCTACCCACTACTGGTAAGTTGCTTCCCTACAGGAACACAACATCGAGACAACAATGAATCAACTGATTGAATGTTGTTTCAGTATTGTCTTTACGATTGTCAGATATTGCGGTGTCTAATGTGCGCATTTTGTTTTTCTGTTTTGTGCGCTAATGACGGCAACTCGCAATGTCTGAATCTTTTGAGCATTCATTTGTCCGCATAACGGACAAAATTAATTTTCATTTAAAAACATAATCCGCTTTACTTGCAGTGGCCGCAGATGCTTTACACTGAGTAATATCAGAAATTCATAGTTAAGCTTATACAGATCTTATACAGGGCATTTCGATTTTGCGAACAAAATGCGACAATATGAACAAAATATGAAACAAAACGCAGGTGTTTAGCAGCATAGCCTACAGCTGAAAGCAAGACTACTGATAAGTGCCTTACATTGGCAATAGGTGTTATGTTTTGTTCCAACACATTGCCTATAGTTCAAAATGAGTGTGTAATATGTGATGATACTCTTTTTCAGTAACGATTTGAGATTTATGTAACTAAGTAACTAATGCTGGCTTTGATTTTCAGATTCTGGCTTAGAAGTCGCTTATCCAGTGCAAATCAATAGTTGATGAACTGTTGTTAAGTCTTAACATTTCTTTTATAAAATGTATATCTTTAACTTTCAAGTTAGTGTTATTTCACAGGTCAGTATAAGGAGTACTTAGTCTAGCCTTATAATAAAGCCGTGCAGAATAGCCGTTTATATCTTCACGTCTTATTTGAGCCGCGACACGACAAAACCAACAATGTGGTTGTTCGCCCACCGCAGACTCAGATCAGCCTGGGCATCCTTCCAGATTGACCAAGCTCTGGGTGAAGTGCTCAAAGGGTAGCTAAGAGACTAAGCTACCTCCATGCGGACAGCGAAGGCTCTGATCAGACTGGGCGGATGCCCAGGCTGATCTGAGTCTGCGCTGTCCGCACAACCACATTGTTGGTTTTGTCGTGTCGCGGCTCATTTCTGCTTTATCACTTTTTTTCTGATAAGCCGACAGCGAGGAACCAATATTAAAATTCCAATATAAATTCTCTTACACGGAAAGTTATTTCAGCTGTTTTCAGCTTCTAAAATATGCAGCATTTGCCGACAAAATTAGCCAGCCATTCTATATTTTGTCATTGGAATACAATATGAGCATATATAATTTTGAAATAACTGACGGATGACATATTTCTTTCCCAGGCATACGCAGCAGAGACAGAGAGAGAAGCTGTAATTTATTATTTTATTCGTACAGAAATGTTATTTTCTGGCAAATACTGCAAATGTTTTATGTATATAATAAACAAACAAGTAAATTAAAATAGGTTCTGAACAGTCAGATCCTTTGGAAGTTTTATGTGAAGGAAGCAAATTCATGGGCAAGAGTTGCAGGGGCATACAGCAACCTTAGGCAACGTTAACCTATTATGTACTTTAATGTGACACATTTATTATTTCCTACATATGAGTGGTTACTCTTTTGTGCTTGAAAAAGCTTTTTTCGTCCTTGCCGGAAATAACACATTGACGTAAATGTATTTATATGTACTTAATAAAATAGTTTTGATTTTAGCTACTTTTTATACTGTCGGCCGTTTTTACATACAGAGTCTACGACATCGTCATTTTGAAGGTAAGAATTTAAGCGAGTAAATATACATGTAAATATTTAAAGGTATGGAATGTCTGAGCAAACAATGTAGACCCGGATAAAATTGCCTCCTTTGAGCAGTCCGATCAGTGGCTGCACTGTTTGCTAGACCGCCAGAAATATTTGAGATATTGCCTGATAATGATAGTACAATTTTACTTTTTCAAATGTTAGGATTACAAAGCTTTAAGGGTACACTGCCATGTTTTTCCGCCATTTTATCAAAGGTAGATAATGTTACATGAATTGCTGTTTGATTTTCTGGACGACAAAATCCTTCCAGAAAGGGGTCTGCTTTAAAAGGAAAAAAGAATAATAATAATAATAAAAAAAAAAACATTTTGAAGCGTAAATCATTTTCTTGAAGAGTTGACCACTGTTGAATAGGAAGGCAAAAATGGAAATGGCAGAGTTGCTTCTCCTGGAAGTGTACTTATTTTTCGTTTGTACAGTCGATATCTCAAAGTAGAAGTTCACCTCAAACTACTGGTATCTCAAAGTAAATTTTCTGGGACTAGAAAATTTACTTTGAAATACCTGTGAGTTTGAGATAACAGGAGTTAAAGTATAAAGAAAAAAAGTAAATGTGTCAGTACTATATCCTTTGATTTTAGAGGGTAGTTTGAGATATCAGTTTTTGATATAACGAATCAATTGTATATAAGAAAGGTTCGCAATATTAAGGTTATTGTGGTTTTATTTCTGAAATTCAGTGATCGTTGCATATCCTCCACCATAACGTATTGCATGGTAATTATATTTCAGGAATTGCTTTTATTTTATTAAGGAGGCAAATTGGATGACAGTTTGAATGCATATTTCTGCTAGAGATCTCAGTCAGGATTGGGACAAAAATCTTATTGAGTATTGAAGCAGGGAAAGATCGCATAGAATACTACGACATCCTTTGTGCAGTATACAAACAAAATTAAAAATATCAAGTAATACACAATCATTTTATTTGGGTGCTTCCTACTATCTCAAATGGTAAATATACATTTAGGGGGAGGGGGATAAGTTTATAACTGATAGTTGAGAAAATGCCACTGGAATAGGTAAACTTTTCTGCTCTGAGACTTTGTTATAAGATGTCTTTTTTGCAGCATCAAATTATCTGATTAGCAACACCTTTTTTATCCTGTCCATTTTATCAATAGCCTACGAATTTTTCAATTTCGTCAGCAGACCAGTTGTCTCAGTTTCTCTACTCAGAACCGCTTTTTAACAGCTTCAGTGAAAAGAAAAGTTAGCAGTTTGTTGTCTGTTTAGGTAAAGCCATTTTATACCCCCGCTTTGAAAACGTGTGTGTGTGTGTGTGGGGGGGGGGGGGGGTATACAGGTTTACATCTGTCCGTCCTTCCGTCCGTCCTTCCTTCCGTCCGTACGCCCGTCCTTCCGTAATTCCATAGCACTTTTTCGTTAAAGATATCTCACCAACCAATTAAGATAGAAAGTTCATAATTTGTATTCAGGTTAATAATGACAAGTTGTACTGTGGGATCGAGAACCAGCCTTCTCCTGCTTCTTTTTCCTTATATTTGTTCCTTTTTGTTCCTCTCCATTTTTATGTCAAAGATATCTCCACAACCATGTTTGATAGAAAGTTCATATTTGAAAACTGATTGACTATGACAAGTTGTTGTGTGGGGTCCTCTAATTTATTCTGCCCTGTATTTCTTCCTCTCCATGCATTCAGAACTGTATTTTATCGTAAAAAATTTCTAAGCAAGTATTGACGACAGAAAGATCATTTTTGTTATATGAGTTTACAATGTCTTGTTGTATAGTGGGATTGAGAACCAGCCTTCTCCTGCTTGTTTTTCCCTGTATTTTTTCCTTTTCCTTTCTCTCCAAATTTTTGGTCAAAGTTATCTCCAAAACCATGTTGATAGAAAGTTCATAATTGGTATTCAGACTGACATGGACAAGTTGTATTGTAGGGTTGCAAATCGGCAGTCTCCAACTATGGTTTGAGGGCTGGATTTGGATTTTGATTGTTTCAGTTCCTGGTCTTTGCATACTTTTTACTCCAATTTGTTCTTCCCTGTATTTTGTTTCCTTTTCTTTCTCTCCATACATTCAGTACTATAATTTTTCGTAAAAGATTTCTCAGCAACTGTTGAAGGTAAAAAGTTCATATTTGGTGTATGAGTTGAAAATGACTTGTTGTATCATGGGATTAATAATCAGCCTTCTCCTGCTTGTTTTTTCCTGTATTTGTTCCTTTCTCTTTGTCTCCAATTTTTGGTCAAAGATATCTCCAGAAACATGTATGATAGAAAGTTCATATTTAGTGTACAATCTATATTTAGTACACAGATTGACAAGGACAAGTTGTATCGTGGTGATAGAGAGAAGGCTTTCTCCAATTTGTTCTTCTCTATATTTGTTCACTTTTCTGTCTCTCCATGCATTCAGTACTGTAATTTTTCGTAGAAGATTTCTCAGCAACTGTTCAAGGTAGACTCTTCATATTTGTTATTTGAGCTGACAATGACTTTTTTGTCCAGTGAATTTTTTTCTAATCTATATTTCATAGAAATTTAAGTAGAAAATTTGATATTGCCATTTGAGAATACATATTGTCAGTGCGTTCTTTCTCGCTATGCTCCATAATGAAAATGACATCATTTTGCTAAAGCTGCTTAGCGGGGGTATAGTCGGATTTTCCGACAGTTCTGGTTCACAGGGTTTCTGACCTCTTAGCACCCTCTTTAAATGTTTATTAAATGGTCTTTTGTAGCTAATAAGCATGCTAGTTTCATCTTGGTATTTATCTCAGCAAGTCGTAGAGTGATATTGAGTCATTGGCTATATTCTGAGAATATAAGTTGATATTATGGAAGATTTGCTTGTGATTGATTGTAGACAGTAAGAAAGAGTCTAATATCTGATCTTCCAAAGATCGTTGTTGGACTATAGTTGGAATATATCGAACAGTTGGTATGAAATCGTGTTGTTAAAATGAAAGCATGAAAAGTTTCTTTCGTTTTCCTATAAAAAGGTTTCCAGTGATAAATCCAGTTTTATTATTAAATACATATGATTATTATATGAATAGGTATGTGTTCGGATCCAAATTATGTGAATAGGTTAAAATTTTAATTCAAATTATACGAATAGGTATTTTTTTTTTGGGGGGGGGGGGGGCGAGATGGGGACGGGGGCGGGGTGTCTTTGACTACCCAGCCACACTCTCTTGTCACACAGATGCGTGACTCAGTCCCTCCCCTCCCAAGTATATAAATGCGTTTACGTAGTATTTGCACCAATATTTTATGCAGTAACGATTATTTAATTCTCAGGTGTAGACAGCATCAACTATTCCAAAGCAGGTTGTAGAAAGTATTGAGGACCATGCACAATTTGCTATTGTGATCAGCCTTCAGATTACATACCGGTAAGTTATGACTAATAGCTACTGACAAATCATAATTCTAAAATAATAAAAATGTTTAGTAATTAAAAGTGGAAATTTAGAGACTCTGCAAACTGAAAAAAGTTCACTTTATGGGGTAGCAAGAGCAGCAACCTCAGATAAACAGTTGAATTAAACAGTTCGCCTTAAAAATGCGTTACAAATGAACTTATATCCGATAGGGGACTTCAGTATTGAAGTATTTTCCTTGTTACTGTACCTATGATATAAGCTGCGTCATCTTCGATAAGTGTGAGATTTGCATGCTTAGATTCAGCTATATACTGGTTTCAGTCTCTTTTGCAATAAAAGGTCTTCGTTGATATCAAACTGCGTATGCGTAATCTGCGAGATGGATTGTGTGCATGCTAAGAGTGCATATGACACAAGACAGGTTTTTATCAAGCCGGTGACATAATGTAGCGTTAACCACTTGTGAGTGACTTTGTTAATCGTCCAAAGAATTTAATGATGAGTAACGGGATGTAAAATAATTAGAATGTTCAATACATCGAGACGAATGACTGGTTCATGGAAACGTGGGTCAACATGAGACAGAAATAGGCAATGCAATTAAAATGCATGACTTTAACAGAATTATTGAACAGAGAAAATCAATTATTAAGCTAGCTGTCTGCACTTTCATGGTTTGACTTGTTTTATCAATAGAGACAATTTTATCAACTGTAACGCTTCTGTTGTTTGAACATAAATAGGTATAAACACGTTGTATATGGTCTTTGCTTTTCTTGTATTTTGTTCAGTTTCTCTATTTTTGGCTGGGTGTGTCGACGTGGTCTTGCATTAAACACAGGCAACGAAGACAACGTGCAGGACATTTGCCTTCTCCTCTCACCAGAGTAAGTTTGGTATAGAAGTACAATCTCACGGACTATCCGATCTCCGATTCTTGAAATAGGAATCAAAGGTTTTACTGAATTGACAAGGATATTCAAAAAATGCTTGAAAAGACCATGGCAACAAAATTTTTTGCACTTTATTTTTTCCAGATGGATTTTACTCGAAAATCTGGTATAATTTTTTAGAGGGCTATAAACTGTTGGGTCTGTAAGATCGAGAACTTGAAACTTAATTAAGAAGTATTCAAAAACAATCTAGTTTTATAGTACGTTGCCTTCTTTGCCTGTGTTGATAGCAAGTCGTGTGTGGTGTTTGTTGTCAAAAATCCGCCGATCTGTTTTAATTTCGCTTCTTCCATCTTCATTTGGTATCTTGGGTGGGTCGTGGTTTGTGATTGTGGTCTTTCTTTGGTATATTTACACATATTTTCCCTTCTAATGGAATTGCTTTTCCATGGACTGATACGGTAAACGCAGTAATGCCTAACCTTCCAAAAAAGGGATACAAATAAACAGTACATCAGACGCTGCAAAACGCAGAGTCTGATCAATGTCTACACTTTTTTCATAAGACAACTGAGATCTTCTCCTTAAACTAGAATAAAAATTACAAAATAAACTTAACCAGACACCCCTTAAATGGCAAATAGAAACATCTAATCTATCAGGAAAGAAGAAACCACTGAGCATAAATATTTATCGAAAATATTTTGCTGTCATTGTGAACAAACTCTTTCTTTTTTAAGCTATCATTATATGAGAAGCGAGGCATTTTTTCAGATCAGAGTGATACCCATTGCGTGTGTATCTTTTCACCGTAAACTATATTTTATTCTCCTGTATTTATTTTACTGTATGAAATTGATTTGCTTTCGCTTAGCCAATACCCAGATGACTATGACGCTTTTGTTTATGATAGGAATTATCTGACAGACTGTTATTACCATAATGTTTCTCATTATACCACTGCATACAAGGTATGAGGGGACATAAATCCTTTGGTCATGTTTCGGTACATATCAACTCCGCCATCACAGACATGGGTAATTTCTGTCAGAGCTCAGTTAGTCCAAATTAAAACTTAATAGTTAAGTAACAGTCCTAGATAAAGTTACAATTCGAATATTATTCGAAGGTTTCGTTCGGAAACTAATAAGGTCAAATAAAACAACAGTCTCCATAAAATATGGTTCCTATCCTATTTACAGAGAAACATACGGCCTTCTAATTCGGATGTCTGGGGTTGAGTTCGGTTCTCCTCCACTCAGCACGGAGCCGAATAACTGAAATAATGCTGACGTTCCGAAATACCCATCCGTTTGTCATACATGTACGCAAAACTTGCAACGGTATAAAAGATAGTTTGAATATTTTGGACTATGGCTGCATCAACTTATTGTGCCTTTGTAATGCAGCCAGTGATTCAGGTATGTAGGGGCATGGTATGATTTCACCCTTTTCCGCGAGGTCCCTTTCAAAGATATATTCCATGCTATATTTCGTCCTCTACTTTTATCACTCTGAATTAAATTTTCACTCGCAAGGTTTATTAGCTCCTAAGTTTGCCCTATTTTCAAACTTGGGCTTCGAAATGATTAAAATTTTCTGATGTCACTGAATCATATGTGACCATCGGCTTACATGTACAGAAACTCATATATGATTTTGTGTATGGCGTATATGGCCATGGCATAATGTTTTTTATGCCCCCCAACTTAGGAGAAGTTGAAGGGGCATATTGGTTTGGACCCGTCTGTCCGTCTGTCTGTAACGCTTTTTGGCTGCTGGGAAAATCAAGAACCGCTTATGCTAAGATCTTGAAATTTTATATATAAGGAAGTACAAAATAAAAAAGGATTATACACAATAATCCCTTTTTTGTAGGGAAAATCGGCATTTTCGGTACCATAAAATAAGCTTTGAACGAAGGTATTTTTCTCATTATCTCTTTCATGTTTGATAAAAACATAACAAAATCGGTGGTATAAAACAAGATTACTAAAAAATTGCTGGAATATTCCTACAATTTGAAACCTTGAAAGCAGCGAGAAAGTTGGGCAAATAAGTGAATCTAAAGCCAGATCGTTGGTATATTCGCAATATTCTGAACAGATTGTCCTGTTGAATGCTGGAATATTCCATTGATTTTCCCATCGAATTCAAGCTGAATGAAATAATAATACAAAAACAACCTGTCAATACAATTTATTCATTCAACATTTATAAACTGTTTGACTAATAGAAACTTACCCGGTATATACAATGCGTGTCTTAGGAAATATAGCATCTTAAATTGCAGGAATATTCCCATGATTTTAAATATTTTCACTTGAATGTTTAAGAGTAAAATTAGTTGAGTAAAAACTTTAAATTCTGAAATCTTTTTCAGTACATGAGTGGGGCTTAATCATAGGAATATTCCTGCAATTTTAAACTTTTGTGAAAAACAGAACGTTCTAGTTAAACAAAGGGAAACTAATTTTATGAATATATATTTAAGGGGCATAATTATTAGTAATTTCTATCATTCTCTAAAATTGCTGGAATATTCCAATGATTTCAATCATCTCTCAAATCATCAGACATAATCACTGATTTCTGTACTTAAATCTAACAATTAAGCGGTAATAAATCCTTGGAATATTCCTACAATTTCACATGAGTTGCCATTATTTGAAACTTCAGGTAAAGTAAGATGGGCCATCTAACTTCAATGAACACATTTAAAGACTGCAGCACACCAATGGTACCTTTTTTCTAAATGTTAAAATTGCAGGAATATTCCAATGGTTTCAGTTTATGATCTGACTTATGAAACAGCGGAAATATATGATCCAAATCTACTGAGCATAAGGTGCTTAAATCCTAGGAATATTCCAGTGATTTCAAACTCGGATTTTGAAGAGTTTAGTCTATCAAGGTTTAAACATAATCAAATATAATTTGTGCCACTTTAAAATTGCAGGAATATTCCAACAATTTCATTATCGTTATTGAACTGTATGATAGAGATATATGATCTTAACCTAATATTTAAAAGGTGCTTAAATCCTAGGAATATTCCAGCAATTTCAAACTCGAAATTGTTGAAAAGTTTAATCAGTCCAAGTTCAAATCAAATCAAATAGAATCTGTGCCACATTAAAATTGCAGGAATATTCCAACAATTTCACTTTATTGTCCGAGTATGACAGAGATATATGATCTTAACCTAATATTTAGAAGGTGTTTAAATCCTAGGAATATTCCAGCAATTTCAACCTCGAAACTGTTGAAAAGTTTAATCAGTCCAAGTTCAAATAAAATCAAATAGAATCTGTGCCACTTTAAAATTGCAGGAATATTCCAACAATTTCACTTTATTGTCCGAGTATGACAGAGATATATGATCTTAACCTAATATTTAGAAGGTGCTTAAATCCTAGGAATATTCCAGCAATTTCAAACTCGAAATTGTTGAAAAGTTTAATCAGTCCAAGTTCAAATAAAATCAAATAGAATCTGTGCCACTTTAAAATTGCAGGAATATTCCAACAATTTCAGTTTATTGTCCGACTATGATAGAGATTTATGATCTTAACCTAATATTTAGAAGGTGCTTACACCCTAGGAATATTCCAGCAATTTCAAACTCGAAATTGTTGAAAAGTTTAATCAGTCCAAGTTCAAATAAAATCAGATAGAATATGTGCCACTTTAAAATTGCAGGAATATTCCAACAATTTCATTTTATTATCAGAATATGATAGAGATATATGATCTTAACCTAATATTTAGTAGATGCTTAAATCCTAGGAATATTCCAGCAAATTCAAACTCGGAACTGTTGAAAAGTTTAATCAGTCCCAGTTCAAACAATACCAAATAGAGTTTGTGCCACTTTAAAATTGCAGGAATATTCCAACAATTTCAGTTTATTATCCGACTATGATAGAGGTATACGATCTTAACCTAATATTTAAAAGGTGCTTAAATCCTAGGAATATTCCAGCAATTTCAAACTCGAAATTGTTGAAAAGTTTAATCAGTCCAAGTTCAAATAAAATCAAATAGATTTTGTGTCACTTTAAAATTGCAGGAATATTCCAACAATTTCAGTTTATTATCAGACTATGATAGAGATATATGATCTTAACATTATATTTAGAAGATGCTTAAATCCTAGGAATATTCCAGCAATTTCAAACTCGAAATTGATGAAAAGTTTAATCAGTCCAAGTTAAAAAAAATCAAATAGAATTTGTGCCACTTTAAGATTGCAGGAATATTCCAACAATTTCAGTTTATTATCAGACTATGATAGAGATATATGATCTTAACCTAATATTTAGAAGGTGCTTAAATCCTAGGAATATTCCAGCAATTTCACAATCGGAACTGTTGAAAAGTTTAATCAGTCCAAGTTCAATAAATATCAAATAGAATTTGTGCCACTTTAAAATTGCAGGAATATTCCAACAATTTCAGTTTATTGTCCGACTATGATAGAGATATATGATCTTAACCTAATATTTAGAAGGTGCTTAAATCCTAGGAATATTCCAGCAATTTCAAACTCGGAACTAGTGAAAAGTTTAATCAGTCCAAGTTCAAACAAAAACAATGATACTTTTAGCCAGTTGAAAAAAATGCATGAATATTCCAACAAATTTAGTTTATTATCAGACTGTATGATAGATAAATATGATCTTAACCTAATATTTAGAAGGTGCTTAAAACCTAGGAATATTCCAGCAATTTCAAACTCGGAATAGTTGAAAAGTTTTATCAATCCAAGTTCAAACTACATCAATGATTACTTTTGCCACTTTAAAATTGCAGGAATGGTCCAACGTTTTCAGTGTACATACCGATAAAAAGGCATCTCATCTTAATTAAATTAACACAATATGTATGCAAAACGTATATTAATTATGACCATTCTAAAGTTGCTAGAATATTCTGATTATTTCATTTGTTATCAGATGTTATTGCGTAAAAAGCAGTACCGTATGGTATTAACAGCCGTGCATCAACCGGCGAAAAGTCATGTATCACGCGCTGTTGATGCACGGGTACGCAACTTTCAATAGGCTCGTACCTGGGCCATTAAAATACCCTTGTCTCTCCCCTTTCGGTTAATTTACAAACAATGGTGGTGTGCTACCTATGTATTCTTATGACGTCATCAAGCTTTGTACTCTTATTACGTCATCAAGTACTGACACAGGTTTCAAAGCCATGTTGTTTTCATTCTTACGATGCCAAATGGAGAGTAAATAAGTGTTAAAAAAAGATGTGTCCCAAGCTTTCAGTGGAAATCAAGAACTGCAGGATGGTACATGAATTGACCAGGCTTGTTCTGCATGGAAATTATTGCTTTGGTTTAAACTGGTTTATTTGTATAATATGTCTAACAATACACGCAAAATACACAGTAGTTAATGTATCAATACATGTATACAAATCGGATTCGAAAAAAGCAAAAAAGCTTATATGAATTCGTCTCCTCTTAACAGTCATTGTGGAGAATAAACGACTTATGATCAAGGTCACTATCATATAGTAACCGGCTCTACCAATATTAACATATTACCAATTTGAAGGATGATATGTAAATATAAATTTCAGTAAGTAATACCTATATACTGCATATGAAATAAGGTATATAGGACCTGGCTAAGCTGGAAAAGAAAGCTGAAAATAGAGTAAAATAAGAAGAATATTAGCAAAAGAGAAATAAGTAGAATAAGAGAAAGAGCTCTCACAAATTGGTGTCCTTAGGGGAGCCCTCGGTGAGCAGATCCACATCAATCGTGAGCAGAGCCACATCAATCGTTTACATCAATTATTGCTTTGACCAAAGTATCTGCTTTTTATTGAAGAATTTGCAACGAGCGACCATCTCGGACACTTTTCAGAAATACTGAGATTGAACAGGATGATGGCAACCATTTTAATAGCTTGGTGCTCACGGGCCAGGAAGGCGGATATTAATAAAAATATGCACTAGCGCGTTGGCTGTCAAACGGTGACAAAATATTGTGCCATATTGTTTTGCAAATTTTAACGAATATTTCGTTGAATTTATGCAAAACAGTGATCAAACATTTTTGCATTGCATTAACGTTTGCTAGGTCCCTCGGGAGGGTTTGAAAACCTCGGCCTTCGGCCACGGTTGTCCACATTTTCCTCGGAACCTGGCAAACGTTAATGCATGAAAAATCATGTTTGATCACTATATTGAAAAATATGATGATTTATGTCCGTAAATCTACAAGTTTGAAATTGTTTAAATTTTAGGAATGCTCCTTCAATTACAAATTCGTAATGCATATGGAAACGTCCAGTAAAATCCAGCGCCAATCTAAAATTAAGGCAGAAGGATTGTGAATAACTCTGTTTTCTTTTTGTTTGTAAAAAACAAAGCAGAGTTATTGTTCATAATGAAATCGGTCAACAGTGGAGTTGTACAGGTATATAACATACACGCACAAACTCTACCGTAAAGATCCTAAATTTTCGGGCAGGTATGTATGTACAAACAGTGGAAACCGAGATCAGACTGCTCCTTAGGAACTAGTCTGATCAGGATCTATACAAATGCCATTCCATATGTGCATTTTTATAGGCATCACTTTATGGTAGAACCGGAATAACAAGGGCAAGGACTGGCTCTGCTTGCAGCAGGTGCAGAATGGGGGCTGTTTGTCTTTTTTTGTTTTTTTCATGGTCTCCTCTATCCTCGTACTATTTTTTCTTTTCCTTTTCTTTCTCCCTCTTTATGGTGACGGCTCGATGTAAGCTGAAATTGGTAAAGAACTGTTAAATCCGAAACAAAAACCAAACAGTTTGATCGAAATAATGTACTTTAATATCCAAACAGCAGTTGCTGATATTTGGAGGCGACAAATAAAAGTCCCACATTGGCCGCAAGATCGGCGTGGCTGAAAAAAATGTTTGAGGATGAATGGGTACATTTTCGGGAGCACCGCTGCTATTTAAGTTTTGTTACCCCTAAAGCAACGGATTAAAGTCTAAGTACGGTCTTACAGTGGACTCGTTAGTATCGGATCGTCGACAATATCGTATCACTTATACGTTATCACCCATTTTTCTCACAAATGAAGCAAATATTTTACCATTATATTACAGTCATCAAGTAAGACCAATGACAAAGTGCAGGGTGACGAATTCGATCGAAATATGCGGCTGTGAAAGAAATCAGAGTTGTTGAATATCTTGGCCCGTCTTCAGCGGCGACTGCATTTTGTCTGTTGCTCGTTAGCCTCAAAATAGATTTCGGTTGTTTACACAATTTTATCATTAGGCGAAACCCATAGAAGGGTTATTTTTACAATTATTGTCCAGGCTTGGGATAAACATGCTCATAGACTCTTTGTATGTCTCAAAGGTCCAGATAAGGATGAGTTTTGATGACAATTTCTCTTCATATTGCATGGAATATATATGTTATAACAAGTGTTACAGATAAGAAGGGGTGAAAGGGATAATTTCCCGTAAGTCTTCATAAAAATACGATTTGACCCCTCGTTAGAACTATCTCATAGAGATGGTTCTAATGAGGGGTCACAATATATGTTTTCATTTAACGAGGGGTCACAACGAATGTTTTCATTGAGAAATAAGAAATATTATATCAGAATCATCCTTAGACCCACTCTAATAATCCTCTTTAGAATTAGCTGGAGAAGAAAGGAGATAATATTTGTCTATCAGAGTGATCTGCTTTGGAGGTATGTATTCATACGCGGGACTTTCTTTTATGACAGATGGGTACAGTTTCAGAGGAAGCAATTCTAGCTTTTTTAGCTCCCCTCGACGATGTCCAGGAAGTCTTCTGAGTTGGAGTCCACATTTACGTTAAAGTTTTTTTAAGAGCTCATATTTTCTCAACCATATGATGGATTTGGTTCATATAGATATAGGTCCAAAGTTTCTTTCAGTAATACCCACGCCCACGCCGATAATCTTAAAGTCACTTTCAAGGTACATTTCGCATTTTACTAGTCAAATAATTTCAACCCTATCCACTTTTTCTCAACTTGAGCCAAATAATTTTGATTCATTACAAAAACACAACATATGGATAAATAATGAAAGTGTTTCTACTCTGACATATTAACCCGATTTGTTGGACCGCGTAGCGCAATCGGTAGCGCGTCTGACTCAACAGTCAGAGGTCCCAGGTTTGATACCTGGTCCGGCCACATGCTTTGAATTCGTTTCTTCTTCCGCTGAGAAGGGCAGTTGTCAGTTACCGGCGAAAGTATGTTTACTTAGTACTGGTTAACCACTTAGGCGGTCTAAGCCTGCCCAGGAATAGTGTGGTTAGGATAACTGACCGTCCCGACATGGCCACATATGTTTACTGTGGACGTAAAGCAATAAAACAACTAGAAATATGTCCATAGGACACGGATGCCCCCGCCTAATGCCATGAGTGAGATGGCACCTCGATTAAGCTACTGGCACTTGTAGGATAACTAGGTTCATAGAGGCAGACTTGTACAATATAAATGGCAAATCAAGAGACACGAAATATCAAAACAACCTATGCAGGACTAAGTTATAGGCCGGACACAAAAATGCTTTCACTATAGCCTATACATAAAGTTTACATGCGCAGTGTGACCTTGGCCTTCAAGCTAGGCGTTTGTCATGATGATCATTTATGGGAATTTATAATTTGAATCCCACCATGCAGGATAAAGTTATGGACAGGACATAAACATGTTTCACTGAAGCCTATGCATAAAGTTTAAGTGCAGACAATGACCTTGACCTTTGAGCTAACGATACGATTGTTGCATGTGACATATTAACTTGTTATGCTAATTATTTATGCCAGATAATTTTGAAATCCCATCATGCAGGGCAAAATTTCACCACAGCCTATGCACAAAGCTCAAGTGCTGACTGTGACCTTGACCTTCAAACTAGCAGCGTGGTTTTTGCACACGACACACTGTCTTATCATGACAATTATTTATGCTAAATAATTTTGTTACCACACCATGCAGGACAGTTATGGACCAGACATAAACAAATTTATTATAGCTTATGCACAAAGTTAAAGTGCCGACTGTGACCTTGACCTTTAAAGTAGTGGCATGGTTCTTGCACGCGACACATCGTCTTGTCATGATGATCATTTGTGCCAAATAATTGTTAAACCCCACCATGCAGTCAAAAGTTATGGGTCGGACACGAACATATTTCATTATAGCCTATGTATAAAGTTTAACAGTGGACTGTGACCTTGACCTCTAAGATAGCCACATTGTTCTTGCACGCGACACATTGTCCTGTCATGATGATCATTCGGGCCAAATACAGCCGGTCAATCACTCAATGTTTTTCGTTTGTCAAACTTTGTGGTTTACTCGAGTACCAGTGTGTTTGTTTTGCTTTCTCTCGTTCGTTCTCGGCGTGTAGCCTAAATTCAGAAGCCCAAAAAATCACAGGCAGGCAGACCTACGCAAAATCTTAATAAATGCACAGTATGCTAAATGATTACAAACTTTACTGTACCATAAATGAAGAAACAGTTGGTCTCCTCAACTGGTTCAAGTCGATCCAGCAGAAAAATGTCCGTGTGTTGACAAACGCACGTGCTGTAAAAATGATCAACTTCATTATCGATTTTCAACGTAAATAGACTTTCTCCCGTAGATATACCTCGCTGAAAGACGGTCGAATGTATGAACTACGGTTCAGTTATAATGGCATCTAATTTGGTTTTTGGGACAATTTTCTTTGCAAAATAACTTTGGGGTACTGTCTTAGGGTTTTAATTTTCTGAAAAACGGTTGTCAAATTGTGATCGTTGTTTTGGGTGTGCAAACTGCATTGAGGTACCGATATGCATCTGATTTCAATAATAAAACATAAAATTTCATTGTGATCTGGTCCGTCAGAAAACCACGACTGCATATCTTTTCAAATGAGCATTATTTTGGGGCTGTTTCTGACAAAAATTTCCCGCCATTTTTCTCCGGCGAAAAAAGGGATTACTTTTTTGTGCGTAGACGACCATTCAGAAAATGAATTACTCAAATGTGATGAGTCTGCGTTCCCACTGGAAAGTAATGTATTTTTAAGGAAAAATATGCTTTACCAATCCTCTACCATAGAGTTCCCGCTCTATAGTATGCGCCTGCAAGCGAATGCTCGCTATTAAAGAATACTTTATTATTATCATTTTTTTTATTATTGTAACACCGTTGATAGTGCATTTCTCTTTTATATTTATGCCTTTCATTTTGCATCTGGCATTTGAAATAAAGGAGAAAAAAGAGTGAAATACAGGAAAGGAAAAAAAAACATCTCATAAAGAAATTCTTCGTAATAACGCCTACACTTTCATAGTAAAGTTTGTATTTCACCTTTAGGAGATAATATGAGAAACAGCAGCAGGGGTATACCAATGTGAAATATGCTTCTGTAATACACACGAGAATATGCTGCTTAATATACAGTAGCAATAAACAGATAAACAAATACTGCGCCTGCACAGGTGACTCACACTTTATGGGTATGATAAGCATCGTTCATTCATATATTAGATATATATCTTTTTATGAAAGGATTTTGGTGATGATGACGTCTGCAACCTGTGCATGCTCGGATCAGCAAGCGCATATGAATGTAGGAACAGAACCTGTGCGTAGTTTACGATAACGAGTGTTCGCTTTGGCAGAATTCAAAACTGATAAAATTAATAATGATAACAATCATAAAATCATTTGTAATAATAATAATAATGTTTTATAATAATAATGATAGAGATAATAACAATAATGATGATAATAACAGCAAAACATTCCCTGGCATATCAAATAAAAATATACATGTAACTTGCGTTCTGTTTTATTTTATCATTATTATCGGTTCGCTTTTGATGTTAAACAAAACATTCTCTGACGTATAAAATAAATAAAAAATGCAGGGAAGAAGATAAAAAAAAAAAGAAAAGAAGAAGAAGAAATTCTTTGTAATAACGCCTGACGTCCAAAGTAAAAATCCGTTTTGATGAGAATAGATAAAAAAAAAAAAAAAAAAAAAACAGCCGCAGTTGTATACAATGTGAAAAATGCTTCTGTAATACACATACGAATATGCAGTAGCAATAAACAAATGATACCTTACAGGTAAACAGATGCCTGCTTTAAAAGGACGGTGTCGTATAATTTATGGGTAAGATAGGTATTTCTTTTTTTCTTTTTTTTTAAACAGATTTTGGCAATGGTGACGTATGTCACCCTGTATGCTCGGATCGGCATACGCACAAGCAAAGTTGGATCAGATGTGTAGTTTATGAAAACGATTGTTTGATCTGGCATAAATTAAAACGGCGAACAGCACAAGTTTGCTGATAACAATAAAACTAATAATAATAATAATAATGAAAAATTAAAAAAAGATAGACAAAAAATGTTTAGAAAAAGAAATCTGGCCGGTTTTTTTTTTTTTTATTTTTTTTTTTTTGTTTCTTTTATTTGATATTGTCAGAGAATGCTTAAACGTTATTTCTATTATTGTCAATAGTAGTTTATCATTTTTATTATTTTTCTTTTTATTATAAAACCATTGCTGAGGCTTTTTTTTCTTCTTCTTCTTCTTTAAATTGAGCCAAGATAGTCTCAGCATTAAATACAATCAGAATTAAGAAAAATATCTCAAAAACACTTCGAAAGAACGTCCGGTTTGAATTTAACTTTTCCTTTTCTTGACAACATATAACAAACAGTAGCAGTGGAGTAACAAAGCTTCTGTAATACACATACGAATATGCTACTGAATATACAGCAGCAATAAACAAATGACTTCTCGCAGATAACCAGGATGGATTGGCCGGATGCACACACTTCATATGTAAGCTAGGCATCGTTTTGGTATTAGATATTTCCCTCTTTTGGTAAGAGTTTTAAATGATAATTAAATAAACATACCTTTAAAAGTCGATATTAATTTAAGTTTAACTTAAATATAATAGCAGATCCTTACCTACTGAGCATAAGTAAAGCTAAACCAACAAATCGTTTGCCATATACAGTTATCCATATAGGTATTAGTTGTGCGACTCCACAGCATGAATTGAAGCTTTTTTTTTTCAAATTAAAACGCAAATTACCTATTTCCTCACGGCCTGTAAGAATATCGATTTTCACCATGTGTGTCATGTGATCATGTAGAGGTGTTTTTCTTATTTGTGCACGTGATTGTGACGTATGAATAAATTATTTTTTCCAATAATGCGATTTCAACCGCGGACCGCGATTGTATAAAAAATTATCTTATTTTTGTTTAAAATCACTTTTATCAAATATTATTATATAAACTCTAATTCAAATGTATAGTTAGACTATGTCGGAGGTATTGCATGAAATATTTCATCAAATCATTTTTGTTATTATTATAAAGGGAGTAAATCTTTAAAGATCATGATTACGAATAACAGGATATAAAAAAAATGATTGAATGCCCGAATTTAATACTATCGTTTTGTTCATGAAATATTTTATCGTTAGGGCTCTATCGCTGCATACCTCTCACTACAGTACGTTTCTTCGTTGTGTATGGCCGTGATTAGTCAACCTAAAACAAATTAAACATGCTTGCGCTTCACATAAAACGAGTTTGAAGAGTGATAGAAAGTATTTCAGTCTATATTGAGCTGTCTCCCCGACAGAGTGAGAAAGATCGATTGATTGATTGATTGATTGATTTGGGTTTAACGGCCCTTTGAGACAGTATTTCAGTCCATATCGGGCCGTCCCCCAAAGAGGGAGAAAGAAGAAAAATGATAGACGAGAGAAAAAATGTCCAACAACCCTCACCCGCACCTACTGCAAGCGCAGTAGGCCCTTGCCCTACAACATTCCAAATCAGTAGGACGCCCCGGCACTGGAGGTTACACACACCACCATCGCACCACCCGACCATCCCTAAGAGATATGACAGACGAATGAAAAAAATATCCAAACAACCCGCACCAACTGCAAGCAGAGTGAGGCCCGAGATATGCGAACCCGGGACTGAAAGTTACCGCACAGCCAGTGTTGTACAGACTTTTCACAGACATCACTTATGAATATTTACTCATACGGGAACCATCGAAGACACGACCTCTTTGGCGGGTGGGATGGGGGTGGGGATGTAGCCTCGAGTCTACTCGTTTCTACCCGTTAAGTATCGCTGAAGATACCCGTGCGTATCACCCGTACAACTAGCAACTGCGGAGGAGACGGAGGGGATGGGGTGTTGGCCTGGGGCGCATTTCGCTATCCGTACGGCATCTGCTTCTCACCTCTAATATAAGTTCGTAACCGGTCGACACTTAGGGACAGGTATCCCTGAATGTCCAAAAAGTCTCCTTTTCTTTATGGCGTTATATTTTGAGTATTTATTATTATCATTATTATTATTATTTATTATCATTATTATTATTATTATTATTATGTCCAAAAAGGTTTACTACATTGACTTTGTTAGAATCCCTAAGCATTGTCTGTCCCTAAAACATATTCTCTGTACTTACTAAATAAGTATTCTTAGTTAAGATCCTTATTATTATTATTAGATTCGTAAGTTTGTTTGTTTTTGTTGTTTTTTCTTAAACTGTAAAACTGTCAGGAAAGTGACCAAACCCATTATAAATGCTTACAGAGTAGTTATTAGGAACAAATGGTTATTAAAATACCACTCGAATATGATAATAAAGTAGCAAAAATACTTCAAAAAGAAATCAGAACTTGTCGGACATTTAGGGAACTCTATCCCTAAGTGTCCGACAGGTTTTGGTTCTTTTAAAGAGTGAGCTGTAATTGTAGAATCATTAAATATGACCATAACATGTTGAAACAGCCGATATATTAAATAAATGTTGATAGATTATTGACAACTGGTCTGACAGTTTGTATTAAAATATACAATATAGTAAAAAGAAAATTTGGGAAAAACAAACTGCAAGCAATTGTATGGTAATAGTTTTGTACGTACCAAATACATTTTGCGGCATTTTGTTTCCCTAAGGTTCTTGATATATATTCTAATACAGAAAATTAGTTAATAATTTACCAATGTATCTTTAGAATATAATAATGAATGGTTTTATCACTTCTACTTCACTTGAAAATAGATTAATACACTGTCGGACACTTAGGGACACATGTCCCTAAATGTCCGACAGATTTTGTTTTCATCTTGCTTACATGATTAGTATTTTTAAAGAATTATTTGTACCAAATGATTACTTTATATGCATTTATAATATTTTATAACGGTTTTGCTCACTTTCGCGAAGTTTTAGAAGCCCTAAGATTTTGCCTGACACTTAAAAATGTTCTACTGCTTTTTTATATGTATTCAGTAACGAACTTGATACATTTTCTGGCATTCTGTATTTATTATTATCATTATTAGTGTTATTATTTTATATAAAAGTATGTAGTTCACTTTTTTATCATATTTATTGTTTTTACTCTAATAACGAACACTTATATTGATTTTCAACTTGTCGGACATTTAGGGTTGTCGGACATTTAGGGACCTTTGGGTCGTCCCTAAGTGTCCGACAAATTTTTTTCTAAGTTAGATTTTGAGTATTTTTTACTAATTATTTTTTTGAAATATTTACTAATTATGCTTTAATATATGGTTTCTTTCACTATTCTGACATTTATAGAAAAAAATAAATTTTGTCGGACACTTAGGGCTGTCGGACACTTAGGGACCCTACAAACGTCCAGATTAAAGGTTTGAATATAACTTTTCCTTTTACTGACAACATATAACAAACAGTAGTGATGGATTTACTACACATACGAACATGACGAATAAGCTTCTGAATATATACACAGCAGCAATAAACAAATGATCTCACGCGGATAACCAGTTTGGATTGGCTGGTTACACACATTTATAGGTAAAATAGGCAACGTTCCGTATTGGATATTTCCCTCTTTTGGTAACAGTTTTGGATGATAATTAAAAAAATATACTTTTAAGGGTCGATATTATTTTAAGTTTAACTTAAAATATATTAGCAGATCCTGACATACTGAGCATTAGTAAAGCAAACCCAAGAAATCGTTTGCCATATATGCAGTTATCATAACAGGTATTACTAGTGCGACTCCACAGCATGAATTGAAGCACTATATCTGGGGTGCCGAAGAACCGATAGAAGCCATCTTCTGATTGGTCAGTTTATTTGGGGGGGGGGGGGGGGGGGGGGACGTGTAGATAAATCACGGGTGGACCCGTATAATACGGGTCCCATAAAATAGGGGTCAACCCGTAAATATAAGGATCGACCCGTATTTTTACGGATCATATTTACGGGTCGACCAGAAATTTACGGGTCGACCCGTATATGAAATATTTCAAAAGTACGGGTCGACCCGTATCGGTGCTATCGACCCTTTTACCATAGTCTACTCTGTTATTATAAAACTATTTAGTGTTTTTGCTGCCATAATATGTTTGCTGCCATAAAGTCTCTGAACAGACTGCGCATATGCAGAGTCTAGACTTAGCATGTCGAGTTAGCGTTTTTCCGTTAGACCTATTTCCCTCGCCGCAGTACAGATTCAATGTTTAATTTAGCACACGCATTCGCACTGGGAAAGTTATATGACATGGTGAGAAACGTGCATTTGTCAATAGGGCTAAGGCACCCAGTGAACAAGGATATTTGTTCCTTTTTCTTGTTTATCTTATTTTTTATGCTGTTATTTTGAACTATCTTCAGAGCTTTAGATAAAAAGGGGAAATAGGTATAATTGGAGATTTTTTTTTTAATTTTCCGCGCCGAAAGAAAAGAAAACATATGTTGGGTCCTCTCATTTGACTAGACGATTCTAATGTGGTGTTACAATGTATGTTTTTCATGAAAGAAAAAGCGAAATATCTGTAAATGATATCTGTTATCCTTTCTTATCTGGGCCTCTTATTTCTAAATAAAAACATATGTTGTGTCCTCTGGTTAGAATCGTCTATGCGAGACAATTCTACTTTGGGTCACGTATGTATTTTATGAAAAGAAAGAAGGGAAATATCCCTAAATGATCGTTGTTACTCCTTCTTATCTGGAACTCTTATTTCTTAAGAGGGAAAAAAGATATGAGCCGCGACACGAGAAAACCAACAATGTGGTTGTGCGCCCAGCGCAGACTCAGATCAGCCTGGGCATCCGCCTAGTCAGATCAGAGTCTTCACTTTGCGCTTGAAGTGTAGCTGAGGGCCTAAGCTACCACCATGCGGACTGCGAAGACTCTGATCAGACTGGGCGGATGCCCAGGCTGATCTGAGTCTGCGCTGGGCGCCCAACCACATTGTTGGTTTTCTCATGTCGCGGCTCATATATTGTGACTTGTCATTAGAGATGTTCCGCATAAGCTTAACGTATATAATTGAGGAACTACCTACACGAATACTACGGAGGCTTCAAAGTGATGTAAATGTATTATTTAGGCGCAGACCTCTGCACTTGCACGAAATATCAGTTTTACGCACTAATTGATTGTCAAACCAGTCTGGAGCGCGAGTTTAACCAGTCGGAAACATTTTAGGCAGCTTAAGCGCGAAAATATCTCACGCAAAAAAAAAAAAAAAAAAAAAAAAAAAATCCAGAAAAACAGCAGCCAATATCCCCGACAGCTTGTTTAGTTTTGATTGTATTTTTATGTTTTGATGTGTAAAATGAAACAGGTTTGATGTACGAGAGTAATTATTTGGTCGTGACCCTAGAGTATGGGATTGGGTGGACGGAGCGGGCGGGGGAGAGGTGGGGTGCCGGGGAGGATAGTTGTTTACAGATAAAAAAAAATCTGTCGTTTAACTCGTATGACTGTACATGTGTTTGTCGATTATCAGACCTACGTTTGATTTTTTTTTCATGCGGAACGACCGATTTACCTAGAGAACCACTGGATTTCGTGAAATTAGTCAATTTGTCCTCCCTATCTGCCTGTCTGCCTGTGTGCATAGCTAAACAATCCTTCATTCCTACCTATAAACTTCTCTCCTCTGCCCCAAGAATATGTGTATAAAAGGTATATTAAAAAAAAAAAGAAGAAAAGATTATAACAATCCATCATGAGTGTCCATGTAGGATAGGGTGAGATTTTCTATCCTACATGGACTGGCTCAAGATGGACTATTTTTCTCCCACTGTTAGCGGATTATAGACCTAAAGTCGGATTAGGCTACAGAACAGGAAAAATTTAACTTTTTAACCAGTGATCTGAAGTAAATTTTGAGCAGTCCAGAGTGTTCAACGGGTCCTAAAATGGGTTCAAACACAGTTTGCACCTTAAAAAAAGACGGAAAACACGACATGTGAACTATTTTATCTTCCAGAGGGCAAAAACAAAATGCAACTTAGACTCTCACGTCACGTGCGTCAAGTTTGCCAGCGACGTTTTATAACCGGTTTAGTGACGTCATTAAAATTGAATGACGCCACAAACCTATGACCTGCTATCCAACGTCTTCCGAGATGCATGCGTGTCCATTTTGTTTATTTAAAATTAAAATATAAGTCAAAAATTGAAAAAGACTGGTTGCTAATATAAGAAAGACGTTGCCAGGTGTAAGATAGAAGTTTCTTGCACACCGGATAGACAATGCCATTCTTTTCACCTGGGATAGAAAATCTCGTCTTAGCCTAGTGTTCTTACCCAGGACCGGATAAAATCACGCGATTTCAATGCATTATTGGTTGTATTGGAGGTCACGTACCTGCGTCGTCAAGTGACGTTGGATTTTTAGATTATGGCGTCACGAAGAAGGCAAAAATGACGTCAGTTTATGCACGCCAGACGTTGACGTAAAAAAAACGAGTGGCGGTCGTTGAACATGTTGAAAGCGGCGCCTTCTTTTAAAATCAAATTGAAAACTCTCAAGCACTAGAATTACGCATTTTAACAAGGTCTGAAGTTAAAACAAAACGTGGTGTGCAAGAAAAAGTATCTACCATGGGTGTGAGGTGTGGATAGAAAAATCCGTCACTCGGGATCACTTTTCGGCATCACACGGCAAGCCTCGTGATGCCGAACAGTGACCCTCGTGACGGATTTTTCTATCCACGCTTCACACCCATGATAGATACTTATAATGTATATTCTTATATGAGCTGAAAAAAGTAAAAAGTATGCAAAGACCAGGAACTGAAACAATCAAAATCCAAATCCAGCCCTCAAACCATAGTTGGAAACAACTAAGATTCCAAATAATCAAGATACAGAGAACATATGGCCAACCGAGTGAAAGCCTACCTTATATGTGCATAGGTGGGAGAAAAGTCTCTCCATAAAAATACGGGTTTCGTCTCTGGTTCCCGGGTAGGCAATGAAATAATGCAACAGCGGCACAGTCAATGGGATCCTTGCCTTACATATTTGTACATTGTATTTTTATCACCTGTTTAAGCGCCTGTACCTTGTATTTCTACCTCTTGTACCTTGTGTTTTACCATGTTAAAATGACACGAAATTTTCCTGTTAATACTTCATACTTCGTACTTCACACTTCAGAGTTCACAAATCATACTTCATACTCACAGATGACACTTCACACTTTAGTTTATTCTTCACAAATTAATATTAAATTCATAAATCACATGAAACGCTTTTACCTCTGGCTTGAGGATTTAGCGGTCCCGGGTTCGAGCCCCCGTATAAGCGCGAATTTTTTCAAACATTAACGGAGTTCCATTGCACACAGCCTTTCATTATCACCCACCCATCGTCCTGATATAACTAAAATACTGTTAAAATGGACGTAAAATCGCAAGTCAACCATCCATCGCTGTTATCTACTGGTTTATCATTTCTGTGCTTCAGTAGTTTCTTTTTATCGTCAATAGCGTGATTAAGGTTATACGAAAGGCTTATGCGGATCATCTCTATTAAAACCGTCTATGCGAGACGGTTCTAATGTGGAGTTACAACGTATGTTTTTATGAAGGAAAAAAAAAAACAATAAAAAAAAAATGACGTCTGTTATCCCTTCTTATCAGGGCCTATTATTTTTCACTAAAACATATGAGCCGCGACGCGAGAAAACCAACAAAGTGGTTGTGCGCCCAGGGCAGCATCAGATCAGCCTGGGCATCCGCCCAGACTGATCAGAGACTTCGCTGTCTGCTTAGACCCTTAGCTACCGTTTAAGCGCTTAGCAAAGAGTCTGATCAGACATGCCCAGGCTGATCTGAGTCTGCGCTGGGCGCATAACCACTTTGTTGGTTTTCTCGTTTCGCGGCACATTGTGGCCTCTCATTCTCTCATCATTAGAACTGTTTATGCGAGACGGTTCTAATGTGGGGTTACAATGTTTTTCTTTTTCTTTTTTTTTTAATAAAAAAATAGGGAAATATCCCTAAATGATCCCTGTTACCTCTTTTTATCCGGACCTCTTATTTCTGACTGAAAAAAAATGTCGTGACCCCTATTTGTAACCGACTCTGCGAGTCTGCTTAAATGAGGGATATTAACATATGTTTTATGTAACAAAATAAGAGAAAACTTATCCCTGAATTAGCCCTGTTTTCCCATATATGTGCCTGATAATTCTCACTGCAGAAAAGTCTACGTGACCCCGTCTATGCGAGAAGGCGCTAATGAGGAACTCAACATATGTTTTATGGAAAAAGTAAGGGAAATTATCCCTAAACTGGCCCTGTTTTCTCTTCTTATCTTGTCCTGGTATTTCTTAGAAAAAGTATATTGTGACCCCGTCTATGCGAGACGTTATTACAAACAGTAATTATCTTAACTTATACGACTGGAAAAGGCGAAAAAAAATTATAAAATGAAATAATAAAGTCAATTTGTCAATTTAGATGATATGATAAATACGATTTAAGATATTAAGATTTGATTGGTGTTGCGTGCAAATGTTCCTTATTGCAGGCACACTCAAGAAGCACTGAGAGGTCAGCTTGTGCCTAGCCATTAGAAAAGATTAATACAACTCAAAGCAGTCTGCGAGACGGTGTGATTCTGCGAGAGCTCTGGTTTGTGCAGATAGATTCCTCAGGATCCAATCATTGTGTATTCAAACAGCACACGATGCTCAAATTTTCGGCAAACAAAGCTTGCATAACGCAAATGCAAAGGCTGCACTGAGCATTTGAGGACTGCATATGCAACAAATGCCGTTATTGCATGTGGCGGCACAATACAAGCGGAACACCGACATCATATTAGTCCGGCGGCCATTTTGAGCGGCCATCTTAATAAGCAGAGTGAGCTACGGTCGATTTGGGTACGCAGAAATATGGTCTCTCAGTGTATATGTGTATTTTGCCGACCATAAACAAGGAAGCGACTACGGAAAGGGTCACTGATTCACAACTGTTTGTTTGGGGTTTAGCAGTTCCGTGAGACAGTATTTTTTAGTATGTACCGTGCCGTCTCAAAGAGGGACTGAGAAAGAAAAGAAATTCAGAATATATCAGAGTAAAACAGTCTTACCTGTTATAAAAAAAAAAAAAAATAAACAACAACAAAAAACGTCTAAACAGAAAGCATTATTACATTATGAAAGCGGTTCAATCTTCACATTTGGGGTAAAATGTGCATTGTGGAGTCATATAACAGGCTAAAACATGGGAAACATTTTGTTGAAAAAGACAAATTTCTCAAAAAGACAATTCCACTCTGGTTTCCCGTTGGTCGATGCAATATAAATGACAGCGCGTCAATGAATTGGATCATACCTGTGCGTTGTATTTTTATCATTTGATTTAAGTTATGATATCGATAGAAGGTCATAAATGACCGAAGTCATTGAAAAAAAAAACGACTTTTTCTATGGTTTGTTTAAGTTTGGCTAACCACGGTCATTTACAATAACTGAACTGTAGCGAGAAGCTTGCAGCGATACCTCAATGATAAAAATATTTTATAAATCTATAGGAGATAAAAGCGTGACGTCACTGATAAGATACCTGGGGGATTCCCCGAGTCTGGTTGGCAGAAAGGTTGATACAGCATTATAGAATATAGTTAATACGCGTGATTGTTTGTGCAAATTATGAATTTAAAATAGCAAAATGTTAAGGTTTTAGACAGATAATATGTAAGGCTTACATTTTCTTTAATGAAATTGAATTTCATGATTTATTTGCGTGCTAAGATGCTTCAAAAATACATTTTGTTTTTCCTTTCTATCACAAATGTTCATAGCGAAAATTTATAAAAGTCTAGAGGATGTAGCGTGTAAAAGGGGATACGGAAAATACAACGAATGAACGAACGGACAAACAAACCATTTAATGAATGAATGACTGGATAAATGGCAGTGAATCGTTGATGCATGACTAGATGCATATCTTTTTCTTTTATATTTCTTAGTTCAAGCTTTTGAACTTCATGTAACTTCCAAAAAGTACAGTTGGCTTCGCTCTATTATAGAATTTTATAAACTGTTATAAAATCAATATTTGGCATTTACTTGTTTTAGGATACAAGGAAACGAGATGAAATGCGAAATTCAATTTTATCATTTAATTATTGTTAGCATTAAACTGTTCTTAACTTGTTAGATCTCGTATTCACAAAATACAATATATACTTTTTATCATAGATACTCTAATAAAAAGTATCTGAGTCTGTATCCTATGTTAATTTTCTGAATTGAAAATGTTTGTTTCCTATTGTATAATAGTATATTCGCGGTCTTTAGTGGATCCTTTGATCAAGGACGTCTTATAGGTTCAAAACACGCCGCGGGTGTCCTGTGGTGACAATTTGAAATAAACATGTATCTAAAATAAACTGTTTGTGCGCCGAGTGCGGCTAATTATCCGTCAGCACAAACGTATGGCTTCCTCTTTTTGATTTATTCTTTCATTCTTTCTTTATTGTTCACAGAATTTTAAGAAATCGCAACCATCGATATATATTATTATGTCTATTATTTTTATTTTTAATTTTCTGGTCCCTAAATCCGATCGACATTTTTTCAGTAATTCCACTTAAGTTCTCTTAGATATAATATTCTATTTTTTTTTCTTCATCTTATCCTATTTATACTAATAAATACAATTTATAGTAGAAAAGATTGAAATACTGATCTGCAGTATTTTCATTTTATTCTGTTAATATTTTTTTCAGTCGTAGTTATTGAGGAAAACAGTCCGGTTACGTTAATGGGTTTATCCAAATACGCGTTTTACAAGATGAATTCTATTAATTAAATGATATTTTTTTCGTATGACAGGTGACTAAGACCTTATTTCCAATTCTTTTAAATCAGTAGCTATTTATTCGCACTTATTTTAATTATCTTTTACGCATTTTAGTGATTACACTTCAGACTATCCTATAGAAAAACACCGTCCGCTGGCTAATCTTTTGCCAACCAAGCTACCCACGTGATCATCCGATGACGTCACTCTGGGGATTCCCGTTATCTCCTATATCACTGATAGAGCAGTGGAACCTTTAAGTAACCCACATCCCGCACCTGCTGCAAGCTCAGCCGGACCTTTAGGACGCATAGGCAACGAAAGCCACGCAGCACCATCGCCCGAGTGGATCAACCCAATTTCGAAGAGGGGGGAGGGGCGGGGGGTGAGAGGGTTGGTTTGGGTGTTATCACCAAGTGGGCTATCATACAAGCTTGGCATCGGATTACCTCTCATTTCATTTAGATGTGCGCCGTTTCGCATCACATGAAACGGACTTTGTTGTTGTTGTGTTGTTGCTTTACGTCCATGGTAAACAGCTCCGGTTATGTCGGGACAGACAGTTGACCTAACAACACTATGCCTGGGCAGGCTTAGACCTCCGAAGCGGTTAACCAGAACTAAGTGCACATACTTTCGCCAGTAACTCTTGAAGGAAAAACGAAAGTAAGTGGCAGGACTGGGTATCGAGCCCGGGACCTCTTGATCGACAAATAGCAGAACATTCCTAGGATTTATTCTTTAAGTGTAACATAAAATGCTACTTTCAGACATAGTTTGTAATTGCAGGAAGTTTCCTAGGATTTTATCACCTTCTACATATAAGATTTAGATTATATATCATTGTTTTTTATATTGTTTTTTTTATGCAGTCTTATAATAAACTGGAATTGTTGAAATATTCCAACAATGTTTGAGTGGTACAAAATTGATTTTGTTTAAACTTAGGTTGATTAAACACATTCAAAATTTGTAGATTATAGGAAATAAATGTTAGCTCCAAACATCTGATAACTTTATTTTACCTAGATTTATGTACATGAATCAAAAATTTGTTGCAAAACAGATTAAAATCATTGGGATATTCCAGCAAATTTGAAATGGTTGACATGTAAATTAATTTTGCTTATTAAATGTGTTCATTATATTAAGAGGGGAGCTTGGTTTCATCAGAATTTCCAACGATGACAACGAGTTTGAAATTGCAGGAAAATTCCTAGGATTTAAACACCTTTCACCTGCAGATATAAGAACATTACTCATTGTGTCCATCAAATATTGAAAAATTAAACTTACATCGTTGGAATATGCCTGCAACGTTTGACATACACAAATTAAAATTCATTTATCTTCTTCTTGTATGCATACATTGAAATAAGGTAGCATTTAAATGCCTTCACATTTTTAGATTTATGTACATGAATAAAATCTTCGCTTCTAAAAGGATTAAAATCATTGACCAACAAAGAGTGAATTATTACTCAACAATTCAATGCTAGAGCTGAGCTATTTCGATTCTAACGCTCAAAAACGCTGAAAAATTATTCTTTACATTCAAACTCTCCCATCCTTCATGCCAGCGCGTTCATGCTCCCGCCAATATTCTTAACTGTATCTAACGTAAATGTACGTTATTATGGCGATTTTAAAATAAAAAAGAGACTTTACACCGTCTAACGTCTCGAAACGTCACAAAATTACGTCAGTAATGCAAGCAGATTCACGCACCTCGAGACAGTGAATTGTTGCAGAATAAAACACGGTAACTTATAGGCGCACTGTGTTAGAATTTTCCATAATCCCGAGTATGAAATTGCAGGAATATTCCTAGGATTTAAGCACCTTCATAGTATTTGGTTTAGATCATGTATTACTATCAAACTGTCTGATAATAAACTGAATTTGTTAGAATATTCCTGCAAATGAATTGAAGTGGTACAAATTATCATGAAATTTGTTAAAACTTGGACTGATTGAACTTTTTAACAATTCAGAGTCTAAAATTGATGGAATATTCCTAGGATTTAAGCACCTTTTAAGTATGTTTAGATCATATACATGTATCACTATCAAACAGTCTGATAATTTTCCGAAATTGTTGGAATATTCCAGCAATTTTAAAGTGTCTAAAGTTATCATTGATTTTATTTGAATTAGGACTGATTAAACTTTTCAACAATTCCGAGTTTGAAATTGCTGGAATATTCCTAGGTTTTAAGCGCCTTCTAGATAATAGGTTAAGATCATATTTGACTATCATACAGACTGATAAAATGATAATCTGAAATTGTTGGAATATTCCTGCTATTTTTTTCCAACTGGCAAAAAAAAAAAAAAAAAAAAAAAGAAATCATTGATTTTGTTTGAACTAAGACTGATTAAACTTTTCAACCGTTTCGAGTTTGAAAGTGCTGGAATATTCCTAGGATTTAAGCACCTTCTAAACTTAGTATTGGGTTAAGATCATATATCTCTATCATAGTCTGATTATAAACTGAAATTGTTGGAATATTCCTGCAATTTTAAAATGGCACAAATTCTATTTAATATTGTTTGAACTGGGATTGATAAAACTTTTCAAAAATTCCGAGTTTGAAATTGCTGGAATATTCCTAGGATTTAAGCACCTTCTAAATATTAAGTTTAGATCATATATCTCTATCATAGTCGGACAATGAACTGAAATTGTGGGAATATTCCTGCAATTTTAAAGTGGCACAAATTCTATTTGATTTTGTTTGAACTGGGACTGATTAAACTTTTCAACGATTCCGAGTTTGAAATTGCTGGAATATTCCTAGGATTTAAGCACCTTCTAAATATTAGGTTAAGATCATATATCTTTATCATAGTCGGACAATGAACTGAAATTGTTGGAATATTCCTGCAATTTTAAAGTGGCACAAATTCTATTTGATTTTGTTTGAACTTGGACTGATTTAACTTTTCAACAATTTCGAGTTTGAAATTGCTGGAATATTCCTAGGATTTAAGCACCTTCTAAATATTAGGTTAAGATCATATATCTCTATCATACTCGGACAATAAAGTGAAATTGTTGGAATATTCCTGCAATTTTAAAGTGGCACAAATTCTATTTGATATTTTTTGAACTTGGACTGATTAAACTTTTCAACAATTCCGAGTTTGAAATTGCTGGAATATTCATAGGATTTAAGCACCTACTAGATATTAGGTTAAGATCATATATCTTTATCATAGTCTGACAATGAACTGAAATTGTGGGAATATTCCTGCATTTTTAAAGTGGCACAAATTCTATTTCATTTTCTTTTAACTTGGACTGATTAAACTTCAACAATTGCGTGTTTGAAATTGCTGGAATATTCCTAGGATTTAAGCACCTTCTAAATATTAGGTTAAGATCATCTATCTCTATCATACAGTCTGATAATAAACTGAAATTGTTGGAATATTCCTGCAATTTTAAAATGGAACAAATTATATTTGAGTATGTTTAAACTTTGATTGACTAAACTTTTCAAATTCTGAGTATAACATCTCTGGAATATTCCTAGGATTTAAGCACTTTAAGCTCAGTAGGTTTGGATCATATATTTCCGTTATTCCTATCATCAGTCTGATCATAAACTGAAATCATTGGAATATTCCTGCAATTTTAACATTCAGAAAAACTACCTTTTGTTTGCTTCAGTCTTTAAATATGCTCATTTAATTTAGCTGACCCATCTTACTTTACCTGAACTTTCAAATAATGGCAACTCATGTGAAATTTTAGGAATATTCCAAGGATTTAGTACCGTCTAATTGTTAGATTTAAGTACAGAAATCAGTGTTTATGTCTGATGATTTGAGAGATAATTGAAATCATTGGAATATTCCAGCAATTTTAGAGAATGATAGAAATTACTAATAATTTTGCCCCTTAAATATATATTCATAAAATTTGTTTGGCTTTGTTTAACTGGAACGTTCTGCTTTTCACAAGGAGTTTGAAATTGCAGGAATATTCCTATGATTTAGTCCCACTCATGTACTGAGAAGGATTGCAGAATTTAAAGTTTTAACCCAACTATTTTTACTCATAAACATTCAAGTGAAAATATTTGAAATCATGGGAATATTCCTGCAATTTACGATGCTATATTTCCTGAGACAAGCATTCTATATACAGGGTAAGTTTCTATTAGTCAAACAGTTTATAAATGATGAATGAATAAATTGTATTGACAGGTTGTTTTTGTATTATTATTTCATTCAGCTTGAATTTGGTGGGACAATCAATGGAATATTCCAGCATTCAACAGGACAACCTGCTCAGAATACTGCGAATATACCAACGATTTGGCTTTCGATTCACTTATTTGCCCAACATTCTAGCTGCTTTCAAGGTTTCAAATTGTAGGAATATTCCAGCAATTTTTTAGTAATCTTGTTTTATACCACCGATTTGTTTATGTTTTTATCAAACATGAAAGAGATAATGAGAAAAATACCTTCGTTCAAAGCTTATTTTATGGTACCGAAAATGCCGATTTTCCCTACAAAAAAGGGATTATTGTGTATAATCCTTTTTTATTTTGTACTTCCTTATATGGCATGTACATGAAAAATATGGGGACCCGTATTTTTCTTTTTTTCCGCCGGTCACGTATTTCCAGGGTTATGCACCTTTTTGGACTTAGTCTATGGAACCTTGGGAACAAAATATCTCAAGGACCCCTGATGCTAGGATCATGATTTTTTGCAGAATGACATTGCTTAAGGTGGAAATGACCTGATAAACCTTTGAAAACAAAATGTGAATTTTTGACCGAGTTATGCCTTGTTTCGACTTAGTGCATTCTAAGCCTATGGAACCTTGTGAGCAAAATATTTCGGGGACCCTGATGCTAGGACCGTGTTTTGTTTTGCAGAAAGACATTGCCCCAAGTGTAGATGACCTGATTAAGTTTTGAAAAGCATTGGTGAGTTTTTGATTGAGTTATGTCCCTTTTTCGACTAAGTACATTGAAGCTTGTGGTACAAAGGTACCCTTACATATGGTCAAGAACCGTAATAGATGGGAACTTGAAAAAATGTTTATGCTGCATGAACATGAAAAAAATAAGCGAACCCGTAATTTTTCCTCCGCCGGTCTCGTCATTCAGGAGCTATGCCCCTTTTCCGATTTTGTCACCTTATATGGGAAAATACCTTGTGAACACAATATCTAAAGAACTGCATGAGCTAGGATCCTGATACTTAGCATACAGTTACAAATTAAGGTGTATATGACCTGATTAACTTCGAGCATATTTCATAAATTTTCGGTTAAGTTATGCCCCTTTTTTGGACATAGTCATATACTATAGGAACAAGTTTATGAACAAAATATCTGAAGAACCGCATAAGCTAGGATCCTTATATACAGCATACAAGTTTGGACCAAGGTGTAGATGAACTGATTAACTTTTTAGCCTATAGTATATCGTAATTTTTTTTTTCGTTGAGTTATTCCCCTTATTCGGACATAGGCATTTTGTATAGGAAAAAAACTTGTGAACAAAATATCTGTAGAACCGCATAAGCTAGGATCAGTATATCTAGCATGCAGGTTTGGACCAAGGTGTATATGAATTTTTTAACTTTGAGCCTATTCCATAAGTTTATGGCAGAATGTTTTTCGGACATAGGCACTTTGTATACGAATGAGCTATATGAATGAACAAAATATCTGAAGAACCGCTAAGCTATGTTCCTTATATTTGGTATACAGTTTCTGGTTAAGATGTAGATATACCGATTAAAACCCCCGTTCTGACTTAAAAATTATGGGATGAACCTTCTTTAGAGGCAAGCATACGGTTGGGGGCATAGTGTTTCATAGAAATTCATTATTGGGCCGAGCCTAGGCGAAGAGCGACCTATTGATATCAGCGTATGCATTCGCGCAGTCTGATTACAATTGAGGAGCAGTGTATGTATGAACAAAGGTCCAATATTCCACCAAGTCATTATAACCCACGTATAACATTGGCTTATGTCATCAAACGTATTAGGTGTCGCATAATTTGCGAATAAGAACGTTTTAGAATTCTTCCGGGAAACACAAACAAATATTCTTGTGTATTTGCACTGTTTTCATGATTAACATATTTATAAGCCTTGCCGAAAGAAAACACATACTTGATAAAGTGAGCTGCGCAAGCCTAAACCAGGCAAGTCAATGAATGCTGAATTTGCTTTTATTGTCGCACGTGAGTTAGCGGGTGGGGGGGGGGGGGGCGATTAAGGCGCGCAAGTTTTCGTTCGTTGGTCCGTTCGTCAACAATCCACTGTGGATGCTGCCTTGTGAGAGCAACTCCTACACTTTTTGGCTTAACATTTTGAAACTTCACATATGTTTTGTTCATGGTCTGTGGATGTGCATCAGATTGTTTGCACATAATTCCTGGATTAATTTTCACATGTTTAACTTAGTCAGTTTTTTTATACAATACCTTCCATAGTGGGTGTCTTGTGAGGACAACTCCTCCTTCACTTTCTACACTTTTTGGCTTTTCATTTTGAAACTTCACAGATGTTTTGGTTATGTTCTGTAGATGTGCATATTGTTTACACATAATTCCCAGATCAATTTTTGTCACTTTTTCCCGCACGTTTAACTTAGTCAATTTTTTACACAATCACAATACCTTCTATAGTGGTTGTCTTGTGAGCGCAACACCTCCTACACTTTTTGGCCAATCATTTTGAAACATCACAGATGTTTTGGTCATGGTATGTAAAAATACATATTGTTTGCACATAATTCCCCGGTAATTTTTTGTTACTTTTTTTTACATGTTTATCTGAGTCATTTATTTTAACAAATACCTTCCATAGTGGGTGTCTTGTCAGCGCAACTCCTCTTACATTTATTGAACAATCCCTTTGAAACTTCGTAGATGATTCGGTCATGGTCTAAAATTATGCATATTGTTTGCATATAATTCCGAAATTAATTATTGCTACCTTTTTCATATGTTTAACTTTGTCATTTTTGTCACACCTGCTTTTGTCACCCCTGCGTTAGCACAAGTGATATAGTTTTCAATATTAATTGGAATTCGTGTGATTTAATCCCCGCAGGTGCGATACCGCTTTCCGAGGATTTCTTATTTCAAATTCTTATTCTGATGAGCTGCTTTTGCACTGATTAGACTATATATTGACTTATACCTTAAGATAGGATTTCGCAGAACGCGACAATGCAGTCATAAAGCCAGAACAACATTGATAAATGTTGCATTATTAAGTACTTTAACTATTTTATATTTGCTATTGGGAATATTTCATCCAGTTTAAAACGATTAACAAATATTTCCAAAGCCGGATGGCAATATAATCAGTGAAGATTAATATGGGGCGATCGATCTAAAAACATTTTCTGCTCAAAGCTGTGTAGCTTTCACCAACAGACACACGCCCGAATTTGATAGGAATTTTCTATAAAAGCAAATAAAAAGTAAGTTTGTAATTCATGAAGTTGATTTTTTATTAAAGCAAATTGCTTCAATATCAGCGACAGAAATGTCAACTTTGTTTCGTGATTCTGACGTCATTTTTTTCATTCGAGTATATTTTTACACTTGCTATTGTTTTTCTTTAAAAGGCAATATGGGATCGACTTAATTTCAAAACGGATTAATTTGGCTATTGAGTTTCATTGATTGGATTTTTTGTATCTTTTCAGCATGATCTTTCGTGCTATGGGTTATACAGTCATCTAGAGCTAATACGTTATTGTGTAAGTTATGATGGAGCGGTTGTTAGACGTATAAAGCGAGAAGCTTGTGGCTAACTGGTGCAATATCGTGCTCTTTATGTTTACTATATAAATTGGGAACTTATCACAAAGTAAATAGCTCAAATACGGAAAGAGTTACAAACATTTTTGAACCTTATTGTACCAAAAGATGAACGCTACAAGTACAGAACTATATGTAGAAGCCATTGACAATGTGACAGGTGGTTGTACAGTTTCAAACGAGAATGTCAGGGGACAAACGGTTGATCTTATTATTCATAGACATGGACCAACAGGGTATTCACTCTTGAATTACGCACCGTATAACCTGTGGTTCCTTATACTTGACCTCATACTGATATTGCCCATTGTGTTTGGAAATATAATGATTTTAATAGCGCTGAGTCGGTATAAAGCAATTCGCAAAATAAAGGGTTATATCTTAATTGGAAATCTCGCGGTATCTGATCTTCTCGTTGGCCTCGTTTTTCTTCCTATGGATATTACCCTTCACCTTATTGAAGACCTACTAAACAATGGCACCTACTGCTTGTGTTATTACAGCGTACTGTATACTCTTATAACTGCATCAGTTCTGAACCTGTTACTTCTTTCTGTGGAGCGATGCTACGCCATTATCCGGCCTTTAAGGCATGCCTCAAGAATTACGACCACTCGCATCAATATTCTTATATCTGCAACTTGGTTTTTTGTTTTGATTATTGGTTCACTTCCACTGTTTGGGTGGAGACCTTCTGAAGTTGAATCTGATACAGTATGCAGAAAGTCTGTCATATTCACCGGGACCTACCAGAAGATTATAAATGCAATACTCATAGTCGCATTGACGGTATGCTTTGTCTGTTTTATAGCTGTCATAAGGATAGCTATAAGAAAAGCAAACGAAACGAAAGCTCTCAATATTACTGATGTGTATGTCAGTGGTCCAAGCCTGAAAACTGATATAAATTATTCGAAAATGCTACTACTGGTATCTGGGATTTTCATTATATGCTGGGGACCTTTTTATATAATGTCCTTCATTCCACATTCATCAGTGACTATTTTGTATGTTAACAATCTTCTTGCCAGTTTAGGACTGGTAAATTCATGCCTAAACTGGATTGTGTATGGGGCGAGAAATAGAAAATTTAGAGCCGCATTTAAGGACATCTTAACATGTCCTTGTTGGAGTGGTGAGTTAAAAATTAACTCACACTCAAAATAAGGAAAAACCCTATTTCAATTCGATTTCTAGGGTTCATAAGCTATTCAACTTAATACATATTGACACACAGAAAGTGATATTTGCATGTATTTTTATTACTGGACGTTTCCCTGACAGCAGGTTTGCTGTGGTTCCGCATTGTTTTCCTTGTACCTGTTTGTCTGTGGTCTGCTAGCAATAAGGTCACATATATAGCTGCTCACTTGCTTCTTTTTGCCTTGTAATGAACAATAGAAAGTTGGTATGAAATAAATGAGTTTAAATATGTTCCCTATAACCTGTTCATGTTGTCCATATCGAGGCATTCATTGGTTTGTTGCGTGCGTGGCATATTTTTCAGATATATTGCACCACTGTCGAAGCTAATGCGAAAGTTTGGTTCCATTAATATGTTCCGAAAAGTAAGATCCTTTGGAAGCAAGGAACACACCAAAGAATAGAAAATAGCAGACTAGGGTTAATTGAGTCTGTTCATGACTAGTAATAAAATGTGCGACAACAGCCACGCCCCCTAGCACCGTCTTAAGCGGAACTCTATTTTCAAAATTACTCAAATGAACTCAATGATCACAAAGGATCAGAAAATATAATCTGCACTATGATGATGTACGTGGAGACGTTTTACGGCCGCCACACGACACAAACACCAGCTGCAGTGAAGATAAATATATTCTGAAAAGTAAGATCCGTTGGAAGCAAGGAACACACCAAAGAAAATAGCAGACTCGGTTTAATTGAGTCCGTTCATGACTAATAATTAATATGCGACAACAGCCATGCCCTCTACCACCGGCTTAAGCGGAACTCTATTTTCAAAATTGCTCAAGCTGCAGTGAAGATAAATATGTTCTTAAAAGTAAGATCCTTTGGAAGCAAGGAACATACCAAAGAATAGAAAACCGATTTAAGCGCCTCCGCAATAGTGAGACGCTGCGGCCGACTGGTTAGAATCGCTTGGGTTTGAGGTTATAAAACTTGAGAATAATCTCAAACTCAAAATAAAGCACACTGATTGGATGCTTCCGAGCATGTGCTCGGAAGCAGCCAATCAGTGTGCTTTATTTTGAGTTTGAGAATGTACTCAAGTTTTATAACCTCCGGTCCCGATTCTGGTACAAAAGGTCTTGGGTTTATTCACTGACCAATTCACACATTCACGGTTCAGGCTACGGTTTACCACTATTCACCACGGTTTGACCTAGACGGCAAACCGGGGTGAACCGTAGACTAATCCAGCATCACTACGGTTTGCCAGGGTTCCATTAGGGTTTCTCACGGTGTTTGTACGGTGTCTGTACGGATCATCTACGAATTCACGACGGTGCAAGGCGGCAGCACTACGGAAAACAAGGGTATCCCACGGTCGCATTACGGAAGCTGCCGATGCTGCAACGTTTCGATACGGTGCTAGTATGACTCAAGCCGGAAGCGCCACGGGCTCATACGATTGTCTACGGTTTAACGGTGGTCATGATAATGATTTTTGTTGATGATGTTTTATTTATTTGTAGGCAAACAAAGTTTTTTATCACATTATATTAAACTAAATTTTTTGTAAAATGTGCAGCAAAAAATTTGAAATTCGGTTGACAAATAAAATTTTTATTCTAAAAATGAATTGTGAGTAGGGACTTTCCATTGAAAAGGAAAGTAATCCAAGTTCATAAACTTTCGAGTCTGGGAATTTAATTCTCTTGAATATAAAGTGAGTTTTCGTAGTGACAAAATTACCACGGTTGTCCACAAATACCGACGGAAAGCCAGGGATATTCACGGATACACCCACGGTAGCGCTACGAAGGGGCACGATTCTGTTACGGTTGGCTACGGTTAAGGCCACGCCCACAAGCCACCACGGTTCACCACGGAAGTTTTAAACAGTTTAAAACTTCCGTAGCGACTCCCGGATCACCACGGTTCTTCAGGGATCATTACGGAAAACGACGGATGCATCTACGGTGCTACTACGAATCACGGCGGTGTGCTACGGTTTGTGAAACCGTGGTGAACCGTGGCCTGAACCGTGAATGTGTGACTAGGGCTTTAGGAAACCGTCATGCGAACCAAGCAGCTCACTAAATGTTTCAACCCACTGCAGAAGCAAAGAGCGAGGGTTTGGAACCCTTAAAACTAGTTTGAGCCCATCCAGTTATCTATTACTGACCGTTCCAAGGCGGTACTTCTGTTGTGGTTCCTAAGTGTTACATTGTGTAATGTCCGCGTGCCTATGGTCACAGGGCAATATGGCCACCTGAATAGCTGCCCATTCTGCTTTCTGTTTTGTTTAGTCTCTTGATTTACAATAGAAAGAAGGCCATTATAGATGCTGCTGCTGTTTTCATTTAGGGTAGGTGAATGACCACCTGTTTGGGAACGAGCTGTTTATTGGCTTTATCGTGCACGTCTTTCGTGAACTTTTGCTTATTTGTATGTGTGCTTCTTTCCTTTTTAGTTTTGAGGGCGAAATGTGGGATTCGTTTGTATTTAATTCTGATCATTGCCAAGTTTTTTTTTCATGGCTTAGATTTTGGTGCATTTGTATTGTTGTCTTCAGTTAAGAAATATATTTCATTTTTCCGATGTACATGGAAGTATGAACACAATGGGTCACGTGCAAAGTAGCCCAAGTCACACATTCACGGTTCAGGCCACGGTTCACCACGGTTTCACAAACCGTAGCACACCGTCGTGATTCGTAGTAGCACCGTAGATGCATCCATCGTGTTCCGTAATGATCCCTGAAGAACCGTTGAGATCCGGGAGTCGCTTCGGAAATTTTAAACTGTTTAAAACTTCCGTGGTGAACCGTGGTGGGTTGTGGGCGTGGCCTAAACCGTAGCGCAACCGTAACAGAATCGTGCTCATTCGTAGCGCTCCCGTAGGTGTATCCGTGATTATCCCTGGCTTTCCGTTGGTATTCGTAGACAACCGTGGTAGTTTTGTCACTACGAAAAGTCTTTTTTTATACAAGAGAAAAAGTTCCCAGACTCGAAAATTTATGATCTTGGATTATTTTCCATGTCTATGCAAAATGCCCACTCAAAATTAAATTTTAGTATAAAATTTTTATTTGCTAACCGATTTTCAAAATTTTTGCTGCACATTTTTCGAAAAATTCAGTACAATATAATGTCATAAAATACTTTTCTTGCCTACAAATAAATTAAACATCATCAACAAATATCATTATCATGACCACTGTTAAACCGTAGGCCATCGTAGGAGCCGTGGCGCTACCGGCTTGTCGTACTAGCACCGTATCGAACCGTAGTGGCACCGTAAGCGTCCGTAACACGACCGTGGAATACCCTTGTTGTCCGCAGTGCTGCCGCCTTGCACCGTCGTGAATTCGTAGATGATCCGTACAGACACCGTACAAACACCGTTAGAAACCCTAATGGAACCCTGGCAAACCGTAGTGATGCTGGATTTTCTACGGTTCGTCCTGGTTCTGCCGTCTACGTCAAACCGTGATGAATCGTGGTGAACCGTAGCCTGACCCGTGAATGTGTGACTGGGGTTTAAGTGGCGCCGAAAGGCGTTCACGTAAACTTTGCATGGGACCCGTTGTGTTCATACTTCCATGAACTTGTGAAGAATGAAATTTATCTCCTATAATTAGATTTAATCTTAAAATTATTTGGAGCATCAATTTCGATTTTTTATGATCCACATTTGTAAAATATACGACGAAAAGCTGTCACTAACTAATAGGTAAGCTGCTTATGTTAAACGGCCGTCGCCATGACGTGACGTCCTATAGAACATTACAACGGCCAAAGGTGCCTTTTGTTTACATGTGACGTTGCGAATCAACATCGTCTCGTTACCGACTTTTGGTTATGGAAGTATGAACACTGTTTCTCCGAAATAGGTTCATCTAAGAAAAATCAAGGGAAATGTAATTAGTTAAGAAATAGATGTCATTTTTCGTTTAGAAATAGATGTCATTTTTCGGATTATTGAAGTCTGGATACAATGGGCTACGTGCAAGGTAAGGCGTCACGTAAACTTTTCACTAGATCGAAAAATACAATTTATCTTTGATATTTATACTATTTTTACGTCAATTTTGTTACTTATTCGTCAAGTTTTGACTAGATTAAGACCAAGGAAAGGACGAAGAATAATTATAAACTTGTTTATGACGTTCATTAACCGTCACTGTGGCATGACATATATCAAACTTTACGTCGGCCAATCATCTACTTTAATTATTCATGTCATTGATTACGCATAACATCGCATGAATGATTGTTGTTCATGGATGTATGAAAATCGTCAGCCCAGTATGGGTTCATCTAAAGAAATTGTCGACAAATGTAAATATTTAAGAGATAAATTTCATATCTTCGCTGTTCATGGAAGTATGAACACAATGGATCACGTGCAAAGAAAATGACCCGAAGGGCGCTCACGTTTACTTGGCACGGGACTGTGTTCATACTGCCATAAACTACTTAATCTACTATAATTACATTTTTAATTTTATTTTTCTTTGAGTTATTTTTGATCTTTTTAGAGCAACATCTGTCAATATACGGCGAAAAGCCGTCACTAACCAACGCTTACTAAAAGTCCGTAAAAAAACTCCGAACGAGACCCGTAACTAACCGTAATTGAAGGTAACGATCTGCGCGAAACCGTATCAGTCCACAACTTGGGGTTGGGCTGCGGAATGATAGGTTTATATACGGATAAGATACGGATTAGATACGGATTATATATGGATAAATGCGAATGAATGCCTTCAGTTACCTTTTGTTACGGATCAATACAGTTTACTCGTCCGCGCCTGAATTTTGAAAATTTTCAAAACTTGGAATCGGATCCTGCGGACCCTACGGATACGATACGGACAGTTACAGACTCTGCGGATGCGATACGGACCTTTACGAATAACACCGGACAGATACGGATGGGCCATCTGCAGATGCGATATGGACCATTACGAATAAAACCGGACATATACGAACGGGCCATCCGTAGCATTAACAACATCTTTCCGCATCTAGAAGTAACAGAAGGTAATGGAAAGTAAGCAGTACGTATACATTCGTATCATCCCTCATCGTATTGATTCAAATGGAAAATATCTGACCGCCGACATTCGCATTTATCCTTAATCATACGCATCTATAGGTAACTGTATCCGTACATTAATCAAGAAAATAAGCCACGCCCACAAATTCTGCGGATTATTGTGGATTTTTATCCACAACTATCCGCCCAGTCCGTAATGTGTGTGTGTGACTGGGGCATTAAGTAAACAGAATTATCAATATAACGAGAGCGATGCATGGTTCATGACGAGAATAAAGAAAAGCCATAAACCAAACCATACAAATACGTAAAATGCATGACATTAGTGAATTTATTCCACTGGGAACTCATAGTAAGGTGTCTGTATACACTTACATTGTTTGTGTCTGCTATAGCAACGAAAACAACTTTAGCGAAAACGAAAACTCTGGCATCCCATGAACTAGAATCACTTCTCCATGAAGGGCTACTCTTATAAAAAAAAGGCTGCTCTCTTTAAGAAGCAATCTTTTCATTTAAAAGGTGTCCTCATTTCAAAAGGGAGAAAATAATATCAGATCATAGTGACACCCCTTGAGTAAGAGCTTCGCAGCTTACATATTTCTTCCATATTATATTGCAGGAAATTGATATGCTTCCGCTTAGCAAATACCCAGATGGCTATTCTTACGACGCTTTTGTTAATGAAATGAATGATCTGAAAACTGTTAATTCCTTTATTTCTCTTTATGCCACTGCATACAATATATGGGAAGGCAAACTCCTTTGGCCGTCACAGACAAGAGTAAGGTCGCCCAAAGCTCAGTTACACCGAATTAACCCGTGAATGCCTAGTGGACTCTGCTGTCTTGTAAACTGAATTAATTCATTTATCATTTTAGGGGTTGTGTAGTTATTCCATTGCTTTTCATTTTCATATAAACTTTTGTAAACATTATTTAAACAGTGTAGACCCTGATCAGATGCCACAGTCTCTGGCATTTTAACAGAGTCTGCACTGTTTGCCTATGCCTTTTCCTGGTACACTAGACGGTAATGGATTGAAACTCTATAGTTGAGTCCCATGCCAAGACATTTAAGCCGCGACACGAGAAACCCAACGAAGTGTTTGTGCGCCAAGTGCAGATGTAGATCAGTCTGGACATCCGTCCTGTGTAATCAGACTCTTTGCTAAGCGCTTAAAGGGTAGCTACGGGTCTAACCTACCTCCATGCGGACAGCGAAGACTCTGATCAGACTGGGCAGATGCCCAGGCTGATCTGAGTCTGCGCTGGTCGCACAACCACTTTGTTGGTTTTCTCGTGTCATGATTTTGATACTGATTTCTACAGTTGTGCCTTTGGAAGGTTACAAGAAAAATATGTTGGAATAAACATAAGTCATATCCTGTTTACCTGCAGTTAAACTCTGAACTTATTGTCTAGATGTCTATGTTGGAGTTCCATTAACGTTTTTAAGCCTTATGTTGTTTGTCTTTCTCTTGATATCCACTATTTCAACCATTGGGTCGAAATAACTGAAATAATACTAAAGGTACCGTATAACTCGAAGCATCCCTCCATTTAGCATCCATATATGTAAAATTTACTTCGACTGAAAAGAAAATTAGGTGGAGAGTTTCTAATTTTAATTGCATTAGTTTGATGTGCCTACTCAACTACAGCCAAAGAGTGAAGGATATGCGGGAAAAGTATGATTTTAGACTTCAGAGCGAGACCCCATTTAGAAGCCATTAGTTCATTTTTTCTCCCTGTTCATCAGTGTCGCAATTAATTCTTATATTTACTTGTTCTATCTACAAACTGAATAAAAATCCTAAAGATTTCCCTCAAAAGCAGAGAACACATTCAAAAGATTGAGCATGGGCCATACTTCGAAGTTTAAGCTACTCAAGCCTCGTCAGTGACCCTGACCATATCTGGTCACGAATGACAGAGGATAGCATACTATAATTTTAATAATACAGTAGATTCGAAGGCTGAGTAGTATCAACAATAGTCCGCATAAATAAAAAGCGATAATCTAGAGCAAGAAACTAAATCAGTAATATTTTGATTAGACAGAATATATCCTCTCATCTCAAAAGAGAAAAATACAATTTGATCATCACTATGAGTGATGTACGGTGAGTAGTTTCTCGGTAGCAAGACAGCGCAAGACCAGCTGCAGTGAAGTAAAATTAAAACCCTTAAAGATTTCCTTCAAGAACAGGGAACACATTCAAAAGAAGTAACAGGGGCCAAACTTCGAAGTTTAAGCTACTCAAGCCTCAGCAATGACCCTGACAATATCTGATGACGAAAGCCAGATGAAAGCATAGTATACACTTAATTTTAATAATGCAGTAGATTTGCAGACTGATTAGTATCTAAATTAGTCCAAATACATAAAAAGCGACGATCTATAATAAGAAGTTAAACAAACCCCGATAGATAGGCTATCCTCTCATCTGCAAGGATAAAAATGAAATTCTAAAATTTTATCTTCACCCTGGGTGATTTATGGAGATACGTTTTACGGCTGCCACACGGCACAACAGCAGCTGCAGTAAAGGAAAAGCGTTCTTTCACGAGCAAATTTAAAGAGTAACTACACTTCAGGAACTGACCGAATCAGACCCCAAACCCTATCCCCAACATCAAAGACTATATTCATAGGAATGAACATGGGCCATACTTTGAAGTCTGCTACTCAATCCTCATCAGTTACCCTGGCAATATCTGGTTTACGTGAGCCAGTCCGACCAATGTCTCCGCTGTCTGCACGGAAAAAGCTAAGACCAATAGCTACCCTTTAAGCGCACAGTTAAGACTAATCAGACTAGGCGTATGCCCAGGCTGATCTGAGTCTTAGCTAGGCGCACATGTCACTCTTTTGGTTTTGTCGTTTCGCGGCTCATTTGATGCAAACATCAATTTGTTCGTGTATGCTGCATATGGTTGTGGCATAATGGTTTCTAACATTAGTGTTAAATTCAATTACAAAATTTTGATTGAAACTCATAATTGAGCCGCGCCGAGAGGAATAGCGCCACATGGCGGCTGTGTTTGTGCAGTCTGACGAAGAATGTCACTATTTTGGTGTTGATCAATATACACTGGCGCTCACGTATTTGTACACCAAAAACGCGTTCGTACCGCGTTCCATGCGCGTGCTGCGTGCGTATCACCTAGAACCGCGCATCAGACGCGTCTAGACGCGCCCTGACGCGTCTCGACGCGGGAGACGCGAATAATGATAAAATGAATATTCATGACTTGTTCAATACGCGTACAACCGCAGATTGTACGTTGGCCTATTTAAAATAGTTTTAAGATAGCTTGAAACAATAAAACTCTTCACTAATATTAAGCTACTAAGTTCATATTGTCCCGATCCCTCTACCGGGAATCTGACCGAAGCGATGCACAGAAGGCGGGAACCATAAATCTGGGTCAATTTTTACAAAACTCGTAACGTCTCGATTTCTGAATTCAATGGGACTCATTAACTACTATTTAGACTAACTCTATAATAGAACTTCTAGGCTTAGAAACTATACATGACTTCTATTTTTCTTAACTTCTAAGCCCAGAAAAAAACAAAAAAAGTCACAACTTATTACACAACTTATCTGGGCCAGTACGGACAAATCCGGGCACACGGTAACCCTCGCTAGGGTCGGACTTATTACCGCAGGATACCGCAGGTTACCGCAGGATACCGCAGGATACCTTTCTATCAACGCATATCATTTATTTTTAATAAATCGGGTAGTATTTGATAGAAATTTAGCACAAAGTTTCATTGTTTGCATTATTTACGTTCTGTAATACTAATAAAATAGCTTAATGTTATTTGCACGTTTGAGAATAAGAGACGATTTTTGGATAATGAAAGGATGCAATATCGCTGATTGGCATTATTCAAATACGTCTACACATAATACTTTTCTGTGCATTATATTATTATTTGATCTACAGTAGAACTTCAATGGCTCGAACCCTGATGGCTCGTTAGCCCTGTCTTGCTAGAACTCTTTCCTTGGTCCCTAGAGGTCATGTTATATAGAAACTAACCCTGGATGGCTAGAAGTACCCTTGGCTAGAACTAATTTTCATGGTCCCAAGCGTGTTCGAGCCAATGAAGTTCTACTGTAGTTTCATAACTTTTTCGTCATTAAATCATGTGTTGATCATAATAGCATTTTGGGAGAAATCCTGCGGTATATTAATAGCATTTTGAGGGATCCTGCGGTATCTTGTTTTTGGCAGTATTTTAATAGGTTCATTATATATGTTATTATTTTGAGTTTCATATTTTTGTTGTTTATTTTTACTTATCTGGACACTAAAGCATGTTTTTTTACCTTTTCATGGATACTTATTCTATAAAAGTATTTTAAGTATCTGCGGTATCCTGTGGTAACCTGCGGTATCCTGCGGTAATAAGACTGACCGCCCTCGCTAAGAATAAACTGACCAGTGAAATTTGGAACCAGACTATTATATTGAGTTGAATGTTCAAACAGAACAATACCACAGGGTTTAATCGATTCCGCTAATTTTCGCTTCCTGCAGAGACTGTACATCATATTTGGCTTCCGCCGAAACTGTCCGCAAGTTCTTGCTTCCTGCCGAGACTTCTGTACATGATAATTGGCTTCCTGCAGAGACTGTCCACGTGATTATGCTTCCTGCTGAGGCTCTCGGCAGGAAGCAGAGTCATGTGGTCAGTCTTGGCAGGAAGCCAATTTTCGAGAACAGAAGTCTCTGCAGGAAGCAAGAGATCGCGGACAGTCTCGGCTGAAGCCAAGTATGATGTACAGTCGATCTCCGGCAGCAGCATACAGAACCACAACCAAGGCAACAAATAAGCAATTTTCCTTCAGTGGCGGATCCAGAGGGGGTTCAAACGAACCCCCTTTTCAGTCTTAATTATTTCATTTTCATGGGGAATTTCAGGAAAAATTGGTCAAACTGCACATATTGAACCCCCCTCAGCTAATTTGAACCCCCTTCCAAAAATTTCTGGATCCGCCCCTGGTCCTTGCCTTTGTGACAATGTAAAAACATTCGCATGCATGAATTTTCTATACCTTCAATAACCCTGTTTGACTAGAGTTTTAATCCGAATCGAATCCGAATTCGCTTTGAATTAACTGTTTAAACTAGCAAATCTTATTCGAATTAAAAACTAATTCGGAGTACACTAATCCTACAGAGTACCTTGGATCGAATCCGAATTACCTTTTACTTCGGATTAAAAGTCCTGTCTAAACAGTAAACCGAAGCAAATCCGCATTAAAATTTATTTTTGAACTGACCTCAGGCATGTTTAGGTCATGTTAACATTTGAGCAGGCTGCATTTACTTTACTGCGAAGTAAGTTGCACCCAGTTGGAAACATTTATTTTACTATGAAGTAACTTGCATTGAATTGGTTATGGTATAGTCTGAACAGACAAGTGGGTTCTCTTCGGATTACCTTATTGCAGAGCAATCTGTGCCGAATCGAAACAGGTATCCTCTACACAGAATAAACAAAATAAAGTTTAAGAATATTTCATTTGTAGCATGTAGTTTTGGCTGAATGCAGAATACGTACATTCCAAGATAAACCTTGATTTCCAGAAAGCAATTTAATGCTGCAAAAATTTCCAGCATATGGGGCCAGAGTTGACTGATCATCAAGGTGACTGAAAACCGGGAACCCCGGCAAGAAAAAAAAACACCCGATTCTCTACAAGAAGGCACACTTCCGGCCATAATGCATCTTCCCCGAACTGCAGGCCTCCATCAGACTTCACTTTGCTAGTTCTGTCGGAACAAGCCCCCTGTCCTGGCTGGGCCCAGGGCAGGTCTAGGGGGGGAATGGGGAGCAAATTCTTAGGTGGGGAGCAAATTCCCTTATTAACTAATGCCATGGGCAGTGGGGGATAAGAGATTGAGGGTGATCTGGGATGCAGTTGTCTCATGTTTTTGTGGCCCTCATGTGTAATTGAGACTGCCTGGGTTACATCATGAATTGCGCCCGTTGGTCTCAGAGCGGACCGTAGCTTAATTCTGTTGGGAGGGAGGTAGGTGGGGTAAATATTCCTTTTGGGGCCTAGGACTGTAGCGTTTGTTCTAAACCTTATCTTGGTTTAGTTGGTTCCAAAATATATTGCATATTTAAAGTTTTAGGGGCCTGTATTTTCATGGGAGTTTTTTGAGTCTTCTAATATTTTGGGAAATGGAGAATATTATCATGAGTCAACAACAGGACAGTAGCTAATTTCTTATTGTGGATTGTTGGGAGGGGAGGGCAGTTTCTTTTTGCTGTTTCTAGGGAGCAAATGTGATGAACCTTATAATGGTTCATTTGGTTTCCAGGTAACTAAGCCTGGGTGTGAGATTAAGGAGGTTGGATACACATTATTTTTTGGAAGGGAAATGGAGAATATTATTAATAGATACGGGGACAGTAGCTTATTTCTTATTGCGGGTTGTTCGAAAAGGCCGGTGGTTTTTTTGGTTGTTTCTAGGGAGCAAATGTGATGAACCTTATATATAATGGTTCAGTTGGTTTCCAGGTAACTAAGTCTGGGTGTGAGATTAAGGAGGTTGGATACACATTATTTTTTGGAGGGGAAATAGAGAATATTATTAATAGATACGGGGACAGTAGCTTATTTCTTATTGCGGGTTGTTCTAAAAGGCCGGCGGTTTCTTTTGGCTGTTTCTAGGGAGCAAATGTGATGAACCTTATAATGGTTCAGTTGGTTTCGAGGTAACTATGCCTGGGTGTGAGATTAAGAAGGTTGGATACACATTATTTTTTGGATGGGAAATGGAGAATATTATTAATAGATACGGGGACAGTAGCTTATTTCTTATTGCGGGTTGTTCGAAAAGGCCGGCGGTTTCTTTTGGCTGTTTCTAGGGAGCAAATGTGATGAACCTTATAATGGTTTAGTTGGTTTTCAGGTAACTAAGCCTGGGTGTGAGATTAAGGAGGTTGGATACACATTATTTTTTGGAGGGGAAATGGAGAATATTATTAATAGATACGGGGACAGTAGCTTATTTCTTATTGCGGGTTGTTCGAAAAGGCCCGCGGTTTCTTTTGGCTGTTTCTAGGGAGCAAATAAGTTGAACCTTATAATGATTTATTTAGTTTCCAGGTAACTAAGCCTGGGTGTGAGATTAAGGAGGTTGGATACACATTATTTTTTGGAGGGGAAATGGAGAATATTATTAATAGATACGGGGACAGTAGCTTATTTCTTATTGCGGGTTGTTCGAAAAGGCCGGCGGTTTCTTTTGGCTGTTTCTAGGGAGCAAATGAGTTGAACCTTATAATGGTTTATTTAGTTTCCAGGTAACTAAGCCTTGGTGTGAGATTAAGGAGGTTGGATACACATTAATTTGGGGGTGGGGAAGAAATGGAGAGTATTATTAATAAACCAGAGAACTGTAGCTTATTTCTTATTGCGGATTGTTGGGAAAAGAGGGCAGTTTCTTATGGTTGTTTCTAGGGAGAAAAAGTGTTGAACCTTATAATGGTTCATCTAGTTTCCAGGTAACTAAGCCTGGGTGTGAGGTTAAGGAGGTTTGATACACATTAATTTTAGCCTTTATTGTCAATAGACAAAAGTTATTTATACGACTGTAGGGAATTAGTCAGATTGTAGTCATACAGATGGGTTCTGGGGCTTTTACTGGGTAATGGGAGTTTTTGTCACGAGCATTGCACTTCGTAGGGGATTAATATGGATCCAGGGATTTTGGGAAAAGGGTTTGGTAGGTGGTTAGCAACAGGGGCTCGAATTAGAGAAAATTTGGGTGATTTCTTTCCCTATTCTATTGGAATCTATCTATATCCTGGCAATGATATTGGTTTTGTCTAGGTATTCAAAGACTGCTTTCTGTATTGTATTTGCATGTTTCTTTGTGGGAGACAGGAGCAGTCTCAGGTTGATTGTGTGATAGCCTAACTTGAATATGGTGGATTCTATGGTCTTGCCTTTGATTGTTATGGGGCCACACAGTCAAAGAAGATTTGGTTGAGATCTTCTGCATCATTGCAGTGGGGGCATAGGGCGGACTGGTTACCGTAGTGAAGGCAGCCCTGCCCACAGTGTCCTAGCCTTAGTCAGGAATAGGCTATGTCAAAACATCTATTGAGACTATATATGTCACATTAAAGTTTAACCTTTGGTTTGACGAAATGGAAGGTGTGGCCCTTGTTGCTATTGGTCCATTGGGATTGCCATTTTTCGGTTACTGCTTCATTTATAAGGGGGTAAACGTCCAGTTTTGAGGGTTTGGTATGGTCGTAAGTGCCGGTGGTCAATAATTGACAACTGCCTTTCTTGAATCAGCGGAAGGAGACACGAAGTATGTGGCCAGACAGGGTTTCGAACCCAAGACCTCTGACATGAGTCAGGTGCCCTATTGATTGCACTACGTGGCCCGGCGCCTTCAGCTGTAGGAGTTTAATTCCACATTCAACTTCTAAAGCATTAATTGGGGTGGAGTGTTATGCTATGCCCTCGTAGCAATACTGAGTGCTAAGTAGTTTTGGATGAGGTCTTGAGCTTTGAGAGTAGATGTTTGGGTGCCGAGTTATAAGCTTGCGCACCATAATCCATTTTACTGAGGATTAGGGCCTTATATAATGTCAATAGGATTTTTTTATCTGCTTCATAGGAGGTGCCTGAAACCATCCTCATGAAGTTTTAGGTCTTTATTACATTTTTCAATCAGATTTTTAATATGCTGACCCCATGTTAGTTTGCTATCTAGGATCATACCCAGGAAGGTGATATGGTCACTAAATTCTATTTCTGTTCCAAAAAGGGAGAGTTTTTGAAGTGATTCAATATCAAGTCTTTTTTTTAGTGAAAATCATAGCCTTTGTCTTAATAGTGGGGATTTTGAAGCCCCAGAGTTTGGGCCATATCTCGATTGTCTGGAGGGCTGATAGGAGTTTTACAAGAGAATATTTGGGAGAGGAGTGCTAGGTCCAGATGGCACTGTCATCTGCAAACTGAGAAAGAGAGAGGTTTGCCCCCCCCCCCCCCCCCTCCACCCGGGCATCATCAAGGGTAATTATTATTACATTGAATAGCAGCGGGATAGGGCTGAGGACACTGCCCTGGAGACAGCCATTTTCAAGTCATGTTGATGAGAGTTTTTTATTCCCCACCCTGACTTGAATTCGAGGTTATGAATGCAGCGGAACATGTTTCCATTGATGCCGAATTCGTTTAGCTTGATAAGGGTCCCTGAAGTCCATATAAGGTCAAATGCCTTTTTAAGATTCAAAGTGACTGCCGCCTGGCTCTTATTTTCCATAAAGGCAATATTTATTTCAGATTCCACGATTTTAATTTCTGATACGAAAGGAATTTATGGCTGAAGAGTGCGATTTATTTCCACTTCAATGGCGAAGTGTCATGGGATTGCCGGTCGAGTTTCTAGGCTTCTTCTTTTTTTTCTTTTCTTTCTTTTTTCGTTATGGTTCAATTAAGACCAAATGAGCATTCGACATCAAGCTTGATGTAGACTAATGGCTCTTTCTTTCACATGATTTACTTAAAGTTGACCTCATTAAAATGCGCATTCAATACGCGATTTTGATTGGTTCCCGTACGCGCGCGTTGAGACGCAAAGGACTACGTCACTACCCGTATCGTGTGCGCAATTTTGATTGGGTCCATGAAATTTGCATAAAATGCGCGTTGCACGCGTCGCTTCGCGGTATACGCAAAATTGAGAACGGATTTTCATTGGCTACCAAAATATTCGCGTCTATAATTACCGCGTATCCCGCGCGCATCAACTGCGTCCCCGACGCGTTTTGAATGTGTACAAATACGCGAGCGCCAGTGTATGCATGTACAAGAGTTGACGTTCCTCCTATGCCGGTCAATACTATCAATCGTATAGATTATAGCATAATTTGTCAGATACAAGTCATTGTCTTCGGTGATTAACATATTTATAGGCCGAAAGAGAACGCATATCTTACAAATGAGCTGCGCATGCCTCTATCAGCTCCATCAATGAGTTTACAATGTCATTTTGGTGAACTGAACTTTATGCCTTACAATAGGATTGTGCATAAAGCGGCTGTGGACTGCAGTGATAGAGACAGATCGACCTTATTTAACGTTTGATTATTATAGGCACTTTAAAAGTTTGTTATTTATTGTTTGGAATAGTTCAACAAGTTCAAAACGATTAGCAAATGTTACCAAACCCGGGAGGCAAAATAATCAGTTAAGTGTAACTATGGGGTAAGATCTAAACAACAAAAAAATTTGTGCTTAAAGCGGGACAGCTTTCATTACAGTCATATCTGGGCCACGAAACGACAAAACCAACAAAGTGGCATGTGCGCCCAGCGAATACTCAGATCAGCCTGGGCATCCGCCCAGTCTGATCAGAGCCTGCGCTGTCCGCATAGAGTTAGCTAAAATCCATAGATACCCTTAAGCGCACAGCAAAACCTCTGATCACACCAGGTGGATGCTCACGCTGACCTCAGTCTTCGCTGGGCGCACTTAACACTTTGTTAGTTTTGTCGTGTCGCGGCTCATTATTGACTATATTCGATTGGAATTTTCTGTAGAAATAAAAATGAGGTATGTCTTGCATCAAGCTGATTATTTTAACCTAGATTTTAGCGACAGGAATCTTGATATTATTTAGTACCGTTCTGACAGGGCACGCCATGTTGAATGAAATGATTCAACGTTCATTCAATTTTGATTCAACATCGTGTGCCTGCTTGGGTTGAATCAGTTCTGTTTTGCAAATTTTGTTTATCTAATTTTGTAAAAAATGTTTTGTTTTGTTTTTCTTGAAAAGGCAATGTGTGCACCCATTATTGTTGTAAAATGTTGTAGTTTGCCTACTGAGTTACGTTGATTATGAGTTTTTCATATATTTTCAGCTTGAATTCTGGTGCCAAGAGCTCTACAGTCAGAGAAATTATGATGATTAAAGGGGTAGTTGTTAGATATATGACGAAAACAAGAAGCTTGTGGCTAACTAGAACTGAGGGAGTTCTACGTTTAGATGGGAAAACAATCTGTTACACTACAAGTATATTGATATGGATGTAATCACACCAACCTGGCAGACAACATAAATAGGTCAAAGCTGTATAGAGTTACTGTCTTGAATCTTATAATATCAAAACATGAATATTACAACTACAGAAGTGCATGTGGAAACCACCGAAATTGTGACATATGATCAATCAGATTCATATTTAAATATTACCGTAAAAGCTTTCGATGTTTTTATCCATAGACATGGATCAACTGGGTATTCACTTTTGAACTACACACCATATAAACTCTGGTTTCTTATACTAGACTTCATATTGATAGTGCCTACTCTGTTTGGAAACATACTGATTTTAATTGCGCTCACTCAGTATAAGATACTTCGCAAAATCAAAGGTTACATCTTAATCGGGAATCTCGCGGCAGCTGATCTTCTAGTTGGTCTTGTGTTTCTTCCTATGGATATTACCCTTCACCTTATTGAAAATCTGCTAGACAACGGCACCTACTGCTTGTGCTACTACAGTGTACTGTATACTCTTTTAACTGCATCAGTTCTGAATTTGTTACTTCTTTCAGTTGAAAGATGCCACGCCATTATTAGACCTTTCAGGCATGCCTCAAGGTTCAACACAAGGCGAACCAGCATTCTTATATGTGCCATTTGGTCTTTTGTTTTGATTGTTGGTTCACTTCCACTGTTTGGGTGGAGACCTGATAAAGTAGAATCTGATACAGTTTGCAGAAAGTCCGTAATATTCACCGGAACCTACCAACAAATAATAAACGCGACACTCATAACAGCATTAACTGTGTGTTTTGTATGTTTTATAGCTGTCATTAGAATAGCTATTAGCAAAGCAAATGAAACGAAAGCTAACGAGATTAAAGATGTATATCTTAGTGGCAAAAGCTTGAAGAGGGACATAAACTATTCGAAAATGTTACTATTAATTTCTGGAATTTTCATTGTTTGTTGGGGACCTTTTTATATAATGTCCTTCATTCCATATTCATCAGTAACTATGTTGTATGTTAACAATCTTCTTGCCAGTTTAGGACTAGTAAATTCATGCCTAAACTGGATTGTGTATGGGGTGAAAAATAGAAAATTTAGAGCAGCATTTAAGGACATCTTAAAGTGTACTAGTTGGCATGGAGAATTAAAAATCAATTCACAATCCGACTGAGAATAGCCATCTTGAATGACATCGTCAGGGTCCGTATTCATAAAGCCACTTAAGTCGTTGCTATGCGGTTGCTAAGGCTAAATATCTATAAGGGAGATTCCCTACAACTATGGAATTTGGTCTGAAGGAACAGTCTTTGTAAGACTGTTCCTCCAGAGCAAATTTCATAGTTGTAGGGAATCTCCTTCAAAGAAAGGGGGGGGGGGGGGGCCTATAAGACCCTTTTTCTGCCCAAGAGCAAAATGTTTTATTTTCAGCTGATGATTAGACTATAGTGTCCGCTATACTGAATCAATAGTGGTTAAGCTCCGTAAGCCCTACTTTTGGAATAATTGGGTTATTAAAGTGGGTGGGGTAAATCAGCATGAACCAGGGGTGTCATATTATAAGCTATATTTCTCCTTCAAATTTAATGGCATTCATAAATACCTTCCTTTATAAGTTGAAGTAATGTCTTTGGTGACATTTTATCTCAAATTCTATCTTTTAAAGTAAAATCTTATGTCTGCAGAATTTCTTTTAGAGACACTGTCAATTTTCATTAATTTTGGTACTTTGAATTCAATATATTCTACCATATCTCTAGAACCAATGCACGACTTCTTACCAAATTAACATGGGTCCGCCATTGGGAGAGTGCAAACTGTTGATTAAATTTTGGTGACCTTGACCTTTGTTTCAAGATCACAGTAAGATTTATAATGTCAATTTTAAGTCAAGTTTTGGCCATTGTCAACACAGTAGCTCCTGAATTGATATGGAATTGTTCCCAAAGTAGCCTAAATTAAACATTATGAGGAGTTAGAGCACTAGTTATGATTAAATGGCCATGACATCATGATTAAATGGCCATGACATCATCTTCAAGGTCAAGGTCATGGCTAGAACAAACAGAGTTTAATCATAGATTTCATCAATCAGGCGACAGAAATGTACCAAATCTGAGTGTTTTCATTTGAAAATCAATTTTTAATGTGCACAGAATGACCTTGACCTTGGTCTGAAGGTCAGGATTAGCCAAACATGATGAAACAAAATTGGGTTAAACTTAAAGGTTATAGAAAAGTCTATTGTAAAATAATGATATTCTGAATGTATTGGTGACCTTCAGATCAAGGTCAAGGTCATTATATGCATATTAAGCATTGTTTTACAAATAGAAACATACATGTTTGTTAAATTTCTGCTTACTAGTTGTGTGAAATCTTTGGTTAAATTCTGTCTAGTCTAACCTTGACCTTGACCTTGAAGATGATGTCATGGCCATTTGATCATAACTAGTGCTCTAACTCCTCATAATGTTTAATTTAGGCCACTTTGGTCATGATTTCATATCAGTTTAGGAGCTACTGTGTAGACAATGGCCAAATCTTGACTTAAAATTAACATTATAAGTCATAATGTGACCTTGAAACAAAGGTCAAGGTCACCAAAATTTAATCAACAGTTTGCACTCCCCCAAGGGTGAATCCATATTAGTTTGGTAAAAAGTCATGCATTGGTTCTAGAGATATGGTAGAATATATTGAATTCAAAGTACCAAAATTAATGAAAATTGACAGTGTCTCTAAAAGAAATTCTGCAGGCATAAGATTTTACTTTAAAAGATAGAATTTGAGATAAAATGTCACCAAAGACATTACTTCAACTTATAAAGGAAGGTATTTATGAATGCCATTAAATTTGATGGAGAAATATAGCTTATAATATGACACCCCTGGTTCATGCTGATTTACCCCACCCACTTTAATAACCCCATTATTCCAAAAGTAGGGCTTACGGAGCTTAACCACTATTGATTCAGTATAGTGGACACTATAGTCTAATCATCAGCTGAAAATAAAACATTTTGCTCTTGGGCAGAAAAAGGGCCTTATAGGCACCCCCCTTTAGCCTTAGCAACAGCATAGCAACCACATAAGTCGTTTTATGAATACGGCCCCAGGGGCTATACTACTGTCACACAGGAACCAAATGAGTGTGATGTAGATCACTTGAATTCATTTTTTCAACGGGTACTATTTGTTATATTTTATGCATTTGTACTTGTGTGAAGTTTGCACATATGATAAATGCTAGAAATTCTACTGCATGGTTTCAGTTGTTTGTGCATATTTAGCAAAATTGTCAAAATTTCAAAGGCGTCTGACATAATTGGTTTGTTAGCTTATAAACCTAATATTGGCTCTCTCTAACTAAAACTGTGATACTGTATTGTAAGTAATACTGATCCATAGTACCATTTTCTTTAAAAAATAAACACGTGGGCTTTTATAAAGCCGCATATAATACATTTGAGCCACGACACGACAAAACCAACAATGTGGTTGTGCGCCCAGCGCAGACTCAGATCAGCCTGGGCATCCGCCCAGTCTGATCAGAGTCTTCGCTGTCCGCATGGAGGTAACTTAGATCCTTAGCTACGCTTTGAGCACTTAACGAAGAGTCTGGTTAAATGGGGCAGATGCCCAGGCTAATCTGAGTCTACACTGGTCGCACAACCACATTGTTGGTTTTGTCGCGTCGCGGCTCAATTTTGTTTTCAACACATGAGCTGAAATAAATTATATATAGACAGTGTAGAACCTAATTAGCATTATTAAAGCTTTATTAAAGCGTGGTTTTGATGATACCGCTGGAATATTTTCGTATCTCTCCAAAAGCATATGTCGTGGTATACAATAATAATCACCACTTTGGAAGGCAGACACCAATCTGTAGATGCATGTGTAGCATCTTTACAATGATCAGTCGTCCGTCCATCCGCTGTTTGTCTGTCTGTCGGAAAAATTTTAACTCAGTCTCACTTAAAAATCTTAAAGAGTTCCTTCAAGAGCAGAGCAGACATTCAAAAGAAGGAACATGGGCCATACTTCAAAGTTTCGGCTATTTAAGCCTCATCAGTGACCCTGACAATATCTGGTTACGAAAGTCAGAGAAAAGCGTACTGTAATTTCTTAATTTTATAAGGCAGTCAATTCAAAGACTGATTAGTATCAAAAGTATCTAAATGGTTTAAAGCGATGATTTAGAATAAAAGTCTAAACCAATCAAGAGCTTCTGATTTCTGAGAATATATTCTCTGATCTAGAAGGACAAAAATAAAATCTGCACTATGGATGATGTATGGGGAGACGTTTTACGGCCGCCACACGGCACAACACCAGCTGCAGTGAAGTCAAATAAAAATCTTAAAGAGTTCCTTCAAGAGCAGAGCAGACATTCAAAAGAAGGAACATGGGCCATACTTCGAAGTTTCGGCTATTCAAGCCTAAAACCGTTGGCACGCATTTCATACATCTCATCTACAGTACATGGCATGGAAGAGTGCTATATATCATGCCTTTTTCTGGTAATTTGCGTAACTTCAATAGAAAAGAAATAAGTTTAAAAAGATAATCGGCTTAGATTAAATAGAAGTGTGTATTGTACTATTTATGAATGCTGTTGAAATTTGATTAGGGTTTGTTTGTGTTGTACATAACAATGGAGATCGGTTGGCTGACCGCCCCACGTATAACCATAAAAGTGTCGCAGTTCCAGCACAACATCAACAACTAAACCAGCAACCATTACATACATAATTTCGTCTTCGATTTCTGTTTCAAGTTATCTTGTTGGTTTTATTTTACATGAGCGACATAACAGACGAAATGTTTTCTTTGACAAAAAGCGGTTCGGAACGAAATATTTAGATTCATCACGACACGGTTTATAGGCCAACAGTCAAGTGAAACTGAAAGTAGAATGAGAAACCGAAAGTAAGCTACTTTTAACATCAAAATAACCGGGTGTATTTATATTGGCCAATGAAATACTGAAAATGTAGGTCAATACTAAGGTTATACGGCTAAAGCCGAAAAACGGTTCTTACTTCATTAGCAGTGAACTTTATCATACACAACTTTTAAAGAACTGTTTCCTAGGAAGTCCTCTATCGTTAGTCTGGCTTTGATAATATCTGCTCAATTGGTTTGGGTTTCATAGCAATTGAACAACAAAAAATGGAAATATTAATTACTCAGCTACTAAAACCCCCATTCCACTGGACGGCGCTTCTGCTGCGCTTCAAAGTTTTGGATATAACGCCATGAATCATAGCAGAAGCTGCAGCAGCATAGCAGAAGTTCCTATGTCGCAGTGACAGCGTATCTGAAGCGGCATGATCGCCAACTCACAGCGCTTGTTTTGACCATGCTAAAAATTTAAGTAGCGGAATTGCCGTGGACACAAGCGCAACGAAAGCGTAGTAATAGAGCAACACGAAATTCATGAACGTAACAGTATCGAGGCAGCAGCGCAAACAGCGCAGCACAAGCGCAGTGGCATCTCGCTGACAGCGCCTTGGAGATTCGTCCACGACCCAGCTAATAAAAATGTGTAAATATATCAACTAAGATGCCGAAACGATTTTGTGATATCACAAAACAGATTTTAAAACATTACAAATTTACTTAATTTTTGTGATGTCACGTTTCCTATTTTCTGATATCACAAAAACAAAATATGTGATATAAATAGTTACATCTGATTTTGTGATATTACAAAATCGATTTTTGATATCACCGTGTGATTAATTAACATCACAATTTTGATTTTGTGATACCATTAATCCCTATGATTTTGTGATATCACACAATCAAATTTGTGCTATCACAAAATCGAATATGTGGTATGATAACATCTATTTTGTGATATCAATAAAATAGGGATGATTTTTTTATATCACAAATTCTATTTTGTGATATCATAAAATATTTTGTTATATCAAAAATTTTATTTTGTAATATCGCAAAATATTTGTGATATCACAAAATAGAACTTGTGATATAACAAAATAGGGATTTTTAGTAATACAGCACCTCATAGTAATTAACAATTACAGTCTGTTTGTCTGATTTTTATGAAGTCTTTGAACTTCTGTACATTAGCTGAAACTACATTAGCCATCTGCTGAGAAAGAGCTTACATCTTTACATTTCGCTTGTCTTCCTTTGCTTTGTAAGCCGTCTTTAACTTTACTGTTAACATTCGATGTTTAGATCAGAATAGGAATAGCAATTGTATCAGTTCCCTTTTGTGCATCAACAGCTACCTTTTGTGTTAAGATGCTATTTATTGTTGTTAAGGTTTCAATAACAGATTTCTAGGTATAAAGCTTAAACAAAACTCTTTCTTTCTTGGTGTTCATTTTGGTAATGCTCTTTTTCTTTCTTTACATTTTTTGGATGAATAACCCTCTTTCGGTGTCTGTTTTTTCGACAAATACCCAGGAAAGGCGACAATTACGAAACCACACCCACCCAAGCTACTGAGAGAAGAAGAGAGGAACATAAACAACAAAACGAAACAGTTCATCTTCAATAACCGACACACAAGTACACCAGAGAAGAACTGCACATGAATACGACCACACCAAAAGCCATAAAATGTCTATAAACACCCCGTACATCTCTGTTTACCCATTAACTAGTTCGAATCACAAAACAAAACAGGAATCAAAGAGTAAAGCTACAAGGGCGTAGCTACCTATACGCAAATACGCATGTGCGTATTGAAAGAAATTTTGTCAAATTGACAAAATTTCAACACACACCTGCGTATTTTCATGCTGAAATGTTGTTAATTGGGCATAATTTTAATACTAACTGCCAACAGACACGAAAATTTGAAATAACCTAGCGGTTTAACTCCCTATTATTGCCCTTAAAGAGTATAAAACATGGTCGCGCGTACTGTGTAATTGCCCCTAGCTACGCCCCTGCAGCTATGCAGGTAAACGGAAAACAAAAGGTAGGAAAACACAAACCACTCTCTTGCTGACCCACTCCAGCAGCTGGATTTTAGTGTAAAGTTTTTAAAGCTGATTAAATATCAAAATTTTAGGTTTTACACACCCAAAAGCATATTTCATAATTAAAAACTGACTTGCACCTTTCTGCATTAACTCATATCTATTTTATCATTTATTGATTAAAGGTGGTTTTACCACTAGGAAAAATATTCCTTCTGGTTTCAAACTGATCAATGTGGCACACTATATTTTTCCTAAGCCGGGTACCATTTATCGTGACATCACAACACTCATCTATGACATCACCAATCAGACGAGCTTTTTTGGGAACGTAATCATTTTAGCAAATGGTAACTTGCAATATCAATTTGAGCCGCGACACGACAAAACCAACAATGTGGTTGTGCGGCCATCGCAGACTCAGATCAGCCTGGGCGTCCGCCCAGGCTTATCAGAGTCTTCACTGTCCGCATGGAGATAGCTAAGACCCTTAGCTACCCTTTGAGCACTTAACAAAGAGTCTGATCAAACTGGGTGGATGCCCAGGCTGATCTGAGTCTAGACTGGGCGCACAACCACATTGTTGGCTCATTTCTCTTTCACCTTATATTGTTTCCACAAAATATTTCCTATGTAAAGAAATGCCATAAAATAGTAGACTCGATTGTTCTGAACCTATTTCATTTTGATTTTATGTAAAATGATTACTTTCATTTATGGATTTGTAACATGCCATCCCTGCCTGCAATTGTTTGTACTTGGTAGCCATTTTGGATTTAAACTACAAATAAACTGAGAAAATAAACTACGCAAGTTGAAGAGCCCGGGTGTGCATTTGAACTACTCTTGAAGACCAATTTGACTACGAGAAAAGGTTGAAGTTTGAATCAGGTAAGTGAAATCTGTAGCGCTTCACTCAAACAAAAAAACAACAAACAAACAAAAAACTGCTGCTGGAATGAGTCAACAAGGAAGTAGTTTGCTCCTAAAATTTAGTTATAGTTTCTTATGTTACTGATTAGATCAATAATGAGGGCCACAGATGAAGCCTCAATGTTTGCATTCCATTGCTTTAAAAAGTTTTATATTTTGAAATGTATTTAAATTGTCGGGTTAAATATTCGAGGGAAATCATTCTGTGCAAGAAGAATGTGTTCCCATATTCACAGAAAGCTACTAAAAAGAAAGAACAGAGAGCAAATTCTTTCTTCACAGGGTACCCTCAATGGATAAACGATTTACTTACCAGGGAAGGAAATCCTAGCATATTGAAGTTGTCGCCCTTGTTTGGTATAATGACAACTAAACTGTAAGTGTGAATTTCTATGAGCCACGTCATGAGACTTTAAATAATGTGGCGATTTGTAATGTGAAATTCAGATCATCCCTCTGATTTATGCATTGTAAACGGAGACGTCTCTTTTGGCCCAGTCGCCTGGGTCTCTTCCATAGATGGTTGATGTCACAAGCAAAGGCTGTGATCAGACTGCACCTCTGATGAGAGCCTTTGCTTGTAACCAATAAAACACTGTTGGAAATCATATGCCCTGGCTCAGTTGTGCGTAAAGGAACCTCAGGAATTATTTTCCAGAAGTACCTTATCGTGTGTCTTGCTTCCTCACGAGATCAGTCACTGGGATTTTCCAATTGAAATAGTGATTAGTTTTGTTTTCGATCGTCCTGAAGGGTGTGTTTATGTTATTTCAATCAAAACAGATTTCCTTGATAAGAAACAGATTCTAAATGGTATAATAAATAATTGATGACTAGACTCCCACTAGACAACCTCTAAGTATATAGGCTATTTATGATTCTGCCAGCTATATCTCCCTTAAACAACTTCACTACTTTAGCTAACTGTATTCCAGGTTAAGTGGCGTCTTGAAAGTTATGTTTGGTGCTAAAATAAGGGGATTCAGACACATTCAATTAGAAAGGGGAGAACATTAAATGCTTAACATTACCAAGTACCGTATACAAATTTAGTGCGGTGCAGTGGTCGAGTGGTTAGAGAGGCTCGGTCATGGTGCAGAAAGTCGCCGGAAGGTCGTGAGTTCGCGGCTCACGGTCGCCATCCGACGACTGGAAACCCAGCAGTAAATAGGTACCTTTTTCGAATCAGGGAAGGATAAGGCAGCAAAAGGATAGGGATGGGCTCCGCATTTCATCTGCTGTGCCCAAGATACAGTGGAACCCTTACCCCCATTGCCCCTACGGCTATTAGGCTATGGGAAACCCTTACCTTTACCTTTTTTACCATGCCATATTAGAGCCGTCGCCCGCTGGTAGGCGAAGGCCATCAGTTGTACATATTTAAATATCGTTTCTGTAAAATGGTAAATTCAAGCACGCTTATTTGTAAAGGGGTAGAAATGCATTAATCTGTAATGTGTGGAAGGTGCAAACGAAAATGAGCCGCGACACGACAAAACCAACAATGTGGTTGTGCGCCCAGCGCAGGCTCAGATCAGCCTGGGCATCCGCCCAGTCTGATCAGAGTCTTCGCTGTCCGCATGGAGGTAGCTTAGTCCCTTAGCTACCATTTGAGCATTCAACGAAGGGTCTGATCAAACTGGACGGATGCCCAGGCTGATCGGAGTCTGCGCAGGGCGCACAACCACATTGTTGGTTTTGTCGTGTCGCGGCTCAAATGTTTGTCACGAGCACTAGACAAGAGATAATAAGAGTAGAGTAAAATCACAGTATGTTCTACTGTTCGCTCTAAAGTCGTTCCATAAACCAAAGAAATATCCATCTATGACCTCAAAATCGACACAGCAGAATTGGGTTTATTCCTCTCTTAAAATCTATTGACTGTTATGATCCCCCATAGTCTGAATAGTAGACAAGGCGAATAATTTAGCCGCAACACGCATAAAAAGAACTTGAAACATTTGCTGTTCGCGAAGACTTAACTTGTTTCTGCTTCCGTGAAATCTGGAAAAAATATTATTTCGCCTAGAGATTCACCTCTGGTTTGTACAATGTATGCACGAACAGCAAGGGATCACACCTGAGCATGCAAATGCATAGTCAGGTGGGATCTCTTGCTGTTTTTCTATGCAAATGCATGGTCAGATGAGATCCTTGCTGTTCTACTATGCAAATGCAGAGTCAGGTGAGATCCCTTGCTGTACTATGCAAATGCATAGTCAGGTGAGATCCCTTGCTGTTCCACTATGGAAATGCATAGTCAGGCGAGAGCTCTTCTGTTGCATTGTCAGGTGAGATCCTTTGCACTTCCACTATGCAAATTTATAGTTAGGTGAGATCCCTTGCTATTCCACTATGAAAATGCACATTCTGGTCAGATCCATCGTGTCCATATATGTGCTAAAGACCTTTTTTTTGCAACGAGCAGCTGATACCCCTCAGGTACATATGCAGCTGACATCAGCCAGTCCATAAGGGAAATTTATTTAATTGATCATTGATTATACAACACAACAAAGTAAAGGAGAAAATTAACAATTACAATTAGAACTAAATATACATACCCCATCTGTTGTTTACTAACTGAAATAATTACCTAGTTAATAAAACTTGTTTTCTTGAATAAAACACGATTTCGAATATGGTTCTTATCAGCTTCAGATAAAAACTTTTAGCTTTTTATTGAAAAGGATAAATGGTTCATAAAAATAATGATGGACTTAGTAGAACGTTCATAGGGAAAATATCTGTCAAGTGAAAGTTTAGTATGATGAAATTGCACTGTACCTAAAGTAGGAATGACACTTGAACATCATCTGGATAAACATATGTAATCTATGAACAGCTATTTTCAGTTTCTAAAAAGGAAATAGAGTTTTCTGCTATGTTGCCCAGGCCTGGGCAGAAATGTTTCTTGAGTGTTTGCGAAATTTGGAGAAATTTTAAAAATATGTTTCTATAAATACTAAGAAGGATGTCAAATACGCTTTTAAATAAAATATACATCTGAATTTCAAGTGTGAATCAAAGGGGCACGGAAATTTAGAACTTGGCAATTATGAATGGAGCACAACTTTTAAATACTGGATCGACAACTGTCTCACCAAACGTCCAGTCATCAGCCGAAAATATTACTTGTACTTCAAATAATAGATCCCTTACTATTACAAACTTGTATCCTACTGCTGAAAGTGATAATATTTACTACTCTGACGATTCTTTATTGAACACTACCTTCTCTTTTAATTTGAATAGCTTAGTCTTTGATCAAAAATATACTGAAAATTCGCTTTATATTGCGTATAAGTTGTGGTTTTTCCTCATCGACGTCATCGCAATTTTACCGACAATATTTGGAAATTCTTTGATCATTATTTCTCTTATTCGCTATAAGTCTTTGCGGAAAACCAAGGCATTTATTTTGATTGGAAATCTAGCGCTGGCGGATCTTCTAGTTGGACTTGTGTTAATTCCAATGGATTTGGTGTTAATAATGACTGACTATGTTGCAGATAATATGACGTATTGCATATGGTACCACTGCATGATATACACGTTTATAACAGCATCAGTTCTCAACCTGTTTCTCTTGTCATTAGAGAGGTTTCACGCTATTATCAGACCTTTTCAGCATAATTCAACCTTCACAGCTAGACGGATTTACTATACAATATCTATAACCTGGGTATTGGTTATTGTCTGTGGATTTATGCCTATGTTTGTCTGGGGTACCGGTATTGTCGCCTTTACACCTGTCTGCAGAAGTTCAGCATTATTCAGCAACACATATCAAATTGCTATGAACACTGTTGTTGTTACTGCATTGGTTACAAGCTTTGTGTTTTTCATTATCATTATAAGAATAGCTCTGCGAAAGAGTAAACAGAAGGAGTTGAAATGTGCAGATTCCCCCAAGGATCGCTGTCAAAGCCGACACAATCTTAGGCGTGATATTCGACACACGCGACTAATGGTGCTGGTGTCGGGAATATTTATCATCTGTTGGGGACCATACTGTATAATATCTCTGATTCCAAACATTTCTGTTACTGTAACATTCATAAGGAACTGGTTAGCCAGTCTGGGACTCATTAATTCATGTTTGAATTGGATTGTATATGGTGCAAGAAATAAACGGTTCAGAGGTGCCTTTAAGGACATCCTTAACTGCTCTTGTCGAAAGCATGGCGAAGCAAATATAACATCTAATTCTACTTAAGAGCTTGATAGATGCTTTTTGACCAAAGAAATACAGTGTATTGTCTGAATGAGCTGTAGGCGACAATAAAAACATATTTGAGCCGCGACACGAGAAAACAAACAAAGTGGCTGTGCGCCCAGCGCAGACTCAGATCAGCCTGGGTATCCGCCCAGTCTGATCAGAGTCTTCGCTGTCCGCATGGAGATAGCTTTAAACCTTAGCTACCGTTTGAGCACTTAACTAAGAGTCTGGTCAAACTGGGTGGATGTCCAGTCTGGTCTGAGTCTGCGCTGGGCGCACAACCACATTGTTGGTTTTCTCACGTCGCGGCTCATTTGTAAACAGACACAACTATTAAATTCAAAAACTCTACTATGTATGGCTACACATTTAGGGGAAGCAACTCTATCATTTGCATGTTTACTTCCCTCTTCAATGAAGAAAGATTTTCAAAGAAAATAATTTGTTTGGGTGAATTTTCTCCCTTAGGAGTATACCGCCTTAAGGTGGCGATAGTCACTGAATTGCGATGAAGACATACATCTGCATCAAATGCTGAAAAAATAGCATATCTTCTAAAAACTTAATAGATGCCTTTTTTTTAAATTTTGTTTACATTTGAGAATTGTTGAGGACTTGTTGATGTTCAAGAGGGTTAATGTAAGGAAAGGGTATTTTCTGCACAAAAACAAAAAACAAAAAAAAAAACTGTGTATACTGTATGAGTTATATAGGTATACTAGCCTAAATGAATGCAGCCAGTGTACACGCACATTATACATGATTGAGCAATTGAGAAAAAGCTACTGTTTTTACCTTACAATCTAAGAAACGATGATTGCGGGGGGGGGGGGGGGGGGGGGGGGAGGGGGGGGGGAGGGGGTTCTTAATGCAATAAAGTACCTTCGGAGCTAAGTACATTTTTAGTCACCATGTTATTTATGTTTAGATTTCTGCGTAAAAAATATTCTTTGAGCTTTCCTAATAAAAACACTTTTTTTAACAGATTGTCCCTCTGTTTTATTCTCTAAATTGTAGTGAACCACAGAAATAAGATGTGAGCTTACTTTCAGGCAGATATGTTAATTTTTAATATTTTTCCCCTTCAGATTTTTGTATTTACAACAAATCTCCACCTCAGCAGTAACGGATTATTACTATATTTACCCTTGTTACCCTTGGTATTCTAACAGATATGTTTTTGTAAAAAGTACAGAGCAAGCTTAGACTCTTTCAGTTCGGTCTGGGTAGTCAATGTTTAACAGTAGTTTAAAATGACAGTCTTTTAGGTGTCCAGGCCGAGTAAATATGTTTTTTTACTAAAAGAACTACATTTGTGCTAAACAGCTTCAAAATAAGTCAGCATTTTATGAACTGACAAATGAAAAACTGCATTAGCTATTTCTTTTACTCAGTGTTCTCTTCGCCGTGGATTTCAATAATATTTATAAACTAATTATCGTTAGTGCTCTGGGGCCGAGTGCACAAAGCAGACGTAAGCGTACGCTCGACATACGTCCGTCGTAAAGTTGTCGCAGAAATTTAATCCGTGTGCACAACCGAGGCGTGTCGTAAACTTCGTCGTAAAATCGCTCTAAAACTCACGTCTGCTTTATAGTAGACTTAACACTGGCGTAAGGTTTTCATTTTAAATCATTCCGTTAGTGTTTCATTTAAATATGGCCGCAATGTTACATTGGATGAACGATTTGCAATATAGAAGAGTTTTAAAAAGAGACAGGATAATCAGAGATAGAACAAATCATTTGGATACATATAATGATGCAGAGCTATATGAACGGTTTCGTTTGCCACGCCATAGGCTGCTTGAACTGATAGATGAGCTGCGACCAGACGTAGAACATCAAACTCGATGCGTGTATGCTATTCCAGCCAAAATCCAGACCCTTGTGGGCTTGAGATTTGTGGCAAGTGGTTGCTTCCTTTGGACCATCCCAAGTATGAGAATACTTTTCTGTTGGAGTAGTCATTCTTTGCTAGGGAAAGCAGATCTTTTCATTTATGCTTGATCTCTTTCAGAGTCCGCTGCTGCTTCCCAATTGCATTTACTGTGGACAGTATTTCTTCCCATTTTTTGTGTGTTTTTTTCATTCTTGACGTGGGCACATTAGAAAATTTGGAATTTAGGATCTAAGAATTGTCCTTATACATCGCCAACAAGTTCAATATTTCATTATCTTCATTTTTTTCTGATAGACATTTTACGTTTAACTCAAAAGCACATGCACGTTTGAAAGGTTTATAATTAACATTCGTTTTAAAGAAAAACACCGAATGATTAAAATATGCCGTGCAGATTTATGATTGACCCATTACATACTAAAAGGTGCTTATGCCATATGCGAACATCAGAGACTCATACCAGCCTGCGCATCCGCGCAGTCTGAAAACGATGTATGGAATCTAAGTATTTTACAGGTACAGGGTGAAGGATCTATCTAAAATCACGGACTCACAGACTGGTTTCAGTGTTGTCTGTTCGCAGATGCCTTAAGCAACCTTTATGCCTAACGCGGCTCATATAATATAAGAAAACCATTCATCAAACACACTGGTAATTTTATTTGGGAGCACTACGCTAGCCGTACTCTAGTCGCAACTACGCCTGTCGTACGCCTGCTTCGTGCACTTGGATTTTAATACAGTCGCAAGATTGACTTAGTTGCGCCGACGTTCGTAGCCTACGCCGGCGTAGCTTACGCCTCCTTTGTGCACTCGGCGCCTGTTTACTTTCTTTGCTAGAAACCGATTTCTTTTTCAACAACTTTATAAAGTTTGTCTTTTATGCTAAAAAGAAGTCAAAACAGATTTTTAGTCCAGGGCTATTCCTATGCACCAAGCCGAAATCAGAAAAAAGCAAGAAGTCAACCAAGTATATACAGAAAAGTCTGAAAAATTAAGTAGGTCATCTGAACCTCTTTTTCAAATAAACTTGCCAAAAGAACTGAGCCCCTACCTATATTTTTCCTATAGATTTATACGAAGACAGTCAGATTTGTTTAATCGTAACTTTTTACTAAATTTAAATTTTCAAACAAAATTCTAAGCGATTAAAGCAACAATACCTCTTTTCAACATGCAATTAGGATGCATTAATGAGCCGCGACACGACAAAACCAACAAAGTGGTTGTGCGGCCAGCGCAGACTCAGATCAGCCTGGGCATCCGCCCAGTCTGATCAGAGCCTTTGCTGTCCGCATGCATGTAGCTTAGACCCTTAGCTACTCATTAAGCGGAGGCGCAGGCTGATCTGAGTCTGCGATGGGCGCACAACCACTTTGTTGGTTTTCTCGTGTCTTGTCTCAAATTTATTTGCTCATTTATTTTCTGCTGAGATCATCTCATTCAAGGAAAAATCCTGGGGCCGTATTCATAAAGCCACTTAAGTCGTTGCTATGCGGTTGCTAAGGCTAAATATCTATAAAGGAGATTCCCTACAACTAAGAAATTTGGTCTGGAGGAACAGTCTTTGTAAGACTGTTCCTCCAGAGCAAATTTCATAGTTGTAGGGAATCTCCTTCAAAGAAATTTAGCCTTAGCAACAGCATAGCAACCACTTAAGTCGTTTTATGAATACGGCCCCTGCTTTATTTCCTATCATTTCTGTAGTAACATTGGCTAGAAAACGGGTGTTTCTTGAAATTTCAACAGATACTGGTGGCTTTTAATTGAAACTTTGGGAAATTACATCCAAGATGCTGTTGTAAAACTCAATTTCATTCCTTTTGGCCATGAATGATTGACTTTGACATGTTTACAATGCTCCTATATAAATAACTAACATGAGTTTTAACTCATTTTGACCATTTTATAAAGATCCAAACTCAATCATAGAATATTTTGTTCACAAGATTTTGTCCTACATAAATGTATTTCAAAATGAGGAGAGGTGAGGGGGGGTTGGGGGGGGGGGGGGGGGGGGGGGGGGGTTGGGTACACAGTTCCTCCAGTACAAGCCGAGAAAAACAAACATAATACTGATCTTGGCATGTGAAATTCACATATGTTTTAAGCAAGACCAATTTTTCATGACGGGACCAAAACAAACTTCAGTCAGATTGTCTTTCAATTAGCATACACCTGTAACTCTTATCTATGCATAAAATGCATAAAAACAATGACATAGTTTGTCTTACCCTGCATACTACTTTATTGAGGATTACATACTTTGGTCAAAACGCTATAAACATACCAAGTTTTTCATGCAAAGAAGCAGGACTTGCTATAGTTAAAGACTGAAAGTGAAGTGTAGTTATTCCTCTTTAATGGAGTTTGGTTTGGCAATATGGATGAACATGCTGACAGTTTAACTATTTTATTTGTTGTAGTTGCTGGGTTTTTTTTAAATCAAAACGCACACACAACCTTGAAATCTATGTACGAATATAGACATAGATGACCTGTGACTAGCAAAATGAATATTAAACTCATCAGAGCCTTTGCTATTCGCGTAGACCATGCATCCAAGCGGGCACACGGCGTAAAATGACGTCTTACTGACGTCGAAGCGACGTTATTTCATCTCAATGACGTCAGTACGACGTCGTTTGACGTTATTTTCCAGCTGGGATAGGCCCTGAAGAATAAAGGCTGAAGCAAAGTTCTTAGGATTCATTAACAAGTTTGAGTTCGCTTTTTACGTATATGTTCAGACCAGTTTTAGCGTGTCGCAGCTCCTATTGTCTTAAGGTTAACACAGTTTTGTTTAAATGCCCTCTGTATTCTTGGTACAACTCCTTATATATTAACATTTTCAGCATATTTTGGCGTTGTTCTTTTTTCAGCAATTATTGCTTAATCGTTATTCTGAATTTCGGATTCCGAAATCCTTTATAGCAGTGCAAACAAACTTGACGGGAGGGATTTTTATGTTAATCCTTCGTCTACTTACTGCTTAATAGAGTTCGATGAAATTATTTGTGCTCGATCTGATATACTTTCTTTACATGTAAATACAGCTTTCATTGCCTTTCTGAATCTTAAATTTCTGAATCCATAAATCATCCAATTGATTCCAGAGTTCAAAAATCCTGCAAAGTAGGCCCATCGCAAAGCCGTGGGATATGAGTGCCACGAGTAAAATAATCCAATTACAGTAAGGACACAAAAAGGTCCCCAGCAAACAACAAAAGTTGCCGACACTATCATCATGACATAAGTCTTCGCCAAATTTCTTGATAAATTTAAACTATGTTGGTCTAGTTTAGAACGTCGCACTTTTCGTAAATGTGATAAAGCAACTCTAATAATCAGTACGAAAAATACCACGTTACTTATAACACATCCTGCCAAAAACGATGTTATGAAGATGGTGTATTCGACCAAAAACACTTTCGTGTATGTACATTGATTTCTATGGCTAAGTTTATTTACACCCATGAGAGGAAGATATCCAAAAATCAGCACTAACAACCACATAAATGGTATACATACTTTGATAATTGTTTTTGTCTTTGGCGACCTGTGTGACAAAGGATACGCAACTGATATGAAGCGCTCGACAGAAATACCAAGCATGTTCAAAACTGATGATCCTAGCAGCATCAAAGACGTTCCAATGTTGACTAAACAATAGTATTTGTAATTAGATAAGTCCAGTAGTATTCCAAAAATCTCCATTGGCATGAGAGCTATACCAACTAGAAAATCACTTAAAGCTAAATTACCGATAAGCATTCCCATAGGCGAGCGGAGCTCTTTAAACCTATATATTGCGATAAGAATAAGGGAATTACCGACCACTGTTGGAAGGAATATCATCAAAGAGGCCAAAAAGTATGCATAGTCTAGAGTGGTTAGGGTAAAGTCTTCCGTATCGTTTCTGAAGTCAGTTGTAAATGTATCGTTATGAAGCATGTTCTTTCCTCAAATTTTCATCCTTGTTAAAATTCTCCTTGTATTATAATCAAAGATTCATAGAAGTATTGCTAGCATAGCTCCTTTATTACTCTTTATTATTTGTCGATCATACAATCAAACAGAATCAGTTTATTCTTGTACTTTCTAATTTTTGATAGTTCTCAGAAATCGGCTTAATACACCTGTCAGGCATTAGAAACATCTTATGTACACTTCAAATAAAATTCACAAAATCCTTTCCTTCATTTTTTCTAAACAAAAAAAAAAGAGCCTAATTAGTCAGGACGCTGAAATTCAAAAGGGGCCTATTTTTCGAGTTTAATGCCCCGACAATTCGAAAGGATAAATTTGGTATATAATGAAAGTTTATCATCCCAACTTTAACTTAGGGTATGATGTGGTCCTGAAAAGTGGATCCAGGAGGTACAATAAGGGGAGATAACTGGGTACCAAAGAAATGCTAAAATGATCGCCTGTATTTCTCCTTATTTTTGTGTCATTTGAAGCGGAGTTTCAAGCAAACAACATAAGTTTTAGAAGAAGCCTATTACATTGCTAACGACTGATACTTATTAGCTTTCTATCCATTTTGGTTTAAGTCCGTAACATTCGGTTATAGACGTTACATATAAAAATATTCCCAAAATGTAAGTAAATTGAAGACATAATCGTTTTGTTTATTTTTGCTAGTATATCCTCCTTTGATATCATCTTTAAATATTAGAAGAATTACAGTCTGCGTGATTCCTTGTCATTCGCCTATGTTACTACTTGAATTAACGTAGAATTAACGTAGATAACATTTATACAAAATGTATTCCATTACATCACAGCTAATCAGCAACCCTCATCAACTCCCAGGAAACTCTCATAAATACAGTATTCAGACATTTTTAAGAAATACTGTTGACAGAAATTTGTCGTTATTTTCACCAAAAAGTTTAAGGCCCTCGTAAGCTGCGTTTTATACGTGAAACAGAAAACAGAGTTGTTATGTGTTAAAAGACTTGACAAATACTGAACAAACAGTCTTTTTTGCTATTTCTTTTTACTTGTAGCAACGCTCAACACTTTTGCTGACATGATTATACAACGGTTCAGTCTTCTTGCTACGCTTCTCATGACACTAACATACGTGACTTAAAAAGAGACAAATAGATAAATTGAGAGATAGAGAAGATATTACCCCAAGGGAAATAAAACTACTAATGCTCTGAACAATGTTATTCATAGTGGTGTCAGTCAAGTGACAATCAAATGTCATCGTTCTTTTTTATATAAATAAATATAAAATTCGGGAATTACTAGTAATTTACACTACAAAATCTGCTGTTACATTGAATATTGAAAAAATAGGTTCATAGAACATAGAAGTTAAAGAGTGCAGAAAGGTGAGAAATCTAAAATACACACTGGAATTTAATGACATGAGGCACAGAAAAGTATCTGTCAATCGAAAATAAGCATCTGCTAACAAAGTACGCATTCTTTTATGAGACTTGCATGGAGGTATTTTCGTTACCAATAAAAACGACAATGCTCAAGTGAAAATTTTCAGTTAAAATCAAGGAACAGCCCAATTATATCAATAAATTACGATATTTTATTGCATTGACCATTTTTGGTAAATTTCTAAAGTCCCTACAGATGGTGATACATCATGCGCTTGGTAGTACAACATCGGAAACATGTAAACTTCTTAGTTAATGTTACTGCTAATCAAAATTTTCACTGCCGAAATGCTTCACGTTGAGATAACGTATTTTCACAGCCTCCAGCCTCCGGTTAACTACTCGTCGCCGGGCTGTAAGTAAAATGTATCCTTTTGTGTAATATTTTGAGTGCAGATAATACCATGTGGGAATAATGTGGCAAATATTGTGAATAACCCGTCCCGTTACCATAAACACTGACAAGACTCCTGAATAGACTGATGATGGGACATCTTATAAGTTACGGTATTTTCTTCTTTCGTTACGGCGCGTCACAAGAAGAATATTTTTAATGTTTTGCCTTATAACTGATGAAAGCGCTACAAACCGGTAACGTTGATAACATTTCAGCAAGTAAACCTTGGTATTTAATTGAAACACCGACAGTTTCTTTAAAGGGATACGTAATTAATGATCGAATACGCTATTCAATTTCAATTTTGAGACTTTGTTTTAGATTTAAGTTGAGATGGAATGAAATCATAATATTTTAGCTATAAAAGCTTTCGTGCTTCATTGTTGCGATTTTATGTTCAATAATGATAAAAGTATACAGTAAAAATACACATAATAAATTAATTGTAAAGACTGAGGGCTTGAGGCATGCAGACATTGAGGCCTTGAAAGCAGCTTATTCACAAACAAATATTATCGTTTGGTACTGAATGGAACGATGTTCAAATTGCAATTATGTAACGCAGTATTACGTCTATTCAGATACAGGCCAGACAGATGAAAGTTAAATACCTTTAGCAATCTCGTTTTCTTATTTATTTATTTTCATGGTGGCATGTTTACGCACTACTTTTAAATATAATCAATGGCTGTAGCATCTATGGCTATGTTTTCTTCATATATCGAAGTTTTTCGGTATGTGTTAGATTTCTTAGAAAATAAGTTTTAATAAGTATTCACCTGGTATAGCCAGTGCAGCACACACTGATTCAAAATGTTTCAAGCAGTATAGTCTATGATAGGCAAGATTTTACGTTGAGTAATTATACTAGATGTTTAGTAAGAATCTTTCATTTTACTTAATTATTCGGACACTGAATTCTGTGCTGATGCTTTTATTTCTTCTGTTATATACGTGATAAACATATGATGACTGTTGACTGAACCGTTTGAAACTTCAGTTTTCTTTGCTATTAAACTATCTAAAAACATCCGTGTTTATGACGCAACGCCTACGTGTTTTTGATGCATCAGAAGGAAGTGTGAGGTTGCGCGAATAAAACTAGTTAAAGCCCCTGGTAGATTATGTACAACTGTCTATACAAATATGAAAACTTCTACATGCAAATCCCATTGGTTGGTTTTCTTTCCTTGTGGTCGCCTATATAGCTGTCCTATGTGTTTTCTATTTTGTTTCGTGGTTTAAAATAGAAAATAGGTAAAATTAGATGTATTAAATGTTTGAATGTTTTTTGTATTGGTTTTGGTGGTCTCTTATGTACAGTTCCTCTGTGTGTGGTGTCTGTTACCAAAGATGTACTGTTCCGTTTTGTCGTATGCATGTTTCCCATCTTCTTTCGGTGTCTTGGGTTGGCTGTGTTTGTAATTGTGGCCTTTCCTGGGTAATTTTATTTACATTTTTCTATGTACGTTTTCTACATCTCATATACGTAAGCTTGGGTCTGCATGCATATTTAATAAATACACTGTAACAAAATAACAAGAAACAAATTAAGATAGTCAACATGTAAACGAGTTTTATTCTCTGGAAAGACGTACGAACTTGCAAAATAACGCTGTTCACAATGGCTTTAACCACCTACTGAAGGAAACAGTGATCCCACAACCCTGCTAATATCAACTATATGCATATTACTGAATAGCTTCTTTTGATATCTAAGTAATTGACGTTGTAATTACTCTTCAAGCCATGACGTTTGGTTATTGATTGAACATAAATTTGAATGCAGTTCATTTTTCCGCCTGTCAGTAACCGCAAATATTCGTTAGTACATTGTCTTTTTCAATTTTGATACTTCCATCATTACATTAGTGCCAATCCAACTTAACATATTTACAGATGTCAAAATACTTCATTTACACACTAAATACCAATTACATGTATACCATTTTGTTAAAGTACTGAATTAGCTTTTAAGACAAGGGGAAATGCAGAGTTCAAAAGCACTATTTTCAAAAACATATTTGAACGACGAAATGATTTAAAGTTGAAATATTCTTTCATTTTATTTATTATTTTCGTTTCATGGGTAACATATGTAATTTGTATTATTTGCTATGAAAAGCTTTCGAAACTTTTTTTTACATATTATAGTAACTATACTCCAATGCAGTAAAACAAATATGATAATGTTTTTGTATTTTACATTTTTAGAGGGTTATCATGCGAACCGAACGACCAACTAAATGTTTAGTACCACTTCAGATACTGAGGGTGAGGTTGGGCCTGTAAAATCGATTTAAGCCCCCCAGTAATTCATTACTGACCGTTCCAAGGCGGTAGTTCTGTTGTGGTTCTCTATTGCCTGTTTTTTGGTGTCAGAGTTTCTGTGATGTTTTACCTTATGTATGTTCTTATTATTTTTGGTTCGGTTTGGGTTGCTGAGTGGCCACCTTTTGGGAACAAGCTGCTCACTCGGTTGGCCATATGTTCTCTGTATTTTGATTATTTGTAATCTTAGTTGTTTCCAACTATGGTTTGAGGGCTGGATTTGGATTTTGATTGTTTCAGTTCCTGGTCTTTGCATACTTATTACTTATACATATCTTCTGAATCGTCTTCATTCATTATTCTTTTTAACAAAATTACATTAAGTAACGTATGTAACGATCAAGCTGTAACAGACAAACGCCAGTGATAATGTGAATTCGTAAGTTGTTGGAAGTCTTCGCAATTCCAGAGGTGGTTGGGCTGGTTTTCTTGTTAAAACTGCACAGCACGGGGAAAATTCAAATTGAAATTCAAATTGAAATGAACGTCTATGGAAAACGGGATCCATGGTGGTGATTAGACTCCAAAGAGAACCGTTTTGTGAAGTACAGTGTACAGTGTCATTATCATTGGATATTTTGCGAGTCAGCTGCCCTATAATTCTATGAGCAGTTTGATGAGAATGTGAAAGGCAGCGATTTAAAATGAAATTTCGTACCTTCAAACACCAACAATTGGTAGGATGAATTATCCTTGTGTAAATATATGTGTACACCGGTTTTCTTAATATTTTAAGCATGCATTTTGTAAATTATTACAGAAACTGATACTTTGCACACAAATAAGTCTTTTTATGAGTTAATCAGAAAAATTTAGTGCACCTGTAAATGGATAGAGTTATAGCGTTTTCATATTGAACAAATTAAGGTTCAAAAGGGGTAGGGGTAAAAAGGGGTAATTAAAACCACGGGATCCTATTTCAGGGACCACATCATACCCTATCATAAAGCCCAAATGTTGTGCTTATCAAATTTGGTAAAAATTTCCTTTCGAATCGCCGGGGCATTAAAGTTGCATTTTTTCGGCTTCAGCGTCCTGACTAAATGTCTTAAAAGATCTTTATTTCACACTGCCGAAGTCAAAGGTCGTTTAGAGGTTTTAAATTGATTCAGCACGCATATGACACAGACGACCGTTTTCATTGTTAATTTCATATGTATATATCATATCCATCTGGGACATATGACTGATTAATTAAATTAGTGAAGTTTGCCGCTATTGGCAATGCTTTCATGATAGGTGAACTTTTGTGGACAGTATGATAATAGAAGTGCTATAATATACAGGTAAATTACGTACTTTGTTGACAGAGTTAATGTAGTTTATGTGCCTTCATAGAGCTTTTGAATATCACAAACAAGGCTCACGGAATTAAATGACTTGAGAATAATTATTTTTTGAGAAAATCTGAAGGTTATGTTGAAAGTATTTCAGTTTGTAATGCCAATGAAAAAATTGGCGGAGCATGGCATACATTGTATAACGTCATGTACATGTTACCATAGCAACTAAGAGTTCATATTGATGTTAAGGTGAAGACATAGATATGACATTCTGCCATGTACTAAGCACAACAGTTATTTCAAAGTTGCTATGGTAACAGGTATATGGTGCCATTGCACTTATAATTCGAGAGGAACATGGCATATAGTGTAGGCCATGCTCCGATACAAAGGACGACATAAACCTGTTATCATAGCAATTAAGAATTCATAATGATGTCAAAGCCAAGTCATCAAGACGTCATTCTAGCAATATACTAAAGTCAAAGTTGATGATTAAAAGGTTGCTATGATTACAAATCTATGGCGTCATCTCAGTTTTAATTCTAGAAGAGCATGACATACTATGTACGCCATGCTCCTCTCGAATTAGTGAGATTTTACCTGAAATTCTTACAATGGAAAAGTGTAATTTTTCAAATATATAATTTATTCTCAAATAATTTAATTCTCTATTTTTATGAGAGGCATTTTAGAAGTATTGAGACGTTTTCCCCAGTTCAGAGGTCATTAGGAATATAGTACTGAAAAACGCCAGAAATAGAAATAACTTCACACTTGTGCATAGAACTGCCAATTATCATGATGCTAAAAATATACACATTTATACAAAATTCTAAAGTACAAAGGCAGGGTAGTTTTGTGACGCTAACACCCAAACCGAACAAATGAAAGTTCCCATCCAAAAAATACACATTTATAGTACGTATAAGATGCTAAGGCAGGGTAGTTTTAGTAATGCCAACACCCCATGTGAACAAATGATATTCATATTCTTGTAAGGATTTCCAAATATCATGATGTTTGCAAACAAGTTATCAAAATTTATCACTCGGTAAATGCTCTCTTTGTCAGGTGCGGTCCGTTCAATTCGCCGGAAAGTTTTGTGCCTGTACAAAACTAGAACGGACTCCACCGAAAAAAGCGCCCTTTGGGTGTTCGGAAGTAATGCGTTGACATGCGTTTTATTCAGCGCTCGTTCGTTAGTCAGGAGATGTGCGTCCGTTCTCCTTCGGCGAATACGCTCCTTGTCCGGCAAGGCCGTTCAATCCGGCAGAAAGTTTTGTGCCTATACACAACTTAGAACGGACCCTACAGAAAAAGGCGTCCTCTGGATGTACTGTAGTTATGCGTTGGGATGTGTTTTATTCGGCACCTGTCCTTGTTCCGTACTTGTCCAGTTCGCATCCGCTGATGTCCGGTGGACCTGATTCGCGGCCGATTTAGTACCTGACTTGCAAAGGGGAAACCTGAGGTGTTTCCGAGACTGACCGCATATTCAGCGAACGATTACTGACAGGGAACGCAAAGAGCTTGACGAATAACGGTTGTGAAACGATGGTCCACAGGACCAGTCTGATGACGTACCTCTTCTGGAGAGTAATAAAACATAGTTTCTCTGTCTCACTCTTTTATTATATTCTTTATTTCATTGGTGCGGACATCCTGGAACTCTGAAGGCCTTAATCAAAAACATTATAGAGTATCGTGTTGAAATTTGCATGCAGTAATTAAGCGGCCCTGATACAGGCACATATTGCAGCCTTCCTCCGTATCATGCACTTCTCCCTCTCAGCTTTCCTAGACTTTGCTTTTGGTAGGTCAGCCAACGTGGAATGGAAAATGTGAGCCCGATTTTCACCGGACTATACATACACGTTTTGTCAGCCACGTTACCGGTACAAATTCGTTCTTCAAACGTTCGAAACATGGTTGTCTGTTTCTTATGCATTGCATTTTCGTTTTACTTTCCGTTAATTGAGCAGTAATTGTCGTGTATGCGTTTATGCGCTCCGTATATCAATCGCAAGAGACCTGATTAGCAGCGGGACGACATCTATCACCGGACAGCTTTCTTCAGGAATTTGCTGTCCGTAGGACGTCCGTTGCCGCTATCCAGCAAGGTATGACAACTCTTTACCGGCTATACACACAAGGTCAATAATCATAAAAACTCATCAGCTGACTTTAGCAAGCATTGAAGTCTTTTATTTTAAATGTATCACATTGCACTTTGTCACATTAAATATTTGAGAGAGAAAATCAAATGCATAAGGACCAAACATGATTTTCTGTGCTTTAACAGCTGCTTGGCCGCCCTAAGGAAGATGTTGAAACCGGAGCGGCCAAACTCTAATATGAATTACGATGGATGCTAGGGCGAGTGTTTTGACCCCCGTGAAACTAATTTAAGAAGTCTCCAGAATCCCCACCCTGGGAATTTATTATTATAGGTGATGAGGCATACAAACTATCTGTAAAAGAAAAGCAACATTAATCAGTGGGATATCACTGTGACTGGCATATAGTTGAACGTCGTAAAACCAAAGGACAATCATACACGCAAAACATACCGCCAGAAAAAGATACTTTCAGACGGCGGAATGTTGGACTACAAATGAAGTAAAAAAGATGTGGCAGTTCAATCAGATCCTATAACCCCTCGGGACAATCAGTAATAAATTACTGGGAGGGGTCGGGGTTTTAACAAGTTTAACGGGATCCCAACTCCCGCCCTCAGCTTCTGTAATGACTCGAAACATTAGTTAGCTGTTGGAACCGCGTGAAGGTTTTCTTACTCATATTTGAATCATCACGAGAAACAAAAAAAAAACAAAAAAAAAAAAAAAACTTTTTTAGGGCTCCATAGAAGTAAAGCTATTAATTGTGATGACGCGATATAAACCTTTGTCGGAAACAGCTTAAAATTATTTGTCTATAAATAGTAAACTTACAATTGTTTTCCCGTCCAGTGATTTGAAGTACATCATACTTGCCAGAAAAAAGGAATCACGTCACATTTTATGACTTTATGATAAATTAGCAAATTTCCAGCATAAATAATAAAATTTTAACAATACCGTATCAACGTTGATGTAATATAATGCTGCTTTATCAATGGCGAAAGGACGTTGCTTGTTGATTACGGTTAAGAGTACACCTCCATGTTTATTGTCATTATTTTTCCAAGGGAAACAACTTCGTGACATCCTCTTTTCCCCGGACAACGAAGTCATTCAAACATAGGATCTACTTTTCTTTAAGAGTAAAACCTAAATGAGAAGGGAAGCAAAAAATATAGTATCAGAAATGCTTCCCCGGAAAGTGTACCCACCCCTTTCAGAAACAGGGAACAGTTTTGCAAAGTTTTGATTGCCGTCTTAGAATTTTTCCCGATAGCTTATCTGTGGCTTTTCTTTTTCTGATAAGTATGCGTTTGGTATAGCCTAATTAGTTCTCACGAACTAATAATAACTTGGATAACTGCTGTTTCTAATGAAAGAGTACAGGTAAGTGAATTTAGTTCGTATTTATTTCTAAGAAATGCATGAAGTCATACCTATAGTTTTCCTGCTGCATAATACACAATATTGCGCTGTTTTACACCCCATCCCACCCTGACCCACTCTCCGCCTCCACTTGCACAGACGTAATGGGGCAATTATGGTTAGGAATATGTTACATTATATTTTCCGGTGGATCATGATTCAGTCTGTGTGTCAGTTTCCGAATCAGTGCGTTTCCTTACTCCCCCTAGTTTTCTGGGGTATGTCTGATGTACTGACAGTTTTTTTCTCTCTCTCTCTCTGTGTGTGTGTGTGTGTGTGTGTGTGTGTGTGTGTGCGTAGGGGTGGGTGATAGAAAATGCGGTGTTCGATTTACAACTATCATTAATTTTTTTCATTATTTGATGAACAGTTTCTCTATGGTATGGGGAAAGGGTTTTAGTATTAAGTTTTTGGTTAGCGAGAAAGTCATTTGAAGAAATCACCGTTTTTATCTTTATCGTTTTAGCACAAGTATGGTACAAACTCTTATTCTACTACAGTACTGAGAGAAGACTGTGCTGTTTAATCGTCTGTGACAAGTACTGCTGGAAAAAGATCATATCGCAAACTAACAACGTATTAGCTTATGTCAGTGTTGTAAACGTACGTTTGTGGATATAAGTGCTTATTATCGAAGTTACTATTTGGAGCACTGAAACAAGCAAGGATATTCCCAGATGGCGTTTGGATAACACTGGGTTGACGTTGTACCGACGCCACGAGCTCACTGGGGGTAAACACCTAAAGCATATAACACCCGTGCCAAGAAAGGGGGTGTAATCAACGAATTTAGAGAACAAAATCAGCAGTGTGAATTGTTCGATATTGACAGTTTGCTATAGGGGGGAAATAGAAAAGGAAAGAACCAAAGATGGACATTATTGCAACTTCAAATCTAAATGCTGATGTAATTCCCACAGCGGTCAACAACGGAGACTTCGGTTGTTATGGCCCATGCTGGAATCTTAGCGATGTGTCTTTACCCCGGCCTTTTATAATTCATAAATTCGAGCCCACCGGATATTCATTATTGAATTACGCACCATACAGGCTATGGTTCCTTATGATTGACTTTACATTACTAGTGCCTACTCTGTTTGGGAACATACTGATCTTGATCGCGTTGATTCGATATAAAGTGCTACGCAAAATAAAAGGTTTTATTTTGATCGGAAATCTAGCGATATCTGATCTTCTAGTTGGATTAATATTTCTCCCTATGGATATTTCACTCCATCTCATGGACAGTTTACTAGACAATGGAACCTACTGCATATGTTATTACAGTATCTTATACACCCTTTTGACTGCGTCGGTTCTAAATCTATTACTTCTTTCAGTGGAGCGATACCATGCTATAATTCGGCCTTATATGCATGACACAAGGTTTACAACTAAACGGCTATGCATACTAATATGTGCCACGTGGATGATTGTTGTGGCTGTTGGATGTCTACCTGTCTTTGGATGGAGACCTTACCGAGTTGAGCATGACAGAGTGTGTGAAAGATCTGTTCTGTTCTCTGGTTTCTACCGGAAAATAATGAATATAATCATCATATCAGCGTTGACTGTGTGTTTTGTTTGTTTTATAGCTGTTATTCGAGTTGCCTTACGTAAAGCAAAGGAAACAAAGCGAAACACTGTCACTAATGTCTATCTTAATGGTTCTAGTCTCAAAAGAAACTTAGATTATACGAAACTATTGCTCATTGTATCGGGAATTTTCATTGTGTGCTGGGGACCGTTTTGTATTATCTCTTTATTTCCAAACTCTACTGTGACTGTATTGTATATTAAGAATTTCCTCACCAGTTTAGGTCTGGTTAATTCCTGCCTAAATTGGATTGTGTATGGAGCGAAAAATAGAAAGTTTAGAGCCGCATTTAAGGACACACTAACACGTGCTTGTTGGCGGGGTGATGTAACTGTCAACTCTATTCGAGTTGAGAAAATGACTTCAAGCACCCTGTGCGAATAAAGCTAAATACAACAGTAAAGCCGATATGTTTAGTTTATGTGACATGTCATTAACAAAGACAGATATAGCGCTTTGTCAATTCTGCAGAAATGTTTGTAATCCCAACTTGTATATTCTAATTAAGAAATAATAGGCTTATGATAATAAATAAGCACACGCGGTCATTCATTGACTGCTCAGTGGTATAATTTACATTCAACATCCAAAGTCTAACAAAAAAATTGCGAATTGTGTTTTTGCCTAAAATAAAAGTAAAAAGTATGCAAAGACCAGGAACTGAAACAATCAAAATCCAAATCCAGCCCTCAAACCATAGTTGGAAACAACTAAGATTACAAATAATCAAGATACAGAGAACATATGGCCAACCGAGTGAGCAGCTTGTTCCCAAAAGGTGGCCACTCAGCAACCCAAACCGAACCAAAAATAATAATAACATACATCAGGTAAAACATCACAGAAACTCTGACACCAAAAACAGGCAACAAAGAACCACAACAGAACTACCGCCTTGGAACGGTCAGTAATGAATTACTGGGGGGCTTAAATCGATTTTACAGGCCCAACCTCACCCTCAGTTTCTGAAGTGGTACAAAACATTTAGTTGGTTGTTCGGTTCGCATGATAACCCTCTAACTCGTCAATGAATCATCACGGTAAACACATAAATCAAATTTCAACACCATGAAGAAGCAAAGACGAGGACTCAACAGATACAACGGGCCGTCTGACAGGTGGAGATCCCTGTCCTGCCAAACAACCCCACTAGAAATCTGAAGCAAAAGAAGGTCACCAGTTGAGCCCCGGTGGACCAAGCAACAGACGAAAAGGCTCCGGTCCCAACCAACTAAAATATATAGCTTTAGGTCGGGGCCATCATAGAGTCTGACGACCGATCCCCCGGTGTGCAATTAAAGAGTGCAGCAAAGCTATCAACCGTGATTGGGTTAATCACTAAGCATGCAGACTGTCGCATAACATTTAAATTATAGCCAATACGTTTGTGACGTATTAGAGTTGCTATATTTGTAACTAAAGTGCTTTCTTATATTTGTAACTTATATAAATAATTTGCGTAGGATGACTTGCAATTTTACTTCCTTTTCAACAGTATTTCAGTTATATCAAGACGATGAGAGGAAAGGCTGTGTGCGTGGAAAGAACCTAAGTAAGTCATGTGCGTACTGTGAATACTAAAAGCATTCTGCTTATCCACTTACACTGACTTAAGTCTTCACCGTCTTATTTTAGATTTTCCAGTATTCATAAATTGTTTATGCTAACAGGGAACAAAAATCAGAATACGCGGATGAACAGATAGATTAGAGTCATGCCTGTCTGCACATGGCATAGGGAACCATTTTACGTTAAGGTAAGGGCAAAACTTCTCGTAACCTTGTGGCTGTGGGGGCATTGGGTGTTGGAGGCCCACCGTATCTTGGGAACAACATATTAAAGACGGAGCTAGTCCTCTCCTTTTGCTGATTCTAACCTACAGGTACCCATTTGATGCTTGGTTGACAGACAGAGAATTTACGTCGTAAGGACTATGATGATTTAAACCCGCGACCATGTGAGCCACAACTATGAGCCTCATATCGCCCGATCTCGGCGACTCTTTCGATATCCTGATCTTTTCATGCTACGCCAATCAGCTATGTATTATACGAAGTGACAAAAATAAATAAATAAATAAACAAACAAAAAGGAAAAAATAAAATAAAACTACACACTACCAACTAAGTCAACTTTTTTTTTTTGGGGGGGGGGGGGGGGGGTCAAATAATGTCATTTTAAAATATTTCTCCAAACCTACATAGCCAGGATGCCGTATCAACGGACATTTCTATGGTCTTTGAGAGTCGTACACATGTCGTACACATGACCCATCATTGAACGTATAGCGCCGTATTGCCCAGTGTTGTATCATGTGCATTTGCTTTGCCAAGTGGCAGATGGCACCATTGTGGGTCCACCAGTTGATGTGGTACACAACAATACAATAATCGATATGTATAAGAAAAACAGTACAGTCTCGACAGAATTAGGCAGCGTACAACGATCTTTTCCCGATTGTACCAGGTCAACTATCTGGAATTTTTTAGTCGTATCTCACTTAAATTAGGATAAATCGTATAGTTGTTAAGACAGTAAACTATTTAAAACGACAATTGTCTAGCTGTTATCGTCGCAAAATAAGAACATTTTTCGTGGCACTGATTTTTACCTTTATCTTTTCACATATAAATGACAAAACTTTAGAGCTGTCAGTCAGTATCAGTAGGTTCTAAAGGACTGACAACCGAAAGCAATCAAAACATTCACAAAAGATAATAACCTGTCTATCAGCCACCTTGAATGATTTTCCCACTTTTCACTTTGCAAATTCTGTCTTTATTGAGCATGAGTTGTCCAGTGATATTTCTCTACGGTCGAACTGTAAGGTAGAAGATTGGTTTTTATTCTTCGATATAACAGTCATTACTAAAAGTAATCTAGTAAACCTATTTCTGGCAAAAGGTGTAGGCATCTCTTACAGGGGTGTAACAAGGGGTGATTGCATCTTACGCACAATTATATTTATACCCATTGAGGTCAAGATTAAGAGATATTTCATGCACTCGCATCTGTTTCAGTTACTATTGAAATTTTGTCCAATTTACAAAATTTCAGCATCATACAATATGCAGATGCGTGTTGAAATGTTGTCAAGTTGACAAAATTTCATCACGCACCTGCGTATTTGCGAAGGCAGTGATGTCTGCAGCTATTCTGTCTCGTAAACTGTGTCAGTCAATGGGTTCTGGCATGCCAAGACCTGTCTTTCATATGTTTAGGGTTTAGGGACATTAAAGAGATTACGTTGGGGATAATCACTTATTTCTGGTAAATACAAAAATCTGCATAAAATGCTGAAAATACAATAGTTCTTCCCAAAACTTAGCAGATGCCTCCTTTATGTCGTTCGTCTCAATTAAGAATTTCAAAATGCGTGGCTTGTTGTTCTTGTATGTGTTCGTTATTTGCAAAGGCAAATATTATAGATTTCTACTATATGACAAAAGATCAAGGGGTAATTTGCCTCCCGAAAATCTAAATACATGTAATAACCATCATTATTGAACACGCATTTCGAAAAGTTGATAAGGTTATTGATAGGATTTTCTCTCAATGCATTTAGGTACTTACAGACCTAAAGACATTTCCAATAACGATGTTATGTTTTTAACCTCCTTGCCGCAGATTACTTCTTGATCTCTTCTTTTATAAACCCTTTTGGGATAAGCATTCCTCTCAAATTTGTATTCTAAGCTGTAGAGAACAGGAGAACGAAGAATTCTACTAAGAAAAGAGATAGACAATGATCACGAACTAATACAAGCACATCCCATATCCCGCCCTCAAAACCAAAAGGGAAGGAGTATATACTAAAACTGACAACATTTCACAAAAGGCACACACGGTTAACCGACTGAACGGCTCTTTCATTCAGTCACCCCAATTAAAAAAAAGTAATATCTATTTTAACTCTAAGAGTGCTAAGCGCGACTATAGCCGCGCTCGAGGGGTAGGTCACTTTGAGAGCATGTCAGGCACACTAGACATCAAGTACGCCCCATCATTTGCGGTTGTCCTATGCAGGAGGGAATCTGCTTTCTACTAGAGCAAGGTTTTACCCATCTAACTGATTTGTTGACTTTAAAACTCGGAGAACACGTAAAAAATTTATGATATTTTCAACATCAGCTTTTCAGGTGCCTACCCCTACATACCTGATCCCGATTTTCTGACAACTAGACTTCATTCTTCCAAACTTTCTCTCTTGATAAATATTCAGCAATAACACCGGCCCTCAGACAAGCAATTACTTTTGTCATACAAAGCATATCACTGGCGCTAATATCTTGTACTATTTTTTTGAGTGTCTATGTCGGTTCCCGGTGTATCACGTGACATCCGAATATGGAAGGTCACGTGACCTTTGTAACTTCCGGTAATGGCAGCGTCCACATCGTTGTTATTGATTGAAAATTTCAAGCAAATCGACCAGAGTGTGTGCAAGTTATGGCTTCTGAGATGCCCCTACCCCCATTTTAAGGCCAGGTGAATTATTTTTCCAGCACTCTAAGGATTAAATTACAAAACAAAACACAACAGAAAGCAATTTCGGCAGCTTTTGCTAGAAGTTGCGGGGAGATATGTGGTATTTTCAGCTTTTCATACATTTTTTTTTGTATTTGCCATAAATCACCATCTCAATCACCACATAAAACACAGAAATGCGCATCTATCGCACTGAAACGGATATAAGTACATTTATTATTATTCAAGAACAGGATTTAAAAGTCCTTCACACGTATGAACCACAACAGAATCCATGGCAAGGTTATGTGTGCGCGTGTAAAATCGATTCTAGGGTGGATGTTATGCGTGCGTGAAATCGATTTCCCGCTCCCGCTCGCGCCCCATCCCCGTCCCCATTCCAAGTTATTTACTACCGACCGTTCGAAAGGCTATGCTTCCGTTTTGGTTTACTATTATTATCTTTTTATTATGGCGGAGGGTGAGGGTGAAGGTTTGGGCCCAGTAAACCCGGTTTAACCCCCCCCCCCAGTAGTTATTACTGACCGTCCCAAGGCGGTACTTTCGTTGCGGTTGCATTTGTTTTATGTTCGGTGCTGTTTAATTCATTGTGTTCTCATTTTAACCCTTCTATAATTAAAATAGAAAATAGGTAAAAATAATTGTTAAATGTTTTTCGTATAATTTGCTTAGTCTGTTGTAACCCTTCTGTTGGTCTAAATTATTTAGTTCAATAAAGCTAGCTGAGTTGCCACCTATTTGGGAAAGAGCTGCTGACTCGGCTTATCACTTGTAATTTATCGTTTGTTGGGATGTCTTTGTCAATCTTTCCCTTTGATGTTGGGGATAAGGTTTGGGGTTGATTCAGTCAGTTTCCGACGTGTAGTTACTCTTTAAATTTTCTTTTACTTTTTGTACATTATTGAGAATAGCCTCGCTGCCATCTGATGGAAAAGAGCTGGCCTCTTGGGCTTTCGCTTGTCTTGTTCGCTTTGTGTACAGTCTTTAGTATTTTTTATTTCCCTTTTCAACTGGGTGTTTAAGGCAGAATATGGTAAACAACTGTGTCAGTTCCTGATCATTGCCTTCTTATCTACTTTGTGATCAACCCACTGTGCACACTAAATTGAATCAACATTGAATCAACGTTGAATCACGGTTGATTCAATGTTGATTGACAGGTCATGTGCCTGCTGGGAAGACATTGCTAGATGGCGCGAGACTTTGTTTTGTCATGGGTTTAGGGGCATTTTCAGTCAGTATTTCAGGCAAGTTAGGGCTCTCTCACAGAGAGAGAGAGAGAAGTTTGAAAGGGCAATGATCCTACCCACCACATGAATCGAGAAAAGGGGACAACAACAATTTAGTAGTGAGAGACAACCAACCAAATTGTTCTTTCGTGGGTAGTGGTGAGGAATTTAGCCTTAACCAAATATAAATACATGAGATATTTCCGTATTTTCGTTTATCGAAATATACATAAAAGCTTACATCAGAATGAAAGAGAACAACTGACTGCGCGAAGCCTGCAGACAAGCGGTCACAACTTGAACCGAATCTCCGCCTCGAAACAGTCACTCATAAATTGAAGGAGGAGGGGATGGTAGTGGGGTAAGGGGGAGGTGCAGGTGGGGTTAATCAGTTTTACGGAGCCACAGCCCTCGTCCTCGCTTCCATCGTGAGCCAAAGGACCTTTAGTTCGGTGTTATTTAAGAGCCAAACCAATTTACAGTTACAAAAGAGAACAATCAGGCTTTTGTCAGATTTCCAAAATGATCTTTATAACTCTTTCGGCAAATATAAACACTCATCTATTAGAAAGTGTTATAATATTTTTTGCCTAATTAAAAACGTTCGGAGAGAGTATGAGGAAACGATCAGCTGTTGAACATTCATCAGACAGTGCTAGCTACTGGCAGTTGTTCACTGGAGTTGAAAATATGCGGAAAACAGACTGTTTGTAAGGTGAGTGTTATTTTTTTTCTCTCGAATTTTTCCGAATGGCTTATTCATTGAAATATTCATGCGTCCGTACAGGTCAACCTCGCTACAGGTAAACCAGTTTGATTTAACTTGTGTATGCAGGTCAACCGTTAAATTTTAATTGGAATCGATATATACATTAGACAGATTCAGCTGGAAGTAGTCTTGGGGCCTTTTTGCCACCTGTCGCAGGCAAAATGGGGCTATAAAAATGACCATCGTCCGTGTGTGCGTCCGTCCTTCCGTCCGTCTTTCCGTCTGTCCGAAATCTTGTTCCTGCAACTCCTTCTACGTCTTTCATCTGATTGATTTCAAATTTTCTAGATTGTGTTCTTATGATGTGAAAATGTGCATATGAGTTTTATTTTTTGTTTCGGCTTTTTGATGGAATTATGGCCCTTGCTTACTCAAACCTTGCGGCAACTCATGCCACATCTTTGATAGAATTGACCTGAACCTCTGCAGAATGTTTTACCATAATCTGAAGATGTGCATGTGATTTTGAAATTTCAATTGTCAGATGTTTGATAAAGGTATGGCCCTTTTTAATTTTTTTGGCATTTTTGTCCATCCGTCTGAAATATTGTGGCCGCAACTCCTTCTATGTCTTCCAGCGGAATGATGGAAATTTTGTAGATTGTGTGCTTATGATATGAAGCTGTTAATATGATTTTTTTTTGTTTCGGCCATTTTGATGTGGTTATTGCCCTTGCTGACTTAAACCTTGTCCCTACAACTCCTTGCACATCTTTGATCGAATTGACTTAAAACTTAGCTGAATGTTTCAACATGATCTGAAGATGTGCATGTGGTTTTCGATATTTAATTGTCTATTAATGTTATGGTCCTTTTGTCCTTTTTTGGCATTTTTCCAACTTTTGAACCGTTTGAACGAGAGGGCTGATTATTGGTATGCTACTAGTAATTTGTATGTTGATTTTTTTTCTGATTATGGTTAGGATGTACTGGATTAATTATTGACAGTTATTCCCCGTCCATGGAAACTAGGCATTCTCTTTAGAGTAAAATGATAAATCCAGAAGTATTTGTATTAGGAGGCTGATTTTTTTATAAACGCACTGCTAATTTTTCATCAGATTCATATTAGCATGGATGTGTTCTCTGAAACCGAAGTTTGGGTCACATTTCAAAGGTCCGGTGACGCTTGGCCTTTGAACCTTTATTATCATTATCATTTAAGAATTGAAATTTGATTTTTCAGCGTTCATCTTGTGATGAAGCCAGTGGGCGGAGCTAAAATTCCATGAAGCGCAAAGCGCTTCTTGTAGAATTTTAGCGACGACCACTGGCTTCTTCACACAATGAACGCTTATTCTTATATTTACACTTTATTTTCTAGACCCTCGTGGTAATTAAATGTAGACTACGCGAAATATGCGTTGAAGAGAAGACAGAAATGACGTTTTCGGCCATTATGTTAAACAGCCGTCGCCATAACGTGGCGTCAATCGAACGTTCAATCGAACGTTACGTGGACCAATCAAGACGTTTGTTTACCTTAGACGTCGCTTGACGACAACGTCACATGATCAACTGTCGTTCATCGGTGTATGAAGCCATTTGCTCTATACGGTTTAGCTATGGGAAGTCAGTGGCAAGTGTAAATATTTAAGAATTGAAATTTGATTTTTCAGCGTTCATCGTGTGATGAAGCCAGTGGGCGGAGCTAAAATTCCATGAAGCGCGAAGCGCTTCTTGTAGAATTTTAGCGACGACCACTGGCTTCTTCACACAATGAACGCTGAAAAATCAAATTTTTATTCTTATATTTACACTTTATTTGTGAACCTCTCTGTGCCGTTTTCGTGGTAATTTAGTGTAGAATAGGCAAAATATGGATCGAAGAAAAGTTAGTAACGACGTGTTCGGCCATAACGTCAAACAGCTGTCGCCCTGACGTGGCGTCAATCGAACGTTACGTGGACCAATCAAGACGTTTGTTTACCTTAGACGTCGCTTGACGACAACGTCACATGATCAACTGTCGTTCATCGGTGTATGAAGCCAGTTGCTCTATACGGTTTAGCTATGGGAAGTCAGTGGCAAGTGTAAATATTATTTACTAACGTACTGTCCAGTGGTTTGCCTTTGGAAAGTTGGGGACGCTTTTTATCAGCTTAAATGTAGTCTTGGAAGTAATCATTTGCGACTATTCTTCGGCATTTTCGCTATACTATAATTTGCTTTCGGTATTCAGTATGATTGTAATATAGCGTAGGGTAAAGAATCAAGGTGCCCTGCTCATGTCAAAAATATGAAGGAACATGCTCAGGTAAGGCCTTTATCGAGAAACACAACGTACTATCCCAACTTACCCCAAAACAACAACAACAACAACAACAAAAAAAGAATAAGAAGGAACAAATACCAAACTCGAACGAACTGTAAACCATAAAATTCTGTATTTTTTCGATATGGGACACACTCAGTTCAACATCGAGGAACTGTACTTCACTACAAGAAACATTTACACAATAACAATACATTAAACCAGAAAATGTTTTCCCATGTTTTCCCATTTTTTTCTTTTAATTTAATACCACAAAACACTACATGCAGCGAAGTGGCAGTTAACCAGGAGACCACAACGCTTTTAATATTATAAATTGGGTCCGCATCAGAAGATTACTCCTCGGAACGGACAGCACTTAGGGGATTAAATAGTTTTATGAGCGCCATCTCACACTCCATTGTGATGCAGGTGAAACACAATGTGTCGGTGTGCAAAAGGGCCTTACACCTCCTTACACCTCATCAGAGAGGCATCAAAGTAAAACACATAATAAAGGGTAAAACTACAGACAGTTTGGATCGATTTTATATTTTATGGGTTCAATTAATCCAATTCCAAGCTTCCATTTACAAAGGACCAAATAACATTTAACACGTTGCAGTGCTCCAGATAAGAAGGGGTAACAGGGATAATTCGAAGATAATTTTTCTTATTTCTCATCGAAAACATATGTTGTGACCCCTCAATAGAACTGTCTAGGCGAGACGGTTCTACTGGCGGGCTACAACATACGTTTTTATGGAAAATATGGAAAATTATCCCTAAATTATCCCCTTTACCCCTTCTCATCTGGGGCACTGCGATTATTTGCTAGAGTCTGCACTCGTTTGACTCCCTCAAAATCCTGTTTCTTTACTAGAAGAGGTGTGTTGCACTCGTAAATTGTTTCCTGTCTTTTATTATAAATGAAATTACTACGTCTTAAAGTAAATAGCAATCCTTATTTTAAATGCTGCCAAATCTGTAATGTGCAAAGTTAAGGCTGGCCAGTTAAGATCGTTATTCTCTGAGTCCTCGCTGCTCGTATATGTCCCAAGATACCTTTTCACTTTATGCGACTCAAGTATTAAACTTTTAGAAACATACTTTTTTAAAATATTTAAATACCATATTCCAGACAATTAATCCAGTAGCAGTTATTTATAATGGGCTAGAGCAGTTGTTAATAGCAACGTTTATGGTGTGTTTCTTCAACTATTTATGCTGAACACTGGCATACAGCATGTATCTCTATTATGCGAAGCCGGTTGGTCGAAACTTCCGAAATATTAGTCACGACAGCTGACTAGCCTATGACTGGCGCTAAGACCAATAAGGAAATGAAGTTCTGGGGCCGTATTCATAAAACTACCTAAGTGGTTGCTATGCTGTTGCTAAGGCTAAATTTCGTTGAAGGACATTCCCTACAACTATGAAATTTGCTCTGGAGGAACAGTCTTTCAAAGACTGTTCCTCAAGAGCAAATTTCATTGTTGTAGAAAATCTCCTTTATAGAAATTTAGCCTTAGCAACAGCATAGTAACGACTTAAGTAGTTTTATGAATACGGCCCCAGGAGATGAACTATTTAAGCCAAGAGTTGAACTAAATAAGCTTTCAATAGCTTTCGTTCAAATCCTTTTACTTCTTATTAGTAACTTGTACGAATGAAACAAATATGTTTTTAGCAAGACCAATAAAGATAATGGATAGATGTCGATAGATTTAGGGATTGAAATAGAGGAACGTTAGGGATACTCACTATAACTTTGCCATTCTGTGATTCTTCCTCGGTATCATAATAGGAATAATGACTGGGTAGAAGGTTTTGCTACTTCCCATTGCTACTGAAAAAAAACATTCCCACCGTTTTTTTTTGCTATATCCCAGCGGGCACATGACGTCAAAAAACGTCGTACTGACGTCCATGCAACGCCATTAATTACGTCGCATCGACGTCAGTATGTCGTCATTTCAACGGCATGTGCCTGCAACACCCGTATGGCCCGTTGTGTAAGAAAGACGTGACATGTAAGCAATGGAGCTGTGTATGCAGACATGCATGTTGTAAAAAAGCATTGAATGTAGTTTCTTGGCCTTCATTTGCCGACAGACATAACTGGAGCTAAGGTTAAACAGGCCACCCTCCGGATGGTTATTACTGACCGAACTGGGTGGAATGGAACCAATCGGTTAACCAGGCCCCGAGGTTATAAAACTTTTTTCATACTCAACTCAGCTGAGCATGAAATTTTACTTGCTAATACATGTAAATAGCAATTTACTGATAAATACAGTTGTTTTCCTGCTCAGTTTAGCTGAGCATGAAATTTTCTCTGCTTATGAATATGAAAATGCCAACATTAGTTGGCATTTTCATATTCTTAAGCAGAGAAAATTTCATGCTCAGCTGAGTTGAGCATGAAAAAAGTTTTATAACCTCGGGGCCTGGCAAAATGAAACAATACGCTTGTTTTCATTTGGAAATACAGGCTGTACAGAAAGTCTTCTGGTAAAACTTTTCGTGAAAATAAGTTTTTAACATCAAAAATTAAATGTTGCAGTTTTTAGTAATAGATTTATTGCTTAGTATCACTCTGTAGGGTTCTTTTGAAAGATGTTTTTGCAGTCCACAATATTTGGAATGCTTTTGTATCTAATAGACATTAGACATACTTATTCAAGAGGTTCTTCTCTCTCTTCTGTATATATTTCAGGAATGGTACGTCGTTATATGAGCCGCAACACGACAAAACCAACAAAGTGGCATGTGCTACCAGTTAAGACTAAGATGAGCCTAGGCACTCGCCCAGTCTAAACAGAGTCTTTGCTATACGCTTAAAGGGTAGCTGAGGGTCTAAGCTAGCTCAAGGCGCACAGCGAAGAATCTGATCAGACTGGGCGGATGCCAAGGCTGATCTGAGTCTTCGCTTGGCGCACATGCCACTTTGTTGGTTTAATCCTGTCGCGGCTCGTATATAAAAGAACTATTCAAGTGTTACGCGGAGAGACGATAAAGTGTTTAATCATACGCGCCATCACAAAGAACAAAGCGTAATCAAAGATTTTTCGAACAGAAACGTCTTGGAGCAACCTGTGCATCCATATAGTCTGGTCAGAGACTTAGCTGCTCGCACACGGCATGTAAAGACCCTGTAGATTCTACAGAGGACCAAAGCTTGAAGCTAGATTGCATGGATTCACGTGCTCGTTTTGGATATACAGTAATCAACTTTTATCTGTAACGAGAATTAATGGAAAAAACAAATTGCAGCAGCAAAAATATCCAAGAAGCCTGATTCAGAGTTGTACAGAAATGCCTTCAGAAAACTATTAGATCAGGCTACAGCATTTTCAGTGTCACTAGCAACCTTTTTATGCAGTGACTGACAACAGAAACAATTTGTGCAAAGCTTGAAGTACTGCAGTTATTGGTAATGGTGGCCTAATATTCAGTCTAATCACTGCCTTAAGGTATTACGATACATCATAAATTTCCGCCATTTTCGCAAAGGGAAACAAATTTTGTGACTTCTTGCTTCCTTCCATTGATGACCGGTCCTTTTGAAAAACAAGTCTATTCTTGAAAAAAAGAATTTGCTCCCGTAGGAGCAAATTCTTTTATTTAAGAGTTGACCCTCCGGTGAGAAAGAGTCAAATGAAAATGGCGGAGTTGATCCACCTGAAAGTGTATCCAGTCACCTTAATACGGTAATTACCCAAATATTGTACTACCTTTACCAATTAATGTTTATTACTATTTATTTTACACACAGGATGCAGGTGTGCGGATGTAATTGCTTACATTTCTCGCAGAACTCAAAGAGAATCGGTGAAACGGAAAAGATAATCTTACAAACCAAAGGCGCTGTGGATAGACAGACTATTGCAGCAATTAAACTATCGTTACGATCAAGGTGTGCCAAAGTTTGCACTTAACTGCTATATTTTGTGGTTATATAAACCAACATCAGCAATTTGAACTTGTAATTATATAAAAGCTGCCTAAGAAACAATTCGAAGATGGATGTTGCAGGAGCTTCGAGCCTTAATGTGCATGGCATTGCTTCTACTGATATTACTACAACTGACAATGTTACATACGTCAATGAGTGTACTGGTTCCTGCTTGAATATTGGTGATGAATTTACCGTTCCGTTTCAGTTTATAATTCATAACTTCGTACCGACCGAAGATTCTCCGCTGACACCGAACGGATATAGTAAGGTGAAACGAACGGGATATTCTCTGTTGAACTACGCACCGTATCGGATTTGGTTCCTTGTGATTGACTTTACATTGATTCTGCCGACTATATTTGGGAATATACTTATTTTGATTGCTCTTAGTCGATACAAAGTCCTACGGAAAATAAAAGGTTTTGTTCTAATTGGAAACCTCGCGGTGGCTGACCTTCTCGTTGGACTAGTGTTTCTTCCTATGGATATTACCCTTCACCTGATGAACAACCTGCTGGGCAACGGAACCTACTGCTTGTTTTATTACAGTATTCTGTACACCCTTTTAACAGCATCAGTACTGAATTTGTTACTCCTTTCCGTGGAAAGATGCCACGCTATAATTCGGCCTTACAGACATGTTACAAGATTCACCACTAAACGTTTGAGTGTGGTAATATGTATTACATGGTTATCTGTAGTGATAGTGGGATTTCTACCATTAGCTGGATGGCAACCGCACCCTGTGGAATTTGATACAGTATGTAAAAGCTCTAAACTGTTCACGGATAAGTACCAGAAAATCATGGTAGCGATCGTTACAGCAGCGTTTACTGTGTGTTTTATATGTTTCATTGTTGTAATAAGAGTTGCTTTACACAAGGCGGAGGAAACTAAACGAAACAACATTACTGATGAATACCTTAGTGGTCCTAATCTTAAAAGAGACGTAGACTATACCAAATTGCTTCTGCTTGTGTCTGGGATTTTCATTGTTTGCTGGGGACCCTTTTGTATTATTTCTTTCTTTCCAACTACAACGATAAATATGTTGTATATTAAGAATTTCCTCGCCAGTTTAGGTATTGTTAATTCCTGCCTGAACTGGATTGTGTATGGGGTCAGGAATAGAAAATTCAGGGCGGCCTTTAAAGATATTGTAACATGTAATTGTAGGCGACCTGATCGTGAGCAACATATAAACTCCTATCAGACTCAGTCAACCCATTGCATATGAATCGAAGGTGGCTAGTAAAGCAGTGCACTGACAATCTTCATAATTTGAGCCGCGACGTGGCAAAATTAGTAAAGTAGTATGTGCGTCCAACGAATACTCAGATCACACTCGGCATCCGCCCAATCTGATCAGAGTCTTTGCTGTCGGCATACAGTAGCTTAGACCCTTAGCTACCCTTTAAGCGCATAGCCAAGACTCTGATCTGGCTGGGCGGATGCCCAGGCTGATTTGAGTCTTCGCTTGGCGCACACGCCACTTTGTTGGTTTTGTCGTGTCGCGGCTCATTTACTTTGCAGTGTACGAATACCCTTTTACGGGGAGTAACCCGGCCATGATTCCCTTCTCTATAGGGGTCGACTCATTTGGATAACAATTTTCTCCTCTGGAAGACTTCCGACATTTTCTTCCGAAGAAAATCGTTCCTTTAAGAGTAGACCCCATATTGCGAATGGCTTCGCTGCCAAGGGAAGCAAACAGAAATTCCATAAAAAAAAAAGATTTTTTTATAAAAATGGCGGAAAACATGTCGGTGTAGCCATATATCTAAAGCATAGCATATCAAATGTATAAAAAATAGTGCTATATTGTGTAGCGGTTTGGAAGATGACATCAAATCTTACTCATTTTCTTTGTCTTGCCTGATAAGAAACTAGCATATATTAAATCTAGAGTTATATATATATATATATATATATATATATATATATATATATATATATATGTGTGTAGCATTTTTATGATAAAAAAATCACGGCTGATATAAATTATTTTGTACTTTATATAAATATAGAAATAAGTGGCATCACGTGAAAAAAATCATTAAGGAATGTGTGAACAGAACAGCCTCAGATGAGGCTGCTTCCCAAGGAATCGTGATAGCAGTGATGCATATCTTGATATTTATTCGCATTTTCTTAAAGGTATATTTTCACGTGACCCACCATATTTATATATTTTTGATTATGGTGATTTAGGGTGACAAGTTTGTGTAATCAATTTCTTCCACAGTTTTAAGGAATCGAACCGAAACTTTGTACAGATTATAGAGACATATTGAAAGTTGTTTAATGCCAGAGGCTCATACATTGTACTCTGTCAGAATTATTATTACAAGAAATGACCATATGAAACAAATAAATGTAAACATATATTTCATAAACGCACTAACATCACAGTTATTCTCACTTTGTCCCGATTCTCACTTTGCGCAGAGACAATTCCGGCATTGTTTTGCGCAAGGTAAGAATTCCTACTTTGCGCAACAAAGTGAGAATTCCTACTTTGCGCAGGACAATTCCAGAATTGTACCGATTCCTACTTTGCGCAGAACATATACATCACTATTTGTTAGGTTCTCGTTGAGTTGGATAAATGAATGGCTCGATGATAATAAATGTTTCATGTTTCTCTAGAGTATTTCTGTCAAAGACATAATTGAGCCACGACACGAGAAAACCAACAATGCGGTTGTGCGGCCAGCGCCGACTCAGATCAGCTTGGGCATCCGCCCAGTCTGATCAGAATCTTCGCTGTCCGCATGGCGGTAGCTTAGACCCTTAGCTACCATTTAGTGTTTAGCAAAGACTCTGATCAGACTGGGCGGATTGCCCAGGCTGATTTGAGTCTGCGCTGAGCGCACGAACACATTGTTGGTTTTCTCGTGTCGTGGCTCATATGTGTTACGTTATGGCAAAAATTAATGGCACTTAGTAAAAAAACTTGGCAAGCGAAAAAAGATATAGGGGTAGGTTGAAAACTTCGTGGAATCTGATGAGATTTTTAAGGAGAATAATATTAACCTTCACACCAACCAAATAACTTGGAAATTTACAAAGCCACAGCCGTTTTCAGAGCCAGAGTTATGCGCATGTAAATTGGGATACCCCGCCTCCACCCACACTGCAAGCCCCCCCTCCCCCGCCAGCATTTTTACTGACCATTCTAAGGATGTGCTACTATTATCGTCATTATTGTCGGCTTTCTTACGTGCCTGATGGGTGGTCGGGTAGTGCGATGGTGCTGTGTACAACTTGCAGTGCCGGGGCGTCCTACTGATTCGGAACATAGTAGGGCAAGGGCCTACTTTGCTTGCAGTAGGTGCGGGTGGGTGTTGTTAGGACAGTTTGTCCCTCGTCTATCATTTCTCTTCTTTCTCCTCTTCTCTAGAAGACGGCCCGGTATAGATAAAAATACTATCGCAAAGGGCCGTTAAACCCAAAACAAGCAATCAGTCTTACATGACTTTCGTGCGTGTTTTCGTGAAATTTTCTGAGTTTATGTATATACTTCTTTCCCCTTTGGTTTTAAGGGCGGGATATGGGATCTAATTGTATTTGTTCCTGATAATTGCCTGTCTTTCGTGTTACTTTTCGATTTATCTCTGACATTTTGTATATTGTTTAGAATAGCCTCGGACCATATGCTGGGAAAGAGCCATCTCTTTGCTTTTCGGGTGTCTTGTTTAGCTGTGTGTTGCGTCTTGATACAATCAACTCTCGACATCTCAAACACTGAGGTAATGTTTATTGTTTTTTTTTTTTTTCTTGTATTAGATTAGATGGTCCCTAGAGAAGGTGCATTTGTCCCTGGAAATGAAGTTTAACATTGTATAGGTCTGGTATAGAAACAAAAAAGAATGCCGCACCTGCTGCAAGCGCAGCAGGCTCTTCACCGTCTTATTGGTTGGCCAATGTTCACGGACGTAGATGCCTTGAACATTGCCCAACCGATATCCAACCTGCATACGGAGTATAAATGCCTGAGACAGTCCGTTATATTAGTGCCTGTTTCCAATACCAAGACTTAGTTTGTTGGAGGAAAACTTCTCACTAATAGATTGATGCTACCGGGCAATTGTATGGCGAAGCTTGTGTCAAAGTTGTATGAGAGACATCATAACCCCGTTGATTCCTACAGTTTGGTCGCTTCTGAACTTATTTCCGATTTGACTACCGAAACATAGTCGGGATTTCAGTCAGCAAATTTTGATTTCACTGGATTCAAATAAATCATTTGGTGAAGCAAAGATGAGAACTGGACAGAAACAACGTATCGCGACACTAACAGATCCCCGGGGTGTCAAACAACAGCACTGAAATACTGAAACAGAAGAAAATTAACAGTCTGAACGGGCCAAGCAATGACCAAAAATCTCCACCACCAATCATCTAAACTGAATACAAGGGCGTAGCTGCCTATACGCAAATACACAGGTGCGTATTGAAATTTTGTCAAAATGACAAAATTTCAACACACACCTGCGTATTAGCATGCTGAATGTTTGTGAATTGGACAAGTTTCAATATTAACTGCCTACAGACATGAAACTATGAACTATTTTCGGAGCTAAACCACTAAACGTCTCCTCAAGGAGTAGGAAATATGATTTTGCGTATCATTCAATTTCTTCTAGCTACGCCCCTGGAATAGCTGGGGCCATCAATTTGTCTGACTCCCGACCAACTAGCCTGCAGTTAAAGAGAGAAGCAAAGTTATTTTCATGACTGGGTTGACCTAAGCAGGCAGACTGCAGATTTATGTTTAGCCATTACGTTTGTAATGCATGATATTTTAACTGATCAAAATAATTCAGTGAATAAGCATTTTTGAGTCACAATAAATTCTGGTTCCGTTAGGTTTTGCTGTAAGGTGGTTTTAATACCGCATTAAATGTAAAATTTAATTTAAAATGTCCACTGTTCTTATGAAACTTTATAAAGCTTCATTCAGCGGATTTATTTTATTTCAAAATTGATGTCAAACATTTAAAAAAAATGATTCAGTACATGTTTCAAGTGCAAGCAAATTCAAATCTTAAGGAGTTCCTTTAAGAGCACAGAACACATTCAAGGAAGGAATATGGACCTACTTCTACGTTTAGGCTAAGGAAGCCTCATCAGTGACCTTTACAATATCTGGCGACGAAAGCCAGAGATAAGTATACTTTAATTTTCAAACTTTTGATAAGGCAGTCGATTCAAAGACTGATTAGTATCAACCTCTTTGGTATGAAACATCAGTTTATACAATATTAACAAAAGGTCTTAACAAATAATTCTTAACTATTCTGAACTTTACTTTATGTTCGAGAAATTCCCCAGGAGGTATTTAAGAAATGATGAATTGCTTTGGAAAGCAAAACATCTACAAACATGGTTTGATTAGTATGTTTTTGTACATTTGCAGTTCATTGTCAGGTAATCATATCCAAGACCAAGGTCAGACCTATCAATTTTGATTTTCCCTGATGAAACAATATCTGTTTGTATGTTGTTTATGCAGTTTGGACCTATGGGGTCCATATGATGTCTATTTCCAACGTGTATTTATAGGAAATAAAACTCAATAACGGAATAACCGAATCCAAAGGCATTTAATATTTTTGCCATTTTGTAGACTGTAAGCCAGTTAAGAGAGACATTTTGTACAAGAAACATAACAGGGAAATATTTGGACGGAATATATCTATAATATTTATTAAAGTGGCTGCTACTACCCAGCAATATTTTGTAACAGGAGATGAAGACCAATGCATTCCAGATATTAATTTCAATCATTTGTTCACGATAAAATATAAACAGTAAACTCAATTGATGAAGTGAGTTTTATATTTCGATGTTCGAGCTGTTTGGGGTTAGTAAACACAATTTTAGATTTTCAAACGTATCAGACGAAAAGTTATGGACAGAATCCACACCGCCATATTTATAATAGAAGCTACCATTTTTCTTCCAACTATTATTGGCAATATGCTGATTCTTATGTGTCTGTTTAAATTCAAAACACTTCGGTCGCCAATGGGTGTGTTAATAGGCAGTCTTGCTGTAACGGATCTTTTAGCTGGAGCCGTGTTAATTCCACTGGACCTATATGGTCTCCAAAGTACGCTATATAGTAACAAATATGCTTGTCTTTTCAGACTTGGAACATATGCTTTCTTATTAGGGTCGTCTATTCTAAATTTGCTGGCAATATCAACAGAGCGCTCCGTCGCTCTTGCTTTTCCGCTACAGCATATTTCGTCAAAGACAATGACTGTTGTTAAAATCTTTATACCAGTGGCATTGTTATCAATGCTGATCCTTGGATATATTCCACTAATGGGTCTTAACAGTCATAACACTAAAAAGCCATGTAAGTGGACGGCCCAGTTCACCAATGGATATACATATTTCCTAACCATTTTCTACGCTGTTTGTGTCTTTATCAACACTGGGTTTTTCATAGCAGTCATCAAGATAGTTATTGGAACCATAACTGCAAAAAATAAAATTACTAGACTAGGTGCCAGTGCACCTTCAAGGAATCTCAACAAGTCATATCTTATGATTGTTATTTTTGCCCTGTTTGTTATTTGCTGGGGACCTTTTTGTATGTTATCGTTCATTGGATTATTTTATCAGTGGAATACGTACGATCTAACAATCCGAAGCTGCGCTGTCATTGGCTTTATTAATTCGGGGTTCAACTGGATAAGTTATGGTCTAATGAATGTCAAATTTCGAAGAGCTGTTCTCACAATATTTAGGTGCCAACGAGGAGAGACGTTCAATTTTTCGGTTACATACAGTCAAAGAACGACAAGTATTCGACATATTTGACAAACTAAAAGTCAAAAGATCTGTAAATGCAAACGAAAACGGCTTTGAGGAAAATGGGTACACTTCCAGGGAATGCAGCTGTGTCATTTTCCTTTTTGCCTCCCCTCTGACTAGGTGTCAATGTTAAAAGAGAAGTATTTACATGCCTAGGAGCAATTCCTTTCCTTTATGACAGATGCCCTACTTTGTAAAATAGCAGAAAACATGGTGGTGTATCCGTAAGTCTTAAGCTATGGATCAAACTACACAATGCTGATAGCTTTCGGAGATTTGTTGTCCTTCTGAATGCACGGCTACTCTTTAAGGAAAACATTGGCCTCTTTTTGTCCTTTCAGAGTAGACCTCATTTTGAAAGGGCGTATGGTGTATAAAGAAGCAAATATAAGTCACAAAAATTGTTTTATTTTGAAGAAAAGGCGAACAAATGGTAGTGTTCTAGCTCACCATAAACGAATAGTGTATATGAGCTTCGACACGAGAACACCAACAGAGTGGCATATGCACCCAGCGCAGACTCAGACCAGCCTGTGCATCCCCCAGTCTGGTCAGAGTCTTCGCTGTGCGCTTAAAAGATAGCTAACGGTCTCAACTAGCTGCATGCGGACAGTGAAGGCTCTGTTCAGACTGAGTGGATGCCTAGGCTTATCTCATTCCTCGCTGGGCGCACATGCCACTTTGTTGGTTTTGTCGTGTCGTGGCTCAAATAGTTGTGTATTGAATTCTGGACGTTTTCTATAATTCCAACTGTTTTCCTTTTTCAGATTTATTATGTTTGTAATAAAACTTGGCTTAAAGCATTTGAATATTGTTGTGTAGAGAGTCGTGTTGTTTGGTGCCATTGAAGCTCCATTTTGGTACATTGCAATATATATGTGACAACACAGTAACATGAAAAAGGTACATATACAGGTTTCCAGTAGCATACTAGCCAGAGGGGCAGTGATGGTTAGCGGTTCACTAAATCTTGGACACAACAAGGCAGAACCCATTCCTCTCCTTCTGTCTTAACTTTTTATAATTCCTTCTTCCTGACCGCAAGGCTCAGATGCTTGATATTTGGTATGTAGCATTGCCTAGTAATCCTACTTTAATAAAAATAGAAAATAGGTAAAAATAATTGTAAAAGGGTTTTCGTATAATTTGCTTAGTCTGTTGTGACCCTTCTGTTTGTCTAAATTTTTTAGTTCAATAAAGATAGCTGAGATGCCACCTATTTGGGAAAGAGCTGCTGACTCGGCTTATCACTTGTAATTTATTGTTGTTGGGATATCTTTGTCAATCTTTCCGTTTGATGTTGGGGATAGGGTTTAGGATCTGATTCAGTCAGTTCCTGAAGTGTAGTTACTTTTTAAATTTGCCTAGTAGTATTTTACCAAGTTTGTTCAAATAGTGATCCCAGAGTTCAAAATGGCCCCGCAGAGGGAGTCTGAGGTTGGAAGCATAGAAATACACAGACAAATATTCCAAAAACTCCTTCTTCCGGACCGCAAGGCTCAGATGCTTGATATTTTGTATTTAGCATTGCCTAGTTATCCTTTAAAAATTTTGTTCAAATGGGGACCCCAGGGTCCAAAATGGCTGCACAGCAGGGATTCCTAGGTTTGAAAAATAGATATACATAGAAAAAAATATAAAATGTTCTTCTTTAGAATCCCAAGGCTCCGATGCTTGACATTTGGTATGAAGCATTGTCTGGTGGACCTCTACAGGGTTTGTTTCAATTGTGGCCCCAGGGTCCATCATGGCCCTGCTCGAGGGGCGTCCATGGTTTGACCTATAGAAATACATAGAAAAATATTCAAAAACCTTCTTCTTCTTAACCACATTGTTCAGATGCTTGACATTTGGTATTAAGCATTGCCTAGTGGTCCTTTACTAAGTTTGTTAAAATGCAGGTCCCAGGGTCCAAAATGGCCCTGCTGCAGAGAGTCCTGGGTTTGAACTATAGAAAAGCATAGAGAAATGTTCAAAAAAACTTCTTCAGAACCATAAGGCTCAGACGCTTTACATTTAGTATGAAGCATTGCCTGGTAGACCTTTACCTTTACCTTTACCAAGTTTGTTCAAATGGTGGCCCTAGGGTCTAAAAGGGCCCTGAGGCAGGGGGTTTGGGGTTTGAAAATTAAATAAACTTGAAAATCTTCTCCTCTAGAACTGCTAGGCTCAGATGCTTGAAAGTTGGTGTGTTGCACTGCCTAATGGTCATTTACTAATATTATACAAATGGTGGCCCCAGGGTCCAAAATGACTCACCCCAGGGGGTCCTGGGTTTGAACCATAGAAATTCATCTAAATATTCAAAAATCTTTTTCAGAATCACTTGGCTCAGATGCTTGAAATTTGGTATAGTACGGGCTCAGCGAAGGAAAATTTGCTCAAACGGTGAAGATCATATGACCCAACATGGTGGCAACACCCATATATGGTAAAAAGCCTTTAAAAATCCTCTTCTCCAGAAGCAAGTAACCGAATAATTTGAAACTTGGTATTTGGCATTGAGTATTGGAGACCTATCAAGATCATTTAAATGATGACCATGGGTTGACCCTAACTTTTTTATGGCAAGGTCTCATTTGCTTTCTGGTGTTTTTATATGGGAAATGCTTAAACATAAGAGTTAATGGAAATTATAAAAGATTTTTGTGCAAAATTTGATAAATGCTGTCTTACAACTAAATGAGTACATGAACGTTTTGAGTAATATTGGTTAAGTTCATTCTTTTAGCTTTAACAAAAAGCTCTCATATTTTGACAGTTTCAAGCTATCAGGTTTGTTCAAATGATGACCCTAGTTTGACATTTGTCATTTTTGCTCAGGTGAGCGGCTCAGGGCCTCTTTGGCCCTCTTGGTTTTGTTATGTTTATTCTGATGTATACTTTAGTAATATAAAATATTGCTGTCAGATAAAATAGATGTGGTTAGCTTTGTGACCAACTGTCTGGGAAAGAGCGTTTCATTATGCGGGTTCTTGCTACATCGGACATCTTTTTCCTGATGCGCATATCTGTCGCAGGGGTTGAGGTGGCTCGATGGGGGACGCCTGCGCTCGCGAATTAAATCGTACGCGTCTCTTACCTGATGTCTGCATCTAAATGTCCCGCAGAATGTGACAGTAAGTGTGGCTCGGAAAGGGATGCTTGTTGCCTGCCGAGAGCTGCCCATCATCTCATTTCTTCAAACTTTTGGGTTTTTTCGACACTGAGGAAGTTAAATACAGAAACGCGCGTCTGTATATTTGATGCCAGTTTGTGTTTACTCATAGTTTTGTTTCTTTATGTTACTGTTTCCCGGCAGGGGTTGTGGGTGAGATGTTGATTTTGATTTATCAGTTTCTGACAACCCCTAAAAGCAGTTTTGATAATAATACAGTAACTGATTCAAACAAAATCCACATACCGCCTATGACACCAATTGTGAAGTAGTAACACAAATCAAAAACACAAGTAAGCCAAGACGAGTGAACTGTAGAACGAACAGCTCTTACCCACCAGAAAGGTGGTCATAATTGGGCAACAGATGGACAGATGGCGTGGACAGAGGCTGATCATTAGTTCATGTAAACTTTACTTTTAAAAAATGATAATAAGCTGCATACGTTTATCGTAATTTTAGTTGAAAATATTTCTTTGACTTCTGTGTTTTCAAATGGAGATTTACGAGCGGCTGTAGCGTAGTGGATAACACTCCAGACTACCAATCCAGGGGTCGCAAGTTCGATCCCCCGCTTCTCCGGTCTTTCGGATGAGACTTTAAACCGAGGTCCCGTCTCCATATGACCTCGTTGTAGGTGGGACGTTAAACCCGAGTTCACTCATTCACTCAAATGTAGATTTAACAAAGATACGTCTTTACAAATTTAACATCTATACAACAAGCATTCTCAGCTTGATGTCGCCCGAACTATCAACGTTAAGTCAATATGAACTGCCCAGCGGAAGTCGTTTGCATCTTACAATCGATGTCATGGCGGCTCTGAATTTCGTATGTCCTAAACCGTAAACCATCCAGTTAAATCCAACATTAAAAATGCATGGCAAAAAACACCAGCGAGTCACGTCGTTGGAAACTATGTCGGCATCAAGCATTTTAATTAATGTTACAGCACTATAAGGTCCCCAACAGATGACAAAACTGGCTAATATAGCCAAAACAAAGTACGTCTTCCGCAGTTTCCGACAATGATAAGAATTCGTGCTCAGGTAATTGTTCTTTAATATCTTGAATACTACTAATCCAAAAACTGCAAAAATGAAACCAGAATTCACAAGGGCTCCAAATGTATACACCAGTGAAAAGAACAGATGATAGTTATAAGTGTATATGTCTGTAATAGTGCATGGAGTATTATGGGTAAAGGTATTCCAGCCAAGTAAAGGAACTAATCCAATCGCCAGCATCGATAACCATATAAGCACTAATGTCCAGCAGATAAATTTCATTATTTCGGATGCATATGCCATATGTTTCAACGGGTACGCAATAGAAATATATCTTTCTATTGAAATCACTAGTAGGTTTAAAACAGAAAGCCCAAATAATGATACAAAGCATCCTGTTCGTACCAAACAATAATATTTGTTCTCGAAAAACCCATTCACTTGTCCAATTATATCCAGAGGCATTACAAAAAGCCCTAACAAAAGATCTGTTAAAGCTAAGCTTCCGATTAATATTCCGATCGCAGATCGAAGGTGCTTAAACTTTACCAAACATATCAAGACCAGAGTATTACCACAGACTGCTGGTGTTATGAAGACGCACTCGAAAACAAACAACGCTAGATACACACCCGTTATATTCTGGAGTTTAAGTTCCGCATCATGTTTATATGTACTGTTATGTAACTTATGCCCTGTGCTATTTGCATGAGGTAATATATAGTCTTGTCCAGTCATATCTTTTATAGTTTGTAAGCTTTGATTATATCGTAAGGTATGTCAGTAAAACGTAAATCCTGCGTTATGTTTCCAAGTACCAGTATTTCACGGGTCGAAATTGTTTGACATTATGACATACAGTAATAAAGTTATTTGTTTTTCAGCTAAAGTTATTTGTTTTTCAGCAACACATCATTAATGGCACTCACTTTCAGCAATTGGCAGTTCAAATCAACATCCAAATTCCATCTGTCATTTTGCCATGAGCAAAAAAAAGGTCCACTATTTGACTGCTAAAAGACCTTCGTATTGACAGTCCCAGTTGTTACAAACAGAAACATTTGTCCGCTATATGGAAAAGGACAGTGATCGTGATACCCACTGTATGAAAACAACTTTACTCTTCAATTTCAATTTTCAGATAAAAGGTAATATATCAAACGAACTAACTTCATTCCCACAGGCTAAAGTCAGGTTAATATAACAGTTTCACATGTTACATCCCCTGGGAGGAAGTTTTCAATTATTCAGTAAAAATTGTTAAGAATCTTATTTGTTTTATCTTTTAAGGTCGATGGATACTAAATAAAAATATTGGCGGGGCATCTAACCATTTTACCATCTAAATAACCCAAAGAGCTATAAAACATTTGGATAAGAAAAAAATATCACCGTTTTGTTTTCCTAAAAAAATATATATATATTGTATTTCTACATACTGTTTTTTTACACATTTTCCATTTAAATACATATCTCTAGCACATGAATGCACTTTCATTTCTGCAAATCATATAATCTATATTATTATATGACGTCGCATCTGAGACTGTAATAAAGCCATGCATTTCAATCGATAATCCACTAGTGGATGAAAATGCAAATTACGTCGTAACATTATGCTTTGACGTCCATAAAAACATCGATCTTCTAATGGCATAATCGTGATGTTTTAGTGCAAAATTTGCTAATAAAATGCGATTTTAGTGTCATATGATAAATAGAATCTTGCATTCGTGCTCCTGTATTGTTGAATTTAGCCTCGCATCTTATAGTTTTCACCAACGAGTTTAATTAATTCAATAAAACATGAGCGCTCTTGTAAGATCCTTTATATTGAAACAAACTGGTAAAAATGCTGTTATCTTGATCATAAGTATCTTTTTACATTTTTAAAATAAGTGCAAGAAAATTGAATTTCATGAAAAACGTCATGAAAAATATAATATCGATGGGGCATGCGTATGCATATTATTTTAGTAAAACTTACATTGTATGTTTCAGAATAAGAAAAACATTTCACCGTTTCATTTCCTAGAAAAACAATGTTTAAGTTAAAGAATATCTTTTTATCGACTGCGTATCTGAAGCTTACACATTAACAGTATGTTTTCCTCTTGTGTTCGTACCGCTGTCCAGGCCATGGCCCCTCACTGGCAGGCAAATGCCACAGTGGAAAGAAAGTGACCGGACCGGGACTCGAACCCATGGCCTTTTCTGTTCGTAAGACAATTGAGCTATTGAGCCGAATGGTCGACCCTTGACATTTCAGCCCTGTTTAATTAGATTCGTCCCCGAATCTACCCCGAACAACGGAGGAACCAACGAGACATGCACTTTTGGGATGCCCACGGTCCTAGCCGTAGACCCTCACTTAGCCACTGAATATCAAAGGGAAGGAAACAACCGTGCCCGACCGGGATTTTAACCCAAGGCCTGCGGCTTACTGTGCGAGCACTAAGCACAATCAGCTACCGAGCCACAAGGTCTTTGACGCAAGGACTTTACAGGATCACTGATGATAATTTATTGATCGAAAATGCGTAGTCACGCCTGGTAAACTATCACAGGTACCTCCGGCGGAGGTACCGATAAAAAGTTGTGACAGGCACCTAGAGCTGCCTGTGACTGTCCAAAAAATGACAACAAACGGTAGGTATTCCTCTTTTTTGACAAAATATAAAATAACCAGGGAGTTTATTAAAAATCAAAAAGTGCTATTCGACCCTTATAGACATAAAGTTTTGTCACATGTTATATCCCCCCTGAACTTTCCCTATTAACCAAAGATACGACTTTTGAAGTGGCTTTGATGTCAGCCAACAGTGCTCAAAACATAAAGAATTCGGTCGTTTTTGGTCTTAAATGCAGTGATCTTGCATACAAATCTGTCTATTTTTTCTCGGCACACTGATGTTAAGGTAATCTCCTTGCTCAAATATAAATGTCGATTGACTACAAATAAGGCTTGATTTTTCAAAACAACGGCTGGAGGTGCCTGCAATGGCGTGGAGGTGCCTGTGATGTAAGCATATATAGAAAAAATCTGAATAGTTGTTACAGCTGGAAATATTGACATCTTCTCTAAACCACTGCCTGGAAAGAATCATTCAGTCAACGTCCCATTAAGCCATCATAATGCGTATATCATGAAATTACATTAAAATTTCTAAAGAGTTATTGCCCAATTTGTTTCCGCTTCTGTTAGTCAAACATTGACGAATTTCACATAGTTGCTGAAAATTAACTGCCTATTTTAGTGTTAGAATCGTTATGAAACGTGCGCTTAAATACTAGTCAACATTTTGTGACTTGTGATGACTGTGATCGGGAGGTGCTGGCTGTGAGTCATTCCAACTTGTCAGAAATTGTCGAGGTCACACGTCATGCCAGCTACACGTATGGTGTGTCAAAGTGTCAAAATTGCCGATACCCATCAACAGGCATACACGTACAGGTATCTATAGTGTTGATCCTTTTGGTATCTTATATGTGTCGCTCGCATGTGTCGTATGACGCTCGCTGTATATATTAACTTTGTGGTAACTGGAGTGATAGGTGCTACAAGTGAATCTGCCTGGCTAGTTTTGAATTGTTGGCGATATAATCCAAATACATCCGTAAGGCCTACAAATTACATCATCGGTAGGTGACATGTTCTCAGTATTACACCTTTTAGTATATTGAAGTAATTGGAATCTTACTGTAAATAACATGTAAGTCAAAGTCTCCGAATAGCCACTGCATCAAATTTGGTAACAAAAGAGCACTTTTACTGCATGAAAGTTGTCTTCCGAAACGTTGCTTTTGCAAACGTTTCGAGTAGCTAGCATGGCGTGTGACCTCGACAGTTTCTAACTAGTTGGAATGACTGACAGGCAGTCATCACCATTCACAAAACGCTGCCTCTTATTTAAGCGCATTTCATAACTATTCTAACACTGAATTAGGCAGTAAATTTTCAACAGCTACGTACAACTCGTCAATGTTTGACTGAAAGATATGGAAACATAACGGACAATAACTCTTTGAGATGATCTGCTTTGGATTTTGGATTTCTGTTGTGAAGCATCAATGTTACGTGTTCTTATGTCCGCTTGTCTGTAGTCTTCTGGCAATAAGGTCACCTGTACAGCTGCCCACTTGGCTTTCTGGTTTGTTTTGTAACTTAAAATATAAAATAGGTAAAACAATAGTTAGTGTTGTTTTCATTTGCGGTAGGTGACTTTCCACTTGTCTAGGAAAGAGCTCTTTATTCGGTTTACCATGCGTGTCTTTTATGAACTATTGTCAATGTATACTTACTTCCATCTTGGTTTAGAGAGCAGGATGTAGAATCTGATTGTATAAGTTCATGATCATTGTCGTTTTAACAAAAATATGGTTGATATTCGCATTATGACAGATTAAATTGCGACGTTGAATGAACGATTCTTTCAAGGCAGTGGTCTAGAGATGAAGAATATATCAATATTTGCAACCGCTTTAAATCTTCAGTTTCTCGCTATATTTTCTTACATCACAGGCACCTCCATTCCGTCAGGCACCTCCCGTTGTTTTTTTTTACCGATCAAGCCTTATTTGGAGTTTATCGGCATTTATTTTTGGGCAAGGAGGTTTACTTTACGTCAGTGTATCCAGATCAACAGATTCTAATGAAAGAAATGTGCATTTAGGACCTAAAACAATCGATTTGTTCTTGTTTGGAGTACTTTCGACTGACCTTAAAGCCACTTCAAAAGTCATATCTTCTATATATATGTAATGTTCCCGGGGATATACTGTGTGACAAAACTTAATGTATATAAGGGTCGAATAGCATTATTTGATTTTCAATAAACTCCCTGGTTATAATGTATTTTATCAAAAAAGACGAATACCTACCGCTTTTTGTTTATTTTTGGTCCGTCACAGGTAGCTCCGGATGCCTGTCACAACTTATTATCGGTACCTCCGCGGAGGTATCTGTGATAGTTTACCAGGCGTTGTAGTACTGTCTCTAGAACATGTTATTTGCTCTTGAAAATACTTTGTTTGAATTTTTTTGCCTTCACTGCAGCTGGGGTTGTGCAGTGTGGCGGTCGCTAAACGTGTCTATTTTGGCCACATTTTGATTTATTTAACAGTCTTTGAATTGATTGCGTATCTGAAGCTCGCAAATTCAAAGTATGCTTTCCTCTTGCTTTCGTTGTAGGATCATTATAAGGTCACTGAAGAAAATGTGTTATTTTAAACTGCATAGTATGCCTCATCTACTTTTTGTTGAGTGTGCTCATTGCTCTTAAACGAACTTATTTCTGTATTTTTTATTTCAGATGTCATACTTTTATACTAGTTGTCTGTCTATAATATGCAGTAAAAGTCCTTAGATTTCCGGTATAATTCTGTACCACAAGCAAATGCCTAATTATTGGACGATACTATGTAGATAGAAAGAAGTCTTTACGCAAAAGAACCACCTTTACTTGAGCCGTGACACGAGAAAACCAACAAAGTGGTTGTGCGCCCAGCGCAGGCTCAGATCAGACTGTGCATCCGCCTAGTCTGGTCAGGCTCTTCGGCAAGCGCTTAAAGGGTAGCTAAGGCTCTAAGCTACCTAAGACTCTGATCAGACTGGGCGGATGCCAAGGCTGATCAGAGTCTGCGCTGGGCGCACAGCAACTTTGTTGGTTTTCTCGTGTCGCGGCTCACTTATGCTTCTGTGAGGCTGTGTGCTAAAAACGATTTATCCCCCAAAAGATTCCACTGCCGTCCACACCAAGGCGAAACCCTCTGGTGACAATCCTATTTATTGTAAATTTAAAGAGTAACTACACTTCAGGAACTGACTGAATCAGACCCAAGTTTAGAATTATGGCCACTTGTTTGTGATGCTAGCATTGTGATCACCTAACTTTAAGCAGCTGCCCACTTTGCTTTTTGTGTTTATTCTTCTTTCTGCTTTCATTTGATTAGTATTCCTGTACTGATTTGTGGACCTGTCGAGGTTTTACATGTGAAACTCAAAGTACCATTTAAAATTAGCTTCTGTCCGTTTTAAATCGGAACTTCTGATACGGTTGTTTGGCTGGTCGTTTTGGGCCAAACGGCTCAATATCGAGCCGTCTCCGAGGGACAGGGACAAAGAAAAGAGATGTGATAGCGAGAGAAGAAATGGTAAAATGTTGTGAGGTGGATAAGGCGCAAGAATACCAGTTTAGGGATTGCAGGTTAGATCACCCGATTTTCCGGTCTTTTGGGTGAGACTTTTCTTCGTATAACCTTTATTATGGTGAGAAGTTGAACTCGAATTCACTCAATCACCTCACCTGTTGCTGTCATTTTCTTTTTCTGATTCGAAATAGATACAAATCTATTGCGTGGTTAACAGAGACGGTTCTCTAGTCGCTGTCTAGCCAAACAGCTATTGATTCAAACCTGCGACCTTCTGCACCCTAATCGTCTCAAACCACTCGACCCGAGCATTTCTAACCACTCGGTAATCCAGACTGATAAGGCTCAATAGCGTCTCCTTACTTTGGACATTAGTTTCAACATACTAGATCTTTTATAAAACTATAAACGCACTATTTTCGTAGAACTCATCGAACGTATCCAGTAAACTCATTCAACCTATTTCTGGAGCTATATTTACGATAATTTAGAGACCATAAAACTTTTGCAATTCATCAAACGTATTCAACAGATTCAGCTTACAGCTGTAAGTGGAAGTACCCTTTATATCTGCCCAGTGCTCATACAAACTCACCAAGTTTATCAAACATATATTACAGATAAATCTATGTTCGAAAGAGTTTGCCATGATCCTACAGCGAAGAGGTGGTGGGAATATAATATAAAGGACTGGCCAGGGATGGATTTAGCTCAGCTAGGCGGCGACAGGACTAGGTTGAAAGGGATTGTTTTAAGGTAATCTAAGGTGCCCGGACGACCTCACAAGGTTATGGGATTGGCTAGACTAGACTAAAACCTCCTGCAAACAACTCAAAGAACTTATCCATCTCATTTTACTTATGTTTAAATATTTTCTTCGAAACAGTATATCTTTGAATTTACCCAACCTATCCGACTCATTCGATTTGCATTCTTATTTATTACTGACGGTTCCAATGCTCTTCTTCTGTTGTGGATCCTAATTGTTACCTATTTTTGTAATCCAAGTCAATACTTTCGGTCATCTGTTGTGTGAGTGGAGTTTTTAGTTGGGGTAGCTGTATGACCACCTGCGTGGGTAAGAAGTGTTATTTGGTTTAATGTGCCTGCCTTTCGTAAAACTTTGTCATATGTATATAATGTATATAACTGTTGTTTTGTATATACTTCATTTCTTTTGGTTATTGAGGACAGGATATGGGATATGATTTAATAACTAGGTGGTAGCTGTACTCAAAATTGTGACAGTGGGATGTAAATTGTCCGTTTAATGGTCGGAAATTCCGTTTTACGGCGACGCGCCAGCGGAGCCATAAAACGCAATGTGCAACCATAAAAACAATGATTTATCTTCCTAACTCAATTTTGAGTATGTATCCCCATTCTAAAGCTCTTTTCACATTTTCACCATTACAAAATATACAATTTTGCACCCATAGCAAAAGCTGTCAGCGACGGATAACCAGGCGTCAGCCAATGAGAAGCAACGTTGCGTAATGACGTCGCGTTTCCAATAGTATATCGCAAGATAAACTTCCATAAATTTTGACATTATCCAATCAGGTGTCGCGTTACATACGAAAGTGCATTAGAATTCTTGACCATTGCCTGTCGTTTTACTTTTAATTCCGATGATTTTGTTTTCATACAACTCATTCAACTAACCGAAATCTTCAAACACGTCCAATTTACAGTAGGACGTACACCTTATAATTGAGCCGCGACACGAGAAAACCAACAATGTGGTTGTACGCCCAGCGCAGATTCAGATCAGACTGGGCGTCCGCCCAGTGCGATCAGACCCTGCGCTATGCGCTTAAAGGGTAGCTAAGGGTCTAAGCTACCTCCATGCTGACAGCGAAGACTCTGGTCAGACAGGGCGGATGCCCAGGCTGATCTAAGTCTACACTGGCCGCACAACCACTTTGTTGGTTTTCTCGTGTCGTTGCTCATATATGATTTACTTTGAACATCCATATCATTCAGCTTACAGTTAGAATTGTCGTTCTAATGATTATTAGCCGCGACGCGAGAAAACCAACAAAGTGGTTGTGCATCCAGCGCAGACTCAGATCAGCCCAGTCTGATCACAATCTGAAACACAGAGAGATCTGACTGTTGTACATATTCGTTTTTATACTTTGATTGTTGAAGCGTTGTGTTTATATCCAGTATATGCAAGACAATTGCATAATATTTAGCGATTTGTTGTCAGCCATATCTTGAACTGCATGGTTCTCGCTAAGGGGAATATTTTGTCATTTTTGGTTTTCAGAGCTTATTTATAAATAATTTTGCTTATTGTTTTTTTTTATTGTTCGAAAATCTGATCTCTGTTGAAGCCGACAGGCGAAAGCGCTTAGGTAACATATGGATGATTGCACTGTTAATAATTCTGTCTACCTCTCTCATGTATATATATATATAGTAAGTTTTGAGCAAATACATCTAACAAACACAATATTTCAGTAGCACTGGATCCGCTATGGATGTTAACATCAATTAAAACTGGTTATAAATGGAGAGATAATCATTGACAGTGCAACTCAATTCTCAGCATATTGAGAAATGCTATGTTAATTATGATAGTATACTTTCTGCAAGAATAAACGCTCATCGTTTATTAAAAAACATTCAGAGGGAGTATGATGGAACGACCAGCTGTTAAACGTTTGTTCACAAAAGTTGGAAATATGCGGAACACAGAACTGACATTAAGAAATATAAAGTTTCCTTTTAAAAAGGAAAGGCTTGCCGAGATTTTGCAGTTTGTTGATATTACAGTATGTTAATACTAATGGGAATTATGAGAACTAGGGTATGAGGACTGAAGGAAATGAATTCAGCCTAATTATGAAGCTGTTGTTCATTTCTTGTTACTTGTTATTTCTTAATTAAATCCCCTCTTACACCAGCAATGCTGCAGTGGTTTGATTCCAGTTGCATACAAAGGTCCTCCTTGCATGTCAAGAAATTCCTGTACGACCAAAATGACGTTATTATCACTGGCAAACTGCTTCCCAGCCAATTCTTGAAAAAGGTACTAGTGATCAACAGAAATGCAGCACAGGCAGGTCACCTTAGCTTTCCTAGCTTTCCTCGGAGATTACTCTTGATTTTCTGTCTCAGTTGCTTCTGAATCAGCAATTGACCTAGCATCCCCTGTCCCTAAACAAGTAGTTAACATGTAAACACTTTATGAATCCAGAATGACTGAAACGATTACCTTGCCAGGTGAAAGCATAGATACACACAGATATAGATCGTATACTTTATTTGGTAAGATGTGATGAGTGATGAGGAAAAAATCAAAAGTGCCTGCTTGCTGAATTTAAACAATAAAATTTGACTTTGATTTTTTTCTGCTTTGACAGGTTTACAAATACATAAATCGGCCCACGCATTAGCACAGTCTGATCAATCTATCCTCAGTTAGCATGATATATTTCTGGATCTGCCGAAAAAGAAAGACCCTGGTCAGTCTGCACAGATGCTTTATCTCGAGTGTGGTGACTGCTCTAAGTGATAGTGGTCAAAGTACCCAAATCATAAGTCCGAACTCGTAGGTCAGTTAAACATAGACAATTCCGGAATATTTTAGATACACAGACATGGACCCCAAAACAGAGGTGTGATCAGGTGCACGCGGGGTAGTAAGCATCACCTGCCTGTTATAATACACCCGCCATATCTATGTATCTGTGGAAAAAGTCAGTGAAAATGAAAGTCCGGTATTTGAAAGCTTAACTAAGCTTCGGCTGAGGCCATCAAATCGGAGATTAGTTTAGAAACGGTCACATTGTAGGGATCAACAAGGTCATGGTGTTTCCCATAAAACTTTTTAACTGTCGACACAAGTTTTGTTTTATGATAACCCTGCTTCAACAGTTTCTGAGTGAGTAGCATCCCTCTTTCAACAAAGTCTTGATATTTGAAACAGGCCCTAGCATAGCGGACTAGTTGAGAAACATAAACTCCGTATGCAGGTGCCGAAGGGATATTACTACTCAGAAATGGAAAGTTTACTATGGGAAAGTTGAAGTCGTCCCTCTTGTCATAAAGCCTAGTAGCAAGCTTTCCATTGTCAATATAGAGATAGCAAGTTAATACATTACACAATACTCTAATGCTCTTTTTGCCCAACGCCGCTGCGAAGAAAAGATAGCAAGCTTTTTGGAAAAAGCTAATACTTTGGGCTAAGAGTCGTGGATACGGAAAGTGCCGACAGTTGGCGACAGTGCGACCAAAAATAGAATAAAATTCCATCTTATTTTCAGCAAATGCGGTAAACCTGATATGGATATGAATAGACAAAATCGGACGAATTCGCAGGTTATTGCGATGAAACGCTCGTATAAAAGAAGAAACACATGAACAAATGCAGTCTCAAACCGGAACGAGCTTTCCAATCTATATGCCGCAAGCCAAAAATTTGATTTTTCAGCGTTCACCGTGTTATAAAGCCAGTGGGCGGAGCTAAAATTCCATGAAGCGCAAAGCGCTTTTTGTAGAATTTTAGCAACGGCCACCTGCTTCTTCACACTATGAAAGCGCAAAGCGCTTTTTGTAGAATTTTAGAGACGGCCACCTGCTTCTTCACACTATGAACGCTAAAACATCAAATTTTCAGATTTATACTTACGCTTTATATTTTTACCAATTGTATGCCGTTTTTGCGGTAATTTAATATAGAACATGCAAAGTATAGGTCGAAAAAAAGCTAATTACGACGTATTCCGCCATAACGTTAAACAACCGTCGATCGAATGTTACATTGGCCAATCAGGATGTTCCTTTACATTAGACGTCGCTTAAAGACAACGTCACATGATCAATTGTCGTTCATCGGTCTATGAAACCAGTTGCTCTATGTGGTTAATCTAAAGGAAGTCTGTCGCAAGTGTAAATATTATGGAATAAAATGCTGTTCAGTGTTTCCCTTTTTTCATCTGAAATTCAATTTATTCGTCTATGTGTCTGTACGCCCATGGACGTCCGTCTGCCGATGTGTCCTGGATACCCAGCAAGCATGCAGCTTGCGAATAACATTGAGTCACGCTGAGTCAACGTAATGACGTGGCATCAATATATGCTCAATGTTGCTTTAACGTTGTGAGCCAATTGGGTATATTCTCAGGACTGTTCCGGCGCTTCATGTAGACGTAAAAGAACTATTAAAAAATAACGCCGAGAGGCGATTAAAGTGATTGACAAAAGTAAAAGGGTACTCAAGGAGTCTGCAAACAGAAAAGTCTTGGAACAGCTTGTGCATCCGTATAAATTGGCCAGAGCCTCTCGCACACAGCATGTAAGGGCCCTTACAATCTGACGAAGCATCAAAACCGGAGGCTAGTCTGCAGGGATTCACAGACTAGTTTTGCAGATACATTAAGCAGCTTTTAAGTGTAGCGAAAATTAATGGAAAACACAAATTGCATCAAAAGTAATATCCAGGCAGCATAAGCCAGAGTTTTACAGAATTAACATCAACAGACACTAGAGATCTCATTACAGGGCTTGCATGCAATTTCACAGTCATTTCATACATTTAACAATTTGTGAATACAGTACTGTAAAACACTTAATATCTGCGGTATGAAAATTACGCAGTTTAATGAAAATAACGTATTCGTGCAAATCGATTTTGGCGTTCATGATAATACCATGGATCCGCATAATTTGAAAAGAAAAAATGCAAATGTGAACCAGTGATTCCTACTGTTCTTTTAAACTATCCGCCGTGGCATTTATTTGAATTGTCTCATGGAGACGAAACTAATGGAATGCCACAATATATAGTTTATTAGAACGGTATAGAAATTATCTAAAATATTCATCAGGAACTCATTTTTACCTGAACCTCTGTAATACTGTACGTATTTAAATGTATTAAAATCAAATGGTGGACTTATATATATTTTAGCGCGTTTTGGCTTAACCGTCAATATTGCCAAAATTCAGTAACCGCCAGATATAAGTGTTTCACAGCAATGGTTATGCAGTCACTGTTTTAAGGTGCGTGGATAAATCTTAATGAGACGTGTAGATGTTTGGTGACTAAACTACCGCGCCAGGGGTCACCGACTCGAGCCCCCGTTCCTCCAGACTTTCGAATTGGACTTCAAGCCAAGATGCCGTCTCCCTATATCCTATAATGTAAAGGGACGCCCAACCCGAGTTCACTCACTCATCTACATCAATATGTTTTAAGTTAATTATACGAAGGGACTTCCTGTTTGCATCTCTAGACAGAACGGACATACTCTTAAAGGAACGTATTAGCTCCTAAAGAATCTAACATTTTCCTTGAAACGTTCATCAATTTTAGAAGGGAGGCAAAACTGAAAAACCTGAGTTGCTTTCCTCGAAAATATATGAGCCGCGACACGATAAAGACCAACAAAGTAGGTTTGCGCCCAGTGCAGACTCAGATCAGCCTAGCATCCGCCAAGTCAGATTCGACTCTTCACTAAATATTTAAAGGGAAGCTAAGGGTTTAAGCTACCTCCATGCAGACAGCGAAGCTTCTGATCAGACTGGGCGGATGCCCAGGCTGATCTGAGTCCGCGCTGGGCCCAAAACCACGTTGTTTATTTTGTTGTGTCGCGGTTTATATTCAGTTACCTTAATACGTGAATAACACAACTACTGGCCGCTTTTACCAATAATTGTCTGTTACAATAAAGTGCACAAACAGAATGCAAAAGAGCGAAATAATATACGTTTAAATCAAACATTATGCAGGTGTGCGGATGTAATTGCTTAATATTGGCTTCGATGTTGACAAGGTCAGTGAAATTAAAAAAGGCAATATATCAGAACAGCAAAAAAGCCTAACTCCGGTTGGATATTTTATTTCTCTAATATTCAGTGTCCTTCCAGAATTGAGATATGATATACAAAACATAGGGTCTATAGCCAGATTATTACAGCAATTAAAGTATTATTATTAAAAGTGTACGGTTAAACCTCCATATTTTCTCACCACTTTTAAAAGGGGAAAGAAGTTTAGCCACATCCCATGTGCCTCCTGGAGGACGGAGCCAATCAGAATTGGGTCTGCTCTTACAGGAAAGAATTTTAAGAGTTGACTCCCATTAAGAAGACAGGAAAGCATAAAATGGAGGAGTTATTTCCCCTAGTAGAATATTGATTCACCTTAACGACGTTAATCAGTGTTTGCTAAAGTATGCACTGTAATTGCTATCATAATCTGGTTTATATGAGATCTATAATCCATTTCAGCACTGTGAACTTGTAATAATATAGAAGCTGCTTACGAAACAACTTGAAGATGGATGCTGCAGAAGCTTCAAACCTCAGTGGGCAAGGCTTTGCTTCTACTGATTTCCCGACAATTGACAACGCAACCGCAATATATATCAATGAGTGTACTGGTTCTTGTTTGAAAATTGGTGATAAATCATTTATTATTCATAAATTCAAACCGATCAGAGACTCTTCGCTGACACAGAATGCATATATGAAGGTGAAACCAACCGGATACTCTCTGTTGAACTACGCACCGTATCGGATTTGGTTCCTTGTGATTGACTTTACATTGATTCTGCCGACTATATTTGGAAATATACTGATCTTAATTGCTCTCAGTCGATACAAAGTCCTACGCAAAATAAAAGGTTACGTATTAATAGGAAACCTTGCAGTAGCTGACCTTCTCGTTGGACTAGTATTTCTTCCTATGGATATTACCCTTCACCTTATGAACAACCTGCTGGGCAACGGAACCTACTGCTTGTTTTATTACAGTATATTGCACACCCTTTTAACAGCATCAGTGCTGAATTTGTTACTTCTTTCCGTGGAAAGATGCCACGCTATAATTCGGCCTTACAGACATGTAACAAGATTCACTACTAAACGGTTAAGCATGTTAATATGTATTACGTGGATAGCTATGCTAGTTTTGGGATTTTTACCATTAGCTGGGTGGCAACCGCACCCAGTGGAATTTGATACGGTATGTGAAAGTTCTATTCTGTTCACTGAGCAGTACCAGAAAATCATGATAACGATCATCACAGCGGCCTTTTCTGTGTGTTTTATATGTTACTTTGCTGTCATAAGAGTTGCTTTACGCAAAGCAGAGGAAACTAAACGAAACAACATTACTGATGAATACCTAAGTGGTTCTAATCTTAAAAGAGACGTAGACTATACAAAATTGCTTCTGCTTGTGTCTGGGATTTTCATTGTCTGCTGGGGACCTTTTTGTATTATTTCTTTTCTTCCAACATCTACGGTGACTATGCTATATATTAAGAATTTCTTTGCCAGTTTAGGCCTTGTTAATTCCTGCCTTAACTGGATTGTGTATGGGGTCAGGAATAGAAAGTTTAGGGCGGCATTTAAAGCTATCATTGCATGTAACTGTAGGCGACCTGATCGTGATCTACATTTAAACTCTTATCAGACTCAATCAACCCAATGTATGTGAACGGAAGATGGTTGGAAGAGCAAAGTTCATTGACAGTTTTTATCACATAGAATAAAAAGAACAAAAGGAATTAAACAAAGTAATTCTTCAAGAGATTCTTGAAGATCTACATGCACTAGTAAAACGCTTTGAGCAAAACAATGCCATCAAAGACTCATCTTCACTTTTTGTTCTTTTCGCTGTTGTGGCTCACCCATGTCGAACTATAAACGAAGTATAAGGCGGTACTTTTGTTGCGGTTGCATTTGTTTTATGTTCGGTGCTGTTTAATTTATTGTGTTCTCATTTTAACCCTTCTATAATAAAGATAGAAAATTGGTAAAAATAATTGTTAAATGTTTTTTGTATAATTTGCTTAGTCTGTTGTAACCCTTCTGTTGGTCTAAATTATTTAGTTCAATAGAGATAGCTGAGTTGCCACCTATTTGGGAAAAAGCTGCTGACTCGGCTTATCACTTGTAATTTATTGTTTGTTGGGATGTCTTTGTCAATCTTTCCCTTTGATGTTGGGGATAGGGTTTGGGATCTGATTCAGTCAGTTCCTGAAGTGTAGTTACTCTTTAAATTCACATTCTTCTTTTTAAACTTATGGCGACTTGGTGTTTAAATTCAGAAAAATAATTGGTAAAAATGTCTTTCCTTATCATTTTCGATATAAAAAAAAATTATAATACAGATGTTTCGCGACAAACTGCATGCTTCGAGGTTAACCAAATCAAGGTTAACAACTTTGCTTACCTCTTCGATTGCACGACGGTGGGTCGGGCCTCAGACTAAATAGAGGCGCTGACCTAAACCTAACTTATTGTAACACAGCCGGCTTGCGCCTGACATCCGTTCCGGAACGTCTTTGGTCAGGTCCATCGTGGTTTTTGATCGTTTCTACTGCTCCGGAATTTCAGTGTTGCTATTTCCGCGAGTCCTCATGTTTGTTTTATCTTAATTTTGATTAATATGTGCCTGAGATTATTGCAGTTATGGCCTTAGAATCAACAACGAATACCGAACAACTAAGTGTCTGATAAACCAAAGCAGAACCGAGGGCTCAACCGCAACCCGGATAAGGCCCCGACCCACCCCCTCCCCCTATTCATTTCATTGTTTCACGTCCCAGTGAGGTATGGTTTTTCGTCTGGGTTATTTTGGGTGTTGTTTGGTACTTTGTCTGTTATTGATATAGTGTATGTGATGTTGAGGCTAGTCGTAAAACTGTAGCAAAAATAAATAATAATAACAATAATAAAATAAAAATAGGTAAAAATAGTCGTTTAATGTTTTTCGTATAAATTGTTCTTATTGTTAATATTGATGCTTTCCTCGGTAAGTTGTGTGAGTGTTAATTGTTTTTGGTTGGATTGAAAATCTAAATATCTGATGAACCAGGGGAGAACAAAGGGCGAGGAACCGGTTAAGCCCTCCAGTAATTTCATTACTTGCCGTCCGAAGGCGGCACTTTTGTTTTGGTTGTAGTGTTAAAGCTAGCCCCGTGGTCACCATGGGAAAAAGCCTATTCACATGGCTGCCACTGGTGTTGTCTTTGGTGATGACTAATTTTGTGTTGTCATTTTCCACATGGTGTCATGGGTGGGACTTTAGATTGAATTGTGTCAGTTCCTGAGAATATTTCTTCCTTCTTTTCTTGGATATTAACAATTATAGATTTTTATTGGATGTCTTTAACTGTGAGAACACTGAGGTATCCAGAAGGAGGTAGCATTTAATGTATTGGAGGAATCGAACTGTTAGGAAAGATGAGGTTATCGGAAGTAGATAGCATTTATTTTATTTGAGGTATCGAACTGCCAGGAAATCTGAGGCATTCAGAAGAAAATAAGGAAAGTTCTAAAGAACTGAAACAATACCATCCCAGATCCCGCCAAAGGGAAAAACAACACAAAATTAGACTTCATTAAAGACATCACCAGCGGCAGCCAGGCGAACAGCCGTTTCTCATGTAGGTGGTCACCGGGAAAGCCTAAATATCACAAACAATATACCAATAAAAGTCAACGCAACAAACACCATCTAAATCAAACAAAAAGAACCAAAATGGCAGTACCGTCTGTGGACGGCCAGCAATGAAATTACTGTGTTTACTTTATTTCTAGACAGACTGTTCGTACCATTCAGACATAAACGTATGACGAGTGACTCCTATTTGATTATATAATAACGTGCGTTGTGTGTACAAGCACAGACAATTAGATAGGTACAGATTAAATTAATTAATTGACTGACTGGTAAGTTTAATGGGAGGTTGACTTTATAAACTGTAGTATAACGGCTTAAAAGCTGAAACAAATAAATTCTTCAATTGCTTTAACTGAATAATTGCCAACGTACCCCAAGGGGGCGTGGCATGTGAAGCTGTTATGTTAACCTGACTTAAGCCTGTGGGAATAAAGTTAGTTCGTTTGATATATCACCTTTATCTGAAAATTGAAGAGTTAATGTGTTTTTATATAATGGTTTATAAGAGCTCACCACGTTAATTGTCCTATATAAATTTGTGTGTTATAATTCTGAGTACCAAAATGAAAGCCTTTCAGCTTTCAAATGAATTTTCAGCATTTTATTTGCTGATGACAAGGTGGCAGAGGAATTTTGGATAATTATATAAATTTATGAGCCTTTTGAAGACGTTTTGTTGAAAAAAGTATTGCTCTATCAAATTGTGATCATGTGAAACACTCTTACTTGGAAATATAACACAGGATTTGCGTTTAACTGACATGAATTAGGGCGCGTTTACACGAGCAAAGTTTCTATGTCACAGAAACTTTAACAAAGAAAGTATGACAAACATTTTGCGTTTACACGGAGCAAATTATTTGTTAAAGAAAATGTGCCATAGAATCTTTGTCACATAAAGTTTGGCAATGAAATATTTGCTGCAGTGTTCACACGACCAAATATTATTCGTCAAAGTTACCTTCAGCGATGAAACAAAATCTTTGTCACATTTTCCACGCTTGTAGCAATGTTCTTTGTTACATAATCTTTAGCAAAGTTCTCCGTTTACACGGACAAATTTAATTTATCAAAGTAACTTTAACATATTTATTTGTCAAAGAAACATTGTCATATTTTGGCATTTACACGAGCAATTTTTTCTGTGACAAACCTACTTTGTCATAGAAACTTTGGTCGTGTAAACGCGCCCCTACTGTATAAAGCAAGCGTACCAAATATAAAGGATATGACAGGACAAGACTATATATTACATCATCGAAATACCACAGGACATAAGTTCCATAATATAAAACATGATACAGAAGTTAAATCCGAGGATATTACGGGTCCCTATCTTGCGTTATTTGTTTCCGAGTGCCTCGTCATTGCACCAGCATTAGGTGGTAATACTCTTGTCTTGATATGCTTGGTGAAGTTTAATCACCTTCGATCGGCGATCGGAATATTAATCGGAAGCTTAGCTTTAACAGATCTTTTGTTAGGGCTCTTTGTAATGCCTCTGGATATAATTGGACAAGTAAATGGGTTTTTCGAGAACAAATATTACTGTTTGGTACGAACAGGATGCTTTGTATCATTATTCGGACTTTCTGTTTTAAACCTACTAGTGATTTCAATAGAAAGGTATTTTTCTATTGCGTACCCGCTGAAGCACATGGCATATGCACCAGAGATAACGAAAATTATATGCTGGACATTATTGTTTATATGGTTATCTATGCTGGCGATGGGACTAGTTCCGTTACTTGGCTGGAATACTTTCGGATCAAACACTCCATGCAGTATTACAGACATATATACTTATAACTATCAACTGTTCTTTTCACTGGTTTATACATTTGGAACACTCGCAAATTCTGGCTTCATTATTGCAGTTTTTGGGTTAGTAGTATTCAAGTTATTAAAGAACAATAACTTGAGCACAAATTCTCATAATTGTCGGAAACTGAGGAAAACGTCCTTCGTACTGGCTATATCAGCCAGTTTTGTTATATGTTGGGGACCTTATAGTGCTGTAACATTAATTAAAATGCTTGATACCGACATAGTTTCAAAAGACGTGACTCGCTGGTGTCTTTTTCCATGTTTTTTTAATGTCGGCTTCAATTGGATAATTTATGGTTTTGGTCATACGAAATTCAGAGCCGCCATGACATCGATTTTAAGATGCAAAAGACTTCCGTTGGGCAATTCATGTTGAGTCAGTTTGATACTTCTGACGGAATCAAGTTGAGAATGCTTGTGGTACTGATGCTAAATTTACAAGGAAGTGTCGTTTGAAAACTGTGCAGCAGTCAACGAAATATTTTCATTAAGTTTATAAACATATGCATTGTATTTATATCAATGTTTGAAAGTATATTGAACAAAATAAGAAACGTTATATCAACATTCAAATAATTTTTTCCTGGAACACTTCATTCAAATTTCAGAATTTATCCAAAGTTAACAACTTGAACAAATAAGTCACTAGTATAATTACATTCATTACCATTCCGTATTTTTTCAGGCCAGTTCATTTGAAGTTGCAGGGGTAGAAAATCAAAAGGTAGTTTTTCAATGTACGTAACGTTCCTTTTTTGTTCAGTATATTATTTTACTAATTTTCAACCTCTGTACACTACCGTCTGTCCGTCTGTTGCCCAGCTAGTTCAACGATTGGCTTATGCTAGCTTTATGACCACCTGTTAGGGAAAGAGCTTTTCATTTTACTGTCCACTCGTCTTGTCTCACTTATAGTGTTGGTTCGTGTGGAATTTGATTGGATCAGTTCCTGAATCATTATTGCATTTGCAAGTAGGAGTGATTAGGAGCTGATACAATCAAGTAAAAAGATAAGCACCAGTTGGGAAATCATACAATCTGCGGCGTCTGATCTGGGTTTGCTCTGTCAAGGTCCTTTTTATGAGACACAAAATATATGACATGACAAAACCAACAAAGTGCCATGTGCGCTAAGCGGAGACTCTCATCAACTTGGGCATCCTCCCGGTCTGATCTGACTCTTTCCTAAGCGCTTATAGGGTCGATAAGGGTCTAAAGTACCTCCACACGGACAGCGAAGACTCTGATCAGACTGGGCGGATGCCCAGGCTGATCTGAGTCTGCGCTGAGCGCACAACCACTTTGTCGGTATTCTCGTGTCGCGGCTAAAATGGGTAAAGGCAGGTGTATGCTTTATATTTGCCAATATGTCTACACACGTGTATACTGAAAGTTTTACACCATCCAAATGTATACTGGACAAAAAAAAAAAAGTTAAGGATCAAACGTTAGACTGAAATTTTTATATTGAATAAAATAATTTTCCAAATATCATTTTCTTCTGTTGAATACATCTAACAACGCTGCAAAAGATAGCATCAGCCATATTGGAACCTGATCACGTGACACATCAGCAGGAATGAATAAACAGGCATACTCCAAAATTCAAAGTGAAAATTGGCATATATGCACAAATAAATTTCCATTATTTGTGACTTTGTCCATTCAAAATCATTTTCAGTTCTCAGATGGACCTCGTAGGGCCTGAATAATTGCATGAAAGCCATTTGGTATGCTTCTGGTAAATCCACAGAGGCCCATTTAGGGACTCGTTTGCCATTTTTCACGAAAGGCCTGACTAAGCTCTCCATGAGTTTCAGGAAGCCTGTCATGATCAGAATTGGCGGTGTAACATGTCCAAAGCATGCTCAATCGGATTTAAAACTTCTGGTCAAATTGACATGTCAGTGCGGGCTATTGTTTCTGTCGCTAGGTACTGGTCCACCACATTTGCCCTGTGATTCGATGATGTCATCGCCAAACACTTTAGCAAACGGTCTCGTAATTGGACAAAACATGTCATTCCTATCTCAAACACCAATCAGAGAGCTTCTGTTTAGCATGCGCAAGTCCACACAGCTGTCAGTGCAGCTGCCGGACCATACCATTACACACCCACCTTTAGACATGTCATAGTCCACACGTTCCAAAACATGATTTGATTCATAGTCTACACGACGTGTACCTAGCAGGTGTCAAACCTTCTCCTATTATCGTGGATATCTTCATACAAATCTGGACTCATCTGTGAAAAGAACATTGGTCCAATGACTCAGTTCCCAATTTGTGTTATTTTTTGTCGACTGTCGCCTCGCATTTCCATGGAATCGCACCAATCCTGGCCTCTTAACCAGCATGCAAGCGCGCAAATTAGCTGTGTAAAATCTGTTTTTAACCGATTTCGCTTAATTTGGTCTATTAAATCATTTTAATGGACAAAACATGCGCATCCTCACAGTGTTATTGTGATGAACCAGTAGCCTGATACAGAAACTATCGTCTGTATGGGCAAGTCTAGTCAATCGCAAGTTTAAATCTGATTGAACATGCTTGCCACATGCTACAACACACCCATTCTAATCACCAGAAACTTCAGGGAATTCCTGGAGAGCTAATTCAGGTTTTTTTTATGAAAGATGGCAAACGAGCCCCCACATAAGCCTCTACCCTTTACCAAAAGTGTACCGAGTAGCTACCATGCGGTTATTCAGACCTCCGGAGGTATCGATGAGCACTGGCAATGGTTTTGCATGCTTAAAGCCAAGAGTCATGGATATTCGAGTTTGTGGTGATGCAAATTGTCACTTCAATTTTAGGGGTACGTCTGTTTATTCGGTTTTACTAGTGTGTCACGTGATCCGATTCCAATATTTTTCATGCAGTCCCGTGCGGCTTTGACAGTTGTATTGAACGGTAGAAAATTATTTTTGGAAAAAACTATTTTTCATGAGTCAAGCTTCAGTCAAATATTTGATCCCAAACTTTTTTTGTCCAGTATATTTACGATACTGTTCTTACTTCATAAACTAAGAAGTTTGTTTATAGAGCATCAATTTCAGATTTTTGCATTTTACAGTCTTGTACTTCTTGTAATTTTGGCAAAATCGCAAAACTGAAGAATTATTGCATATTCCATATTTTCCTTTTTTCCGTATGCCTATCAATCAATGTTTTTTGTTGACAAATTTACGAACCATATAAATTTGCCGATATTGAAAGGTATCACAAGTTCTGAGCTTTTATTTAAGCCAAATTCGATTTTAGGGCAGTTATTAGCATCAGGATCCTTAAAAAAGGTTACCAGTATAATGTGCGTTTACTTGTTCTACTAAAAAGGATGCACAATTTTAGCAGAAAATGGAAATTGATGTTTTTCTCCTCTGCCTTAAACTATCAATTGTGGATAACAAAACAGTGACACAAAACCACTCATGTGAAGTATTTAGTTGCTTTTGGGGTTAAGATGATACATTTAGGCCGGGCAGGAACCACGTTTTCGGTTGAAAAGATTTCTGCCTCCAGTAGAAATTTAACCCGGTCCGCAATTACGGTTGAACAGATCGAACCTGGACTGAACCCGGACCGGACTGCTAAGCTAGCTGTCCCAGTTCGATTCCTAGTAAAAATTGTAAACTTTTCAACTTTGACCAGATTCCGTTGACAGTCCTTCATTAACACCCCGAGCGCCCTGATATAACTGAAATACTGTTGGAAAGATGCAATTATTCTTCCATCCCATAATAAACCTGCCGGACTGGCTCATTTATATGCATTTACAAAATCGAAGTCAGTCTTAATTTTACTTGAGTTGACAAAGCTTGTCCGAATAACATGCCAATTATCACGTTACCAGAGTTATTGGTCAAGTATCTTCATTCTGACCCTCGAACCTAACCTTAAGGCTCCAGAGACAGTGGGCACTTTCAGCATAACTACTTCGAAAAAACTCGAGCAATATCCAGGGGCCGTATTCATAAAACGACTTAAGTGGTTGCTATGCTATTGCTAAGGCTAAATTTCTTTGAAGGAGATTCCCTACAACTCTGAAATTTGCTCTGGAGGAACAGTCTTACAAAGACTGTTCCTCCAGACCAAATTTCATAGTTGTAGGGAATCTCCTTTATAGATATTTAGCCTTAGCAACCGCATAGCAACGACTTAAGTGGCTTTATGAATACGGCCCCAGGTATTTCTCGAACTATTCAAAGATAAGTATACATATATAGCTTTTTTCGAATAGGCCGAAGAATATTTAGGTATGGCTCAGGTTTACCCAAATTATCATGCCGAACGTGCCAGTAGCCCGAGGATTTCTAGGTATAATTGCAAAGGTTAACCCAAGTAATTATGCCGAACGTGCCAGTAGTCCGAGGAATATCTAGGTATAATTACATGTACTCAGGTTTACTCAAGTAGTTATGCCGGAAGTGCCAGTCGCCCGAGGATATCTAGGTATAATTACTCAGGTTTACCCAAGTAAATATGCCGAACGTGCCAGTAGACCGAGAATATCTAGGTATAATTGCTCAGGTTTACCCAAGTTATTTTGCCGAACATGCCAGTAGCCCGAGGAATATCTAGTTGTTGCTCAGGCTTACCCAAATAATTCTGCCGAACGTGCAGTTACTCTTCCATTGATTATTTCTGTCTAAGGATTAGCTGGAGTTCTGCTTAGTTATCTCATGTAGTACAAAATTTGGTTTAAAATGTAATATACCTTTTATTATGTACAGCTTCCGCAACATTGTGTACATTTTTTTCATGTCATGGAGAGGAACTCGATAAGCATTTTGCTTTCGTTCCAGTCCCTAAGCTTGTACTGTTTATATTTGATTGTATGTTAGTTGAAATTGAGAAACAATACATATGTTTAAACCAAAATGCTTCAGTTACACTTATTTTATTGTTTCTGGATACATTTGTCAGCAGAACCTGATGAGTTGCTTAAATAAGGATTGGATAGAGTTTCTTTACAAGTAAACACTGCTTTCATTGCCTTTCTGAATTTTGGATTCTTGAATCCGTAAATCATCCAGTTTATTCCAGAGTTTAAGAATCCAGCAAAGTAGGCCCATCGTGCGGCGATCGTATATGACTTCTTCCAATGAAATAATCCCATAAAAGTAAGCCCACAGAAAGGCCCCCAGCAAATTACAAAAGTCACTGACAAAATCATCATAATGTAAGTTTTTGCTAAATTTCTTGATATACGTTTATGATACTGGTTGGTATCCGAATTACGCACATTTCGTAGCTTAGACAATGCAATTCTAACAACCAATATGAAAAATACTGCATTACTAATTATGCAAGCTGCCCAAAGCGAGGCAATACTGATAGTATATTCCACCAAAAGCACTTCCGTGTATATACATCGACTGCTATTGCTAAGTTTATTGAAGCCCATAAGAGGAAAAGATCCAATGATAATCACTGAAAGCCACATGATCGGTATAGATATTTTCGTTATTGTCTTTGTTTTTCCGGACCTATGATACATAGGGTGGGCGACTGATACATAGCGTTCAATAGAAATAGCAAGCATGTTCAAAACTGACGATCCTACTAAAACCATAGATATCACAATATTGAATAAACAAAAATAACTGTTCGAAGATAAGTTTAGAATAACAGATACTATCTCCAATGGAATTAGAATCAAACCAACTAGAAAATCACTGAGCGCTAAGTTACCAATTAGCAGTCCCATAGGCGACCGTAGCTCCCTAAATCTGTATAAAGCTGTGAGAATAAGAGAATTTCCAGCGACGGTCGGTACAAAGATTACCAACGAAGAGAAAAAGTAAGCATAATCTATGTTAGTCAATGGATAATTGTCAGTATCGTTACCGGAGTCCAAAATGGTTGTGTTGTTTTGAAGCATTATTTTTACCCGTCCAAATTCCTTTTGTCAAATCTTTATTAATAAATTTTCGCAAAACACTTCCAGTTGTACAACAGGCAAGTTTAACTAGTAACTGATGGTTATCTCATTCTCACATTCTAAAACTTGGTCAAAGATATACTTTCAAGTGATCCAAGTAATTCGAACAGGGACGACACGGCTTCAGAGTGGCAGAAAAAGGATATCATCAGCTCTGCTCAACGTTTAATACTTTTCCGTGTTTGATGAAACATTATGAATACGTTTGTTGTCTATGAAATCCTCAACATCAAATTATATATCCTTGTTGAAATGGCAACAAGTAATCTTTGTAACAATTTGTTGCTCACCATTAAGTCATGTTAATAGCACTTTCAGTTATTATTTATAATAATTTAGAATGTCGTTAACTTGAAATATCTTACTGATTTTCCGTTCCGTAGCTCCTCAAGAATGGAAAGAAATGTTTTCTGAACTTATTCCTTATATTCTATAAACGATTGTTTACATGGCGAGTGTACATTGAAGCAAGTATATATCGAAAATGATCATTAACATCGATCTTTTTATCTGCACACATCAAACACATCTGGAGCATGCTTTTACTGAAATACATACCTTGACCTGTTGTTACTGTTATAACGCCACGTATTTGAACATATTGACAATTACTTTACTAATTAATGTTTGGTATTTTAGATTGTCAAATTGGACAAATTACTCGCTTATATTAGGTGTCATAACAACGGTTTTGTGAATTGCAAACCATGTAGACCCTGATCAGACTGTTTCTTGAGGAGCACACTGATCAGGTTTCCCACTGTTTACTCAGTCACATATGTCCAAGGGCTAAGATATTTATGGTTATTAATAATCTATTTAGTCTAATGAATCCGTGTTGGTCATATGTTGATGACAGGTTTAGTTTAGAAAATGACATTTAGTATCTATGTTGTGACTAGGCAACATATACGTGCTCGACAATTTATCCATTTCTGAACAAATACAAACAATACAATCTCACAAGAATATAACTCAATACAGTAGCTTGAAAGGGATTCAGAAGAAAGTCTTACGACTTATATGATCTGTATCCCACAATTTCTGTATATTTATATATAACAAATGATTTGAAGCATACATGTACTACTGTCGATTGATACTTCAGCATAATAGTCTAAACAAATTATGGAAAATTGAAAAACTTATACCGAATGGAAGCATTTTCAAACATAAATGGACATACTAGTAAGTTTACATCATATTATTAGCATATTCTCAATGAAATGTCGAATTAATGTTTCTGATCTCTTGAAGCTCCACGGTAATGGAAAATGAATTACAATCGTATATTCTACTTTGTCTGTAAAGATGATAAAATACGAAGTCGCCAAGAAAGTGTTATGAGGAAATTTGGGCCAAGGATACGGCAATTCTATATACATTGTATATCATGCATATTGCCACACACACACACACACACACACACACAAATTACTAAATATATACTATGCAATTTTGAAACGTTTAGATTTCATTAAAAACTCTTGTACAGCTATAAATATTTGTCGGTTCTCGATATCAGTTAGTTGTTCACTACCGAATAGAAGTACATTTAAAGTAGGCTCACAAATAGGAGTAATTTTATTAAAGAGTGCTTGTCTGAGATTATAAAAGCGTTCATAGTTGAACAAAAATGACTGGTATCTTCAACCGCTTGACATACACAAAGCGGACTATCTATTATATTTTTGGAAAAGCGATGTTGATTGAGAGAACTACAAGTTGTTCTTAACCGTGCATGATAAATCTGCCCAAGTCTCATTCCGTGAAAATAGAAAGAAGGTATTTTCGTTAGACCTGAGTTTAACCCGTGCTTAAAGGTAGCTATGCTTGGCAGATTACGTACATTTTCTGAGAGTCCGTTCCATTCTCTTACTACAGATGGTAGAAAAGAGTTATAGTAAAGTTGAGAGCTTGCGTGAACAGTAAGTAAATCTGAAGAGTTCCGTAACGGGTAATTTGTGGTTTCACCAATAGTCGGCGGAACAAGAGATGATAAGTAATTAGGAGATAAACTATTTTGCATTTTATAAAACAACAGAAGTTTATGCTTTTTTCTGCGATTTAACAGAGTTTCCCAACCAGCCTCACGAATGAGAGAATTGATTGAGACTAACTTAGTAGCTCCTGTTACGATACGGGCTGCTTCATGTTGAATGTTTTCAAGTTCATTTACCTCATACTGGGTGAAATTGTTCCATACAACATCAGCATACTCAAGAATAGGCAGAATAAAAGTAAAACATATTGTTTGAAGAGATTTCCTGTCAAGTTTAAATTTTAATTTCCTCATAACGTTTATGCGAGTCCATGCCTTTGATTTAATGTATTCTAAATGATCATGCCTCGTGAAGTCGCTGGAAAATATAATACCTAAATGTTTATGCAAATTAACTTTTTGAGTAGGTTGCTGGTTCATTAAGACGTGAGGATGGTTGGGCCTGTTACGTTTTCTAGACAAAATGACAGACTCCGCTTTGAAAGAGTTTAAAGTAACAAGCCACTGGTTTGCCCATTAGTGTATTTTGAAAAGATCGGAATTTAATTGATATGCAGCTTGAACAGGATTGTCTACTATAATGTAAAGGGTAGCATCGTCCGCAAAGAGTTTAATTGAAGAGTTTATGGTTTCAACAATATCGTAAATATAAAGGAGAAAAAGCAAGGGACCTAATATCGAGCCTTGGGGAACACCGGCTTCGACTGAAGACCAGGTAGATCTTACACCAGGAATAACTACTCGTTGCTTTCTATTAGCCAAATAATCTGTGAGCCACTGGAGATGAGATCCAGAAATACCAACAGATTGTAATTTAAAGAGAAGACCTTTATGCCAGACCCTGTCGAAAACCTTACTTACATCACAAAATATAGCACGGACTTCTTTGCCTTCGTCCAGGGCCCGGCAAAAAGGATTATATATATCAACTAACTGGTTCACAGTAGAATCACCAGGAACAAAGCCAGACTGAAGAGTAGTGATTACATGGTGATCATTTAAGAAATTGAAGACATATTTATGTACAATTATTTCAAGAACTTTACCAAGAGTATTGAGTAGGGATATGGGTCAATAGTTGGACACGTCAGATGGGTCATTCTTTTAAAAAAACGGGAGTAACATTGGCCTGTTTCCAGAGGTTTGGAACTTTGCCTTTAGCAAGAGAGAAGTTGAAAAGGTCAGTGAGGGGAACACATAAGGGTCGAGCAAGCTCTTTTAATAGTCGATTATCAATGGAGTCTGGACCGGCAGCTTTTCCTGTCTTAAGTGTTTTTAAAATTATCTTCAACTTCCTGAGAAGTGACAGAAATAGACTCGAGTTTATGAGGAGGTATATGTTTTACCGTAGGTAGAGTGGCATTACTATCTTCCAACTTTGTTTGATCAGTGAAAAACATGTTTAAGATATTTGCTTTATCATTTTCATTCGTATAAATTATATCGTCTTTGCAAAGTGGAGGAAGAGTCGATTGCTGTTCGGGTGTAATTAAAGTTCTCCACCAGTCCTTCTGATTAAGATTATTAGATTTTAGTTTTTCTGTGAGTTTATCAAGCTGATTTTGTTTAGATTGCCGAATTTCATAAGTTACTTTTTTTCGAACATTTTTATATGTCTCAAAGTCAGTAATATTTTGGATCTTTTGTATTTATCGTACAGTCGTTTCCGTTTACGCATTAGCCGTTTTATATTAGTAGTTAGCCAAGGAGGATCAGATTTTTGTACTTTAATATCTTTATTTGGTATGTGCTTTTTAGCTAGTTCAGTTATACATTCCGTTATATTATTTGTATACGTGTCTATATTATCATTCTTAAGAGAGCTCCAGTCAGTATTATCTAAATCACGCGAAAAGATAGATAGTCTCCCCTATCGTACAACCAAACATATCTAGTATAAACGGGGGTAATAGGTTTAGCAAAATTTGATACACAATATACAGGGCAGTGGTACCTTATATTTTGGTCTAGGATCGGTTCTCCGACTCCACTTAAAAGAATATTATTTATGTTATATGTAAAGAACAGGACAATAATAGAAGACGATGATTCCGTATGATGTGTTGGTTCATTAATAAATTGATCTAGACTGAAATGTTGACACAAATGGAACACCTTTTTATTTGAAGACGGCTTCAAATATCTAAGTTGAAATCACCATTTATAAGTATATTTTGTTTTTTAGTATCAAGTATCAAATGCAAGTGATATCGAATCTTCAATGGACAACAGCACATCATGGCTAGAATTCGGAGGTCTATAAAATCTGCCTAATAGAATTTTTTTTGCTGTGAGTAGAAACCTCAATCCACACACATTCAACATTCGGAAGCTCAATATATATTTATCCATTTGATAAATACAAACAGAATTAATGCACACTGTTGGTAATGTCGCAGAACATTATACAGTTCTCTACTCATGCCGTAAAATTCCTAATGAAGTCACGTCTGCTAGGAAGTAGAAATGACTGTAGCGTATGGTATTTTGGGGCAAGATATCGGTTACGGACGGACGAACGAATGGATGGACGAACAACAGGTTAGTGCTCATAAAATCCTGCATGAGTTGCACACGAAATATAATGCTGTGTTAAAAAAGTTGAGCAATGACTTCAATAATATTTGACCAACAAACTGGCATTTGACCAACAAAACCAACAAACTGGCATGTACGTCCAGCGAAAACCAAGACCAGCCTGGGCATCCGTCCAGTCTGATCAGAGTTTTCGCTGTCACCATGGAGCTATCTTAGATCCTTAACGATCCGTTAAGCGCATAGCTAAGACTCTGAACAGACGGGGCGGATGCCTAGGCTGATCTGTGCTTCGCTGGGCTCACATGCCCTTTGTTAGTTTTCTCATGTCGCGGCTCATTCACTTGTAGAATATCAGAATCTAACTGTAAGCTAGAACCTTACAGTGGCCACCTCCTGGATGAGGTCTTTCAATTTAACATTGAGTAAAATATCACTGTTACCAGAGGACTGTTGTAAAGTAAATTATATCACGAGCGCAGAGTTCAAATTCTCCCAATTATTATACTAACCAGCAGATAATTATGCAGTTAGTATAACACAGGCGTATTGCAGCGCAGAGCTCGAATAATCCCTATCATTATGCTAACATGCGAATAATTCTTTCAACTATATTAACTAGAACAAGTGCTTCTCCAGGCTTTTCATCCGAAAAGTAGACGCGGCACCGTCAAATATTAAGGAACGTCAGCCGGCGTCGTTTGTTTTGATTATGACACTAGCAGTAAGCCCCACGTGTGATAAAACAATGGTTTGTTCCGAAATAAATCAGTTAAACTTTCCATTGCTTCTACAGGCAAGCTGTGTTTAAATTATTTGGTTGTGCTAAAGTCTCGACTAAGCCAGACCGACGCGCGTTTTATGCAATTTAAAGACCAGTGTGCTGTAGGACATACAGCAATTAATGGAGCTGTGGTTATCTGAAATTTAATATGTTCAGCTAGGTCAGAGTCAGGTCATCTCAGAATGTAAACAGAACATGGGAGAGTCGGGTAACTTCGTAGAGGCGGGTAAATTCGGACATACAGTTGCAAACAGTGAAAATCCAGATGAGACGGCTCATTATGAGCCGTCTCATCAGGATTTTCTCTGTTTGGCCTGTTAATTTTTGTTTTAGTTCCAAACAACTGACATATAAAGGGAACAATGCCAGTGTCCGAAATTACCCGCTGTCCGAAGTTACCTGAATCTCTCCTACATTCACAGTTTGCGACTATTTTTTTCTTTTAATGAATCACCCCATCCGGTGCACATGTAGAAAAATAAAATTACATAATTTCTATGATTAAATCAATTTGTAGAATGTTGAGAAATGAAATCAGAAAAGACATAAATAATCTCTTTCAGCCGTTTATGATATAAATGATTGCTTCCTATGGGAACCGGGAACTAGAGTTTTTCTAATGACGTCATCCAATATTTTCAAGCGAGCGAAAGTTGGGCCATCCAGTGGGACTATGAATACCGGTTATTGCCAATCACGGCATGTAATTTCTTACTTTTGGCATTGATAAGTATAAATGAAACATAATATTTGTCTTTCTTCACGGTGTAACATCGAATTTTACTTTATTTCATCAACACCGAAAGTGGTATTTCTACTCGTGGCTTCGCCACTTGTGAAAATACCACTTTTGGTGATCATTCCATTAAATAGAATTCAATTATACACTAAATAAAAAACGAACCTCAACAACAAAAATATATGTGTATTTATTGCAACGAAGCTGGTGCAATGACGTCTTTAAAACGTTTATCCGTACTTCATTGAAGTGCAGACTTTCTATTTCTGTGCCCTTGGAATCACTGAAAACATGTATGTTTATTTGAAAAAGAAGTCTGCTAAGTTGGTCGGGGAGTTGGCTGGGACCTAATGATCTATCTTTTGTCGGACCCATCAGGATTCAACTGTTTAGCTCCAGCGTTTAAGTGTTGTTCTTGCTGTGTTTCGTTTCAGCACTTAATCCTAATTTATGATATATTTACTGTTTTGATACTTTTATTGGTTACTGGGCACACAATCACTTTGTTGGTTTTCTCGTGTTGCGGCTCTTTTTTGTTTATTTACGAACCACAACATGCTCCAGGGCGAAGGTTATTATTGTACACGAAGAATCGAATTAAACCTAACTCCCCTGTAATCTATATATTACCGACCGTTTTAAGAGTGTTGATTGTTATTTAGTGTCATTGTCTTTGATTTTTTATAAATCATATAGAGCAGTCTCGTGGCTGTCTGCTGGAAAAGAGCTTCCTGACTGCTTGGCTTTTCGCTTGCCTTGCTTCGCTTTATGTGGCATTTTCTTTGTCATTTCCCATTTGGTGTTCAGGACAGGATGTGGTAAGCAAATGCGTCTGTTTCTGAAAGTTGCCGTCTTTTCTCATCTGTTCAGTTTAAGCGTAACCAGAGGGCACGGGTGGTGTTTCATATTTTTATTACTTGTCTTGAACATACACAGCAAAAACGGACCTGCTGTTTTCGGTTTTGTCGTATATTTCTTTCTTCTTAAGGTTTTAACAGTTCAGAAGTGTTTATTTGCCGATGTTCAGGGCCCAGGTGTCAGCATATATCTTGCAATGTACTAAACGAGCACTTCAACGGTACAAAACAGCATTAGTCTCTAACAGCCATGCTAAAATGCCTTATGTAAGGTGTGAAATGGAATTTAAAATATATAAATGGAAAAAACAAACAAAAAATGAAAAATGGGAGCCATAAGGAAGTTCAGAGAATAACTAAAGTTTGAACACAACGATCATATACCGTATACAAGATAATTTTCACGGTGTTCCATTTTTCGCGGTATTTCGCGGCCACATAGAAATCGCGAATATTAAAATCGCGAAATAATTTCCTGTTTTTTTTTTTACAAAGTATCTTCTGAAAACACAGTGTTCATATATTTTGTTTCTCTTTGCTTCGGTAATTGCTGGTACTTTTCACTTGGATCAGTTCTTTCATTAACCTGCGGCGGCCCTGCCGCAGGTGAATGAACGAACTGGCTCAAGTGAAAAAGTAGTTTTGCCTTCCGCGCATGTTGCTAACCGCGAAAATTAAACATCGCAAAAATTAATGTTTATGTTATTGACTCTTAACCGCGAAAATTTGAACTCGCGAAAATTACGGCGTATACCGGTATACTAATATCACTTATGATGAATCTGTGTACACACTTCCATATTGCCGTCATTTCTATAAATGGATACACATTTCGTTACTCCTGTTTGCTTTGCTGGACAACGATACCCTTTCAAAATTAAGTCAACTCTTAAAGGATAGGCTTTGCTCCCAGGAGAGCGAATATGTTCCTTTTAGAGCTTACCGCTATTGAAAAAAGACTGAGGTGAAAAATAGAAAAGAGTTGCTTCCCATGATAGTGCATACATTCACTTTAAAACTTTCCTTGTCAGATCAGCAATTTACGCAACAGATGAGCCCTTAGTGGCAGGCCCTTAGTTTTAAGTGTATAGATACACTCCCAAGTTTTCTGCCATTTTTACAAAGGAGGATACATTTTGAGATTTTTATAGCTTTTCTGGATGTTGAAAGTTCTATCTAAAATGGAGTCTACTCTGAAAGAAAAGAAACTTCCCTTCTTACAGTCAATGTTTCTCTGTTAGAGGTACTACTTGTAGAGGAGCAAAACTAACGTGGCAGTGTTGCTTCCCCTTAAAGTCGTATCTACCGTTTTCATTCGCATATAAGTGTTCACTGGGTTTAACTATCTAGTTTTCAAATATGTCGAATACTTGTCGTTCTTTGACTGTATGTAACTGAAAAACTGAATGCTTCTTCCTTTCGAATCCTCAATATTTTGACAACAGCTCTTCGAAATTTGACATTCATCAGACCATATATTATCCAGTTGAACCCCGAATTAAGAAAGCCTAGTAGAACACAGCTTCGCATTGTTAGATTATATGTATTCCACTGATAAAACAATCCAATAAACGATAGCATACAAAAAGGCCCCCAGCAAACAACAAACAGGGCTGAAATAACAATCATGAGATATGACTTTTTTAGACTCCTCGTAGATCTTTTGACACTAGTAATTTCATTATTCGCAGTGGTGGTCCCAATTACAATCTTGATGACCGCTATGAAAAACCCAGTGTTGATAAGAACACTAACAGCGTAGAAAATGGTTAGGAAATATATGTACCCATCGTTGAACTGGGCCGTGTACTTGCATGGAATTTTAGAGTTATAACTGTTAAGACCCATAAGTGGAATATATCCAACGATCAGCATTGATAACCATGCAACAGGTATGAATATTTTCACAACAGTCATTGTCTTTGAAGAAATATGCTGTATTGGAAAAGCAAGAGCAACGAAGCGCTCTGTAGATATTGCCAGCATATTTAGAATAGAAGACCCTAACAGAGCAACAAAGGTTCCAAGTCTAAAAAGACAAGCATACTTGTGGCTATAGAGCGAACTGTGGAGACCATAAAGATCCAATGGGATTAACACGGTTCCGGTTAAAAGATCCGTAACAGCTAGACTGCCAATCAAAACACCCATTGGAGACCGAAGTGTTTTAAATTTAAACAGACACAAAAGAATCAGCATATTGCCAATTATAGTTGGTAGAAAAATGATAGCTTCTATAACAAATGTAGCAGTGTGGATTTTGTCCATAGCTTTTTGTCTGATATGCTTTATGAATTTTGAAACCCTAAAATTGTTACTTCCACCCACAAAACGCTTGCAAATCGAGCACAAACTAACCTCATCTATGTATTGATTGTTAATATCTTTCCGAGGATGAATGGCTGAAATTCCTCTGTCCTGCGGCATGCATCTGTTTTCTTCCCCTGTTTGTACCATTCATAAACAATATAAGGCGTCCACTAAATAGATATTGATATGACCTGCCCCCGTCCGAATTTAGGATACCTCTGGTTATTGGTTCACCTGTGCGATTGTTTACACTGACAGTGAAGTTGCATTTTATTGTTCATGTTCTAAAATCTATGTATGCGAGAGCTAGCTGTATTGTATAATTCAACCTACCTGTTTTTACATCGGGATGAGTGTATCTTAGAGTATGTGCCCTTCGGATATTAATTTTTCGTTTCAAAAGCAATTACTTGGCACGCGCTATGACTTTATTGGGAAAGTGACGTCACAATTGTACTATGAGATTTGTTTGTGGGCGTTCCGTAAACATCAACATCGTCAGCTGTCAAATTCAGAGTTAGTAGTTTCGCATATGTTTAACCCTTTTAACCCCTATTTATTTTTGTACAATTATAACGGTCATTTAGTAAATTCATTTCTACGCATCCTGGTGGTACTTTCATGTAAAAGTTTTCAAGATTTCATTGCTTAATTTGTGTTTTAATACAGTGACCCCCCTCTGAAAACTTGTTTTGCATGGCGATCCTACAACTCGTAGGACGTCAATTCCATTTTCATACACCCGCCTTAACGTAGGATCACGCGCGCATACGTAACGTCGCTTGTATGACGTTGTCCTACCACTGTAAACATGTATGCGTAGGGTCGTAGGGTATATAAGCGAACTGCTCGATCCTACGAGGACTTCATTCTTTCGGCCATTTTTCATAAGCAACTAAAATTTATCAATCCCGTTTAAATGTTTCCAAAATCTTGTTAAGTCAAAATAAATCAACTTAAGACATCGTAGCAAGTATCTTTAGGTAAAATAGATCTTTTTTATTATACTTTTTGCAGTTATTGCTTAAATTAATTCCGTAAAACTTATCCTTCATGAAACGCTATTTCGGCTTTAACTTTAGGAAATTATAGGCTTCTAACAGCATTTACATCAATCTAAGACAGCACTAGTTCAATAAAAAGTTGTATTTATTACCCATATTGCATTTGTGACCACTGCCGTGTCAATTTACTTTAGTTCTTTGCTTGCAATGTATTTATATGTCCTGGGGTAAATGTATAGAGTTTTAATAGCACTGTCGCTGCCTTTCAACATGTTATTCTTGTGATTTTGCCATTGTTCACTATTCATTATTGCAAACTTAGGAGTTTGCACTACATATACCATTCACAGTCATAAATGTAAAAATCATTGCATTTTTATTAAAACTTATTTTTCAATAGATTCATAATGTTCAAAACTTCTTTTGGTCTTCTTTTCTTTCCGTCGGAAATAACAATCTTTAGTTGAAGTCCAACCTTTTTTTATTACTACCTGTTACACCCCAGTTACCCACCTTCTGGGGAACACGTCATTTGTAGCAAGACAGCCCAACTTGCCCGGCCATCGTCTGCAAAGGGAGCTAACCCGTAACAATATGCTCCGTGACTTTTCATATAATAATCACCGGTTCACCAGAACTTAAAGAATTGAAGAATTGAATCAGGTATTTTCATGTTCAGAATCATGTACAACATGTCTATCTTTACTAGCTTACAGTTTATAAAATGATATTATTAACTGTCACTTGATTCGATAACATAGAGGTTTTACGTTTTTACTGTAACAAGTACACGCGGGAAATAAACATTATATGGACCCCACAGGTCCATTCTACATCAACAACATAATTCAAGATACAGTTCCCTCAAGGATGTTATAGTTTATCAGGTCAGATATAGGTCTTTGATGTGTTTACGTTACCACAGTTTGCGAACGTACCACGTACTTGATGACTATGATCTGTTTGCAGAGATTTTTTTTTCAAGCCCGTTCATGACTGCTTCGCAAGTATTTAATAAGTCAGTAACAATAAGGTTGTTATGCATTGCATAAACGAATACAAGCTGTTTGAATGCCCTTGAAGTACCTGTGTAGGGGAGGTCAGAATTATCGGATTGTTTGTATAAAGTATATTACCTGAATTCAAGAATAAAGTACATTCTATAAAAGTACAAATGTAAGAAACACACATAATAAGCGAAAATGATAAACTCGGGTTTATTGAATTTGTTTATGCGCACATATACTATATTGCGCCACTGTTCACATCCTCTCGCACCGGCTAAGGGTTAGTTGGTACACTTTCAGAAGAAGAAACTCTTTCCTTTTTGTCTCCCATCTCAAATATGGTCGAATATAAATGAGCCGCGACACGAGAAAACCAACAATGTGGTTGTGCGCCAAGCGCAGACGCAGATCAGCCTGGACATCTACCCAGTTTGATCAACGTCTTCCCTAAGCACATAAAATGTAGCTAAAAGTCTAAGCTACCTTCATACGAGCAGCGAAGACTCTGATCAGACTGGGCGGATGCCCAGGCTGATCTGAGTCTGCACTGGGCGCACAACCACTTTGTTGATTTTCTCGTGTCGCGGCTCAAATGGAAAGACTTTACTCCCCTACAAGCCAGTTCTCTCTGTGGTTAAGTATAAAATGTTGACTGTAATATTTTTATTGCAGCTTAGAACTGGGAATCTACCATTTGATAACTTCTTATGCAATGCCAGATATAACAAATGATTATAATACTTATGTGAAATTTCTACATGCAGTGCGTTTATACTCACTTGTATGACATACCTAAATTTTAGCCTTTTATATTCTCCAACTTTACGCGAAACCACAACAGCTTTTTACACTCAAAGCTATTCTAATGATATTTTGCAGTTATACAGTATATTAGATGGTGGTTCCAAAATTATGCCGATAATTTTCTACAATGAATATATTCTGAGTTATCTCCCCTTAAAACTGCTATTTTATTTTATTTTAATTATTACTCAGTTTTTATATCCCGCCACACATAAGTGGCAGGATGTGATGTTTCCAAGCTGGATGTCCATGGGTCTGTCCATCTGACCGTCTGTCTCTCTGACAAGCTGCCTGTCTGTCCATCTGTCTGTCTGTTCTTTCATCCATGAGCACTTCGTTTCTTTTTGATAACTTGAGTATTTTGATGTTTTTTTTTAAACTTGGCATGTGCATTGGTCTTGGGAATAGCTCGCTTAGGATTGGGCGAATTTCGATATCTCCTGACAGAATTATTTCCCTTGTCAATGTCTAAAACGTGGAATATAGTCTGTAATTCCTTTACACTTTGAAATATTTTGTTGAAATTTCACGGAAATGATTGAAGTAATATATCCTTTCTGTAACAAGCAAAATTTTGTCTACCAGGGTAATCTGCCCCTGCCTTGGGGATATATACATGTATATACATGTATAAAATTTTTTGACTAAAAGCGGAACAGCATCAACGACGTAGCAATGATGTCAAAACGTCGCCTACGTCCAATCAGATCGGAGAACCACGGTTTATCTTGACGTCACTTAACGTTATGTAACGTCACATAAACCGATGTAGTTATTGAAGTATAAACTACATTACGTTCTAATGGTTTACCATAGGGCTTTTCAATAAATGCACTGAGAATGTAAATATTCCGAAATAAATCAGTTTAATTTTCCATTGCTTCCAAAGGCAAGCTGTATTTAAATTATTTGGTTGTGCTAAAGTCTCGACTAAGCCAGACCGACGCGCGTTTTATGCACTTTAAAGACCAGTATGCTGTAGGACCTACAGGAATTGCTGGAGTTGTGGTTATCTGAAATTTAATGTGTTCAGCTAGGTCAGAGTCAGGTCATCTCAGAATGTAAACAGAACATACATTCACGGTTTGCGACTACTTTTTTTTCTAATGAATTACCCCATCCAGTGCACATGTAGAAAAATAAAATTACATAATTTCTATGATTAAATCAATTTGTAGAAAGTTGAGAAATGAAAGCAGAAAAGAAATAAATAATCTCTTTCAGCCGTTTATGATATAAATGATTGCTTCCTATGGGAACCGGGAACTAGTGTTTTTCTAATGACGTCATCCAATATTTTCAAGCGAGCGAAAGTTGGGTCATCCAGTGGGACTTTGAAAACCGGTTATTGCCAATCACGGCATCTAATTTCTTACTTTTAGCATTGATAATTATAAATGAAACATAATATTTGTCTTTCTTCACCGTGTAATTTTACTTTATCTCACCAACACCGAAAGTGGTATTTCTACTCGTGGCTTCGCCACTTGTGAAAATACCTTTTTTGGTGGTCATTCCATTAAATAGAATTCAATTTTACACTAAATCAAAAACGAACCTCAACAACAAAAATATATGTGTATTTATTGCAACAAGGCTAGTGCAATGACGTCTTTCAAACGTTTCTCCATACTTCATTGAAGTGCAGACTTTATATGTCTGTTCCCTTGGAATCAATGAACACATGTATGTTTATTTGAAAAAAAAAGAGGTCTGCTAAGTTGGTCGGGGGGTTGGCTGGGGCCTAATGATATATTTTTTGTTGGACCCATCAGGATTCAACATGTTTAGCTCCAGCGTTTAAGTGTTGTTCTTGCCGTGTTTCGTTTCAGCACTTAATCCTAATTTATGATATATTTACTGTTTTGATACTTTTATTGGTTAGAGGTCTTTCACACAGTCCTAACATTTGAGCCGCGACACGAGAAGACCAACAAAGTCGTTGTGCGCACAGCGCAGAATCAGATCAGCCTGGGCATCCAAAAATCTAAGCTAGCTTCATGCGGACAGCGAAGACTCTGATCAGAATGGGCGGATGCCCAGGCTGATCTGAGTCTGCACTGGGCACACAAACACTTTGTTGGTTTTCTCGTGTCGCGGCTCTTTTTTGTTTATTTACGAACCACAACATACTCCAGGGCGAAGGTTATTATTGTACACGAAGAATCGAATTAAACCTAACTCCCCTGTAATCTATATATTACTGACCGTTTTAAGAGTGTTGATTGTTATTTAGTGTCATTGTCTTTGAATTTTTATAAATTATTTAGAGCAGTCTCGTGGCTGTCTGCTGGTAAAGAGCTGGATGACTGCTTGGCTTTTCGCTTGTCTTGCTTTGCTTCATATGGCATTTTCTTTCTTATTTCCCATTTGGTGTTTAGGACAGGATGTGGTAAGCAAATATGTCGGTTCCTGAAAGTTGCCGTCTTTTTCTCATCTGTTCAGTTTAAGCGTAACCAGAGGGCACGGGTGGTGTTTCATATTTTTATTACTTGTCTTGAACATACACAGCAAAAACGGACCTGCAGTTTTCGGTTTTGTCGTATATTTCTTTCTTCTTAAGGTTTTAACAGTTAAGAAGTGTTTATTTGCCGATGTTCAGGGCCCAGGTGTCAGCATATATCTTGCAATGTACTAAACGAACACTTCAACGGCACAAAACAGCAGTAGTCTCTAACAGCCATGCTAAAATGCCTTATGTAAGGTGCGAAATGGAATTTAAAATATGTAAATGGAAAAAACAAACAAAATATGAGAAATGGGAGCCATAAGGAAGTTCAGAGAATAACTAAAGTTTGAACACAACGATCATATACCGTATACAAGATAATTTTCACGGTGTTCCATTTTTCGCGGTATTTCGCGGCCACTTATAAACCGCGAATATTAAAATCGCGAAATAATTTCCTGTTGTTTTTTTTTACAAAGTATCTTCTGTAAACACAGTGTTCATATATTTTGTTTCTCTTTGCTTCGGTAATTGCTGGTACTTTTCACTTGGATCAGTTCTTTCATTAACCTGCGGCGGCCCTGCCGCAGGTGAATGAACGAACTGGCTCAAGTGAAAAAGTAGTTTTGCCTTCCGCGCATGTTGCTAACCGCGAAAATTAAAAATCGCAAAAATTAATGTTTATGTTATTGACCATTAACCGCGAAAATTTGAACTCGCGAAAATTACCGCGTATACGGTATACTAATATCACTTATGATGAATCTGTGTACACACTTCCATATTGCCGTCATTTCTATAAATGGATACACATTTCGTTACTCCTGTTTGCTTCGCTGGACAACGATACCCTTCTAAAATTAAGTCAACTCTTAAAGGAAAGGCTTTGCTCCCAGGAGAGCGAATATGTTCCTTTTAGAGCTTACCGCTATTGAAAAAAGACTGAGGTGAAAAATAGAAAAGAGTTGCTTCCCATGATAGTGCATACTTTCACTTTAAAACTTTCCTTGTCAGATCAGCAATTTACGCAACAGATGAGCCCTTAGTGGCAGGCCCTTAGTTTTAAGTGTATAGATACACTCCCAAGTTTTCTGCCATTTTTACAAAGGAGGATACATTTTGAGATTTTTATAGCTTTTCTGGATGTTGAAAGTTCTATCTAAAATGGAGTCTACTCTGAAAGAAAAGAAACTTCCCTTCTTACAGTCAATGTTTCCCTGTTAGAGGTACTACTTGTTGAGGAGCAAAAATAAACATGGCAGTGTTGCTTCCCCTTAAAGTCGTATCTACCGTTTTCATTCGCATATAAGTGTTCACTGGGTTTAACTATCTAGTTTTCAAATATGTCGAATACTTGTCGTTCTTTGACTGTATGTAACTGAAAAACTGAATGCTTCTTCCTTTCGAATCCTCAATATTTTGACAACAGCTCTTCGAAATTTGACATTCATCAGACCATATATTATCCAGTTGAACCCCGAATTAAGAAAGCCTAGTAGAACACAGCTTCGCATTGTTAGATTATATGTATTCCACTGATAAAACAATCCAATAAACGATAGCATACAAAAAGGCCCCCAGCAAACAACAAACAGGGCTGAAATAACAATCATGAGATATGACTTTTTTAGACTCCTCGTAGATCTTTTGACACTAGTAATTTCATTATTCGCAGTGGTGGTCCCAATTACAATCTTGATGACCGCTATGAAAAACCCAGTGTTGAGAAGAACACTAACAGCGTAGAAAATGGTTAGGAAATATATGTACCCATCGTTGAACTGGGCCGTGTACTTGCATGGAATTTTAGAGTTATAACTGTTAAGACCCGTTAGTGGAATATATCCAACGATCAGCATTGATAACCATGCAACAGGTATGAATATTTTCACAACAGTCATTGTCTTTGAAGAAATATGCTGTATTGGAAAAGCAAGAGCAACGAAGCGCTCTGTAGATATTGCCAGCATATTTAGAATAGAAGACCCTAACAGAGCAACAAAAGTTCCAAGTCTAAAAAGACAAGCATACTTGTGGCTATAGAGCGAACTGTGGAGACCATAAAGATCCAATGGGATTAACACGGTTCCGGTTAAAAGATCCGTAACAGCTAGACTGCCAATCAAAACACCCATTGGAGACCGAAGTGTTTTAAATTTAAACAGACACAAAAGAATCAGCATATTGCCAATTATAGTTGGTAGAAAAATGATAGCTTCTATAACAAATGTGGCAGTGTGGATTTTGTCCATAGCTTTTTGTCTGATATGCTTTATGAATTTTGAAACCCTAAAATTGTTACTTCCACCCACAAAACGCTTGCAAATCGAGCACAAACCATCCTCATCTATGTATTGATTGTTAATATCTTTCCGAGGATGAATGGCTGAAATTCCTGTATCCTGCGGCATGCATCTGTTTTTCCCCCTGTTTGTACCATTCATAAACAATATAAGGCGTCCACTAAATAGATATGCTCCGTGACTTTTCATATAATAATCACCGGTTCACCAGAACTTAAAGAATTGAAGAATTGAATCAGGTATTTTCATGTTCATAATCATGTACAACATGTCTATCTTTACTAGCTTACAGTTTATAAATGTCACTTGATTCGATAACATAGAGGTTTTACGTTTTTACTGTAACAAGTACACGCGGGAAATAAACATTATATGGACCCCACAGGTCCATTCTACATCAACAACATAATTCAAGATACAGTTCCCTCAAGGATGTTATAGTTTATCAGGTCAGATATAGGTCTTTGATATGTTTACGTTACCACAGTTTGCGAACGTACCACGTACTTGATGACTATGATCAATTTGCAGAGATTTTTTTTTTCAAGCCCGTTCATGACTGCTTCGCAAGTATTTTATAAGTCAGTAACAATAAGGTTGTTATGCATTGCATAAACGAATACAAGTTGTTTGAATGCCCTTGAAGTACCTGTGTAGGGGAGGTCAGAATTATCGGATTGTTTGTATAAAGTATATTACCTGAATTCAAAAATAAAGTACATTCTATAAAAGTACAAATGTAAGAAACACACATAATAAGCGAAAATGATAAACTCGGGTTTATTGAATTTGTTTATGCGCACATATACTATATTGCGCCACTGTTCACATCCTCTCGCACCGGCTAAGGGTTAGTTGGTACACTTTCAGAAGAAGAAACTCTTTCCTTTTTGTCTCCCATCTCAAATATGGTCGAATATAAATGAGCCGCAACACGAGAAAACCAACAATGTGGTTGTGCGCCAAGCGCAGACGCAGATCAGCCTGGACATCTACCCAGTTTGATCAACGTCTTCCCTAAGCACATAAAATGTAGCTAAAAGTCTAAGCTACCTTCATGCGAGCAGCGAAGACTCTGATCAGACTGGGCGGATGCCCAGGCTGATCTGAGTCTGCACTGGGCGCACAACCACTTTGTTGATTTTCTCGTGTCGCGGCTCAAATGGAAAGACTTTACTCCCCTACAAGCCAGTTCTCTCCCTTAAGATAGATTCCCTGTTTGGAATTGCGTCATCCGGCGTTCAGTGTAGCAATAAGAATGTAAAGAATGTAAAAATAAGTGGTTTTTTTTGTTAACCTGTGGCCGTATTTTTAAAACGACTTAAGTGGTTGCTATGCTGTTGCTAAGGCTGAATGTCTGAGAAGGAGATTCCCTACAACTATGAAATTTGCTCTGGAGGAACAGTCTTTTTTAGACTTTCCTCCAGAGGAAATTTCATAGTTGTCGGGAATCTCCAATATAGAAATTTAGCCTTAGCAACAACATAGCAACCACTTAAGTCGTTTTATAAATACGACCCCAGGGAAACATAATAGAGGTTTGCGCATTCACCGTAAGGAGAACCATAATTTTCATCAACATACCTATAGACTAGCAGAATAAATGAGCCGCGACACGAGTAAACCAACAAAGTGATTGTGCGCCCAGCGAAGACTCAGATCAGCCTGGGCATCCGCCCAGTTTGATCAGACTCTTTGCTAAACGCTTAAAGGAAAGCAAAGGGTTTAAGCTACCTTCATGCGGACAGCGAAGACCCTGATCAGACTGGGTGGATGCCCAGGCTGATCTGAGTCTGCGCTGGCCGCACAACCACTTTGTTGGTTTTCTCGTGTCGCGGCTCAAATGAACTATGTATACTAAAGTCATATGAGGTGAGAATATTCACGACCGCCACACAAAAAAATGTATTTTTGTGAGCTCGTAACATCTAAGTATGCTCACGAAAAAAATATTGAACGTCAAGACGGAAAACATAATTTCCTGATCAATTTAAGAACATTATCATGCGATTTAAACGCATTGCTATAACATAGATGTAAAGCGACAGTCTGCATGCTTAGTGGTTAACCCAGTCACGGTTGACAACTTTGCTGTCCTCTTTAATTGCACGCCGGTGGGTCGGGGTTCAGACTCTATGATAGCCTACATAAAGCTATATATCAGTTGGTTGGGGCCGGATGTTTTTCTGTTTCTTGGCCCACCGGGGTTCAACTGGTGGTCTTCTTTTGCTCCAGTGTTCCAGTGGTGTTGCTGACTACCCCAGGGATCTCCAGGTGTCTCAACACGTTTTGGCTGTCGAGATCTCATCCTTGCTTCATCACGGTCTTTCCTTGATTTTAATTGTTGACCGTGATGACTCTCTGATGAGTTAGGGGGCCTCCATAAGAACCGAACTACCAACTAATTGTGTGCACCGCGGCGGAGAGTGAGGGTGAAGGTTTGGTCCCAGTAAAACCGGTTTAAACCCCACAGTAGTTATTATTGACCGTCCCAAGGCGGTACTTTCGTTGCGGTTGCATTTGTTTTATGTTCGATGCTGTTTAACTTATTGTGTTTTCATTAATAAAAAATAGAAAATAGGTAAAAATAGTTGCTAAATGTTTTTCGTATAATTTGTTTAGTCTGTTGTGTGGTACATGTGTGCACCGCGGCGGAGGGTGAGTACGCCCGGGCCGGAGGGTGAGGGTGAAGGTTTTGGCCCAGTAAAACCGGTTTTAACCCCCCAGTAGTTATAACTGACCGTCCCAAGGCGGTACTTTCGTTGCGGTTGCATTTGTTTTTATGTTCGGTGCTGTTTAATTTATTGTGTTCTCATTTTAACCCTTCTATAATAAGAATAGAAAATAGGTAAAAATAGTTGTTAAATGTTTTTCGTATAATTTGCTTAGTCTGTTGTAGCCCTTCTGTTGGTCTAATTATTTAGTTCAATAAAGATAGCTGAGTTGCCACCTATTTGGGAAAGAGCTGCTGACTCAGCTTATCACTTGTAATTTATTGTTTGTTGGGATGTCTTTGTCAATCTTTCCCTTTGATGTTGGGGATAGGGTTTGGGATCTGATTCAGTCAGTTCCTGAAGTTACTCTTTAAATTTTCATCTGCTTGCCCCTGCTTGACCAGAACATGTAATGCGCAGAATATAGATTGGGATCTACCGAAAGAAAATAGGACCAAAATTGACATAAAATGGGCTTGAATCAAGTACTTGTGCGACAGGCGTAAAGAATAACATATTATATCTAACCGTTGTTTTTAACTTGAATTTCCATTGCTATAAATGCATTTATCATATCAAGACGTGCAAAATAACTCTACTCATGGCTGAAGTCTTTATCAAGTAAAATTAGATATTGCCTCGATTAAACTGGTGGCTTAGCCATCGATTTCCCTGTTTTCATGTTTAAAACATGGTAAGTATGCCTTCATTCTTAGTCGTAACTGTCTGTTTCTGTATCCATAGACCATCCAGTTTAATGATGAATTCATGAGGCCGAGACTTAAACTCCAGCTTTGTAGCTTACTCAATGTCAGGTCATGTCTGACACTCACTGTGATAGACACCAGGCAATAAGGCAGCCAGCATACAAGAAACAGGCCTTGAACAATTCCCATTGTTTTCACCTTATAAATATCACGGGTTTCGCGTCTGAAGCTAAACAACCTTTCTTCCGCGTAGATTTGTCTGGACTTTCGCACGGCTATTTTTATAACTATCCCGTACATGATAAAGTTCAGGAGCAGTATGAAAATAAAGTTGCTGTTCATAACTTTTTGGTAAATTATAGACTTGATCCATCATGCAGCTATAAGGTAAATTTACGTCATAAAAATTCCACCCGGATAAAGGTAAACAGGCCCAAAATGCAACATACGTCCAACCGGAAAGCAACATGAAAAATAAACGACGTTAATAAACGAATTAAGCATTATTTAACGTCTCGTGATCAGCACAACTATAACTTATTTTATTTTATATTTGCATTACAGAAAAGTTAATTGCATGTCAAGTTTCTTCTAATTAGAATTTGTAAGATATGGTGTTTAATAGAGCTTAATGTTTGTTTGAAAAACACAGCCTTCGTATTTGCTAATAATTTTTCTGGACTATTTTTCGAGACTGCATTGTTTATTGAGCTGTTGAAATGGCTGATAAAGGGTAATGACTTTGTGGATTGGTTCAAGCATATTTTTGTTTCTGTTTGCATATGTCATATTTGAAATATGAAACTATATTCTGTGGTTAAGTATAAAATGTTGACTGTAATATTTTTATTGCAGCTTAGAACTGGGAATCTACCATTTGATGACTTCTTATGCAATGCCAGATATAACAATGATTATAATACTTATGTGAAATTTCTACATGCAGTGCGTTTATACTCACTTGTATGACATACCTAAATTTTAGCCTTTTATATTCTCCAACTTTACGCGAAACCACAACAGCTTTTTACACTCAAAGCTATTCTAATGATATTTTGCAGTTATACAGTATATTAGATGGTGGTTCCAAAATTATGCCGATAATTTTCTACAATGAATATATTCTGAGTTATCTCCCCTTAAAACTGCTATTTTATTTTATTTTAATTATTACTCAGTTTTTATATCCCGCCACACATAAGTGGCAGGATGTGATGTTTCCAAGCTGGATGTCCATGGGTCTGTCCATCTGACCGTCTGTCTCTCTGACAAGCTGCCTGTCTGTCCATCTGTCTGTCTGTTCTTTCATCCATGAGCACTTCGTTTCTTTTTGATAACTTGAGTATTTTGATGTTTTTTTTTTTAAACTTGGCATGTGCATTGGTCTTGGGAATAGCTCGCTTTGGATTGGGCGAATTTCGATATCTCCTGACAGAATTATTGCCCTTGTCAATGTCTAAAACGTGGAATATAGTCTGTAATTCCTTTACACTTTGAAATATTTTGTTGAAATTTCACGGAAATGATTGAAGTAATGTATCCTTTCTGTAACAAGCAAAATTTTGTCTACCAGGGTAATCTGCCCCTGCCTTGGGGATATATACATGTATATACATGTATAAAATCATGAAATTATTTACAAAATCAGGTGTATGTGTGATTTTCCTGAAACTTGCAACAACTTATCTAAATAGCACTCGCTTCCTGTCAAGATCAAAATTTTGTCCCCGGCGGTTATTTGCCCTTTGCATAGGGTCATTTACATGCATAAAATCATGCAAAAACTATATAAAATCAGATGTTTGGAATATCTTTATGAAATTTCACAGAAATGCCATGATATAATTAACATTAGCTATCTTTGACAACCAGAATTTAGTTAAACAGTGTTATCTGCCCCTGCCTCTGGGATGTACACAGTTATAAGATGATGAAGAAATCTATATAAAATCAGCGTTGAAAGAGACTTTTCTGAATCTTGCAGCAAATTATCGAAGTAATATAAGCCTCCTTTTAGGATCAAAATGTTTTCTCGAAGAATTATCTACCCCTGACACAGTGCTATATACAATGTACTTGTATCAAATCATAATTTTGTTTATATAAAATCAGAATCAAAAAGGATTATTATTAAAAACTGTCAAAACAATAATTGCTTCTAGGGATGGTTATATTTTTATCACAAGGTGGTTATCTGCCCAAGTCCCAGAGTTATATACATGCATGAAATCATGAAAAGCATCTATTAAAGGTTTGCAGTGGCGGGGTTTACGCAGCCATTTACAATACATTTAATTATTTCCTATTTCTCCAACTTTGGTCAATTTTAAACTTAGTTTAAAATTGATTAAAGACCCAATACAAGAGCGCATGCCAAGTTTGAAGAAAATCCATTGAAATACTCAAGTCATCGAAAGGAAACGAAGTATCACGGGTAGACAGACTGACATACGGTCAAACAGACAGGCAGATAAATGTACGTACAACAGCTGAACAGAAAGACAAGCAGCAGAAAACAATCTAGAGCAAGTGAGCAGGGGGTCACGTATACCCCGACCAGTGCTCCCGCTTAATGAAAGCAAACTTTTGACACAAAAGTTAAATGCAAATGTTAAACGAGCAAATTCAAAGTCTGTGACCTTGACCTTAGATCAGCAGCAGCATCCATTTAAAGTAAACTAGTACAAAATAAAATTAGTCATGCATCACTAGACTCCATTTAAATATATCAGAACAAGCAAAAATACAACAAATGGCTGAGTCCTAGTTATTGACCCTTGGCCCAACTCATGAGCCTGACCCTGAAGTCCCTATCAAAAGCAGTGCTATAGAGATATCATGAATGAAATATGGAAGAAATATGCAATGCATTTACAGAGATATATGCAATCAAAAAGGCTTAACCCAAAACTTTGACATAATGAAAATGCCTAAGACCTAATTATTGACCCTAGGCCCCACCAAGGGGCCTGGTCCAGGGGCAAAGACTCTTCACATCAAAGGTAATGCTCAAGACATATCATGAGGCAAATATGAAAAGAATCTGACATGTGGTTACAGAAATATGAACAATTTAAAAAGGTTTAACATCAAACTTTGACATAATGAAAATGCCTAAGTCATAATTATTGACCCCTGACCTCCCCCAGGGGCCTGACCCAGCTGCCTTGATATTTCAGATCAAAGGTATAGCTGTAGAGATATAATAAACTAAATATGAAAAGAATCTGATATAAGGTTGCAGAAATATGAGCAATCACAAAAGGTTTAATGCAAAACTTTGACTTAAAGTTGACGAACGGACGGACGACCAGACGGACGATCGGACGAACAGACGGAATGACCAAAACTATAAACCCTCTGACATACTTCGTATGTCCAGGGTATAAATATCACACCACTTGCATGTGGCGGGGTATAAAATCTGAGTAATAATTTTGAAAAAAAAATTAAAAGAAACGGTTTTAAGGGGAGATAACTCAGAAAATATTCGTTGTAGAAAATCGGCATAGTTTTGGAACAACCATCTAATATACTGTATAACTGCAAAATATCATTGAAATAGCTTTGAGTGTAAAAAGCTGTTGTGGTTTTGCGTAAAGTTGGAGAATAAAAAAAGGCTAAAATTTAGGTATGTCATATAAGTGAGTATAAACGCACTGCATGTAGAAATTTTACAAAAGTATTATATCATTTGTTATATCTGGCATTGCATAAGAAGTCATGAAATGGTAGATTCCCAGTTCTAAGCAGCAATAAAAATATTGGCACTTTCTTAACAGAGCCCTCCTCGGGTCAGAATTACCCCACCCACTTTCATCTTGTACACACCAAAGAAACCTTCACCAATTGATTTAATATTGCATGACATTACAGCCAACACATATTACTTTTAGTCTACAAAGTTTAAAGAAAATCGGTTGTGACCATAAAAACAGCCTTATAGACACCCCTCCTTTGCGTTAGGGGCTACAGTTGAAGCAGAAAAACTTTTATACGCAGTTTTTTGACTAAAAGCGGAACAGCATCAACGACGTAGCAATGATGTCAAAACGTCGCCTACGTCCAATCAGATCGGAGAACCACGGTTTATCTTGACGTCACTTAAAGTCATGTAACGTCACGTGAACCGATGTAGTTATTGAAGTATAAACTACATTACGTTCTAATGGTTTACCATAGGGCTTTTCAATAAATGCACTGAGAATGTAAATATTCCGAAATAAATCAGTTTAATTTTCCATTGCTTCCAAAGGCAAGCTGTATTTAAATTATTTGGTTGTGCTAAAGTCTCGACTAAGCCAGACCGACGCGCGTTTTATGCACTTTAAAGACCAGTATGCTGTAGGACCTACAGGAATTGCTGGAGTTGTGGTTATCTGAAATTTAATGTGTTCAGCTAGGTCAGAGTCCGGTCATCTCAGAATGTAAACAGAACATACATTCACGGTTTGCGACTACTTTTTTTTCTAATGAATTACCCCATCCAGTGCACATGTAGAAAAATAAAATTACATAATTTCTATGATTAAATCAATTTGTAGAATGTTGAGAAATGAAAGCAGAAAAGAAATAAATAATCTCTTTCAGCCGTTAATGATATAAATGATTGTTTCCTATGGGAACCGGGAACTTGTGTTTTTCTAATGACGTCATCCAATATTTTCAAGCGAGCGAAAGTTGGGTCATCCAGTGGGACTATGAAAACCGGTTATTGCCAATCACGGCATCTAATTTCTTACTTTTGGCATTGATAAGTATAAATGAAACATAATATTTGTCTTTCTTCACCGTGTAATTTTACTTTATCTCATCAACACCGAAAGTGGTATTTCTACTCGTGGCTTCACCACTTGTGAAAATACCACTTTTGGTGGTCATTCCATTAAATAGAATTCAATTTTACACTAAATCAAAAACGAACCTCAACAACAAAAATATATGTGTATTTATTGCAACAAGGCTAGTGCAATGACGTCTTTCAAACGTTTCTCCATACTTCATTGAAGTGCAGACTTTATATGTCTGTTCCCTTGGAATCACTGAACACATGTATGTTTATTTGAAAAAAAAAGAGGTCTGCTAAGTTGGTCGGGGGGTTGGCTAGGGCCTAATGATATATTTTTTGTTGGACCCATCAGGATTCAACATGTTTAGCTCCAGCGTTTAAGTGTTGTTCTTGCTGTGTTTCGTTTCAGCACTTAATCCTAATTTATGATATATTTACTGTTTTGATACTTTTATTGGTTAGAGGTCTTTCACACAGTCCTAATATTTGAGCCGCGACACGAGAAGACCAACAAAGTCGTTGTGCGCACAGCGCAGAGTCAGATCAGCCTGGGCTAAGCTAGCTTCATGCGGACAGCGAAGACTCTGATCAGAATGGGCGGATGCCCAGGCTGATCTGAGTCTGTACTGGGCACACAAACACTTTGTTGGTTTTCTCGTGTCGCGGCTCTTTTTTGTTTATTTACGAACCACAACATACTCCAGGGCGAAGGTTATTATTGTACACGAAGAATCGAATTAAACCTAACTCCCCTGTAATCTATATATTACTGACCGTTTTAAGAGTGTTGATTGTTATTTAGTGTCATTGTCTTTGATTTTTTATAAATCATATAGAGCAGTCTCGTGGCTGTCTGCTGGAAAAGAGCTTCCTGACTGCTTGGCTTTTCGCTTGTCTTGCTTCGCTTTATGTGGCATTTTCTTTGTCATTTCCCATTTGGTGTTTAGGACAGGATGTGGTAAGCAAATACGTCGGTTTCTGAAAGTTGCCGTCTTTTCACATCTGTTCAGTTTAAGCGTAACCAGAGGGCACGGGTGGTGTTTCATATTTTTATTACTTGTCTTGAACAGACACAGCAAAAACTATGGTGGCTGGTTTGTGCCATTTCGTCTTTTCGTCTTGTCGTCGCGAAAAGACGCCATGCGAAAAGACGAAAAGACGAAAAAACGCCATGCGAAAAGACGAAAAGACGAAAAAACGCCATACGAAAAGACGAAACCCACCACGCGAAAAGACGAAATTTCAGCGCGAAAAGACGAAAAAACGCCATGCGAAAAGACGCCATTTGAAACTCTTACTTTGTCGTCTTTTCGCGTGGCGTCTTTTTGTCTTTTCGTCTTTTCGCTTGGCGTCTTTTCGTCTTTTCGCATGGCGTTATTTCGTCTTTTCGTCTTTTCGCGTGGCGTTGTTTCGTCTTTTCGTCTTTTCGCATGGCGTTATTTCGTCTTTTCGCCACGAAAAGACGCCACGCGAAAAGACGAAAAGACGCCATGAGAAAAGACGAAAAGACGAAATAACGCCACGCGAAAAGACGAAAAGACGAAATAACGACATTGCATTTTTACTTCCTTCTCTGTAAGGGACAACGCCTAAAGGAAAGACTTTGCTCCTTTTGGAGCAAATTCTTACGTGTAAGAGCAAACCCCTTTCAGAAACGATTTCTTACTAGGGAAGAGGAAGTCACAGAAGTTGTTCCCCTTTGTGAATATGGCGGAAGGAGCATTAGGCAAAAAGAGCAGTCTGATCAGGCTCTGTTCTGTCTGCGATCGGCACGTCTCTAGAAAACTATAAATTAGTTCAAATTTTTGGTTAGCTGCAGGTTAATGTATGCCATATTCATATCATGTTTCCACTTGTAACTTTTCCTCCATAATTTGTGGGAGATTAGATTGTCAACAAGGTACTTAATCTTTTTGGTAGTTTAAGATCAAAACGAAGATATAGTAATGATGAAATTGATTTTCAGTATTTTTCTCCAAAACATAAGGACGGCTCATTTTCTTGTCTGTTCGTTCAGTAGAAATATCATAATGACCTTCGTCATATTTTTGGTGATGTTTCCAAAAAAGAGAGAAAAAATCAGTGGCAAAAACTGCAAACCGTGATTATTCCACTTCTCTACAGATTGCACTCTGACCAGGGTCTACACAGTTTAATCAAAAACACTTGTCTAAGTATAAGTGTCTTAGCTGTAATAAGAATAGGATATTTATACACCTTAATTGCAAAACGGTACCATACTGACCGAAAATATTGCCGACTCCACATTAATTTTATAGTCTGTCCTTATAATTCTTATACGTCGAAAAAGAACATCAAATAACATTTCAGTGCGAACATGATCAGACTGCATCAAGATCTGTGTTTGCAGTAGTCTGATATGAGTCTTCACAGTTTACTCAGACAAACTGTCTAAGTATATGATATAAATACATTTATCAATAGCAGGGTAGTGTCGTTATTTCGTCTTTTCGTCTTTTCGCATGGCGTCTTTTCGTCTTTTCGTCTTTTCGCGTGTCGTTATTTCGTCTTTTCGCGTGTCGTTATTTCGTCTTTTCGTCTTTTCGCATGGCGTCTTTTCGTCTTTTCGCGTGGTTTCGTCTTTTCGCATGGCGTCTTTTCGTCTTTTCGCGGCGAAAAGACGAAATAACGCCATGCAAAAAGACGAAAAGACGAGATAACGCCACGCGAAAAGACGAAAAGACGAAATAACGCCATGCGAAAAGACGAAATAACGCCACGCGAAAAGACGAAAAGACGAAATAACGACATGCGAAAAGACGAAAAGACGCCAGGCGAAAAGACGAAAAGACGCCACGCGAAAAGACGACAAAACAAGAGTTTCAAATGGCGTCTTTTCGCATGGCGTTTTTACGTCTTTTTGCGCTGAAATTTTGTCTTTTCGCGTGGCGGGTTTCGTCTTTTCGTCTTTTCGCATGGCGTTATTTCGTCTTTTCGTCTTTTCGCATGGCGTTTTTTCGTCTTTTCGTCTTTTCGCATGGCGTCTTTTCGTCTTTTCGCCTGGCGTCTTTTCGCGGCGACAATACGAAAAGACGAAATGGCACAAACCAGCCACCATAAAAAACGGACCTGCAGTTTTCGGTTTGTCGTATATTTCTTTCTTCTTAAGGTTTTAACAGTTCAGAAGTTTTTATTTGCCGATCTTCTGGGCTTAGGTGTCAGCATATATCTTGCAATGTACTTAACGAGCACTTCAACGGCACAAAACAGCATTAGTCTCTATACAGTCATGCTCAAATGCCTTATGTAAAGTGTAAAATGGAATTTAAAAAAAAATGAATGGAAAAAAGAGAAATTGGAGCCATTAGGAAGTTCAGAGCGTAACCAAAGTTTGAAAACAACGGTCATATATACTAATAAGCGAGTTCGGAGTTCCGTGTTTCCGGTTGGACTGGAGGAGAAAGGTCAAAGGTCAAGATTGGAAAAATCCGATAGGTCATCGTTACGCTTACCTGGTCAGTCGATATAAATTACCTTTTTCATGATTAAAAATCATTGATATGATTGAAAATTGTTTACAACACAGAGAAAATGGATATTCAAATTATTTTTGCAAGACAGAATGGACAGTTAATGTTTATAAATTGAAATATTATTCGATATGAAGGTGTGTTACGCTTTGCGTATACGGCTTTTGGCAACCGTGACCTCTGACCTCTGAGAGCAAAATCTGAGCTTGCGCATGCGCAGTGCGGAACTCCGAACTCGCTTATATCACTTATGATGAATATTTGTACACACTTCCATGTTTGCCGTCATTTCTACAAAGGGAAACCACTTTCATGACTCCGGTTTGATTTTTTGATAGTTTTTCCTTTGAGGGTTGACTTAATTTTGCAAAACCCTTGCAAAATTAAGTCTACCGTCAAAGGTAAGACTTTGCTCCTAGGAGAGCGAATATGTTCCTTTTAGAGCTTACCGCTATTGAAGCAAATAGTTAAAAAAGTAGAAAAGAGCTGCTTCCCCTGATGGTGCATAAAAAAGGGTAAAGGTAAAGGTTTCCCATAGTCTAATAGCCGTAGGGGCAGTGTGGGTTAGAGACCCACTGTATCTTGGGCACAGCTGATGAAAGGCGGAGCCCATCTCTCTCCTTTCGCTGCCTTATCCTTCCCTAATTCGAAAAAGGTACCCATTTACTGCTGGGTTGACAGAGAGAGTTTTCCAGTCGTCGGATGGCGACGGTGAGCCGCGAACTCACGACCTTCCGGCGCCTATCTGCACAATAACCGAGCCACTCTAACCACTCGGCTACCGCGCCTCTCCAAGTGCATACATTCACTTTATAACTTTCATTGTCAGGTCAGCAATTTACACCACAGGTGATCCCTTAGTGACAGGCCCATAGTATTTGGTGTTTTCAGCCATTTTACAAAGGAGGATTCATTTTGAGACTTATTTTGCTTCTCTGGATATTAAAGCAATTTCTAAAATGGAGTCAATTTTGAAAAGAAAGAAATTGCCCTTATGAGAGTCAATTTTTCAATTTTTCCCTGATAGAGGTACTACTTATTGGTCCCCTTAAAGTCGAATCTACGATTTTCATTAGCAAATGCGTGGTCACTGATTTTAACTATCTAGTTTTCAAATATGACGAATACTTGTCGTTCTTCGAGTGTATGTAACTGAAAAACTGAACGTTTCTTCCTTTCGAAATCTAAATATTATGAGAACAGCTCTTCGAAATTTGACATTCATCAGACCATATATTATCCAGTTAAATCCCGAATTAACAAACCCTAGTAGAGCACAGCTTCGCATTGTTATACCATACGTATTCCATTTATAAAACAATCCAATGAATGATAATATACAAAAAGGTCCCCAGCAAACAACAAACAGGCCCGAAATAACAATCATGAAGTAAGACTTCTTGAGATTCCTGGAAGGTCTTTGAGCATTTATTTTATGATTTGCAGTAATAGTTCCAATAACTATCTTGACAACTGCAATGAAAAACCCAGTGTTGATAACAACACAAACAGCGTAGAAAATTGTTAGGACATATATGTATCCATCGTTGAACTGGGCAGTGTAACCGCACGAAAGTTTAGTTTCATAATTGTTAAGACCCATTAGTGGAATAAATCCAAAGATAAGCATTGATAACCATGCAACAGGTATAAAGACTTTAACAACAGTCATTGTCTTTGAAGAAATATGCTGTAGTGGAAAAGCAAGAGCGACAAAGCGCTCTGTCGATATTGCTAGCATATTTAGAATTGACGACCCTAATAACGCAACGAAGGTTCCAAGTCTGAAAAGACAAGCATATTTGTTGCTATAAAGTGTACTATGAAGACCATAAAAATCCAACGGGATTAACACGGCTCCGGTTGAAAGATCAGTAACAGCTAGACTGCCAATTAACACACCCATTGGAGACCGAAGTGTTTTGAATTTAAACAGACACAAAAGAATCAGCATATTGCCAATTATAGTTGGTAGAAAAATTATAACTTCTATTACAAAAGTGGCGGTGTGGATTTTGTCCATAGCTTTTCGTCTGATACACTGTATGAATTTGAAAACCTAAAATTGTGACTTCCGTTCAGAAAGCGCTTGTAAACCGAACCTTAAAACTAACTTCATCTATTGTATTTACTGTTAATATCTTTCCGCAGATAAATGGTTGAAATTCATCTATCCTGCGGGATGCATCTGTTTTCTTTCGCCGTTTGTACCAGTCATAAACAATATAAGGCATCCACTTAAATAGATATGCTCCGTGATTTTACATATAATAATCACAGATTCACCAGAACTTAAAGAATTGAAGAATTGAATCAGGTATTTTCCTGTTCAGAATCATGTACAACAAGATCTTTACTAGCTTACAGTTTATAAAATGATATTATTAATTGACACTTGAGGTTTTACGGTTAAACTGTGATAAGTACATGCGGGAAATAAACATTATATGGACCCCAAAGGTCCATTCTACATAAACAACATAATTCAAGATACAGTTCCCTCAAGGATGTTATAGTTTATCAGGTCAGATATTGGTCTTTGATATATTTACGTTAGCACAGTTCGCGAACGTACCACGTACTTGATAACTATGATCTGTTTGCAGATTTTTTTCAAACCCGTTCATGAGTGCTTTGCAAGCATTTTATAAGATTTTTAATACCATTAGGTACCGATCACAATAGTTCAGATTTTTTGTTTCATTGCAGAAACGAATACAAGCTGTTTGTTTGCCCTTGAAGTACGTGTAGCACACTGGCCAGGCATTCGACACAGGCAACGAAGTTAACGTACAAGCAACCTGCTTGTTCTGCTCATCAGGATAAGTTTGTTTCAGAAGTATAGTCTCATGGACCATCCGACCCACGACTCTTGAAATAGGACTCAAAAGTTTTACTGAATTGATATGCATATTCAAAAAATACTTGAAAACAATTTTTGGGCCACAACGACCAGACAACGAATTGGTGAAAAACCTTATTCAAGCACTGCCTTTATACTAGACGGAATTTCTTTGAAAATCTTGTCTGACTAAGAGGTCTAACAAACTTTGTTTGAAATTAATGTAAGAAGTATGCGAAAACAATCGAGTTTTATAGTACGTTGCCTTCGTTGCCTGTGTTGAATGCCAGACCAGCGTGTGTAGGGGAGGTCAGAATTATCAGATTTTTTGTATAGAATACATTACCTGAATTCAAGAATAAAGTTCATTCTATAAAAGTAAGAAACACACATAATAAGCGAAAATGATAAACTCGGGTTTATTGAATTTGTTTATGAGCACATACTATATTGCGACACTGTTCACATCCTCTCGCACCGGCTAAGGGTAAGTTGGTTCACTTTCACGGGAAGACACTGTTCCATTTTCCTTTTTGTCTCCCACCTCAAATAGGGTCAAATATAAATGAAAAGACGTTACTCCCCTACAAATTTAAAGAGTAACTACACTTCAGGAACTGACTGAATCAGATCCCAAACCCTATCCTCAACATCAAAGGATAGGGCCCGTTCTTTCCCTTAAGATAGATTCCCTGTTTGAAATTGCGTCATCCGGCGTTCAGGGAAGCAATGAGAATGTAAAAATAAGTGCTTTTTTGTTTTTGTTAACCTGAGGCCGTATTTATAAAACGACTAGGAAATTTCCTCTGGAGGAACAGTCTGAAAAAGACTGTTCCTCCAGAGGAAATTTTTATAGTTGTAGGGAATCTCCAGCATAGAAATTTAGCCTTAGCAACAACATAGCAACCACTTAAATCGTTTTATAAATACCTCCCCAGGGAAACATAATAGAGGTGTGCGCATTCACTGTAAGGAGAACCATGATTTTTATCAACATACCTATAGAAAGAGCAGAATAAATGAACCGCGACACGATAAAACCAACAAAGTGGTTGTACGCCCAGCGCAGACTCAGATCAGTTGGGCATCCGCCAAGTCTGACCAGACTCTTTGCTAATCACGAAAAGGGTAGCTACGGGTTTAAGCCACCTTCATGCGGACAGCGAAGACTCTGATCAGACTGGGCGAATGCCTATGCTGATCTGAGTCTGCGCTGGGCGAACAACCACATTGTTGGTTTTCTCGTGTCCCGCTCAAATTATATAGAAAGAGCAGAATAAATAAGCTATGTATACCAAAGTCATATGAGGTGAAAATATTCACGACCGCTACACAAAGTACACATCAGGTGTATTGAAAGAAATGCATTTTTGTGAGCGCGGAACATCTAAGAACGCTCACAAAAAATATTGAACGTCAAGACGGCACTCATCTTCTGGCCCCTGCTTGAACAGAACATGTAATGTGCAAAATATAAATTGGGGTCTGCCGATAGAAAATAGGACCAATGAGCTTGAATCAAGTACTTGTGCGACAGGCGTAAAGAATAATGTATTATATCTAACTGTTGTTTTAACTTGAATTTCCATTGCTATAATTGCATTTATCAGATCAAGACGTGCAGAATAATTCTACTGATGGCTGCAGTCTTTGTTAAGCAAAATGAGATATTGTCTCGATTAAACTCGTGGCTTAGCAGTAGTAAGGACTGGCACTTTGGGGACCGATTTTTCCTTGTATTTTTACATTGACTTTTGGCCTGAAAAAAACTAAGTCCGGACGGTCGCCTAGTGTAAAAATACATGGTGGTCCCCATAGATGCCAATCCATGAGTTAATTTCTGCAAGTTAGTGAGCCTCGGGGCTCAAAATTATATGCTCTACAAAGTTACTTGCCCCTGTTATTAGACTCTTAGTCTAACGGAGGCAGTCGTAGGATCATGCACGCAACTTACGGGACGTTGTAGGAAGTTTGTAGAATCTGTAGGATCCCACAAGAATACTTTGCGGGATCACGCGACGTCTTTGGCCAGTTAGACGTTATGTTAAAGGAAGTCTGTAGGAACTGTAGGATCCCACAAGAATACTTTGCGGGATCACGCGACATCTTTGGCCAGTTGTGACGTTATGTTATAGGAAGTCTGTAGGAACTGTAGGATCCCACAAGAATACTTTGCGGGTTACGCGACGTCTTTGGCCAGTTGTGACGTTATGTTTGAACGTTTATGACGTCAGTTATTTCTAGCCGAAGTAAACAAGACGTTGGCCGCCAAGAAGCTGCGCTCATCATATTTTCAAGAGAAAATAACAACATCCACACATCCACCTCGAATGTGTAGTGCGGACGTGTGGAAACTCCACATTGTGGATCCACATTAGCCACAAAACATCCACATCGAATCCACATCATCCACATAAACTCCACACAACATCCACAAAACATCCACATCAAATCATCATTGTTCACATTAATTGTGGAGTTAATGTGAACGATGTGGATTTGATGTGGATGTTTTGTGGATGTTGTGTGGAGATTATGTGGATGATGTGGATTCGATGTGGATGTTTTGTGGCTAATGTGAATCCACAATGTAGAGTTTCCACATGTCCACATCTACACATTCGACAGTGTGGATGATGTGGATGTTTTGTGGATGTTTTGTGGACGTTGTGTGGAGCTGATGTGGATGATGTGGATTCGATGTGGATGTTTTAGGCTAATGTGGATGCACAATGTGGAGTTTATTTCTCGAGTTTGCTGACAGACATATGCTACTGAAAATCTCAGCGAAACAGATCCTCTGTTGAGTTAGCCTGACAAACATATACTACTGAACATCCCAGTGTAACAGTGACGGGAGTTTACAGTGTCATGACCCTCAGAAGAATAACCATGCAGTGCCCTTAGACTGTACAGTTACAGCTGTCTGTTTGCATACTCGAGAAATAAGCTAGGACAAGGGACAGCAGAGACTAAGCGAATTTGCCGAATGTGTAGACGTGGACGTGTGGAAATTCCACATTGTGGATCCACATCAGCCACAAATCTTCCACATCAAATCCACATCATCCACATAGACTCCACAATTTGAGTGTGGATATGTGGAAGTTCAACACAAACTACACATTGTGGATCCACATCATACACAAAACATCCACATCAAACATACATCATCCACATGGTCGAATGTGTAGATGTGGACCTGTGTAAACTCCACATTGTGGGTCCACATCAGCCACAAAACATCCACATCAAATCCACATCATCCACATAGACTCCAAAAGTTCACAGTGGATATGTAGATGTTCAACACAAACTCCACATTGTGGATCCACATCATACACTAAACATCCACATCAAATCCACATCATCCACACTGTCGAATGTGTAGATGTGGACTTGTGACAACTCCACGTTGTGGATCCACATTAGCCACAAAACATCCACATCGAATCCACAACATCCACATAGACTCCACACAACGTCCACAAAACATCCACATCATCCACACTGTCGAATGTGTAGATGTGGACGTGTGGAATCTCCACATTGTGGATCCACATTAGCCACAAAACATCCACAACGAATCCACATCATCCACATAATCTCCACACAACATCCACAAAACATTCACATCAAATCCACATTGTTCACATTAACTCCACAATTATAGTGTGGATACGTGGATGTTGCTAGTTTCCCTTGAAAATATGATAAGCGCAGCTTCTATGGCGGCCAACGTCTTGTTTACTTCGTGTTTCAGTATGTATCTACTGCTAGTCTACCTAGCTAGCTCGCACAGTACTGTATTATCCAGGCGCCTCTGCCACGTGGATCACTCTTATTCCAGCTTCCGTATTGATAACTTACCTTGTATAATAAAGTAGTTATTAGTGTGAAACAACTCTTGTTTGTTGTCTTCCCAATACATAACAAAACATGGTGTCAGACAGTAAAAAGTGATAATTACAGATAATTGGAGAACTTAGAAATAGCTTTCTCTGGACTAATTATTGTACATTATCGGACACAATATGGAGTTATCAGGTGTGCCAGTACCCAGCATGGACTGGAATAGTGTCAATCTTCTTGAAGCTTTCAAGAAATTCAGGCAACATGCGGAATTAATCTTCCAAGGTGCATTAGCAGAAAAGACAGAAGAAGTACATGTCACATATTTGCTTCTCTGGGTGGGCGAAAAGGGCCGTGAGATTTATAACACCCTCACCTTAACAGACGAGGAGAGAAAAAAGGTTAATGACATTTGCACGGCATTTCAGAACCATGTACAACCAAAGTCCAACCCAGTGTTTGCTCGTTACAAATTTAATAACGAGGTCCAAGGGGACAGCTCAGTGGAACAGTTTGTAACACGACTGAAAGTGCTTTCCAAGGACTGTTCTTTTGAAGAAACGTACATAAACGACATGATAAGGGACCGTTTGGTATTTGGAGTACGATCGCAGGACATACGTAAGAAACTCCTAACAGTTGGTGCTGACCTTACGCTAACCAAGGCAGTACAAATATGCCAAACGTATGAGTACGCTCAGGAGCAGCTAAAAACAATGACGTCAATGACCACGGGGGCCAGCATGGGTGCAGCAACCGCTGCAGTAAACTACGTACACAAAGGACAGGGTTCGAGCCAGGGCACTAAGTTCAAGGGTGCCAAACCGAAGGGACCACACAAGGGTTCCAACTCCAATCCAACGAAGGGTAAACCGACGAAACCGGCGGAAACGGATCAGAGACAGTGCGGGAACTGTGGCAAAAGACATGCTAACGGCATGTGCCCTGCGAAGGGTAAACAGTGTTTTTCGTGTAAGAAATGGAACCATTTCAAAGAACAGTGTAGATCCAAAAATGTGAACAATGTTGACATTTCGGAGGATGTGTCATTGGATGACTTGTTTATTGATAGTGTGGAGTCACGGATTAAAAATGACCAAATTTTTGCTGAAATGGAAGTAGGTCCGTCAAAAAAGAGGCTTACCTTCAAAGTTGACACGGGAAGTCAGGTAAACATATTACCTTATTATGCTTTTCAACAACTTGGTGTTAAGACTGCACTCAGCCCTTCAATCACTAGGCTTTCAGCATACAACAGCAATCCGCTGCACTCTAGGGGTACTATCAAATTGACATGCATGCATGCAGGCACAAACCACACCGGACAGGTAGAGTTTCATGTTGTTGACACTCAATCGACACCATTGTTTGGTTTGAAATCATGCATTGAATTTGATCTCGTAAAGATCACGTATGCCGTCGACAGCAAACAGCCGGTCGCGCATGGTCACATGACCAAGTCTTTAGTCTTGAAAGATTACCCGCAACTATTTAAAGGTTTAGGTTCCATTCCTGGCGAATGTTCAATACACCTCAAACCGGACGCTATACCCGTCGTCCATCCGCCGCGTAGAATACCTGTCGCGCTTAAGGACAGATGCAAAGCCGAGCTTGACCGAATGGAGTCATTAGGGGTAATTCAGAGAGTCCAAGAGCCCAGTCAGTGGGTCAATTCTATGGTCATTGTAGAGAAAAAATCAGGTAAATTGAGGATATGTTTAGATCCGCATGACCTGAACAAAAATGTGCAACGCCCGCATTACCCAATTAAAACCATTGATGACGTATTGCCGCAGCTCAATGGCGCCAAATTTTTCACGAAATTGGACACTACATCTGCATATTGGAACGTCATGTTAGATAGGGAATCTTCATTTTTGACTACCTTTAACACCTGTTTTGGCAGGTACAGGTACCTTCGGCTTCCAATGGGTTTAAAATCTAGCATGGACATATTTCAATCAAAAATGGATGGATGTTTTGAGGGCTTACCCGGGGTGGTTGCCATTGTAGACGATATCTTGTGCTATGGCAAAACTAGGGAGGAGCATGACTGTAATTTGAGGGCAGCTCTGGACAGGGCATTAGAAAAGGGTATTCGGCTCAATGAGGAAAAACTTGAAGTCGGTCTCAGTGAAATTAAGTACTTTGGCCACGTTTTGTCTGAAGGGGGTTTGCGCCCGGATCCTGCCAAAATCTCAGCCATTAGGGATATGCCGCCGCCAGTCAATCGGCAAGAGCTTGAAACTTGGTTTGGGATGGTAAATTATCTCTCACGGTTTGCTCCCAATTTGGCGGAAGTCACATGTCCTTTGCGTGAGTTGCTTAGTAATTCAGTGGAATTTTACTGGGGCAAACCGCAAGAAGCAGCCTTCTCCAAGGTTAAGGAAATAATCACCCAGGAACCAGGTCAGGTGTTAGCTTACTATGACCCTGCAAAAATGCTTATTTTGCAAACTGACAGTAGTAGGTCAGGTCTGGGGGCCACACTTCTGCAAGAGGGAAAACCTATAGCTTATGCTTCCAAATCGCTGACATCTAGTGAGAAAAATTATGCACAGATTGAACTTGAATGTTTGGGCATAATGTTTGGTTTAAAGAGATATCACCATTGGGTTTATGGCAGAAAGGTCATAGTTGAAACTGATCATCTCAGTTTGATTCCGATTTTCAAAAAGCCTCTTTACCTGTGTCCCGCCCGTTTACAACGAATGATGATTCAGATGCAACGTTACGACATTGAAGTTCGATTTCGGGCAGGTAAAGACATTCCTGTCCCGGACACCTTGTCCCGGAAATCTGTTAGTGACACATGTCCGAGTTTATCTGAAACTTTGGATGTACAGGTCAACATGGTCATCTCAAATTTGCCTGTTAGTGACAGAAAACTGCAGGAAATTAAACGCCAAACTGAGCAGGATGAGCAACTAGTCGTATTAAAACAGGTTATATTGGATGGGTGGCCAGTCTATAGGAAGCACTGTCAGCCTGAGGTTATTGATTACTGGTGTTTTCGTGAAGAATTGGCTGTTTTTGATGGGCTGATAATGAAAGGTGAAAGGATTGTTATTCCGAGGTCGATGCGCTCTAGCTTGCTAGAACTAGTTCATGCAGGTCATATGGGAGTGGAAAAAACCCTCAATCGAGCACGTGATTTGATCTTTTGGCCTAGAATCTCGAATGATATAACTCAACTTGTGCTGAACTGTGCCACATGCTTAGAGCATCGAAGCTCCAATCCCAAGGAACCGTTGATGCCTCACTTTATCCCTGAATACCCTTGGCAGATTGTTGGTACCGATCTCTTCACATGGAATCAAAAAGATTTCATTGTGGTTGCAGACCCGTATAGCCATTACTTTGAAGTTAAGGAGTTACCTAACATGAGAAGCTCGACTATCATCAAACGAATGAAAGGCATCTTTTCTCGTTTAGGTATCCCGGAAAGAGTCATATCTGATAATCAAACCTGCTTCTCGTCAGTAGAATTTGCGCAATTCGCGAAAGATTGGGATTTTGAGCATGTGACATCGTCACCGCATCATAGTCAAGGAAACGGGTTTGCGGAAGCATATGTAAAGATATGCAAGCGCATATTCACAAAGGCAAAATCTGCAAATACAGACCCTTTTATTGGTCTATTAGAATATAGGAACACTAAGTTAAGCAGCACAAACTTTTCTCCTGCCGCGCTTCTTATGTCCCGCGAACTGAGGTCAATCCTACCGACCTCAAAAGAAAAGTTGAAACCACGTGTTATTTCCCCGGAAATAGTTCGCTCAAGGTTACAATCGTACCGGCAAATGGAAAAGTCCTATTTTGATAGGAGAACAAAGCCGCTTGAACCTCTTGACCTTGGAGGTTCCGCGCGTGTACAAAACATGCAAAACAAAACATGGCAGCCAGCAGTCATTACTCATAAACATAATGACAGATCATATTCAGTGCGCACTCAAAATGGTGCAACTTACAGACGCAACAGACGACATCTCATTAAAACAAACGAATGCATGCCAGTAACACCAGATGTTGAAATGCATATCCCGGAGGAAACTTCACTTTCGGAACCAGACCAGCCTGCAATACCGGAAACACCCCAGTCTCCCATTTCTCCAAAAATAAAGTCAGAGACTCCAAAAGTTGATAAGCCTGTTTATATAACTCGTTACGGAAGACAGGTGAAACCGAGAGTTTTGGAGCAGTACTGATTATATATAAGTAGTTATGGTTTAGTACAATTTTTGGTGTTTAATTCTGCTTATCTGGATCATGTAAACTACAGCAATTATGATGCTTATCAGACACTAATAGACACCGCTGATTGTATCGGAATTTATTATATTTACATTTCTTACTAGGATATCAATCAGACAGTTCACATGTGGTATTGATTTAGGTGAATTACCATAGTTATCCTGATGCTACAGACAGTGACTAGAAAAGTTTGACAGCTTGATTTTGCATTAATCAGTACAATTAATTACAATTAATTTTAAAAGAAGGGAGATGTTTCAGTATGTATCTACTGCTAGTCTACCTAGCTAGCTCGCACAGTACTGTATTATCCAGGCGCCTCTGCCACGTGGATCACTCTTATTCCAGCTTCCGTATTGATAACTTACCTTGTATAATAAAGTAGTTATTAGTGTGAAACAACTCTTGTTTGTTGTCTTCCCAATACATAACTAAACACTTCGGCTATAAATAACTTACGTCATTTACGTTCAAACATAACTTCACAACTGGCCAAAGACGTCGCGTGATCCCGCAAAGTATTCTTGTGGGATCCTACAGTTCCTACAGGCTTCCTATAACATGATGTCACAACTGGCCAGAGACGTCGCGTGATCCCGCAAAGTATTCTTGTGGGATCCTACAGATTCTACAAACTTCCTACAACGTCCCGTAAGTTGCGTGCATGATCCTACGACTGCCTCCGTTAGACTAAGAGTCTAATAACAGGAGCAAGTAACTTTGTAGAGCATATAGTTTTGAGCCCCGAGGCTCACTAGCTTGAGGAAGTTAACTCATGGATTGGCATCTATGGGGACCACCATGTATTTTTACACCAAAAGTCTATCTAAAAATACATGGGAAAATCGGTCCCCAAAGTGTCAGTCCTCACTACTCTTAGCCATCGATTACCCTGTTTTCATGTTTAAAACATGGTAAGTATGCCTTCATTCTCAGTCGTAACTGTTTATTTCTGTATCCATAGACCATCCAGTTTAATGATGAATTCATGAGGCCGAGACTTAAACTCCAGCTTTGTAGCTTACTCAGTGTCAGGTCATGTCTGAAACTCACTGTAATAGACACCACGCAATAAGGCAGCCAGCAGACTAGAAACAATCCTTGAACAATTCCCATTGTTTTCACCTTGTAAATATCACGGGTTTCGCGTCTGAAGCTAAACAACCTTTCTTCCGCGTAGATTTGTCTGGACTTTTGCACGGCTATTTTTATAACTATCCCGTACATGATAAAGTTCAGGAGCAGTATGAAAATGAAGTTGCTATTCATAACTTTTTGGTAAATTGGAGTATAGACTTGATCCATCATGCAGCTGTAAGGTAAATTTACGTCATAAAAATTCCATCCGGATAAAGGTAAACAGGCCCAAAATGCAACATACGTCCAACCGGAAAGCAACATGAAAAATAAACGACGTTTGGAGAAGGCCTCTAAATACTGCATTGGGTAGCATATAGCGATAAATCGGTCAACTGACACAAGAAGCAAGCCATAACAAGTTCCGCCCACCGATAAAATCAGAATAGAAGCTTTTGTTAAACACACGTATTTATCCGAGTTGTATCCTGCCACAGAAGTCACAATAGCAAATGGGAACAACACTGCGCTTACTATAAGATCAGAAATTGCGAGATTCCCTATTAGTGTATGAATACTAGATCGCACTCCATTGTAATTTATTATGCACAGCAAAATCAGTACGTTTCCGAACACCGTAGGTACACATATGACTCCACAAACAACATCCCAAACAAGACTCTCTACAAAGCTACTGTCAAGTGAAAGCGAATCGCTTGTTTCGTTTTGTAAAGATGTGTTCTTAACATAAACCATTTTGGTATGTTTCACACATGCAGGAAAGTAGATTACATGTATCCGTCGAATTATTTATTTCATAAACGAATTTAGCATTATTTAACGTCTCGTGGTCAGCGCAACTATAACTTATTTTATTTTATATTTGCATTACATAAAAGTTAATTGCATGTCAAGTTTCTTCTAATTAGAATTTGTAAGATAAGGTGTTTAATATAGCTTATTGTTTGTTTGAAAAACACAGCCTTCGTATTTGCTAATAATTTTTCTGGACTTTATTTCGAGACTGCATTGTTTATTGAGCTGTTGAAATGGCTGATAAAGGGTAATGACTTTGTGGATTGGTTCAAGCATATTTTTGTTTCTGTTTACATATGTCATATTTGAAATATGAAACTATATACTGTTCATTTTTTATCGCTTGAATAAACAGAAACCCTTTTTTTTTTCCTGCATAAAAATCTATTTACCAGTCGGCGTGGTTAAGTATAAAATATAAGGGAGTAAGGGGATATATTAACTGTATATAACATATAACAACATGTGGCGTGTGCATTCGCCCATTTTGATCAGTCTTCGCTGCCGGCATGGAGGTAGAGTAGACCCTAAACTACCCTTTAAGCGCGCGGCAAAGACTTTGATGAGACTGGGCAGATGTCCGGGCTAATCTGAGTCTTTGCTGGACGCACATGCCACTTTGTTGGTTTTTTTGTGTCGCGGTTTAATTATGTCTTGAAACAGTCAGCCATATACTTCTTACCGACCACTTGGTTTGCCTTGAACACTGTCACTAGAAGATGGTATCCGGACATAGTTTTCTTGTTTTCTGTATACACCCAGCTAGTATTGTTAACGTTTTTAAAGATTTCAGCTCAATACAGTTACTATCTTTTCCTGGAATCAGAAGATGCACATGTAGCCCCGTTTTCGAACTCTATTAGAATGATGTTTAACGGTGTATTCTTAAGTTCAGCTAATCATTTTCTAAATATACGCACATGTGATAAGCATATGCTGATAGATTCCGAAATGTGGTTCTGTCCGAATCATGACAAACTGCCGAAATGATGCGATTTTCGGAAACAGGGGTACCATTATCTTTCTCTTATTTAATGGTATGCTGATAAAAATTTTGTTTAAGTGTTAGTCAATTTATTTTACCAATACATAGTGTACTCGTACGAACAGTGAACATTCTGATGAGACTACACGGATGCGCAGACTGAGGCAGTGTTGTAGGCATCTACTGTAAGATACCCTTCATGTGACAAAGCTCTATTACTTCGAATATATAGAAGAAACAACTTCTAATGGACCACTTAATTACATCCCTTTTCAACAAAACAAAAAAGTACTATCGAACATGTCTCCATCTTTAATTTAATTGATGTATTGGAAGATTTTGTACAATTATACACAAGCAAGCTGTGAGTTCTGAACTTTTGTATCGTTTCTCGCAATTTCACTCTCTTCATATCGAAAAACACGTGTTTTCAGAGTTTATTTCTCTATTTTAGAAAAAAAAAAATAAAAAAATAAAAAAAATAAACATCAACTGAAATGTAAAACATTTGATCTGATGGACAAAGATGAATGAACAAGTTAAATAATTAAACAATCACTCTGTGAGAGACTCCTTTGTTCCGATATCCCGCTAAGCACACAACCTGGATTCAACGTCATGTTGATTTGATGGCAGATTATTCAACGTAACAACGTTGAATCAACTTGATTAGACGCTATGACATTGAATAAACATTGATTCAATGTTTAAATCAACGTTATTCGATGTCAGTTGTGGAATCAACGTTTAATCGATGTCATAACGTTGGCTGCCAAGAAGAATACATACACACTGCAAATACTGAGAGATCATTAACCTGACCAACAGAAACTGTGCATACTCTGACAACAGACACAACGCTTACGCTAATTGAATAGTTTGATCAGGCAGAGTTTGCGTGTGGCCGAAAGCAGGCTTTATCTGTAAACCCAAGTACCAGTGTAGACACAGGTCTAACTGCTCCTTAGGAGCAGTCCGATCAGGGTCTACACTGTTTGCCGTTCCATCTGCATTTTAGGAAGCATAATTGCTATTTAGAAACAAACTGTTCCATTTTAAGACAGTTGCGGTTACAATGGTTTGGTGGTCCAACTTTTAGTATTTTTTACGGTCTATAAGAAATAAATAAATGTATACGCATTTTCGGAGTGCCCAGTACAGAGCATGGTCAAAATTTTACAGATATGTACAGATGAAGCTGTTTGGCTTTCAGTGCATGACTATGTAGAGTGGAGTCGGGTAATATCGGACAGCGGGTAAATTCGGACATACTATTACAAACAGTGAAAATCCAGATGATCATGAGCCGTCTCATCAAGATTTTCACTGTTTGCCAAGTTAATTTTGTTTAAATTCCAAACAACTGACATATAAAGAAAACAATGTCACTGTCCGAATTTACCTGCTGTCCGAGTTTACCGACTTTCCTATACACATGTACAGTATCGATGAAATGAGATTCTACTAAAACAATCTGCAATCTTAATAATAATAGCCGCGACACGACAAAACCAACAAAGTAGCATGTGCGCCCAGCGAAGACTCAGCTCAGCTTGGGCATCCGCCCAGTCTGATCAGAGTTTTCGCTGTTCGCATGTAGCTAGTTTAGACCTTTAGCTACCCTATAAGCCCACAGCTAAGACTCCGATCACACTGGGCGGATACCCAGGCTGATCTGAATCTTCGCTGGGCACAGATGCCACTTTGTTCGTTTTGACATGTCGCAGCCCATTAATTTTTGTCTTCGTAATAAGCTTCAAACCACAATAAGTATACCTCCTGAAAACTGCTACTGCCGTAAGTGAGCATCCAGTACAGGTGCCAGACTTTGTCAATACAGTACTAAACAGCTCTCTCGACCAATAAGTCTCACACAAGAGAACCGCCGCTGGGTTTTAGCTGGTCACATTTGCAAGGCCGTCGTCGGCAGTCCGGCCGGTCCGGCCATGGCCGGACCACTTTTTCTGCCGCGAATATGGTATTGGCCGTACCACTTTTTTCATTCGGCCGAATATGATATTGGCCGGACCACTTTTTCTGTTATTCCTTCTTAGCCTTGGTCTCAAAATGCATTAAAATCGCTTCTAGAGACGTCCTGAATTCAAAAATTTTCTCGGGGGAGGCCCCTGAACCCCCGTACGACAGGAAGGACATCCCCTCTCGTGCTCTCCCCCACTCGTGCCTAAATTGAGTTTCACAAGCAAAATGGTCTCAAAATGCATTAAAATCGCTTCTACAGACGTCCTGAATTCGAAAATTTTCTCATGGGAGGTAAATACTCATAAATTAAATTGAGTTTCACAAGCGAAATTGGTCTTAAAATGCATTTAAATCGCTTCTCGAGTCGTCCTGAATTCAAAGATTTTCTCGGGGGAGGTCCCCCGAACCCCCTTACGAGAGGAGGGATACCCCTCTCGTGCTCTTCCCCACAAGTGCCTTCGGCACTCGGGGCGTTCCATGGCCGTACCACTTTTCAAAACCCGACGACGGCCCTGATTTGTGAGCACAAGATTCAGGTGCCAGACTTTGTTAATACAGTACTAAACAGCTCTCTCGACCAAAAAGTCTCACAAGAGAACCACCGCTGGGTTTCAGCTGGTCACATCTAAGTGAACACATGGTTCAGGTACCAGACTTTGTTTATACAGTTCTAAAACAGCTAATGAGTTCTGAGAGTTTCACACGTAGAACCATCACTGGGTTTTAGCTGGTCACATCTAAGTGAACACATGGTTTAGGTGCCAGACGTTGTTAATACAGTTCTAAACAGCTAATGAGCTCTGAGAGTTTCACACATGAAAATCATCACTGGGTTGTAGCTGATCACAACTAAGTGAACACATGGTTCAGGTACCATACTTTGTTAACACAGTACTAAACAGCTTATGAGTTCTGAGAGTTTCACACATGGGATCCATCACTGGGTTGTAGCTGATCACAACTGAAGTCATATAGAGGATTATCTAAGGCAAACGGCGTGTCAAATGATAGTTTATTTGAAAACATTTGGAAAGTTTGATCCTCATTGTACTTGACAGATTTGGGAAACTTCGTTTTCTTTGATTCGGTAGATGACCCTCTCCTGTTAAAAGATAAAACTCTGCATTATTTTAACAGACATTTTGACCATAAGTTTTCGTCACAGCGAAAACTTATTTATCGGTTTGATGCGCATGCCAACTATAAACATTGAAAAAAACAATCAAGAAGAGCACTGCATCAATCATTCGGATTTTTTTTTAGAATCAAAATGTAACCACTAATATATAGTCTATCGTACAATAATAAACAAGATCTCTAGATATACTGAAACTAAACAGTAAAACGCAAGATATAAAACACTGTTAAGAACCTTTCCCCGCAAACTCCACGCTCTCTGTCTCCCTCTCTCCCATCACGCCCATCACGCGCAAAAAGAAGGGGCAGCCGGCAAAAATTGGTTGATATAGGCCATTTGCTGTCTATAAAACAGGTCGTTTTGCAGATTTTCTCTTTTATCATTGGTGATAAAATTGATTTTTTTCCTCCACTGGTATTGTCAAACTAATACATAGCTGGAACCTGACTTTCAGAATTTTATCATGTCATTTTTTTGCTTTTGTCTATTCAATCCTGTACAAAAATTTACAAAATTGTCAGCTTAAGTAGAGGGGAGTACAATCATTAAATGTAATAGCTATAAGCAATGCATCACAAACAAGGCCTATTCATCACCAATCAATCGTCTTCGCAACAAATAAATAAGTGGATTTCATTTTTACACAGATGAAAAGATTAACAGATATATAGGTGCCATTGAGTAACTCAGTACAATTAACTAGCAGTTAACATAGGTAAATATTGGCCATTCTATGGCTGTTCCATAATTAAACTTACTCCCTTGTAAAATACAGTTAAAATATCTTCTAAAAATGGGCAGTTTTCAAAAGAAACTTTTTAGTTTTAAAGTATAATTTTGAGGAAAATTATAGATAAGTTATGTATAAGATAGACATTAAAAATGCGCTTTACTTCACAGTGATAGCTGTGGTAGTTTTAGAGATATTTAGCAAAATGACCTGTTTTATAGACAGCAAATGGCCTATACCAGATTGTTTTAAAAGTTTTGGAGTTGTGCAAACGTTACGCGTACCTATAATACTTACACCTTGTTAACTTTGTTTTCAATGAAGTTTTGAAACGAAAAAGAGCTGTTACGAAAAAAAAAAGAGTCACAGTTACCAAACAACCTAGTCATCAGGTCGTTTTGTAACTATGACTATTTTCGTTTCGAAACAGCTCTTTTTCGCTTCGTAACAGCCCTTGTATATACACAGTTAACCAGGGGTGTTACCCAATAGACTATCTCAATGGTATAAATAAAAATATGGTAGGTACCCAGCAGGCACTTAACGTCAAAATGACGTCGTACTGACGTCGATGCGACGTCATTACGTCGCATCGACGTCAGTACGACGTCATTTCGACGTCATGTGCCTGCTGGGTAGTTTCATCAGTATTTTCTTACCTATTTATACTTCTTGCTAGTATAACTGCAAACACGATGAAACATATTCCAATGACACATGATATAACGATCACAAACGGAAGATGGTTCTTTACCCATTGCTGAAACGAAAACGAAGCTAAATTTAATTTGGGTGGAGTCAGAAGAAAACGGATCTTCGATTATGTTTACTGTTTACTTTTTCACTATTTAGATTCTCCAGTATCAATAGACTGTGTCTGCGAGCAGGGAAGTGTTTATGCGAACTGGAATTGCTAGGATTTTACGTCTGTTGGATTAGCTGTTAACACGTGTCCTTGCTATATTTATTATTGACGCATCTTTATTTTAGTTATTATCTAAAGATATTAAAGACTGACTAGAGCCGTCTATGAAAAGCACAGTTTTACGAATAATATCCCATTACAATTTTTGTGAAGGAATAATTTACTTCTGACAGTCTCTTACGATATAAACAACATGTGCCCAATAATACAGTCAAACTCTTAGCGTCCATTCTTTTGGCACCAAATATAAATACAATTAACTACTTCTAAACTTAAGAAATACTTTTGTATTAAAAGCTGATTTGGTAAATCGGTATTTGAGATCACGGTATTCAACTAAAAATGCATTTCGAGAGTATTAAGACGCAAATAAAAAGAATACTAATTTCCAATAAGAAGCGGTACTCAATACACTTCTGCCATTTAAAGTCAAATATGAAGCTGCTGATCATACTGTACCTTGATATTATCTTTCTGTCTAGAAAAGCTGGCAGCAGAAGTATGACTGTTATGTTGCTTCAGACTCTTCGCTTGAAGATGACTAGTCAACAGTTCTAAACTTTCTGGAGAATATAACCTCTTCGAGACCTCAACGGCTGTCAGAATGTCGCCATTATGTTGTACGATGAACGAGACGTCGGTTACAGCAACACTGAAATAACACTGATAAATACATTACTGGACTACCTTCAGTGAAGGAAGAAGATACATGTTTTTGCAGAATTAGAAAAAGGAGAGGCATTGATTTTTTTATCGTTGCGAAATAATTACTTTCCTAGAAATATACCAAACAAAGTACGATTTTACTGTTTAATTTACCTTTTAAAGCATGATTAGAAAATGTCTATAAATCCGTATTTCTAATCAAATCTCGTTCAGTCTTCATCATGGCGTAGACGAGTATCTGTACCTTCATTATGCATGAAAAAATAAGCATTAATGATATCGTTGACAAGGATTTCCATGCGTTTTTTTAAGCTTACTGTCTGCATGGACTGTAGAGTACAAATGTGTATTTGGATATTGTGAGTTTTGCTTGTGTTTTAAACGTCAAAACACGTCAGCAAATAGTCGCTGTTTTACGTCAAGAAAGGAATGCGATTCCTCAGCATTCGATTTGGACTATCATCAGTTCTATGCGCGGAAGATATACGGCATGCATACGAACCAAGGGAGGTTACACCTCTTATTGAAAACTGTGACATTGAAAACTGACCCCTGCCTTGTTCAGAGACCCGTCACAAAGTACTGAATTGACACAATTAAATCAAATTTTCGAGTTGAACTGTCCGATTGTCTACCTCTAACACTATATGTTATATTTTCTTATTTTTTTTGTAATTTCAAAGAAAATACCAAAATATTACTGTGTGCGTTTCTTTTTTTGTTTGGTATATTTTGAGGAGAAAAATATACAAACTAGGTTAAAAAGTAAATGTTATGCAGAAGGAGGCAACATATTTACTACCGATATAGAATTTGTACAATATTTTACAAAGGAACGCAATTACTCCCGGATTTGAAAAAAGCAAGGTAGTTATTTTCCTTCCAGAACATAATTAGGTAAATATTATGCAAAATGGGACACTTGAATTACTTATCTTTGTAATACATGTTTGAGCAGCATGTGAATGTACAACATGTACTACTAGTCCAGGCAAACTGGCGATTTTTTTCCCTAAACCCAAAACAAATTGCAACAAAAGCTTTTTTGCATTTTTGTTGAGGACTAACATTCACATATGACATATAAAAAGTAGGATAAAATCAGATAATGCAACATATATTTTTTTTCTGCATTTTTACATGCGCCTTTTTGCGACTTAAATATACCAATTATTTGTAATGTTTTATGTGACATAACATTATTGCTGTGTGTTTTATTTCTAAAAACCTATTCTTCTGCCTCTGCCAGAATTGAATCTAGAAGCTTAAGATTGAATTTGGCGAGTTTTCTTGTTGAATATAAAGCCATCTAGGTCTAAAAATGGTATAAATTACCCCACCCACTTTATTCTGCCTTAAAATCTGAAGAGAATTTTTGAAGGTCAGTAACTGAACTGCAACAAGAAATATATCATACTGATGACTTAGCATAAACATGCTTCAATTTGGAATACTGATCTCTGAAGGCATGAGACGCCCAAAACAAAGGCACAAAGAGCAGAATACTACATGCATAATAACACAAACAGTGCAACATACTTATGAATAGTCTTTGTAAATCTCCTCGGCAGGATTTATGAACGGGACCACTAAACATTGCTAAGTACTAAATATGTAAGCTCTGGGCCTCATGGTTTTAGAGAAGATGATTTTTTAAAAGATTTTTCCTATTATAAGTCTATGGGAGCTAATGACCCCTGGGGTGTGGCCAATTTGGGCCCCAGGGGCATGGTTAGCAGGATTGTTTTACATGACAACTGAACATTGCTAAATACTAAATATGTAAGCTCTGGGCCTCCTGGTATCAGAGAAGAAGATTTTTGAAGGTTCTTTAGCGATATAGCTCTATATAAACAAATGACCCCCCTGGGGAGAGGCCAGTTTGGACCCCAGGGGCTTGACTGGCAGGAGTTATGTAGGGAACCACTAAACATTGCTACATACTAATTAAATATATAAGCTCTGGGCCTCATGGTTTTAGAGAAGAAGATTTCTTAAAGTTTTTCCCATTATAAGTCTATAAGAGCCTATAATAAATCCCGGGGGGGGGGCGCAATTTGGATCCCAGGGGCATGGTTGGCAGGATTTATGTACGTTGGCAGGATTCATGTACGTGACCACTAACTATTGCTAACCATTGCTATATACTAAATATTTCAGCTCTGGGCCTCATGGTTTCAGAGAAAAGATTTTGAAGGTTCTCAGCTATATAGCCCTATATTACCAAATGACCCATATGGGGGGGGGCAGTTTGAACCCATGGGCATGGTTGGCAGGATTTATGCAGGGAACCACTAAACAATGCTACATACTAAATGTTTAAGCTCTGGGCCTCATGCTTTCAGAGAAGATTTTTAAGGTTTTCACTTCATAGGACAATGGGAGCTAATGCCCCAGGGGCGTGGTCAATTTGGACCCTAGGGGCATGGTTGGCAGGATTTATTTACGTGACCACTAATCATTGCTACATACTAAATATGTAAGCTCTGGGTCTCATGGTTTCAGAGAGGAAAGTATTTGAAGGATCTTTAGCTATATAGCCCTATATACACAAATGACCCCCTGGGATGGGGCCAGTTTGAACCCCAGGGGCATGGTTGGCAGGGTTTGTGTATATATATATCAGCTCTGGGCCTCATGGTTTCAGAGAAGAAGATTTTTAAAGTTTTTATCATTATAAGTCTATGGCAGCTAATAACCCCTGGGAGTGCCCAATTTTGAACCCCAGAGCCATGGTTGGCAGGATTTATGTACGTGACCACTAACCGTTGCTACATACTGAATATGTGAGCTCTGGACCTCATGGTTTCAGAGTGAAAATGTTTGAAGGTTCTTTAGCTATATAGCCCTATATAAACCTAATGGGCCCCTATGATGGGGCCAGTTTGGACCCCCGGGGGATGGATTGGAAGGAGTGATGTAGGGGACCACTAAACATTGCTACATACTAGATATATAAGCTCTGGGCCTCATGGTTTCAGGGAAGAAGATTTTTTAAGGTTTTCTCATTATAAGTCTATGGGAGCTTTATGTTGACATGGCAACAGAGTTCCAATCTGATCTGCCCTATAACCTTATGCAGTCAATCCCCCACCCCAACAATGCTACACATAAATTTTGATCAAGATTAGTTTAGGAGGTATGGACTACGGACCAAGGCTATACTTTAAGCTCACCTTGACAGGTGAGCTAAAACCTTAAAGAACATCCCATATTTTAACATGAAATTTCCAATTCCATGACCTAGACCTCAAGGTCACTGAGGGGCAAGGGTGTAAAACGTAAGATCATTATCTAGCATAAGTGAAAGTATCAACTTAGGCTATCAATGGGTTAAGAGATATGGGTGTTTAAATAACCTATAACACCCAAAAGGTGGACATGGACGCGGGTGCAAACGCGGAGGCCGACACCGGGGTGACAACAATAGCTCTTCCTGAACGTCGTTCAGGCGAGCTAAAACAATGACTTCTTTCCAGAGGTGTGGGCGGGGTGGGGAGGTAGCTGTTAGGTGGGTAGGAGGTATTAACTAGCAAAGTAAACATTTTACCATTTGTGAATGCAAAAATGTCATGGAAGTCATCACCTAATATCCCAAAGCATGTCCAAGTTATCTTATGTGGCTTATCAGAGGGCCTCAAGGAAGACTGGTTCGCCAATTAGGTTACCCATTTTAAATAAAGACCTTACTTACTTTACTGTCTATCTGCATATTGAACCCTCTAGTGGATTATCCTTTCAACATATGAAGTATTTAGCCGGGAAACATAGTGCAGTCGGTAGCGCGTCTGACTCAAGAGCCAAAGGTCCTGTGTTTGATACCCGGTCCGGCTACTTACTTCCGTTTCTCCTTCCGCTGATTCAGGAAGGAAAGTTGTCAGCTACTGGCCAAAGTATGTGCACTTAGTACTGCTTAACTGCACAGGAGGTCTAAGCCGGCCAAAGAATAGTGTCGATAGGTTAATTTACCATCCCGACATGACCATGGCTGTTTACCGTGGACGTGAATCAACAAAACATGACTCTCAGATGTCCTGTCATTTGATAAATAGGAGTTACATCAAGCTGTTTTTAGCTCACCTGAGCCGAAGGCTCACAGGTGAGCTTATAGTATAGGCAGGCATCCGTCGTCCGTCGTCCGTCGTCCGTCGTACGTCGTCCGTCGTCCGTCAACATTTTCAAATGACATCTCCTCTGAAACTACAAGGCCCATTGTTACTAAATTTCATATATAGCATCTATAGGCAGGGGGAACCAATAATACTGTTTTTTATCCAAATTGCTTTGGAACTTTGGTTGCTATGGCAACTTAAAGTTTCCATTGACTTATATGGGAAAAATTGAAAATTTGCATTTATTGCTATGTCACTGCAGATATTTTGACAAAACTTTTACAGAAATGTTCCTTGAATAGTCCTCCATCAACCACATGAATTTTTGTCAACTGCACAATTTGGCTGGTTGCCATGGCAACCGAATGGTTAAAAATAGAAAAAATATTCAAAAATCATCTCCTCAGAAACTATGCAACCAATAAAGCTCAAACTTCACAGAAAGGATCTTGGCACTGCCCTCTATAAAAGAACTGTTTTTCTTGGCAATTGCTCTAGCAGTTTGGTTGCTATGGGAACTTAAAGTTGCCATTGACTTATAATGGCAAAATTGAAAATTTGCATTTATTGCTATGCCACTGCAGATATTTTGACAAAACTTTTATAGAAATGTACCTGGAGTAGTCTTTAACCAGCCTTGTTAAATTTATACAAATTGGGCAATTTTTCTGGTTGCCATTGCAACAGAATAGTTAAAAATGGAAAAATATTAAAAAATCATCTCTGCATAAGCTGTGTGGCCAACAAAGCTCAAACTTTACAGAAAGAATCTTAGTACTTGCCTCTATAGAATACTATTTTTCATGGCAATTACTCCAGCAGTTTGGTTGCTATGGCAACTAAGAGTTTCCATTGACTTATAATGGGGAAAATGGAAATTGGCAATTTTTGCTGTCTCACGGCTTTTATTTAGATTTTCTTTCTACAGAAATGTTTCTTGAATAGTCCTCTATATTTCATATGAATTTTCTCCAAATCGCTGAATTTGATTGGTTGCCATGGCAAAATATAGGGTAAATTTTCGAAAAAAAAAGAAAAAATGAAAATATCTTCTGCTCAGAAGCCATATGGGGGATGAAGCTGATATTGTGCAAACATGTTGATGACAGAAGCCTCTACATGAATTTTGTTTTTTCTTCCAATCCAATAAGAACTTTGGTTGCTATGTCAACTTATAGTTTCCATTGACTTATAATGGGGAAAGTGAAGCCATGAGGAGGATGAAGCTGATACTTTGCATACATATTAATAACATTAGCCTCTACCTAATGTATATTTCATATTATCATTGCCCATGTGAACTGGTTGCTATGGCAACTTAAAGTTTCCATAGACTTACAATAGGGAAAGTGGACATTTGGTATTTATTTCTGTGTTACGGCAGATATTTTGACAAAAGCTTTACAGAAATGTTCCTAGAGTAGTCCTCTATCAGCTATAAGAATTTTGCCCAAAGACCTGATTTTGATTGGTTGCCGTTGCAATTGAAGGGCCAAATTTTCAATTTTTTCATTTTTTTTTTTTTTGCCAAAGATCTTCTTCTCAGAAGCCATAAAGGGGGATAAAGCTTATTTTTTGCATAAATGTTTGTGATATTATCCTCTACATAAATGGTGTGTTTTATTGCTGTTGTGCATGTTGTTTTGTTGCTGTGGCAACTTAGTTTTTCCAACATAACCTCAGTGCTCAGGTGAGCGATATAGGGCCATTGGCCCTCTGGTCTTCTATTTTTCTGTCACAGTCTTCATTTAAAAACATTGATTCTGTTTACTATCTTCATTACCATCCATATTGTCCATCTGAATAGAGGTTATGGTAAAAGCAAAGTTTGCACTGGTGGGTGGGGTAAACCAATAGTAATATACTATATGATCGACTGGTTATGCAAAATCAGCAAATTTAATGGTAGACAAAAGCTAAAGAACAGTATATAACTGTTTTATCAACAACTTCTATGAATTAAACTTGTTTTTAATGATGTTTAAAAGTGGCTTTCGGACCCAAAGTAGCTGTGCAATGGTTTAAACCCTTCGAAAACAAGACATATGAATTAAATCAAGTTTCGCATTCTCCGATTTTGTCCTACTTTTAGTATGTTAAAAATGTAGGTCTTAGGAGCTTATTACTGCAAAGAAACCTTTTGTTACAATTTGTTTTAGGTTCCCCCACAATTTGACTGGACTATACTATCCTAAGCTGGTAATGGGACGTAATTCAGTTATGTGTTCCATTTCAATTCAAAACACGTTATCTCACCCATTATCTGTGGTCTCAAATGTGCTAGACGTCACGTGTACTAGTACAGTTTGAAGCTCTGTCATGTTATGTGACAGTACAGTAGTAACGATTTCTTCAACTGGTTGGTGTAGACCCACTTTGTGTCCCTCTATCATCATGTTGCACGAATAGATTTCCAATGGTTCTGCAAATTATAGGGAAATTTATATAATATAATTGTATACTGTTCTTTCGTTTTGTAAACAGTGCACTGTATATTAAAGGACAGGGCATTATATAATTACAACTTATTTATATTTTAGCTGCACTGTTCCCTGTCAAATTTAATTTTGTGTCTATGTTGGCAGTGTAAATGCTAAGAGACTGAGCAGTAATGTTATTTCAATCAAGAAAATGTATTTAAGAAAATACATGTTTTTGTGTAGAATTTGCTTTACTTTGACGTTAATATTGGTTGTAGTAAGCTGAAACAGCCTGATACTTTATTAGCATTTAGCACATAAAACGCACAATTAAAGTTTGAAATGGAGACGCAAGGACCTAGTTAAGGCCGACTAAGTTTCAATCGTAAGCTTCTTTCTGAACCTCTGAAACAATGTCGTTTCGTGTATGTAGGGACAAAATTTTATGCCCAATATCTGATTAAGCTTTCAGGAAAAGGAAATGTTTGCAAGTGACATGCTTCTCTCTCTCTCAAAAAAAAAAAAAAAAAAAAAAAACTGGAGTATTACCTGGTATTCGGTAATTGGCTTGTTTCCCTGAGTTCGCAGCAACTGTTGGTGGTAAGGAATTCGCAGTTTGTTTACTTCTACCTTGTATCTCATTCACTTCTGTAACGTCAACATTAACAGTTTCAGTTCTCTCTGTACTTGCAAATGTTTCTTCCGGAGAAAGCATTTTAGTAGCGTTGGCAGGCAACACTGTTGCAGTGCTTGTCATATCAGACTCATTTGTTTGAGACTCGGTAAGATGAAATGGCTCAAGGGTTTTCGGTTGTGCAGCCTGTGATTGTGTCTCTGGATTACCTTCTGAACGCTTTGTTAGCATTTGCGTTGAAACAGAAGTGGCTGAGTTTGCCAGTATAGTTTGAGAGTCGGTAAAATGCAAAGAACGAGTGGTATCCGGGTACAGAGTTTGTGATTGTTGTGTCTCGGAAAACGTTTCAATTGCATTTGTAGTCATTGAAGTTGTTGGTTTGACTTTCATCTCACAATCTTCACCAGAAAATCCTGGAAACCAAAACGATAGATACACATGTTTATATAAAAAATTGCAAATTAAACTCATAACAATAAGCATGACAAGTGCAGATTCTAAAGAGCTGTCATTTTATAGATTTGTTTTCACAAAGCCTGCCTGTTTTGATCTATTACATTAATGTGCACGGTCGAAAAAATACTAGAAAAGACAATTCCGACATTTTGGTTGAAAAGTCTAAAAAGCTGTGCATTTGAAAGCCAGCTTTATTCTTTATTGCATGTGTTCTTAAGTGACGACATAAGAAAGGACAAAACGAAATCAGGAAGAGTACTGTTGCCATACAAATAAAGATCCTACAAATAACTGCTTAACTTAAGGCATGGGCCAACTATGGATGCTTTAGGTGCAAGATAAGGGTGGGTAGAGGGTGGGGTGGGTGTTTTTGTCTATCATTATCATTATTATTTTAGGAGCAGTCTGGTCAGGTCAACACTATTTGCCAATTCCATCAGCATCGTTTGGACGCATTACTGCATTGAAAACCAAATTGTTCAAGATTAGGACAGTTACGGTAATCATTCCTGGGGCCGTATTTATAAAACGACTTAAGTGGTTGCTATGCTGTTGCTAAGGCTAAATTTCTATGAAGGAGATTTCCTGCAACTATAAAATTCGCTCTGGAGGAACAGTCTGAAAAGGACTGTTCCTCCAGAGCAAATTTCATAGTTGTAGAGAATCTCCTCAATAGAAATTTAGCCTTAGCAACAGCATAGCAACGTCTTATGTGGTTTTAAAAATACGGCACCAGGTATCTCTTTTTTTTTTAATTTTTGGCGCAACATCATATTTACGGAAAAGAAATACAGACCTGGTTTACAAATTCTCTCTCCTGTCCAGGAGCATATATAATTTGATCCGTTGACACAGTAAATGTCGCAGTCTGGGCCGTAGTAGTTAGTTTGACAGGTTACTAACAAAGCTATAGTAAGTCTGAAAATAAACACGGTATAAATGCGATAGGTCATATCATGTCCCATTCAGTTATATAATTTGAACTTTTTGTCATTTGTATTGAAGTAGACTAGGCATACATTGCCAAAAATAAATGAGCCGCGACATGACAAATCCAACAAACTGGCATGTGCATCTAGCAAAGTTCAGATCATCCTTGGTAGCAGCCCAGTTTGGCCAGAGTCTTCTCTGCGCCCTTAAGGGCTGGCTAAGGATCTAAGCTAGCTCCGTGCGAAGAGCAAATACTCTGATCAGACTAGGTGGATGCCCAGGCTGATCTGCGTCTTCGCTGAGCGCATATACCACTTTGTTAGTTCTGTCGTGTTGCGACTCAATAAGTTCTGAAAGGGAGACGTCCTTGACTCCATTCTCATAACGATATTCTCCAGGAAGCTCAGCTGTGAAAGGGAGACAAAACTAAGTTCATTTTTGGCTCGCCTGAACGAAGTTCAGGAAGAGCTATTGTACCACCCCCGGCGTCGGCGTTGGCGTTGGCGTCGGCGTTGGCGGCGTCGGCGTTGGCAAAATGTTGAAGTTTTACTTTAAAGTTTTTAAGGTGATGGGCAAGTCGCTGTCAGGCGAGCTATCCTGTCCCGGTGACAGGTCTTGTTCTGCTTCAAGTCTTGCCAGTATCCGTTCCAAAGCGGTTCTTCTGTTTTTTATTCAAGTACTGTATTTTTGTTGTTTTTGTTTCATACCTGCATTACATTTGAGATAACTAAAGTCATTAGTAGCTTACAACTTGTCATACGAAAAAAATCAGATTGACTGATAAAACTGCTTGGGATACTACCTGCGTTAAAAAAATAACCGTTGCATTATTAAACAGACTCGGCGCCAGGAGGTGCAAGTTATGGATCCGTTGAGCCTCCTGGGGAACCTCCTTATGAGAACTGGCAAAGGAAAATCAATGTTGAAATACAATGAAACGCCTTTTGTTAAGTTTTATGGATAATGTTCAGTTTTTACTTCGATAAATCCATAAAACTAGATTTCTGTAAGAGATTTAGTCAGTGTGTGAGTGATTCGCCTGAGTTTACCTAAAAATCCACACAAATAAAACTCATTCACTTTTGCTAGACTGTTTACATTAGATATCGTCGCAAAAAGTAGTTCAAAGTAAGTCGAAGTTTTCAGCCCAGGAAATTTATCGCTGTATGAAAACCGTTTTCAACTTGCTTTCGACCAATCAAATACCACTAAATTAGCATGTAAATGTTTAGTAGGAATAATAATGATAATTAAAAAAGTTTCCAGGGATGATGTCAGCTTCGATTTGACCTACCTTACTTTAGTTCCATTAAGCACTGCAGTGACCTTCTCTGGACTTGGAATGGATGCAAATGTGTAAAACAAATGATCTATGTCGTCATCTTTTGTTGTGCTGTCGTAATCTTTGATGTCCACGTCTACAGAGAGAGAACCCTGAAAGAAACGATTATAATAATGACCCAAAAATTAAAAATTGGGGAACCATTACCAATTACTGAACATGTTGATTATAGCATGGGATGAAGGCCAGGGTTTCCGTAGCCTTGTGGCTTTGGGGCAAGGGGTATTACAGGTCTCAAGTATTTTAAAAAGAACATATGAAACGAAACTCATCCCTCCCACTTCGCTGTCTTTAACCTTCCCCGATTCAAGAAAAGTATCCATATAGTGCTGGACTGAAAGAAAAACTTTTAGTCACTAGCTGGCCCATTGGCAATTTGAACATTTGACCTTCTGCACCATAACCGTGATTATGAGGACATGGTTCAAATTTACATATGTCATGACAAACATTGCATGCATTAAGCTTTACTTTGTGTGACCAGGTACTTCTGTTTTAATTCTGAGAATCAGTATGGCAAAACTGGACGTTTCTGTGTGCCGCCTATCTGCGGTAGCCTATCTCTGGACATTTGAAACGCGACACGACAAAACTAACAAAAGTGACATGTGCGCTCAGCGAAGGCTCAGATCAGCCTGGGCATTCGCCCAGTCCTATCAGAGTCATAGCTGTGCGCTTCACGGGTAACTAAGAGTCTAAGCTACCCCTATGCCGACAGCAAAGACTCTGATCAGATTGGGCGGATGCCCAGGCTGAACTGTGTCATTTATGTCCATGAAATGCATTTGTATGTATGTGAGAAATTTGTACAAATAAATAAAGTTTAAACTAACTGTGTCATTTCTTGGTGCACATGGCACTTTGTTGGTTTTGTCGTGTCGCGGGCCATTTATAACGTTCATCCAATCACGTTAAGATAAATGGATTCACTTTAAGGGGAAGCAACCCCGCCATTTTCATTAATGTTCCACTCCAAATGGGATTAAGCTCTTTAATGGAAGGCATTTGATCGTCTTGTAGCAAGCAATTTCTTTTAAGAGTAGAAGTCTGTGTGGAAGGGCCCAATAATTTTACTCAAAGGGAGATAATTTCAGACATGCAGCATTTCTAACTATGGTTGAAGCCGTTTAGTGGGAGTTTCGCATTAAATGACGATGTGCTTTTACTCACAGACATTAGCGCTAGACATTCGTGAAGTGCAGAATGCTATTTGCCATGTGCAAAGCGAGTTATGATTGAAATTGGTGAAATTGAATTAAGGGCATTAACTGCAAAACAATATGTTTTTGTGTTTTGCAGACCCACACGTTTGCCAAAATGACATTGTCATTATTTCTACGCAGGCATTTACACGAGACCCAATATTCCAAATCTAAAACTGTATCCAGTCTATCACTTTCCCCCATATTTACTTCCAAATCGTGGAAGTAATTATGTGTATTTGATATGTGTTCTAGCTGTTTGCTCGGGAAAGTGGAGTACTGTACCCTTTTTATTGCCTGTGAGTATATCATGAAATGTTTGTTTGGATTTAAAAGAAACGATTTATAATTCGGGCAGTATTAGAAAAAGAAACGAAGTAGAAGAAGAAAAAGAAGAAGAAGAAGAAAGAAAAAGAGAAAGAAAATGCTAACAGTTGCCTACCTGTAAGGTATCTAAATTCATTGCCAGATGATTTGGTTGTATATTTCCATGTGTCAGATCGGTGACATGTACATTGTTTTCTCTGGTGGTAGTAACACACTTTGATGGCCCACTGTAATAATAACAAACATTTTTGAGGGCTTTAAAGTGTAAAATATACAGACTAATATCTTATTTTAGGGTACAGATCCAATGTCGATTGATGTCCGTGTCAACACATAGACAATGGTGGGATGATAATTTAAAGGCTGTGTGCAATGGAAACCAGTTGTCGGTTTGACGAATACCACCGCTAGCGGAACTTGAGCCCGGTACCGCTAGCAACGTAAGCCAGAAACATCTTCTACATTCCTGAGGAGTGGTTGGGTGGTGCGATGGTGCTAGGCACAACTTCCAGTGCCGGGGATTCCTACTTCTTTGGAGAAAAGTAGGGCAAGGGCCTACTGTCCTTGCAGTAGGTGCGGTTGGGGGTTGTTTGGCTCTATTTTTTCTGGTCTATCATTTCTCTTCTTTCTCCCTCTCTCTGGGAGACGGCCCGAAATAGACTGAAATACTGCCTCAAAGGCCGTTAAACCCAAAACAATCAACCAACCAACTACAGCTCTGTCACAGGAGCTCAAAATTTACACTGAGAAAAAGGGCCTCTATAATTTATACTTTAACAGAAGTTAGTGTGACGAGCTAAGGTGACCCCTTCAAACAATCTCCTCATACGGCATACAACCTCATAGGAGTATTACGTACCCTTTTGTTTGCCTCATACTTTTGAGCGAACATGTATATTTGAGACTAGAACGTGATAACCACAAGTATTTACCTGGGGATATGATTCATGCAGATTCTGAAATAAGGATCACATTCAGAACATTTTGCAGGACCGATTTTGACAAACTTGTACCCATCACAACATTTGTTAGGCTGAGCTTCATACTTCAGAAGGTCGATCTCAAATACTGCTTTCGATGTGGTGTTTCCCACTACGGTAATCTGTTGGAGAAAGAGAATCAAAGAATTGTGTTACTACATGTACTTCGATACTTTTTTCGATAATACGTAAAAGTTGATATGCGATTATTCGCGAAATTCTCTGGATCAGTCGAAGTGCATTCGATTGCCTGATGCATTGTCTTATAATAGCAACCAACCAACGAGTTGGTTGCCGCCGAAGGCGGCAAACAACGAGAGTTGGTTGCTTTACGATTAAGGCGTATTTCTGTTCTATTCTATTCTGTCCCGTACCACTAAGGCTTCGAAATTTTTGTGTCACTGAATTTCCGGTCGGCGTTTTTCTTTCTATGGAGAAAAGAGACGCTGGCATTTTTATTGGACGAAAATAAATTCCTGAACTTCCGCCGACACTTCCCTGGCAACACGCGTCTGAATTCCAAAAAAAAAATCCTATGATGGCCGTCAGAATATTCGGCTAGAAGGCCGTACAGCTCGAAAAAAACAACAACCCTTACCTACCTTTCAACTGCGGCTTCTCGGCATCTGTTTATTGGTGATACGCATTATATTTCTAGGTCGGCGACAGGCATGTGCACACGTGATGTAGCTAGAAAGCTTTACAACTGTCTAGAAACTGTCTAGAAACGACAAAGGCTGACGGAGAGATGCAAAACAGCTTTTGACTTCCACTAGGTCTATCGGTTTCCCCTCAGTTATATAAATAATCTAGTAATTGATTGGATGAACCACCATTGTGACGTTGCATCTTTTATGTGTGACGTCAAAACCAATACTGGTTGCGTTCGGGTTTTTTTATGTGTTTACCGTTTATGTGTTTTTATGTGTTTATGTGTTTTTTATGTGTTTATTTATGTGTTTACCGTGATGATTCATTGACGAGTTAGAGGGTTATCATGCGAACCGAACAACCAACTAAATGTTTTGTACCACTTCAGAAACTGAGGGTGAGGTTGGGCCTGTAAAATCGATTTAAGCCCCCCAGTAATTCATTACTGACCGTTCCAAGGCGGTAGTTCTGTTGTGGTTCTTTGTTGCCTGTTTTTGGTGTCAGAATTTCTGTGATGTTTTACCTTATGTATGTTATTATTATTTTTGGTTCGGTTTGGGTTGCTGAGTGGCCACCTTTTGGGAACAAGCTGCTCACTCGGTTGGCCATATGTTCTCTGTATCTTGATTATTTGTAATCTTAGTTGTTTCCAACTATGGTTTGAGGGCTGGATTTGGATTTTGATTGTTTCAGTTCCTGGTCTTTGCATACTTTTTAATTTTGCCAATGTCACTATTGACATGCCAATGACGCTCTGAGTTTCAATATTGGCACCATTGGCTCTACCATTGAAACCAGCATTGCCGACCATTGGCTGCCAATACTGCAGACAACTAAGGGCGTGGGAAAAAATACCGTGGTGGTAAATTTGCGTCATTCAATACGGCAATTTATTGAACCCATCATAAACACTCGAGTTGACAAAGGAGAATTTTTCCCCACAATAATGAAAGAAAATTAGAAAAACTAAAGCAATGGTGCTATAGGCGCCATCGGCTCTACCAATGGTACCTTTGGCGCCATTGGCTCTACCAAAGCACTGTCAGTGGTGACATTGGCAATTTTGCCAGTGGTGCCAACGGTTGCCAATGGCACCATTGGCTGCCGATACTGTGCAGGGTTTTACGATTGCCAGTGGTACCATTCTCTCTCTCTGTCTGTCTGTCTCTTCAAAACACCTGTCCCCTGTTCTGTCTCTTGCCTAGGCCTACTTTTTTATTCTCATTTCATTATCATTTATTTGATATCTCGTGATACGAATGTGTTGTTCAGATGTCGACCGAAAATGGTAAAATCAGTCAATAAATCAATCAATAAATCAATCAATCAATTAATCAATCTCAAAACAAAAGGAGCTATCCATGCAGCTAAAATTTTCTTGTTTCAGTTTTTTACTGGAGTCATAATGTAGGTTGGTTGCAATTTAGGTGGCGCCTATTTCATATTATTTCATGCTATAAATGAAGCTAGTGACTTTTACACCGTCAAAGGTAATGGAAATATGGTTGACTCCATCTAACACCATCATTTAAAGATAATGTAGTCACTTCCACGGAAAGCAATTCCATTCCAGAGGGCAACTGTTAAAGGAAGGCCAGGCAGTGGGGAATTCCTTGTACAGAGAAGCAAACAGGAAGTCAAAAAAATATTTTACTTTGAAAAATGACGGTCAAGCATGAAGGTGTTCCCATGCATGACAGACCTCAAATAACCAGAAATCTTAAAGTTGATTGCTTTTGCATCCCTTCATTGGGACACCAGTCTACAAGAAAAAAATTATGCTTCCCTTGTTTAAGAACCCCAGCTCACCTAGAGATATCTTTAATGTAATTTTTTTACGCCAGTGGTAGGTGAGTTGTTTTTTTTTCTTTACCAATAAGAGTATGCCCCTGTCAGATGTTTTTCCAGGACACAGCTGTCTGCCTTGGAGGTGTACCCATTCACCTTGTATGCATATTTCCAGCTATATTTTGAGGGCTATTTCATAGCAAATCTATGTTAGCCTGGCTAACAAGGGATTGAGCATTGAGATAAGATCACAAACAGCCAATGCACTGACAAGTCTGGACAAATCCAAGGAGTCTCCGCTTGTTCCTGTATAGGTTTTCATGGTCGGCTTTAATTAGAAAAGAAAGACTATGATGTGAAAGCACGAATTAGCAGGCCGGTTTGAGTCTTCGCTATTCGCGAATATTTTGAGAAACTCTTTTGTTTCAGCCAAAGGCTGAAGTGAAAGTGGCTGGTGAGGCCAGGAAATAATGAAGAAATAAATTTGAATTTAAAAAGTGCATAAGTATTTTCCAGGAAGTAACGTATGTGTCCATTTACTTACCACGATAAACAGACCGAATATTATCCTATAGTCTTGCAATTCCATTGCATTCATTTTGTGTTAGAATAATAACGATATATTAAATTTTGTCAAGCATCTGATTTATTCTATCAATTTATTAACATAATGAATTGTATGAGGTTTGTTAGTATTTATATTTACTAGTTACATCATGTATACCTTGATAAAATACTGAACTGTACCGATAGTGACAGGTAGCTCTTGAGTCCCATCTATATTTTATTCAATATCGTACCATCAGCCCAGCGATTGTTATCTAGATTATCTCATCATGGTGATAACACTACAGCGCGGTATCCGTTTGTAACAGTTAACTGCGTTTCTCTCTGGGCTGCACTTATTATCCCTGAGTACTGCGAACTACGAAGTTCAATTCGGTACTTTACTGTTTAGTGGAAATTTTTCAAATGCTTATCTTTATGATTCAGAAATCCAGGTTAAAGAAAATATTCACAAATTTTTGAATTTGCGATTACCGATTGTTTTCTTTTTCTTTATTGTATTTTACTTTTTCTTCTATTTTTATTTTATTTTATTTTATTCTTTTTGAACTGGAAAATGCGGATATCTTTGCAAAAGTAAACCAAGTTAAAACATTTTCATTTTTGATTTCCAGTGTTTTTTTTTTTTTTTTTTTTTAAAGATCAGAAACAACGACATTTGTTTTCTAACTTCCCTGATGTATTTAGTTTTGGGCTCGTAAAGGCCGCCAAGAAGATGACGCTGACATATAAGTATATAAAGCGAACTGCGCAGATATACACGTTGAAGTAATTTCATAGTTTGCTTTTGGATCCCCTGGTATTCTATGCTGCTGGCCGTTCTAAAGCGGCAGTCCCGATGTTATTCTTAATTCTATGTTGCTTTGTGGTTTTTACCAGGAGCGCTTTATGTTATATTCTGCTCTTCGTCCTCGTTTTTGTGTTTGATTTAGATTTCTGATCACCTCGCTTGGGGAAGAGGGAGCCGGTTTTTCTGTCTCTTGTGCATTTGTTTGTTTTGCACGTATGTATGTGTTGTCCTTTTTCTCTTCCTCTTGGTGTCAGGGGTTGGCTGTGAATGGTGATTGTGGCATACCCTGCCCCTTTCTATTAACTTTCTTTGAGTCATTTTCTGGGATATGTTTGACCAGCTGTCTAGTCAGACCGACACGTTAGGGCATTTATAGTACCCCAAGCCCAAGGTAGATTCAGTAGAGTGAACGCTCAAAAATATAGATCCCTGCATTTGATGGCTGTCTATATAGTGCCAGTACAAATAATTCCATATTTCCAAAATACAGTTTTATTGGCGTTTTGGTAGGTCCAAATACAAAAACAAGAAATGTTCAGATTTCGACTGTGAGGAAGTATCTTCATTATTTGCAGTGACACAGGTTGGAAAATGCATGACTATGGTTTTGGAATACATTAAAGAGGATTCTAATACAGTGAGCCTATGGAAGCAATGTTTTATTCGGCAACAATTCACTGTTTCGGAGCGCGAGAGTCTAATCGCTGACGTCACTACAATTACTAACGTAATTTGTGACATTTTGAGACGTTAGGCGGCCTTACTTCTCTTTTACTTTCTAAAATCGCCATAAAAACGTAAATTTATCTTTGATACAGTTAAAAATTGTGGCGGGAGCATGAACGCGCTAGCAGATGAGTTGGGAGACTTTAAATGAGAAGAATATTTTTCAATGTTTTTGTGTGTTAGAATGGAAATAGTTCAGCTCTAGCATTGAATTGTTGAGTAACAATTTACTGTTCGTCGTTCAGTTGTAAGTAGATATATCACTCGCGCTCCGCCCTCTTGATATGATCTACTTTACAACTGACCTCCAAACAGTGAATTATTACTCAACAATTCACTACTAGAGCTTAAACAAACTAGTTTTGGGTGTATATTTTGTATATACAACCGTGTATTGAAAAATTTTGGTGCCCATTTTCATTTCAGGTTAACATCTGTTTGAACTACTTTTATATACAAATCTATTAGAAGTGGTTTGATCAAAACATTTTTTGGCACATTATACAAGCAACTGGGTCGGACCAAATGTTCTCTTTCAATATTAGTTACAGTCTTCCCCATATATACTCAAAAAAATATTAAAGGGTCAAACTTTTACTCTGCGAGTTCTGGAACATTTCAAACATTTGGTAAAATAAATCATTTCTAACTTCAATTTTATTCATTTTGTAAGTTTTACACATGAAGCTTGAACCTATAGCCTTTGTCTTGCCCAAGTCCAAGATTTAAGTCAAACTACCCCTAAAATGAAAGTTGCTTGAATTCCCATAGAGAATTGATAGTGTGTCAGTTTGGTCGGGAATAACTTCTAAAATTGCTATGAGTTTTAAACTTCTTATAGCTTGCTGAACTTAAAAAAGATTAAACTTGATGACTATCGAGCAATTTTTCAAAAACTTCATGAATTGGCGAAATCGAAAATTTTGGTGAATTTGTTCCCTATGGACTTCAAACAACTCTGATTTTGAGGGTGGTGTGAATTGAAGTCTGGACTTGGTTAAGATATAGGCTATAGTTTCCAATTTCATGTGTACAAAACTTGCAAAATGAATGAAATGGAAGGTGGAAATGATTTAACTAAATGTTTGAAATGTTCCAGAAATCGCGGGGCAAAGTATGACCCTTTAATATTTTTTTCTAGTATAATAATACAGTAGCGCGACGTTAAGGCAACGACGTACAAAATAATGATAATTTACGTGAGCTTTAGAGCTCAAATAATGTCATTTTTCCAACATCTTATACATTAATGAAAATCTTAAAGTGAAAGCAAGTTTTCAAAAGCGGTTTCAGTTGCAGTAGATATTAAGCTGAGAAATTATGCTTCATAGGAAATAAATATTATGTGAATGTTTTACAATAAATACAGCACAAAAGTTATAAAAACATATAGAAGGGATTTAAAAACTTTTTATCCTTTAATTTTGAATAGCCTATAAAACAATCGCAGCTACTTTCACTACAATTTCACAACCTATATATTCTTTTATATCTAATAATGTCCGCATCACAAATTTAAAATCGGTCAGCCGAATCGGCCAGGAATCCGCACGTCTTCCTCTTGTTCGTAGTACAGTTTACATACAGATGAATCACTTCATGTATACAGTTTGATGAGGAAACATTTCTCATACAATATGAAACTGAGTTTTGAAAGTTTGAAGTCGGAATGTGGATTTATTTAGCATGCCGCGCTTAGATATCGCAAACAGATAAAGATTTTTTGGCAAGTTATAAGCTGGAATTTCAAAACGTGACGTCGCTAGACAATTTTATGAGTTAAAGGGAAATCGCCCCATAAAAACTGCTATTGAAATTTTGTTGAAACTGCACACAGTGGTAGAATATTATATGCTAAGTGAAAAAATGAAATAAGAAAATGGGGTCACCGTACTACTTTTTGAGATAATGTAGCGCCATCTAGGTGCCTGTTTGAAACATGAATATGTCTATTACGAACACTTTATCCGAGAAAATAGATGACCGATCGTTTCGAAATAAAGATTAATTAACTCCTCTTTCTTGTCTCTTTGTTTGCCCGTCAAAATTGTCATCGTCGTATGTCTCATTATATACTCTTGTGCCCCACCAGAAAACTCGCAGTGTTTTGAAAACTGATAAAATCTCTGCAACAGGCTTCCCCTGCTAAGAGCTAAGTATAGACTATAGTCTTTATCTAAATTCAAGTGGTACATGTAAGTGGTTTTATTATCAAAATAAACAATTTTCAATTGTAGTCGTTATGGAGTCAGAGTGTAGAAAAAGATTTCACGATTGATTTGATGTTCGGGATGGGATGTTTATAGGTGGGGTTGGGGAGGTGTTTTTTTTAAATCCCTTTCTTTGAAAATGCAAGAAAAAAATAGTATATTAGCTCAAAAAGAGATTAAAAATGATCTTGCCTGAAAAATTAGTGGGAAAAAAATCTACCTCTGCCCAAAATTAAGTAAAATAAAGTCTGCAGATAATTTCATTTGAAATAAAATAAAGTAAAATAAAGTCTGCAGATAATTTCATTTCGAAATATCCCTTGTGTGTGTGTGTGTTGGGGGGGGGGGGGGGGGAGGAGGGAAAGGGCCCGGCTCCTTTATTTAAAGTAATATAAAGTAATACGATTTTCATATTATTGAAATATTTACATTATAATTTTTTTCACCAGCAGGTGGGCGCATACAATATACAAGCATCCTTACAGTCACATACAAGTATTATTAACTGTTGAGTATTTTTTTATGTACAGTAAAATTGAATTGCAAAAACTGGTTTGCAAAAGCAAGCTAAATATGCCCTTTGCCTGGTTACAGAAGAACCATGCTCTTTATATAATAAACAAGGTGTAAATGATTTTGAAGGGCTCTCCGCAATGAAGTGCCATTTAGGTTTGGACAAAATTTTGCCTCCAGTACGACTCGAACCTGCGACCCTATGCTTTAAAGGAGCTAGCACTAACCATTCGGCCACGTGGTTGCTTGATATCTTAATGGACAGAAGTTTTGTGTACGCGTTCGAAGATGTTTGGGAAAATAATTAAACTGATGTTGCTTTCACTAAAAATGATTAGACGAAATACATAGATTAAAAATCATAAACAGAAAATGTGTTGATAAAAGTCTATGCCCCCAGCCGTATGCTTGACTCTAAAGATGGTTCATCCCACAATGTATAAGACAGAAAGGGGTCCGAAAATGGGCAATAATTCAACCAAAAATTTACGAAATATGCTCCAAAGTTAATCAGTTCATCTACATTTTAAGCCTCGGTGCCACAGAACCTGAGACTGCGATGCGACTGCTTTGCGACTGATTTCGTTTGCAACTGCCTTGCGACCACAGCAAGCATAGCAACTACTTTTCCGCTACAGCAGTCGCCATACAATCGGCAACAGCTTTTGCATGCAACCTTTCTGCAACTGCTCGCCGTAAGATCGGCGACAGTTTTGCAACTAGTACAGAGTGGTCAGCGATCGGCGACTTCAAGAAATCGATTGCAACCAGTCTGCGATCAGAATCAGTCATTGCTAGTCTTCCAGTGTGCATGCCCAAAAGACTGGCTGCGACTTATTTTGATCGACGACCGCTCGGCGACTTTGTTGCAACCATTATAAAACATTTGCGATTGTCAATTTTTTAAGCTGCGGAGAGGTGCGATTGTCAATTTTTTAAGCCGCGGAGAGGTGGCGCCGCGGTCACCGGCTCTGTGGGACAGGGGTTTCAGTCAGTAAAAGCATGCCATATATAAGGAACCTTGCTGAAGCGTTTTTTCAGACATTTTGTTCACAAGCTTGTTCCTATACAAAATCCCTCCATTTGAAAACGGGGAATAACTCAGCCGAAAATTTATCAAATAGGCTCAAAAGTTTATCAGGTCATCTACACTTTGGCCTGTAATTGTATGCCATATATACTGTTCACAAAAAGAAGGGGATATTAAGCTATCAAAAATTGTTTAAATAAAAAAAAAATCAAATCCATCTTAAACGGCAAGTGTATCAGTCAAATTTTTGCATTACAATGTGGAGGGTATATTCTGTGACGTGGTCTACACGCAATTCGTTTGAGACAGGAGGTCGACACCCAAATTTCACACAATTCTGTAAAGGCAACAGATGCTTTTCGTATTCCAAAATTTACACCGGAACACTTGCCTTGATTTGTTGAAGAAGCTGAAAATTGGTTTTACACATGCACAGTTTCGTCAAAATAATGAGTGACTAAATTTTTTGGTTGCTCTGTTTTTCCTTTTCTGGTTCCAAGTTAAAAGATGCAATATGAATAAAAGCGGGACAGTGAATGAGGCCCCACTCCTGTACATTGTATTTTTACCGTTTTTTATTCATTGTTTTTGAAATCGTAACTAAGTAATTTTAGTTGGCAACTAAAATGATCCAAATCAATTATACAGCCTTTTTATGTGAAACTCAATGATATTTTATTTGTTTAAATTCTCCTTAGTCTTATCAGTGGTAAAAACCTTTAAACACAAATGATTATGAAAAGCACTTCAGACTTCGCGTTTTACAATGGTTGATGAGCATAAAAATCAACATATCGCTCCACAAAATGAAGGGTTCCCTTTTCTGGTTCCCCGTGTTCAATCATGCAATATAATGCAAAAGCGGGACAGTAAATGAGAGCCCATGCATGTATATTGTATTTTTACAATTTTATTCATTGTCCATGAAACCGCCAAGGTAATTTTAAATGGGAACTAAAATGACCCTCATCAATTTTCAAACCTTTTTTATGTGAAACTCAAAGATGTTCTCTTTATTACTTTCGATATCATTAACTTGAATGAAATGGTCTATTCTATTCTATCCCATAACCTTACTAGGTCGTTGGGGCACCACAGATGACTTCAAAACAATCCTTTTCCACCATGTCCTGTTTTCAGCTGCCCTAGTTGAGCTGGAAAAATCCATCTCTGTCCATTCTTTAATATTGTCTTCCAATCTCTTTTTCTGTCTACCTCTTCTTCGTTTTCCTTTCACTGTGCCCTGTAGAACCGTCTTTGCTAAACCAGAAGACATTGAGACAAGGCGAAACCACCTTAGTTTCCGTTTCTTGACCAGCGTCAGGAGTTCATCATATTCTCCAATGGCTGCTTGGATCTTTCTGCAAACTTCCTCATTAGTTATATGGTCCTTGTACGTAATGTTCAGTATCCTTCGGTAGCATCTCATCTCAAAGGCCTGCCGTCAAGGTCCACTATTCACAGACATACAGTAATATGGAAATGTCAAGGGAGCGCATAAGTTTCACCTTTGATCTGAGAGATATGTTTATCTCTCCAAATTGGATTCAGTAGCTTGTGCAATCCTTGAGAGAACCTCCTGTTTTGAGCCATCATTTAAGACAACTGCTCCTAAATGTTTTTGAAGCTTGAATGAAATGGTAAAAACTGGTCAAAATGCAATGTACAGTTCATTGTCCAGCTATTGTTCATTTTTCACTGTTAGATTGGGAACCAGAAAGGGAGAGCGATTTGTCATTTTTAGCTCATCTGGACTGAAGGGCCATATTAAATAAAGCGTCCGGTATTCGCCATTAAAGCAGTTTCTCTGTTCAAATTCCAGGTTTGCTCTTGATCCTCGTGTATATGTGTATTATTATTGCAAATAAACTGATTTACACTCATTTCGGGACTCATTTACTTTGAGACTTTGGTTTTTACTTACCCGGTAAAAACTAAAAGAGCACAAGAGCAGTGTTTTTTTTCTGTTTTACCCAGCTTTGTTTGCATACTAAATGGGCATACAGATTTTCAAATATCTACATGCTATGAATGTGTTTATATTTTTTCAAGAAAATGTTTAAAAAAAGATACATGAATTTAAAACAACACTGCAATAGAAATTGTCATTTTGACCAGACATATAGGTTTTGACTTCTTCCTAATAGGATCAACAGGATCCCTAGATATACCAAAATTTGCAAAGTTTATTATTTTCATGAGCTCTTTTAAAACTTTTGTGGCCACTGAACAGCAAAGGGCCCGAGCATCGGGTTTTTATCGATTACGAAGAAAAAAATATCAAAAGTTGGTGTACCAGGACATCAGAATTATACGACATGGAGGCTGATCTCAGTCTTGCATTTTGAACAGGCCATAAAGAATTTTGTTGTTGTTGTTGTTGCTTTTTTACTTTCTTTGTTTTTTACTTTTTTTTTTTTTTTTCCTTTTTTGTAAATTATGGATAAGCTGAGCTTTATAAAAATATAAAAAAACAAGTATAGATTCCAACTGAGTTTTTTCACTATTTTTTCAGAACTGGGCAATGTATTTAGATTGCTAGCAGATGGAACCTGTTGGTTTATCTGATAAACGGTGCTCCAGATATAGGAAGTATTTGGGGCTATTTCAAAAATGTTTATATTAAACTGTATAAAAACATATGTTGTGACCCTCCTTAGGATTGCCTTGCATAAGCTATTCTAATGAGGCATCATAACATATATCTGTATGGAGAAATAAGAAAATATATCCCAGATTAACCACCAAGTACTCTTCTATCTGGTGCTCTGAATGTCAACAGTTTGTAAAATTTATATGAGCTCGCCATGGGAAAATTTGTCTACAGTAATATAAGAACTGACAATATGCACAGTCTGATCAGGGACTGTACAGTCTGCCCGGCAAGTAACGAGATGGCATTGTAGATTTTTAAAATCTTCAAGTCAATAGTGCATTTGCGCGGGCTCTTCTCAGCTCTGAGCATATGCATTCAATAATGTCTTAAGACAGGATTTTTATGACACTGCATATACCATGGCACCTCTCATTTTAAATGCAGAAAAAGACTATAGATTGTAGCAGACGTTAAATTCACAGTGAGTCATGCTAAGGAAACTCTTCATCCCTCAAAATGAGCAGTGTAGCTATGTCTGGCCTAGGAGTATATATAGGTTATTTTCAGTTTTTAGTTTCCCGCCATTTCCCATTATTGGAAAAAACGTGGAATTTCTTCAATATAAAAAGTTCCACAATTGAATTTTTATATACTTTTGATATACACTGGCGCTCACGTATTTGTACACCAAAAACGCGTTCGTACCGCGTTGCATGCGCGTGTTGCGTGCGTATCACCTAGAACCGCGCATCAGACGCGTCTAGACGCGCCCTGACGCGTCTCGACGCGGGAGATGCAAATGATGATAAAATGAATATTCATGACTTGTTCAAAACGCGTACAACCGCAGATTGTACGTTTGCCTATTTAAAATAGTTTACCCATCAGCAGGTCATGTTGTGACTGGAAATTTGAAGATCATCTCGGATTCTAGAATTCGTAACATTGTTTCTAAGGGTACGAAGTATAGATTCCCTTCCCATATCGATTTCAACACATGTAGGGAAGAAATTGCATCTGCATTAAATGATTTTGGTAATCGTTGGTGTAAACGAGAGGGTGTCGAAAGTAACGCTTTAAAGAAATGGAAACTAAGTATCTTTAATATTGTGGATAAACGTATAAAGTTTTATTCACACAATACTAATCTTTTACCTCCTAAGCCTAAATCTTCCTTTAGATATTTGAAGCAGGGTATCCAGGATTTTCATAGGAAGTATGTTTTGGTTCCTGCTGACAAGGCCGCAAACAACATTGTTGTTGTTTGTCGGTTGCACTATATTAACACTTTGAAGCAGGAACTTAATGGCACCACGGCTTACGAAGAGACTTTTACAGATGAGAAGACTGTCGTTAATAGCCACTCAAATAATTCACCTTTAAAGTTTGCTGTAAACGTTAAGGAACGCCAAGACAAACTTCCTACGATGTATTGGTTACCTAAGCTTCACAAAAAACCGTATAAAGCTAGATTCATTGCCAACTCTAGTTCTTGTACTACTACAGAATTATCTAAATTATTAACTTCTTGCCTCACTGCTGTGAAATCTCGTGTCATTTGGTACTATGAGACAGTGTATGAGAGGTCAGGGAAAAATATGTATTGGTCTATAAAAAATTCTGGTGAGGTACTTAGTAAACTGAAGTCAAGAGGGTTCCGTGCGACTAGTTTGTCCACTTATGATTTTTCTACTCTTTATACCACATTACCCCATAATTTAATAAAGGAAAAACTTGTTGATTTGATTGAGAGGGCCTTCAAAAAGTTCTCCAAAAATGAAGATACCCTTTATATTGCCTGTAACGATAAGAAAGCATTTTTCACTTCTACTGACCGTAAAATATATAGAGGATATAGTCTTTGGTCATGTCAGAATGTATGTGACGCCTTATCATATCTCTTAGATAATATTTACATCAGATTTGGTAATAAGTTATACAGACAAATTGTTGGTATTCCGATGGGTACAAATTGTGCTCCTCTTGTGGCCGATTTGTTTTTATTTTGTTATGAAAGAGATTTCATGACTTCTCTTTCTGTTGATAATCAAGCTGATATCATTGAGGCATTTAACTCAACCTCTAGATATTTAGACGATCTTCTGAATATTGATAATCCTTATTTTGAAAGCATGGTTAACCAAATTTACCCACCTGAACTTAAATTGAATAAAGCTAATACTTCAGATACCGAGGCCCCCTTTTTGGATTTACATCTATCTATTTCTAACGGTTTTGTATCTTCTAAAATTTATGATAAACGTGATGACTTTGACTTTGATATAGTTAATTTTCCATTTTTGGACGGTGACGTTCCACGTCGTCCCTCTTATGGAGTGTATATTTCTCAACTTATAAGATTTGCTAGAGTGTGTAGTCATGTAGATGACTTTAATGCTCGTAATAAATGTTTAACTGCTAAACTTCTTCAACAGGGCTATCGGTATCATAAGCTTAGAAAGGCTTTTTCTAAATTCTATCGCAGACACCATGAATTGGTTTCAAAATTTGATGTCGGATTAAAATTTCTTTTACACCAAGGCCTATCGGATCCAGAATTTTATGGTGACTAAGTATACAAATTCAAAAAGATTAAGGGTAGGACTGATTTTGCTGATCAATTCCGAAAAATAATAATACGTCACAAACGTATTGGCTATAATTTAATTGTTATGCGACAGTCTGCATGCTTAGTGATTAACCCAATCACGGTTGATAACTTTGCTGCACTCTTTAATTGCACACCGGGGGATCGGTCGTCAGACTCTATGATGGCCCCGACCTAAAGCTATATATTGTAGTTGGTTGGGACCGGAGCCTTTTTGTCTGTTGCTTGGTCCACCGGGGCTCAACTGGTGACCTTCTTTTGCTTCAGATTTCCAGTGGGGTTGTTTGGCAGGATAGGGATCTCCACCTGTCAGACGGCCCGTTGTATCTGTTGAGTCCTCGTCTTTGCTTCTTCATGGTGTTGAAATTTGATTTATGTGTTTACCGTGATGATTCATTGACGAGTTAGAGGGTTATCATGCGAACCGAACAACCAACTAAATGTTTTGTACCACTTCAGAAACTGAGGGTGAGGTTGGGCCTGTAAAATCGATTTAAGCCCCCCAGTAATTCATTACTGACCGTTCCAAGGCGGTAGTTCTGTTGTGGTTCTCTGTTGCCTGTTTTTGGTGTCAGAGTTTCTGTGATGTTTTACCTTATGTATGTTCTTATTATTTTTGGTTCGGTTTGGGTTGCTGAGTGGCCACCTTTTGGGAACAAGCTGCTCACTCGGTTGGCCATATGTTCTCTGTATCTTGATTATTTGTAATCTTAGTTGTTTCCAACTATGGTTTGAGGGCTGGATTTGGATTTTGATTGTTTCAGTTCCTGGTCGTTGCATACTTTTTACTTTTAAAATAGCTTAAAACAATAAAACTCTTCACTGATAAGTTACTTAGTTAATATTGTCTCGATCTCTCTACCGGGAATCTGACCGAATCGATGCGCAGAAGACGGGGACCATAAAGTAGTCCCACATTATCTGGGTCAATTTTTACATAACAACTCGTAACGTCTCGATTTCTGAATTCAATGGGACCCATTAACTACTATTTAGACTAACTCTATAATAGAACTTCTAGGCATAGAAACTATACATGACTTCTATTTTTCTTAACTTCTAAGCCCAGAAAAAAAAGAAAAAAAAAAAAAAAAGTCATAACTTATCTGTACGACTACAATCTGACTTTCCCTACGGTCATATAAATAACTAATGTCTTAAACTAACTAATAACTTAATAAAGACAACGAAAAAATCTCCAAGCGATTCTGTCCATTTTAAAGAGTTTACAGCATTTCGTAACCTCAACTTTATGCAAACAACGCCTTAGGAAAATCTACCAGCTCATGTTCTAAGTTCAAAAGCTTCATAAACGTATAATATTTCAAATTCAGAAGCATATCTGTACTGCCGTAGATCATGACAATGTGTTCTCAATCAAAATTTCAGAAAGATCCCAAAAATGAAGGCACAGTGGGTCCTTGAAAATCACGTGACTGCGAATTTCACCATATTTCATATATCAATATTTTGCATTGCATATAATCGACAGAAGTCGCTGATTTTTATGTAGTGTCCCACAAAATGCAACAGACAGCAACCCTGAAAATTTCAGAATCCTGCGATATGTAATTGACGAGATATGCAGCATGAAGCAAGGCAGCAGAAAAACAAAAATCGTGAAAATAGGCCAGTGTCAAATATAAGGTCTGTATCTGAGCTTATAACTAAACCAGATGGCATGTTTTCACCATTTACCTGCTATCAGTATAAAGATAAAAGATTGCTCTTTTGATTGTTGCAAACTGTGGTAAGCTATCACGTCTGTGAGCAAAGTTATGAGTCCAGTGACAGAACTTTTTGGATGATCCTCGTAGTTTTGGCTGAAGGCAGAATATGTACATTCCAAGATAAACCATGATTTCCAGAAAGCAATTTAATGCTGCAAAATTTTCCAGCATATGGGGCCAGAGTTGAATGATCATCAAGGTTACTGAAAACGAGGAACCCCGGCAAGAAAAAAACACCTGACTCTCTACAAGAAGAACTTGGTTTTCTAACCGATGTTAGACCCAAGCTGAAACAAGACCCCCTGTCCTGGCTAGGTCCAAGGCAGTTCTATGGAGAAAACAGGGGGAGGAGGGAATAAGGAGCAAATTCTTGGGTGGGGTGCAAATTCTTTGGTGGGGAGAGGGGGTTTGGGTCGAAAAGACTGCCCAGATTCATGTGTTAGTGGGGTTGCATAGAAGTGTGCTGGGTCCCGGGCAGGTCTCAGAAAAAGGGAGAAGCAAACTCTTTGGTGGGTAGCAAAAACTTCCAGAAGCATTAAGCAGCAATGGGATAGAACCCAAATGGACTTGTGCACAGATCCACGTAAATCACTTCCCATGCACACAGCCCTCGCGACCCATTGTGGGTTGGCTTTAGCAATACAATTCAGGGCTTCTTGAAACGCATGGCATGAGACGCACACTTCCGGCCATAAAGCATCTTCCCCGAACTGCAGGCCTCCATCAGACTTCACTTTGCTAGTTCTGCCGGAACAAGCCCCCTGTCCTGGCTGGGCCAAGGGAAGATCTAGGGGGAAATGGGGAGCAAATTCTTAGGTGAGGAGCAAATTCCCTATTAACTAATGCAATTGGCAGTGGGGGATAAGAGATTGAGGGTGATCTGGAATGCAGTTGTCTCATGTTTTTGTGGCCCTCATGAGTAATTGAAACTGCATGGGTTACAACATGAATTGCGCCCGTTGGTCTCAGAGCGGACCGTAGCTTAATTCTGTTGGGAGGGAGGTAGGTGGGGTAAAAATTCCTTTTGGGACCTAGGACTGTAGCATTTGTTCTAAACCTTATTTTGATTTAGTTGGTTCCAAAATATATTGAACATTTAAAGTTTTAGGGGCCTGTATTTTCATGGGAGTTTTTTTAATGTTCTAATATTATGGGAAATGGAGAATATTATTAGTCAACAACAGGACTGTAGCTAATTTCTTATTGTGGATTGTTGGGAGGGGAGGGCAGTTTCTTTTTGCTGTTTCTAGGGAGCAAATGTGATGAACCTTATAATGGTTCAGTTGGTTTCCAGGTAACTAAGCCTGGATGTGAGATTAAGGAGGTTGGATACACATTATTTTTTTGGAGGGGAAATGGAGAATATTATTAATATACAAGGGGACTGTAGCTTATTTCTTATTGCGGGTTGTTCGAAAAGGATGGCGGTTTCTTTTGGCTGTTTCTACGGAGCAAATGAGTGGGACGTTATAATGGTTTATTTAGTTTCCAGGTAACTAAGCCTGGGTGTGAGATTAAGGAGGTCGGATACACATTAATTTGGGGGTGGGGAAGAAATGGAGAGTATTATTAATGGACCAGGAGGACTGTAGCTTATTTCTTATTGCGGGTTGTTGGGATAAGAGGGCAGTTTCTTTTTGCTGTTTCTAGGGAGCAAATATGCTGAACCTTATAATGGTTCAGTTGGTTTCCAGGTTACTAAGCCTGGGTGTGAGGTTCAGGAGGTTGGATACACATTAATTTTAGCCTTTATTGTCAATAGACATTAGTTATTTATATGACCGTAGGGAAAGTCAGATTGTAGTCGTACAGATGGGTTCTGGGGCTTTTACTGGGTAATGGGAGTTTTTGTCACGAGCATTGCACTTAGTAGGGGATTAATGTGGATCCAGGGATTTTGGGAAATATGTTTGGTAGGTGGTTAGCAACAGGGGCTCGAATTAGAGAAAATTAGAGTGATTTTTTCCCTATTGTATTGGAATCTATCTATATCCTGGCAATGATATTGGTTTTGTCCAGGTATTCAAAGACTGCCTTCTGTATTGTATTTGCATATTTCTTTGGGGGAGACAGGAGCAGTCTCAGGTCTATTGTGTGATAGCCTAACTTGAATATGATGGATTCTATGGTCTCGCCCTTTGATTGTTATGGGGCCACACAGTCAAAGAAGATATGGTTGAGATCTTCTGCATCATTGCAGTGGGGGCATAGGGCGGACTGGTTACCGTAGTGAAGGCAGCCCTATACGTCACATTGAATTTTAACCTTTGGTTTGACAAAATGGAAGGTGTGGCCCTTGTTGCTATTGGTCCATTGGGATTGCCATTTTCTGGTTACTGCTACATTTATTAGGGGATAAACGTCCAGTTTTGAGGGTTTGGTATGGTTGTATGTGCCGGTGGTCAATAATTGACAACTGCCTTTCTTGAATCAGCGGAAGGAGAAACAAAGTATGTGGCCAGACTGGGTTTTGAACCCAAAACCTCTGACGTAAATTAGGTGCCCTATCGATTGCGCTACGCGGCCCGGCGCCTTCAGCTGTAGGAGTTTAATTCCACATTCAACTTCTAAAGCATTAATAGGGGTGGAGTGGTATGCCCTCATTGCAATACGGAGTGTTAAGTTGTTTTGGATGAGGTTTTGAGCTTTGAGAGTAGATGTTTGGGTGCCGAGTTCTAAGCCTGCGCACCATAGTTGATTTTACTGAGAATTAGGGCCTTATATAATGTCAAAAGGATTTTTTTATCTGCTTCATAGGAGGTGCCTGAAACCATCCTCAAGAGGTTTAGGTCTTTATTACATTTTTCAATCAGAATTTTAATATGCTGACCCCATGTTAGTTTGCTAGGATCATACACAGGAAGGTGATATGGTCACTAAATTCTATTTCTGTCCCAAAAAGGGAGGGTTTTTGAAGTGATTCAATATTAAGTCTTTTTTTAGTGAAAATTATAGCCTTTGTCTTAATAGTGGGGTTTTGAAGCCCCAGAGCTTGGACCATATCTCGATTGTCTGGATCCTCGAGGGCTGACTGGAGTTTTAGGAAAGCATGTTTGGGAGAGGAGTGCTAGGTCCAGATGGCACTGTCATCTGCAAACTGAGAAAGAGAGAAGTTTGGGTCCCGCCCCCCCCCCCCCTCCCAGGGCATCATCAAGGGTATTTATTATTACAATGAATAGGATAGGGCTGAGGACACTGCCCTGGAGACAACCATTTCCAAGTCATGTTGATCAGAGGTTTTAATCCCCTACCCTGACTTGAATTCTTTTGCCGTTTAAGAAGTTATGAATGCAGCCGCGGTCCGTGGAAACACCCCAAACCACCCCAAAACATCCCAAACCACCCAAAACCTCTACCAAACCACCCCAAACCAGCCTCCCTGGATACAAACTAGAACCCCATCCCCTCCCCCCACCAAGACACCAACATTTCAGGAGGTCAGTTGGCGAGTAATGGTTTTTCCTTCCATCCACCCTCTTCATTCTTTAAATTAACGTGTCACTGCGCGAGGGATGGTGTTCTAGTTTGTATCCAGGGTGGCTGATTTGGGGTGGTATAAACGGTCGCCCCTCCTCCCCTCCCCCCAACCCTGCGTGACATACATAAAACTACAAAATAATTTACTTTATTATACTGAGATTATTAAGTTTTCATTAATATTTAAACCAGAAGTTATTAAAAGAGATACATGGGCAACCACTTATTTTGAATCTATATAGATACTGTTTGGGATGGGTGGGAGCAGTGTTGGTGTGTGTGTGGAGGGGACAAGGAGGTGATGTGAATCTGGGGAGGCTGGTTTGGGGTGGTTTGGTAGAGGTGTTGGGTGGTTTGTGGTGTTTTTGGTGGTTTGGGTGTTTCCACGGACCCTGCAGCCGAACATATTTCCATTGATGCCGAATTCGTTTAGCTTGATGAGGGTCACGGAAGTCCATATAAGGTCAAATGCCTTTTTAAGATTCAAAGTGACTGCCGCCTGGCACTTATTTTCCATAAAGGCCATATTAATTTCAGATTCCACGATTTTGATTCCTGATACGAAAGGAATTTATTGCCTTAAGAGTGCGATTTATTTTCACTTCAATGGCGGAGTGTCATGGGACTGTCCCAGTCGCATTTAGTTTTCAGTTGCCGGTCGAGTTTCTAGGCTTCTTTCTTTTTTCTTTCTTTCCCGTTATAGTTCAAGTAAGACGAAATGAGCATTTGACTTCAAGCTTGATGTAGACTAATGGCTCTTTCTTTCACATGATTTACTTAAAGTTGACCTCACTAAAATGGGAATTCAATACGCGATTTTGATTGGTTCCCGTACGCGCGCGTTGAGACGCAAAGGACGTCACTACCCGTATCATGTGCGCAATTTTGATTGGGTCCATGAAATTTGCATAAAATACGCGTTGCACGCGTCGCTTCGCGGTATACGCAAAATTGAGAACGAATTTTCATTGGCTACTAAAATATTCGCATCCATAAATACCACGTATCCCGCGCGCATCAACTGCGTCCCCGACGCGTTTTAAATGTGTACAAATACGTGAGCGCCAGTGTAGTAAAGGAATATTCCACCTCGTGCAAATAAGCAAATAGAAAATATGGGTCATCGACCAAATATTCGAGTTATGGAAGGAAAACCACTTTTATTTCGTGCGATTTTCATATAAGCGCATTGACGCCAATGTTTTATGCGTTGACGTCGCTTTCTATTTGGCGCCATCAACGGCCATATGGATAGCGCTCTTACCTTTCGATGCTTTTTATAGCAATGCAATATAAATCCCTATTCAATTTCAGCAATGCTCTTATGTCCTGAACATATAGTCTATATGAAACTGTCGCCTTCAAAATTTTCTCGTATGCAGACAACACATTAATGAGAGAAATTCCAAGGACTGAAACTAGGCAGCATGTTCATTGTTATTTCTCATAGAATTTCGAACTTTTTTCTTGGTCTAGATTATATCACATTTATATCTGATGAAAAAGTTTATGTGCGAACATTCAACTTATTGGACCCGGCCACTGCCCGACATGTATTTTCACAGAAGATCGGCAAAGCTTGGTTCGTGGTGCATGGTTTCAATTTATCATTTAATGTTGAGACCAATTTCGGTGGATGTGCATTTTGATATTTTCCCTGTTCGCATCGACAATCTATGAATCCTGTGAAACGTCTAGGGCGATTAGTGAAAAGTAAGAGTGTCGCCGCCTAGCTGTTGTAAAATTTGTGTTTTACGAAAACAATATGGCTGATCGTTTTATGTCACTTGTGTTAAATCTTAGAAGCAACTATTCAGAAAGAAAAGAAAAAGACAAAACATAATTACCATAACGACATGAGCTAACAATAAAAGCTTAGATCAGCCTGTGCATTTGCTCAGTCTGATCTCCGCTTTCACTGTTTGCATGGGTATTTCATGACTCAAGCAAAGGGTACTAAGTAATTATTTGTATTTATACTTGCATTAAGTAATTACGAGATTCAAAACGCGCTTGCATTTTTCACAGCCTCTCTTTCTATTCTATTCTATTCTATCCCATAACCTTACTAGGTCATTGGGGCACCACAGCTGACTTCAAAACAATCCCTTTCCACCTTGTCCTGTCTTCAGCTGCCCTAGTTGAGCTGGCAAAATCCATTCCAGTCCACTCCTTGATATTGTCTTCCCACCTCTTCTTCTGTCTACCTCTTCTTCTTTTTCCTTTCACTGTGCCCTGAAGAATTGTCTTTGCTAAACCAGAAGACCTTGAGACGTGGCCAAACCACCTTAGTTTCCGTTTCTTGACCAGCGCAAGGAGTTCATCATATTCTCCAATGGCTGCTTGGATCTTCCTGCGAATCTCCTCATTGGTTATATGGTCCTTGTACGAAATGTTCAGTAACCTTCGGTAGCATCTCATCTCAAAGGCCTGCGTTCTTTTCTCTAACTCTGCTGTCAAGGTCCATGATTCACAGGCATACAGAAATATGGAAATGACACGGGAGCGCATAAGTGTCACCTTTGATCCAAGAGATATGTTGTTATCTCTCCAAATTGGTTTCAGCTTGGCAAGAGCTGAAGTGGCTTGTGCTATCCTTGAGAGAACCTCCTGTTTTGAGCCATCATCTGAGACAACTGCTCCAAGGTATTTGAAGCTGATTACAGTACCCAGCTTCTGCCCCTTTACCTTGATCTCCCTCTGGATGCCATCTGCGCTGTTTGTCATCAGTTTGGTCTTCTCAGCACTGATCTCCATCTTATACCTTGTGCAGGTCTGGTCGAGACTTTCAACTAGAGCTTCTAGTTCCTGCTCTTCCTCAGCAAGAGCATCTATGTCATCGGCAAACCGCAGGTTGGTGATATTTCTGCCGCCTATGCTAACCTTTCCGTCATGTTCTTCCAGAGCATCGGACATGATTCGTTCGAGAAAAATGTTGAACAGGGTGGGTGACAGAAGACATCCTTGTCTTACTCCAACTGTTGTTCTGAACCATTCGCCTGTATTGCCATTTATCAGGACTGCACTTGTAGCCTTGTGGTATAGCTGCTCAATGGTGCGAACTAGGTTTGCATTGATATTGTACTTCCTCATGGTGGCCCATAAGGCTGCATGCTATACCCTGCCAAAGGCTTTTTTGAAATCAATGAAGACATGGTACAGATTCTGCTGATGTTGGAGATACTTTTCACACAGGATTCTGCGGTTGAAGATCTGTTCTGTGGTGCTCCTTCCTGCTCGGAACCCAGCCTGTTCCTCAGCGATTATCTCTTCGGCTTGTGGCTTAAGCCTGTTCAAGATAACTTTCAGCATGACTTTGCTTGAATGACTGATGAGGCTGATGGTTCTGTAGTTCTGGCAGAGCTGTAGGTTGCCCTTTTTAGGGAGAGTAATAATCAGCGACTGAGTCCATGGGGTAGGCCATTCTCCTGTTCTCCAGATCCTGTTACAGATATTTGTTAAAACATCAATCATGGTCTCCCCTCCAGCTTGAACAATTCTGCTGGTATATTATCAACTCCGGCAGATTTTCCCTTCTTCAGTGCTGCTACTGCAATCTCAACTTCCTCACGAAGGATCGGTTGTTGATCTTCATCTAGGGGCTGACTGCAGTCCAGAACCGTATTGCCACCATCAGTCTCATGGTTGTATAATTCTGAGCAATATTCTGTCCATCTGCTGAGAATCTCTTGTTCTTCTGTAAGGCATTTCCCAGACTTGTCCTGGATAGTTGTGGATCTACCCTGTTTCTCTGAAGTTAGATCCTTCACCAGCTGGTATGCTTTCTTGTTGTTGTTTTTGTTCTGGCAAGTTTCGATCTCCTCGCACTGACTAGCTATCCAGTCCTCCTTCGCTTTCTTCACTGCCTTCTGAATCCTCTTGTTTGCTTCCCTGTATTCTTCTGCTCCTCCTGCTTCATACCTCTTCTTCTTCAAATTTCTCCTCTCATCACAGAGGTCGAGACCCATGGCTTTTTCCTGCGACGTTCCTTCCCAAGTATCTCACTGGCTGCATCAGTCACTACTGTATTGTAGGTGGTAATCATGGTATCTATGTCCATGTCATCATCCCTCAGACCAATGAGTGGTGCAAATTTTCCACCTATTGTTGCTTGAAAAGTGCATGCCACCTCTGGGTCCCTTAGCTTCTCAAGATCAAACTTCAGTCTTGGCTGGGTTGGCTTTCTAGCCTTCTTCAGACGAACTCGGAAGGTCATCATGACCAGGTCATGGTCACTTCCAATGTCTGCTCCAGGAAAACTCCTTGTCCTATGGATGTTGACTCCTGATCGGAAGCGCTTCCTCACCAAGATGTAATCAATCTGATTGTGGTGTTTCCCATCTGGGCTGTGCCATGTCCATCTCCTTGATGGTTTGTGAGGGCCAAGGATGTTTGTCAGTACTAGGCTGTTACAGGTTGCAAACTCTAGAAGTCTGAGACCTCTCTCATTTGTCTCGTCATTGCAGTAGGGTCCACAAACGTTTTCCCAGTCTGTCTGTGCATCCTTTCCAACCTTTGCATTCCAATCCCCTTGTACAACCAGAATGTCCTTCTTGGGTGTTTGGTCTATGATTTCCTGGAGTTGCTGGTAGAAGTGTTCTACCTCATTGTCGCCTCTCTTTACCTGACAAATAATTCCTAAAAATTTACATACTAGCCGCCAAAAAATTGGCGCTATCTTTTCCGTATAAAATTCTTCAGCCCCATTTTTTGACGTATTTGTTTTGTCCAGTTTTATATATTTACCACTTATTCTGTCTCAAAAAACTTATACGTTTGTTTCAACAAAGAGCCCATGTTGTCATCGAAAGTGACGTAAACGTTTTAGCGTTACAGAAAACGACGTCATGATAACCATAGCAAGAAACAATGACGCTGCGTAAAATGTATGCGCACGAACATTGAGGCGATTTCCCTTTAATTACGGCAATTGAATCCCAGACGACATGCACGGTTTATAGGAAGCTCAAAAGCAGTGCTCCGAGATTTACAACCTGAGGACACGATGTAAACTTACGCCAACGCCGTCTATGTAATAGGCTTTGTTCGACAGCGTCGACAGCAATGATAATTGATAATTTCAAACCAACCTGCATGATGTTACAATATTAAGACCGTAGGAAATCATCTTAGAGAGCGTCGCGTAAGATACCGCAGACCATACAAATAAAACAACGAAATTGCTGTATGTGTTTAAGAGTGTGACGCTCTTTTGCTGACGTCATTTAATTAAATGATACAAATAAACTGTGTAGTCTTCAAATTTGATAGGCTTCAAGTATTTTATCGTAAAGTAAAATACAAGTGATTATCAGCCAGCAATAAGAAGTGGACGTTTTTAAATCCTTTCAGTATATATGTACACAGTATGGTACAATAATTAAACACTAATGACTTTGTTTATCAAACAATGGTGCATAATAACAATTGGTTGCGTTAACTTATCGGATAATGAAAACTGCTACATCGAACACCACCAACCACTTGAATATTCGATGCTAGATACTGATATCAGGTCAATTTAACGTCCCTTTGAAACCTCGGCTGATCTCTAAACAGTTCCCGACAAGATTTTTTTTGCATCATGGTCTATAGGATACTTTGTGATTTAATCCACAGAATCTATGGTGATTTAAATGCGATGTGACATTTGCATTAAGGGTCCTAAATATGTTTAATATGATAAAATATAACTTCTTTAGCTGCTTTCAACCTTAAAAATGTCTGTAACGACTAAAATGTGAATGACAATAAAAAAGGTTTTAATATTAAACAATATTCAAACTATTCTGTTGGACTCCAATGATATTACGACTAATAGATCTATACTTATAAAATACATGTAGGGTTTGATACAAAAAAGCCCATGTACGTTGGGGTACACGTTATACGCTATAGCTAAACAGCAGAACGGAAAAGCTTGTTTTAGTCTCTAAAGGCACAATATTTATATATTGATTTGTGTAGTCTTTTTCTAACATTGGTATTATATTCCATCGTATTTCATCAAACTAGGCAAACTACTGAAAACCTCTTTGAATATGTAAATTAGATATGTACTCTACTTTTTATCACGTCTTCTTGATATTTCACTAGTCAGTGCAAAGAATGCACCACTGAATAAACAGCCTTAAATTCGTTTTCCATTTCTAGCGTTGGTTCATATATGACCTAGATCGCTTGAAGTCTTTGCTCTTTCATTGCACGTATCGTACTATTGTTTATTGAACGTCTGAAACTCCAAAATTGGAAACCCAAAGAAGATTTTTGTATATAGCCGGTTGAGAATGACGGCAAGTGTGATGCATAGTATCATCTCATGTATCAGTTTCATTCGTATCTAAAGCTGGATTATCTACACATTCTGGAATAACTTCCAGTTTATTCAGATGTAAATGTAAGTGTCCTTCTTTATAATCTGGCGTGTCATCAATTTTGATTTCATGAATAAGCTCAATAGCTGGTGGCTTCTGTCTCTGTCTGGAATAAGAAGAAAGGAATCGTATTAAATAAACATCTAATAAAAATCATCTCCCAGTTTATATGAAAGGCATCTCAAGGAGATGAATTTCATAAAAGCTGGAAGACGTTTATCATACAAGCGATTTGCTTACAGTCATATCCTCTGCCATATCATAATATTATAGAGTAGATTAGTAACGATAATCTTGTCATTGAAAAGATTATTGTTCTAATTGAAGTTCTGATAAACGTTAAAAAAAACAACATTAAACAGACGAAACGCGTTTTTAAAAGCAACAATTTCTGAATTAAAAGTTACATTCAACTGATACGATTCTATATATTACAATATCTCAATTTGAAACTGTCATCCGTAAGCATCATTCATATTTCAAAATGATGTTTATAAATATACATATAAAAGTAAAAAGTATGCAAAGACCAGGAACTGAAACAATCAAAATCCCAATCCAGCCCTCAAACCATAGTTGGAAACAACTAAGATTACAAATAATCAAGATACAGAGAACATATGGCCAACCGAGTGAGCAGCTTGTTTCCAAAAGGTGGCCACTCAGCAACCCAAACCGAACCAAAAATAATAAGAACATACATAAGGTAAAACATCACAGAAACTCTGACACCAAAAACAGGCAACAGAGAACCACAACAGAACTACCGCCTTGGAACGGTCAGTAATGAATTACTGGGGGGCTTAAATCGATTTTACAGGCCCAAATCGATTTTACAGGCCCAACCTCACCCTCAGTTTCTGAAGTGGTACAAAACATTTAGTTGGTTGTTCGGTTCGCATGATAACCCTCTAACTCGTCAATGAATCATTACGGTAAACACATAAATCAAATTTCAACACCATGAAGAAGCAAAGACGAGGACTCAACAGATACAACGGGCCGTCTGACAGGTGGAGATCCCTGTCCTGCCAAACAACCCGACTGGAAATCTGAAGCAAAAGAAGGTCACCAGTTGAGCCCCGGTGGACCAAGCAACAGACAAAAAGGCTCCGGTCCCAACCTACTAAAATATATAGCTTTAGGTCGGGGCCATCATAGAGTCTGACGACCGATCCCCCGGTGTGCAATTAAAGAGTGCAGCAAAGTTATCAACCGTGATTGGGTTAATCACTAAGCATGCAGACTGTCGTATAACATTTAAATTATAGCCAATACGTTTGTGACGTATTATTATTTTTCGGAATTGATCAGAAAAATCAGTCCTACCCTTAATCTTTTTGAATTTGTATACTAAGTCACCATAAAATTCTGGTTCCGATAGGCCTTGGTGTAAAAGAAATTTTAATCCGACATCAAATTTTGAAACCAATTCATGGTGTCTGCGATAGAATTTAGAAAAACCCACACAAACAAGTCTGTTTATATATACCTTCGCTTTAGTTTCCAGAGAACCAAGCTTCCAATACAAACGACAAATAGAATAAAGATTGACACTCCTATACCCCATAGAAAGCTGCGAGTCTGAAAAATAGACAGATTATGGTTTAAAACTTATAAATTAAAATTACAAAAGGAGGACAGGAACGTCTTATATAGCGTTTAAGATAATGAAGAATGTTTATTCTTCTTCCTAAAGGAATACAGAGCCCCGGTAGCTCAGTAGCTTAAAGTCTGGCCTTCGGATCTAGCGGTCCCGGGTGCCTCTAGGGCGGGAATCTTTTCAATCGTAAAGGGGAATTCTTTGCACACAACCTTTCATTATCACCCATCCATCGTCCTGATATGACTGAAATACTGTTAAAAAGGAAGTAAAATTGCAAGTCATCCACCCATCCAATCCATCCATCCCAACGGAAACATACTGAATACTACATCATAACAACCAACTCTCTACTAACCATGACTGGATACACCTTCAGGGAGAAAAACTCACCTTTTTCATGTTTGTTTCCCTTTTCCATGTTGTCAACTTATATTACTTAAGTTGATTACTTAAAAAGATTTACGACTTAAAGAAAAGAAGTTTTCATATAAGTTCAATTTGCTTAGCATCTGCCTGTTTTCATTAGCGTATGCATATATCCTATAATATAAACCCAGTAATATACCTGTGTGAAGGATAATAAGACTTCGTCCCTTATGCTTATGAATGATAACTCTGTCAAAATAATTCTTAAAGACAAATGTTATTGTTTATTTGGTGCATAATCCTATTATGTAACCCTGAATTAGTGCTATTGATGCTTCATCAGTGCCACAGCGGAGAATGCAGGGTGTGTTCTATATATTAGATAATAAAGAAATAAAGAATAAGAAACATTTAATATTTGGACCGTTCTCTGTTCTATCCTAGTAAACATGCAATTTAAAGCCTTTTGACAGACTGCGAATAATCATGATTAACATATTTTGCTGTCAAAAAGATGAAAATGCATTTCACTCTCACTTCGTTTTCGTGAAATAACGTTCGCAGTTTAATCCAGTACCGTCTGTTCAACACGATAATTCGTGATAAGAGAGCATCATTTTTTACGAATTCTTAATAGAATTATAGGAACGATGAAGTATACATCAGTATCTAAAACACAACGGATATATGGAAATATAGACACAAATAAGTACAAATTTCATTCCTTGTATAACTCACCTGCTTAACATTCTTTTCAGAACTGGAACTAGAAACGCCCAAATTACCACCTTTACCTGAAAACAAGAAAGCATCAGAAACGACACCAGTCTTTCAAATATGATGCCAATTCAATGGGACTAAGTTTTCTGTTTTGATTTTCTGTACCAGTTATCCCAAAGTAGAATAAATCAAAGTACCACAATTAGAAGACCGAACTCGAGCACCATAGAGACGCTGACAAGTCAGAAATATTTAGATACTCAGATATGACCCCTGTTTAAAGATGTGACCAGATGCTAGCGAGTAGTAAGCATTGCCAGTCCTATATAATACAGGACCATGTTTGTACATCTAAGGCTAGTCAGTGAAATCGCAATTTCGGTAACAGAAAGCCCGACAATGTGATGGCCGTGATCATTAAGTCGGAAATAAGTTTGAAAATGATTACCACAACTATTTGTTCATTTAAAGCTAAATGCATCCGTCATTTTTATGAAACTACCTTGAGTGCATCTGTTATCGTAAATGCTTTGTTTCTTCTTGTATTTTGGCTTCATATGTTGCATATTTTTTCCCCTTCGTTGTTTTTACTATTTTTATCGTTTTCTACTTTGGATGTCAGGATTCTTCTTTGTTTCGGTATGTCGCTTTTTCTTTGTTCTTTTAATTCTACTGTTGGTTTGAGTGGGTTGTGTTGTGTGAGTTTTGCTTTTTCTGGGTATATTCATACTTTCGTTAATCATTCGTGATTATGACCATTGTTTGTTGTTTGACATTTACGATATTATCTTATCGTCTACATTTTCCATATGCATATTTTCATCACACAATTGTCAAACCATGGTGGAAACTTTATAACTGAAACTGTTGCAACTATTTGTTGTTAAATTTTATAAAGTTTTCTGTTTGACAACTTGATTTCAAATCCACATGCAACGTATTATATACATTGACTTGTACAATGTTACCTGAACTTACCTGTTTCACTTGAAGGTTTGGCACCTGACAAGTTTGTTGGAGTGTTCAACTTCTTGTTTGGAACACTGGCATAGGTTGTGGCTGTTGGATATTCAAATTTCCTTCTTGACATTGTTAATGATGTTCTTGCAACTGATATATCAGCTTTTGCAGACTGTGTGTAGTCCCTGGTCCCATGTGTTAAAAGAGATGGAAAAGATTTTGTAGTTGAATATGTGATACGATTACTACTATGGTTTGTACTTCCTGGTTCTGTAATATGTGTTGACAACGGTCTAGAAGAATAGTTACTTGTAGGTGAATTTGTAGATGGCTGAATATTATCAGCTTGCTTGGATCTTGAAAGAGCTGACTGAGTAAAATGCCAGGTCTTAAAGACTGATCGTTTCGTTGTTTCGTATGCTGGCCTCGACGGTTGTAATGTAGATTGTGTATCTATGGAAGAATAAAGCAGACTTGCTTCATGTGTCTCAGATAATTTGATGTCGACTGATGTATTTGTAATAGCTGTTAAATTCGTTCTGTTTGTTGTATTATGCAAAATGGTCGTATCAAAATCAAAAGAAACATTCGGACTATGAATTTCGGTTGCCAAGGGACGAGCTGTGCGGCTATCGCTTGGTGATGTGGGGATTGTGCGATTCCTGGATAACTTCGAAGTAAGCAAGCTCGTGAGTGAAGTGGTGTTGTATGACCTTACGCTGTTATTAAGAAAAGATAAAGTAGAATATTCATAAGCAGTATTATCTGAAACAGCATCTTTCTTTGTATTTACAGCTGTTGTGGAAGTCGAAGAGTTAAACAACATTGTATGTGTTGACAGATTTATTGTAGTTTGTTTCAAACTCAAACTCTTGGACATTCGCAAAATTTTGGCTATTACCGGGCTGAACAGAAAAGGCGTTGATGTTTCTACTGGGTATGGTTTCTTCGAAATTTTTTTACTTGACATAGTCCTACTTGAATGATCTGTAAAGTGCTTGGGAGCGGAGAATGAGGAGGCAGACGTATTTGAAGTACTGGTTGGCGACTCTCTAGTTATCATCGTAGGTTCTCTTATCGTATGCTGCGTAATTGGATATAATAATGTTCTTGAAATATCAGGACTTGGGGAAGTTGTGCTGGTATTGTAGTCAGTTGAATCTGCAGACATCAAAGAGACATTTTTCACGGGTGAAGGAGTGTGATCCAGTGTTCCATAAGAACTTGAAATCAGTGTTGTACCAGAAGCAACGTTCGTAGTTGAATGGTTTTGAAACGTCATGGTAGTACTATTTGTAAGGTTTTCGATGGTCTCGACTGTTTTCATTTGAATTTCGGAATACGTCATCCAAGGATCTGGTGTAACGGTCCGTCTATTTGTTGTCGCGATTGTAGAACCATTAGTATCGGCAGGTGTGCTGCAGTTGAAACCTGAAAAACCTAATAAATGATAAGGATAATGAGAGATCGGTCTGAGCAAACATTGCAAATCCAGATCTGACTAACCCGAAAAGACCAGTCTGATCAGGGTCTACATTGTTTGCCTTACAAAGTGTGCATCATTTGGGCACATTATTGCACTGTAAAATAAAACCGTTCCCTTTTTTTTTTGACCATGGCGTAGCCGTTTAAGGTTATGATTTTCTTTTTAGATTTTTTATCCTTCTTGTAGAAACGTTTTTGACATCGACAATTCACACTTTCTGGAATTCTGAATTATGAATAAAAAAGAAATAAAGCAGCTGTTATGTTTTGGAAAGCTCTGTCGTTCTTTTCAACATTTTATGCAGATTTTTGTAATGAGCCCTAATCACTGATTATCACCATCTTTTTTATCAGCTAAATGAACTGTATGATAGATGAACAAAAACTTGTATCTACCACATTAGCGTTTTTGTATGTTTAGTACAGTTTATGTTTGGCGACGATGGCTACCATACCTGGAACACATGTTACTGTTCCATTCTCGCTACAGAGCCTATACGCTGTTTTCTGACAGTACGTAGTGCAGGATGGACCGTGGTAATTTTCATCACACACTATGTTGATGGAGACAGTCACGCTACAAAAAAAAAGATAAATGCAGGATCGTTACTGTGTGTGTTTTAAAGGCAATGCATATGAATTAAAACAATTCAAATTGTAGGAAGAGGCCTTATGAAAATGTCAAATCTAATAGTATAGCAAATAAATCAGTAACTTAGTTGAATTGTCCTGGCGATATGTCATTACGTTCCTTCATAATACAAAGAATGCATAAACCTACCAAATATAGGCGGACTAGGTGAAACAGAAATACCAGGAGAGCCCTAATCCTTCTAAATAAGGTCTACTGTTAAAGGTATAATGCTGCTGGGGCTGTAAATTCTTTTCTTTACGAATTGATTGCCATTGAAAATGGAAGCAAAATTGACAGTAGAGTGGTCAAAGTACCAACATCATAAGTCCGAACTCATATAATCCATATGAAGATTGACAAATCGAAAATATTTAGATACACAGACATGGGCCTCCGCAAAAGGAAGTGTGATCAGAGAAGTAAGCATCACCTGCCTATTATAACACACCCGCCATGTCTATATATCTGATAAATGAAAGTACGATAACTGAAAGCCATTCTATTTTTCGGCCGTGATCATAAGGTAGGGATTACGTTTAGAAACTGCCACATTGTGGAGATCAACGAGGTCGTCGTTGTGTCTCCCATAGAACTTTTAAACAGTTGATGCAATTTTCGCTTTGCGATAACCCTGTGACAACAATTTGCTGGTGAGAGGCTTGGTACACATTCACCTTAATCTTTATACCTAGCTTTCTGTCGATTGCCCACCAGTGAGACTTCTGTAAGGCTGACGTTCGCCGTTCCATTATATGTCCAGTTAGCTTCATCTATTATTTTGTCAGCACTGAATAAGTTTGCATCCCATATCTGGATTCGCACATTCACGTTTCCCTGAAAGACAAAGTCTTTTGGTGTCTTATGTCAAGTAGGCACATGACGTTGCAATGACGTCGTATTGACAACGATGCGACGTTATATCGTCGCACTGAAGTCAGTTAGACGGCCTTTCGACTTCAGCTGGGCAGCTGGGATATAGTACGTGCACTATACCGTAAGTACGAAACACTAACAACTGGACGTATCAGCATGATACTCCCAATTGCGATTGTACTGTCCGAGGGAGTCAAAGTGTATATTTAAGGCCCCATTTCCTTCCCAAAGACCATTGGCATCGTTAGTTAAAGTCTCCATAGTCCTATCAGTGGCAAAAACGTCTAAACTCGAATCATTGTAAAACGCGGCTCAACCTTCGCGTTTGGTAGTAAAATGTGGGTCCGTGTGCATAAATTGAGTCATATATCTGTCAAAAAGTAGAGAAAACAAGTTTTCGAAAAATAACAAGTCACTCAACAAAATACAATTTCCTGTGCTGGTTTTCCGCCCAGCAATGCTATTTCAACATGAGCGGGTTAGTGTTTGGGGTGCCAAGCTTGTTCATTGTATTTTTACCATTTCATTCAACATAATGAAATCGAAAGTATGTCATTTTAGTTACCAACTAAAATGACCCAATTAAGTTTTCAAACCATTGTTATGTGAAACTCAAGGACGTTTTATTTCTTTAAAGATGGCTAATCACGGTCATTTACAATGACAAAACTATAGTGTGAAGCTTGTAGCGATACCTCATCATAAATGTTTTCCGGTTTAAAACCCCCCCAGTAGTTATTACTGACCGTCCCAAGGCGGTACTTTCGTTGCGGTTGCATTTGTTTTATGTTCGGTGCTGTTTAATTTATTGTGTTCTCATTTTAACCAATAATAAAAATAGAAAATAGGTAAAAATATTTGTTAAATGTTTTTCGTATAATTTGCTTAGTCTGTTGTAACCCTTCTGTTGGTCTAAATTATTTAGTTCAGTAAATAAAGCTGAGTTGCCACCTATTTGGGAAAGAGCTGCTGACTCGGCTTATCACTTGTAATTTATTGTTTGTTGGCATGTCTTTGCCAATCTTATCCTTTGATGTTGGGGATGGGGTTTGGGATCTGATTCAGTCAGTTCCTGAAGTGTAGTTACTCTTTAAATTTCATGCTGATAGAGCAATGGGGCCTTTAAGGGAGGTTATAATTATTTAAATACCTTGCAGGGAGATTATAATTATTTAAATACCTTGCAAGCAAATTTGCTGGTATTTTATGCTGAAAAATTTGATTGCGTTTACTAAAAAGGTTCCTCTTCAGATGTTAGAAAAAATATAAGCAGATTTTATTTTATTTTAGGCAGAAAATTTATCGAATCTTGGACCAAAGATTTAATCAAGCTAAGAATGTTTTGAAATACTGGGGCTCGTTGTATAAAATCACGTATCGTTAAGTCGCGAGACAGCGCTAGATTTTCCTTACAATTTCGTCATTGTCAATGAACGAATACGATCATATATAAACGCAAAAAACAGCCATTTGTTCATAAAAGTATTGAAAATCATTTCGATCGCGTTTAATGGCAACCTAAATGACTTATTTTTGATATCACAAATTTTGTTTTATAGCAAAGCATACAGTGTACGTGATGAAGGATCCTAGTCATCGTCTGGCTTATGTCAGATCTTATGTCGACGGAAAACCATACAAAATAGAATTTTGTAAAGAGAGATCTGTCATAGTATTTTGTGGAGGGATCTGTTGGGGATTTTCCTTACAATTTCATCATTGTATATGAACGAAGATGGCCATATTTAAACACATGAAACAGCCATTTGTTTATGATAAAAGAGTTGAAAATCATTTGGAGCTTCTGTCAACAGAAAACCAGACAAAATAGTATTTTGTGGAGAGATCTAGTATCCTTTAAAAGAGTTACCCTTATTTATCGCCAGAAACATTACCCTTTAAATTCATATCAACAGGCATACTTGTAGCATCATCAAAGGTGAAAGTGCAGCCTCTGTTTATAATTTTTGTTACCTAGATGCTTAAGCCTGTGAAAGCTATACGTCTCTTAAGAAAATCATCGGCAGCAATGAATATAAGACTTTCGACAATATCTTCATACATACAGGCCATGTCTCCGATGTTCTTGAAATGGGATTTGGTTGAATTCTGTGATTGTGCAAGATATCTGTGAGCTCATCTTTTTCGTCGACGCTGGAAGTTTCTATCCAGTCGCATCTGTAAATAATATATCGATATCAGAAATGAGACACGTCATATGATTACAAACAATGTGGCATCGGTGACAGGCAAAGACCTTTACTTGTCACATCAGCCATCTATGAGATTGGCCCGACCCGTACAACAAACAGAAGCCTCCTTTGACCTGGTGTTTTTTATAAGGATGATATCACATTATAAAACTGCCAGATTATTGAATGCCACATAATGTGGTTCATACGAGGGGCGTTCGGAAAGTTTTGCAAATGACGTAATTTATCGGTAACCACAATACAGACAGAACTTCTGATTGCAAAAACACATAAAGCTATGTTATGCGAAGAGAATTCTGCAAACAAGGTGCATTTTTTAAAAAAGGACGCATTTTTAACTTTTTTGAAAGAGGTATACCCTAAAGACACTGCAGAGTTTTACTTTAGTAGGCCGTAATTTATATATCAGCAGTCTTTGATATCTTTTTATCTTTGTTAGTTAAAGACAATGCCCAGACAATGTTGTTCTGTAAATATCGCGGAAATAAGTTTTAATCTGGCTTCCGTACACGGCCGGGAATATGGATTATCCGTACTTTATGCTGTAGCAATTTCTCCATTTCTACTAAATTTGATGATGTTGTAATGAAAACAAGTGTATTAGCATTCATAATATCGTCGGCAAGAGCATTTACATGGGTCAACGAAAACCTGTCAACAAATTCAAATTAATGCCAAAAATGAAGCCTCTGCAAGCTTTCAAAAATGACGTTAACGTAAAATTCAATAACGTCATAAGAACTGCGCATTGCTTTGCAAGGAATAAATCGATAACAGTTGCCGCACTTCTAACTTTTGTATGGATATTATAGGCAACGATGGACAAGCAAAGACAAAGATTAATTTGGTATTTACAAGGATATTTGACTTGAATGCCTAACACTGAAAAGATTTTATATATAAAATTAGCCCAGTGGTATGACTGGGGTCTATTAAAATGCGTTGTAACTCAATAAAGAAAAGTGTCTTTGTATAGTGTTTGGTATCATTGTAAAGACAAAATGCAGTGCTTTCAGTACATGCATAGCAGTTGTACCCAGCATGCTCCTAACCAAAGTCATGAGGCCATTTGCAAAACTTTTCGAACGCCCCTCGTATATGTTGCAAACTTTCACGCAAATCATGGGCATAAAATGTCAGTTTGGTTCCAGTAGCTTGCAAAGGATAATTAATCGTACTATGAGAACAATTTATTCAATGTTGTGGTTGCAAGGGTTGTAACCGAAGAAAAAGAGCTGGTAATCCGGTTTCCGGGCGTGTCTTTCGTGAAGTTTTGCCAGTTTGTATGATTCTTTCCCTTTTGCTTCAGAGGACGGGATGTGGGATTCAATTGTCTTAATTCCTGGTCATTGCCTATTTTCTTTATTTCTACTCTATATCAGACTGTATCATCACAGTGTCCCTCTTGTAGGTTGTGATGTCAGAATGCAGTGACTTAGGCATGCTTGGAAACAAACAACCACCTATCAATTTGTGTCGCAAATTGCTTTATTTGATAGCTATTTTTTTTAATCTTTTTTTTTATATTTACGCCCTAAATGCTTACGTTTTACCTGTTGTCTGGTGGCATCTCGAAACAGACTCTGAAGAAAGGGTCACATCTTCGGAATAGCATTACGTTGTCACACCGTTGGGTGGCAAGATGTTTATACTTCAGAAGACCTACGTCTATTGTCACAGACCCAGAACTAAGTGGTATGCAGTAAAGCACAGCCTAAAATACCGGAAATGTCGTATTTACCTTGGATTTTCTGACACAGTCAAATCAACCATAAAAGCGCATTCAACAATAATTTTCGCTTAAATTTATCTACTACGTGTCTCGAATTCAAGCTTTAAATAAATTGAAACAAAGTTAATGTTATTACTTCAAAATGCTATTGGTATCTGGCTGGAATATAGGTTGATATTTATTTTCCATGAGTTTCTCTATACTTTGCACTGAATGCATAATTCGCAATGTGATTCTTAACAACAGTATAGTCTCGTCAGTTGAAATAATTAGAAAATCGCAATAGTATGATAAGAGAAAAGGGAAAAAATACCAAAAAGCTGGTCAGAAAATATATTCCGAATTTATTATCCATTGCTTTAACAGTGAATCTGCATAAATGTTAAGGGCTGGTCGTACTTTCGACCGTATCTACCATGCTTTTGAAAACAAATCATGTTTAATAAACATGCACTAGAATAATAATGCATCTGTCACAACATTTGCATGTTTAGAACAAGCGCAGTATCAAGCAAGTTATGGGCTAATGGCCCATCAGTCATAAGTTAAACTCCTATTTATCAGGTGTATTATATCTTACCTGAAGCAGGTTGTCGTTTGTTTAAACAACACTTTAATTCAATCTACATGGTTACAAACCAGTACAATATACAATATGGTCCAGGATCTGACGGTGAGCGAAATGCTTATATGAAAGTCATCTCCTGTTTGTTGTTGTTTAGTTTGGGTAGACTAAGTAGACCAAAGTCCTAGTAATTGAAAGCCATAATAAGCATTGTCTAGCTAGAAGATTTGATCCCGCCTAATAAACATGCAGGTCCGTTCCCACATGGGAATAAAATAACCAAGCTTCTGCTAAGAAATTATTAAACAATATTGTTTGACTCAAACTTATGAAAAAAGTCTGCCCAGTCTGATCAAAGTCTTGGCTCAGCGCTTTAAATTTAAGCTACCTACATGCCGACAGCGAAGACTCTACTCAAACTAGGTAGATAACCAGCTTGATCTGAGTCTTCGCTGAGCGCACATGCCACTTTGTTGGTTTTGCTGTGTCACGGTTCATATTTGTGCACAATATTTGCCTTGAAGAATGGAGTTATAATAAAAATCCTTAAAATAGCCAAACCAAAATTTCGATTTGGCCACTGTCAGGTGTTTGTGATATTAACCTGTTTCTCTTCTATACATTTGAAATGTTGCACTAATAAAGTTTTCTGAAATATGAATCGAATAGCATTGTTGTATTTTGGCTGGCAATTTATCTGGATTTGAATTTTTTAGTTTTCTGGATGGAAATGGAGTTCCGCTTTGTTGGAATGCTTGTGCAGCCGTACCTGACTATGTCAGTGCACTCACGAAGCGCATACCAGATCTATTCATTTCTATTTCAGCATTGACCATTTTCGAGTTAGCTAATCATTTAGAAAAGGCGCATCCCCCTCACACTCCAAGTATTTCTGGTTAAGAGTAAAGACTTGACCACTACGACGATCAAGCCCGACTCGGTCATATTTGAGAAGGCAATATACTGCTAGTAAAACTTTATATGTTTATTATGTTTATTTTTTGTTTCTCTGGGCTTTCGGGTTTTCGCCCACTGATGAAGAGTCAGTTCGACGATATATGAGATAATTTTGAAAAGGCCGGTAACCACATGACAGAAAGAAAATACATAAAATAAAATGTTTAGCACAACCACTCTATAATCAGTAGTACACAATTACTATATTAATCCGGGAGAATAATAAGTTTGCGGGCTTATTTAGTTTTTTTTTTTATCTTTTTTTTTTTTTTTTTTTGCTTAATTTAGTAAGTTTAACATAAACCATAATGACCTTCAAGGGCGACTATTATACGTCAACTATTATACTGTGTATTTAATACAAGGCCCAGGCTTTGTATATAATTGTAAGAGAAATGAGGACAGAATCAAAGAAATGTTTTAAATGATCAAATTTACTATTGATTATTTGATCCTTGTATGTTAGTTTTGTCTGATGCTGGCACTGATTTGAGGATTGTAGACTTGCATTTAGACATATACCGCAAAAGTCTTGTACTCGGAAACAATACTGAACAGTCAGGTACATAACCTTTAAAAGTTAAAAAATATATAACTTGAAGCAGTTATAATTTTTTGTGACTATAGCAAAAGTAACTTGTTTAAGTTAAAGTGTATTTTTTCACCTTCATATTCTGGAGTTACAGCAATTTTTATGGACAGTTGGGTAATTTTCCCTGAAAGATCTCTTACATAACTTTATGATTAAGCAATAAATTTCTGTACGCATCGTCTAGAAATTGGTACGCAAGGCCCTTGAAGATCAGGAAATTAGCTACTTTTTAACTTACAACAGTTAATATTTGGAGATTGCAAATCTGACCTTGGCCTAAATAATTTCAGACATAACCTAAATAAGTTATTTTCTACAGCCTCACTTTAAAATTAGTGGTAAATAGGATAATTTTTAACTGCTTCAAGTTATATTTTTATTAACTTTTAAAGGTTATGCACCTGACTGCTGAAAGCAAAAGTTCTGCTTGGATTTATTGCGCAGACAGCGTATACCTATTTTTTTCCTCAGAGTTTAGCATAATGACAGCATTAAGTAGTCCGATGTGTACGTGTACTAGTTTCTGCGGTGACCCAATCGGTTACTTACCCATATAGATGTCAACATTCGACCAAAGTGATGAGGTTAATTGCACTCAGTTTCAGTTTCCGGGTGACTGATAAAAGCAAATTACCACAGCAACTGCTGTGACATGGCATGGAGAGAGAGAGAGAGAGATTTCACGATCAAGTGGCATCTACAATATGGGAAGAAAGAGAGCGTCCGAGAGAGAGGCGAGGGACACATTTTAAAGGTTGTACAATCATGAACATAACACCGTTGCGATGTAGAAATGCAATACGCCATGAACTTTTTGGTGCTAAAATGGATTGATTTGATGACTGGATTGCGTCTTGAGACCTACTGTTTTACTGTGTCGTATACGAGCAGTGATCATTATGTTATCAAAATCTCTTGTTGGTCAGTAACTTGCAAACAAAAATGTATCATACTTGTCCTTTTATGAACTTTCAAATTTTCATATGAAACTGAAATTTTCTCGTGTTACCATAGCATTATATGCAGTCACATACATGCAAGGTGCGACGTGTGATTTTTTGACGCTACTTTGGCGAGAAATTGTTTGTACAATGTTCATAATACCAAGAATTAGAAACAGTTTACGTATATAACTTATTAAGTTAGGTTTGGCGTCACAAGCACATATATATTGCTTGTAGATTACAATTTTTCTGAAATCTGGGTGGAATAAAAGACAGAACGGTGATTAATGTTTTTATTGTTTTCCTGAATTTTGTTATTTACGTGTTTTCCACACTATCAAGTAAAAGTCTGACATAAATTGATTCGTTGTTAACTCTAGGATAAGTTTGGTTCTATTTGCTAAAAAAACCGCGACACGACAAAAACAACCAAATGGCATGTGCGCCTAGCGAAGACTCAGATTTACCTGGACATCCGCCTAGTCTGATCAGAGACTTTGCTGTGCACTTAAAGGGTAGCTGAGGATCTAAAATACCTTCATGCGGACAGCGAAGATTCTAATCACACTGTGCGAATGCCAAGGCTGATGTAAGTCTTCGCTGGGTGCACATGCCACTTTGTTAGTTTTGTCGTGTCGCGGCTCATATAATGATCAAGGATTCTGCTTAGTCAAATGCAATGACCTCAAATGTTTGATCCGCCTGGCTCTGTATCAGCAGGACTGTCAAAACTTGCTGGTTCAAAATCTTTCTCAGCTAACATTTCTGCCAGTTTGGAGAGCAAGTCAAAAATAAGTATCTTTAATTTTAGTATTTGATTTTGTGTATCTCACTGATGAATCAGAAAGACTCTACACCTACCGTAAACCTACTAATAGTCGAAGCTGCATAAAAATGAAGTGCTAGGTTGGGCTTTAAGCACACAGTAGCTTATATTATTGTCCGTTTCAAGCCAGAAACATTTTGATGCAACTCATGCTTTATTTTACTTCTAACAATATGGTCACTTGCATACCTGTCCACTTTGCTTCCTGTTTTGTTTGGTCGTTGAAAATAGAAAATATATAGGTGAAACAGGATGTATGTTTAATGCATTTTGTTTAGCTTTTTGTTTGATTGTACATGTATCTATGTATCGTTATACATGTACTCTGTTAGACTGAGTGTGTGTGTTATTCAAGAGAAGAACTGTTCCGTTTTGTTGTTTGCGTTTTTCTTCTTCTTTGTTTGGTGCCTTGGATGTGTTGTGTGCTTGAAAATAGATCTTTAGTTATATTCTTATATTTTATCTTAATGCATTTTACATTTTCGTATGTCTCGGCTTTCACAAACAAAAACATTACAAAGAAGACACTTGATTCATCAACTTGTTCCCGAGGGAATGTTTTCATGCATATATTACGATGAATGGGCACACTTTCAGGTGAAGCACCTCTTTTTTCCTTTTTTGCCTCCCTTTTCAATTGGAGCCAACTCTTAAAGCAATGAATTCGATCTTCAAGGAGGAAATTCTTTCCTTTAAGAGCAGACCTTTTTCTTGGAAAGGTTTTATCGTCCATAGAAGCAAAGAGGAAACTACGAAAGTCGTTTCCCTTTGTGAAAATGGCAGCAAAGCATTAGGGTTTATCCACTGCATATAATCTGAGACTCACAGTCAAGGTCCATAGCTATTTGGTGTGAACAGTATTGTCTCTAATCAGACTGCAAAGAGATGCCAAATGGTCAAGTCATACACTACTTACATATGGCATATTGCATTTCTGTCTTGCGACACATATAGAAACAACTCTCGATGTCTCAGGGTCGAAGTTCGTCCCAAACTGCTGATATTCAAAGTAAGTTTTCTTGTACCAGAAAATTAACTTTTAAATACCAGAAACTTGAGATTAGAGGTTGGTTGGTTGGTTGATTTGATGCTTAACGTCCACGGTAAACAACTAAGGTAATGTCGGGACGGTCAGTTAACCTAACCACACTATTCCTGGGCAGGCTTAGACCTCCTAAGCGGTTAACCAGTACTAAGTGCACATACTTTCGCCAGTAACTGACAACTGCCCTTCTTGAATCAGCGGAAGGAGAAACGAAAGTATGTGGCCAGACCGGGATTCGAACCCAGGACCTCTGACTTACGAGTCAGGTGCCCTACCGATTGCGCTACCCGGCCCGGCTGAGATTAGAGGAGTAAAAATGTAGATAAAAATTGGAGATGTACTTAAACTCTGTTCTTTAATTTATGACAGTACTTTGAGGCATCAGTGTTCGAGATAACGAGTGTTGACTGAAATGTATCCACCATGCATGGACATGCACAGTCCACACACGCTGTCCATATCTGGTTCATATGATCATAACTGGGTGTAACAGAGAAAAATCCAAGTAAATAAAAACATTTTATTGCAAAGCTTTCAACTAATAAATGACTCATGAATAATGTTTGTTTTCAACTGTATATCAAAGAGGTTCAAAACATGATATAATAATGCAGCATTTAAAATATTTACATTAAAGTACAAGCAAGTCATCAACACATTGATCCACGTACATGCATGTTAAAGTGTTACATGAAAGAAGTTTTGCAACATATTATTTTCACAGAACTGATACAGTAGAGATTTATTTCACCTATGTATGATGGGTTTATACATGCGGAATAAAAGGAACTATCGGCGTGCTTGAGGTGATTCAAGACTATAAACGACATTCTAAAGAGAAAGTAGATAGAAGTTTAGTAGAATTTGTTAACAAAAAAACCTTTTCATTTTTTTATTCAACTTATATGTACTAAGTGTTGGCCGGAAACTGCGTGTGTTCTTGACGTCAATATACATATTGTACAATTAAGTTTGAAATTTAAACTATGCTGTAGTTTCAATTCCGTCACTGACACTGGTTAATGTTAGAATAAGTCTGTGAGAAAATTATATTGATGCAAAACATCTTTTAGTATTACAAGAAAAAAGAAATGCACTGAAAACGTATAAAACTGTTTTCAAAAGTTATTAAAATCTTATAAAAAGAAAAACAGAGACATTAATTTTAAATCGCATCAAAAAATGATTCGTCGTTCCATGAAATGCATGATACATTTTATTATGCATTGCATTTGGTAGAGGGGTCACAAGAATCCCTGATAGATACATATGTAAAGTCTGATCAGTAATGAGAAAAAGTAAAAACGCACTTCATTCAGACAATCTATAACTCATTAACACACAGTAGAGAACTTTCATACCAATTGTATTTTAGCCGCCAACTTGTGTTTACTTTTATCATATAGAAGAAAGAGCCTACACGTAGTATGTGAAATCGCTCATACAAAAACAGCCATGCACGAGGTATCTAGGATTGCTCCTGACACTGAAGGTTGCCAGTTTTAACTGTACTTTTGTACATTTATATCAACAAGTATTTGCTAAGTACTTACTCTGTAAATTATTCTTTTTTATCACAAGTAGATATTTAGAATAATCCAAAGCTATCACACGTTCACAAACCATTTTAGGAAGCCAGATGGCTATTTGCAGCTCTAAGTGGTGAACATAAACATGTAAAATTTGTCATTTTGGTGTCTTTATGAAACTATTTAATGTAAGCAGGACTCGAACCACTGTTTGATGTGTTTTTGCAAAACCTGGTCCAATTTATATTCGGATTTTTTTATTGTAAAAAGCTACCTTGATTTCTCTGACTTATTGCCCAAACAGACCCACTCAATTCACCATGCAGACATCCGGTACATTCTGTCCGGAATGATCCTAATGACCCTGATACTATTTTATTTACTGCCACATAGAAACATGGGCTCAAGTCTAGAAATACACCCTACCAGGACAAAAAGTGCTTTTGTGTTTAAAAGATGATTCGGACGGCTATTAAAATAACAAATCGCCATTCTTGATTGAGGACGGTTGTGTAACTAATAACTCGGCAGTGTTGTAACATCACATAACTCCACATAAAGAAATTCAAACCAAGTCGGCTGTTTTCGTTTCCGCCATGCGTTCCTTGATTCCAGAGGATCTTTCTTCAGCATTTATATTTGAGCCGCGACACGAGAAAACCAACAGTGGTCGTGCGCCCAGCGCAAACTCAGATCAGCCTGGGCATCTGCCCAGTCTGAGCAGACTCTTCGCCACGCACCTAAAGGGTAGCTAAGGGTCTGAGCTAACTTCATGCGGATAGTGAAGACTCTGATCAGACTGGGCGAATGCCCAGGCTGATCTGACTCTTCGCTGGGCGCATTGCCACTTTGTTGGTTTTTTCGTGTCGCGGCTCAATTATTCTGTTTCAGTAAAGGTGAACATAGAAAAGTGATAATTTGTACTTTAGCTTGGTTTTGAGGTAGTTACCCGGTATATAGCTTTAAAACTATTCACATAAAGTGCTTAATCTATTCTAAAGCATTGTTCTCTAGAAACGCCACTGTCTGAGTATGGCACGTAAATTAAAATTGTAAATGAAAATCTTCGTCGAACAATTTAAACTGAAAGTAGAGACATGGTCCGCCTGTTTCTCTTATACAAATACGGAAAGGTTACGTGCAATATAAGCACATAACGTTTTGAAGTGAGCTTGGTTCTGCCTCTGTCGTCAAAGCTTGCATCTCTGGACTATCTATGCTTTAGCAGCGTCAGGTTGTTAATCACCCATACGACATTTGGCCTTAGGTTTCTATTAAATACTGCCAGAAAATCAGACTATAGAAGATACAGATTTCTGAAGCTGTATGTTCTAAGATCTATTTATCTAGTATTAACGTTTAATGTGAACTGTGAATATGTCAAAACTTGGTTCTGCCTATACTGTTGTCATATTTTGCATCTCTGTAGTATATCTGATCCATCTGAAGTCTTGGGAGTGCGACATTATACTGATTGGGCTCAGGATCACTCATACGTCGTTTAGAATTATTGGATCTGAAATAGTAGAACGAAATCAAACATTAATCTACCAAACATGAAAATGACCAAGGTTTTCCACAATTTCCCCGATGAATACAACTTTTCAGACTTCCTGTTTGTTACCCTGAACTACAAAAGCGTTCCAAAAAAGGGGTCACTTCTTAAAGGAATGAATTATATTTCCTGTTTTGTTTTTGGTTGTTGTGTTGATATACAGTCCTCTTTGTTGGACTGGGTATGTCTATTATTGAAGATGTAATGTTCCGCTTTATCGTTAGCGTTTCCCTTCTTCTTTTGCTGTCTTTGGTGGGCTGTGTTTTGTGATTGAGGTCTTTCCTGGGTATTTTCATTTTGGCAGCAACTGGACAAATCCAACAAGTGGTATTTGGGCCCATCGAAGGCTCTGATCAGCCCAGTCTGATCAAAGTCTTCCCTGTCCGCATGCAGCTGGCAAAGACCTTTAGCTTCCCTTTAAGCACACAGTGTAGACCCTGATCAGCCTGGGCGGATGCCCAGGCTGATCTGAGTCTTTGCTTGGCGCACATGCCAATTTGTTGATTTTGTCGTGTCGCGGCTCATTTGTGTTCTTGCACATTTCATTACTGTTTTACTGAACAGACTCAATCAAACCGAGGCTGCTATGTTTGTTTCGTTGGCTATTACTTGCTTATGAAGGATACGAGCCGCGACACGACAAAAGTAAGAAGGAACATTCTCAGGAACTGGCACAATTCAATCCCAGATCCAACTCAAGACACCCACGCACGAAAAAGACAATGTAAAATTAGTCACCACCAAATACATCACCAACGGCAGCCATGTGAACGTTAACAGCACAATCAGTATATAAACAACAGACATAGCAAAAAAACAACAACAAATAATACAACCAAGAACAAAATAGGAGTGCCGCCTTGGGACGGTCAGAAATGATATTACTGGGGGCCAAACCGGTTTGCGGTCGACCAGCCTCCGCCCCTAGTTCTGCTCTCACCCATCAAACACCAAACTGCTCAACCCAACCAAAGCGATAACCACCCACACAGCATACCAACGTAGGTCCAGGCTGATCTGAGTAATTGCTGGGTGCACGTGCCACTTTGTTGGTTTTGTCGTGTCGCAGCTCAATTCTTACTTTTCAGAACTCATTATTTGTTTTTTGAAATTCATATAAAAGTGAGAGATAATAGTTATTGATACGTTAGTTACAAAACAGTGCAAATGAAAGTTATGTTGCAGTTATTACTTATATGCCCCTCAATATTTGGATATAACATCTTGTGAGCGGATCTGCTCTCTGGAAGTTTGTTAACCACTGAGAAACGGCACAGACCCTCACCAGTCTAGTGTGAGTTTGCACTGTTTGCTCAGACGTTCTTTCCCATTATTTAAGAGAACTATTATAATTTTGTAGACTATTAATTACCGTTTTCTCAGCTGATAGATGATGAAACCTGCAAGTATTAACACTATCAAAGCAGCAATGATGATTCCAGCGAAAAGAGGCTGATGATCGTCAATCCATTCCTGTATCAAAAAGATTAAAATCAGTTAGTTAAATATAGGCTTTAGCCCAGTATCCGTAACTCAACAAAATAATGATTAATTAATTTATCACGTGAGAGTTGGACTACCGTTTCATTCTTCTTATATTTTTATTTATTTGTTTTTTGTTTAGTTTTCTTTCTTTAATACGATTTACCACATAACCGACTTGGTTCGTTTTGATACTGTGCATTCATTTCTGACCTTATGCATATAAACCGTACTCTGTTGTAGTGTATTTGGCGCGAAATAGCCTTTTTGTGCTGATGTGCCGTAAAACCCATATGCCTCACTCACTCACTTAATGACAGGCAATGGTTAGGAATAAATACCATAACTTCCCCTATCTTGCCCTCAGAACCATAAGAGAAAAAGCATATATGTACACTGACAAAAGTTCACGAAGGACCTGCATGATAAACCGAATGAATAGGTCTTCTTCAATACAGAGACCATCCAGCTACCCAAATCAAAAACAACAGTAACATCTATCCTTTTACCTTTTTTTCTATACAAAAAACTGAAGCAAAGTAGGCAGCTATACAGGCGACCAAACTACTAGAAAACCACTAACAAGCAGACACAAGGCCATGAAGCATTCAGGAACCACAACAGAAGTACCGCCTTGGAACGGTCAGTAATAGATTACCCGATGGGTGGGGTTTTTAAACTAGTTTTACTGGATACAAACCCTCAGTTTGAAACATTTAGTTCGCGGTTTAGTCCTCATGACGGTTTCCTATTTCATCAATGAATCATGACATATATGAATCATCATCAATGAATCATCAAGTTATCAAATATAATACACCAATCATATTTGAGGAATGCTCAAATTATAAAAATAATATATATCAGGTTGTGTATGCGCGCAAACCCATCAGTCCCTATGATACGTAGAAATCCGTAAATTGTTGGTGCGGATAGAAGACTGATCAATGTGCAAACTATATCAGAGTCTGTGGTGTATGCACATGTTTAAAGGCCAAATTTCTCTGACACAGCTTATCTTTTGATTAACAAGTAAGAGTTAATAAATCTGAATTCCTAATCTCAGATGTTCTTAAAGACACACGATGCTACGCTGTCAGAGTTTTAGTATGAAATAAAGTTTAAAAGCATAATTCACTCTTCATATGGAAAACTTACCTCTGCTGTATTTTGTAAATTTTCCCCACCAGTACCAGTCTTATCAGTGGTTGTCATCGCTGTCTGTGTAGCTGTTATAACTGGTGGTCTGACAGATGTTGTTGACTTAGCAGTTGATGACTTTATATTAAGAGGATTAGGAGCGACCGATGTTTTCATGGTTTGACTTGAAGGATTTGTCTTAGAAGTTGATGCTAATGGATTAGGTGATTTTGTGGATGATACTGAGATTGTCGATCTGGTTTTGGTCGTAGGTGACGTTTTCACAGTAGACTTTGGTGTTGGTATCGATGTTTTTGTCGTAGGAGGGGTTGGAATGCTTGGTGTTGTATCTGATGTTTTTGTCGTCGATGATAATATTGAAGTAGAAGGTGATGATGTTGGTTTTGATGTTTTGGTCGTCAGTGATGTTTGAATTGTTGATGTAGATTTGGCTGTGGTTGAACTTAGTTTTGTTGCTTTTGTTGTCGATGAAGTTATGACTGTCGACGTTGGTTTGGGTGATTTTGCTGACGGTGAAGATGTAACTTTCAATGTTGGGTTTGATGATTGTGTTTTCGTAGAGGTTGTGGGTGTAGATATGGGTTTGGATGATTTTGTTGTCGGTGAAATTGTGACTGTTGATGTTTGTTTGGATAATTTTGTTGTCGCTGAAGTTGTGACAGTTGGTGTTGATTTTGATGATTTTGCTGTCAGCGAAGTTTTAACTGTTGATGGTAGTTTCGATGATTTTGTTGTCGGTGAAGTTTTGATAATTGACGTTTGTTTGGATGATAATGTTGTTGCTGTCGTTGTTGGTATTGATGATTTTGTGGTCGATAAAGTTGTGACTTTTGATATTGAGTTTGATGATTTTGTTACTGATGACATCGGTTTGGATGATTTCGTTGTTAGTGAAGTTGTGACCGTTGTTGTCGGTTTAGATGATGCTGTTGTCGCTGAAATTGAAACTGTTGATGTTGGTTTGGATAATGTTGTAATTGAAATTACGACTTGTGATGTTACTTTAGATGAGTTTCTTGTTGGCGACTTTGTTGTTGTTGTTGTTGTTTTGGATGACTTCGGCATCAGTGTGGTTGACTTAATTGGTGTTGTTAATGTTGATTTAGATGATTTTTGTATTGGTAAGGTTGTAACTCTTGATGATGTAGAGACTGACGATTTCGGCAATGATTTTGTCGTAGTTGACGTTCGTACTGCTGCAGCAGCCTTGGATGTTTTTGTCATCGGGGACGTTTTAACTGCTGAAGTTGAAGCTACGGGTGTCGTTGATGTTCTTTTAAGTAATATTGTTAGCGGTGATGTTGTCACTGAAGGTGTAAAAGATGTTTGTGTTGATGCTACTGTCGTAGGTGACGATGACACTTTTGATGCTGTAAATGTTGTTTGGGACGAATTTTTCATCGTCGACATAGTTTTATTTTTTGATGTTGTGGATGATAATTGCGTTGTCGGAGATGATCTCACGGTTGATGATGTTGGTAGTGGTAACGTTGTACGTTTTGATGCCACTGATGATGGTTTTGATGACTTTGTCGTCGCTGGTGACGTCGCTGTTGATGCTGCTGTCGTTTTGGATGTTTTTGTCATAATTGACGTTTTAACTGTTGATGTAGACATAGATGACCTTGACATCGCCGACGTAACCAGTTTTGATGCTGTTGATGAAGGCTTAGAAGTGTCTGTTGTCGATGACGAAAACACTTTTGATGCTGCTGTCGTTTTGTTTGATGAGGATTTCGTCGATGACATTGTCACTGAAGATTTTGTTGATGTTGATTTTGATGATTCTGTCGTCAGTGATGTTTTCACTGTGGATGATGTGGATGTTTGTGTGGATGATATTGTCGTTGGTGAAGTTGTTACTGTTGATGTTGGTTTGGATGTTTGTGTCGTCGCTGACGTTGTCACTGTTGGGGTTGTTGACGTTAATTCGGATGATTTTGTCGTTGACTTTTTGACTGTTGAGGCTGTTTGTGTAGGCTGGGATGCTTTTGATGAAGACGTTGTTATGTCCAATGTCATTGGTGTTGGTTTTGATGTTTTTGCCGATGGAGGTGTGTTACTAGCAGATGTTGAGGACGATAGTTTAGTTGACGATTCCAGGTCTATACTAGTAGCTGCTGAGAGGGTTCTTGATGTGCTTTCTGATGAGATTGTGGAGTCCGTTAATTGTATTGGCGATCCGGTTGTTATTTCTGTATCTAAAACTGATGATGATGCGGCTGAGGTTGACTCGATAGGTGAGGTTAAGTCTGTCGAAGAAAACATTGACGACATGTCCGTGGTAGTTGGGTCTGTAGTTGTAGGCTCTGTAGTTGTTGGTTGTGTCGTACAATTCGTACCAGTGAATCCTGTATGGAATATATGAAAAAAAGTATAAGTACTCTTTTCGGCGTAATATCATACAGTTAATTAACAACACAAAGTAAGTAAGAGTTCTGTTCTGTTTTATATCATTATTTATTTTCTTTGACCCTTAATATGCTCAATATTTGAAAAAAGCACACTGTAAATGCAGATAAAGGTTAAGGTTTCACATAGAGTAGTTGTCGTAGGGGCAGTATGTGTTAAAGGCCCACTATATCTTGGGCACAGCACTTGAAAGGTGAAGCCCAACACTCTTCTTTTGCTGCCCCATCCTTCCCTGATTCATATAAAAGTACCCAATTTCTGCTGGGTTGGCAGAGAGAGTTTTCCAGTCGCGAGTTGACCCAAGCCGGGATCGAACCAGCGACCTTTTGTGCCATAACCAAGCTTCATTAACCACTCGACCAAGGTGCCTCTCTGAAGAGATACCTAGAAATATATATAGATAAAAATAAAAATATCAAAATCTTGAGGAATCGAGGACCGCGATCGAAATCGTGTGATTTGTCAAAGTAAATTTAATTGACGTTATAAACACGTGCGCGAATAACTTATCATCGCGTGATCGCAAGACCTAGTACAGATATTCTTACTGGCACATAATTTTTGCGGATTTATATATATATGATTTGCAGTTATCGTTCTAATCTTTAATGATCTTATCAAAAAAATTCAATAAGTTTACAATTTATTTGGATCTTCTCTGGTTTACATGTAACTTTTACCTAGGATGTAGATATAATAGTTCTGATAATAACAATTATAATATAGCAAACGGAATTTTGTGAAACGACTTATTTTGAAAGGTTTAATATTTTAACATTGAGTTGTCTATCGAATTATGATCATGTCAATCTGTTCCGTCAGCTTCACAGTCATCCTTAAGGTCTTGAGCTGAAAGGAGCGGATCGTAGAACGACGTATCCGTAGCATATTAAAAAGTGAACATATGGGTTCAAAGATGCTTTAATTTTCTATAAATTTTCACAAAAATATCTCATCTCTTTAAAGTTAATAGTGGATTGTAATCAGTCTTCAGGAAACGCAAATCACTGGAGGATATTAGTAGCTTGACACTGAAGAGCATAATTAGGATTGGGTAGGCCTCCATTTTTTGCTATATTTACAAAGGGAAATAACTTGCATGATTTATAGTTTACTTCCTTGAACAAATAAGCCCTGGCAAAATAAAATCGACCATTAAACAAAAGAATTTGCTCCTGTGGGAGCTCATTCATTCTTTTAAGAGTTTACCCACAACGATAAGGTAGGCAAAGATAATAATATTATTTTTCTTGACATTGTATACCTTCAGGTTGAAAGAAGTTCCATCTGAGACGAAAAACGAACCCTTAGGCCTACATTGCGGACTAATTTCTATGTGTTGATCAATCCATTTAAGTTTTAAGGTGAATAGGTACTCTTTCAGGGGAAGCAATTTTGCCACTTCTGTCTTGCCTCCTTACTCAATGGATGGTGAACGTACATGTTTCCCGCAGCCTAGTGGCCGTAGGGAAGTGGGTAGTAGAGATCCACTGTATCATGGGGCACAGCATATTATAGGCGGTTCAAATCCCTCCCCGATCACTGCCTTATCCCTCTTTGATTCGGAAAAAAATATTTATGCACTGAGGGTTGACAAAGACTTATTCAGTCTTGCTGGCTGAGCACAGATTCGAACCTGCGACCTTCTGCACCATAACCGAGAGTCTCTAACCACTCGACCATGGCACCTCTCTAGATGGCCAACTCTGAAAAAGGAGCAAATTCTTCCCTTTCAGAGTTGATATAGGAGCAAATTCTTTCCTTTCTGAGTTGATTATAGGAGCAAATTCTTCTCTTTCAGAGTTGATCCCTTTTTGGAAAACATTTGTCGTACAGGGAAGCGAACAGAAGTCACAAAAAGTGAAAGTTGTCCGTCTTTGTAAAAATGGCATATAAGGTAGAGGTGTATCCATTTGCCAGAATATCAACAATTTTGTATATCTTTACTTACCATCTAAGCATATCTTCTTGCCTCTCTGGTCACAATAATGATGTGAGCCATTTACACATCTTCTGTTGCATTTTGGTCCGTAATAAGTGTCATCGCAAGTCACTAGAATACTGGCTGTCAGTCTGTAAATATAATGGATACTTTACAGTATCAGTAATTCAGTATTGTAGGAAATAATTTGCCTTGAAATAAAATACCTTTATGCCCTGTGGACGCTTCATATCGTTATAAAGAAGATGAGTTTATTCATTCTTTGACGGGTGTCTGGTGTGTTTATTTTTTTTATCATTTTTACAGAATTTTTATGAAAAAAGTTTAGACCCTGATCGGACACCGCGTTGTGAGCACTGTTTGCTTGTGTCTCTATTGTATGGGCCGCCATGTATAAATAGATTATCCATTACAGTAAATATAAACAATAGTAGCAAACATTCAGAGCATATTCATACCAAATATACTAGTTTTCATAAACTGAAAAGAGATTTTGAGTACAGTAATATACGTATATTGTTCTTAAGCTGTTGGCGATGAGGGTGGGGAGGGGGGTTTGGTGCGGCCGGGCAGAAAACACTATGAGGTTTGCATGGGAGATCTTTCCTCCAAACAAAGAATAAGTTGTTAAGCTTACCGACATACAGCAAGCGTAGCAAAACTTTAGTTTTACTCTGATTTGAAGCAAAGACCCTGTAGCGCTGTCTTTTGATCTAGCGGTCACGGTTTTGAGACCCGGTGAGGATGGAAATGAATTCCATTCCACTAAGCTTTCCATTGTCGACCTCCCATTGTATAAAACGACTTTTTTAATTCATCCATTATCATCTGAAGAACATACTTTCCAACATAAAGCTTTTACTTTAATATGGCTTCCAGCTTCCGCACGTTCAGCAGATTCTCTTTCCCGGACAGAAGACCCTCTCCCCATATTTTCTAACGTAAATATACCCGATCGTCACCAGTCATGATACTTTCCATGCCAGTCCGTTTTAACAACAATATTAGATATTACTTGAATCAGTTCTAGTCCAATCATCGTGAAAAATATGTTATTAAGAGCCATCTGACATAGAGCGTGAAAAATTGTTCTTAAATGGAGCTGGAATAGATCGTATCATTGCTGATATGGCGCCAGCTGAAACTGGCAACGCCTACCTTGTATTATATTTCGGCATCTCTCCACGCAGAGTCACCTGAACCGGTGTAAAGCTGGCATTGCCTATAAAATCGTACTTCATATTATCCATATCATCGTCTCTGTTGGCTTGGTCATAATCTGTAGACTTGATACTGACTGACAAAGTTTTCTAGAACAGAAAAAAAACCCAGTCAAATATAAGTTTCATAGTACATTAAAACAGTCTTTTCAAATTACATCTAGTGCATACAGTTGCATCATTTAAAAACATTGTTAATGCATGCATGACGTATAATAATCTGGGGCGTGACGTTAGCTATGGGTTTTTCTGGCACTTTAGGTATTGCACTTGCTTTTAGGTTCGATGATTTTATATTCGCAAAACAAGGCGAAAGACTGGGATAATTCTCTTTTTTTTCTGTCCTTCCAGTAGACACATTTTGCACACTATGATTTATTGTTTTGCTTATTATTTGCTTATCATTATGCTGATGATTTCTGTTGTTGTGAGCATAATCAATTCATCGACAGAATTAGAATCTTCAGGTTGTTTTCAAGACAGGCTCTCCTTGGCAGACCTCAGTGGAATTATAATAACTAAATCTACATGTCTGAAATTTCAGATATATAAGAGACGGTCGTCGCCAGACTTTGAGAAATTCATACACCACAATTGCGAGCCCGGAGTACTCAGATCAGAAAGCAAAGTCTAATAAGGACCTTCCCTGGTCTAATGCACTATATATATATAGAATATCTTACACTCGTGATCATTTCATATGAATTTTATGAAACGAGCCTACGGCGAGTTTCATAAATTTCATATGAAATGACCACGAGTGTAAGATTTTGTTCATCATATGACCCTTTAAAATGGGGTTTTATCGCCTTCGCAATGAACATTATTTCAATAAGAAAACTCATTTTGACAAGGACATTTCAATAACGTTACGTGTACATCACACATGTGGTTATACGATTTTTATGACACGGCATTATCCACTGAAGAACAGCGACGCCATATGATAAGAATCCATATATAAAGTTAAGAAGTAAAGCTCTAGCCTTTGGGAAGTTTGCTCAAGCGCACAAGTTTTTTCAAATAGTTGTCTATGCACATACCACAAGACACCTTTAAATGCGAGGCCACTTAATGACCTTTTTCAATCTGAAAATTTAAATACCTTTAAAGTATCCACTGGAAGCTGGAAAATGTGGGGTTTGATACCGCTAGACGTCAAATCTATCGATTTTTTATTGTTTTCTCTACTTGTCTCCGTGCAAATTTCTTTTCCCCTGTAAATGCACAATGAATCAAAGGTCAGAATGATTAATGTCTGGGAAACAACTTGACATTTTTGCAAAAAACGTATGCTGTGGTCCTCAGTACATCGCTTCGCCGCGGCAGTTTTCATGAGTACAGTATCACATGTTTATGTAAATTAAACCTGAGGCGGTGCTACTCACTGGGCACACAACGCTGTATCAAGATTGAATTTGCGTTGATTCTACGTCATGACGTTTAAACGGCCTTGATTTAATGTTGTTTCAACGCTGTTTGCTTGCTAAGACAGGGTGTTATAGAGAAAAGAAGCCACTTATTGCATCATTTCTGTCAGAGTGAAATAATTCACCAGACATTCTTCAAGACATTCAAATCTTCGTATATCAAGAAAATGATACTGGCATGTCAAATGAGCCGCGACACGACAAAACCAACAAAGTGGTTGTGCGCCCTGCGCAGACTCAGATCAGCCTGGGCATCCACCCAGTCTGAACAAAGTCTTTGCTGTCTGCATGGAGGTAGCTTAAACCCTTCGCTACCGTTTGGGCACTTAATGAAGAGTCTGATCAAACTAGGCGGATGCCCATGCTGATCTGAGTCTGCGCTGGGCGCACAAACACATTTTTAGTTTTGTCGTGTCGCGGCTCAAATAAGATATAGTGTTTGAACAGTACTTAAAGTTATGTTCATTTTTAATTTGCGGTAACTATAGCTGTGACCATACACCGACATTGCAGTCAGTCCAATTCAGTAAATGATGATGGTAGATGCATGTTTGGGACGATGTAAATGGCTCGTGGTATGTAATTCTGTGTTAGAAAGTGATATTTAAATACTATGATAAATGGATGGATTACTACCAATTTTACTTCATCATATCAGGAAGATGGAAGGAAATAATGAAAGACTTTGTGCGATGACATCCCGTTGACGGTTGAAGAGATTTCCGCCTCCGGTCGGATTTGAACTGCAATGATGTAAATGGTACAGGTTTTCCACACAGTAGAATTATGCTTTGGACCTAGCATTTTTGGAACATGAGAAGATGAGAATTGTGTATATAAAAGCTTTGCTGGTAAGTGTATATAAAATATGTGTGTCATCTTCAAATCTTGTCAAAGTTTTATCACAAAACATTTTGACGATTCCAATATTTATTTCAAAGAACTTAATCATTCGTAGCAATTAACTCTAGGATTGACTTTTGTAGAACAATGGTGACTTTTGGTACCACTTTGATCGAAGTTTGACATCTTGGTACCTTGTTACATACCAGTGCATTTACAAAACAAACCCAACTAAAACCTGAAAACTCATGTCAGATATGTCATATATCTTATTAGAAAAAAACTGGTAGGCCTAGACAGTCATAACAAGAATGTACTACTCGTCAGACAACATTGTCATATATCCAGTTTCCAGACTGAAACTTATGGATTGGCACCAACCAACAATAAAGACAACGGCTTCACTTTCCGGGAAGACAACCCTACCATTTCTTCTTTGCCTCCCTTCTCCACCGAGGGACTAACTCTTTTAAAACGTCTCCATAGCCCTACCGGTGGTACAACATCTAAACACAAATCCTTATGAACAACGGCTCACAATCACGTTTGGCAACAAAACGCAGGTTGATGTGCATATAACAGGCAAAAAGTAAGAAGAGCGTATTTTTATTGTTGGGGCAAGCGATTCAATATAAATAAACAGCGGGTCCCACGCCTGTACATTGCATTTTTACAATTTTATTCAAGCTTCTGATATCAAGATATCAAAAATAGGTCGTTGTAGTTAACAAAATAACCAAAATCATTCTTCGTCACCTTTCTATGTGAAAATCAAGGATCTTTATTTGTTTAAAATTGGTTTATTTTGGAGCCGCGGTAGTGTAGTGGATAATACGCTGGACAACCAATCCAGTGGGTCGCAAGATCGATCCCCTGCTTCTCCGGTCTTTCGGTTGAGATTTTAAATCCAGGTACCGTCTCCGTATGACCCAGTTGTTGGTGGGACGTTAAAACCGAGTTCACTCACTCACTCATTGGCTTATTTGTTTTAAGTTGGTTACGGTAATTTATATTGAGAACCTTGAAGCGACGCCTGACGATAAAATATTTCATGAATGTTTACCACCGATACCGCATTGAAGCCTTTGAAGGAAAGAATTTACCCCTAAGGAGAAAAATTCTCTCCTCTAAGAACAGCCTTATTTTAGAAGGATTTTGTTAACCGGGGAAGCCAACAGGAAATCGCAAAAGTTGTTCTCCTTCGTAAAATGGTGGAAAACATGTAAGTGTATCCATACACATTACGCAGTGACCAGATCAGAGAATTCAGTTCAGCCTACACATCTGCGCAGTGTGGTAATAGCCGATGCAGTTGACTTGAAATACATCATCATCCACATTATACTGATCAGGCTGTGCAAATGTGCGAGTTGTTTAAACATGTTATAAGATGCGCGTGGCAGTGAATCTGTCACTGCCGATATTGAATTAAGGTCAAGTCACGTAAATTCGGACAACATGTAAATTCGGACAGCAGGTAAATTTGGACATACCATTGCAATCAGTGAAAATCCAGATGATAATGAGCCGTCTCAGCTCAAAGTAAGCCGTCTCAGCAGGATTTTCGATGTTTGCCTACTTAATTTTGTTTTAATTCCAAACAACTGACATAAAAAGGAAACAAAGTCACTGTCCGATTTTACACGCTGTCTAAATTTACTCGCTTTTACCCTACATGAATTTCAACCCGTGTACCACTTCTATCATTACAACAATATACCCCAATCTACTTACGCTTCTTTCTGTCGCAGGCAAACTTTTAAATATGGATCACATTCATTGCAAGTACCAAAGAAATTCACCCCGTCACAGCACCTGTCTTCGTTGGCCTCATACCGTAGAAGAGAGACTTTTAATACAGCTTTGCTAGTCGTGAAAGCAATGAAAGTCTGAAAAGAATGCAAGACTGTGATATTAGGCGCTACATGAGAGATTGTCACTGGCAAACCGAACATGAATTCTAAATCAGACTTGATCATCATAATTTGGCTGCGACACGAGAAAATCAACAATGTGGTTGTACGCCCAGCGCAGACTCAGATTAGCCTGGGCACCGCCCAGTTTGATCAGACTCTTTCTTAAGTGCTCAAAGGGTAGCTAAGGGTCTAAGCTACCTCCATGCGGACAGCGAAGACTCTGATCAGACTGGGCGGATGCCCAGGCTGATCTGAGTCTGCGCTGGTGCACAAGCACATTGTTGGCTTTCTTGTGTCGCGGCTCAATTACGTTTTACTATAACACAAACCACACCCCCTTCATCTGAGTGCTCCACAACATTTATGGAAAACAGAAGCACACAAGGGTAATATGCAAAACTTACCGTTAAATATTTTACTTATTACAAGCTGTGACATACATTTCATGGTCTTGTGATTTTATCCTTTTCGTCAACTCTTTTAAATGGATTTGGATCTTGTTTGGAATAATGGTTCATCCTGAGACGGCAAATTACCTAAAAATACTTATGTCATAGGTTTGGGAGTTTGTGTTGCATCGTGAGCACAAACAGACGTTCCTCATATTTGGTAGTATTGTTTAATCTGACACTGGGAATATTTGAGCCGCGTTACGAAATAACCAAAAAGTAGTTGTGCGCCTAGCGCAGGCTCAGATCAGCCTGGGTATTTGCCCAGACTGATCGGAGTCTTCGCTGTCCGAATGGAGGTAGCTTAGACCCTTAGCTACCCTTTAAGTGCTTACTGAAGAGTCTGATCAGACTGGGTAGATGCCCAGGCTGATCTGAGTCTGCGCTCGGCGCACATCCACTTTGTTGGCTTTCTCGTGTCGCGGCTCATTTGTATTTTCTGGTGATTTGTCTGGATCACATGTACATGTAATGACCTCATGCTAATCACAGTCATTGTAACCTATATTTCATGGTTTGTTGATTCTGTCTTTATTTTGAACACAATTCAGTATATTTCATCGTATTTGGGAATTCTAACACAGTGCGCCTATAGAAACAATGGAAAGTTACTGTGTTTTATTCTGCAACAATTCACTGTTTCGGAGCGCGTAAGTCTAATTGCTGACGTCACTGCACTTACTGACGTAATTTTGCGACATTTTGAGACGTTAGACTCTTTTCTTTCTAAAATTGCCATAAAAACGTACATTTGACTGGCGGGAGTATGATCGCACTGGCAGAAAGGTAGGGAGAGTTTGAATGAAAAGAATAGTTTTTCGGCGTTTTTTAGTGTTAGAATCGAAATAGTTCAGCTCTGGCATTGAATTGTCGAGTAATAATTCACTGTTTGGGGGTCATTTGTAAAGTTGACAATTCACTGCTAGAGCTGATCTATTTCTTAAACAAAACGAACGTCAGACACTGGGGATGAACACGTCTTGTGTATGTCTAAGTGAAAGTGGAAGAGAATATAACATCTTCAAGCACTTAACACCTGTCCATAATGTTTTTTAATTTGTAACATAAGGGCACAAGGTCCGCAATAACATAACTCTGGCTAAAACTTACCGTATCAAAAAGAGGCGGTGGTGATGTAGTCGGGCAAATTTTAAACGCTTGTCGCTGGGAGTAAAGGTTAGGGGAGAATTTTAGATGCACTTTACCATAGAAGAAAAAAATGAACATGAACGGAAAACTGGGAGTATGTAGACAACAAAACAGTACTGAACAAAATACATACAGAAAGATTTTATATCAGTAGAACTTCGACTATCAATATATATTATTTTTCGAAAATTCCAAGCGGACACACAATGTCGTATACATGATCATACATCGACGAAAGATACATACAATGCCGTAACGTTGACGTAATACAATTTCTGCGTCTATGTTAATGCAAAATAAAAATAAACATGAAATGCTATTTTTTTTTTTTTTTACTTTTCTTTTTTTCACTTTTCTTTCCTTTTGTTCAGTCTTTAAAAGATGCCTCTAACACAGTGCGAAAACAAAATACTCAGGACATCTTTTCATCGCGCAATCTGATCAAAATAGTAACTGTTTGGATCATAAGGAATATATGAAAGAAAACGCAAAACTGATTATCCCTGCACGGTCAAGTATTTGATGTAGCTTTAGCTTTCGTTTTATCACATTGTAATTCTAATTGAATAAAGTGCGTTTGAATAAATTTACCTGTAGAAATAATATAATTCCAATGAGATTCATAGTTCTTGCAGGAAATAATTAATTCAATAATTCCAAACAAAGGTTAAAAAGTATCCACTACGTTTCCGTAACGTTTTTATAAGGAATATTACGAAACGAAACACCTTCTTTCGAATTGTCGGGCGAAAATCGAAAATATAAAATTAAGGGAACGTTTTTAACAAATCCACTGTATCTTTTTTCTTTATCTTTTTTTTTTCTAAATTTTTATTTTATTTTTCCTACTTATCCTTTTTAGAAATAAAACTCGAAAAGAAACACCTTTTATAGAGTATATGGCCGAAATTATTATATATTTGAGAACAGAGGCGGGGTCCGATAAGACGAAGTGACCTCTTAAGGTGTTCCGTGCTATCAAAATATTAAGTGTAAGATTGGCATTTAACACTATCTCACTATCTGGTCGCTAACTTCTTTTATCTTTATAAATATTGACTAATAATCGTAAGGATTCCTTAGTCCTACCTAATTTGACTAAAGAGATGTTGCAAAATTACGTATTCAGAGGAATAGGCGCGATTTTTCACAGAATGATTTGTTGGGTGCGTTTGGAATTTTTACCTTTGATACATTTGATTGCCATTTGCCACAGTCTTTGCGTTCCCAAATTCAGACGTGGTTTTACAGAGTAACAGACACAAGAGTACTTATCTGTCAATAATTTAGGGTATAACTGTACTCAAAATTGTATTCTGGGGAAGTAAATCGTCGGTTTTATGGTCGGAAATTTCGTATTACGGCGACGCGCTAGCGGAGCCGTAAAACGCAATTTGCGACCATAAAACCGACGATTTACTTCCCCAAATGACATTTTTCAATACAGTTATCTCCATTCTAACTTTTCACATGTTCACCTTTAAAAGTGTGCTACTTTGCACCCACAGCAGACGCTTTCAGCGACGTAAAACCAAACGTCAGCCAATAAGAAGCGACGTTACGTAATGAAGTCGTGTTTCCGACAGTATCTTAAAGATCTGATATGTAACATCACGTTTTTTTTATATAACCATGTGCAAACTGCAAATGGAATAGAATAAAAAAACAACAAGCTTAGGATTTCGCATAACACTGATATTTTGGCTGTGATCAGAAATTAAATGTACTTGAGTAAATTAGTTTAGTCAATGCTATAAAAGTCCTATTTATTATTTTAAGCTAGAAAAAAAATGTAGCAATTATTTAATTTATATCCAGAACAAGTCTACGAATTTAACAAAACTAACTAAATTTCTACAGCTGTTTATAAAAATGTTTGGAGTCAGCTCTCCTAACCATAAGGCTACGGAGGCCATTCACCAACCAAATGTACTTTCTATAAAAGATAAATGTGAAATACACGAACTGATTATAGAAATTGCGTCGACATAATATAAATACAATTTGCATCATACTGAACAAATATACCTTGGGCCGTATGGTGCCCGTTATATAATTTGCCACCGGGGCAGAAAAGGTGGTGCAAAGATGCCATGAAACCGAAATCCGCGGTATTGGAACATTCTGCTGAATTATTGTGTGGGGACCTGCTGTGCTTGCAGTAAGTGAGGATCAGGGCTATTTCGAGTTTTGTACTCCCATCTATTCTTTCTTTCTCTTCTTTCTCTCTCTCTTTTGAGGACCGCCCCATATAGACTGAATAACTGTCTCAAATCGCCATTAAACCAAATCAATCAATTAATCAATCAATTAATCAATCAATCGATCGTTCGTTTGATCTCTCAATCAGTGCAATCAACTAAATTTTAAATTCAGCAACCAATAACGTGATCACTCACTCATTCACTAGTTCACTGATTCAATCTACCATGTGCTATCCACCGTATGGATATCAACAGCACTGTTAAATGTGCAATACCGTCTGGTTTTGACCGCACGGAATCACCAAGAATTTCGTCACAATGTTACCAACATAGAGGCAAAAATGAAAAGTCATTAAATTTAAAATAATATTGGAGCTATGTTTTTTGAGTCAGCTTAATTAAATTGGAAAACAAATGAAATTAGGGTCGAGCCGGGTAATTTCGGACATACAATTGCAAACAGTAAAAAATCCAGATGAGATGGCTTGTCTCATCAGGATTTTCATCCTATGCTCAGTTAATTTTGTTTTAGTTCCAAACAACTTATATATAAAGGAAACAATGTCACTGTTCAAATTTACCCTAGCTAAAGACATGAATGGTACCGTTCGAAACTATTTTCGATGCTACATATTTTTTCTTCTTATTTTTGCGAGGCGACAATTGCACATTTTATTATACATGTGCTGATTTTCCTCACAGATTTAAAGTTACCAAGCAGTACGCGTCACTACTGCAACACTGAATCAACGTTGATGCAACGTTGTATGGCGGCCAGGTTAATTTCATTTTTCAACATTTGTCGGGCTGTATACTTGTTGAGGTGCGTCAACTTATTGGACATGTTTTGTTGCAGATTAACTCACTGATGCACTTGACCTGTAACCCGGATTACCCCCAGTATCTCAGCTGTCATGTACTCATAATCACGGTCAAACATCTGGACCAACCCAATTTCATGAACTCATATAGGCTGAGGCTTGGCAAAACGGATCTCACGTATTTAGCCCACAGCGACAACTCCCTTCACCCTATACATCTGATCTGTCAAAAGCGATACTATCACTGCCTCCCTTTCATGTTGAGTTTCGCCTTAGGGAACAGTAAAGACTCTGAAAGACTGTGGCTATGTTCCTGTCTTCTCTGGTAATGAATGTCGGTTGGCACTTTTAACTGGTCATTGACTCGAATAATTTCAAGATAACATTTCGTAAATAATATCTTAATTGATATTTCTGTGCAGACAGGTAAACAATACAATCTGTCATAATGGCAATCATTGGGGAGTAGAAGAATCAAAGAGCTCTGAAGCCCCGAGATGACAGATTCTATCAGAAAGCAGGGAATAAACATCATTTGCTGTTATGATCATAAGTCTGTCAGAGTCTTACATGTTTTGTATACTAAAAACTCGTTAAAATACGCTGCATATAAGACCCTTGTCCATGCAATCTTGTACAGTGAATCCCGGGCCTACTATTTCCGAGCAAGTATTTACGTTAGTGGCTGTCAAATACGCTGTCAAGACAATGGGCAGCTTGAAAATGCATAATTTAGCCGCGACACGAGTAAACCAACAATGTGGTTGAGCGCCCATCGCAGACTCAGATCAGCCTGGGCATCCGCCCAGACTTATCAGAGTCTTCGCTGTCTGCATGGAGCTAGCTTGGACCCTAAGCTACACTGTCAGTGCAAAGCGAAGACACTGATCGGACTAGGCGGATGCCCAGGCTGATCTGAGGCTGAGCTTGGCGCATCACCACTTTGTTGGTTTTGTCGTGTCGCGGCTCATATATACTTATTTATTTGTATAAAGTTTATCACTAAATTCGTGACTTATGAATTCCTGACTTCTGATTTTTGCCATACAGTATAACTCTATTTCAGACAGGAGTCATTGATGGGGGTTGGGAGCAATTCCAACGAGCAAGTTAAAAAATCGTTTCTGTTGACCCAGAAGTAAATGTGAAGCAAAAGAAGAAGATTGGATGCCGCTTTTTAGATGTTGTGCGCGAGACGCGGTGAGAAATTACGGCATTGCCGCTAAGGCCAGAAGGCTACTGGAAAACCTTTGCCTTTTTATATAAACTGATTTTCAAAGAAACAAACATGTATTAATGAGCTAGATACTCAAAACGAGATACCAGACATAAATAAACCGCGACACGACAAAACCAACAAAGTGGTTGTGCGCCATGTGCAGACTCATATCAGCCTGGGCAGCCGCCCTGTCCGCATGGAGGTAGCTGAGACCCTACGCTATCATTTAGGCGCTTAGCAAAGAATCTGATCAAACTTAGTGGATGCCCAGTCTGATCTGAGTTTGTTTTCTCGTGTCGCGGCTCAAATGTGTTCGTGTTCACTCCGAAAAGCGAAAACCAGATAAGCCTGTCGTTTAACATAATTAGGATTTTTGCTTTTCGTCATAAGAAACAGTAACTCATTGTGTTATGCGCTGTTCTTCTAAACCTGCGGACCTGGTTAGAATCCCTGGAGGCAAAATTTATTCCAACCGTAAACTTTATTTCAATGCAAATGGCTTTTCAGTACCATCCTTCCATGGACTCAGTAGGATTACAATAGCATTGAGAGGGCCTGAAAACCTATTTCATCGCTCAGTCCTTCATTGTATTTCACTTGATACGCATGACGACGCCGTATAATATAGTTTTATTCTTTTGATCAGTTTAACCCATGTATCCATATTGGACTGGTTTATTTAGTATTTCTTAGCTGCTGTAGCCAAAGTCCATCCCTTTTACCTCCTTAATAGTGTCTCTCTACCTTCTCTTCTGTATACCTTTTCTTTTCATCCCTTTACTTTCACCGTGCCTGTAGAAACGTCTTTGCTAAGCCAGAAAACTGTTTATCACATAGATACAGAATTTTGGACTGCCTAAGAGGCAATCTGCATGTTTGATAAAGCTTGGCTTTCAGAGTTTTTATCCTGCCCACCGATCCGATAAAGGTTTTCCCGGTCCGATACGTTTATCGGCCCGTCGTTAACGTCAACGACGTCGCGTGAGATACTTCGACGTTAAAATGGCGAGAGCAATGTTGCAGAACAGAAAATTTCCCACCCTTTCAGAGCTTCTATCTCTCTTATTATCCCTCGTAGACATAAAGTGTGACCACTCATTTTCTTAGTTAGATCGAAAGAAACGCATTGGTGTCAAAATAAATATGAAATGGCTGAATTTTTTGTTACGCTACAAACGGCAAGCGCTACAAGACTGGACGGGCGGGAAACATTTCAGATGGCGCATTGATGCTGTGTGTTAGTAATCCCTCGGTTAATTAGACACTTGTCGTCAGTTGCCTGCCTTGTTTCATAATTCAATGAAATATTACACTCACACTCGGGTGTCCCTGCCGTTGTGTTTGCTGGATGCCCGTTTAAGTTTTAGGCCTTGGCCTTCAGCGGTATTAGCAAGTTTTCACAACTTCAAAAATGTTGATTTCTAGCAACTATTTCGGGACATTTTTTTTCTTAACTAGAATCTATATGATAAACAGATCATAACATGGGGTTTTCGTTATCACCCGATTTATCAGCCCTCGACCAATATCAGACCTCGGGCAAGCCCTCGGTCCGATATTGGAGTCTCGGGCTGATAAATCGGGTGATAACGAAAAACCCATGTAATAATCTCTATTTCTTGACTCTGGGCCGGAGTTTATCATGTCTCCAACGGCTGATTGACTTTTCTGCGATTCCATTTTTTTTTTATCTTTTTTCGGTTTTAGAAATTGCCGTAAAATTTTCTGCAAATAGTGTAGATACTGATTAGAAACCGCGTTCAGTGGTGTCTGATCGGGTTTGCACTGTTTGTATATGTGCTTTATATGGGACGCTAGGCATTAATGGGGTTTAGCGCCTATGTTGCCGTCTCAATTTCGTTGCGTGCAAATCTGTGTAACCGTAATAGAAATGCCAGTAGCGAGAGCACAGACCAACCCATGAATCTGACTCTTCATAGCTGTCGTGGAAACACTCATAACCTTGCAAAACCTCACAATTACAAGGGGCTTACTAGACGGTATTATGACTCTGAGATAAGGTGTGTCACAATATGTGACTTTCCATTGTACATTACTACACCCCACCCTGTCTTATCAGCGCCCATTCAAGGAGCACCGAGATCCTTTAACCACTTGATTTATTGATTGTTAATTCAATTTTAAAATTCCAAACTGACCGACTGATAACTCCACTGAAAAAGTTTTATTTACACCTTGAGATTTGGTTCATTCGCAATCCCCTATGACGCGCCGTGATCCGAATATAGACCACTATATAAAGCCAGGTACTGAACTTTAAATCATTTCCACTGTCACCTAAAATGTTGGCTAATTGTGCTGACTGAGGCAGGGACTAGCAACTTAAAAGGACGCTAGAAATATTCTTTGACCTTCATTAACCTCCTCGATTAACATTCGTCTTTAAATGTTAGATGCTCACCTCTCTTACCAAAAGGTTTCAACGATCGAAGGCAAGCATTTACTTTTGAGGGAGATAATTGTTTTCCTGTAAGAGTTGAGGTCTTTTTGGAAGTCCCCTTATCCAGGGAAGTAAAAAAGACGCCACAGAAGTTGTTACTCTGTTGGAAAAATGGCGGAAAACATTGAGGTGTACCCATGCACCTTAAGATATCACAGATCCACGCGCCTTCATTCTCCTAAATGTAAGGGTACATGTAGCTCAACCGCTAAATGGAAAATCAAGTTCTCAAATTTAACCTATTTTGGCCAGTGAAATCTTCTATCTTCGTATTTGATGAGTCTATTCGTCAATCAAAGGGGGTCTGGTTTAATTGAATGTTATCATTTATATTTTGTTTACGGAAAATTACCCATTTGTCATATGCAAAAAGTGTAGACCATGGTCAGACGCCGCGTTTTGCGGCGTCTGATCAGGGTCTGCACTGTTTGTCAATGTCCCATTTATAGGACTGGTAGGCATTTATAGGTCAAGCATAATTACAGTAATTATGATCGATTTGAAAAGTTCATTTTCCGTATTATGCTTAAATTCAAATGTTGATTTTCCGTCGAACGTTCGGTCGAAATCAGGGGTCTGATTTTGATCTACACTGCTAGCTTAGATCACTCCGTCCAAGTTTTGAGGGACACTTTGGAAATGTTGTAATAGATATCTATCCTGGGCACCTCTCGAACTTAAAATAGACAAGTGTTAAGCCTAGTGTTGATTTGATATTTGGCAATAACCATCGTCTCTTAAACAGAAACTGTCAAGTGTTTTTTCCGACGCCATAATAGTTGTCCCTTCGTTTCATGTATATTTACCGTGGATGAAAAATGCATCATTTAGCTATGAACTATGGTCAACTTAGCTGAGCATGAAATTTTCTCCGCTAGTAATTATTCAGAAGCAGAGAAAATTTCATTCACAGCTTGACTGAGCAAGAACACAACTATACTTATTTGAGTAATTTGCTATGTATTAGCGGGATAAAGGTCATGCTCAGCTGAGTTGAGCATGAAAAAAGATTTATAATCTCGGGGCCAGGATTAAACACTGAGATAAAACAGGATGGATACAACACAGAAACACTAGGGCAAAAAGAAATCCGACAGTTGAACTACAGTGGGTTCCATGGGCCCGACCAAAGACGGATCAAAAAGCTCCCGAGCAAGTAGCTAGTGGAAATTTGCATACACCTATGTGATTAGGGGATATAAAGCGTGCAATACTGTTGTCTCTTTTAACGCTAAAGTTAATGCGACTCGAATGAAAGTAAAACTCTTATAGGAGTCCCTCCTTGACAGCATATAGGTTGTTAGGATATTTTGGTTAAACGGCCCTATGGGAAACGTTTTTAGTCTATATCAAGCTGTCTCCCAGAACAGGGAGAAAGGGGGGGAAGAAAAATAAGACAGACGAGATTTGAAAAATTTAAACAACGCCCATCCCGCACCTGCTGCAAGTACAGCCAATCGTCTCATAACTTTACAGGTACAGTTATCTCCATCCAAAGTGGACTGTCTTACACAGAGTCATAATCGGATTTTGTGCTAAAGTACCAGCCCTATTTATCACTCCAGCAATGCAAATCTTGTGGCTGCAACTCCTCCTTCAGTTTTCGACTGATTTTCATGAAACTTTCATGATATTGTTTCCATCATCTGAAATGGATTATATTTCATCCTAGTTACTGTAGAATTTGTTCGCTAGAGTTACAGACCTTTATCAGTTCATTGAGTCCGTCCGTATCTTGTGGCGGCAACAATTCCATCAGTATTCAGGTAGTTTTCATTAAATGGTCAATTATTTGTTCTCAACATTGGAAGTAAATAATATTTGACCAAGGTCATGATCCTTTTTAGCTCGCCTGAACGAAAGTTCAGGAAGAGCTATTGTTGTCACCACGGCGTCGGCGTCCGCGTCCGCGTCAGCGTCAGCGTCCGCGTCGGCGTTCGGATTGGATGTTTTGGTTAAAGAGTTTTAAAGACCTATATCTCCTTAACCCATAGATGGATTCTTTTGATACTTGCACTGTAGTTAGATATTGGTCTAAGGTTTAACAGGGTACCACCCCCACCCCACTCCGTGACCTTGATGTCAAGGTCATGGACTTAGAAAATTGGTAGTTTTTTTGGATTGGATGTTTTGGTTAAAGTTTTATAAAGCCCAATATCTCCTTAACCCATGGATGGATTCCTTTGATACTTGCACTAAAGTTAGATATTGGTCTAAAGTTTTCGAAGGTACTACCCCCATCCCCTCTGTGACCTTGATGTCAAGGTCATGGACTTAGAATATTGTCTTGTCTTTTTATTGATTGGATGTTTTGGTTAAAGTTTTTTAAAGACACATATCTCCTGAACCCATAGATGAATTCTTTTTATATTTGCACTGTAGTTAGATCTTCAGAGTACTACCCCAACCCCGCTCAGTGATCTTGATGTTAAGGTCAGGGACTTAGGAAATTTTTGTCTTTATTAAAGTTTTGTAATTGCATACTGATTCATAATGCTTTGCAGAGATTTAGTTTATACTTGAACTGATGTTAGACTCTTTTTTTAGTTTTTACAAAACACCTTACACTTAGCCCACTGGATGACCTTGAAGTCAAGGTCATTGACTAAGAATTTTGTCTTAAAGATTTTAGTTAAAGTTTTATATTTATGAAGACATAATTTCACAGTGCCACAATGATGGACTCAGTTGATACTAATACTTGGACTGATGTTAGATAATGGTTCAGGGTTTGCATACATCCTAGCCCCTCCCCCCCCCACCCCCACCCCACCCCACCCCACCCCACCCGTCAGTTTTTTTACCTCAAGCTCTTGGACTTTGAAATTTCATTTCATTTTTTTTATTTTAATTTTATTTTAAGACTTATTTCTGAGATAGCTTTTGTTTATAAATGTGTTTTCATTATGGACATGCTTGCATGAAGTTTTATGCATTGCAGAGCAGTCCACATAGGCCCCCCCCCCCCCCCCCCCCCCCCACTACCAATCAGTTTTTTTTACCTCAAGCTCATGGACTTTGAAATTTCATTTCATTTTTGTAGTTTGATTTTATTTTAAGACTTATTTCTGAGATAGCTTTTGTTTATAAATGTGTTTTCATTAGGACATGCTTAATTTCCTGAAGTTTTATGCATAGCAGTAAACACCACCATAGCGGCTTGGTGATGGGCAAGCACCAATTCAGGCGAGCTATGCTGTCAGGCGACAGCTCTTGTTCAAGAGTTACGGTCAAAAGATCTGCCCATTGACTTGTATTTTATTGTAGAAATTCACCAGTCAAATTTAAACCCACGTGTACGAACCATACCAAGAATCGAATTCAAGAACTGTTTTAAGTTCATCGTATGAGCAAATACTTGTCAGAATTAAGGCCTTTGATCATCACTTGATTTGTGACCACGACGCCTTTCAAAATTAAATTTCCCAGATACTGACAATGCCATGCGTCGGAGGATGTTTCGCTCATGGCCTTTTATCTTGTTTTGCTTTGTATGCCGTCTTTATTTTTCCCATTTGAGCCCCAACAATGTGACAATTTTGTCATGTGAAATTCAGATATTTTTTTTCTTACAGGGTAATCAGATACCTAACTGTTGGCTCTATGGCTTGGGTCACTTAAATAGAAGGCGGATGTGACAAGGGAAGGCTCTGTTTAGACTGCACTTATGTGCAGTCTGATCAGAGCGTTTGCTTGTCACCAATGCCACATTGTTGGAAATAGCATGATGTGGCTCAGTTGGTTTTAAGGGTGGGATGTAGTAAGAGATTTTATCGGTTCGTGAACATTGCCTTCTTATCTTCTTTATATGGGACAAGACATGTTGAGTCATACTGGACAGTGGCATTTGTGGAAAACAGTTTGCTCATCTGACAGAACCATTTGATCCACGACACGATAAAACTAACACAGTGGCATGTGCTCTCAGCGAAGACTCAGAGATGGGCATCCGCTCAGACTATGCGGAGTCTTCTCTGTCGGCACGGAGTAGCTTAAACACTTACCTACCCATTTAAGGGCTTGTGAAGACTTTGATCAGACTTGGCGGCTGCCCAGGTTGATCTGAGTCTTCGCTGGGCGCACATGCCACTTTGCTGGTTTTGTCGTGTCGCGGCTCATTCAGCTTCTTCTGTGTCGCTAACCCCAAACGTTTTAAACAAACAGGGCCCGAGGTTATAAAACTTTTTTCATGCTCAACTCAGCTGAGCATGAAATTTTGCCTGCTAATAATTAGCAAATTATTGTTAAGTACAGTTATTTCCTTGCTCAGTTGAGCTCAGTATGGTATTTACTCTGCTAATGAATATGAAAATGCCAACATTAGTTGGCATTTTCATATTTATCAGCAGAGGAAATTCCATGCACAAGATATGCCTGCTTTATCCCACAACACAGACCTCACCCACTTCATGTTAAGTTTGTTATAAACTTTTTACATACTCTGCAAGTCTCAAACAACATATGGTGACCCATACTGCAGTGAAACGATATTCGTGGTAGACATTTTGCGCAAGGTGGAGATGATAACTGATGGTCATGATTATGTGAATTTAATTGCGTACGGAAGGTCAGCCCCCCCCCCCCCCCCCCCCCCCCCCCCCACACACACACACACACACCACCACCACCACCACCACTGGAGCTTCGATTTTCGCCTATCTCTGCTTAACGATAGGCTTAACATAAGTGATTGGTTTTTGTTGAAAGGCCCGTAAAACCCATAGTATCTCTTCCTGTAATGCTAATATATTTTGTTTACATGCAGCCTTATAGTTTCAGAGGTAGGATAGGAGCGGTAGTAGTGTAGTGGATAACACGCTTAATAACCGATCCAGGGTCGCAAGATCGATCCCCCGCTTCTCCGGTCTTTCGTATGGGACGGTCAAACGAGGTCCCATCTCCGTATGACCTAGTTTTTGATGGGACTTTAAACCCGAGTTCACTCACTCACTAAGAGGAGATATCGTGTTGAAGTGTTACAGCAGAAAGACGATCACACAACCACTGACTACATTATTTACCTCCACCTTATACCCTCCGGAGTCTTCGGCTCAGGGAAGCTAAAAATTAAAAGTCCACAAGAAACATAAGTTTTCAACTAATTTATTTCAAGCAAAATTTAGATGACATTCAAATGTGTGCAGTTTCCAAATATAACAAAGTTTTAAGAGAATTGCAAAAGAAACATCCTGTAAAAAGCTGCACCTACACAATACATACCTGAATGCACCTGCTTAGCCCGTTTCCATTTATGCCTGGTGAATTCTTATATCAGGCATGACACAAGAAAACCAACAAAGTGGTTGTGCGCCCAGCGAAGACTCAGATCAGTCTGGACAGCCACCCAGTCTGATCAAAGTCTTTGCTGTGTGCTTAAAGGGCATCTAAGCTATCTCCATGTCGACAGCGAAGACTCTGATCAGACTGGGCGGATGCTCAGGCTGATCCTAGTCTTCGCTGGGCGCACATGCCAGTTTGTTGGTTTTTCGTGTCGCGGTCCACATCTCCGATGGGCTTACTCATCTTTTTATCACCTTTTTTTGATAGAAACTGCTGTAAATAATATGCAAATAGTGTGGATCCTGATCAGACGCCGCGTTTTGTGATCTAAATCTTCACTGCTTGCTTTTATGGAATAATAGGCATAAATAGATTCAAATCAACGGCTGCAAAGGACCTAAGTTTGACATTCAGGAATGAATTGAAATTTTACGTCATTTTTAGCAGTATTTCAATCATATCAGGATGATGGGAGGGTGATAATGAAAGGCTTTGAGCAATGGAACCCCGTTTACGGTCGGAAATATTCCCGCCTCCAGCGGGGCTCGAACCCGGGACCGCTAGATCAGTAGGCCGGCGCTTAGGCTACTGGGTTACCACTTACCGGGGCTCCTATTCAGGCAAGAAGCTGACTAAAATGATACATGAATTTGCAAATATAAAGGCCATGCTAAAAAGACAATGGTGTTTCAGATTAAAACATTACAAACCAACTTAATTTTTCCTCAAATGATAATGGATGGATGACTATCCATTTTACGTTCTCTTTTTCTATATTTCAGTCATATCAGGACGATTGGAGGGTGGTATTGAAAGCCTGCGTGCAATGGAACCCCGTTTACTGTGGCTGGTGTATTATAATAGGCAGGTGATGCTTACTGCCCGCAGGCATGCATCTGATCACACCTCTGTTTTGAGGCCCAGGTCTGTGTACATGTATCTAAAATATTCCGGAAATATCTATGTTTAAATGACATAAAAGTTATACTGCGCTTTCATTGATTTCTCACAGGCGTTTGACTCTGTATGGCGTGTTGGTCTGTGGAGAAAATTACTGGATAACTGCATAAATGGAAACTTTTTTCGCATCATACACAATATGTACAATGGTATTAAATCCAGCATCTCCATTAATGGAGAAAATTCTCCTTTCTTTGCTTGTGATTGTGGAGTCAGACAAGGAGAGAATCTCTCCCCGGTCATGTTCTCATTATATTTAAACGATTTGGAATCATTTCTCATGCACAAAGGTTTATCAGGAATCACAATCGATGTTGACGACGAAGAATTTATGATCTATCTGAAGTTATTCTCTCTCCTGTATGCCGACGATACCGTATTGATGGCCGACAACCCAACCGATCTACAAAACTGTTTACATGCATTTTCGTTATATTGTAAAGAATGGAAACTAAACATAAACATAGGGAAAACTAAAATACTTATTTTTGGAGTGCGAAAAAAGCCAAATATAACATTTAAAATTGGAAATGAAGTTATTGAAATTGTAGACTCTTACAGATATTTAGGTGTACTTTTCTCGCAATCTGGTAGCTTTCTTAACGCCAGAAAACACGTTGTCCAACAGGCTAGAAAGGCTATGATACTATTATTTACCAGAATAAATAACTTAGATATTCCACTCGACTTACAGCTCAAATTATTCGACCATACAGTATTACCTATTCTAACCTATGCTTGCGAAATTTGGGAATACGAAAACCTAGATATGATCGAAAAACTTCACAATGATTTTCTTCGTAAAATTACTTTGTCTAAAAAGAGCACACCACTTTATATGCTTTTAGGAGAACTAGGACGCTATCCGTTGAAAATTATCATAAAAAGTAGAATGGTAGGTTTTTGGAAAAGGTTGGTGCAAGCAAAAGAATTGAAAATCTCGTATTTATTATATCAGTCTTTGATTCACTCACCTAACGTTAAATCAAAATGGTTAGCGTGCATTGAATCCATTTTTAACCAGATCGGTAGACCAGACTTATGGTATTCTCAACGAAATTGTCAAATAAATCAATTAAGTAAATACGTAAAAAATATGCTCATCGATCAGTACATTCAAGAATGGTATGGTAAGGCAGTTCAATCTTCCAAAGCCTTAACATATTTTTCTTTTAAAAACGAATATGCACTTGAAAATTATTTTGTTCTCTTACCACGAAAATTATATATAAAACTGTTTAAATTAAGAACAGGTAACCACAAACTTCCTGTGGAAACCGGAAGATGGGACGGCTTAGATATTTCTGAAAGAAAATGCTCACTTTGCACGCTTAATGACATTGGTGATGAATTCCATTATATCTTAAAATGCCCATATTTTCACACAGAAAGACGCTTTTATTTAAAACCATATTACATTCGACGGCCTAATATGCTTAAATTTGCAGAGCTTCTTAAGACTAAAAGTACCTCAGTATTGACTAAATTAAGTAAATTTATTGAACTTATATTGAAAACATTCAAGTGAGTCATCATTTCAGCTTTTTATTTATTTTTTTTTACATATATATGGATTTTCAAACCATCCTATGCACTTAATGAAAGTGGCAGGACTGGGGACAAGGATGTATGCTGTCTGGACATTGGTTCCGCCACATACGTCCTTGTCACCAGTCATAGATTATATACGCTGTTTCTTCTTACCAAACGTGGGTTTAAACATCTGGTAAACGGTTATATACGTTCTGTTACTATTATTATTTGTAGTAGTTGTTGTCAATGTTTATTCGTCATTATACTTGTTGCTGGTAGACGGTTACTCAATGAATTGCTTCTTCATATAATGAGTTAGTTATTCACTAATAATCTAGTGTTAATGATTTCTGATTGTACGTCCTTTTGTGGTTTGATCGCAAAAGCTTGTCGGAAAGGGAAGATTTCTGGACCTGCAGATATTTGCTCATTGTTATTTTTTAATACATCCACCTTTTCCTTGGTGTTTCGCTTTCGCAAGCCAAGGGAATACGTTTTTGTGGGTGTTTCGACTAGAAAGGCTATTGTTTAAATCTTCATAGATACTCAGTTTGCCATACAGTTCTACTTTTTGTACATTGGAAGCACATCTGCTCATAATACTTTTACCGGTTCAATGGTTTGTAGTCTAGTGGGTATGAATCGAATCCCGCCAAGTGATTCTTCCCTCGCCTCTGGCTTTTGCAGAATACATATGTACTTCATTTCCTTCACTATTGCATTTCCCACTGGGCTCATAGCGCTGAATCAGCGTCGAATAGACGCTGGTTCAATGTTATGACTTTGAACCAACTCTGGTTCAATGTTGATTCGGCGTTTTATGCCTGCAGGGTCACTAACGACCGAAATCCTGTTGAAAGGGCTGAAGAAAAAGAATCCACCTATTCTGATCTAGCTTGGCACTCAACTGTAGGGTCGAGTCAGGTAAACTCGGACGGCAGATGAATTCGGACATACCATTACAAACAGTGACAATCCAGATGAGACTGCCCATAATGAGCCGTCTCATCGGGATTTTCACTGTTGGCCCAGTTATTTTGTTTTAATTCCAAGCGACTGACATGTGGGAGAAATAGTGTCACTGTCCGAATTTACCTGGTGTCCGGGTTTCGCTGACCTGACCATATAGATTACCACTACATTTTAAAGCATACCTTGAAATTCCAGACAATATCCATTTAACGATATATTGCTCTGTGCAGCATATACATGTGTTTATGTATATATCCTTGAAAGACCATCTTACCTCGCAAAAAATGTTGATTGCACGGGGACTACGTGTCGTAGTTGTCTGCTTGTAAGAGTTTAATAGAATTAAAAGATTGTAGATGCGCAAAAATATATTTGGCAACCCGACTAAAGAAATGAATTGAATTGAAATAACGGCTCTTTTGCAAAATAACAAAGAATTACTGTTTTTATCAGTACATTCCCTCTTTGAGTGCACAAATCTCATTTATTATAAATTGTAGTATCATTCCTCTATTTGTGACACTCAATACTACTTGCTCATCTAGAAGACATTGTATGTAAACTTCACCCCCACATCTGTATCGATCCTCTATTTATGACTTTTTTTAGTACTTACCCGTGTATTAAATACATCACTCCAATACCTTGGTGTAAAGACAGTCCATCCGGCGCACAACGCTGACCAGCGTTGAATAAACTTCGACTCAACATTAGACGTTGAATCGGCGTTGATTCATTGATTGTCAGCCGTTGTGTGCCTGTAGGGATACTATATATACTATATGAATTAGTGATTATGTGATTAGTTCGTTTACTCTGTGATTTACTATGTGATTGTATGTGATTGTTATGTGACTGTGCTAGTCCTAGACCATGCCCATGTATATGTATGTTTCAAATCCTCATATGTCTGTACAGACCTGAGTGTAAATAAAGAATATGTTCTGTTCTGTTCTGTTACTTACCCGTTCGGACTTATGATTGGGTACTTTGATCACTTTCATTGGAAAGAATTCCGTCTCAAGGCAGATTCGAACCGGGACGGCTAGATCAGACCAGCAGATGGTGTATATGAGATGTGCAGCGTGAAAAGTTACTATACAGCATGCAACATCAGTGATGTCTCACACCAGTCTGTGCATTCGCAGAGTCTGGTTAGAGTTATTCCTGTTTTGCATTCTTGGGGAATCTAAACAGTGAATCATGAAGACTTTGACCAGTTTTGTGGCTGCGCAGGCTGAATTAAATATTCACCTCACGCACATTATTTAAGAAGTATGCAGACACTTGCATGTTTTCACGGCATTTTTTACAAAGGGGCACAGATCTCTGGACGACAAACCCTTCTAAAATAGTTTCTACTCTTAAACGAAAGAATTTGCACCTAGAGGTGCAAATTATTTCTTTTAAGAGTTGATCCCGACTGCGAAAGGAGGCAAAATGAGAATGGCAGAGTTGCTTTCCCTGAAAATGTGCCCATTTACCTTAAGCCACTTTTGCACACGACGCAAATCGTATATATTGCTTAAAAAAATTTGAAAGATTTGGGCAAAGTGACTTAAAGCTGACTCTCGTTACCTCAAACACTAATAACTCAAAGTATCCTTTAATATCAAAGAATATAGTTTGGACACATTGCCTGTTATTCTTAACACTTCAATTTAGTTACCTCAAACTACTAGTATCTCAAAGTAAATCTCTTGGAACCAGAAAAATTATTTTGAGATATCAGAAGTTTGACTTTGAGATATCGAGAGTTGACTGTACTTTCAGAAAATTTCATTTATGACAATAATTACATTATATTCAAAACTTCACCCGTCTCTTTGAAGGTATTAAAGTTGTCTTTTAAGGTATTTAAGTTGTCTTTTCTATATACATAATAAATAATGACTCCTCCCTGTCTTCGTTGGCGTCCCGCTGTGTTCAATTCTCGGAACAATTCAATTTCTTGCATACATCAATGCCTTGTCAGAGCAGCTTTGCATACGACACGGCAATGTACCTTGCTCTTAGTTCACAATCTGAAGGCCGGGTCCTTCTTGCATCAAAAGTGTTTCATCGGCAAAATACTTAAGGATTACCATTTCAGACGACCTAAGATGGATTGATACCAAAAGCAAGAATGTTAATAAGGCGTTTTGATTCCTGGAAGCAATTGGGTCCCTAAACAGGTCTGAAAGCAATGGCAGCTACCAAACAAAACCCTGGTTAGGGCGCAGTTGGAGTACGCTTCAACAACAGTACCACCCGCCCCTCAGCGCGCGTGCGCGCGCACACTTACACACACACACACACACACACACACACACACACTGAAAGCAGTCCAGCGAATGGCTGTCAGGTGGATAAGACGAGATTTAATTTCACTAACGGGATACCTGCTTCCACTGGCAGTCCTAAATCAGTAACGTATAGACAGTCGGCTTGAAATATTATATATGAACGTGTTGCTGTTTCGCATCTGAGGGCCTCGTCCTCTTTATATAAGAAAACACACAGACCATGACAAGCCTCGACGGTCGAGTCATTTCTTAGCCAGCTCACCCGCTTCCAATGATACTCACATTCTTATCCAATATATTGAACTTTTTGTTTGTGCAAAACCTACAAAAAGTACTTTGAAAATGGTACAATTATTTTGATCACGTGCAAGAAAATATGCGAACGTTCAGCCACGTAATGCATTCTTCAGTAGGTTAGTTTTCAGACAAGGACGCAATAAGTCTATCCCAAAATGCCTGTTGTAAATCTCCCTCTTGTGGATAGTCTATGTATGTTTGATGTTGCATAACATCCAGCACCTCAAGGGGCATCCTCTTTGTTGGTATGTCTTCTTTCCTCATAACACAAATAACAGTTTCCCCTCTGCTAATAGCCTCCATTCTAGCCATGTTAAGCTCATACATACACCATTGACTTTTCAAGAAATCTTGTGTCATGACAATAAGAGTCTTACGCGAGTTTGTGATTGCTTTTACAATGTTGTCACCGACAAACTCTCCTGCAATGAAATCTCTGTCGTGTACTAAAAGAGTCAGGTTATTGTCAGTTTCCAGTTTCTCAACAATTTCATTTTTAACAAAGCCCCTGTCTTCATCCGCGTAAGAAACAAAAACATCATACGTATACCTGTGACGTTCGTTAGGTAACGGCGTATAGCCCTTAAATTTAAACTTAGTCATATAATACAAGTAGCGAAGGTTCCATCTGAATCGATAAACAACTGCAGTAACAGTTACAAAAATTGCAAGCAAAGTCAGCGATACACTTACCACTATGAGAAGCAGGTAACTGCTACATTCTTTCATTAAGTTTTGGTAAATATCTGACATTTGATCTCTATTCGAAAGCACTATTGAACTTCCATTATCAAAGAGGCAAGTAACCCGACTAAATTGGACACGCGTATGAATCAACCAGCGAAGAAAATCTTGGTGTGTGGCATTGCATGAACATTTAAAATAGTTCGCCTCTAAATTCAAAGTTAAATTCGTTAATAATGCAAGACGATCAAAGCTGTCCCTCACTGCTTTTGAAATAGTTTCCAGCATATTATCCCTCAGGTTTAAATATTCAAGTTTCGTATTATGGTCAAATCTAATATGAAACTCTAGCAGCATATTTTGAGACAAATTTAACGTTTGTAGATTTATCAACCCGTCGAATATCCCTTGAGGAAGCTCTCTTATTTTGTTGTTCGTTAGATCTAGATTCTTTAGCTTACACTGATTCCGAAATGTGTTTCCTTTTGCATCTCTCTCGAGAGCAAAGCCTAGAAAATTCGTGGACAAATTTAGATGTAGCAAATTGGTCACGTTTTGTAACGCAAATTGGGAAATATTTTGGCAGTAGTTGCATGATAAATCAAGAAAGGTTAGGTTATCAAAATTATTCAAAGGCCCTATCACTTGCCATAGTGTATTATTGTTCATCAGAAGGTGAGTTAGATTGTTTGGTTTTACAAGCGTCGTGTTGTAAACTGATTGTTTAAAGTTTGAGTTGCTTGCATCAATGTAAGATAAGTTTTTTGGTACATGAATATTTATATTGGAATTACTGAATTCAAAATCTTCGGGTCGTCTATTAGCAACACCATTCAATGGCTTTGAATTCCTCTCGAAAGAAATATAGTTATTTTCCATTAATTTATCCATTTCAGATGACATCTCGTTTGCAGAACTGCTTTTGATCCAGCTGTAGAACTCGTCAAAGAAATGGGATTGACCCTGGTAAGAGATAATTAACCTTTTAAGTTTTGGGACAGGAAAATTGAAAAACATATAGATAATGTACTCGTCAAACATAAATATATTGGCTTTCATTGAAAGAGTTTCAAGCGTCCGAGGTATGTAATCCACTGCGTCAACTTCAAAAGTGGCTATTCTGTTAGAATCTAAGTGTAGGTCAGTTATATTTGTTTGGTTTAAGAATTCAATTTGATATTTCGTTATGGAGTTGCATGGTCCATGGACTGTGTGAATACTGTTAAGTTGTAGTTCTTTTATCGTCGTGAATGTCAGTCCATACGATATTTTTCTCAGATTCTTAAACGTAAGATGTGTGTTTCCGGACATATCTAGATATGTAAGATTTGACACATTAACAAATGTGCCCGCTTCGACATAAGAAATATTGCAGTTCTGCAGATCCAAATGCGTAAGAAAATCCAAATTGCCAAAGGAATGATTTCCTATAAACTCGATAGCATTGTACGACATATTTAAAACCTGTAACACAGAGTAGTTAACAAATGGTAAAAATCCTAACTCTTTAATTTTGTTGCTGCTCATGTCAATGTAGTTTACGTTGTTTGGAAGATGCTGAGGCACAGTAGTTAATCCTCTGTTTGAACAGTCCACCCGCGTGGATCGTACGTGTGTTGTTTCGGGGTAACACGTGCATTGTTTCTCTCGTGGACAAGGGTGCCCACTGTTTCCAGTTTTCATCTGAAAAGGCAACAGAGTATCATTCTGCGTTGTTCCATGGATTCTCACTCCGACATATAGTAGTATGGCGAAAACGTAGTTGGTCCGAGCAGTCATGTTTTTTTCATCTGAATAACAAAATGCTATATTAGTATATTTTAAGGACTAAATACTTTCTTTAATCCTGAAAAATATCGGAAAAAAACGGGAGAATTTGTTGATCCAGGGCTTGTTATAACGAAATTATTTTGATCCATTGGATTGCATTGTTTTGGCTTTGTTTTACTGTTTCTCGCTATGTTCGACATTAGCCAGTTTCAACCTTCAATGCTTTGTTGGAACAGGAAAGCTATCTACTATGTGAACCGCGACGGGAGAAAACCAACAAAGTGGTTGTGCGCCCAGCGCCGACTCAGATCAGCCTGGACATCCGCCTAATTCGCTCAGAATTTTCGCTAAACGCTTAAAGGGTAGCTAAGGGTCTAAGCTACCTCCATGCGGACAGCGAAGACTCTGATCAGACTGGGCGGATGCCCAGGCTGATCTGAGTCTTCGCTGGGCGCACAACCACTTTGTTGGTTGTCTCATGTTGCGGCTCATGTAATTGTGTTACATAGGTATTGCAAAAACAAAATCTATGGAACACGGAAGTTTCCTGCCCGAAACCTTAACACATATATAACCTTAAACAGTGAACAAATACAAAGGTTGCTGCTGAATGTAGCAAAACATAATGCACATTGCAAAAAGATGCTTTTCAATCTTTGACGATGGCGAATATTTGACCAATGATCCTTAATCTAATTTTCCTAGTTCAGTTGGACATGCTTTTAAAAAATCATGATGCCTTGTAAAGAGATAGACATGGTACTATTTAATTTTGGATCAATATCTATCATTGTACCAAATGTAAACTAATTTAAAGAGTAACTACACTTCAGGAACTGACTGAATGAGATCCCAAACCCTATCTCCAACAGCAAAGGGAAAGATTGACAAAGACATCCCAACAAACAATTAATTACGAGATAAGCCGTCTCAGGTTTTGGAAGTAATAAGGTCCTAGAATATTTTACGTAAACTTTATACATAAAAATTCTAAGTAAATACTGCACGGAATTAAATAACATAAGAAAAGTTATTTATTTGCTTATAAATTTCAGTTTGTAATGTCACTGAAAAAACACGATATGCCATGCACCTATATCAGTGATTGGTTTGATGTTTAACGTCCTCGGTAAACAGCTATGGTCATGTCGGGACGGTCAGTTAACCTAACCACACTATTCCTGGGCAGGATGCTTAGACCTCCTAAGCGATTAACCAGTACTAAGTGCACATACTTTTGCCAGTAACTGACAACTGCCCTTCTTGAATCAGCGGAAGGAGAAACGAAAGTATGTGGCCAGACCGGTGTTCGAACACAGGACCTCTGACTTATGAGCCAGGTGACCTATATCAATGAAATCATAGACAGGTAGCCTAGCAATTATGGGAAATACAGCTGTTGTGTTTAGTATCTTGGCAGAATAACGTTTTGGAGATGTCTCTTTGACATCAATATGGACTCCTAGTTGCTATGGTAACAGATTTATGAGGTCATTGAAATCGGAGTATGGCAAACAGTGTTTCATCAAATAACGGCCCTGAGTTTAATTATGTGCAATATTTCACGAGGACAACCAAAATGGAGGGCTTGACAGTGCCGAGGGCTTAAGATAAGTTTTTGAGTCAGTTTTGCTGCATATGTATGAAAGAAGTTGATTTTAATCTAAAGAGCTCTGAAACTGATGTCGCTGGAATATTACTATGATAGTCTCTCTCTCTCCCCCCCCCCCTCTCTCTTTCTCTCTCTGCGATCAAGCTTCTATACTACAAGTCTAGATAGCTGCTAGACTGGCTCAAAACAATTCTAGAGTTAGGAAAAAACGGAACAGTAACAACTTCGGTTACAGACATACAAATGAAACAAAGAGGAGCTGAAAATAAAAATTACAGCATCAAAAGTAAGGAAGAAAATTCAAAAGCCTTACCAAATAAAAAGAAATGTATAAAACATTACTTGTCCATTTTTTTTACCTTTTTTGTCATTTTTTACCACTAATAAAGCAGGATAGGTGATAAGGTGAACCTACATCGGACGGAATCTGCATCGATAGTTTCCATCTTAAAACAGTAGCTTCAATTGTGGAGAAATTAAACCTAGTTTCACTCACGCAACTTCGCCTTTGTTAACATTTTGCTTACCTCTTCGATTGCATGACAGTGGGTCGGGCCTCAGACTTGAGTTATTTGAGTTATTTTGGAAAAAGAGTGCCGCTTAACCCGATGTAAGTGGGCGTGGCTGGTGTTCGCACACTTCATTACTTGTCATGAACAGACTCAATTAAACCGAGTCTGCTATTTTCTGTTCTTTGGTATATTCTTGCTTCCAAAGGATCCTACTATTCAGAACTTATTTGTCTACTCTGCAGCTGCTGTTTGTGTCGTGTGGCGGCAGTAAATTGTCTCCCCGTACATCATCATAGTGCAGATTATATTTTCTAGTCCTTGAGTATCATTGAGTTCATTTGAGTTATTTTGAAAATAGAGTTCCGCTTAAGCCGGTGCTAGGCGCGTGGCTGGTGTCCCACATTTCATTAGTGGTCACGGACAGCCTCAATTAAACCGAGTCTGACATTAAACCGAGTCTCCTATTTTCTCTTCTTTGGTGTGTTCCTTGCTTCCAAAGGATCTTACTATTCAGAACGTATGTATCTTCACTGCATCTGGCGTTTGTGCCGTTTGGCGACCGTAAAACGTCTCTCCCCGGACATCATCATAGTGCAGATTATATTTTCTGGTCCTTTGGGATCACTGAGTTTATTTAACTTGAGTTTCTTCGAAACTAGAGTTCCGCTTAAGCCGGTGCTAGGGGGCATGGCTGGTGTCGCACATTTCATAAATCGTCATGACTAGACTAAATTAAACCGAGTCTGTTTTTTTTTTTTTTTTCAAATCTTTGATGTATTCCTTGCTTCTAAAGAATCTTACTTATCAGAACTTACTTATCTCCCCTGCAGCTGGTGTTTGTGCCGTGTGACGGCCGTAAACTGTCTTCCCGTACATAATCATAGCGCAGATTATATTTTCTGGTACTTTTGGATCATTGAGTTCATTTGAGTTATTTTGAAAATAGAGTTCTGCTTAAGCCGGTGCTAGGGGGCATGGCTGGTGTCGCACATTTCATTACTAGTCAATTATACCGAGTCTGCTATTTTCTGTTCTTTGATTTTTACTTGCTTCCAAAGGATCGTCCTATTTACAACTTGTTGATGAAGGCATACACCTAAACCTAACATAATAGTAACACAGACGGTTGGCGCCTAACCCCCGTATTGGGACGTCTTGGGTCGGGCCCACTGTAGTTTAATTGGTTGGTTTCTTCTGCTCCGGAATTTCAGTGTTGCAATTCTGTGAGTCCTCACGTTTGTTTTATCTTATTTTTAATTTTGATTTCTATGCTTATGAGATATGACACTTATAAGTTAGGAATCTTCCACGCAAACCGAACAATTAAGTGTCTGATAATCTAAAGCAGAGTCGAGGGTGATGGTTGGTCGCCGCCGCAAACCGGTTAAGCACCCCGCCCCCACCCCACCCCCACCTTCTAGGAATTTTATTACTGGCTGTCTTTAGGCGGCACTTCTGTTTTGTTTCTCTATGGTTGTTTTAAATGTTGTTTGTTGCTATGTCTGTTATTGATTTATTGTTCGTGATGTTAAGGGTAACCCGGTGACCGGCTACCTAGGAAATGGCTGGTGGTGACTAATTTGTAATGTCTTTTTCCCAGTTAGTGTCTAGGGTGGGATCTGGAATAAAGTGCGTCAGTTCCCGAGTATTTTCCTATTTACTTTTCTCTCGAGTGCTGAGTTATCTTACATCTCTGACAATATGTTCATGACACTACACCAAGGTGTGCAAAAAGGAAAACTTCATATGTGACTATCATTCTTTATTATATAACCAAGATGTAACACACAAATTCATTGGTTGTTACAATATTACGTGCCAGTCAATATTTTGCGATATTCACTGGTCAGTCAGTGACTATTACTTTTTGACGACGTAACTTGTATTTTCGTGACCTAACGTTCCATTAACGTTAATGCTTATTGCGTAACGTCGCGAGATTATACATGCGAGATGATACCATGATAACTATCAAAGTAAACTGCATTTAGATATAGCGTATATATAATAATAAAATTATTGATATTTATTTCGGTGTCTATGCATTTTTAATGACATGCAACCATAACATATTCTCCCCCGCTTCGCGTCGGTTAACATGTAGTCTGCAGGTCAATTAAACTGCATTTTCTACTCTGCAAAGTTAGATAGTTGCAAATAAATATATGTCAAGATGATTTTTGGCTGATTAGACGTTACGTGCCGATCAATATTTTGCGATATTCACAGGCCTACCATTGAATACTACTTTAACATTGACGTCATTTGTATTTTCGAGGCGTAAGGTCTGACGTACATCTATTTTAATGGCGTAACACTGCGAGATAATACCAGGAGTACCATTATATATACAAATGGAAACAGTGTTTAGAATTATCATATATTAAAACAATTATTGACCTTTATTTCGGTAAATTTAGAGTTTTATCGACTTAAAAACAAATCATATACTCAACCGGATTAAAAAAGCAACACTTAATTTATCCAATATTCAATAGCTCATGTCTTATGCAAATAATTTTCACTTTTATTTCTGAAATCAACAGGGATTTATGTCCAATGTACCAGAAATTCAGTTTTGTTGATAAAACGGTTCACGCTTGAGACAGCACTATGGATGGCTACCCGATTTTCAAAAGACTCAAATCGAGGCAGATCTATCGCGAGACAGGATGTAAAGGTCGCATCGAACGCCGGGTCTAAGATCATCTGTGCTCTCCCAAGTGCGTCAGTCTCTTTCTACAAGTCTAAAGGTCATTGATGGGTGGTAATGGAAATGTTTGGCTTCCAATTGCAGGCTTACATAAGCATGCAAAATTCCAAGCGCCTTGGCAGACATATCCCTAACTGAGACTTTTGAAAATCAGGTAGCTATCGGTAATGCTGTCTCAAGCGTGAACCATTTCATCAACAGAACTGAATTGTTTTGGACAGTAAACGTTAATCCCTGCTGAGTTAAGAAATTAAACTGAAAATGATCTGCATATGACATGAGCTATGAAATATTGGAAAAAATTGGTGTTTCGTTTTTAATTCGTTTGAGTATATATTGACCTCCGCTTTGGGTCAGCCAATATGTTTGCAAGTCAGAACAACTGCATATTCACTTCAACAAAGGTCAATAACTGTACAATATACTAATATTAGTATTTGTCCATTGGTACTTTAAAAACTGTACGAAATATAATAACATCAGCAAACTTACTCATCATTTCTTCCTGTGAGCGTCTTACTGTTACGTTCGTGGTTGAACGCTGAAAGACCGAATTACGAATAATAAGAAGTAGTCAAAGAAGGTACCAATATTACTTTCTTCCAGTTATATAAAACATACCATAATTTCCCCGGCAGTTTCCCCTGTCAATGTCTTATCAAACAATAAGTAGTATTATATATCAATAAAAGTGGCTAAATTCAAACAATTAAGACATAAAGAAGTGGATGTTCAAATAAGTTGTTAATAAAAGCGTACTTGCTAAGGCATTTTAATCTTAAAACAAACAGTATTTTTTTGTAACTGAAAATAACAACGGTCTCTTAACTTGAATTATACCTTTGCGTCTCACCTTGAATTATGTAATACGTTTGCCTTGAAATTTAGGGGCCATTAAAGTGGCAGTGTCGTCTAGAAGAGGATAAACATCCAATCATTAGATATTTCAACACCAGGAGACCCCTGCAATACTATGGCTTACAAATCTCTGACTTATATCCGTATTAATACTATTTTGCCAGTTTCCATATTCACTCATTTATGCCTAGCGAACTCTTTTATCCAGATAAATTGAGTGAGTCAAGTTATTATTTAGGGGTGTCTTGTTTAGTCTTTTGTTTTATTTTTTTTTGTAGAATTTATAGAAAAAGTTAAGTTCCGGTCTGCGGCTAAGATCTTAGTTTGCATAGTCTTCCTATCTCATTTAAAGGGATGCTATATCATTATCCATTTTTTTTCCACCTTGTCCTGTTTTCGGCCGCCCTAGTTGCACTGAAACATTTGCTGTCCACTTTTTAATATTGTCTTCCCACCCCTTCACACACCCTACTCATTGGTTAAATTGTCCTTGTACGAAATGCTCAGTAACTTTCGGTAGCATCTCATCTCAAAGATCTGCGTTTTTTTCTCTAACTCTGCTGTCAAGGTCCACAATTCATAGGCATACAGAAATATGGAAATGACAAGGAAGCGTATAAATTTCACCTTTCATCCAAGAGATATAATGTTATCTCTCCAAATTGGCTTCATTTTTGTAAGAGTTGAAGTGGTGGAGAGAACCTCCGTTTTAGAGCCATCATCTGATGCAATTGTTCCAAGGTATTTGAAGATCGTTACAGTACCAAGCTTCTGCCCTTTTACCTTGATCTTTCTCTGGATGTTATTGACGCTTTTTGTCATTAGCTTGATCTTCTCAGCACTGATTACCATCTTATACCTTATGCAGGTCTTGTCGGCTCTGTCACCTAGGGCTTTCAAGTTCCTGGTTTTTTTTTAACTGGAGCGTCTATATCATCGGCAAACCACAGTTTTGTAATAATTCTGCCGCCTATGCTTACCTTCCCGTCATGTTCCTCCAAAGCGTCAGACATGATCCGTTCGAGAAAAATATTGAAGAATGTGGGTGACAGAAGAAATCCTTGCCATACTTCAACTGTTTTCCTGAACCATTCTCCCATGCTGCCATTCATCAGAACTGAACTTCTATCGTTGTCGTAAAGCTGCTCAATGGTGCGAACTGGATTTGCACTGATATTGTCCTTCCGCATGGTGGCCCGAAAGGCTGCATGCCAGACCCTGTCAAACGCTATTTTGAAACCACTGAAGACGTGGTACAGATTTTGCTGATGTTGGAGATACTTGTCACACAGGATACTAAGGTTATAGATCTGTTCTGTGGTGGTCCTTCCAGCCCTCAACTCAGCCTGTTCTTCAGCGATTATCTCTTCGGCTTGGGGTTTAAGCCTATTCAAGATGAATTTCAGCATGACTTTGCTTGAACGACTGTTGAAGCTGATGGTTCTGTAGTTTTGGCAAATCTGTAATTTGCCCTTTATAAGATTATAATAATTAGCGACTGAGTCCACCTGTTCTCCAGATCCTATTACAGATTTCTATTAAAACATCAATTATGGTCTCCCGCCAGCTTGAACAAGTTCTGCAGGTATGATATCCACTCCGGCAACCCCCCCCCCCACCCCCACTCTTCTTCAGTCCTGCTACTGCAATCTCAACTTCCTCATGAAAGATCGGCTGTATATCTTCTTCTGGGGGCTGATAGCAATCCAGAATCGCATTGTCACCATCACTTTCAAGGTTGTATAGTTCTGGGCAATATTTTATCTAGCTATCAATGTAGCTATCCAGTCCTCCTTAGCTTTCTTCATTACCTCTTGAATCCTTCTATTAGCTTTCCTGTATTCTTTTGCTCCTTCTGCTTCATGGCGCCTCTTCTTCAAGTCTCTCCTCTCATCATAGAACTCGAGAACATCGCTGGTGACCTGCGACGTTCCTTACCAAGTATCTCACTGGCTGCATCAGTCACTGTAATGTAGATGGTCATCATGGTATCTATGTCAATGTCATCATCCCTCAGACGAATGAGTGGTGCGAACTTCCCATCTATCGTTGCTTGAAAAGTGCATGCCACATCTGGGTCCCTTAACTTCTCAGGATCAAACTTCTGTCGTGGCGGGGTTGGCTTTCTAGCCTTCTTTAGACGAACTGGGATTGTAATCAGCACAAGGTCATAATCACTTCCTATGTCTGCTCTAGGAAACCCCATTGTCCTGTAGCTGCTATCAGGCGGATTGACACCAGTCTGCTGGAGACCGGTCGGCATCCCAAAACAGCACTCACCATGTCTTTATGCACAAGAAATCCAAACTCATACTCATGTCTGTCCTCTTCTCCACTGAAATAAACATTGTCTTCATTACTTGTTGATGTGTCAGCAAAGTTCTCCAGCGCATCTCACAGAGTTCAGTATGTTCCAGTGATACCAATCCATTGCATTAGTCAGTTCTTCAAGTTTCTTAGCTGGGCTCAGAGTCCTTACGTTCCAGGTTCCAATTGAGATGTTCTCCCTACCTCTAATCTTCTGGACCTTTGTTACACCAGTGGCATACTTGTCATCTACGTCCCGGCCTCCAATAGTAGGCGCGGTCATTGTTAACCCGGGCTGCGACCGATCCGGTATTGAAATTTCGATGGATCCGTCCATCTTGATGTATCAAGGGCGATATTCAGCTTGATGGAGCCCATCTATCTCCAGGCTATATGTTGACCACAGCCGAAATCTATGTTTACTGTATGGCTTGTCTTGGTCACGTACACATGGTCGTTGACTCAAACAAAGAGTTTTTCCGCCCTGGCCGGTGACTTCTTCTAGGAAGACTTCCGCCTAGTGATGTTGTGTTAACACCACCTTTTATTAGCCCATTGGGTTGGGAGACTCATGGAGTTGGGAGCATCTTATTTCATCCCATCAATATACTAACTTGCCCACTGCCTATAATATAATTAAAGGGCCAATAGCCCTGAAATGACAGATTCTATCAGAATAAAGTCATGCTACATCGCCTCTTAATAATTTCCAACTACAGCCCTGTTGCTTGTAAATGGTCCAACTCTAAAAAAGTAAATAAACCATTTAACACAAATCACTTCATGCACCTTCCACAGTTCTATCTCTTGTACAGAAATAATTTCTGAATAAGCAGGCTCGTAGTTCAAAAGTACGCATGCGCAAAGGTCGATACTTTATTTCCGTGTCATAGTTCAAGTGTGCCAAAGTCGAATACGCAAAGTGTAACACACCAACATATCGAATAATATACTCGAAAAAAATATTAAAGGGTCAAACTTTTACCCCGCAATTTCTGGAACATTTCAAACATTTGGTAAAATAAATCATTTCCACCTTCCATTTCATTCATTTTACAAGTTTTTTACACATGAAGTTTGAAAATATAGCCTATATCTTGACCAAGTTCAGACTTCAAATCACACTACCCTCAAAATCAGAGTTGTTTGAAGTCCATAGAGAACAAATTCACCAAAATTTTCGATTTTGCCAATTCATGAATTTTTTGAAAAATTGCTCGATAGTCATCAAGTTTAATCATTTTTAAGGTCAGCAAGCTACAAGAAGTTTAAAACTCATAGCAATTTAAGAAGATATTCCCGACCAAACTGATACACTATCAATTCTCTATGGGAATTCAAACAACTTTCATTTTAGGGGTAGTTTGACTTAAAGCTTGACCTTGGTCAAGACAAAGGCTATAAGTTCAAGCTTCATGTGTATAAAAATTGTAAAATGAATAAAAATGGAAGATAGAAATGATTTATTTTACCAAATGTCTGAAATGTTCCAGAAATCGCAGGGTAAAAGTTTGACCCTTTAATATTTTTTTTGAGTATATTTCCATTTTTCAGTATTCCCTGTTTATTCTACCTTGCTCAAATAATCATCATATCATTTATTTTTAATCATCGAACAGATGTTGATATCGACTGCCCAGGTAAGCGTAATGATTACCTAACAGATTTTTCCACACTTGACCTCTGACGTTTCGCTCAAGTCCAACCGGCTGTATTTAGCATTAACTATGGACCACGAAGGTGTCCACTCCAATGTTTACAACATGGCAGTTCTATAAATAGCCGCCGATAAACACACAATAACCTATTATGTTCAGTAAAGCACTTGCGCGAGATGTGGACAAACCCAGAAAATTCCTTTTGCAATGACTGATATGCTCGGAATAAAATATAAAAGTTAGTTCCTTAAAGAGCAGAGAAAATATTCAAAAGGATACTGTTTTAAGCAAGTCTGAGCGGCAGCTAATTTAATTTTGCTTGATAAAGTATAAGGGGCGCTTAAAGAGACAGAAGCGCTTAAATGGGGCGAATTCGATAATTGGTGGATTAATTTTTAATATTAAGTTTGTGTTCGTTAAAGTTTTTGACAGCTGATTTCATTAGTTGGATACTGATCATTTTACAGAAATACATAATTGTACCTACACCAGAATACGTTATATATGTTCTCATTTAACTTAGTACAAAACTGATGTTTAATTCCAAATGTTTTTAGGAAAATGAACTTATAATAACTTCATTTCTTAGCGGAAGAATACTGCTGTGAAAGCCGCTATCCAACACACGCTTGTGACAGCTTTGAATGACTGATAGAATCAGTCATTAAAAACCAGACTCCAAAAACCAATGTGATTTGGTCATATCCCTACCTATCAATGAGCCTCTTAATCTAGCTGTTTTACCAAGCTGAGCAGGGCTCGCTCGGGTCTAACTCCAAAATAGTCAATGGTTCAACCAAACCCACTGTCGAGGGCGCCCCATTTTGAAAACGTTACCAACTGACGTTTATTATTTCGCTGACCTAATGCCATAAATAACGCCATACACGCGCTTGCTTTGGTCATCTCAAGATAAATTTTATTCTTCCACCTGAATTACAATTAGATAATGCAAAAATTGCCGTTTCGTTACGGAAAATTCTGAAAAAATCGTACTCTGAAGAGAAAGCCGCGCATGGATATAACTTCAACAGGAGTTATCGATGTATAAACGGCTTTCTGCAGATGTCACCAACCATATTTTTCGGAACGTGTGCCAAAGAGAAGCTGTTTCAATTATTTAGTATTAAAATGTTTGATTTCATAGAATTAAGAAAACCCTGACCCAACTTAAATGACTTAACTTTTGTAAAATTATGGTGTTGCATGCTATGAGAACGCGAGCATAAAGAGGATGCCCAGAGAAAACAAAGGTTGTCCACATTCATTCTATCTGTCACTTTGTTGCTTTCAGTTTTAACCTAAATGCACTGCTTGGTACTATAAAATAAACTTGTAGTTCGACCGTCAACAATAAACATTTAAAGATAATGGAAACTAAACCACGTTTTCCGCCAGTTTTATGAATGGGGACAGCTTTTAGCTCCCTGACTTCTGGCCCAATAAACATTTCTTGCTTTGGATTAGCATTAGTATCCGACTCGGAAGCTATTACAATTTCAAAACGTAGAGCTCCTTTACATGCAAAATATGCATATTCGTGCATTTTCCATTGAAAACATTCGGAATAGCATGCTACTGTAAACGGCTGAAATCATTTTAGAATTGAATCTTCAATTTGGGAATGCACTGCAGAACTGTGTCGTTGTTGTCATTTCTGTCCTCTTAAAGAACAATACAAATAAACCCAGGTATCCAGAATCGTTTATAAGGCCGACCAGTATGAAAAAGCAATTAGAGGACAAGATTCTGTTATATTTGTTCTCCCTTATTATGTGCAAGTTAAAACGGTGTCTTCTTATACACTCACCCTGATAATGTCTCCTTTAAATGGTATTTTCAATCTTATAGTCATCTCTTATGTTTTCCGTCGTGTGCGTGCGTGATAGTGTGCGTGTGTGCTAACACAAAACATTTTTGTATTATTTTTTTCTTTTTCCCCCAATCTCAATGGGGCCAGTTCTTTAAGGGAAAGACTTTGTTCCTCCAGGAACATTTTTTCCTTTAAGAGTTAAAGGGAAAGAATTTGCTCCTCTAGGAGCAGATACTTTTCTTTTAAAAAAGATGCAAGTTCAAGGAGCTACCTCATCCAGGGAAGCAAACAGGAATGCATATAAGTTGTTATAACATATTTTTTTTGAAAAAGGCAGGGTTGTTTGTTTGAGAAGGGGCGTTTATTAGGATTATAATATGGTAGATGGTTCAGATGGTCTTATGTGATATGGTATCTTTATAAACACACATTTGAATAGACTTAGGGCACTTTCGGCATGGTCGCTTGTGTGCTCCTCGGGCCTCTCGGAGATATGTATACATGTAGGATCTATAGGTGTTGCTCAGGTTTGCCCGAGTGATAAGGTGAACGTGCTTTATTTTGTCTGGCTTTATGGGCAATAATTGGAAAAATTAAAGGGATGTGCCTAATACTTAGGTTGTCTCCCTTCGAACTGGTATGGCATTTTTGTTCATTTCAAATTATACCTTGCTGATAGAGGTTTTAAAAATAAATAAATTTGAATTTGAATATAAACATTTTGTTCATGCCTTGCCAGAATATTATGCAACTTTGACAAAAGCATACATAAGCACACCGTACATTCGATCTTTAACATTTTGGTAGAACGCGGTCGGGTACGGAAAATACAGATGTTTATCCAAGCGCGCGCTTTTTCGCGGGTAAGTCATTTTCTTAGTTTCTGGTGAGCTGGCTGGATTGTTTCTTCAATTTTCATAGCAAGAGGACATATTTTGTCCCTTTCTCTGAAACGGTGCAAATAGATGGATATAATTCAGGACCATTATCTTTTTATTCGGTTGCTAGGTGACGCTAAATATACGGGAAATGGCAGTCGGTATATTTTGATTTGGTAAGGAATATAACGGACGGCGATTACGGAAGATACGGTCGTTTTTATTCATTTTTATGGTACGGGTCTATCACAGACGGTATTCTAATTGCAAATTCATATGTTATGCCACTTTTATTCCTAATTTTATATCTTGTACTAAATTGGCCATACATTTGTCGTTGTCAGGATTGTATTGAGAATTTCTATGCTTCCATTGCAAAAGATTTACTCCAGATGAAAACGACAGAGGTGTGGTGTTTGCCTTGGGAGTGTATACCCATCCACCTGAAGCTCCGCTTGCCGAACTATTAGCGAGCAGTCGCTTGCAGGCGGAAAGGAGCTTTGAAAGAGTGGGTGCTCTATTGTAGAAGATTGGTAAGGCATATTTTTACCTGTAAGATACATTACTTTCAATGAAATTTCTTTCATAACGACACCAAACGGAAGTTAGAATTAGACTGGTTCGAATGGAAATCGACGAAAAACTTACAGCGTTCAGTCGTTCTGTCGCTACGTTACGTAATGACGTCAAACGTTCCGTTTGAGAAAAACAAGATGGCGTCAACGTTAACCGCTTCAATGCGAGAAGGCTGAACGTTGGATGAAATAATTCAAAGGAAATAAAGCACTGTAAAGAAGGAACTGAAAAAGTATAGCCCGTTTTTCGAGGGGATAGATTGCTAGGGGTAAATCTGTTTTCTGAGAGTTTCTCATCAGTTTGTAGACGGAGTTCGCAGCTGTGGAGTTGCAAAGCTTTTAATACAAATTTAATACTACAAAAAAAAGATAAAGAGCGATGTGCTCGCCCTAAGGCAGTGCCCATTTTCATATTATGCTCTGAATGGAGAACGTGTGCATGCTGTTACTTCATGCGCAGTTCCCTTCTGCTCTTGACAACGGCATAATATGTTCTGCATGAAGTGAGCGGATATCGCACAACAATCTTCATTTTTCTTCTTTTAACTTGTATGCAAACAGCGTAAGACTCAAAAAAACGTTGTGACGACATCGATGCAACGTTATGACATGGCAACAACCTTGTATAGATGTCAGTGAAACGTCGTAACAATGGGTCGACATTGTTACAACGTTGTTTCGACGCAGTATGCCAGTATGAATTGTCGCATTATTTCTGATGATTAACCGGTTTACTAGGCATTTCTAATCTCCCAAGTATGCGTAACAACTCACGCGCATGCTACTTTACCGATCTATTATTTGTGCTCGGTTTTGAAATTAAATGGCAAGCCTCAAACATCTCCGCACTGTCTTCAAAAGGTTAAAAGACTATCATGTAATTCATACACAGAGTCCACTCATCAGACTGAATGTCTTCGATGTTTTGCATGTACCCTGTTCAGGACATTTACCAACCAAAGCACTGAGCATACAACGTTGAAATCAACATAGAATCAACGTTGATTCAACGGAATGACATTGGATCAACGATGTTTCAATGTGGAGTGAATGCTGTGTGACTGCTGGGTAAGATTTCTAAGAGGAGTTGGTACATGACTTTGCTCATCTACTGTCAATTCAAGGCAATGGGCAGAAATACGTCACCGTGTGACGGCATCCTGCATGTTTTGGTCACAGCCATTTCGATTTCGAGTCACTTCGATAAGGTTTTATTGATTTCTCTGTGTAATACTAGTCAAAAAGTTTTTATGCATTATGAGCTGTACATGTATTTCAGTAACCAATCCATATTATGAAATTGCAAACTAGCAGGCTAATGCATGACATCCTAGAGTGTGATCTTTCATAGGGGCAATTGCAATCGGACATCCTCGCCGATATCTTCGATATTGCGGATACGGAATTGGCCGAAGTGTTACGATTGGGTCAATTGGTGTCAAAGTAAACATGAGAACCACAGGGGCTTGGTCATATGCTTTGTTTCTTCGAGCCCAATGAAAAATAAGAATCCGCTTGTACAGGGTGGTGTATATGAAGTACTTCATGTACAAACGGATCATTTGTCATTGGGATCGAAGAAACAAACCATATGACCCGAGTCCCTGTGATAAGAACAGGCAATGGTCAGGAATTAATGGGCTACAATCAAATCCCATATCCCGCCCTCAAAACCTGACAAAAGTTGCTCGATAGCAAGTTTTTTTGTTGTTGTTAGATTATGAAAACTTGTTACAGCTAATGCGCGATTTAGCTTTGTATGAAACTGAACCTTTTACAGGAAAAAAAGGTAAAAGGTTTCCCATAGCCCTAAAAGCCGTAGGGGCAACGGGGGTTAGAGACCCACTGTATCAATGTACCCACCCACTTGGGCATAGCTGATGAAAGGCGGAGCCCATCTCTCTCCTTTCGTTGCCTTACTCTTCCCTGATTCGAAAAAGGTACCCATATTTACTGCTGGGTTGACATGCAGAGAGAGTTTTTCAGTCGTCGGAAGGCGACGGTGAGCTGCGAAATCACGACCTTCCGGTGACCCGAAACACTCTAACCACTCGACTACGGCGCCTCCCTTTATAGGAAAAGGGAAAAAACAATCATATCAAACTATCAACCAAAAACGGCTGCCTCGTTGGTCATGAAAAAAATGGCGTCGTGGCCAGGTGTTACATTTTTCTTAATTATTCTTAATTATAAGATCGGGTTCCAGTGAGCACATGACGTCGAAATGACGTCGTACTGTCGAAATGACGTACTGACGTCAATGTGACATCATAACGTCGCATCGACGTTTGGCCGACGTCATTACGACGTCATGTGCCTGCAGGGTTATAAATAACGTACGGTAATAGTAAATTATTCAGGCATCCTTTAATTCACTCAGGCACTTAAATGAATTTGTTGTTTCCATGTGGGAATTGAATTGCGCCTTCAGTCGTAAGTTCGAGCATGTACGGGGAATAATACAAAAATATCAGCGGACAAATTTATCATACTTTCACTTTCGTATTCGATGGATGATTTCCGATTCAAGGGACTTTCAAACAATATTTCTGTCATACCCAGGAAGATTGAAGAATCCGGGAGCGCTATTGCTTGCCCAAACGCTAGTCACTGCTTTATTACTTCATATGTCCATACTGGCTCTCATTAGGAACGACCCTTGTAAAAAATCTCTCTTTAGGTAAATAGGTACACTTTCGGAGTTTCCGGGGAAGCAACACCGACATTTTCCTTTTTATATCCCTTTCCATGTTTGAAAGAGTTGATACCATTTTGGAAGGCTTTATCTTCCAGTGAATCAAACAGGAAGTGTTAAAAATTGTTTCCCTTATAAAATGGCGGAAAACCTGTATCCAATTACCTTAGATTCCGCATGTGAACAAGCTGGTTTGTATGTCACATACATCTTCAAACTCAGAAGCGCCGTTAAATTTACGAGGCTCAAAATCTAAATAAAACAGATATTCGGTCTACCAAGTATTTTGCCACCAGAGACATATCAGCCGGCGCATCCGTGTCTAACCAGCTTCCACAGCGACTGCTGAAATCACTCCGCAATTTGAGAACATTGTGTGTTTATCGGGCATTTGTGTCCGTCGAGGACTCAGATCAGTCTGAGTATCCACATGCTCAGCTGAGTTGAGCATCAAAAAAAGTTTTAGTACCATGGGGCCTGGTTGAAATCACATATATGACAACCCGGTATAACTAAAATACTGATGATGCTTAAGCTGATATGAACATGAGCTGGTCTAGTCTAGAATCTATCCCATAACCTTGCAAGGTCGTTGGTGCACCACAGATGACTTTACAACAATCCCTTTCCACCTAGTCTCGTCTTCAGCTGCCCTAGCTGAGCTAGCAAAGTCCATTTCTTAATATTGTCTTCCCATCTCCTTCTTCTTTTTCCTTTCACTGTGCTCTGTAGAATTGTATTTGCTAAGCCAGAGGACCTTAAGTTGCGACCAAACCACCTCAGTTTTCGTTTCTTGGCATGAATGTTTACGTTTAATAGCAAACCTTTTGATTTAAAATTGCAATCCATCCATCTATCCATCCGTCCGTCCGTCTGTCCATGTTTACATCAAGTCAGAAAAAAGCTGAGAGTGCCAAGACCAGTCTGCAGTAACCAAACACACACGGTTTTTAAATTTAGTCGTATATGTCAGAACAATACTATATTCTTGCTGAACAAGACCAGTCTGCAGTAACCAAACACACACGGTTTTTAAATTTAGTCGTATATGTCAGAACAATACTATATTCTTGCTGAACATGAAGCTATACATGTATACCTAACTGCACTTTTGGGTGTGGAGTCAGACCTGTCTGCACAACCGCTCATGTCTGGAAGTCATTTTTCGTTTGACACACCGGGGAGCAGTAAAGACTTCACCAAGGACGCCCAGCTGCACTGGCAGGTAATTTTTCCTACTTGAAGTACTGTTATCGCAAAAGAAAAAAAGTATGCCTCTAGCCCAGACCAGCCTGCTCAATTATGGTCTTCAGCATTCAAGACTTAAGGATGGCTCACAGAACAGTTCCCGATCAGTTCGTGGTCAGAATGCATTAGAGTCCACTCATCAGATTGAACGTCTTCGGTGTTTTGCATATAGCCAGTTTAGGTTATTTACAACCATTTACCTACCAATGCACTGGGCACACAGCGTTGAATCAACATAGAATCAACGTTGATTTGACGGAATGACATTGACTCAACGATGATTAATTTTGAGTGAATGATGCTGTGTGCCTGCTGGGTAAGTTTTCTAACAGGAGTTGTTTTTTGTAATTTTGAGGAAAATACGATATGCATTCATTCATAATCATCTCATACTTATTAGTTTAAATGATTCTTTAAATCAGTCAGTTGATTAGTACATAGTAGGAGTCAGTTTTAAATTTGTTATATATCACCCAGCAGGCCTAAAACGCCGAAAGGCGCCTACAGACGTGGATGCGACGTTATTACGTTGTATCGACGTCAGCCTGACGTAGGTAAGACGCCATGTGCCTGCCTGCTGGACACGTGGAAATAGAAGAAAAGACTAAGCACGACGTAAATTCCTGGCACTATGAGCGTTAGCTTTATTTGTTGTACTAAACGCCTATATTCGGTCTCGACACAAAAATAAAATATGCAATGTTAATTTCATCTGCCATCATCTCAGTGCGCTCGCACTAAGTCTTACAATAACCGTTGAAAGATCAAGAGATCGCCAATCCACCTTGTCGTATGTGAAAGGTAACCTATCGAGTCGAGTACCTTTCACACCCCTGGTTAACCATGTATATACAAGGGCTGTTACGATACGAAAAAGAGCTGTTACAAAACGAAGGAGTCATAGTTACCAACGACCTGAAGATCGCGTCGTTTGGTAACTATGATTTTTACGTTTCGTAATGTTCAGCTCTTTTTCGTTTCGTAACATCCTTGAAAACAAAGTTAACCAGGTGTGTTTGAGGTGCTAGAAGGTGGAATTCTCTCAAATGTTATTATAAGACTATACAAATTTAGTACGTGCGCACTGAGATGACGGCAGATGAAAGTTAACATTGCAGCTCAAATCCAAGATAAAAGGCGATTGTTGGACTATACATAAGCCTTCCCAGCAGGCTCAGGATGTCGAAATGACGTCGAACTGACGTCGATACGACGTCAAAATGTCTCATCAAAGTAAATACGACACCAGTTCGACGTTCTGTGCCTGCGGGATTAGTTCAACGCTCCTAAAGACGGAATACCAACAAAGTGGTATGTGCCTCTAGCGTAGACTCAGATCAGCCATGGCATCTTTCCAGTCTGATCAGAGTCTTCGCTCTGCACTGAAAGAGTAGCTTAGGGTCTCGGCTAGCTCCGGGCGGACAGCGAACACTCTGATCAAACTGGGCCGATGAAATACCCTGCAACGTGCAAGGTCTACCCTGGGTCTCGTTAAAGCTCTTGGCAGGAGGGTAATCTTGAGTTTACAAAAATCCTAGCAATAATCAAGGAGACGTGGAGCGGACATGAAAGTTAAAGTGACAGACGGACGAACTACAACTAGACGGAGGGATATCGCCACGACATAATACGACCCATCTTTCGAAGGGGGTATAAAATGATCATTGCTGATACCAACCAGTGATGCGATACCTAAACGCATCATCAACAGCAAATTTCTCTTGATATATACAGGAAAACTCTGCTATGATCATTTTTGCTAGCCAGGGGTACTAAGTCCACTTTGTTCCTTACAATTTGCCGACGACCTATTCGCTAATCAGAGTGCCCACAGCGCCGCCCTTTGGCTGCAGCGAGTTGCTCCCCCGGCGTGTTAGTTTTAGATCAGAAGATCAGTTTCAAAACACAGTTTTTGCACAACTTCGCATGATCGTTCAAAAACACTGATGAACTGGTTAATCTTGACCGTCTACTCCTGTTTGGTTGTTGATTGGTTGTTTTGGGTTTAACAGCTCTATCGAGCCGTCCTGTTTAGTAACTGTTAACGGTATCCACGACGTTTTCTGTTCTGTTCTGTTTCAATTCTCGTAACGACGTTCCCCAAATGGCTCAGCGGTGCGTAACTATAGTTGCACACATCTGGCGCCGAGTGTCCGTCTATCACGATATTTTCTATCGACAAAGCGCCTATTATGCGGAAAATATTTTGTTACGGATAATTTGATTGGCTGAGATGGATGTTGTTCGCACCCAAGAAATGGCGCAGTGGGAACTTCGATTTACGAATATGCCTTTGGCCAAGGGTACGTAAAGCCTCATTCACACGATCAAAGTTTCTTTGTCACAGAAACTTTAACACAGAAAGTTTAAATTGACATATTTTTTTCATTCACACGAGCACATTGTTCTATGACAAACCTACTTGGTCACAGGAATTTTGCCCGTGTGAACGAGGCTTATTAAGGCATCCTTGGCTTGCGAAGATGTGCTAGATAAGATAAGATAAGATAAGATAAGATATTTATTAGCCAATTATGGACCATTTTCATGGTATAGAATTAACTATAAATTGCATAAACATACATATTACAATAACAAATATTTTGTTAATTTTGGATAAAACATGTAAACACACAATAACGAATTATAGACTTAACCAATACACATTACCACTCACACCTTATAACATCACAGGACATCTGCACAATAACGCTCAGTCCAGTAGGAAAATAACGTCATTGAAACATATGTCGATGCTTATTTTAAAATGTAACACAGCTGTCTATGATAAGCAGATTATCAAAGTCGAGTACCCCTTTCATGAAATCAATTAGACCAGTTCAAAACTGCAACATATACTTTGTTCGGCAAGGTTCGCAAAATACAAATTGTTGAACTCGTCCAATATCAAATCACAAAATGTTGAGCCAATAAAAGGTTCCCATCATAGACAGATGGTATGCGACAAATGAGAATATATATATGCCCGATAAACCAAACATTCCATAACACAGTAACTATCGTACATTACGCAAGCTAAAACATTTATAGACAAAATCAGCTAGTTTTTGTATAATATCAGTATCTTCGCATGTCATCAGCCAAATCATTTTTGCAGAATCATCAAGAGTGTTGAAAGATGGAACTAAATCTATTATGTATTTGAAAAACATATATCTTTCGGAATCGTAGAAGGGACATCTGCATAGGAAGTGTTTCTCATCTTCAACTTGATTTAAACTGCAACATTTACAAATTCTTTCTGAAAATGGTTTCTTTATATATCTGCCAGATTCTACTTCTAGCTTGTGAGAACTAATTCTCAGCGAAGTCAAACATTTTCGCCTGCTTGCATCAGTAACTGTATCTAAATAGTGTTCTCTTTGAAAGGAAGACTTAAATAAATACAGTGTTCTCAATTTACCCTGATTTTGCACTGCCTCCTTATGAAAATTTAAGAACCAAACATTTTTATATCTATTCTTCAGATTATTTTTAACTTGATCAAGATTGTAGTTTTCCAAATTTACTTCACTTAAAATAAGTTTTACACCACTTACCAAGACTTAAAACCTTAATTGTGTAAATCTATACTAGTTTGTAGTGTTTGACCAAGTAATGTATCCGAATTCGTTTGCAACAGGCGAGAATAATACTTAGTTATATTTTCACAAATGTCATTATATAAAGGAAATCGTCCTAATTCACCGACAGACGCCAAGTTAGATGCTTTAGCATGTACCCCTAGGATGTATTTACAATATTTCAGATGTAATTTCTCGGCATGTAGATCTTTGTAAAGATTTTCGAGTGTTTGGTCGGAGTTGCGAAATTTTTTAGCGTTTGAGGCCCAAATTTCACACCCATAAGTAAGAATAGGTTTTATGGTGTGATCAAATATATGCAGAGCTACATTAACGTTTGGGTAATCTGTACCAAATATACTTTTAAGTTTGAAAACTCCTTTTAGCGCCTTTTTATACAGTTCTGATGAAGCTGACGAAAATGTTCCAGACGCACAGAATGTCACACCTAAATATTTATATTCTTTGACACAATCTAATTTTCTACCTTTATATGTAAAACTAGTATTATATATTTTTCCCGCTTTATTGAAAATCAGAACTTTTGATTTGTCCAAATTTACCTCAAGACACCATTCATCACGGTACTGTTCCAGTTTTGTAATACACCTCTGTAAACCTGCTTCTGTTCTTGATAACAAAATAACATCATCAGCATATAACAAACAATTCAAATGGTACCTACCAACATCAACGCCACAACAGTCATTGTCAAATACGTCGGGTAAATCATTTATAAATATCTTGAATAAATCAGGACTTATGGTATCCCCTTGTCGGACTCCAATAGTTGAAGCAAACGGTTGAGTAAACCCTGATTTCATTTTGACATTTAGAAAATTGTTAACATACATATCTTTGATAACACTAAAAAAGTTTCCAGAAATGCCAATTTTCCGCAGCTTGTATAACAAAATAGGATGGATAACTCTATCGAAAGCCTTACGAAAGTCAATGAAGCAAGCATACAATTTAGCATTTCTGTCTTTCGTATATTTTTCTATTAACGTTCTTAATACAAACATATGATCGGACGTACGCGCTTTCTTTGTGAATCCTATCTGTACAGGATTAATAACTTTATGACGTTCCAGAAATTCGTCCAATCTTCTTGTTAGTATGGTATTGAATAATTTTGCTGTACATGAAATTATTGAAATACCCCTGTAATTATTAGGATTATCTGAAGATCCCCCTTTATGAATAGGAGTGATGTACGCGTTTTTCCAACAACTAGGATACATGCCTGTAGAAAGTATGCCATTAAACAGCTTAAGAAGACATGGTTGCAGTACACTAAAACTGCATTTTAGCATTTCGTTTGTTATTGCGTCGAAACCAACGGCTTTATTGTTTTTCAAAGAAAATACGGCATCATATAATTCTTTCGTTGTTATTTTGAAGTCAATTTCGCAAAATTCATTGATACTGTCTTGTGCCAAAAGATTGGAGATCTCCTGAACCCTAGCAATAAACATCTCATTTACACTATTTAAATTTGAAAAATGATCCACCCATTCACCAGCCGTAATATGCGTTTCTGAATTAGACGATTCATCACTTTTCAAATCCTCTAAAAGTTTCCAGTATGCCTTTGGGTCATTTTCATGTAAATGTTCTAGTTTGCCAATAAGGTCAGTTTTATATGATTTTCGTTTACGCTTGCAAGCTTTAACGTATATTTTTCTAAATTTATAAAAGGAGCCGCGAATATGTGGGTCATTTGGAAATTTGGCATATAAACAGCCTTTTTGATCGAGCATTCTGCGCATTTTATATAACTCTGAATCAAACCATTTTTTAGACGTTTTGACTTTGTTTTTGATTTCTTTTTTAACGAGATGTCAGCCGCAGTGACTATAGCATCATTGAGTTTGCTGACCATGTGGTCAACAGACGAGCTATGCGCTAATTTTTCAAAGTCTTCAATCTTCTGCTTCACTATATTTGAACAGAGAGCATCTTTGAAATTTTCTGCAGAAATGCTTGACCATTTATACTGAGGCGAAAACGAAATAAGATTGTCAACAATATGCTCCGAGGAGTAATTTGCAATAATTTTGCAGCTAAGTTTAGAATGGTCAGATAATCTAGGAATATTAAGGGCCACATTAAAGTATAATATTTGCGATAACAAATTTTCAGAAACAAGCATATAGTCAACAACACTATTACCATTATATTTATATGACGTAAACATGCCTTGAGAGTCGCCAAATGATCGTCCATTAAGAATGCGCAATTGACTTTCAAGGCATAAATCTAAGAGTTCTCTCCCCCTCGCATCAATTACATGGTCTTGACTCACACGGCAGTTTATGTCTACATCCTCTAAATAACGATTAGAAACCGGAACATGTACATCATTATCATTGACAATAAAATCAGGTATCTTACAGCCTGTTCTTGCATTAAAGTCGCCACAGAGTAATATATTGCCATCAGAGCTATATCGCGACAAATCTGAACCTACTGACGCAATAATGTCAACATCAGAACTATTGTTGTAAGTAGAATTGCGTGGTGAATAATAAATAAAACACACATAGATATTCTTAGTAAGGCCAAAAAAGTCTTTGTCAAGTTTTATCCACTGGTACTCAGACGAAGTCGATGGCAAAAATTTTACACCAGGTTTAATATTTCGCTTAATCAGAATTGCAATACCACCGTATACGGGTCCCTTATCGACAGCTTTTCTTTGAACAACATGCGTACTATAGCCATCAAAACTTACGTGTTCCATTTTGCATTTAATTTCTGACAAACATACGATATCGAAGGTTGAAATCTCTTTCAGAAAAACAGGATCGTTTGATTTATCGAACAGTTTAGATTTTAGACAATTTATGTTCCAACAGGCAATATTCACAGAAGTACGTTTCATGATGAAATTTTATCGTTGAAAACGTTCACCGCCAAAACGCCTAAAACTAGTAGATCTCCGCCCATTGCCAGCCCTCTTAAAACGATTGAATCTAGTATTGCTTCTTTGGTTATGGGCTGAGTCTGCTCCACTTGATGTATTATACAGGGAAGACCTAAAGTTGCTGTTCAAGATAAATACCCCTCTCCGCGACAAATGTAGCCCATCAGCTTCAAGAACGCCGTGACTAGGACATAAAATAGTGCTTTATCAATTTGTGCTTTGTGCTATGACATAAAATAGTGCTTTATCAATTCAAAATGTTGAAGAAGACAAGTACACTACAGAAATAGTAGCGAACTGTGCAACACCTGCGGCCAACACTGCAAAACGTTTTACTTCAATGTGACTGCTATACCCCGTATCGATATGTATTTCATCCGTCCGTTTTCTTCCGTAGAAAGCGACTGCCATGACCCGTATACGTGAAAATTCCATATGGTATGAAAGACGCCGCATTTGCTGAAGTGTTATCAATCAACGTGATCTTACTTATGAATTTATATTTGCTTTAGATATCTGGCTACCAAAAAACATCAAAATATTTTGATAAATTATTTACTTCTAGGAGAAATTAAGATTACAAAGACAAAATTCGATGGCAAAATACATCTTTTTCATATTCTTGTGAAATTTCTCGTCAGTAACGCAGATAAAAACGAGAACGATGGCATGCAAATATAAACATGATTACATACAAAAACGACAACTATCTATCTGCCACAAAATACATGCATAAAGTAGAAAAAATAAAGAAAATAACTCACCCGCGAAAAGGCACGTGCCTCGGTAAACATCTGTATTTTCCGTACCCGACCGGATTCTACCAAAATGTTAAAGGTCGAATGTACGGTGTGATAAGGAGAAGAACAAAATAAGCTAGTAGCTTTCGTTCTCATCCTAATTAGTATTGTTTCTTGTAACGTGTATATCTATATCTTGTTGAAATAAAGTCAGTTTAAACTAATCATACAAATGACTGTCGCTATCACAAACAGTGATATCTCAAAGTATCCTCTTATATCAAATAATATAGTTTGGACATATTTTATGTGTTTATTTAAATTCCAACTCCTGTTATCTTCAGTTATTGGGATCCTAAGCAAAATTTTCTTGGACCAGACAATATACTTTGATATATCAGTAGTTCGAGATGAACTTCTACTTTGAGATATCGAGAGTTGATTCTACATATTTTCACATCAATGACTTGATTCGAAAAAACTTGAACGCAAACAAAAAATGAGATTTTGATTTTTAACTGGTACTGTTGTCTTAAAGGATATTGTTTTGTCCCAGAAAATTTAGTTGGAGATATCAGTAGTTTAAGATAACAGGAGTTGCAGATGAAATGTAAAGAAAAACAAAAATTGTCAAATTGTATTATCTGATATAACGGGATACTTTGAGATATCAGTGTTTGTGATATCGAGAGTCATCTGCATGATTTAGCCGGCCTTGAATTATATTCTGGCAAGGCATGCACAAGCACAACTTATTTAGATTCGAATTTATTTATTTTTACGACAGAAGCAAAAGAGAAAAAATATGAACAAAAATCATACCAGTTCTAAGGAAGACAACCTAAGTATTAGCCACGTTCCTTCAACTATTCCATGTGTTGCCCCTAAAGCCAACCAAAATAAAGAACATTCACCTTATCACTCGCGCAAACCTGAGCAACGCCTGTAAACCTTGAGCTACCCGAAGATATGTATGTATAAATGAGCCGCGACACGACAAAACCAACAATGTGGTTGTGCGCCCAACGCAGACTCAGATCAGCCTGGGCATCCGCCCAGTCTGATCAGAGTCTTCACTATCCGCATGAAGCTAGCTTAGACCCTTAGCTACCTTTTAAGCCCACAGAAAAGACTTCGATCTGACAACCACATTGTTGGTTTTCTCGTGTTGCGGCTCAAATATCCTCGGGTGGCCCGAGGAACACCCAAGTGCTTAAAGTCAATTTATATGAATAAGACCTTCTGAACAATCTACTAAAACTCTTAGAGGAAAGAATTTCTCCTGAGAAGCGAACTCTTGCCCTTAAAAACTGACACCCCCGCCCCTCTGAGAAAGGAGAAAGAAAGAAAAATAGATAAAACAAATAATATAAACGTATCCACGCCAATTTTAGTGCGACAGATGCGCGTTTCTGTATTTCAGTGACGCTAAACCCCAAAAGTTTGAAAGAAAAGAGATGATAGGCAGGTCTCGGCAGGCAACGAGCATCCCTCTCCGAGCAACGCTTATTGTCGCATTCCGCGGGACACATTAGCTGCAGACATCCGGTAAGGGACGCCTACGTATTAACTCGCGATCGCAGGCGTCCCCCATCGAGCCACCTCAGCCCCTGTAATAAAAAAAGGTTCGTGTAAGTACGCACGCACGATAGTACGCACACGACAGAGAAAGATAAATATGACTTTAAGATAAAAAGACAATTAAAAGGTGACATTATCAAGATGAGTGCATAAGAAGACACCGTTTCACCTTACACATAATAAGGGAGACTAAATAAAACAGAATCTTGTCGTCTAATTGCAGTTTTATTCTGGCGGTTCTGGATGCCAGAGTTTATTTATATTGTTCTAAAACAGGACAGAAAAGACAATGTTCAACGACGTATTTCTGCAGTGCATTCCCAAAACAAAAATTCAATTCTATAATGATTTAAGCCGTTTACAGTAGCACGCTAAACCGAATGTTATATTGTGCTGTGTCCGCTTGTCTACTGTCTCTGGCGGTTTGGTCACCTGTATTGCTGCCCAGTCAGCATTCTGTTTTGTAATGATTTATAATTAAAATAAAAAAATAAGTAAAGATACATGTATATGCTGTTGTTTGCGTTGCTGAATGGCCGTCTATTTGGGGAAGGTTGCTCATTCGGTTTGCTGTGCGTGTCTGTCGTGGACTTGTGTCGATTTCTGTGTGTGTGTGTGTGTGTGTGTGTGTGTGTGTGTGTGTGTGTGTGTATACTTCTTTCCCTGTTGGTTTTTGGGGCGGAGTGTGGAATTTGATTTTGTTGATTCCAGATTATTGCCAATATGTTTGCTTTAGAAGGTTGTAAATCTTTATATCTGAACGACAGATGGCCTTGATTGCTTACACGTCTACATAAAACAGATTTTTTTTCAAATAATATTTTTCTACTTGGCTTTGTTTTTTATGACAATCTTGTGATATACGAATTTGTATTCTCTGCCATGTAAAAATCTTAAAGCTTCGGAAATGAATAATGATAGTCGGATACAAAAGCAGAGCATGAAAAGTATTGGGTTAGCAGTAACATATAAAAAGGTAGCCTTCACTCCTAAGAAATATATATTAAATATACATGCCAAATTGCAAAGTTTTGTGTACGCCAGCACGCACGCACACGACAGAGAAAAATAAAGATGGCTATAAGGTAAAAAAGACCATTAAAAGGAGACATAATCAATGTGGATGTATAAGAAGACACCGTTTTCATTGAAGACTTATGGTGAAAAAACTCTTTCAATTTTTTTTATCCTTGACGCCAAACACATCCTCAGCCCCCTTCTCTTCACCACCCCCATTATCCCCTTTTCACTTATGGTAATCTCTTAAGCTTGTTAAAGAAATGAATCGGCTCATCTAAGAGCACATTCACGGGTAGACCCCATATTTTGGAAGTTCTGTCTTCTCAAGGTAGCGAAAAAATGCCACAAAAGCTTTCCCCATTCGTAAAAATAGCGGAAAACATGATGAGCCGCGACACCAGAAAACCACATAGAGGTCGCGCACCAAATGCAGACACATCAGCCTGGGCATCCGCCCAGTCTGATCGGAGCGTACGTCGTCCACATGTAGGAGCATAGAGCCTTAGCTACCGTTTAAGCACTTAGCGAAGAGTCTGATCGGACAAGGCGGATGCAAAAGCTGATCTGAGTCTGCGCTGGGCGCACATACCATTTTGTTGGTTTTCTCGTGTCACGGCTCATGTATTCTTTTGAAATTCTCATCATGATTGTGCGGGTTCAACCGGCGACCTTCCGACCACTTTCTGCACCATAACTGAGTCACTCTAATCAGTCGACCACGGCGCCTCTCTAGACCTGGACTGCTCCACTTTGATTCAAGTTGAAATCGGCTAAGTAGTAAATGTACCTCAAAATGCTTAGGAGCCACGGTAGCTCAGTGGGTTGAGCGCTGGTCTGCTGATCTAGCGGTCCCGAGTTCAAGCCGCGCTCGAGGCGAAATCTTCTCGACCGTAAGCGGAGTTCCATTGCACACAGCCATTCAATATCAACCTTCCGTCGACTTAATTTGACTGAAATACTGGTTAAAAGGACGTAAAATCGCAAGTTGTCCCTCCGACCATCATAAATGTTCAACCTCTAACCGCACACTTTCCCCACGGCAACTAGACCATGGGAAACACAAAAGCTTACAATAAGTAAAAACAGAGGCAATGATCAGGAACTATTACAAAGAAAAAAGGCCAATATGCAATTCTTATTAAATTCCACCCCCACCAACCCACGCTCAGTAATTGTCAGTCACAGACTGACGAACAAAAAGACGGACGGGTGGGCGGACAGTGTGAAGACTGTACACGCCACCACAAACATAGTTTGCGGGGGTATAATCAGGTCGCATATCCCGCCCTCAAAACCAAAACAGAAAGAAGTGTTTCATAGACTACATGTATTCATGAAAGACACGCACGGTAAAACATCTGAACAGCTCTTTCTAAGACAGGTGGTCATTCAGTTACCCCAACTGAAAACACCAATCACGCAAGAAATGAAAGAAAACACCGGCATGGACAACCAGAACGAGTGACAGGTATGTTTACCTGTTTTTTTTTTTTTTTTTTTTTTTTTTTTTCTATTTCAACTTTTAAAATGAAACATACAACAATGTAGCCAGCTATATAGCTGACCATACTGCTAGAAGACCACAGACAGGCGGACATAAGAACAAGTAAAAGTGAAGAAGAACAACAGAAGTACCGCCTTGAAACAGTCAGTAGTAGACTTTGATGGGAAATACATGTACACTGTTTTACTAAATCCATACCCCCGCTCTTGAACAGCTTCTGCAATGGTTCGAAACATTTAGTTAGGTAACAACTAAACTCAAACAACCATAAAATTTTACACCGAAAGTGAGTGATTGTCTCTTTGTCAGCAAAATGCTCTCGAGTATTATTTATGTCTAACAATATGGTACTCATTTAACTCTTAAATACGCGTGGTTAAACTCCCTAAAACCCTTTATCTTCCGTTTCGTAATGTATTATGCCACTTTGCATATTAATGTATGGAAGACAGGTTGTTGCGCATCCATTGTACCAGACTCTCCTCTCGTGCCATTGCAAATGCAAAACATGGAAAATTAGGAGTGAACATTGTGTTTATGGTTATCTCTTTAGATAGAACAATTTCCTCCGAGTCCGTCTTCAAGCACGTGTCACGAAATCAGTGAAATGAGCTGGACACGAGAAAACCAACACAACTGTTGTGCGCCTAGCGCAGACTAAGATCAGCTTGCGCTTCCGCTCAGTCTGACCAGACTCTCCTCAAAGAACTGAAAGGCTAACTAAGGGTCCAGCCACCTCCATGAGGACAGCGAAGACTATGATCATACTGGGCGGATGCCCATGCAGATCTGAGTTTGCGCTGGGCGCACAATCACTTTATTTTCTCATGTCGCGGCTCCAAGCAAGTAATCCGCTGTTAACATAAGTTTAAGGGACGTCTTCTGTTCCTTTCAAAAGATTTATTGAAGAAAAGTTCAAACTAAGATTTATCAAAATTTCCCCATTAACAGTCAGGTAGATAACCTTTAAAAGTTAAAAAATATATAACTTGAAGCAGTTATAATTTTTTGTGACTATAGCAAAAGTAACCTGTTTAAGTTAAAGTGTCTTTTTTCACCTTCATATTCTGGAGTTACAGCAATTTTTATGGACAGCTGGCTAATTTTCCCTGAAAGATCTCTTACATAACTTTATGATTAAGCAATAAAATTCTGTACGCATCGTCTAGAAATTGGTACGCAAGGCCCTTGAAGATCAGGAAATTAGCTACTTTTTAACTTACAACAGTTATTTATTTGGAGATTGCAAATCTGACCTTGGCCTAAATAATTTCAGACATAACCTAAATAAGTTATTTTCTACAGCCTCACTTTGAAACTAGTGGTAAATAGGATAATTTTTAACTGCTTCAAGTTATATTTTTATTAACTTTTAAAGGTTATGTACCTGACTGATTAATATCTATAAAAACACCTACCTGATTAAGGTAGATGGATACTGAATAGAAATATTGGCAGGGCATTCAAACCATTCTACCAGCTGAATAACCCAAAGGACTATAAAACATTTGGATAAGAAAATATAATGTTCACCGTTTTGTTTGTTTTTCTACATACGTTTTAAAAATTTTCCATTTAAATTCATATCTCAAACACATGAATGCACTTTCATTTCTGCAAATCCTAAAATCTACAGCATAGGATATTTGAAACAAAATGGTAAAAAAATAATGCAGTTATCTTGATAATAAGTTTTTGGATTTTTTATTTAAGAAATAGATCAGCTCAGGCAGTGAATTGTTGAGTAATAATTCACTGTTTGGAGGTCAGTTGTAAAGTAGATCATATCACGAGCGCGGAGCGCGAGTGATATATCTACTTACAACTGACCGACAAACAGTGAATTATTACTCAATAATTCAATGCTAGAGCTGAACTATTTTGATTCTAACACTCAAAAACGCCAAAAAAACTATTCCTTTCATTCAAACTCTTCCAACCTTCCTGCCAGCGCGTTCATGCTCCCGCCAATATTCTTAACTGTATCTAAGACAAATATACTTTTTAGAGCGATTTTAGAAAGAAAAAGAGACGTTACACCGTCTAACGTCTCAAAACGTCACAAAATTACGTCAGCAATTGCAGTGACGTCAGCAATTAGACTCACGCACTCCCAAACAGTGAATTGTTGCAGAATAAAACACGGTAACTTTCCACTGCTTCTATAGGCGCACTGTGTTAGAATTACATTTAAAAAAAAAAAAAAAAACACAAGAAAACTGAAATTCCGGAAAAAAGCATGAACATATATATATTCAATCGATGGGGCATACTTATGCATATCATTTCAGTTAAAGATAGCCATATCAAAGCTTAGACCGTTTACAAGAACTTCTTCTTTCCCGAGACCACCCAACATATTAACTATCTTCAGCTCAGGCACCGACTTCCAAATAATAGAAAGGTCCGAATTACGGTCGAGGCCTGTCGTTGCCGACCACTCTGCTTCAGAAAGCCTACGATGTATTCATCTATTTCTAACTGTAGCTACAAAGATTTCCCTTGGGAAGAGAAAGTTGTTTTTCACCTTGCAGTTCAATAGTTCATTCCGAGAAGAGCACTGAGCATTATTCGAAAGAAGAAGAGATAAGAGCTAATATACTTTTCAAGGTTTTGTCTAGGACTCAAGTAACAAAATAATTATGATCAAATTTAAAGAGTAACTACACTTGAGGTACTGACTGAATCAGATCCCAAACCCTATCCCCAACATCAAAGGGAAAGATTGACAAAGACATCCCAACAATCAATAAATTAAAAGTGATAAGCCGAGTCAGCAGCTCTTTCCCAAATAGATGGCAACTCAGCTATCTTTATTGAACTAAATAATTTAGACCAACAGACAGGTTACAACGGACTAAGCAAATTTGTGAAAAACATTTAACAATTATTTTTACCTATTTTCTATTTTTATGATAGAAAGATTAAACTGAGAACACAATAAAGCCATGTATGCCTAATGTCCCATCAAAGGGAAATAGACAAACAGTACAGACCTAGATCAGACGTCGCAACTCTCGGTGTCTGATCAGGATCTAAACTGTATGTAAAGGAAAAAATGGACACTTTTCTAAAAAAAAAATAAAACTTAATCCGACTCCCCTAAAAAATGACTAATGACTCATTCAGCATATTGGGATAGTCGAGTCACTTCGGACAGCGGGTAAATACAGACATACCATTACAAACGGTGAAAAGCCAGATGAGACGGCTCATCATGAGCCGTCTAACTAGGATTATCACTGTTTGCCCAGTCAATTTTGTTATAATTTCAAACAACTGACATATAAACGAAACAATGTCACTGCTGTCAGAATTATTTACCCGACTTGCGTTCAATGGGCATAAAGGGTTTAAGAAAATTAAAAATACATACGATCTGAAACATGATTTTTCTTCAACAAAACCTATCGAGAAACTAGAACACCACGTTACAGCACTTAACATGCGAAACCCTGAGTCAATACCTTTATCCCAGGTAGGTTATTACCAAGCTTTTTTAAATAGTCGAATTAAAATCTGAAAGAGTTCCTTCAAGAGCAGAGAATACATTCATAGGAAGGAACATGGGCCAGACTACGTAGTTTCGGCTAATAAAGCCTCTTCAGTGACCCTGACAATATCTGGTGACGAAACCAGAGAAGGCTAATAGAAAAGCTTTTATGCAGTAATTCTGTAATTTGAATCTTTCTCAAAACATAATAAATTTGCTGTTTCGTCATTTCTTACAATTGCTAAAATGGCGACGTACCAGAGCTCATTATCAACCGAAAGAAAATTATGATTCCACTGTAATAATGACCCTTTCTGCTTGAGAGTTGTAGACAAATTGAAATCTTTCAAGTAGTAAAGCTGAATAGATATGCAGTTTTCATGTTTTGCTGAAAGAATCACGACTGAGGAAAAACTGAGTGAATGTGTATGTTATTGTATCAACGGAACAGGTACGTATTTAACTTATTTTGGCACAAGCAAATTTTGGTAGAATGAGACTGTTAAATGTTATTGCAACGTGAGCCAGACGTATGGCACAAGCATTTTACAATTTTTTAAATTCCTGTTTGCCTTTCTTATGTGTCTTTTTATCATTTCTTCTCATACTTTCATTGTATATACACTGTATGTTCCTTCGGGGCTTTCTTAATGTTCAAATAAATTTTGGAATAAATCTTTTAAACTCTGAAAACCTTGACATGAACATGGAATTATAAATTGATATATGAAATATAAATATATATTAGAAGGATGACATGAATTGGCAGCGTTTTGCATTTTGCCTTTCTCGTCTAGAAACAAGGCTACGCGCTAAAATTAGTACATTGATTTTTATTTCTAGAATATTCTGTGAACTGAATATATCTGACTAAAATTGAATATATACTGCGGCCTTGTTTACAAGGGAGACAACTAAGGCAGAACTGTAATCGCCTCCCAGGTGCTTAAATCTTTTCTCAAAGAAAGATACTCTGAAGGAAAAAGAGCCTGGTAGCTCAGTTGGTTTAGCGCTGACTTGCTGATCTAGCAGTCCCGAGTTCGATTCCCGCCGAAGGCGGAAAGCTTTCAACCGTGATCATACAGCTTTTCATTATTAAACCTCCAATGTCCTGAAATACTATTGGAAAGGACTTAAAATTAAATATCACCCGTCAATCTATCTATCTCAAAGGAAAGACTGTGAGGGAATAAATAAGTATTCCCAGTATATTTGTGTCCATGTGAAAGTAAAAAGTATGCAAAGATCAGGAACTGAAACAATCAAAATCCAAATCCAGCCCTCAAACCATAGTTGGAAACAACTAACATTACAAATAATCAAGATACAGAGAACATATGGCCAACCGAGTGAGCAGCTTGTTCCCAAAAGGTGGCCACTCAGCAACCCAAACCGAACCAAAAATAATAAGAGCATACATAAGGTAAAACATCACAGAAACTCTGACACCAAAAACAGGCAACAGAGAACCACAACAGAACTACCGCCTTGGAACGGTCAGTAATGAATTACTGGGGGGCTTAAATCGATTTTACAGGCCCAACCTCACCCTCAGTTTCTGAAGTGGTACAAAACATTTAGTTGGTTGTTCGGTTCGCATGATAACCCTCTAACTCGTCAATGAATCATCACGGTAAACACATAAATCAAATTTCAACACCATGAAGAAGCAAAGACGAGGACTCAACATCTCAAATGCTATCCAAAAAATGGAAGAAGTCAAAGTACTGAAATCATACGTCAAATATTTCCATGGAGGATAGATTTCCTTTGAAATTCAATGCAAACACATTAAATAAAGTCAGACACTTTTAATTCCAATTTAAAATTCTTTGTGGAATATTAACCTTCTGATAAAGAAGCAACAAGCCTATCACAAAATGCGTCTTTAAATTCGTCCTCTTGTGGATAGTCTATGTACGTTTGGTGTTGCATTACATTCAAGACCTCAAGGGGCATCATCTTTATTGGTATGTCTTCTTTCCTTATGATACGAATAACACTTTCCCCTCTGCTAATAGCCTCCATTCTAGCCATGTTCAGCTCATACATACACCACTGACTTTTCAAGAAATCTTTTGACAGAACACTGATGGTCTTACGCAAGTCTTTGGTGGCTTTTACAATGTTGTCACCGAGAAACTCTCCAGCAATGAAATCTCGGTCATGAACTAGAAGAGTCATGTTTTTGTCATTTTCCAGTTTCTCAACAATCTCATTTTTAACAAAACCCCTGTCTTCATCGGCGTAGTAACCTTCTGATAAAGAAGCAACAAGCCTATCACAAAATGTCTCTTTAAATTCGTCCTCTTGTGGATAGTCTATGTACGTTTGGTGTTGCATTACATTCAAGACCACAAGAGACATCATCTTTGTTGGTATGTCTTCTTTCCTTATGATACAAATAACACATTCCCCTCTGCTAATAGCCTCCATTCTAGCCATGTTCAGCTCATACATACACCACTGACTTTTCAAGAAATCTTTTGACAGAACGCTGAGATTCTTACGCGAGTCTTTGATGGCTTTTACAATGTTGTCACCGAAAAACTCTCCAGCAATGAAATGAAATCTCGATCATGAACTAGAAGAGTCATGTTTTTGTCTTTTTCTAGTTTCTCAACAATCTCATTTTTAACAAAACCCCTGTCTTCATCGGCGTAAAAAACAATAACATCATACTCATACCTGTGACGTTCATTAGATAATGGCATATAACCCTTGAATTTAAACTTGGCCATATAATACATGTAGCGAAGGTTGCACCTGAGTCGATCAACAACAGCAGAAACAGTTATAAAAGTAAAAAGTATGCAAAGAAAAACTGCAAGCAAAATCAGCGATTAACAAACCACTCTAAGAAGCAAGTAACTACTACATTCTTTCACTAACTTTTGGTAACTATCGAACATTTGATCTCTGTTTGAGAGCACTACCGTTCTCAAAGAAACAAGTAAATTTAAAGAGTAACTACACTTCAGGAACTGACTGAATCAGATCCCAAACCCTATCCCCAACATCAAAGGGAAAGATTGACAAAGACATCCCAACAATCAATAAATTAAAAGTGATAAGCCGAGTCAGCAGCTCTTTCCCAAATAGATGGCAACTCAGCTATCTTTATTGAACTAAATAATTTAGACCAACAGACGGGTTACAACGGACTAAGCAAATTATATGAAAAACATTTAACAATTATTTTTACCTATTTTCTATTTTATGATAGAAGGATTAAACTGAGAACACAATAAATTAAACAGCACCGAATATAAAACAAATGCAACCGCAACAAAAGTACCGCCTTGGGACGGTCAGTAATAACTACTGGGGGGTACATTGACAGGCGTATGGATCATCCAGCTTAGAAAATCTTGATGTGTGGCATTGCATGAGCATTTAAAGTGGTTTGCCTCTAAATTTAGAGTTAAATTCGTTAATGGTGCCAGACGATCAAAATTGTCCCTTTTTGCTTTTGAAATAGTCTCCAGCATATTATCTCTCAGGCTTAAGCCCCCCAGTAATTCAATACTGACCGTTCCAGGGCGGTAGTTCTGTTGTGGTTCTCTGTTGCCTGTTTTTGTTGTCGGGGTTTTTGTGATGTTTTACCTTATGTATGTTCTTATTATTTTTGGTTCGGTTTGGGTTGCTGAGTGGCCACCTTTTGGGAACATGGTTGGTTGGTTGGTTGATTTGATGCTTAACGTCCACGGTAAACAACTAAGGTCATGCCGGGACGGTCAGTTAACCTAACCACACTATTCCTGGGCAGGCTTAGACCTCCTAAGCGGTTAACCAGTACTAAGTGCACATACTTTCGCCAGTAACTGACAACTGCCCTTCTTGAATCAGCGGAAGGAGAAACGAAAGTATGTGGCCAGACCGGGATTCGAACCCAGGACCTCTGACTTACGAGTCAGGTGCCCTACCGATTGCGCTACCCGGCCCGGCCTTTTGGGAACAAGCTGCTCACTCGGTTGGCCTTATGTTCTCTGTATCGTGATTATTTGTAATCTTAGTTGTTTCCAACTATGGTTTGAGGGCTGGATTTGGATTTTGATTGTTTCACTTCCTGGTCTTTGCATACTTTTTACTTTTAAAAATTCAAATTTCTTCATGTCACGTGTGGTCAAATCTCACATGAAACTCTTGCAGCATGTTTTGAGACAAATTCAATGTTTGAAGATTTATCGACCCATCGAATATGCCTAAAGGAAGCTCTCTTATTTTGTTGTTTGTCAGATCAAGATTCTTAAGCTTAGACTGCGCCTGAAAGGTTTTACCGTCTTCATCGGACTCGAGAGCAAAACCAAGAAAATTTGTGGACAAATTCAGAAGTAGCAAATTGGCCATGCTTCCTAGTGCGAACTGAGAAAGGGTTTGACAGTAGTTAGATGACAAATAAGAAAAGGTTAGGTTATCTAACCCCAAAAAAGGACCTATCAGCTGCCATAGTACATTATTGTTCATCAGAAGAGGATTCAAACTATTTGGCGTTTTCACTATTTTCTCTGTAAACTGCTTGGTTAAAGTTTGAGTTGCTTTAATAAACGTACGATAAGTTTTGTGTTACATAAATATCATCTTTTAAATTACTTATTTCATATTCTTAAGATCGTCTATCAGCAGCACCATACACTGGGGGAATTCCTGTCGAAAGAAAGATTGTTATTTTCCATCTGAACATTAATTTCAGACGAAATATCGATTGGAGATCTGCGTTTAATCCAGCTTTAAAATTCGTCAAAAACATGAATTTGATTATAGTTAGAGATTATTAATTTTCTAAGATTCGGGACAGGCCAGTGGAAATACATATAGTAAATGTACTCGTCTAACATAAAAATGTTTGCTTTCGCTGAAAGAGTTTCAAGCGCTCGAGGTAAGCAATCTACCGCTTTAACTTCTAAAGTGGCTATTCTGTTATAATCTAAGTGAAGGTCGGTTATATTTGTTTTGTTTAAGAATCCTATTAGCTGTCCCGTTATGGTGTTGCAAGGTCCATTGACCCTGTGAATACTATTAAGCCTAAGTGTTTTTATTGTTGTGAATTGCAGCCCATACGATATACTTCGCAAGTTCCTGAACGTTAGATATGTGTTTCCGGACATATCAAGGTATGCAAGATTTATCAAATTTCTAAATGTGTCCGACTCAACATAAGAAATATTGCAGTGTTGCAGATCTAACTGCTTAAGAGACTTCAGCTTTCCGAAAGAATGGTTTCCTATAAAACTGATACTATTCCTCGACATGTTTAAAACCTGTAGCATTGGGTAGTTAACAAACGGTAATTGCGCTAACTGTTCAATAGTGTTATTGCTCATGTCAATGTAGTTTGCATTTTTTGGAAGACGCTGGGGCACAGAAGTTAAATTTCTGTTCGAACAGTCTACAAGCGTCGAGCGTACGTGTATAGTCTCGGAGTTACACGTGCATTGCTTCTCTAGGGGACAAGGGTGACCACTGTTTCCAGTTTTCATCTGAAAAGGCAACACAGTATCATTCTGCATCGTTCCGTGGACGCTCACTCCGACATAAAGTACTACATATAGTAGTATGGCGAAAACGTAGTTGCTTTGGCCAGCCATATTTATTCACCTAAAAAACAAAATAGTTAACTTAATATATGTATGTTTATTTTATTGACTCTCAATCAGACAGGAACAAATTGAAAATACAAGGAATATTCCTTGATCCTGGACTTGTCACAGCGACATGAATCTTAACGGAGTTTGTTTTCCATTGGTTTGGAATATTTTGGCTTGTTGCAGTTTGTCGGTATAATGGACAAAGTCTTCTTCATTCCTTCTTTGTCGATTTTCTCCGGCTACGGGGTTTTGGGTGGTTCGTTGGTTGACACCTGCGCTCGCGAGTTACCTTTACAGCTGGTCAGTATAATGTACTACGTCAGTAAGTGCTCACGCGGATTGAATGACTGTATGTTTTGAACTATTAACGTGAGCTAAGGCCGAGATTTAGACACTTCGGCCACGAAAGTCTTGGCCCCTAGTCAAGTCGGTCACAAACGATCTAGGGACCAGATATCGCGGTCCCACTTACACTTCGGCCCCTAGTCTCCTCTCCCACTAAGTATAGAGTACACTATTTTATTCATAATGCTGTATATATATTTGCATACGTACAACAGTCTTATTACAACATACCAATATACAGTAGTAGAAAATGGGTACAGAAGTAAGGCGTTGTGTCTTCCGGCCCCAGGTTTAGTTCCATATGAATGACGTTTGTTTATGTTTTCGAATGTGTTCCCTAATTACTTTAAGGTAAATCAAGGACCCCCGTGGGCGAGGCCACGAACCAGAACCTCCCCCCTCCCGGAACACAACTGTTTTGGACCCTGGGGCCACCATTTGAAGAAACTTGGTAAAGGACCACTAGGCAATGCTTCATACCATATTTGAATCATACGGGCAAATGTGTCTGGAGAAAAAGATTTTTTGCCCCACTCCCTCCCCCCTAATGACACACACATCACAGGGACATTTTGGGATCCTGCGGCCTTAAAGGCAGGAGTGGACTATAAAAGGCAAAATTAGCTACCTATTTTTCTGATCAATTCCGAAAAATAATAATACGTCACAAACGTATTGGCTATAATTTAAATGTTATGCGACAGTCTGCATGCTTAGTGATTAACCCAATCACGGTTGATAACTTTGCTGCACTCTTTAATTGCACACCGGGGGATCGGTCGTCAGACTCTATGATAGCCCCGACCTAAAGCTATGTATTGTAGTTGGTTGGGACCGGAGCCTTTTTGTCTGTTGCTTGGTCCACCGGGGCTCAACTGGTGACCTTCTTTTGCTTCAGATTTCCAGTGGAGTTGTTTGGCAGGATAGGGATCTCCACCTGTCAGACGGCCCGTTGTATCTGTTGAGTCCTCGTCTTTGCTTCTTCATGGTGTTGAAATTTGATTTATGTGTTTACCGTGATGATTCATTGACGAGTTAGAGGGTTATCATGCGAACCGAACAACCAACTAAATGTTTTGTACCACTTCAGAAACTGAGGGTGAGGTTGGGCCTGTAAAATCGATTTAAGCCCCCCAGTAATTCATTACTGACCGTTCCAAGGCGGTAGTTCTGTTGTGGTTCTCTGTTGCCTGTTTTTGGTGTCAGAGTTTCTGTGATGTTTTACCTTATGTATGTTCTTATTATTTTTGGTTCGGTTTGGGTTGCTGAGTGGCCACCTTTTGGGAACAAGCTGCTCACTCGGTTGGCCATATGTTCTCTGTATCTTGATTATTTGTAATCTTAGTTGTTTCCAACTATGGTTTGAGGGCTGGATTTGGATTTTGATTGTTTCAGTTCCTGGTCTTAGCATACTTTTTAATTTTCATATACTTTTTTCTTGTTGTCCTTGTTGATGCACTCATTCGTCTGTTGTGTGAGTGGCGGTTTTGTGGTTGGGTTTAACCATTGCAGAAGTGTAGGACGAGGTTTGGATCCAGTAAAACTCGTTTAAGCTCCCAGTTATCTTTTGCTGGCCATTGCAATGCTTCTGTTGTGGTTCTCAGTGTTACAAGGACTTATGTCCGATTGTCAATGGTTTCTAGCATTCTAATTATCTGAAACTTTGCCCATTCTGCTTTCTGCTTCTAACTCTTTGACTCTTTGATGAGTTAGGGGACCTCCATAGGAACCGAACTACCGCGGCGGAGAGCGAGGGTGAAGGTTTTGGCCAAGTTAAACCCGTTAACCCCCCCCCCCCAGTAGTTATAACTGACCGTCCTAAGGCGGTACTTTCGTTGCGGTTGCATTTGTTTTATGTTCGGTGCTGTTTAATTTATTGTGTTCTCAGTTTCATCCTTCTACCATAAAAATAGAAAATAGGTAAAAATAATTGTTAAATGTTTTTCATATAATTTGCTTAGTCCGTTGTAACCCGTCTGTTGGTCTAAATTATTTAGTTTAATAAAGATAGCTGAGTTGCCATCTATTTGGGAAAGAGCTGCTGACTCGGCTTATCACTTTTAATTTATTGATTGTTGGGATGTCTTTGTCAATCTTTCCCTTTGATGTTGGGGATAGGGTTTGGGATCTGATTCAGTCAGTTCCTGAGGTGTATTACTCTTTAAATTTAGGTAAGCAATAAAGACAGATGATGATCATCGGCTTCATTCAGACTATTCGTTTGTCTAAATATTTACGGACGGATGAAAGGGCGAGGGACTAAAAGAGATATTATGCGCTACATCGAGATGTGAGCTAAACACAGTAGAATTCCGTTGCGTAATGCTTCAGGACCATAAATTTCAAAGCAATTATTCCATAAATCAAAGTAAGAGTCAAATAATTCAGCTAAGAGGCCTGGGTTATTTTCAATTGCAACAAAAATATGTTTGTTATAAAATTGAAATGTCCTAGCAAACACGTCTGCGCTATTGTCAACAACTAATATTTAAACATCCTCTTGTCTGTGTCGCTTTTGTTTGAATTTAGCTATTTTTATTGAAATTTAACGCTACTTCTTATTATGTGTTTCACGGTGAGTGGGGAAGTTGTCCAGGAAATTATAGTATGATTTGCATAAGTGCAGAAAAGTCACATTGGCACCTTCATTGACTACTTTCTTATTATTCATAAGTCGGTCTTTCAACGTTCAGCCACGAACATAGCATTACTTAAGACGACAACATGGACAAATAATGAGTAAGTTTATTCGTTTTATTATATTTCGAACTATTACTGAAATGACGATGGACATACACGAATAATAGTAAATAATAGTATTTTTTTACGAAATTACAGTTTCGCTAATGAATTGTTTCTTTAATGCTAACCTCAAAGCGGTGTCAAGGAAATATTGTCCGATATGTAAGATAACTCGACAACGTGTGGTTAAGCAACACTGTTCGAAAGACAAAGGCGAGGTTGCACGTGTGAAACTAGTTTAACCCATTAATGACTAGCGCCCCATAAATAATACACAGGCAAACAGTGCAGAACCAGATCAGACGTCGCAAAACGTCTGGTCAGGGTCTACACATTTTTCATTAGTCAAATGTGTATTTCTGCTTAAAATAAAATATAACTGCTAAAAGTAGCCTAACCTTGACACCAGACACCCGTTAATTGACAAATTACTCATTCTAATTTAGAAAGAAAGAAGAGTCAACTGGGCATAAATGGGTTAATTTAAACTACTGTGCGCTCTAGGTAGACATTACTAATGCAGATTCCTTTTGTTGTAAGTTCAGCATTGTGATCATTGATTTCAACCCATATATACGTAGTGAAATATTCTATCCTTAACAAACGGATGAGTCAATTTAACAAAGAAGGGGTGTTTTATGTAGTTATTTTCATCATTTTATTCAAAAGAAATATCCATTTATCTAAAGCAAGTAGTGTAGACCCTGCTCAAGCACCGCGTTTTACGGCGTCCGATCTGCGTCTGTACTGTTTGTCAATGTCCATTTTGTGGGACACTAGGCATACATGGGTTATGGTATAAAATAAAAATAAATAGGTACGTATGTGTTTTGTATTTGTTTTATTTATTTTATATTGGTTTTTATGCTGATGTATCTAGATCGAGTGGTATGAGTGACTCGGTTATGGTGCAGAAAGTTGCCGAAGGTCGTCAGTGAGTTCGCGGCTCACCGTCTCAATCCGACGACAGTAAAACTCTCTCTGTCAACCCAACAGTAAAGGGGTACCTTCTTCGAATGAGGGAATGATAAAGTCCATCTCTGTCCACTCTTTAATATTGTCTGCCCACCTCTTCTTCTGTCTACCTCTTCTTCTTTTTCCTTTTACTGTGCCCTGTAGAATCGTCTTTGCTAAACCAGAAGTCTTTGTGACTTTGAAATGATGCATTTGACGTCTTCTGGTATCATGCATTGAATATGCATTGAGTTCTTGTGGGGAATTTATTTGCAATTTTCTGTCAAATAAACAAGTCTATGAGGTTCCTTTCAAGTGCACACAAAAGCAAGAAGCCAAACAACAATTATCCGAAATTTTCAAGTGAAAAATTCTAACCCAATGTACGATAGAGAAACATTTTATTCTCTAAACTTTTAATTAAAAGGGAGATAATTTGAGACATGTAGCATTTCTAACCATGGTTGATGAAGTTTTGTGGGGTTTCAGTTTAAATGAGGATGTGGTATTACTCACAGATATTAGCGCTAGACATTCGTGAAGGGCAAAATGTTATTTGTCATCTGCAAAGCTAGTTTTGATCGGAACTGCTGAATTTGAATAAAGGGCCTTAACTCTATTATTAGTAACTGCAAAACAATTTGTGTTTGTGTTTTGCACAGCTAGATGTTTGCCCAAAATGACATTATTAATATTTCAATGCAACCATTTACACGAGATCCAATATTCAAATTCAAAAACTGTATACTTTCTATTGTCCCTGAGCATATTTAGTACTAAATTGCTATATTTGCAAAGGGAAAAACATACTTCTTCATATCCACTAAGGGACTTGTAGCTAAAGCTGTAAAATTAAAGGCCCCATTGCTCTATAGTGGTAAAATTCATGAAATATTTTATTGTGAGGTATCGCTGCAATCGATTCATTACGGTTGCGTCATGGGGCGTAACTAGTTTTACTGGATCCAAACTGATGACTCTCTGATGAGTTCGGGGACCTCCATACGAACCGAACTACCAACTAATTATATGCACCGCGACGGAGGTTGATGGTGAAGGTTTGGACCCAGTAAATCCGGTTTAAACCCCAGTAGATATTACTGACCGTCCCAAGGCGGTGTTTTCGTTCTGGTTGCATTCCTTTTATGTTCGGTGCTGTTTAATTTATTGTGTTCTCATTTGAACCCTTCTATAATAAAATAGAAAATAGGTAAAAATAGTTGTTGAATGTTTATCGTATAATTTGCTTAGTCTGTTGTAACCCTACTGTTGGTCTAAATTATTTACTTCAATAAAGATAGCTTCTGACTCGGCTTATCACTTGTATTTCTATGGTTTGTTGGGATGTATTTGTCAATCTTTCTCTTTGATGTTGGGGATAGGGTTTGGGATCTGATTCAGTCAGTTCCTGAAGTGTAGTTACTCTTTAAATTTGTATAGGTCGTTTGCGAAAAAGTGGAGGGCAAAAAAACGTTTTAATTTCGTAACTACCGAACAAATTTTCGTGAAACTTTGCCTACCTTAATGTGTTACCTACACAAACTCATGCCAGGAAATTCTGGTTCTTTTTTACTTTTAAATAAAAAGTTACCTTATTAATCATGTCCATTTTTCTTCTGTATTTATGTCACTCCAACGTGGGAGGTAAACATAAAGGGACAACAGATATTGTTGTTTGTATTGTCACTATACTATTACTTTTATTCATTCACAAATTACAATGTGGTCTGAACTGTGTTCACGCACTACTTGGTAAACAAGAGGCTATAGCAATAATGGGCCAGTCACTGGAAAATTTTCTTAACTGTTCTCCTTAATAGGGAGTAAAAAGCCCATATAAGGGATATTTATTAATAGTCTGTACAACACTGGCTGTTCCAAAAACTGCACCAATTATGCATAAGACTTCAAAGTCTTAAACCCTCGGAAATCGAATTGGCATCTGGCTGCCAGTTGCCATATCGCAAGAATTTGCGAATTGTCATCTGGATGTCGTTTGCCGATTTTCTATTTAGCTTTAATCGTCTTAATTCCTTTCCAAACGAATTGGCATCTGTCTGCCAGTTGCTAGTTGCCAGTTCAGAATTAGCGAATTGTCATCTGGCTGCCGTTTGCCGGTTTCCTATGTAGCTTTAATCGTCTTACACCTTCTAAAATCGAATTGGCACGTGGCTGCCAGTTGCCAGTTGCCAATTCACAAGAATTTGCGAATTGGCATCTGGCTGCCAGTTGCCAGTTGCCAATAGACTAGATTTTGCGAATTGGCATCTTGAGGCCGTTTGCCAGTTGCTTATGCACCTGGTATGTTCTAAAACCCTCTCGAGTCGAAATGGCATCTGGCTGCCTGTTGCCAGTTACCAATTCACTTGAATTTGCGAATTGGCCTGTGGCTGCCATTTGCCAGTTACCTAATCAGCTCGAAAAGCATTTCAAGTCGAATTGGCATCTAGCTGCCAGTTGCTTGCTGCCAATTCGCGAGAACTGGCGAATTCGCATTTAGAACGTGAAGTTAGCTGCCATTTACCAATTTCCGATTGAATAGGCAAATGGCAAGTGGCAACTGGCAGCCAACCTCACGAACATTTCAAAGATTAGGTGGATGTTTTACACGTAGTTGATCAGACATTTTTTTTATTTGATGATCAAAAAATTCTGAATTTCCTTGCCTGAGTTTGTATGGGTAATGATTAAGGTATGCAAAGTTTCATGAAAATTTATTCAGTAGTTATGAAATTAAATCATTTCGCTTGCCCTCCACTTCTTCGCAAACGACCTATATACTCAACTGCTCTTACAGTTTTCAAGCAATCAGTCTGAAACTTGGCACAAATGTTGCAGACATATTGAAGATGTGCACCTGCCTTTTGGAAAAGAAAAAAATGACAAAATTACGGCCTTTTCGGACTTTGAAATTTTGTACGTCGCACCTAAACACGTTTGTAAAATCAAATTTTACAGCTTAAAAACAATCAATCTGAAACTTAATACAAATGTTGTAGACATATTGAAGATGTGCAAGGCGGTATTTTTGTTGCGATTGCATTTGTTTTATGTTCGGTGCTGTTTAATTTATTGTGTTCCCAGTTTAATCCTGCTATCATAAAAATAGAAAATAGGTAAAAATAATTGTTAAACGTTTTTCATATAATTTGCTTAGTCCGTTGTAACCCGTCTCTTGGTCTAAATTATTTAGTTCAATAAAGATAGCTGAGTTGCCATCTATTTGGGAAAGAGCTGCTGACTCGGCTTATCACTTGTAAGTTATTGTTTATTGGGATGTCTTTGTCAATCTTTCCCTTTGATGTTGGGGATAGGGTTTGGGATCTGATTCAGTCAGTTCCTGAAGTGTAGTTACTCTTTAAATTTGTCTTTTTGAATCGAAAAAAAAACCCAACTTATTTTGGACAAAATTACGGCCTTTTTGGACTATGTAATTGTACAGGTTCTGGCTAATACAGAATGGCAAGTTTGTATAATCTACATCTCCCACAGTTTGTAAGCTAGCAACTTTAAACTTCGTACAGATGTTTCAGACATATTGAAAATGTGCATGTGCCTTTTTGACGAAGAAAAAATATTTATTGACAAAAATATGGCCTTTCGGACTTTGAAATTTTACAGGTTGTGGCTACAACAGAATGGTAAGGTTGTTTAAAAAAACTCCTCTCACAGTTTTATCCATCTATTTGAAACTGTGCACAGATGTTCTAGACATATTGAAAATATGCATGTGCCTTTTTGAGGAGGAGAAAATTAATCTTTTTATAAAATTACGGCCTTATAAACTTAGAAGTTTTTCGGATGTTGGTTAATACTATATGACAAGAATTTATTATTCACTCCTTTCACAGTTTGTAAGCTATAGATCTGAAAGTTTGCATAGATGTTACAGACATTTGATGATGTGCATATGACTTTGTGAAGAGAAAGAAAATCATTTTTGACAAAATTATGGCCTAAATATACAAATGCCCTTACGAAGTGGGAAAGATAGGCATAGCAAGGGGGCATCATCTGTGTCTTATAGACACAATTTTTTTTTTTTTTTTCTATTTTGTTTCTTCCACAAAGCAGATACTTCATCAACTTCTGATATATTAGAAGCGCACTGCGCAGTGCATCATTATGACAGAAAAAACTGCTGGTTAAATAGAGGATCTAACACAAGTGTTCCTGTATCACTGAATTTATTAAACTCGTTGGGTAAAACCGATAAGTTGCTCGGCTTATTGAGTTTATTAAACGAGTTGGAGAAAAAGATAAGATGCGAGGCTATGCCGAACGAGTTTAATGAATCCAATAATACAGGAGAAGCATGAAAGCAAGATTTTATTTGTCATATGCCACTAAAATCGATTTTATTAGCAAATTTTGCACTAAAACGTCCCGATTTTGCCATTAGAAAAGGCGACGTTTTATGGACGTTAACGCTTAACGTTACGACGTAATTTGCATAGTTAAATCACTTGTTGGTTATCGGTTTTAATACACGGTTTTATTACACTCTCAGATGATCTCTGCAAATGATAAACATGAGTTCTCTGCTGTAACTGATGTTGATGCCTTGCTAGCTACTGTAAGTCTTCGTTTTAAGAATTAGCGGGGGCTAATCTGAAATGGGCAAATGCGCAGCAAACTGACTGTTTACATTTTACGAACAGAACGGGCCAAAGTGTTCTGCATCTTAACTTTCAAGCAGCAGACCTCCCCACCCCACCCCCCTCTCCTCGCCCCGCCTATAGTGAGTTATACCGTAAGTGTTACAGTGAATCGTACGTTCCCCAGCCCATCATCGAATACAGCAGTTGTTTGTCTACAAAAGTGAAGGTAGATGGATACGGAATAAAAATATTGGCGGTATGTTCAAACCATTATGCCAGCGGAATAACTGTACTGAATAACTCTAAGGGCTATAAACATTTTGGTAAGAAAAAAAACTTCACTGTTTTGTTTTCCTAAGACAAAAATATTGTATTTCTAAATAACGTTTTTACACATTTTCCATTTATATTCTTATCTCTAGCACATGTATGCACTTCAATTTCTGCAAATCATACAATCTGTAGTACAGGATATTTGAAAAAATATGGTGAAAAATTCCAGTTATCTTGACAGTAAGCACTATTTAACATTTTTTTTAAGAAAATGCAAGAAAACTGAATTTCATAAAAAAACATGAAAAATATATTTAATCGATGAAGCATGCTTTTGTATATTTTTTCAGCGAAAATTACATTGTATGTAACAGAATAAGACGAAAAAAAAACATCGTTTCGTTTTCTGGCAAAACAATGTTAAAGTTCAGAAATGTCCCAAAATCTGAGAAAGCGGCGGAAGTAATGTTGCAGTTAATTCCCTGAAAAGTTGATTGGTTTATTGTTTGATGTAACGGCTCTATAAGAATTTAAATCTATATTAAGCCGTCAGGCTGACAGACGGGAAACGAAAAACAAAAGAAGATAGATCTAGGATACAGGATACAAAAAAGCAGACAACCCCAATTCGGCACCTGCTGCAAGCACGGCCGGTCCTTGCCCCACCATTTATTATTCTGTTATTCCGGTTCTACGATAGAGTAATGCCTACAAAAATGCATAGATGGAATGGCAACTGTGTAGACCCTGATCATACTAGTTCCTAAAAAGCAGCCTTATCTCGGTTTTTACAGACCTTTCTGTCCGAAAAATAGGATCTTTACGGTAGACATTTTAATATATCTTTACAACTACATAGTTGACTGATTTCATCATGAACAATAACTCTGTATTGTCTTAACAAATAAAAAAAAAGAGTTATTGAGTATCTATGTACCTTAATAGCTCAGATGATAAAATATATTGATCAACAAGTTTCAGATATACCTGTGCAGTTGTCATATACTGGACCTACAAAACATTTAGAGATGAGGACTTGTATAAGGAAGCGAAGTCGAAATGCAAATAACAAGACAAGGAAAGTTCATAAAAAGCACTGACTCATTATAAGCCGTTTTAACGGTATTTACTCTGCTTGACCACTAGTATTTGAATTCTCAATATGATATAGCTTGGGCAAAACAGTTTTGAAATGATGCAGTCGTTGGTTGTGTCTTCTTTTTTTCTAGCGCACCAATGGCTTAACACGGATGCGATCAAGCGTTTAAACGTAAATTCCACAGTGAAGTACACAACGAAATACTTTTCTTTTCGACCAGTCTTTTATGGAACTAGATTGAAAATTTCAGTGGTAACGTGTGACAATCTTTTTTGTCGAGCCAGATACTTTTAGCAAACGAAAACGTCTTGACCTGGATAATATTCTATTTGAAATTTGAGTATCATGGTTGTAGTGGCTTCTGGGTAGTCGTTTGATTAAAGCTTATTTTAACATCTGCTTGTCTATGTTTCTATTGTTTGAATATAGCCACATTTATTGAAATATAACGCTACTTCCGGTTTGTGACATCGTTAGAGCGGAAAATTCCATGTCATTTGGATAAATTTTGTATAGCTGGTGATAAAAAATTATATCTATTTATAGATCGAATACTTATTTCATTATTCGCAATTTGGTCTTTCAGGGTTGAAACACGAATATGTCTGCACGACGACAGCATTGAAATAATGATATGTAAGTTTGTTCTTTTATTGTATTACGTACTGCTACTGAAATACCGATGGATGTACACTAAATGCATATTTTGCGAAATGACAGTTTCACAAATGGTCTAAGTGAAACCGATGATCATAATTTGTCTTTATTGCCTACCTAAAAGTATGTCTTTATCATGAATATATTGTTCTAGATGTAACATATAAAAAGTCAACAAAATATGGCTAGAAGATTCCTACGGGGTACACAAGTTGAATTAAATCAACATTGATTCAACGTCATGACATTAAATCAAGGTTTGGGTACTGGTGGGGGGAGGCGTGGGGAAGGGTCTGCAAGCTGCGCTTAACAGGATATTTAAAGTGTTTTATATTGACTATAGTCATGCAATTTCAAAGCGTGTAATCTTGATGTTGCTGGTGCAGTCTGGAAGCTTCAGGACAAAATAAATGAAGATACCTAGCATTTGCAAATCCATCCAATTTTAAGCAAAAGTTGTCCAACTGCCACTGTGACTGTTCTAATGCTAGATGGCCCTCATTGTCCAGTATTGAAGTTCGTTTGACATTTCAAGCTATGAGGTATTGATAAATCATTTGTTAAACACAAAGTATGTCACTTTGACCTATTGCCGCTATAGATATTTTTTTCTATTTTCGGAATTATGAGAATCTTATCCCACCGATGTTCAATATTCAGCAGACAGTGATACCAAACAAGTCAAACGAAGTTCTCCTATTTCCTGTTTAAACAATAATGGTCATCTTGGATAGCCGAATCGCAACATTTTCAAAGCTGTCAGACAGCTTTGTCATCAGGCCCAGAGGTTATAAAACTTGAGTACATTCTCAAACTCAAAATAAAGCACGCTGATTGGCCGCAGCCAATCAGTGTGCTTTATTTTGAGTTTGAGATTATACTCAAGTTTTATAACCTCGGACTCAGGCTCAGTTTAAAGCTTGAGTCTCGTATTCGCAGTGGATTTTAAACAAGAAATAATCTAAAAAACAAAATGAATAAAATAAAAATAAAAAGATAATCGACGCAGATTAAATGGAAGTGTGTTTTGTAATATGTCTCTCGGTGAAGAGTTGACAATAACTTTCATGAATATGACTCAAGTGAGCTATGTCGGTAGGCACCTGCAACCGTAATTTTGACACTGAGCAGCGATAATTACCTATCTCAAGATTGAGCTGTCCAATTTGGAATTCCAAAATGGATCGCGGTCAATCTTGAGACTGACCTAATTCCAAAACAGTTACCAACATGATGCAATGTTTGTTTTGTGTGTATTTAGCCAAAAATAGGAAACGGATGAGATCATATTAAGAAAAAGAAATTTTGAATATCTGTGCCTGTTTTCGATAAAATTTCCATTGTAAATTTACAAACAGGAGAAAGATTTTGAATTAACATCTGACAGAATGCATGTTTCACGCAATGCAGTACAACGGAAGAAAAAAACGATTTAATACTTCACTGACCTTTGATATTATTGGCTAAACTTTGACTATACACGTTATTTGGCCAATGAAATCTTGTATTGTCATCTTGTGAAATATCGTAGAAAAGTTAAATTATACTCGGCTGCGAGTAAACGTTAATTTAAACAATATTTTATTCAAATACATGTATATGTTAATCAATACAAATGTAATACAATGCGACTGGATAATATGCTATACAACTTATAAATATCTTTTCCCGGGTACAAAAAATACACAATGAGAATGAGTAAATAAAAGACAGCTTTTCATAACTACTGTTTACAGTACAAACAGACGTTAAACTAAGGTCATATAAACAATATATACATCCAGTGAGCAGTGGAAAAAAATCTTACACTTCCTAAGAGTGACTTTCAGCAAAACTGCAATGCCAAAACAGCGCCTCATCACCGCCCGTTACACGTCGTAAGGTTAACTATATATAATCAAAGATTTGGCGCAAAACACCTAGCAAACTTATCTACACAAATGATTTAACGCAAAATATAAAGACAGATTTAATCATTAAACAGTGTAATTGTTTATATTTTAACTTAAACCAAAAAACCGCAAGCGCTAAGTTTACACTGTTTAATGATTAAGCCTACACTACAGATGCATCTACTTGTCCACTCAAATAATCAGGGCCTGTTGAAGTAAAACAGAACTGAGAATATTAGCGACGGTTAAAGAATTTTCGACAATAATATATAAACTAGTATCATCAGCAATTTTTTTTAATTGCCATTCAGGGCTTCTACAATATCGATTATATATATTACGAACAGAATGGGACCGAAGAAAAAGCATGGAGGCACTCCAGCTGATATACGTTTAAAACCTGATGCATTGCCATTTAATGCTACTCTGTGTTTCCGATTCGAAAAATTATCAGAGAACCATTCAAGTATTTCACCTGAAAAGTCTGCAAGTTCAGCTCATCTGAGCCAGCGGCTCCGGGAGAGCTTATAGGACAGGATTGCAGGCTCTGTCGTCCGTCCGTCAACATTTTCAGCCAATCTTGATTAAATTTCATGTGTAGCATTAATGGACGGAGGAAAAGGCTGTAGTAGGTTTCAGGGCATGTCTAGCGGAACTGTGGATACCATGGCAACCGATAGCTCCAAATGACTTCTATTCTATTTCTATTCTATTCTATCCCATAACCTTACTAGGTCGTTGGGGCACCACAGATGACTTCGAAACAATCCCTTTCCATCTTGTCCTGTCTTCAGCTGCCTTAGTTCCTAGTTGAGCTGGCAAAATCCATCCCTGTCCACTCCTTAATATTGTCTTCCCACCTCTTTTTCTGTCTACCTCTTCTTCTTTTTCCTTTCACTGTGCCCTGTAAAATCGTCTTTGCTAAACCAGAAGACCTTGAGACGTGGCCAAACCAACTTAGTTTCCGTTTCTTGACCACCATCAGGAGTTCATCATATTCTCCAATGACTGCTTGGATCTTCCTGCGAACCTCCTAATGGTTATATGGTCCTTGTACGAACTGTTCAGTAGCATTCAGTAGAATATCATTTCAAAGTCTGCGTTCTTTTTTCCAACTCTGATGTCAATGTCCACCATTCACAGGCATATGGAAATGACAAGGGAGCGCATAAGTTTCACCTTCGATCCAAGAGACATGTTGTTATCTTTCCAAATTGGTTACAGCTTGGTGAGAGCTGAATATGTTCTATAAAAGGGTTATCGTTTGGAAGCAAGGATCACACCAAAGAACTGAAAACGGTCGAGTGCACAAGTTTTCTGGGCCAGACCAGCTAGTTTCGGCCAGTTAGGCCTCATTAGTGACCCTCAAATATTTTTAAAGTTCTACAATAGAATCAATGATCCCAAAGGACTAGAAAATAAAATCTACACTATGATGAAGGGCAGGGATACTTTTTACGGTGACCACACAGTCCCAATCACCAGCTGTAGTAAAGTTCAATATGTTCTATTAAAGGGTTATCCTTTGGAAGCAAGGATCACACCAAAGAACTGAAAACGGTCGAGTGTACAAGTTTTCTGGACCAGACTAGCTAGTATCGGTCAGTTGGGCCTCATCAGTGATCCTCAAATATTTTTAAAGTTCTACAATGGAATCAATGATCCCAAAGGACTATAAAATAAAATCTACACTATGATGAAGGGCAGGGAGACTTTTTACGGTGACCACACAGTCCCAATCATCAGCTGTAGTGAAGTTCAATATGTTATATAAAAGTTCTATGAAGTTGCTTGTGCAATCCTTGAGAGAACCTCCTGTTTTAAGCCATCATCTGAGACAACTGCTATAAGGTATTTGAAGCTTGTTACGGTACCCAGCTTTTGTCCTTTTACTTTTATCGCCCTCTGGATGCCATCTGCGCTGTTTGTCATCAGTTTGGTTTTCTAAGCACTTATCTCCATCTTATACATTGTGCAGGTTTGGTCGAGACTTTCAACTAGAGCTTCTAGTTTCTGCTCTTCCTCAGCTAGAGCGTCTATGTCATCGGCAAACCGCAGATTGGTAATATTTCTGCCGCCTATGCTAACCTTTCCGTCATGTTCTTCCAGAGCATCAGACATGATCCGTTCGAGAAAAATGTTGAAGAGGATGGGTTACAGAAGACATCCTTGTCTTACTCCAACTGTTATTCTGAACCATTCTCCTGTGCTGCCATTTATCAGGACTGCACTTGTAGCCTTGTCGTATAGTTGCTCAATGATGCGAACTAGATTAGCACTGATATTGTACTTCCGCATGGTGGCCCTTAAGGCTGCGTGCCATACCCTTTCAAAGGCTTTTTTTTTAAATCAATGAAGACATGGTACAAATTCTGCTGATGTTGGAGATACTTTTCACACTGGATTCTAAGGTTGAAGATCTGTTCTTAGGTACTCCTTCCTGCTCGGAGCCCAGCCTGTTCCTCATCGATTATCTCCTCGGCTTTTGGTTTAAGCCTGTTCAAGATGACCGTCAGCATGACTTTGCTTGAATGACTGATGAGGCATATGGTTCTGTAGTTCTGGCAGAGCTGTAGGTTGCCCTTTTTAGGGTGCGTAATAATCAGCGACTGAGTTCATTGGGTAGGCCATTCTCCTGTTCTCCAGATCCTGTTACAGATATCTGTTTAAACATCAATCATGGTCTCCCCACCAGCTTGAACAAGTTCTGCTGGTACATTATCAACTCCGGCAGATTTCCCCTTCTTTAGTGCTGCTAGTGCAATCTCGACTTCCTCACGAAGGATCGGTCATCGATCTTCTTCTGGGGGCCGATTGCAGTCCAGAACCGCATTGTCACCGCAAGTCTCATGGCTGTAAAGCTCAGAGCAATATTCTGTCCATCTGCTGAGAATATCTTGTTCCTCTGTAAGGCATTTCCCAGACTTGTCCTTGATAGTTGTGGAGGTGAGGGTGAAGGTTTGGGCCTAGTAAAACCGGTTTACACCGCCCCCCGCCCCCCAGTAGTTATTACTGACCGTCCCAAGGCGGTACTTTCGTTGCGGTTGCATTTGTTTTATGTTTGGTGCTGTTTAATTTATTGTGTTCTCAATTTAACCCTTCTATAATAAAAATAGAAAATAGGTAAAAATAGTTGTTAAATGTTTTTCGTATAATTTGCTTAGTCTGTTGTAACCCTTCTGTTTGTCTAAATTATTAAGTTCAATAAATATAGCTGAGTTGCCATCTATTTGGGAAAGAGCTGCCGACTCGGCTTATCACTTGTAATTTATTGTTTGCTGGGATGTATTTGTCAATCTTTCCCTTTGATGTTGGGGATAGGGTTTGGGATCTGATTCAGTCAGTTCCTGAAGTGTATTACTCTTTAAATTTGTGGCTCTACCCTGATTCTCTGAAGTTAGATCCTTCACCAGCTGGTATGCTTTCTTGCTGTTGTTTTTGTTCAGGCAAGTTTCGATCTCCTCGCATTGACCAGCTATCCAGTCCTCCTTCGCTTTCTGCACTGCCTTCTGAATCCTTTTGTTTGCTTCCCTGTATGCTTCAGCTTCTCCTGCTTTATACCTCTTCTTCTTCTAATTTCTCCTCTCATCACATTGACTTATCATGGGACGATTTGTGTCTCCCGGTTTTATTCGCCATTTTGTATCGGATCATTTCAGACTGGCAGGGAACGAGGACAGCCAGATCCGATTTTCCATCCCGGAATTTGTTGCCCTTGAGCGTTCCTATAGACTTTGTATGGGGAAGGTCGTGTAATCGGATGTGTTTGATACTTACAAAAAACAATGACAGGCAAGACGTTGGACGAGTTCGAATATCAGTCAGATTGGATTATTATAACAGAGTTACTGGGCCTTGAGCGTCAAAGAATATAGTGTCTTTAGCTTTTGTCGGTCATTTTCGATTGGACCTTTTTCAGACTTGCAGGGAAAGGACAGGCACAAGAAATCGGACAAGTTCGGAATTCAGCGAGATCCGAGTTTCCATCGTGGAGGGAGTTGTCCTTGAGCGATACTATAGACTGTGCATGGGGAAAATCGTATCATCACATTAATCGTATGTTTTTCATACTTGCAGGAAACAATGACAGACAAAAAGTCTCGGTTGAGTTCCAATATCGGTCAGATTAGACTTATCATAACAGGGTCATTCCAGTTTTCCTTTTTTTTGTAAGTTAAAAATTAAACAGATAATGCTTTTTTTGATTTGGGTAGCTGAATGACCACCTGTTTTGGAAAGAGCTGCTCATTCAGTTTACCGTGCGTGTCTTTCATGAAATTGTGTCATTTTTTTCCCGTGCGTGCGTGTTCTTCTTTCCCTATTGGTTTTGAGAGCGAGCTGTATGAATTCCTGATCATTGTATATTTTTTTACTTTACTTGGCATCGAGCGTCAAACAATATAGTGTCTCGTACTTTTTCGGTCATTGTTGATCGGATCTTTTTCAATCTGGAAGGAAACGAGGACAGGCACAAGAGCTCAGATGAGTTCGAAATTCAGCGAGATCCAATTTTCTATTGCGGACTTAGTTGCCCTTAAGCGTTTCTGTACACTGTGTATGGAGAAAATAGTGTCTCCACCTTTTTCGCTCATTCTTAACCGTATGTTTTCAGCTCCTCGGAGCCGAAACGAGCTAAAATTTGCAGGAAACATCGAGGAAGCCTGCCCATTCACGTTTGTTAAAATCAGGAATGCTCATTTCCGTTTGCCCTCGTGGCAGGGTCGTAAACTTTGTAAAAATCTGGGAAGAAAATCCCAAAGACTTACAAGGGGAACATTTGTTACGTTTCATATAATATTTTATCAGAAAGCAATTGGCGGATCAAGTGAAAATTTATGTGGAGACTTCCGGTATAGAAGAAACAATAATATGTACCTTTGGTCATGACCGGTCATAATTGCTTACAGCTAGAGAAGATAACTGTATTTAAGCAATAAAATCTTCTTCTCAGAAACCATAAATGCGAACGAGCTGAAATTTTGCCGGCAGCATCATGGCAGCCTGTCCACTGAAGTTTGATAAAACAGGACGGCTCTAGTTTGACCTTTGACCATTTTACTCAAGTGAGCGATTCAGGGACTCGAGGCCCCCTTGTTAACTTGATAAATGAAGTCTTTATACCAAACCTATTTAAAATGCTTTAATTATATCACAGCATACGGCGCAAACTTCTTTCCCGGAGTCAACAGCTTCACAAAAAGTTATGATGCAAATCTAAAATTTGGTACGTTGAGTAAATACAGACTGAAAGGCTGTATAAATGTTAAGACCTAAACAATAGATGTATGCATGTTAATGAATTGAGTGCTCCACATTTTTTCTATACAACTAGTAGAAGAAATAGGATGAACATTAGTCGGTAAAAGACGATCACCTTCCTTAAAAGCTGGTGTTAAATTTGCCTAGTTCTGTGTCTGTGGCAATTTCTAGACAGAAGGAAGGTGGTTGAAAAACTTATTAAGGGGCGCGCTATATGCCAAAAAAAATTTGCTCTCACAAAACAAGGTCAATTTGACTGAAGTTTGCGCAAAAGTACCACATATTTAGTTTTCGTGGTTAGCCCCATTACTCGCTTTTCACAGGCCCCACACATTTAAAGCTCCATCAGTGCATGTACCTTACCACTCCAGGCCCCTCTCTCACACACAAAACAAGATAAATGTGATCTACTATCGCGAAGGAGTACCACATATTGACTTCGATTTTCATCGGCTCCAGACTTTGAAACTCCATCAGTGCACGGATCTTACCACTCGAGATCACCCTCCTAAAAGTAGGTCACTGTGACATACTTTCACAAAAAGTACCACATATTTTGTTTTCGAGGCCAGCCCCATTGCTCGCTTTACCTAGGCCCCAGACCTTTGAAACTCCATCTGTGAATGCACCTTACCACTTCAGTTCACGCCACATGAAACTAGGTCACTGTGACCTGCTTTCACAAAAAGACATACCTTACTCTTCATAGGCCCAAGGCCTTTGAAATTGATTCTCACAGCTCACACATCTTCTCACTATAGGTCATCCCCTACAATGCTAGGTCAATGTGACCTACTTCACAAAAGTGTACAGTTTTCGCTTATCAAAAGTTCTAGACAATGTCCAAAACTTTGTAGCTCCTTCAGGTTACTTTTTATAAATCCCAGACCTTTGAAACTCCGTCAGTGCATGCACCTTCCTACCAGAGGTCCGCTCCCACAAAACTAAGTCACTGTGAGCTACTTTCATTAAAAAGTACTTAAAGTAACAAGATAGGCAATGATCAGGAATTAATACAATCGAATTCCGCATCGCGCTTTTACAATCAATAGGGAAAGAAACACACACACACGGAAAAAATGACACAAATTTAAAGAGAAACTTCACTTCAGGAACTGACTGAATCAGATCTTAAACCCTATCCCCAACATCAAAGGGAAAGATTATCAAAGACATCCCAACAAACAATAAATTACAAGTAATAAGTCGAGTCAGCAGCTCTTTCCCAAAGAGGTGGCAACTCAGCTATCTTTACTGAACTAAATAATTTAGACCAACAGAAGGGTCACAACAGACTAAGCAAATTATACGAAAAACATTTAACAACTATTTTACCTATTTTCTATTTTCATTATAGAAGGGTTAAAATGAGAACACAATAAATAAAACAGCACCGAACATAAAACAAATGCAACCGCAACGAAAGTATCGCCTTGGGACGGTCAATAATAACTACTGTGGGTTTAAACCGGTTTTACTGGGCCCAAACCTTCACCCTCACCCTCACAAAGTTCACGAAGATACGCACGGTAAACCGAATGAGCAGCACTTAGCACTTTCCCAAACAGGTGGTCATTCAGCTACCCTAATCAAAAACAGCATCAATATATATTGACGATTATTGATCTATTCATTCGATTGTCATGAGCCCTGAAATTTCATCAGTGCAAAAAATTACCACTCTAGGCCACCTCCACAAAACTGGGTCATTGTGACCTTATTTTGCAAAGTACTTATCTCGATTTTATAGGCCCAAGACCTTTAAATCTATCTGTGCATGCACCGGACCACCACTGGTCAACTGCCACAAAACTAGGTCATTGTGACCTTCTCTCATAAAAAGTGTCTATCTCACCATAGATCCTAGACCTCTGAAATTCCCTCAGTGCATTCAACTTGCCACTCTAGATCACCCCGTCCCAACAAACCAAGATCACTGTGATCTGCACTTACAAAAAAGGTACATATCTCACTTTTCATATGCCCCCAGACCTTTGAAACGCCACCATTGCATGTATTTTACCTCTCTAGGCCGTACCCCCTTCAACAAAACTTGGTCACTGTGACCTACTTTCGCAAAGGGATATATATCTCACTTTTCATAGGCCCCAGTTCTTTGAAACTCCATCAGCGCAGGCACCTTACTACTTCAGAGCAGCTCCAACAAAACTAGGTCACTGCCCTACTTTCAGAAAAAGTACAAATCTCGCTTATTAAAAGTTATAGGCTAAGTCCTAGATTTTGTCAATCCATGTCAACCAATAAGCAAAGGTTAATATTTTACTTTCACATAAAAGTCCATATCTCGCTTTTCATAAGCCCCAGACTTTAGAAAACCCATCATTGCATGCATTTTACCTCTCTAGGCCGCAACCCTTCGACAAAACTTGGTCACTGTGACCTACTTTCACAAATAAGTACATATCTTACTTTTACTAGGCCCCAGTTCTTTGAAACTCCAGTCTATGTAGCATAGTAGTTTATATCGCAGGCTGCTTTATGTTTTCCATTCTCCTCTTACTCTTGGTCCTCGTTTCTGATATTTGTTTCGGGATTCTAATCACCTCGCACGGGAAAAAGGGAGCTGGACTTTGTTTATTTGTGTGAGCGTGTTTGTCTTTTTCCTCTCCCCTTTGTTGTCGATGGTTGGCTGTGGTTTGTGACCGTTACTAGTTACTGATTGTAAAATATCCCTTTGGCACCTGCATACGGAGTTTATGTCTTCTCAGTTTGCCCGCTATGCTAGAGCCTGTTTCAAATATCAAGACTTCGTTGAACGAGGGAAGCTACTGACCCGTAAAACTGTTGACACAGGGTTACCATAAAGTAAAGCTTGTGTCGACAATTAAACAGTTCTATGGTAGACACCGTGACCTTGTTGATCCCTACAATATGGCTGTTTGTAAATTATTTTTCCGATTTAACGGCCTCTGCCGAAGCTTAGTTAAGCTTTCAACAAAGACAGACAAAACTTTATTCTCTCAAGACATAAAACATGACATATGAAGAAACACATATTAACACACTAGAGCGAAGGTGAAATAAGACCGGACTTTTATTTTTCACTGACTTTTTCCACAGATACTTATAGATGGGTGTATCATTATAGTCAGGTGATGGTTACTACTCCCGAGCACCTGATCACACCTCTATTGTGTAGACCATGTCTGTGTAGCTAGAATATTCCGATATGGTCAATGTTAAAATAATTCATGATTTGTGTACATTGACCACTTTCATTCGTTTACCCTGGCTCTTTTTATCAACTTTTTAACTTTGCTTTTAACTTTACTTATATTAAGTTAAATATCTTGTGTTTTCAGGAAAATAATTATTGCTGCTCGGAACGGTTACTTGTTTACCATTCTACTACTGTATGTGGGAGTGAGAATCCATGGAGCTACACAGAGTGATACGTTATTGCCTTTCCAAATGAAAACTGGAAACAATGGCCAGCCTTGTCCACTTGAGAAGCAGTGCATGTGTTACTCCGAGACTGCATACGTACGCTCGACACGTGCAGACTGTTCGAGCAGAAACTTAACTTCTGTGCCTAGGCATCTTCCAAAGAATACAAACTTCATTGACCTGAGCAACAATGAAATTGAACGGTTAGGACAATTACCATTTGCTAATTACCCAAAGCTACAATTTTTGAATATGTCGTGGAATCGCGGTATCGAGACCATAGGCACGCTTTCCTTTGGCAATCTGAAGTCTCTAACGCATTTGGACCTGCAGTACTGCAATATTTCTTATGTTGAAAATGGCACATTTGTTAATTTGACAAGCCTTACATACCTTGATTTGTCCGGAAACATATATCTTACGTTCAAGAACTTGCGAAATATATCGTACGGACTGACATTCACAAGCATAAAAATATTGAGACTGAACAGTATTCACAAGGTCCATGGACCGTGCAACACCATAACGGAAAATCAAATTGAATTCTTGAACAAAACAAATATAACCGACCTTTATTTAGATTCCAACAGAATAGCTACTTTTGAAGTTAATGCTGTGCATCATATACCTCGGACGCTTGCAACTCTTTCATTGAAAGCAAACATATTCGTGTATGACTATTATATTGACTATTTGTCTAAACATTTTCCTGCACCAAAACTTAAAAAATTAATACTCTCTGACATGGGTCAATCCCATTTTTTCGACCAATTTTATAGTTGGACCAAAGGCAGATCTTCACACGATATTTTAATTGAAACAAATAGATTGATGGATAAAAACTATGTTTCTTTCAACAGGAATGCTCAGCCATTTTCTGGTTCTGCTGACAGACAATATAAACAATTTGAATCTAACAATTTGAAAATAGTAATTGTTTTACCACAAAACTTGTCTTACGTTGATATGAGCAACTCAAACTTTAAACAATCAGTTTATAAAACTATGCTGCTAACACCAAAAAATAATTTAACGTATATTCTGATGAACAATAACATAGTGCCGCAACTGATAGGACCTTTAATAGGTTTTGATAACGTAACCTTTTTTGATTTATCATGTAACTACTGCCAAAACATTTCCCAGTCCGCAATACAATACATGACAAATTTGCAACATCTGAATTTGTCTACAAATTTCTTAGGCTTTGCTCTTGAAAAAGACGAAAATGGAAAAACATTTCAAGCTCAGTCTAAGCTTAGAAATCTTGATCTGACAAACAATAAAATAAGAACACTTCCTTTAGGAATATTCGACGGTTTGGTAAATCTACAAACGTTAAATTTGTCTCAAAACATGCTGGTAGATTTCCATGTCAGATTTGATCATATGATAAAGCTAGAATATTTAAGCCTGAGGGATAATTTGTTAGAGACTATTCCAAAACCGGTTAGAGAAAATTTTGATCGTCTGGCTCCATTAACGAATTTAACGCTGAATTTAGAGGAGAACAATTTTAAATGCTCATGCAATGTCACACACCAAGATTTTCTAAGCTGGATGATTCAAACGCGTGTCAATTTAAGTCGGGTAACTTGCTTCTTTAATAATGGAAGTGCAATAGCGCTCTCGAACAGATATCAAATGTCAGACATTTACCATAAACTGAAGAAAGAATGCAGCAGTTACTTGCTTCTCATAGTGGTTTCTCTAACGCTGACGTTGCTTGCAATTACTATAATTGTCTCTGCAGTAGCTTATCGATTCAGGTGGAACCTTCGCTACATGTATTATATGACTAAGTTTAAATTCAAGGGCTATACGCCATTAGCAAATGAACGTCACAGGTATGATTACGATATTTTTGTTTCTTACGCTGATGAAGACAGGGGCTTCGTTAAAAATGAAATTGTTGAGAAACTGGAAACTGACAATAATTTGACTCTTCTAGTACACGACAGAGACTTCATTGCAGGAGAGTTTGTCGGTGACAACATTGTAAAAGCCATCACAAACTCGCGAAAGACTCTAATTGTTCTGTCAAAAGATTTCTTGAAAAGTCAGTGGTGTATGTATGAGTTGAACATGGCTAGAATGGAGGCTATTAGTAGAGGCGAGAGTGTTATTTGTGTTAAAAAGAAAGAAAACATACCAACGAAAATGATACCCCTTGAGGTTCTGAATGTAATGCAACATCAAACATACATAGATTATCCGCAAGAAGAAGAATTCCAACATGCGTTTTGGCATAGACTTGCCGCTTCCTTGACAGAAACCTAATTTTCGAATGAATACAGATACGAATAGGACATGAAAGATTGTGACCTCACTGCATGTGTGTGATACTTCAAAGGAGGGCGAGGGAGGGGGTCTCTAAAAGTAAATTGCTTCAACTCCATGCTTTATCGCTATTTTTAAGGAAATGATTTTTGTGACTTCTTTTTTGTGTACGTGAATAGCAAAACCCTTGCAAAATGGGATCTACACTTAAATGCAATTATTTTGCTATTATTTGAGTGAATTCTTTCCTTTAAGTATTGACTTCTTGTATATGTCATATGCGTATTTCATATTTCCACGTCTCTGTTTCCACTTCGCACCATATGGTGGCTTATATGTTTTCTGAGGACCAAACTGCTAACTTAATGTTTCAAACCACTGCAGAAGCAGATGGCGAGGTTTGGGCCCAGTTAAACATGGTTAAGTAATCTTTTGCTGACAGTTCCATGGCGGTACTTCTGTTGCGGTTCCTTGATTTTATATTGTGCTGTGTCCGCTTGTCTATTGTCTCTGGCGGTTTGATCGCCTATATTGCTGCCCAATCTGCCTTCTGTTTTGTTTTGTTTTGTAATTAAAATAAAAAAATAAATAAAAATAGATGTCGATGCTGTTTTTGGGGTAGCTGAATGACCATCTGTTTGTGAAAGAGCTGCTCATTCGGTTTACTGTGCGTGTCCTTCGTAAACTTGTGTCAATTTCCGCGTGTATATGCTTCTTCTCCTATTGGTTTTGAGAGCAGAATGTGGGATGTGATTGTTGTTATTCCTGATCATTGCCTATCTTTTTACTTTTTTATTTGTTTTCTTTGTCTATGTCTTTTATATGTTTTCTATTTTCGAATAAATATAATACTTGATCGCCTGTTTGGGAAAGACCTGCTCATTTGCTACACTGTGTGTACTTTTCGTGAACTTGTGTCATTTTTCCGTGTGTTTGTGCTTCTTTCCCGATTGGTTTTAAGAGCGGGATGTGGGATTTGATTGTATTAATTTCTGATCATTGTCTATCTTTTACTTTAAAGTGATTCCATTTTCGTTCATTTCTGTCTCGAAGAAAGTAAAAAGTATGCAAAAACCAGGAACTGAAACAATCAAAATCCAAATCCAGCCCTCAAACCATAGTTGGAAGCAACTAAGAGTACAAATAATCAAGAAACAGAGAACATATGGCCAACCGAGTGAGCAGCTTGTTCCCAAAAGGTGGCCACTCAGCAACCCAAACCGAACCAAAAATAATAAGAACATACATAAGGTAAAACATCACAGAAACTCTGACACCAAAAACAGGCAACAGAGAACCACAACAGAACTACCACCTTGGAACGGTCAGTAATGAATTACTGGGGGGGCTTAAATCGATTTTACAGGCCCAACCTCACCCTCAGTTTCTGAAGTGGTACAAAATATTTAGTTGGTTGTTCGGTTCGCATGATAACCCTCTAACTAATGAATCATCACGGTAAACACATAAATCAAATTTCAACACCATGAAGAAGCAAAGACGAGGACTCAACAGATACAACGGGCCGTCGGACAGGTGGAGATCCCTGGCCTGCCAAACAACCCCACTGGAAATCTGAAGCAAAAGAAGGTCACCAGTTGAGCCCCGGTGGACCAAGCAACAGACAAAAAGGCTCCGGTCCCAACCAACTAAAATATATAGCTTTAGGTCGGGGCCATCATAGAGTCTGACGCCCGATCCACCGGTGTGCAATTAAAGAGCGCAGCAAAGTTATCAACCGTGATTGGGTTAATCACTAAGCATGCAGACTGTCGCATAACATTTAAATTATAGCCAATAAGTTCGTGATGTATTATTTTTTTTCGGAATTGATCAGAAAAATCAGTCCTACCCTAAATCTTTTTGAATTTGTATACTAAGTCACCAAAAAATTCTGGTTCCGATAGGCCTTGGTGTAAAAGAAATTTTAATCCGACATCAAATTTTGAAACCAATTCATGGTGTCTGCGATAGAATTTAGAAAAAGCCTTTCTAAGCTTATGATACCGATAGCCTAGGTTTAACACTATAGCTGATCATGTTTTCCTATGACTGATGATGGGATCAAGTGCAGCATCTACTTCGTCCTTAGTTTACAGGCCGTTCTGACGCACAACCAAATGAACTGAAGCTTTGACAATCTTGCTCCCATAGTTATATAAACCAGGGACACTTCACAACTGATAACATAGCCACACAAAAGGTGTTAAATATTACACACTGGTCATTTAGATCCATGACAAACCCAAGGTGTATTAACTTTCCTGCTATCAAATACTATAATTTACAGGCAGAAACTGTGTGTCTACGTTCGCCTTTTGACTTCGAAACACAAATTACCATATTGTGAATTGTGTAAAACTCGATTCACTCATGTAACGTCTGAAGTGTCTCTGATATAATGTCATAATGCTGGGTATCTCATTTTCGGCACATCATCGACATGGTGTTCGGAATTCAGATTTCACCGAGGCCCAAAATCAAAATCTCAATCCAAGAATCTGTAAAAACCGATGGATTCTCCTTGAAGGTGCATATTACTTGAAATGTAATCATTGTGGTGCCCCAGCGACCTAGTAAGGTTATGGAATAGAATAGAATATAATAGTTGTGAAAAAGTGGTATAGCCATGCACTTCAAAGTGCAATGTAAAACTTGAGGAACATCAACGCTAAGAATTCAGATTTGTCACGCGTAATCTTTACATAAAAGGAAAGCTAGCTTTGTGTTAATGCGTATCACTTCATTTCCACTTTTACACACGAAATGAGCCGCGACACGAGAAAACCAACAAAGTGGTGTGCGCCAAGTGCAGGCTCAGGACAGCCGGAGCATCCGCCCGGTCCGATCAGCCTCTTCGCTAAGCGCTTAAAGAGTAACTAAGGGTCTAAGCTACCTTCATGCGGACAGCCAAGACTCTGATTATTCTGTGCCGATGTCCAGGATGATCTGAGTCTGCGCTGGGTGCGAAATTTCTTTGTTCATTTTCTCGTATCGAAGTTCAAATACTATTACTGTATCGAATTTTGGTTTCCCAGAAGAAGCGTTTCATTGTTGAAAATGCAAAAATCAAAATTAGCATAACCCAGTCATAATTAATAATTTATTTATTTTTTATTATTTATTTATTTATTTTTTTATTTATTTATATCTTTTTTGTTGATAATATTAAAAATCAAATTAATATATCAAATCTTCGCTGCCTATCAATATCAACATCACGATACACTAGAACCAGGTAGCATTCCATTGCAGATACAGCAGAGATACCAAATACAAGTACACGTTTCATGGCAAGCCGTTGCCCAGTCGTTCTTAGGCATCACTAACAAACAGGGGCAATAATTTTCTAATTAATGCATGCAGACAAGCCGCACTTTTACTAAATACCACATGATCTTAACAGTAAAAATATAATTTTTACAATTATCATGTTCCAAAATAAAGCAGTCCAAGAAACGCCACACCCCAACCCATTCCTACTTGAAACTCATTCTACATCTACCCCCTCCCCTGTGCCCCTCCCCTGTGCCCCTCCCCCCGCACACACAAAAACGCATGTGTTTCCATAGCCCTTACCGGTTCGCAAATAGATATCAGGGAATATTAATCAACAGTACTGCTACATGTACATATTATCAACCTTTCAAATATTCACCGTATAAGTGAGTGGTTCTAAAACAGAAATAAACTAGGCCGATATATAGCAAAAGCTGTTTGCATACATGCTAGTATGCCTAATGGCTCGCGCTTGCCCATTACACAAAACATCAAATGCGGTCTCAGAAGCTGACGCTTAAGCCGGTGTAACGAAGTAAAGTGACCCCCATAGAATAACGATCCCCGGTCATTATTCTTTAAAGAATAGTGGCTCCCCGGTCATAATATTATGCCTCCCTAGTCATAATATTATGATCTCCATGCACGAAATAAATCGACCCCTCGCGAAGAATTGTGACCCCCATAGAATAACGACCCCGGTCATTATTCTTTAAAACAAGTGCCACCTCGCCGGTCATAATATTAGTGTCCCTCTACGCGAAGTTAAGTGGCAATTAGCGAAAAAGAAAAGAACGTCACCCCCGTCTCCCCCTCCCCACCCCCTCAACACATACACACTCAACGCCTTCCCCACAACCACCCCTTACAAAATAATGATATAAAATACAGGAAATAAACAAATACATGAAATAAAAAAATAAATTAGTATAAAAATATAAAGTCATACTCGGAATAAAAAAATGAAAGTCATTCCGAGTATAGTGTTCGCTCCTATGGCTGATACGATTTCATTAACCTATTTACGCCTAGCATGGAGGGAAACGCTCAGGCCAAGATCAGATGCAGCAGAAAGGCACATCCGATCACTTTCATTGTTAGCATAAAATTTACAGCAATTTCTATAAAATGAATAGCAAAAGAGCCACGAGGTCCTGAATCGCTCACCACAGTAAAAAAAAGGTCAAAGATCAAACTAGTGTCATCGCTTGAACAAACTTATTATATGAATCCCAAAATGCTGGATATCATATTTTTAATATCATTACATTTTGGGGAGAAGAGGAATTTTAAAGGTTTATAACACATGGGCATAACGGACATCTGGCCATGTAACCAGAACCGCTCAAACAAACTGTTGTTTCCCTGACTCATGGAGGTTCCATGAGACATTTTGCTTCAATCAGCTCAGTCGTTTCGTTTAACATAGATGTCTGAAGCTGTTTAAATACGATCAAACAATGGCCTTGATCTTTGGTTGTAAAATTCTGCAAATACTCATTTAGTTGATTGGCTATACCAAAGTCTTCAAAAATATGTTATGACATTTTCTAATATACTGAACGCCAAAAGAAACGCATACAAGTTTAGGTTCGGTTTTCTTCTGTCAACTGATTTATGGTTTTAAATCGTATATAGCAGAAAACACTACTGACGTCTGCCAACAATATAAACTTACCATCTTGCAAAATTAAACTTGGATTAAAGAGTTATCTCAATCTATCGCGAAACATTCAAAGTTTTTGTAAGAGTTGTCTTTCCTTTGGCGGCATAACAAATTGTTTCCAAAAACACGACTCTGATGTGTGGTTATGAAAAAACGTCGGTTTTATTACCATGCTATTCTTCTTAGGAACATGACAGCAGTTTGAAGTTGAACAATTGTCAAATTATCTCCCTTGTTATTAAACAAATAGCAAAATGGGAAGTCCAATAACACCAAAAGTTCTGCAGTGCTACGAATAATTTCTTTGCAAATCTTTTTATTTTACTCTTGTTAATTCATTTAACCTCTTCGTATAAATGGTTTCTGCTCTTTTCAAGAAATACAGGGTGTTAAAAGGTCTATGGAAATCCAATGGTCAGCCAGTATTACTGTTTCCACTGCCAACTTTCACCTGATTGTTTCTCTAAAACGCAAGGCTAAACTGCTTTGATTTTTTGCTGTTTCTTACCCTTGCCGCGGACATTATGTCTGGAGAAAATAATCAACTGAGCATTATATGGAATTTAAAATTCAGCTTCTGAAAGTATGGTGACTTTAAGTTTAACCACATTACAAAAGCAAGCGTTCTGGTCTCTAAAGTTTATAAAATATCGATGCGTTAAGGTGCTCATTCTGTCGGAATATCATAAACAAAGTAACTCAAAATGTCTAAATAACAGTATATACCTATACCTTCAAATAAATTGGGCGTATACATTGTATGCGTTTCTTTTGACGTTCAGTATATAAAGAAAATTTGACCTTGTTGTAAAAAAGGTCAAGCTTAATGCAATATCATCATCTACTGCAAATTGTATTATTGGTAATACTTGTAGATGTCGTTGTTGCTACTGCAACTGCTTCTGCTATCGTAGTAGTAGTAGTGCTTACAAATTTCATGAAGAAAATTAGTTTTTGCCTTGTTTTCTGTAAGGACAACACCAAAGCCTCCAAGACTGTGTCGCATGTTTGGAGCATGTTTATTTGGACATTGTTTGGCAAGTAGCTTATGCATACAACCATTTTTAAAAGTTAATATTTGTCTCTACGAAGTAACACACAACCATCGCTCATGCAGTACCGTTATCCAACTTGTAAATATTGTATAAACTGTATAGAAGATGAATATCGTTTTCTTTGTTTATCTGTAAGACATATGACGACTTGCGCAGAAAATATATAATGCCAAAATATTATTTAGCACCTAATTTGCATAAGTTTCATATTTTAATGTCATGCAAAAATGAAAATGTTCTAAGATCAGTAGCTATGTATTTGTTTTATGCTACTGTCACGAGAAATGAATTAATTAGAAAATAGATGTCATTTGTATCATGCATGTACTGAAGATGTGTGCTATTTATATATGTTCATTTTTGTGTTATGGGCCGGTGGCCAAAATCACTTAATAAAGTTTACAGCTATGCATACAACATCTATCAACATTCTGTAATAGAAACAAACAGAATTAAATGTAAAATTAGTTGACAGTACCAGATGTCATTTTCAATACGACGAAAAGTACTCTCAGTGTTTTATGCTACTTTATTAAGATTGCATAAACTTAATCATTTCAGCTGCAGTGTATATTCAGTTTGTAAGAGAGATATAAATTTCTGAAACTATTTTGAAGTGTTGAAGCTTGCTGGTGTTACGAAATGGATCTAATCGTCCACTATGTCGTCGAGATTATTTTAATCCTTTCAATCAGTAAGGCTACAGTTTTTAGGGTAACTGTGGTAATAAAACATTTACGGAAATTGTGGCTACGTTATGCATGGGTTGTTTGTGAATACCTCTCGTGGACAGCCTATTGCATGATTTTAAGGTGAATACCTGCACGAGTCTTTTGATTGTGGAAAACGTGTTGCATGATTTTAATGTGAGACGCATAGTATTTATACGCCTATCTTTTAATGAAAAGTTAGACGTGGCTGTTTAATTCTTGATGGATGTTATATTGTTGTGTGCCCAGATTCTGTGTTAAGACCTAGAAGGGTAAGATTTTATTATATTTATTTAGAATAGTTTGGCTAAGAATGAAAAATGTGACTTCTGATTGATATGGTATGATTATATGTGTCGACTGATTTGATTTTGTTGGCAGTGATCAGGCTGCGCATGTGTCGACCGATTTTGTTAGTAAGCATGCTGCGCATAATATTTGTATATTAGGAAGTTTTGTAAATTTCGGAAATAGTTTATATCACTGATGTTGGTTGCAATGGTGTGCGTCTATTTGACGTCCAGTGACGTCAGTTGCATTCATGTTATTCATGTGACGTCAGTTGCATTCATGTTATTGCGACGTCAGCACTTTTTATATTAGTTTCACGTATACGTGGCCTATAGAAGTAGATTGATTTGTAATGGAACTAATTTATATACTCGTGACGTCAATTGACGCCATAGCATGCACCGCATTAAGGGTTTTTTCCATAGGTTATAATGGTAGCATTTGGTCATCATGCGTTTGATTTGCCTTCATTAGACGGCGTCATATGGTATAACATCATTGATGTCATGATGTCAGATCAAACGTTATGATCCCAAATGTGTGAGAAACGCTTATTCAGCTATTATATTCTATGGCAAATGGTATTACGCTTAGTTTAAAGAAATGAATTAAAACATATGCGAGTTAGATTTTGGTCAATCAATTTAATGTAAATAGGTCATTGTTTAGATTATTCATGTTTTATGTGGGGATGTCATGGTAATGCCTGTTGACGTCAGTATACTTCTTGACAATGTTTGACGTCAGATCCTTTGACGCACATGCGTGGTAGGATCTACGTTTCTTCATTGGCGGAAGTGGTAAGCACACTTTTAGCTTTACATCGTGAGCGCGAGTCGTGTCTAGTGACACGGCTGGCGTGTGCACGTTATGCTCGGCATTCGCCGAGGGCGTTGTATGGTATTTCCAAGACAGGCCCAAGTCTTACGTATTGTTATTATGTAATTACAATGTATTAAGTGTAAGTTCGTTATTTTTAGGCACATCAAGTCCGGCAGTCAGCTGTTAGGGCTTAAAGCCACGTCTCACCTGGAGATGCGATATACGTCTCCAGGTTAATACTAACCCGGGTAGAGGCAGTTACAACGCCGTTTGTGTCTAGTTCCTAAGCAGAGGCGGGAAGCACAAAATGTAGGCGGAGTGGTTAGCTCAGTTTTGCCAGATTCTGTGATAAGATCTGAAGGTCACATCAAGTGTGGGACAGTGTTCGTCCACTAAAGGGTGTTAATATATATAGACTGGTCCCTGGTAGGATCCAGGGAGCGACCAGTATATAATCGTGCACGTGTTTATATGAGTTGGTGTTCCTCATGATATATGGACTGGCCCATGACATGATCCAGGGAATGACGAATTGAAGTCTACCAACATAAGGCCTTGTTTTTTTTGTATGAGCTCAAACTGACGTCTTTTGTTCTGTGTGTTTTCCTTTAGTTCATGGCGCTGAGCCGAGTACGGTGTTGACGTCAGACGGTAATCTATTTGCGTATTGTACGCAAATCGATTACAGATTTGAAACAAACACCTTACTTGGGCCAGCGACATGAACTGATTTGTGTTGTATATTATTGTAATTGTGACAGTTGTAAATTGTATTGTTGTGTATAAAATTTACATTATATATATATAAACTTCAAAAAAATTCTAACGTTGTTAGAGTTTCCTTGTTAGTGTATTACACTAGTAGATAACCCTTTAATCGGAAGTCACCCTCCGCCGTCCTGGCGACGCATAAGGCTCTACACCCGTGTCGACCGAGTGTAAAACCTTCTGCGTAACATGGTGTCATGAAGTAACGGGATTTGAGTTCCGGTTTAATATCTGCCAGTGTAACACATTGACAATGTATACAGAATCTAGGCACAATTTTGTCAGACATTTTTTTTATTGACTTTCTGATTGTTCTTTTCTAAGGTGACGTATGGCTGTGAATTTTAGGGGAACAATTTTGCCACTAAATTATTTGTAAATGTAACCTACACTCAATTAAGGTCAACTATCCTTATTCCCTGCGTGATGAAGTGCGATAGCCCATGCATTAATTTGAGATAAAATGTAACAGGTTGCATATCTGAGTGGGGAAACTAAGGTTATATAGACCTAAATTGTCTTGGCACGGATGATACATATTTAGTTCTAGGGTCCGTTTGAGTACCTTGGCACTGCTGTTGCATGACAATCTGTTAGTTCATTAATTCAAACGTTTGTACGTAGTGTCGTAACCGTTACTGAGGTCCATTTTATGTCCTGATTTAGTAACGTAGGTCACTCGTAACGTTATATAATATCGTTACAATAAATTAAACCTAATAGCGGAATCTTAAGTTTGATTTACCGTTGGTATCTTATAAGGTTTTGTAATGTAGGACGTACAGTTGTCGTGTCAGTGTTAATACGTTACGTTACATACGTTACGTTTGTATATCCGATACGCTAGATCAAGTTGGGCGTAATTGTAATGTGGGTTATTTACGTCATCTAATTACGTCATCTAATAGTGAAAAGTAATTCTCGGCAAAGTCAACGTCAGTTTATGACGTCATTTCCGGTCTGTTATGAACGTAACTTTAATGGCTACGTCCAGATCGCGAGTATACTAATTAATCAACGTTTTAGTTGGATTAGTTCGTTATTATTATTGTTAACGTTTTAGTTAACGTGTGTGACTATAAGTGAACGTCGGTCAGTTAGGTTAACGTGAGCTTTACGTTAAGCGTCATGGATCAGTTAGTTAAGACGGGAAGGGAGTTAGGTTATGAAGGGCAGGCATTGCAGGAATTTGTAAAGCAACAGCAAGAGACTGAGAGGGCAGAAAGGCACGCGGTAAGGGCACTTGATAAAGAAAAGATTGCGCAGGCCGATAAAGACAGGGAAATTGAGTTAGCTAGGATCGCGCAGGCCGAAAAAGACAGGGAAATTGAGTTAGCTAGGATCGCGCAGGCCGAAAAAGACAGGGAAATTGAGTTAGCTAGGATCGCGCAGGCCGAAAGAGATAGGGAAATTGAGTTAGCTAAGATTGCGGCGGATAGGGCGACGGAAGAAGCTAAGATTGCGGCGGATAGGGAAATCGAGATGGCGCGAATTGAAAGCATAGAGCGGCAAGCCGAGAAAGATAGGGAAGCTAAGTTGTCTCAAGTCGAAAGCGATAAGGAAGCGAAGTTGTCGAGCGAAGTTGAGTTAGAAAAGTTGAAGTATAGTTTTGAATTGCAGCAACGCGAGTTAAAGAATCAGATAGATTTGCAGAAGGTAACGTTTAGAGTTGAATTAGAAAAACAGAAGGCTGAAAAGTTAGCGCATGCGCGAGATCCCAAGTTACCGTATTTTGATGAAAGTAAGGACAAAATGGATAGTTACTTATCAAGGTTTGAGAAATACGCGACGGCGAATAAATGGGATAAAAACGTTTGGGCTGCATATTTAAGCGCATTACTTAAAGGTCGCGCGCTTGATGTCTATGATAGATTGTCTGTAGATGATGCAGCGGATTATGACAAGTTGAAAGATGCGTTGTTAAAGAATTTTGATATGACTGAACGCGGATTTAGGAAGAAATTTCGCTATGATAGGCCTGAAAAGTCCGAAACGTTTATTCAGTTTAGTAGTAGACTTAGGTCGTATCTTAATAAATGGTTGAAAATGGCGAAGGTAGACCAGTCTTATGAATCTGTTTGCGATTTTTTCGCTAGAGATCAGTTTTTAGAATCTTGTAGTAAAGAACTGTATGTTCATTTGAAACCGAAATCATTCACGAATCTAGGTGAGATGGCTAGGGAAGCAGATTTATTTGCAGAAGCACGTGGCGGTGTCTACGCTTGTGTTAATAAGGGGCAGCGTGATAGTAAGGGCGTAACTCAGAGTAGATCTGATAATAAGCCGAGTGCGAAGCCAGAGATAAAATGTAGTATTTGTGGTAAGGGACATTTAACATATAAATGTTTTAAGAATCCCGATAGGAAGCAAGCATATAGTGCGGAGGTAGGTGCAAGTGCAAGCGGGTATAGCGGAAGTAAGGGGAGTAGTTATGCACCGAAAGATGAGACACAAAGATCACAGAGTAAGAGCGATACTGTACAGACGAAGGGTAGTAATTCAGATCGTGGCCGTGGTCGGGGTTATTCCCGCGGACGTGGTCGGGGTGGCGGACATCAAATGAGCTTTTGTAAAACTACAATGAATAGGTCTCATGAAATTGAAGGTCTCTATAAGAGTAAGGAAGAAAGTCCATTAATCAATGATAACGTGGATAGGGAAGGTGTCTGTTACTTTTTAAGGTCGCGATTACCAACAGCGCAGGGTACGGTTAATGGTAAAACAGTTGTAGTTTTAAGGGACACAGGTTGTACTGGGTGTGTCGTTCGTAGAAACTTGGTTACTAATGATCAGTTACTTGGTAGAGAATCTGATGTAACTTTGATTGATGAATCTACCCAAAGGTATCCCTTAGCAATGGTTGACATAGATTGTCCATTTTTCACAGGAAAAACTGAGGCATTGTGCATGGAAGATACATTGTATGACCTGGTTATTGGAAATATTGACGGGTCAAAACTTCCCGATATGTCCCATTTTGCAATGGCGGCAGTGACTAGGTCACAAGCTAAGCAAGGTGAAGAGGTCTATAAGAAACTTAAAGTTCCTGATCAAATTATTGCTAGTGATAAGGAGGCATTGAAGCAGGCCCAAGTTGTTGACCCTAAATTGAATGGCATAAGGCAAAGAGTGGAATCTGGGAATGTGACTATTAGTCGTGGATTGAACCGAGGTGAAACTAAGTTTATCCGAAAGAAAGATTTATTGTATAGGCAGTTTACTAAGGGAAACAAGGTCACTTTGCAACTTATTATCCCTGAAGGTTTTCGTGAAAAGGTGTTAAGATTGGCGCACGAAACCTTGATGTCAGGTCATTTGGGCATAAAGAAAACTATGGATAGAGTTTTAACCGAGTTCTTTTGGCCTGGAATTTGTGGTGATGTGGCAAGGTTTTGTAAATCTTGTGACATATGTCAAAGGACTATTCAAAAAGGTCGTGTCACTAAGGTTCCTTTAGGAAAGTTGCCACAGATTGACACACCATTTAAACGAGTCGCTGTTGATATAGTTGGACCGATAGAACCTCGTTCTGACAGGAAATCCCGCTATATTTTAACAATGATAGATTATGCGACGAGGTATCCCGAGGCGGTAGCGTTACCCGGCATTGAGACGGAACGCGTAGCCGAAGCGTTAGTTGAGATGTTTAGTAGAGTTGGCATACCTGATGAAATGTTAACAGATTGCGGAAGTCAGTTTACTGCTGAAGTTATGAAAGAAGTAAGCAGGCTGTTATCACTCCAGCAGTTAACCACGACGCCGTATCATCCTATCTGCAACGGTCTCGTAGAGCGTTTTCACGCGACGTTGAAGCAAATGCTACGTAGGATGTGCGCAGAACGTCCAAAAGACTGGGATAAATATCTCCCAGCACTACTGTTTGCAGTAAGGGAGGTTCCGCAGGAGTCATTAGGGTTTTCTCCGTTTGAACTGTTGTATGGGCGTAATGTTAGGGGTCCTATGCAAATATTAAAGGAATTGTGGTCTGTAGAGGAAACTGACCAACGTGCATTATTGACGTATCAGTACGTTATTGATTTAAAAGAACGTTTAGAGAGAACGTGTAAGTTAGCACAGGATATTGTCCGGAAAATGGACGTAAAGCAGAATGCTTATTATGATAAACGCGCGAGGTCGCGTAAGTTTGACGTCGGAGACAAAGTACTTTTGCTACTCCCGAATGAGTGCAATAAATTGTTACTTCAATGGAACGGGCCATATGAAGTTGTCGAAGTAGTTAATGTAATGAACTACAAGATTAACGTCAAGGGCGTCGTGAATACTTATCCTGCTAACATGATTAAGCAGTACGTTCAACGTCAAAAGCAGTACGTTCAACGTCAAAAGAACGTGTCGTCTGCAGTTGTTAATGCACGTGACAATGTTGGATCAAAGGATCACGGTGATCCGAATGTCCAAAGAGTTAACATTTGTACGTCAGAGGACGTATCCCAATTTGACTTCATACGTGAAAACGTAAAGCCCGACGACGTAACGTCGATTCAGAAAGCAAACATGGAAGAACACGGTGGCGATAGTAGGTTAGAGGCAGAGGCAACGGATCCTGTGGGATCTGTCGTGCGAAGTAGGTGTAATGTCAAGGACAGCGTTAATTTTACTCCTGATACACTTAAAGGTGGCGATTTCCACCTAGTGTTCGATCAGACTTACCCATACTTCCCCATTCCATTTGAGGCACGACAGGTACGACACAGAGAATTGATTGACTTTGGGATTAGATAGATCCGTGGCCAAGATAATTTGGGGGCGGACTACCTTAGTAGATAGTTTGGCCACGTTATGCATCGCACCGTTGTTGTGTATATAGCTAGTTTTCCAGTTTTGACATAGCCTACGATTCGATCGCATTTCGTACTATTTCAGAAAAGAAACATTGTTATGTTTTTTTCTCCCTAAGGGGAAACCTATGTTACGAAATGGATCTAATCGTCCACTATGTCGTCGAGATTATTTTAATCCTTTCAATCAGTAAGGCTACAGTTTTTAGGGTAACTGTGGTAATAAAACATTTACGGAAATTGTGGCTACGTTATGCATGGGTTGTTTGTGAATACCTCTCGTGGACAGCCTATTGCATGATTTTAAGGTGAATACCTGCACGAGTCTTTTGATTGTGGAAAACGTGTTGCATGATTTTAATGTGAGACGCATAGTATTTATACGCCTATCTTTTAATGAAAAGTTAGACGTGGCTGTTTAATTCTTGATGGATGTTATATTGTTGTGTGCCCAGATTCTGTGTTAAGACCTAGAAGGGTAAGATTTTATTATATTTATTTAGAATAGTTTGGCTAAGAATGAAAAATGTGACTTCTGATTGATATGGTATGATTATATGTGTCGACTGATTTGATTTTGTTGGCAGTGATCAGGCTGCGCATGTGTCGACCGATTTTGTTAGTAAGCATGCTGCGCATAATATTTGTATATTAGGAAGTTTTGTAAATTTCGGAAATAGTTTATATCACTGATGTTGGTTGCAATGGTGTGCGTCTATTTGACGTCCAGTGACGTCAGTTGCATTCATGTTATTCATGTGACGTCAGTTGCATTCATGTTATTGCGACGTCAGCACTTTTTATATTAGTTTCACGTATACGTGGCCTATAGAAGTAGATTGATTTGTAATGGAACTAATTTATATACTCGTGACGTCAATTGACGCCATAGCATGCACCGCATTAAGGGTTTTTTCCATAGGTTATAATGGTAGCATTTGGTCATCATGCGTTTGATTTGCCTTCATTAGACGGCGTCATATGGTATAACATCATTGATGTCATGATGTCAGATCAAACGTTATGATCCCAAATGTGTGAGAAACGCTTATTCAGCTATTATATTCTATGGCAAATGGTATTACGCTTAGTTTAAAGAAATGAATTAAAACATATGCGAGTTAGATTTTGGTCAATCAATTTAATGTAAATAGGTCATTGTTTAGATTATTCATGTTTTATGTGGGGATGTCATGGTAATGCCTGTTGACGTCAGTATACTTCTTGACAATGTTTGACGTCAGATCCTTTGACGCACATGCGTGGTAGGATCTACGTTTCTTCATTGGCGGAAGTGGTAAGCACACTTTTAGCTTTACATCGTGAGCGCGAGTCGTGTCTAGTGACACGGCTGGCGTGTGCACGTTATGCTCGGCATTCGCCGAGGGCGTTGTATGGTATTTCCAAGACAGGCCCAAGTCTTACGTATTGTTATTATGTAATTACAATGTATTAAGTGTAAGTTCGTTATTTTTAGGCACATCAAGTCCGGCAGTCAGCTGTTAGGGCTTAAAGCCACGTCTCACCTGGAGATGCGATATACGTCTCCAGGTTAATACTAACCCGGGTAGAGGCAGTTACAACGCCGTTTGTGTCTAGTTCCTAAGCAGAGGCGGGAAGCACAAAATGTAGGCGGAGTGGTTAGCTCAGTTTTGCCAGATTCTGTGATAAGATCTGAAGGTCACATCAAGTGTGGGACAGTGTTCGTCCACTAAAGGGTGTTAATATATATAGACTGGTCCCTGGTAGGATCCAGGGAGCGACCAGTATATAATCGTGCACGTGTTTATATGAGTTGGTGTTCCTCATGATATATGGACTGGCCCATGACATGATCCAGGGAACGACGAATTGAAGTCTACCAACATAAGGCCTTGTTTTTTTTGTATGAGCTCAAACTGACGTCTTTTGTTCTGTGTGTTTTCCTTTAGTTCATGGCGCTGAGCCGAGTACGGTGTTGACGTCAGACGGTAATCTATTTGCGTATTGTACGCAAATCGATTACAGATTTGAAACAAACACCTTACTTGGGCCAGCGACATGAACTGATTTGTGTTGTATATTATTGTAATTGTGACAGTTGTAAATTGTATTGTTGTGTATAAAATTTACATTATATATATATAAACTTCAAAAAAATTGTAACGTTGTTAGAGTTTCCTTGTTAGTGTATTACACTAGTAGATAACCCTTTAATCGGAAGTCACCCTCCGCCGTCCTGGCGACGCATAAGGCTCTACACCCGTGTCGACCGAGTGTAAAACCTTCTGCGTAACAGCTGGCCTGTTTGTGTTAACAGCGTAAAAAGTATGCAAAGACCAGGAACTGAAACAATCCAAATCCAAATCCAGCCCTCAAACCATAGTTGGAAACAAATAATCAAGATACAGAGAACATATGGCGAACCGAGTGAGCAGATTGTTCCCAAAAGGTGGCCACTCAGCAACCCAAACCGAACCAAAAATAATAAGAACATACATAAGGTAAAACATCACAGAAACTCTGACACCAAAAACAGGCAACAGAGAACCACAGCAGAACTACCGCTTTGGAACGGTCAGTAATGAATTACTGGGGGGCTTAAATCGATTTTACAGGCCCAACCTCTCCCTCAGTATCTGAAGTGGTACAAAACATTTAGTTGGTTGTTCGGTTCGCATGATAACCCTCTAACTCGTCAATGAATCATCACGGTAAACACATAAATCAAATTTTAACACCATGAAGAAGCAAAGACGAGGACTCAACAGATACAACGGGCCGTCTGACAGGTGGAGATCCCTGTCCTGCCAAACAACCCCACTGGAAATCTGAAGCAAAAGAAGGTCACCAGTTGAGCCCCGGTGGACCAAGCAACAGACAAAAAGGCTCCGGTCCCAACCAACTAAAATATATAGCTTTAGGTCGGGGCCATCATAGAGTCTGACGCCCGATCCCCCGGTGTGCAATTAAAGAGTGCAGCAAAGCTATCAACCGTGATTGGGTTAATCACTAAGCATGCAGACTGTCGCATAACATTTAAATTATAGCCAATATGTTTGTGACGTATTATTATTTTTCGGAATTGATCAGAAAAATCAGTCCTACCCTTAATCTTTTTGAATTTGTATACTAAGTCACCATAAAATTCTGGTTCCGATAGGCCTTGGTGTCAAAGAAACCTCAATCCGACATCAAATTTTGAAACCAATTCATGGTGTCTGCGATAGAATTTAGAAAAAGCCTTTCTAAGCCTATGATACCGATAGCCCTGTTATGATACCGATAGCCCTGTTGAAGAAGTTTAGCAGTTAAACATTTATTACGAGCATTAAAGTCATCTACATGTCTACATACTCTAGCAAATCTTATAAGTTGAGAAATATACACTCCATAAGAGGGACGACGTGGAACGTCACCATCCAAAAATGGAAAATTAACTATATCAAAGTCAAAGTCATCACGTTTATCATAAATTTTAGAAGATACAAAACCGTTAGAAATAGATAGATGTAAATCCAAAAAGGAGGCCTCGGTATCTGAAGTATTAGCTTTATTCAATTTAAGTTCAGGTGGGTAAATTTGGTTGACCATGCTTTCAAAATAAGGATTATCAATATTCAGAAGATCGTCTAAATATCTATAGGTTGAGTTAAATGCTTCAATGATATCAGCTTGATTATCAACAAAAAGAGAAGTCATGAAATCTCTTTCATAACAAAATAAAAACAAATCGGCCACAAGAGGAGCACAATTTGTACCCATCAGAATACCAACAATTTGTCTGTATAACTTATTACCAAATCTGATGTAAATATTATCTAAGAGATATAATAAGGCGTCAATACATTCTGACATGACCAACGTTCATATCCGCTATATATTTTACGGTCAGTAGAAGTGAAAAACGCAGATGCAGATGGATAATAAGTGTCTATCATGTGTATGAGGTGTGGATAGAAAAATCTGTCACAGAGGGTCACTGTTCCGCATCACGAGGCTTGCCGAGTGATGCCGAACGGTGATACCGGGTGACGGATTTTGTTACACATCACGTTTTGTTTTAACTTCAGCACTTGTTAAAATGCGTAATACTAGTGTTTGAGAGGTTTCAATTTAATTTTGGAAGAAGGCACCGCTTTCACCGACCACCATTCGGTTCTTTACATCAACGTCCTGCGTGCATATACTAACGTAATTTTACCGTCTTCATGACGTCATGATAGAAAACGACAACGTCACTTAACCACTTAACGACGCAGATACGTGACCTCCAATACAACCTATGCATTGAATGCTTGTGATTTTTATCCGGTCCTGGGTGAGATAACATGGGTGAGATAAGATTTGTAAGTACAGGGGAAACACGTGGATGCCCTTATCCGGTGTGCAAGAAAAACGTTTCTTCTGAAGTGGCGCCTACGTCATAGCAAGCAAACTTTAACTAGTGCACTGGCTCAGTCCGTTTTTCTCATATGTGAAGAGTACCGGTGACTGCCCATGGCCTTTAACTTATTTCTTGTGGTGTATTTTATTAAGAACTCGAATAGTTCAAACATGAAATTAAGGTTTGTGGGTTCACCTTTATGTTTTTCCTTCATTTTTACAAAGGAGAACAACTTAAGTGTCTTCCTGTTTGCATCCTTTGCATCCTTCATGTTTTTCCACATGTTTTTTAAAAGTGAACTAACTTTTGTGACTTCCTATTTGCTCCCTTGGATGATAAAGCCCTTGCAAAATGTAGTCTACTCGCTATGGAAAAAAAATGCTCCTGGGGAAGCAAACTCTTACATATAAGATTTAACGCTTATTTATCAAGGAGGCAACAACAAATTGGGCAGACTTGCTGCCCCTGAGAGAGTACACATTCACCTTCAGTGAATTGAGAGGAAATAACATGTACATGCTATTCTTACAGAAAATCTGGCATTTGATAACTCAAATTACACTTTACCCTATACTAGTACTAAGATATACATACATATTTCATTGTGATTTTTTTCAAATTAGAAATTACAATGTATTGTGTACGGGTACAACTGTTTGTTTTTCCTTCATTTTTCAAAGGGGAGCAACTTAAGTGACTTCCTGTTTGCTTCCTCATGTTTGTCTACCATTGTTACAAAGGAGAACAATTTTGGTGACTTCCTGTTTGCTTCCCTCATGTTTCCACATTTTTCACTAAGGAGAACAACTTAAGTGACCTCTTGGTTTGCTTCCTTTGATTATGAAGCCTTTTAAAATAGAGTATATTTGATGAAGAAAAAATTTCTATGAGGGGAGCAAACTCTGGTCTTTAAGAGTTGACAACCATTTAGAAAGGATATGAAAATAGCAGAGTTCCTGTCGCTGAGAGACTATCGGTTTGCTGTAAATGATTTAAGAATAAATTACACGTGTACATTGCTTGAGAAAATACGGCTTCTGATTAGCCAAATTACATTAGCTCTTGTTGGCTATTGGTATTTTGCGGAACAGAACAAAATTGCTACTAGCCTCTGTCCTGCCCCGTACCCACTCACCCTCTTGGTTTCTCAAACTAACAATTATTGATCATTTTATGAATATGGTGTAAATATTTTCTTTTACCATACTTTTGCAGCTTTTAGATGTTTACTAGGTTTGAAATAAACAAGTTGTTTACATTGTACTTTAGAACATTCTGGAAAAATGGGGAATCTTTAGAATGTTCCTGAAACAGAAAGAATTGTCTGGGAAGTTCTGGAATTTGCTCCCCATTGTCAAAAGAATGTTGTGGAAGCTTCAGGAAACTTAGAGAACTTTCAAGATGTTTAGATGTTTAGAGAATTTTCTAGAATATCTAATTTTAGTAATGTAGAAAATAATAGAAATTTCTGTTGTAAACATTAAGAATCTTCTGGTATAAAATTATGTCAGAATTGAGAACTGTCTGGTAAAATCTATCACTGGTTAATGCCTGAATGTTCCTAGCTAATATATAAAGACCACACATTTTCCTTTAGTCATCTTTGTAAACACTTTCACCAGTCTATAGTTAAATAAGTTATACTGGAATTTAAATATATTGGATTACTTTGTGTCTTTCATTCAGGGATTATTGCAAATTTTCTGCTGACTTTAATATTTGGGATCAGAAACTGTGGAAGGACTTGTGTTTTAAACAGGACATTCTGAGGGACATTCAGGATAATTTAAGGTATCGTAAATTACATATTTTCCTGATTGATTAATGACTGTTTTAATTTTGCTGTACATGTAAATAAATTTTGTTAAGTTAAAATAGGCTTGTTGCTGGTTTACTTCCATCTTTTTTTGTTACCACTGCCAGGTCGTAACAATTATTATAATAAAGTTGGCTGCTAAATTTGCATATTATATTACGGAATAAAGCGCAATGACAACCTCTCTTGTCAATCAAAAATTTTTGAACGGAACGGAAGCGCAACTAGCCTCCTCCTCCTCACCGTACCAACCACCTTCCTGGTTTCTCAAACCCTCCCTTGTCTATCTTTTAAATTCACGTTGCGTTTTATTTCGTTAAAAGTCTATGTTCCGTTCCGTTCCGTCACGTTCCATTCCGCAAAATACCAATAGCCCTCTTCTACTAGTATTAAAGTATACATGTATGTTCCATGTGATTTTTTTTTCAAAAATAGAATTATGGTATATGGTTACACATTTACATTTTTATGCCCCAACTTCCAAGAAATTGCTTCTTTGTTGTCTGTGCGTCCATTCATGCGTCCGTCCACTCCTCTCGCATACCATATATTAGTAACCATACATGCTAGAGTTTTGAAATTTCGAATGCGCATTCATCATCAAAAGATAGCTTACCTGTAGTTTCCTTTGTCCGAATTAACTTATTTGGAGTTATGCCCATTAAAAATGTAATAAAATCTTGTCAGCATGATATCTCAGAAAGTGTTTGAGCTAGGGACTTAAAATTGGTCAGCGGATTATAGACCTTGAGCTGACCATAGACCCCCCTCCCCCCCAGGGGGAATTTCGGACACTATGATTTTCTGAAACTACATCATATACGAAACAAAATGACACATGTTAGCCCTCTGTACATTGGGGCATTAACGTATAACGTCAACGTTACTTACACTACCCAAATTTACATATTCACGTTATAATAGAAAATACACATTGGTATACAAATGTTAGTATTCGCCCTAAATAATGTCTGCTTGTACATAAATCGCTGTTTCAAGGTAATTGACATTGTCAACGATAAGTTGACTAACCTGTATAACGTAGTTTACGTTGTATTTGACGTTTTTCCCCTTCAGTGTCTAAATACATGTAATATAAGGAGAAAATTGAAAGAATGAAGTGAAGTGCAAGTAATTGTTATATATATGACTGTTTCAATAGTCTAGTATAAAAAACAAACAAACTAAAGTCTTACAAAACTCATCAGCAGTCACGATAAATATGTAACGTATATAACCACAACAAAAAATTCGGAAAAAAAAAAAAAAACAACCAGACTAAATTCGGAAAAAAACAACCAGACTAAATCTCTGAAACGGTGGACTGAAGTTTATACGTGCTTCATCAATCTTTGATTCATGCACAGCTTAGATAAGTTAGGCAGCAGTTAGCAGAAGATATATTAAATGTGGACAGAAACTTGTTTTTGAAGAATTTAATCTACAAAATGACGAGAAAAGCTAAGAAAGCCAACATAAGGTGCATTACATTTTTAATATTATCTATATCATGTCTTAAGTAGACATTGTTGTATATGTAAACATGAAGAAACGCCTGTTTTATATGTCCTTTAAACTATAAAAAAAAATCATTGGATAGTGTATATTTAAAATCAATCTAACAGTAATGTTACGTTACATAATTGTAGTATGTCGGGATATAAGATTTGTGAGTCATCTGTTATCAAAAATTTAGTTCCCGGGCAATATGAATTATTCATTGCTGTAGTATTAGCTTACCACTGGTAGTCAGATGGCAATTTAGCTCTTTGAAATACACAAAAACTCAGCAAGACCCACATAGATTGTTATAGCTGAAGCATTTCGACATTGCCTTCAGTTCAGTTTCACTTAAAAGTGATTTCATAAAGATGATTTTTTTTTTAATTTTATGCATAGAATGAAATAAATAAGAGTTGATATATGCTGCAACTGATTAATATTTAGGTTCTCGTCATGATTGGGATAAAACCAATTTCGCGACCTGTGCTGTTGGCTGAGCCATTAAATTACCCTACATACAAATATGCAACTGTGAGTGCCAGTCGAGGCAATCAAAAGCAGTACCAACTCTCCCAACAGGGATAAACACCATTTTTCTATGCTGTCAGTCGAATTGTCAGCCACAAGCCTCTTTGCACACTAACTGCTTTACACAGATTAGCAAATATGTGTGGCTCCCGTGATCACATATTAATTTGTGATCTACATGATCTGTTTATGCAGCTCCCGGCCATCAAATACATTACAAACTATTAACAATGTGAAAATTTAAGGCTGATAGAAAGTGACATACTTTATAACGCATACATCATTCTGTCATCAGCTTGTTCAGGAGTTCTATCTTTCATTATGTTGTTACAAATATTTAACTGGTCAGGTAATTTTGCAAACCCCCAGGTTTTATTCCCACTTGTTGTTACTATCACGGACTAAAGGTGTTACGAAATACAAATTTCAGTCAGACAATTTTTCAATAATTGTTGTTTGGATATTGCCAAAATGCTGTATTCCCTAACAGTATTTAATAAATTTGGACAAAGATGTTAAGATAAGCAGTAAGATGTCATAAATAAGCAGTTTTCAACCATATTTATTGCTAAAAAGTAAACAATATGGTAATACAAGGTCACAGAGATCAAATGCAGTAGGTTATTTAGGTTAACCCTTCCTTGGCATGTATAGGTATGCACTATTTCTATTGTTTGATTATTTGCTCTTTAGAATTACTGTTTTGCTAGTTTAGGATATCGGAAATGAAGAATCCATAAACTCGCAATGAATACGTTGTATACGTTACTTGTTCCGCCTTTCTTTTCTTTTTTTTTTTTTTTTTTTTTTTTTTCTCAATATTATGCTGCAAAGCATAACTACAGTGTAGGCGAATACATTCTGAAGGAGAACAACTAAGATTTGCTCATAGATATCTGAACAGCGAGGACAAACATTAATATATTCTGTCATTTTCATTTGCCATTTCATTAAGTGTGCAGAGCTACTGGAACACTGTCCCTGAAACATTTTTGTCCAACTTAACGTATCTTTATGTTCTTTGGTGAATAGATGCTTTCATAGATGGTTGAATGTAGTTAGATTCTTTAAGAGATTATCGAAAGTATTTAGATTTTAAAAAGAAAGAAACAAAAGCATAGAAATATAGATCTTCTTAAACATAGCATTAATAGATTGCTACAGTATGCTAGTAAACTGCCAGTGTCTCTTTTCTGTATTAAATGTTTCTGATACTATTCTCCCAAACTCCTGGTGCACACATTATTGTTAAATACATAAATAAGCTAAATAAAGCAATGTATTGTCACTACCATTAATTATTTTCAAAAGTTTGTTTCTTAACTGTAACTCAGCAATGTTGTTTCCCTTGGTAACGTAAAATATACGATAGTCTTACAACAGTAAGAATACGCTGCCAGCAAATATCTACATTAGCTTTGATGCAGAACTATATTTGGCTTAAGGTTTACTGTTCTGCTTTATAGTTTTTTCAGTGTGCACGTAAAAACTATACCAAATCCTGTCAGTAAACAAGGTGGTACTACATTTGCATTGTTAATTACTGATTATTTTATAATTTTATACTAAGCACGTCAAAAGCGCTTAGCTTTTAATGTTATCATACTGATTGTATATCATTTTATTCGAGCCCTATATGCAAAATCTATGCTGGCTTAGCTGCGGCTTTATCTTTTTTATCTTTTCTGGTGTGGTATTTTGTTTATTTTTTTTGTTGTATGTTACTGTCTTTAGAACTCAAATGTACAAATTGTAAAAGAAACAAACTGGGCAACGCAATTTTGAAATACTTTTATCTTTGATATAATAACAAAGTTGCCAGCAAAAAACCCGTTTTACGTGTGCAGAATATATCTATGAGCTTAACATTACAATTTGTAGTATACTGGTTTTAATCACGTATAAAACACACCTCATGAATCCCTAAGAGTAATAACTGAGAGAAGTGTTGCTAGGTCCAAGTACACAGCATATCATAAGAACACCCAGACTTATATATGTTATTGTTTTTTATGTGACAGTGGGATAACACCTGATTAAAGGTATTATAATGAAATATTTTAAATGTTAATGTTATTTACGTTACTTCTAGTAATGACTTATCATAGAAAATAAACCAGAATCCTTTTTTTTTCTTTTATATTTAAAGATTCTTTCAAGAAGAAACTGCTACCAACGAAAATAAAATGATTCTATCATCAAATTATGTGAGTTTAACAAAATAGCCCTCGGTAACGTATATAATCGATCAGTATGGCCGACTAAAATGCGTTCAAAATATTTTGGAACTGTTCCTTGGTGTTTAGATAGGCTGGCATATTCAAAATTACCTTTTCCTGTTGTTTTTTAATTCATACAGTGTAGTTTAAGCACTTGAATTATACGGAAAGTGATAATTGTAATATGGAACATTTATAAGGGGGTACTGTGTTAAACATCCTATTTCTCCCAAAGTATACAAGATAGGATAATAATTTTTGCAGATCTGAAAAGATCAATAAATTGTTTTTAATACAGTAACAAAGATATGGTCTAATAATAAAGGAGTAACTTACAAAAAGAAAGTATTTCGAATAGAAATAACAATTTTAATGGAGTGTAAAGACAAATGTCACGTATATGACACCATGTGAGCTAAAGTGACCTGTCAAACATCATAACTTTTAGCTACTGGATAGTTCTATTAGATTCCACTATAACTTTAAACATAGGAAAGTGATTTCTATTTTTTTTATATTTTTTTATTATTTTCATTTTATGCTTATTTTTTTAATGGGTAACGTTTGTAACAGGCTGTTACAGCTTAACGCCCCACTCGCCAGAGGGCTAACATGCTGCAAAATACTTCTAAGATGCTGGGCTTTAAAAAAAGTATGGTCTACAAAATTCCCCCTGGGGGGGGGAGGTAAACCATTTCTGGCTCATGGCATATTAGGGATGATAAGAAAATGTAATGATTATCTACGAATTCTGTTAATTTCTGATGAAGTTATGGCCCTTTGAAAATTTTGGATTTTTTACTTGTCAGCAAGATAGCTCAAAAAGTATTGACTTGAAACTTCGTCAGCTGATTTGTGATGATAAATAGATGAATGATCAATTTTTTGAACGAATTTCGTCAATTATTGTTTTCGGAATGTTTACCTTGAAGGCAAGCTATGTCAAAATGTATTGTAGCTAGGGGCTTGAAACTTAGTCAGCTGATATTGCATTTTATGAGTAAATTATGATTAATTTTGAACTAATTCCGTGAAGTCTTTGTTGGAGTTATGGCCTTTTGAAAATCGTGTCAGCAAGATATATAAAAAAGTATTGGTGTTATGGACTTGAAGCATAGTGAATTGGTTAGAGATGATGAGTAGATAAACTAATTAACTTTTGAATGAATTTCATCAAGTTTTATCTGAGTTATGGTCCGTTGAAAATTTCGACGTAAAGTATTTGAGCTAGGGACTTGAAACTTATTCAGCTGAATGAAAATGATGAGTAGATTAACTCATATGTTTATACTTTATTGACCTGTACAATGAAAAACTCATTGCCGTCACAGAAATTTTATTCCGAATAGCTTAATTTAAAACGAGTTTGTGTAGTGCATAACCTAGCTATCATCTTATTATCAAAACTAACAAGCTGTAGATTGATAACGCCTTCCGTTTATTATTTATTTTTTGTTATGAAACATGTAAGAAAATGCTCAAAATACTGTACCAATTACTACCCATCCATACACTACATTGTACAGGGCAATAAAGTAAAAGACCGAAGAGCAATTTATATTAAACTTACCTCTTTACCTTTTCGAAGCTGAATAACTATAAATGACGAGGCAGATTCCGGATAAAATCTCAAAACATAATGATTTCCGACTTCCGATTATAAGCGAATGTTTGTACTCTCGATTCAACGCTATGAAAACTGGAAGAGCTGGTACAGTGAGTTCGGATACTGTGATTATATAAGGTTGTAAAACAAAAGGCAATCCACTGAATCCAGAGTTCTTTGTTACCGTAGTAAGGGAACTATTTTGTCTGCATGATTCCAAGGTATAGGCATACATGTAACATACCAGTGTTAATGGACAGGTTAGTTAAGTTTCATGTTACTTAAGCAAAACTTCCACTTCAGAAGTTACACTATCTACGTAGTTGAGCCTGGGACATAAATATATAGCGCAGAATGCGACGCTCGTCCAATAGGTAGCACCTATATTTTCATATTATTACTTTTATTTTATGTTCCTTATCTATGACTGTCTCGTCGTCCACTTGTCTTGTTTTGCTTTGTTTGTCGTTTTTATTGTTTTTAAAAATATTTATTTGTTAATATATTTATTATTATTATACTTTTCTAATGTGTAGTAATTCTTCCTTTATATTTATATAAATACATCGATGTGGAAACCTATTTTGTGTGTACCTGATGATTGCCGAATCATATACTTTGCAGTATTATAGCAATCACTTTTTCAATCTTGTGCCGTGTTTTTTTTTCTAGAGTGTGTAAGCTAGATAAACAGCTTATGGTGGATTTATGACTAAATTTCAGCGCCACTTTGTGAAAAAAATGGTCTGTAAAACATCAGTGGCGCGTAGTGGCGCAGTTGTTAGTGCGCCCGACTAATTCTCGAAGGGTCCAGAATACAGATCCTACCAGGGCCCTTGCGTTGTGACCTAAATATTCCTAATTCGCCACAAAAACGTCGAAATACAAGATATAAAGAGCTTAATCTTGTTGTTGAAAAAAAGAAGCGATTATCAATGAAAAGTATAGTAATTATTATTTTCATTATTATTATTATTAATTTTATATTATTATTGTTATTATTATTATTATACTTTTCTAATGTGTAGTAATTCTTCCTTTATCCATAGCTGAGTTTGACGGTGAAGCTTGAGAATGGCCTGGCCTGGGTGCCTCAACTTTATAATGAAACCTATACTTACAGAGCCACCTCTCATTTAACGAAAATACGCCTTTCCAATAGCTTTTTAGCGACTGTACTGATATTATCTACCTTTTGAACTCCGTTTGTTTACGATTTGACCTTTGACCTTTGCCAACTTCTAAATCGTTTCAACAAGGAAACCGAATTTGATACAGATAGTATTTGGTGTGTTAAAACTGGTGTATTATGCTTCGTTGTTCCCAAAGTAGTATAAAGGGACAATGAACAGGAACTCATACAACCACCAAGCGGGCACATGACGTCGAAATGACGACATACTGACGTCAATGCGACGTCGTTGCGCCACACTGACGTCAGCAACACGTCATTTGGACGTCTTGTGCCTGCTGTGCAATTTTTACTACCTCATCATGTTTCATTACAATTTACATGAATTACCGAGGCAAACATGAAGTCACAAAATGTGTCGGCCTCGATGAAAAAGTGGAGATACATGGTGGTGTACCCATACACTGGAAGCAAAAAGACCCCCACGTGATTCAGTTGGTTAAGCGCTGGCCTGCTAATCTTGCAGTCTCGAGTTAGAGTTTTGCCTTTAGCGGAAAGCTTTCAAACGTCAAATTCCGTAGCACACAGGTTTTCACTATCACACTTCCATTGTCCTGAAATACTTTTGAAAGGACGTCGAAAATCATCTATCCATCCATCCATTTGAAAGAAAAGATTATGAGAAAGGAAGTAATTATTTTCAGAGTAATTTTATTTGAAAAGCTAGGCAAAACTGGGAGAAGTCAAATTACTAAAATTACACGTCAAATATTAGCATTGCGTATTGATTTCCTTTAAGTTGCTTGCAAATACCTGAAATAAAGTCCAAAACGTTTAATTCTTTACTCAGAGGCAAAATAAAGTGTATTTTTGAATGCCCATATTTAACTCATTTTTCACTGCTCAGGTCTGAAATTATGCATGATTTATTTTTACTCAAATCAAATCGATGTGGTATAGTAAATTTAAATTTAAAGAGTAACTACACTTCCGGAACTGACTGAATCAGATCCCAAACCCTATCCCCAACATCAAAGGGAAAGATTGACAAAGACATCCCAACAAACAATAAATTACAAGTGATAAGCCGAGTCAGCAGCTCTTTCCCAAATAGATGGCATCTCAGCTATCTTTATTGAACTAAATAATTTAGACCAACAGACGGGTTACAACGGACTAAGCAAATTATATGAAAAACATTTAACACTTATTTTTACCTATTTTCTATTTTTATGATAGAAGAATTAAACTGAGAACACAATAAATTAAACAGCACCGAACATAAAACAAATGCAACCGCAACAAAAGTACCGCCAAAACTACTTATTAAAACGCTTGACTAGCGGCACTGAACGTGCATGCCGGTTCTGCACATTTTCCATGTGCAGCAAAATAGACAATACGAGTTTGCTGTTAAACTGCTATTTGGAATTCCGGATTTTTTTTCTAAACAAACCACAACGTTTGCATCTCATTTGCACAATGAATGGTCTCCCTGTGGCAAGCGCATTTCATACACGCAGAGACAAAAGAAAAGACACATTTTTAAATGTCCGTATTTTTCTTATCATTCCTTGCTCAGGTCTAAAACTTTGCACAGTGTATCTTTCTTCAAAGTACAATAATAATATATTGTAAGATTATTAAATATCTCGCTTGCCTAGCGACACTATACGTACATGTTGGTTTTGCCCTTTTCGCACGTGCATCATATCGAACAATACAATTTTGCTGACAAGTCAGTATTTGCATTCTCGGTTGTTTTTCTGAACAAACCACAGTGAATGCATATCATTTACCTGGCCTGACGACAATGCTTTTGCCGCAGACAGACGTCGTAACAGGCTGATCGCTCAAAGCGTTTCGCGGCTGGCTTAATAAAACACACTTGAGTCACGACTGATTTGCGATGAAGTGTATACTTTCTTTCCGTTTCTGACTACTTTTCCCTCTATGTGTATGATTTCTGTATGCCACAGACAGCCTTGTCATCCTGCAAATGAAACGAAAACATTGTGGTCTGTTTAGAAGAACACCCGAAATTTCAAAAACAAATTTACAGCAAATTCGTATTTTCCAGTTTGCTTCACGTAAAAAAGTGCAAAACCGGCATGCACGTTCAGTGCCGCTAGACAGGCGGTTCAATAAGTAACATTACTATACCACATCGATGCACCTTGAACCCCCCAGTAGTTATTACTGACTGCCCCAATGCGGTACTTTCGTTGCAGTTGCATTTGTTTTATGTTCGGTGCTGTTTAATCTATTGTGTTTTCATTTTAAGCCTTCTGTTGGTCTAAATTATTTAGTTTAGTCAAGATAGCTGAGTTGTCACCTATTTGGGAAAGAGCTGCTGACTCGGCTTATCACTTATAATTTATTGTTTGTTGGGATGTCTTTGTCAGTTTTTCCCTTTGATGTTGGGGATAGGGTTTGGGATCTGATTCAGTCAGTTCCTGAAGTGTATTTTTCCCTTTAAATTTGAGTAAAAATAACTCATGCAACATTTCAAGCCTGAGCCAAGAGAAAAAAAGTAAAATATATGCATTCAAAAAGTGTATACTTTCATTTGCCTCTCAGTATAATATAAAATTTTGATTGTTTTGCCCACAGGAAACTGACGCTCTATCAATAAAAACAAAACATTCGAAGACCCTTTAGTAACAACCAATTATATATATAAGAGAAGGATTTCAATGCCAAATGTGGGTGGGTTGACGTGTGTTTGTTGTTGCATGATTTTTTTATGGCTGATAACAGTAAACCCTGACCAGCACTGTTCAAGGTCTTCAGAAAAACTCGTTTCAAGTACTTTTTGCAAACAACAAGGTTTGCTCTTTATGGTGTCATTTTGCTGCGTTTATTTCATTTCCATGTTTGTTTTGGCGAACTATCGTGTCAACTAGTGCATGACGTCAGCATTGTCCCGCAACTCAATAACATTTTCGAGTTGCCAGTCCGTGTTACTCGGGGTCGAAATTTGGCGCATGCATAAAAAGGTACTAAAGGAAATCGAGTACTGCAGTTCCAAACACTTCGAGTTAAGAACAAAATGGCGACGACCATTAAGTCCAGAGTCTAAAAATTAAAAAATCAAAATACTCAGGTGTTTTATATTTACAAGAGTCAGGACTCACAAGAAATTTTAAATTGTAAAGGGAAAACAAACAAAATAAAAAAGGCTTCAGAAGAAGTTCACTTCACGCATCTTTGACCAAGGGTACCCGCGGGTTAGGTTACAGTAGTCAAGTAAACGCGAATATGTGCGTATGCGTGTTGAGGTTACTCTTTCTGTTCCGTCAGTAACTCGAGTTACTCGAGTTGATGGTTCTCCAAAACAAAACGGAAATGTAATAAACGTCAGGACTTAATACAAAAAACTGACACCTTTTGAGTGAAAAGACCCGTATCGATACGAGGATATAAAACATTTCTATACGTCTCATGCAAGGTTAGTATCTGTAGCCCAATACGCGCCACAAAAACGCGTGTAAGCCTACCAGCAAGTCACCCTTACCACTTTCGGCGTTGAATTCCTACTTCTTCTATCATATAGTCTGTATATTAAGCATCAGAAGCTTTTGTATTAGTTCCATGGATGCAACGTAAATGTCCTGTGGTTAGCCATCTAATAAAGAAGCGACAAGCCTATCCCAAAATGCCTGTCTAAATTCATCTTCTTGCGGATAGTCTATGTAGGTTTGCTGTTGCAAAACATTCAAGACCTCAAGGGGCATCCTCTCTGTTGCTATGTTTTCTTTCTTCATAACACAAATAACACTCTTCCCTCTACTAACAGCTTCCATTCTAGCCATGTTCAGCTCATACATACACCACTGACTTTTCAAGAAATCTTTTGACAGAACAATGAGAGTCTTACGCGAGTTTGTGATGGCTTTTACAATGTTGTCACCGACAAACTCTCCTGCAATGAAGTCTCTGTCGTGTACTAACAGTCATATTATTGTCATTTTCCAGTTTCTCAACAATTTCATTCTTAACAAAGCCCCTGTCTTCATCAGCGTAAGAAACAAACACACCGTAATCATACCTGTGACGTTCATTAGGTAAGGGCGTATAGCCCTTGAATTTAAACTTAGTCATATAATACATGCAGCGAAGGTTCCACCTGAATCGATAAACTACTGCAGTGACTGTTATAAAAATTGCTAGCAAAGTCATGGATACACTTACCACTATGAGAAGCAAGTAACTGCTACATTCTTTTGACATATTGTTGTAAATATCTGACATTAGATTTCTGTTTGAGAGGAATATTATACTTCCATTATCAAAATAGCAAGCTACCCGGCTGAGATGGACCTGCGTATGAACCATCCAACGAAGAAAATCTTGATGCGAGGCGTTGCATGAACCGATTTTAATCATGTGGACCCGTTTTGATAAAAAATACAGTCTTTGAATCGACTATAATAACAAATAAGAAATTACAGTATGCTGTTCTCTGTTTTCGTCACCAGAAAATATTAGGGTCACCGGTGTGGCTTAAATAGCCGAAACTTCGAAGTATGGTTCATATTCCTTCCTTTGAATGTGTTTTATGCTCTTGTTGGAAATGTTAAAGATTTTTGACTGCAATGCAGCTGGTGTTGTGCTCTGCGGTGGCCGTAAAACTTCTCCCCGTACATCATCTATAGTTAAGACCATATTTTATTTTGTCCATGATATCAGTGGATATATTTTGAGGAATCAGAAGTTTAAGATTGGTTTGGTCTCTCATTGTACATCAGCGCTTTTTAACTATTTGGACCCTCTTTGATACAAATCAGTCTTTGAATCGACTATAATTAAAATCATGAAATTACAGTATGCTTTTCTCTGGTTGTCGTCACCAGAAATTAACATGGTCACTGATGAGGCTCAAGGAGCCGAAACTTCGAAGCATGGCTCATGTTTCTTCTTTTAAATATATTTTCTGCTCTTGTAGGAACTCTCTAATATTTTATTTAGTTTGCAAAATTTTTCTGGATCGATAATAAAAGACGTCACAATAGAAAATAATAAATCCATTTATTAGTAAAATTAGTAAATATGCCCTACCCTGAGTTTACAACTATCTATACCTAGTGTTTCATGACAGGACACTGGCAAACTGTTCAGACCCGCTAAAACGACGCAACAATTCCAACGCACCTTCTTAATACTAATTAAGCGCAATTTGATTGGTCAAGAGTCAACAGAAAACGACGTTTATACTTCGATAAACCCCATGAACCCGAAATCTGGAACTATTTGAAACTAGTTTCTCTGTGACGATTTCAAAGATACGCGATATAGCTGACGATTTTGGGAAAACGATGACCGATTTGGAATAATAAGAAATGAGTTTTATTTTTGTGAATTTTATAGATGTGTAAACGCCTTCGGGCTTTATTCATTTTGTGAGTGATTCGCCGGCGTTTTCACGTCGATAATAAGCAGCGTCTGATCGGGGTCTACACAGTTTGCTTCAGACAAATGTAATTTTCTCCTAAAATAGATACGAAATATAAAAATAAAATAAACGAGACAACCCCTAAAATGACAAACTCATCGAAGTTATTAAGACAAAAGGGTCCACCAGGCATAAATGGGTAGGAACCACATTGTTGAAATTGTGCTTTACATTTTAATCATATGATTTCACCGTCAACACTCAAATTAAAAGGGTATTTTAGCATTAAATGCAAATTGCTTTAAATTTGACGATTTATTAGTTTAGTGCAAAACTTTCTAAGTGCAGCAATAAGGTTTTGCTTCAAGTTATTTTGAAATGAAACCAAAAGATAGGTAAGACATGCACGGCAAACCGAATGGTTAGCTCTTCTCGAACATGTGTTCCTTCAACTATCCTTATTAAAACAGTTGCAACATCAATTTTCTTCTATTTCCTATTTCCAATTACAAAACAAAACATAACAGAAAGCAAAATAGGCAGCTATGAAGGTGACCATATTTTAAAGACCGTAGACAATCGGACATAATATAAATAATATCATCATGTTATATTGAGGAACCACATCAGAAGTACCGCCTTGAAATGGTCAGTATTATATCTCTGGATGGGGAAGGGGCGGAGGGGGCGGGAGGGGAAGGGGTGGCGGGGGAGGGGGCGTAACTAGTTTTACTGGATCCAAACTGGAGTATTTTAGTGCAAAAACTCTATAAGAGGGCTTATTGATTTTTTTGTCCAAAACAATCTTGAAGCATATAGTTTTTGCACCTAACATATTGGAGTTAAAGTTAAAAAAATATTATGACAATCCTTTTTCTTTCTTTTTTTTTTTTCTTTTTTTTTACAGCTTGTAAAACAATTATTTGATACTTAAATGCTTGACATTAATGATAAACAGCTTTTTGCAAAGGGAAAAAACATACTATTTCATATCCACTAAGGAACTTGTAGTTAAAGCTGTAAAATTAAGGTCCCATTGCTCTATCGTGGTAACATTAATGAAATATTTTATTGTATTTTATTGTGAGGTGAAACCTTCTCATTACGGTTGCATTTTTGGGCGTAACTAGTTTTACTGGATCCAAACTGGAGTATTTGAGTGAAAAAAGTCTATAAGAGCGCTTATTGATTTTTTTGTGCAAAACAATTTTGAAGCATGTAGTTTTTGCACAAAACAGTCGTTTTTCTTTTTCTTTTCTTTGTTTTTTTTACATTTTGTAAAAAACACTATTTAGCACTAAAAGGCTTGACATTAATGTTAAACAGCTATTCAGCTATTTGCAAAGGGAAAAAACATACTACTTCATTTCCGCTAAGGAACTTGAAGTTAAAGCTGTAAAATAAAAGGCCCTATTGCTTTATCGTGGTAAAAATTATAAAATATTTGATCGTGAGGTACCGCTGCAAGCTTCTCATTACGGAAGGGGTGGGCCAGGGTACTTCCTCTGCATGCTTTGCGTTTTAGATTCTGGATCAAAGTGATGGACCCATGTCTCATCCTGGGTCACAATTGGGTCGATAAATTCCTCAGGGTGTTCTTTGTAGCGAGACAAGAGATACCTAGATATATCGAGTCTGGTTCTTCTCTGATCTTCGGTCAACGTTCTGGGAACCCATATTGCCGAGACCTTAGACGGCCTAAGATTAATTGACCTGCCCCGAAACCTACGCCCACTTCCCTGGCTATATCTTGCAGGTTTCGCCTCCTGTCACAAATGACCAGACTGTGTACAATCTAAACATTTTCATTTGTGGTACCGTCTTTGGGGCGCACAGACTGTTCATCATCTTCAGCCCTCTTCCTCTCTCCTCCTAAACTCAGCAGCTCATTTCTTCACTGTGCTACAAAAAGAAGACTCCTTTCATAGGGTTTCCATAAAATCTGCATGATTTTCCTTTGGAGACATTCCCTTCTTCTAGAGGTACTTTATTACTGCTCAAACTTCAACTTTTTCCATTTTGTCAGTTTGACACACGCTTCTTGACATTGAAGGGACTTCCAGGTGTAATCAAACGCATCGGAATCCTATTCTCTCAACCAATAACCTTCAACGAGATTAAATTGTCAACTGATTGGGATTTCGTGTCAATGTACTGAATCTAAGTATATTGGGCCGAGGACCTTTTGATCGTACGTCGTAGAAAATTTTTGGGTGTTGGTTAATACGTATAATCCACTCCTTTCACAGTATGTAAGCCATAGATCTGAAAGTTAACATAGATGTTACAGACATACAAACTGTGCATATGATTTTGTGAAGAGAAAAATCATTTTTGACAAAATTATGGCATTAATATGCAAATGCCTTTTTGAAATGGGAAAGACAGGCACAGCACGGGGGCATCATCTGTGTCTTACAGACACAATTTTCTAGTTGTTTTATGTTTTTTCTTCAATAAAGCAGATGCTTTATCATTTTCTGATATATTAGAAGTGCACTGCGCAGTGGACCATCATGACAGAAAAAAGCTGCTGGTCAAATGGAGGATATAACATTAGTGTTCATTTATTATTGAATTTATTAAACGAGTTGGAGAAACAGATAAGATGCGAGGCTATGCCGAGCATCTTATCTGGGGGTTTTTTCCCAACGAGTTGAATAAATTCCATTATACAGGAGGAACACAAATGCAAGATTCTATTTATCATTGACACTAAAGTCGGACTTTATTAACAAATTCTGCACGTAACTTTACGACGTAATTTGCACATTTAATCCAATAGTCGATTATCGTTTTAATGCATGGTTTTATTACACTCTCAGATGCGACGTCTAATGATGAACATAAGCTCTGTGCTATAACTGATGTTGATGCCTTGCAAGCCACTGTAAGTCCTCATTTCAAGAATCAGAGGGGATGGGGGGAGGGGGGAGCTAGTCAGAAATAGGCAAATGCGCAGCAAACTGACTGTTTACTTTAAACGGACAGAACAGGCCAAAGTGTTCTGCTTCTTAACTTTCAAGCAGCAGAGCCCCCTCCTCCCCCCCCCCCACACCCCTATGGTGAGATATAAAGTAACTGTTACAGTGGATCATATGTTCCCCAGCCCATCATCCAATACAGCAGCTGTTGTCTACAATAGTCTGATAACAAAGTTAATGATGAAGAGATCCCAGCTAAGTTAACAAAATATTTTGATTGACAAGTTTCATATAAACCTGTGCAGTCGTCAGATATAGGACCTACAAACCATTGAGAGATGAGAACTTTTATAAGTAAGCGATTTCGAATTGAAAAGAAAAAGAAAAGCAATGTTCATCAAAGACACTGACTCATGGTGAGCAGTTTCAACGGGATTTTGTTTGACCACTAGTATTTGAATTCTCAATATGATAAGGCTTGGGCAAAACAGTTTTGAAATGTTGCAGTAGTGAATTGTGTCATCTTTTGTTTTCTAGCGTATCAATGGCTAAACAAGGATGCGATCAAGCATGTAAACGTAAATTCCACAGTGACGTACACAATGAAATACATTTCCCTTAAAATACTTCATTCGACGAAAACAGAAAACTGATCTGTCATAGGGTGAATAAATATAGGAAACATACTGTGTGTTTATTGTTTATTCTTTCCCTATATTAACTAATCATGTTTCCCCATCCATCTATCATTCCAGGCTTTATCCTCCGGTATAGTGTTAGTTGCGCCCTGTAGGTAGTAACCGGATAGGCGGTGTGTTATAATCTAACTGTATTTTCTATTCACTACCTTTACCTATGATTATCTGTGCAATGCTTGGGTGCACTTGCCAGATAGTCATAGACATGTTGATATCATTTATCATGTTTACATTTGCTCATCAATAAATATGTTTATATAATATATTTACAGGTTAGTTAAAACTATAATTTTTCTAAATATTTTATTCTATTGCATCTGAGTATGTTATGCCATTGTAAGTCATCTTCAATAACTATGTCATTGTATGGTTCATTACATTGTCTTAGAAATGCAAGGTAGAGTGACAATTCAGTAAACTCCTGGTTGTTCCATCCATCAGTTATTGTTGCTTTTGTTGTGTCTTGTATTTTAATGCTTTGGCACTTGCCAGATAGTCATAGACATGTTGACATCATTTATCATGTTTACATTTGCTCATCAATAAATATGTTTATATAATATATTTACAGACTCCTCTGATCTTTAGAACCCACGTCGACTGTTTAGTTTCCTAACAAGAGGTAATATAAACTGCCGTGGACAATGGTGGCCAGGCGTAGATTGATCACAGTCTTCACGATGAGTAGGATTCTCCTGTGTACATGATCTTTGAGACGCTACTATTCATTTCACTAGTGACGTCACGATGCAGTGCCAATTTTGTTTGGATATATATAGCCATTTTGGGAATTCCCGGAAGTAAACGTCATCTTTGTTGACATTACACACGTGTTGATATATTGGGCCCATTTCAGCATTAGACTGTAAATTTTCTCGCGATCATCGATGGATTTCTAGAGGAAAGAAGCAGGATATTCACGCGTTGTAGTTCAGCATACAATATAGACACTGTGATCATACTGGGTGATTACATTACTGTGTTGTGTATAACATGTATATGTGTAGTTGTGATATTGTGTTTTCTGCGATGGATGGATAGGATTTGTAAATTAAGGTAGGGAATTATATTTTGTCACTTCTGCCTTGCAACTTTTGTATTAAGATAAACTGATTCTGAGATTATTATTTAGCAGGCATAATTGTCAGCTGTAGGAACGGTTTTCCAACATAACATAGTGCAGACCTGAGTGTGAGCCAGTGGTTGGGTAGTCGGCTCGGCTTGTGTATTGTTTTCCGGATCAGAGAATATGCACAAGCAGAGCTACCGCAAGCCACTGTCTATACACCTGGTGTCTTGAAGAGACTGCTATTTGAATTTGTGTATATGAGTTTTCATTATTCATCATTCATCTTTTTCTCATTTCAACATCATGTTTGGTTAGCTAGTTACCATTAGTTCCCAAGTGTAGAGTACTTACATAGGAATACAAAATAGCCTGCCTTAATTAAGCACATCTCTCACTCGTCATTTTCCTATAACATCCTATAGCTCCTAATTTTTGGCCATCTAAATTGTAAACAAACATCTCAAACACCTACATGTATACACTGTTTTCCGTCACTGTGAAGTAGTATTGTCAGAATTGAACAACCATTTTGTCGTCGGTCATTTCTATTTGAGAAGAACAAAATATGTTTAAAGTGATGAAACTGAAATTTTGTGAGTGAAAACCTATTTGTAAAAAGGTAAAGTATTGTCGCCTCGGCATAGGTTTATAAATAATACTGTCATATAAATCTGTGTGTACAAGTCGCCTCCATAGCTCAGTCGGTAGCACACTACGCTAACAGACCTAGTCCCTATCAGTACGTCGGGTCTTAAGATCGAATCACGGACGAAGCATTTTTTTTTTCTTTCTTTCGTGGGTTCCCCGCTTATCTTGTATTCCCTTTCATGTGTTTTCAGTATCTATTTTTTTATCGAAACTTCGGAAATATCTATAGTACTTTGAAGTGTAAGACAATAAGAATAATAATACAGCATTAGTCACATTAATAAGAATAACATCGCTCTTAGCGCATACACGAGTTTGGTTGCCGTTCAGTGTGAAATATAATTTTCAAGAAATTGCTTCATATGGGGTAATTACGACTAGTTAATTTTGCGCAGGTTTGGAGTGCGATATTTTCTTTTTGCGGATTTTGAATTACTTTGCGTGTTTTCTTTGCCGTTCTTCCTGAAGATTAATACAGACTTACAGGTAAGTATCATATTTGACTGAGGTACACTTTTTTGTAAGAAAGTAATGCCTCAAGAAAGTGCCTACAATTGTCAGTACAGCTGAGAATAATCAGGCATATCGTTACGAACGCGAATTTTCTCTTTATCTCTCGCTCAAAAATAAAAAAACCGGAAGTGAGATATTGTAGTAATATCAAGAATTGGCTTGAATATTAAGCATCTAAACGTAGAGCAGTTTTCGATAGGGTTTACCTGGTACAATCGCCATTATTGCTGACAGATATACGAAATACCTAGCAAAGAAATCGGATTGTTAGCTAATAGTATACTCTGTTCAGCAAGTAGGTCTTATCATATTTATATACAGAATGGTGAATGATTGTATTCTGTAATTGTCAAAGTTATTGTTTTTCGCAAGCACTGTGGTAAAGGTGATACTTCGATATATTGTCAGGTACTATCTGGTGTTTCACCGAATATTTAGCAGCAGCACGAATTAGCTTTCTCATTAAAAAAAGTAAAACAAATAAGTTTGCTTAAGACACACTACTGGGAGAGTTATGATTTCTCGAAAAAAAAATCAGAGGTAAGTATAGCTAAGCTTGCATTCATTTTTCCGAAGCATATCTGTGTACATCACATGATTTTGCTTTCCTCATAAAATAAAATTTGTTCACAAACGTTGTGAAGTGGGCGGTATTTTGTGCAAAAATTATAGAACCGTACGATCTTCGGTGATTCAGCGCATGTCAATACGGACAGTGACGATATTTGTCAGTCTCGCGCACAGAACCAAGGTGCGAAACTAGTGTAACTAATACAGTTTTCAAAAAAAAAAAAAAGCTGAGTGTATATGCAAACACTCTTGAAAATAAAAGGTGCATGTGCATATAACACATTCGTCGAGAACTTATACGCGTCACAAATTTTCATAAACTTAGAAATCAAGCACACTTGAGAAAGTGTTACGGAGAGATTGTTTTTATTAGTAAGAATTAATTCAGTTAAACAGACTTTGAGAGAAAAGTCAAAGACAGACGGACAAATGAGTTATTCTTTCTCATAAAAAAGCAGACATACAGACTTATACAACGGTGACATTCTATCTAATTCAAAGAAAATCACAATTAGGTGAGTGATACGCCGAAGTTCAAATGAGTTAGTCTTCTCATTGTAAGAAGATAAGAAGAAGAGGGAGAATAAGAAGAGAAGATTATAAAAGAAGAAAAGAATAAAAGAAGAAGAAGAGTAAAGAAGGAGAAGAATAAGAAAAAGAAATAAGAAGATAATGAAGGAGGAAAATTAAGAAAGAGGAAGATAACAAGAAGAGGGAAAATAAGAAGAGAATATTAAAAAAGTAAGAAGAAGAGGAAATATAAGGAGAGAAGATTTTAAAAGAAGAAAAGAAGAGAAGGAGAAGAAGAAGAAGAAGAGAAAAGAAGAAGGAAGAAATAGAAATAGAAAAAGAAGAAAAGGGGAAGAAGATAAGAAATAGGACGAAAAGAAAGAGGATAGAAATAGAAAGAGAATAAAATAGGAAGAGGGAAAGAACGAACCAGTCATGGCAGAGTTAAGTGATAGAGATAAGAGAATGCTGAAAAGACAACAAAGGGCTTTAGAAGAGGAGAAACAGACTCTATTACGGGAGATGAGGCGTCAAAGAAGGCAACTCATTCAGCTGCGTAGAGAAGGAGAAAGTACGAGAGAAGTAACTGAATATCCTGAAATAACAGATAGAAAAGCTGCAGGACTAACTGAAAGTCAACGTCGTCAGCCAGAAGAATCAGAAGAATCTAGAAGGATTGTACATACTTCCAATTTAGATACTGATAGACAAGATATCCAAGAAAGTCAGAAAGGCGCATCGGGTACAACCCGATTTTCTCTCCCAGATGATGAGAACATGGCTACCACTGAAAATAGACCGGAATCCAATATTCATAGAAGCAACGAAGAAAGAAGTCAAAGAGAATTTGATAACCGCCAAGAAAAGGTAAAGGAGAATGATCTTCAAAGAAGAATTGAAGAGTTAAGAAGACGAGTAAGTGATTCACTTGACGGGACACATAGGACAGATGAGCGATTAAAGTCAGATAGACAGTTGTATTTACAGAGAGCAGAAGTGGTCTCGAGTATAGGTAGTGAATACTACTCTCCGGGTGACAAGGGTAACTACCCCAGAGTTACACACGCTCAAAGAAGGTTCCCAAGCGAGTTGGTTCAAAAGGAAGTTATAGACAGTAAAGAAATTATCCAAAATGAAAGAGAGGAAACTGATGGAGTTTTTATTTTAGGAGAGATAGACAGTGAAGAGAAAGAATTGATAGACAGACTTGATAGACTTGAATTCCAGGACAGCTTAATAGAAGAGGAGAATAAAAGAAGAGCGAAAGAAGAGGAATATATTAATGAAAGACTTAGGATGCTCTGATTGAGAAACGCTAAAAGGAGAGAGCAGAGGTATCAAACGCAGAGGCTGCTCGAGTTGAAAGAAAGGGAAGAGAAATTAGAGCAAAGTTTGCAGAGAAAGATACAACAGCAAGTGCGATCCGATGCTAGGCTCAGTTTATTGTTGGAAGAAGAGAAAAGACTGTTAGAAGAAACTAGTGTGAAAGAGAAAATGTTCTCACGGCCTCAGATAGAAGACACGGGTGATCTAGAAGAAGAGAAGTACCAATATAGAGCTGAACAGGAATTACAAAGAAGTGGGTTAGTTCCAAAAGTAGACGAGGCAATAAATTGTATAAGCTTGGAGGAACTTCAGTACCAAGAGTCAGAAGAACAGCGCTTAAAAGCTGCAAGGAATTTAAAGAAGAAAGAAACTCTGCCGAAGAAGCCAGAGAATGAAGACAGGGAATATATAACTGGGGAGAAACAAGCTACTGTAGATTTAAAACAAGGTTTGATATTAAAGGAAGAAGAATTAAATAGGAGGCAGGCTTATTTGAAAAAATTAGAAAGGGAATTAGAACAGAAAGAGGATGGAATTAGAGAAAAGCTAAATCTGAAACCTACGACTGATCATGCAGATGAAACTCAAATTGCAAAGGATGCAAGTAGTAATGAAACAGTTAGTAAATTGAGTGAAGTGACACATATTCTTCGACCGTATATAAATACATTTTCAGGCAGTGATCCACTTCCGCAAAATGAGAGTACGTTCGAAGAATGGAAGTTGGAGATAGAGTGTCTCGATAAATCAAAAGTATATAATGAGCATCCGGAAATTGTCAACCAGGCCATACGAAATTCATTAAAAGGCCAGGCCAGAAAAGTATTAGTTACTCTTGGCCCAGAAGCTACGAATAAAGCCATCAAAGAAAAGCTAGAGAGTGTCTTTGGAAACGTTGCAAGTGGAGAGAGTGTACTCCAAGAATTTTATACGGCTAAACAATCCCCAAACGAAAGTGTTGCATTATGGGGCATCAGAATCGAGGAAATTATACAAAAGGCAATAGAAAAAGGTCACATAAGCCCTCAACAGAAGAATGAAATGTTAAGAACTAAATTTTGGAGAGCTCTTTATAGTACTGAGCTGAAGAATGCAACAAGAGTGCATTTTGAAGCAGTCCAAAATTTTGAACTTTTAAGGAGAAAAGTCAGGGCAGAAGAATATGAGATGGCAACCAATAAGTCTGCCACAGAAAAAGAAAACAAGAGTGAGACCAAGATCAAGACAGTTCCTGTCCCTATAGACATTGAGAAAACATGTAGCACAAAAAGAGTGGAAGTGCAGCATCAATCTGTTCTGCAAGATCCCAACACTAAACTTTTGAAAGAAATAGTAAAAAAAATGGAGACTTTAGAGAACAGAATAGAAACTATGAATAAGCCTAGACAGACATATAGATGGGGCCAAAACCAATGGAGAAACCCGAAACAAAATGAGCAAACAAATGTAAAAACTGCTGCTAAAACACAAATAGAAAAGAAAGAACCGTTAAACAAGTAGGTGTCTCTATCGCAGGGCAGATTAGAGACAGTAGTAATATGCGACCTGAGAGCCCTACAAATGAAGTTTTGAATAGACTTGTTGGCAAGGGAAATGAAAGTGAAATCTTTGTCGAGGGTGTTAAAACCAAAGGTCTCATAGATACTGGGTCTATGGTCAGTATAATAGCCGAAGATTTCTTAAGCACATTAGACCCGATTCCAAAAATACATAGTATTGAAGAGCTTGAGCTTCAAATTAATACAGCAAATGGCCAATCTCTACCATACTCGGGCTATGTAGAGGTCGAAGTGACTGTTTCGTATCTTCAGAACAGTGCACTTGCCATACCGTTATTGGTTGTTCCTATGACAGACTACAACAAAGAAGTACCAGTCATAGTTGGCACTAATATCATAAGGCTCTACAAAAGCTCTTGTGACGGTTCCGAAGCAGTACCTACAGAATGGCAAACTGCATTCATTTCAATTTGCAGTGACAGAGTTGGCGTTGTTAAAACAACAAAGAAGATAACAATGAAGCCAAATGAGTCAAGAACAATAACGGGTCTAGTGCGAAAGAATCGTAATTCTGAGTCAGAATTAACATCCCCAATTGAAGAGGATGGTCTATCCTCAAAACTAACAATATGTCCAAGGGTAGTTAGAGCAGACAAGCCAGGAACCACTACGCGGGTACCAGTCCGGGTGTGTAATTTGTCTGCGAAGGTTGTGACAATTCAACCGAATTCAAACATTTGTAGCCTTGAAGATGTCAAAGTATTAAAAAGAGACCCAGTTAAAGAAGCAACAGAACATAAAAAGTATACAGCTTACCGATTTCACAAACAGCAGCAACACCTGATAACAATTTAAACATTAGCTTAGAAGAATCAGATTTAACAAATCCACAGAAGCAACAAGTTCAAAGGTTTCTTTCTAACTGGCATCATGTGTTTTCACAAGGCCCTACTGATCTAGGCAGAACAAACCTAGTAGAGCACGAGATCCATCTAGAAAATCAACAACCCTTTAAGAAACCATACCGTAAGATCCCGCCAGCACTCGTCGAAGAAGTGCGGGAACACCTAAAGGAAATGTTGGAATCGGTGCCATACGAGAGTCTACAAGCCCTTTCAGTTCAAATGTAGTGATAGTCCGTAAGCAAGATGGCTCAATACGCTTCTGTATTTATTACAGAAAGCTCAACCAACGAACCATCAAGGATGCATATGCTATCCCGCGCATTGACGACAACACTACATTCACTTGCCGGTTCCAAGTACTTTACAACTTGATTTGAAGAGTGGATATTGGCAAGTGGAGATGAAAGAGTCTGACAAGGCCAAAACCGCATTCCAAGTTGGACATCTCGGTTTCTTTGAATGCAATCGGATGCCGTTTGGGTTGTGTAATGGTCCGGCTACTTTTTCAGAGATTGATGGAGAGATGTATGGGAGACCTAAATCTCCGTGAATGTCTTATCTACCTAGATGACATCATCATCTTTTCATCAACATTTGAGGAGCATCTGGAACGCTTGTATTCAAAAACCTTGAATTACACAACCCAAAGCTTAAGCCATCCAAGTGCAATTTCTTTAGGAAACGAGTTGTCTACCTTGGGCATGTGGTTTCGGAGGATGGCATTCACACCGATCCAGCGAAAACGGAGGCAGTTAAAAACTGGCCAATTCCTAGGTGTACTAAGGACGTTCGAAAGTTCCTAGGATTTACAGGATACTACCGACGATTCATTAAGGGGTACGCAGCCATAGCTCGACCGCTTAATGACCTATTAATTGGTCACTCAACAAATCCTGGTTCCAAGAAGAAATCCTCTATGAGTGCTACTCTTTTTAAGTGGGATACAGAACAGCAGAAGAGTTTTGAATGCATCATTGAACGACTTACTAACCCTCCTGTGCTTGGCTACGCGGATTACCGCCTTCCATTTTCACTTCATACTGATGCTTCAGGCAGTGGCTTGGGTGCTGCACTTTATCAGCGTCAAAATGGCGTAAATAGAGTGATCACTTTTGCAAGCCGTAGTCTGAAGCCTACTGAGAAAAATTACCCAGCTCATAAACTGGAATTCTTAGCTTTGAAGTGGGCTGTTTGTGAAAAATTCCATGACTACATTTATGGAACAAAGTTTGAGGCCATAACTGACAACAACCCTCTTACTTATATTTTCACATCAGCCCAACTTGACGCAACTGGTCAGAGATGGATAGCCGCGTTGTAAAACTACAACTTCGACATCAAGTACAGGAGTTGAAAGAAGAACGCAGATGCAGATGGCCTCTCCCGATCTAGAGAAGAGGAGACACAGCCGAATGTTGTTTTCCCTGATGTACTGAAGGCAATTTCCTTCACCGCTCAAGTTGCATCTGATAACTATCCTCTGGTTGAAAGCTTGGCTCTTTCAGATACTGCTCTCACTGCTGGCAGTCCAGTGGAGGTTCAAGAGCAACTTCTTCAGTCTAGTGCGCTTTCTGATAAGGACTGGCGTAAGGCACAGAGACAAGACCCAACCCTTGAATTTATAATTCGATGTCTAAAGACAGGCGCTAGAAAACTTGTTCCGCAGGTTCTAGCAAATACTAGTTATGACAAGCGATACCTTAAGGATTGGGACAAACTGTACCTAAGTAGCGACATCCTTTACAGGAAGGGCAGTGTTGGCAGTCAGAATTCCAACAATTGGTTGTGCCATTGTCCTATAGGGACGAGATATTCAAAGCTCTTCACAGCGATCTCGGCCATCAAGGTAGAGATCGAACTATATCCCTCATAAAACAGCGATTCTTCTGGCCAGGCATAGACTCGTTTGTTAAACAAAATGTTAGTCAATGGGACAGATGCATCAGGAGGAAAACTAAAACAGACAAATGTGCTGAGTTGGTTAATATTGTCTCTACCATGCCCATGGAAATCATATGTGTGGGCTATCTTTCCCTGGAAAGGTCCAAAGGTGGTTTTGAGACTGTACTGGTGATCACTGATCACTTCAGTCGATATGCTCAGGCCTTCCCTACAAAGAATTAGACAGCAAAGACAACGGCACGGATTCTGTTTGACCAGTTCATTGTGCATTATGGCTTTCCAGCCAGAATTCACAGTGATCAGGGTCAAACATTTGAATCAAATCTCATTAAAGAGTTGTGCTCGATTGCCAATGTACAGAAGTCCAGAACTACACCATATCACGCCATAGGCAATGGTCAGGTTGAGCGTTTTAACCAAACGTTGCTGCAAATGTTGGGCACGCTCGAAGAGTACCAAAAGAGCGATTGGAAGGCTCATGTACCATCTTTGGTACATGCTTACAACGCCACAGTACATGACTCTACTGGGTACTCTCCGTACTTCCTTATATTTGGTAGGCATCCCAGATTGGCATTAGATGCATTTCTAGGCCTTTCGCCAGACACGATGTCATCCAAATGTCAGACGGAGAATGCTAGGAAGCTACGAGAGCGCCTTACATTTGCATACCAGACAGCACAGAAAACGGCTCAGAAGATGGCGGGGAAGCACAAGGCCTACTACGATTTACATGTTAGGCATTCCGGCCTTCAGCCAGGTGACAGGGTCCTCGTAAGGAATGTTGGATTAAGGGGGAAACACAAACTTGCAGATCATTGGGAACGGCAGCCTTACATTGTGAAAGCCCAACCGAACGCCGATATCCCCGTATACGAAGTTCAGTTAGAAGCTTCTAAAACGAGGAAGACCCGAAACCTTCACCGAAATCTTCTGTTGCCGATTTCCAGTTTGCTTCCTGCTTTATGCAAACAGGGAAAACCATCTGCTACCAATCTATCTGATCCAATTTCCGATGTCATTGATCTCCAGTCCACACTGGATAAACTGTCACGAAATGACACCGAGATTCCATACTTGCATGTTGGAAATGAGGATTCAGATATTGGATATGACGCTAGTATATCTAGTTGCAGTCCAGTAGATGAAACTGAGAGAGTATCGGTTCCGCGGTATGTAATTCCGATGAGACGAAAACCAGGTCTCAGTTCCCGTACAGTAGCATCTACGTCGTCAAACGAGTCCTCGTCAACAAGACCAAGACCACTGAGGTCTCGTAGAAAACCCACTTGGATGAATTCGCCAGACTGGATACTGTCGCAGGCTCACACTCAAGCTAATTGGAGATTAAAGTGATCTTGTAGGACAGGTTGGGCGCACAGCAGCTAGTGGAACAGCGGGTAGTTGTTTTAACCACATGTAAATAGTCATTTTAGCCTTCTGCCAGTGTTTCCAATACTGAAAGGAAATAATAGTTTTTAGTTCTTCGAGCAAGTGTCCTAAATACTACCGACTAGCGAAGTCTGTAACCACAAACGGACACATTTTAAAACTAGGAAGGTGTACAGGAATGTTTAAGAATTAGGTCAGTTACTATAGGGTATACAGGATAACACAGTTATACCCATAAATCAAAGGACCTATGTGTAAAGCCAACTCAAGCCTTTAATCGTCCCTAGGCATAGATATGCCATCTTTACATACGAAATAAATTTCAAATTCAAACATTGGCCTATTTAACTGAAATGCTGTTGAGAAATAGATTGACACATGCAACTGGAAGCTCGCCGAGAAGCACTACATAGCTTCCCGATGGCGAATCATACGATTTGTTGCATGTACATTAAGGGTGATTGAAAAAGGTGCGATACTATGTATTTGTCTAAGACCCGTTGGGGTGGACAAATTTCGGACCTTTGCCAAGATTTTGAGGTATTCTTCGAAGGGTATATAAAGACATATATACGACTAAATAAGAAGGCTACACATACCGTAATGCTGGTACCCACATTGTATGCGCCACCATCATTTACACAGTTATCAAAGCTCTTTTACGCATAGGAAATTTAAAACATTTTTCCACTTTGGCTGATGTAGCATAGCAAGGTTAAAGTCAAGTTACTTCGCGTTGTGTTTCTTTAAAGTCTTTTAAAGTTTTAAATTAACAAAGATTTATTAATTTCATATTTTATTTTTAAATGCCAAAAAATGAGTTTCAGTATAAAGCAAGACTGAACTAAATCATGACCAAAACTCCAATACCGAACTGAACTACATGACTGATGAGTCTGGAAAGCTCTGGGTATATATAGGCTCCGTCACATTCCACAACATTCCAATACATTTCATAACGCAAAAACACCCCACCTGTTGTTTGTACAAAGCATCAATCATGTTACTATTATTTAATATTGTTTAAATATCAAGTCAATCATTAGGGTAGAATAACATTCTTTTAAAATGTCGAAGCACTCTGTGAGTGACAATAATGATAACATGTACTAGGGTTTCTGATGAAATATTAAACAAAACACCCTAATGATTGACAAGTATGTAAATTGAACTTAAAATATTCCTAACACCTGCCAAACATCTGTGGAACAGCGCAGAATCATCTGACCTTTAAAAAATGACCAAAACTCATATGACATTTGTCATCAAATTCCAAAGGCCTGATGTTTACTTTGACTTGAACGGTGTCCAATTGATTTGAGTGGACTCCAACAATAATAAACTCATGTATTTATCAAAGTATGCAAACTTATAACTGTTCCCAAACCTACTATTTAAAAGAGTACACTTTTATACTATCAATCAAGGCAATTAAGATGATTATTTTAATTAATTAAGAAGAACATGTATACATGTCAGGGGGCCACTATGTAATATACCTCCCCTTTTTAAGAAATTTATTAATTTCTCAAATTAATAAATTGATAAATAACAGAATACATGTACTTTACAATCATAATATCCAGCTGACCAGAGCTCATTAAATCAACATATATTACAATACAATAAACACATCATGCAATTGACAACATTTCAATATATGAAAAGACATGTTACTAAACTGATTAAAACATATCAATGAAACAACTTTAAAAGTCACAGTTACATGTATCTTGATTATTTGTAATCTTAGTTGTTTCCAACTATGGTTTGAGGGCTGGATTTGGATTTTGATTGTTTCAGTTCCTGGTCTTTGCATACTTTTTACTTTTACTGTTCACTGTTCACAGTACTTCTAGTCTCTTGTAATGTAAACAATAGTTGATACTTTAATACTGAAAATAAAAGCATAATTAAAACAAAGGGAATTAACACATTATATACAATTTTGATAAATTATAATTCAAGTCAGAATATGTCCTTCTTTTCAACTGTCACCTCACTGTCACTCTTTCCTCACTTGTGTTGGCCTGGATAGAATCGGGATGATAGGTACCCGATTCCTTGGTCGAAATACGCCATCATTCTGCTGCTCGATGGTGTGTTTGTTGATAACCATGACAACAGGATATACTGTTGTTGTATTCTGTCCATATTCTTCTTTCATGATCTCAATGTCACTAACAGTTGTCTGTAATTAGAATGTTTTTATCTACATAGTAGATGATATTTAAGAAATCAGTTCTTATCATCTTCAACCGTGCATGTCAAATACTTCGTTCTACCTTAAATTATATTTATCTTCACCTCTGCACACCTTTAGGGTGTACAGGAGGACTTTGTATTAACCTTAACCCTAATATCTTCACCTCTGCATACCTTTAGGGTATACAGGAGGACTTAATTATTAAGCAATTAAAATTAAAGTACATATATGATGATTATATACAAATGAAGGTGCCGTGGACAACTATTAACTTTTCTTTTGGTCACTTCTGACCCATGCCATCGTGGCATCCATCTGTCTGAGGGGATTAGATTGTCCCTCCGAAATGTGACTGACATTTCCACTTGGTCGTTCGACAGACATCAACTCAATATCTTCACCAGCAACGTTTGAAGGTATTGGTTTCATTACTGTAATCCCATGGTCATGCAAATTAGCTAACCCCTTACATTTAATGTGGCTGAATCTTTTTATAATGCAAATATTAGTCACGATGACTACAATTATTATAATAATAACAATTATGGTAGTAGCAAATGTCCAATTCGGTTTATCTTCAACATTAATCTTTTTATAAGCGTGCATCTCGCGCAGAAAACCTTGCATTGGAATCTCTTTAAGTTCTGTCAAACGTGGTGGGAGTTTAATTGGTGACAATTTTTCAAAGTTTGTTTTGGAGTCTTGCCAAATCTCAAATTGGGAAATATTGCGCAATTTCAAAAGAGATTGTAAAGGATCTGACCTTTCAAAAGTGCTTCGTTTGTCAAAGTACTCAGATAACTGTAAATATTTATTGGAAGCCTTGCATGTATTGTTTAATGTTACAATCCCAAATGGTGGTTTGACTTCAATATCTGAGGGTTCAGCAATGTTTGACTGACAACTAACTGTAAACTTCAAGTGTGAATTTGTTGTTATAATCCAAATACCAAATGATAAATATTTTGTCATTGGCAATTTTGCATTTAAAATGACAGTTTGTTTACATAGTTGTTTAATGTCATCCCGAGCTTGCATAAACAAAGCCATAACACATAATTTGTGTAAGTTTGTTTGGTAAAGTGCTGTTTCAGGGTCACAAAATTGTGTATGATGACTATTACAAACATGATAACTATTTTCAGATAACAATGAGAATTTTGTTTTATCCTGTGATACCATAAGCGTTTCAGTTTCTAATTCATATTTAACTAAATAGGGAGTTGAAGTTTCATTTTTATAGGAACTATACAATGGTAATGGTAGGTTAGGTACTTTATAAACTTCATATTTTTCTTTTGTGTTAATTAAGGGAATTTTCAGTACAACTCTGATTTCATCATCTTCCATGTAAGTTACACATGTAAGCGTCTTATAAAAATACCAAATATCAGTTATAGGACTTTTTGGTAACTCAAAGTTATTTGGTAATTTTGATTTTATCTCTACAAGTAATGATCTTAGATTTCTAGGAAATTTTTGTTCAAATAATGTTCCTAACTGTATAACTTTTGCGTCAAGTTTTTGAACAACTATTATCAATTCCATAATAGATCTTCTATTTTCTGCTACTTGTATTGTAGTCAAATTTAAAATAGATAAACTCATGTCTAGATCATGTATAATTTGTTCTTGATTTTCTGCCAAGTTTTTAATGTTTCTATTTATATTTTCAAGGTCAGCTTCTGAAACTGTGCCAAATAATGTACTCATTAATTGACCTACAATTGGTAAGATTGACCGCTTACTTCTTTGATTATTTGGTGAGAATATCTTATACTCATCAAATGTATCATAGACAGATTTGTATGTGTCAGATAGTAAATCAACCTCAATACTCAAACTTTTAACTGTTTCTGCATAGCCCGTTAAATTCCATTTAGTATATCTGTTAGTTATTGTTCTAATAATATTATCTGTATTATTAAGGTCAGTCTTTATTTGATTGATAAGCTTATTATATGGTCTTAAATCATGGACAAATGTTACAAACCAGTGAGCGTCATTAATATATATTTCATTTGTCTTTTGAAAAACTACGTTTTCAGAAGTGAACATGCCACAGGAATAGCTAATTAACAATAGACCTATGATGAATACACAGTACATCGTATTCATCTGAAAAACATAAAAAAATAAAGTTTGATTACTCTCACCGAATTCACTGATTATTTCACTGAATAATCTCACTGATTATTTACATAGCAAAACGAGGTCTAATTACAACATATTAGAAATTAACCTCAATAACTGTTTAACATTGCTGTCTTTATCCTTAGGAGACTTTCGTTTCTGCATCTTTTTAACAGGTTTCTTTGGTTTCAAGGCCTCATTAACACACATTTTGTTGTCTGAACAGTCTAATGCAGTCTCAGTTGAATAACATGGATCTTTGTCAGAGAGTAACTCATCATTATAATCCATATTTTCAACGACTGTCATTATCACTAGACTTAACGGATTCTTTTTGACATTTCATTCTCTTTGCCAATTCCATCAAAGGGATATCATCCTCATCTTCAGAAGTTTCTCTATCATGCCTATATTTCTTTGCTAATTTTGCCAAAGGAATATCCATTTCTGAGTCTGAATCTGAACCTAATTCCGAATCAGAAGCTTGAGGTGGAATCACATAAGCTGCATCACGTAATTGCCTATTATCCTTAGCCGTGGAAATTTGCCAGTCATCAATATTTGCAAGCCTTAACATTTCAGCATGAACCTTACTTGTCGAACCATCCAACTGATTTTCTGCAAAGATATTGTCTGACAGACAGTACACATAGAAACATATTGATTCAGTTCCTTGAATAAATTTGGCCAATAATATTTTCTCTTTATTGAATTGAAAGTTTTCTGAACGCCCATGTGTCCATTGTTCTCATGATATTGGGTAACAATCAAAGATCTGAGATGTTTTGGAACATACAATCTAAGACAAGGGTCATCTTCAGAATTAGACAAGTAATAGACCAAATCATCTACCAGAAGGTAATGTTTCTGAATATCCTTACTTTCTTTGTTTCCAAGGATCATTGATCTGATTTCAGAGATTTCATCATCTCTAAGCTGTTCTAGTTTCATATCAAGGCCTACCTTTGTAAAATCAGAAAAATCAGATTTCTCTAAGGTATCTTGTTCTGGTAGGTCACAACTAGCAAACGACTTAGGTTCAAACTGAGAGGAATCCAAGACATTAACTTCATACAAGTTATCATTTACGTCAAGGACAACGTCATCTTCACCATTCCCAAGTCAACAAGTATCTGAAACCTTCTCTACACTAACATTATCTGGATGTCTCGAAAGTAAATCAGCACATGTATTAGTGATTCCTTCTATGTATTCAATTGTACAGTTATATCCAGACATGCTCAAAGCCCAAAGTTGTATCTTCTTATTCTGCATTGGGGACTCTAGAAGATATTTCAAAGGCTTGTGGTCAGTTTTAATGACAAACTGAGCATTATGTAAGTAATAATCTAATTTTTGAAGGGCAAAATGAATTGCATAAGCCTCTTTTTCTACTGTTGACCACTTACATTGGGATTTACTTAATTTATGGGATAAGTAGTAAATCGGTTTCTCATCACTGTCACAGATCTGTGTAAGGCATGCCCCTATGCACGTGTCACTTGCATCTGTATAAAGAGTATATGGCTTGTTGCAATTTGGATAAACCAAAAGAGGAACTGTAGTTAAACTATCTTTGATATATTCAAAAGCCTTTTGATGTTCGTCAGTCCATTTGAAATGTGCATATTTTCTAGTCAAAGCTATGATAGGTTCTGCTATTTGAGAGAAATTTGGAATGAACCTTCGATAGTAGGAACACATACCAACAAAAGATCTTACTTCTCTTACACAAGTGGGAACAGGTAAAGACCTAATTGCTTCTACTTTCTTTTGATCTGGTTTAATTCCTTCCTCATCTATGACAAAACCAAGATAATTTGTTTCAGTCTTAAGAAAACTACACTTCTTAAGTTTCAGTTTTAATTTGTGCTGCCTTAACTTCCCAAATATAATATTCAAATGAGTCAGATGTTCTTCGAAAGTTGAACTGAATATCAGAATGTCATCCAAATATGCAGTTGCAAATTCACAACAATCCTGCAAAACTACTGACATTAACTCTTGGAATATTTCCGGTGCATTTGAAAGACCAAAGGGCATAACATTGAACTCATATAAACCTCTATGACATGCAAAAGCTGTTTTCTCTTTGTCTTTTTCATCCATCAAAACTTGCCAATAACCACTTTTCAAATCCAGGGAAGAGAAGAATCTTGCATTTCCCAATAAGGCTATTATGTCATCTATCAGTGGTAAAGGATACGAATTTTTCTTTGATATTTGATTCAGTTTCCTAAAGTCTACACAGAATCTTTTACTACCATCTTTCTTGTCAACAATAACTACAGGAAAAGACTATGGTGACCTAGACCTACGGATTACATTAGCATCTAACATTTCATCAATGGCTTTATCAATAACTTCTCTATTTTTAAGAGGTGTCCTATAGGGTCTCATTTTAATTGGTTTACTATTTCCAGTATCAATCTTCATTTTAACGGTATCTGTATGACCTAATTCAGAATCTTTACTTGCAAACAAGTCTTGATTTTTAAGAATAAGATTTTCTATTCTTGACCTATATTTGTCAGGTACATCTAAATCTTTGATATCCATTTTACTGTCTTGATTTTCCATTTGCATAACTGTATTAATAGTTTTCAAGTTAGAGTTTTCAGTATTTGAAATTCTTGCCAGAAGACCATGCCTATAAATGTTAATAAATTTATTTGTGTTATTTACTATTAAAACTGGTAAAGATCTATCCTTAGTCAAAGTTGAGATTGTATTTATAATTTTCAAACCTGGCTCATTTGTGAGAAATCCCCTATCAATTTCTGAAATTTCATACATTTGTTCTGATGGTAAATCAGGATTATTTCTAACCTTGCCATAACAAATCCTAGCAGATTGTGGTTTAAGAACACAAGTTCTTTTCATCCTAACAGTTGATGCTACATGAATGTCTTCCTCCAAACTAACATAGTGTTTTCCATTAATTCTAAGACATTTTAAATCAAAATAAAGTCTAACATTATTTTCTTTCAACCAATCCAAACCTAATATCAAGTTTCTATTCAAATCTTGTGACATTTCGGTTCCACCGATACAAAATTGAACATTAATGCAACCGTCAACTTTCAATTCAGTACCATTAGCTGATTGTAAACTAATTCTTTTATTTTGCAACCTTGGTTTACATTTTAATTGATCATAAATTCTACGGTGCATCAATGAACATTCTGCCCCTGTGTCAACAAGAGACCTATACCTTTGTTTTCCAATTCTAACAATACAAGAATTTGGATTGCCTGAAACATTAATTTTGAAAGTTTTTGAATTTAGATTTTCTGTTATGTTTTTCTAAACCCTTTACATTGACCTCTTCATGTAAAGAGTGTTCTAGTTTTCCTGATTGCCTACAGTTTTGTTTTGGGCAAATCTACTTCTGCCATGTCCCATTGGTGGTTTATTTACATTTTCAGCCTTCCAATCCCTTAAAATGTGACCTATCTGACCACAACCCCAGCATTTGATTGTTCTCTGATTTGAATGGACCTCATTAATCCTACGGTCCCTATTTGTGTGTCTGAAGTATCTTTGACCTGTAGAGTGGTCTACTTCCATGGGTGTACCTCTGCTATTTGTGTCTGTTTGTGACCAAGTTCTGCTTAAACCAGACATTGACACCCTTGCCCTTAAATTCTGTTCATTTGTGGCAATGCCTATTGCCCCCTGTAAAGTGTCAGGCTTATCCCTTAATATCTTAAGTTTTAATTGGTCATTGTGTAAACCATCTACAAAGGTATAAATTAGTTGCCTTTCAACAGCCTCACCCCCTTGGCCATTATATGCCTCTTCAGCCAAAGAAAGTATGCGCTCTGCATTTATTTGAATATTTTCCCCTACTTTTTGCTTCACTGATCTTAACATTGTCAAAGCAATTTGTGGGTCAGTTACATCTGAAAATCTTAGTGCTAACTGTTGCCTCAATTGACCCCATGTATCGCGAGGGTTTGCTTCCATATATCTGTGTATAAAACCACTAACCGCACCACTAGATGATTGATATGCAATAAGTTTTTTCCTGTCATCATGAATATTAACTAAGGTGGCATATTTCTCAATAGACTTTATCCATTCCCTAAAGTTTTTCGGACTGCCATCATATTTGCCAACTATATTTGAGATTCCCTGTGCAGTCAAAGCGTTTGATACATTTGTCAGTTCATGATTTAAAGCCTGAAATACCTCAGCCACAGTCGGTTCAGCCATTTTGATTTACTGTTATAATTTAATTTAAATAATTGTAAACAGTTAGCCAATCTACATAAACAAGTGAAAACAGAACAAAACGCCTACTTTTCTAGTTGAGGTTCTCTCCATGTCCTTGATTGAAGAATGCCAGTGGAACAATCCTGGTCACGGCACCAAATCAATAACCTTGTAGCATAGCAAGGTTAAAGTCAAGTTACTTCGCGTTGTGTTTCTTTAAAGTCTTTTAAAGTTTTAAATTAACAAAGATTTATTAATTTCATTTTTTATTTTTAAATGCCAAAAAATGAGTTTCAGTATAAAGCAAGACTGAACTAAATCATGACCAAAACTCCAATACCGAACTGAACTACATGACTGATGAGTCTGGAAAGCTCTGGGTATATATAGGCTCCGTCACATTCCACAACATTCCAATACATTTCATAACGCAAAAACACCCCACCTGTTGTTTGTACAAAGCATCAATCATGTTACTATTATTTAATATTGTTTAAATATCAAGTCAATCATTAGGGTAGAATAACATTCTTTTAAAATGTCGAAGCACTCTGTGAGTGACAATAATGATAACATGTACTAGGGTTTCTGATGAAATATTAAACAAAACACCCTAATGATTGACAAGTATGTAAATTGAACTTAAAATATTCCTAACACCTGCCAAACATCTGTGGAACAGCGCAGAATCATCTGACCTTTAAAATGTGACCAAAACTCATATGACATTTGTCATCAAATTCCAAAGGCCTGATGTTTACTTTGACTTGAACGGTGTCCAATTGATTTGAATGGACTCCAACAATAATAAACTCATGTATTTATCAAAGCATGCAAACTTATAACTGTTCCCAAACCTACTATTTAAAAGAGTACACTTTCATACTATCAATCAAGGCAATTAAGATGATTATTTTAATTAATTAAGAAGAACATGTATACATGTTAGGGGGCCACTATGTAATATAGAATCAAATCATTATGGTCGTCATCATTATTGTTTTCATCGTCACAATCCCCATACTCGGCATACCTACATATTTTTTCATTTCCACTTTATCATTTTTATTCATACAAAATCAGACGTTGATTTAAATACTCGCAGTACAATATTTCTTGCATGCATTTCATAATATTTTCAGCATCATGAGTCATCAGTCCTTATCATAAGTGAGTTGAAATAACTTGATGAGGTAACATTATATGATAAAAATGTCGGGACGCCATTTAAGAAAGGGGGGAAATATGTCATAGGGTGAATAAATATAGGAAACATACTGTGTGTTTATTGTTTATTCTTTCCCTATATTAACTAATCATGTTTCCCCATTCATCTATCATTCCAGGCTTTATCCTCCGGTATAGTGTTAGTTGCGCCCTGTAGGTAGTAACCGGATAGGCAGTGTGTTATAATCTAACTGTATTTTCAATTCACTACCTTTACCTATGATTATCTGTGCAATGTTTGGGTGCACTTGCCAGATAGTCATAGACATGTTGGCATCATGTTTACATTTGATCATCAATAAATATGTTTATATAATATATTTACAGGTTAGTTAAACCTATAATTTTTGTAAATATTTTATTCTATTGCATCTGAGTATGTTATGCCATTGTAAGTCATCTTCAATGACTATGTCATTGTATGGTTCATTACATTGTCTTAGAAATGCAAGGTAGAGTGACAATTCAGTAAACTCCTGGTTGTTCCATCCATCAGTTATTGTTGCTTTTGTTGTGTCTTGTATTTTAATGCTTTGGCACTTGCCAGATAGTCAAAGACATGTTGACATCATTTATCATGTTTACATTTGCTCATCAATAAATATGTTTATATAATATATTTACAGACTCCTCTGATCTTTAGAACCCACGTCGACTGTTTAGTTTCCTAACAAGAGGTAATATAAACTGCCGTGGACATGATCCAATATCAAACACTCCTTCAAAAATAACTAACAAACATATTAATTTCAAAATAGCATTTACTACGAGGGTTGTTCATTAAATAATGGAAACATGTTCGCCAAATTAAAGTTGATAATCGAATTTATCTAAAACTTTCTCAGTCTTTCAAAGTACTCTCCTCCTTTTTGACACATAGTTTGAGACGATCTAACCACTTCCCGAAAGCTGCGCAATAGTCCTCTCTGGATATGGAGCGCGGCTCTGAATTTAAAGCTTTTGTAAGGTCTTGTTCTCTTGAAAAAAATTTCCTCCCAGCTAACCTTTTTTTCAACTTTGGAAACAACCCAAAGTCACAGAATGCTAAGTCTGGACTGTAGGCCGGATGGGGTAAAACTTCGATGCCAGTGTCTTCCAAGTATTGAGTTACCGTCTTTGTTTCATATCCACAAGCGTTATCGTGAAGAAGAAGCGAACAATTAGTACCGACACGTGGGCGCCTCTTGCGTATCTCCTCGGCGGCAGCTGGAAGAACCTTTTCACTATAATATGTTCCAGTCATTGTTGTTTCTCTGGTAAAACATCGACTGTCACAGGTCCGTCTTAACTGAAGAATATTGTAAAAAGTCTCTTTCTGCTTTGGAATCCAGGTCTACAAACATGGGGTCGAGGATCATTTTCAGCGAGCCACATCATATTGGAACGTTTGTTTGCTAATGTGTCCCACGGAATGCGACAGTAAGTGTGGCTCGCAGAGGGATGCTCGTTGCATGCCGAGACCTACCATCATATCTTTTCTATCAAACTTTTGGGGTTTAGCGACACTGAAGAAGTTAAATACAGAAAAGCGCGTTTGTCGCACTAAATTAGGTATGAATACGTTTATATTTGCTATGCCGTAGAAATAGATCCACGTTTCATCCCCGGTGACTATGTCTGTTAGTTGTTTTGCCCCCTCTGAATGAAACATACTTAGTCATTTTCTGCAACATTTTACCCTGTTGGCTTTTTGCTCTGCTGTCAAGAAATGGGGGACCCATCGAGCACAGATCTTTCTAAGTTTCAATTCTTTATGCATTACTTTATGAATGGTGCCGATAGATACACCAAGGTCTGAGCTTACTTCCCGTATGGTAGTATTTGGGTCTTGTTGCACACACTGCTGAACATTCTGTACCAAGTTCTGATCAACCACTTGGGTTGGTGCTCCTTGACGGTGCTCATCATTTAGGTTTCTTCTTCCTTCTTTGAACTCTCGAATCCATCTTGCAATTGTAGAATATGACAGAGCAAAGTTCTTGCAAGCACCAGCTAAGTCACTCTGATTTTTTGCGGCGTCATCTCCAAGTTGTGAACGAACGAAAATATAGAACCTTTGCTGATCTTTCGTCGCTTCCATCTTTTATTTTAAAAGGCGTGACGTAGCTGCCTTCGTGACGTCATAACGTCATATGCGCGTTACGTTACGTCACTTAGTTGATGAATTCGTTTTGCTCAGATATTTTTCTCGGTAATGATACTAAATTTATCTCAATCGGTAGATAATTGAAAAAGTAACATGGCTGTTTCCACTTTTTAATGAACAACCCTCGTATAATTGCCTAAAGCACTTGGACAGGCGACTGAATTCGGACAGTGTAATCCTTATTCAACTTCATTTATCATTTTCCTTGGAATACAAATTTTCGTGTAAATCGGATTATCATACATGTGGTAATCTTTACAATTTTACTACATGAAAGAATGGACTTTCTAATGAGATAAACAAATGAAACTTTAATCCATCAAGTGAGTGAGTGAGTGAACTCGGGTTTAACGTCCCACCAACAACGAGGTCATATGGAGACGGGACCTCGGTCTAAAGTCTCATCCGAAAGACCGGAGAAGCGGGGGATCGATCCTGCGACCCCTGGATTGGTAGTCTGGAGTGTTATCCACTACACTACAGCCGCTCCTCAATCAATCCATCAAAACCAAATAACTTTTCAAAATCTTATATTAAAATAAAATTGATGTTAACTGTCCACTGTCAAAAGCTGATTCAGAAGTAATTCACATCTCAATTCTCACGTGCAACTATTCCCACCTACCGCTTACTAGCGACACCCAGCGCTCATTGCGCTTAACAATGGAAATTTATTTTCTTCTTATTCGTCAACTCAAAAGCAGAAAATTATATTTCTTTTCGGTTAGTTTTTTACGTAACTAGTTTTAAAATTTCAGTGGTAACGTGTGACAATTTTTTATGTCGATCCAGATGCTTTTCGCAAAGTTTTAACGTGAAGGTCTTGACCTGGATGATATTTCGTTTGAAATTTGAGTATCGTGGTTGCAATGGCGTCTGGGTAATCGTTTGATTAAGTATTTACGGACGAGGCCATTTCATTATTCGGTAAAGAGGCCAAAGTTATTATATCTTCCCTTGCCTATGGCATGGGAAGATATATTGTGTTCACTTTGCAGTTTTTGGTCATAAGACGCTTTTTTATCCACAAAATTTGAATAACTGCTAAAACTACCCATGCAATGTGCAAATCACTTTGTCCGTCTTTGCATGGACTAACGAATGTACTCGTCGTTTTTTTATTAAGTGGATAGTATCTGATGATTAGCGATTAATTGTTCCGTGTAATTAACAAAAAGCTGGCCTAGAACCGGCGCCGCATTAGACGCTAAACGTAAACCGGGAGCCAGTAACATGTTTTCCGTACTGCTTAACGTCTATTAATAGACACACGTATTACTTCATATGTATTCGTTACGAATCGTAATTAGTTGATCATTCAAAGCAGACGAAAAATCGCTAGCAATATATACGGGATGACGTACCAATTCATTTTCTTTAGACCGCAATACAAACATTTTGGAAAATATAACACCTTTCCTGCAAATCGCCGCTTCCTTAGACCATAACTCCATCTAGCTGGTGACCTCAATATTTAAACAAGCAAAGAAAAAACATACCTTATGTGGCATTTAAAAGAGCCGGGTAAACCAAAATACATTAACCGTCTGCGGAACTGCTTTTCAAAATTCCAAAGAGTTCAGAACTACAAAACAAAAATACTGGTAGACATAAGTTATTCAACTCCCTGATTTTACATGTTCAACCATTGAATTAAGAAGAAAAAATAGTAATATTAACTCAGCCTCCTTTCTTCAACCAATAGCAGCAGCTGATGTTTTCTAGGTATTCAAATTGTGCGCTTAAACTTTTGTGTACCCATAAATTGATGACGTAATACATACTTTCACCCCATACACGCAGGTAAACATTGCTGTGAGGAGGCATGGTTGAATCACTGGGTTGAATCTCCAAATTGACGCACTTTTGTTAAAAGCCTGATCTGAATAGTGGATTTAGCTAGCAACAAAAAATGCATATCAACGTGGTTGTCTGGACCTCGAGCAGGGAATGTTTGAGTCTGAAAATATATTAATCGAATTATAATTATATAAATAATTAGCGATCAATTGTTCCGTTCTGGAGCCCAGAGACTTGAGATATGGCGCCGCAGTAGATGATATATATGAACCTGGAGCCAGTAAATCGGTTTATTGGAAACGCCTGACATATGGAAAATGTGCTCCATCATTTTACCGAGATCCTGATGATAATCATTTTGTCACTTTTAACTATTTTGTGGCTTTGATTTGAATAACATAATGATAATAATTTTGATTTTAAAATTTCTAAGAGGGCACAGAAACGTTAAACATTCATGCAATATTAGTTAGTAGAACATAGTTCAAAACCTGAAGTGGAATCAAGTGGAATGAGTTGGATAATCTACATTCCACTGGTTACATTATGACCCAGAGCCTGGGATGGTACTCTTACAAGACGGAATTTGTCCCCTCTGAGGACCAACCAACCAAGTGTCATCCCTAATCCATGGATGTATTGAAGTGGAGAACATTATCCTTGCCATTCCATTCAATTACAAAGCAGGTTTTAAACTATGCCGATTAGCAAATCACATTCACCATGATACTGACATTTTCCCGAAATTGGATACAATACTCTTTATAAATCAGGCCGCAATGTGAAAAATGGCTTAACGTCAGGGTGTCAATTGATAAATATTTAATACAGAGCCATCCTACGTGTGCCAAACCTTAACTACCACCACAAAAATATGAGCTCAGAAAGGAGGGTGTGGTCACATATTGCAGCCCGTGCTAATCTGGTTCTTCTCAGATCTAAAAAAATAAAATACATGAGCCGCGCCACGAGAAAACCAACAATGTGGTTTTGCACCCAGTGCAGATCATCCTGGGCATCCGTCCGGTCTGATCAAACTCTTCGCTAAGCCCTAAAAGGGCAGCTAAGGGTCTAAGCTACCGCCATGCGGACAGCGAATACTCTGATCGGACTGGGCGGATGCCCAGGCTGATCTTAGTCTTCGCTGGGCGAACAGCGATATTGTTTGTTTTCTCATGTCGCGGCTCAGTCATGTATCTATTTTTCTCATAAGACCCCTTTTTGATATAAACCACAGTATCTGGCTGTACTCATGCAACAGTGAACACCAAGACCAGACATCGCAAAACGCTCTCTGATCAGGGTCTACACTATTTGCCTTAAACAAATGAGTATTTGTCAATGCAATGAAATAAAAATGAACAAATGAACTAAACCAGACTTCCCTCAATAGTCAAATGGACTCATCCATTTGACAAAAATAGAATAATCCACTGGGCATAAAAGGGTTAAAAAAAGTTGTGACTAAAAAAGTTGTTGACAAAAAAAAAAGAGAGCAATCGTAGGCGTGTTTGCGTTCGCATTTCATTCTTAACAAAAATATTTTTTGTAACTGAAAACTATGGGGAGGTATTCGAGAGAATACAGATATCCGCCCAGTCCGATTTTAGTCTGTGCTGGGCGAACAGCCATATTGTTTGTTTTCTCATGTCGCGACTCAGTCATATATCTATTTTTCTCATAAGACCACAGAACTGGCTGCACTCATGCAGCTTAGTGCTGACTGGGCAGTATATCATCTGACCTTTATTAATCAAACGGGTAAGGGAAGATATCTGTATTCTCTCGAATACCTCCCCATAGTTTTCAGTTACAACGAAATATACTCATTGTTTAAGGCAAATAGTGTAGACCCTGATCAGACAGCGTTTTGCGATGTCTGGTCTTGGTCTTCACTGTTTGTTTGCCGATGCCCTTTTATGAGAACCAGGCGTAAATGGATTTAATATGTTGCAAACTCAGAGCTGAATATATGACTATTGTTGCTACATGTATTACTTTCGGTGGCAGTTTTCGGATGCTAAGCCCAAAATGATATACATACAAAATAGGCAAATTAAACCAAGAAGTGGATATTTGCTTTTTAGCAACATGTCACATGTCACAATCACTTATGAACGACCCTGATATTTTTGGCAAACTCAAAGGCCTTGGCCCTGCAACAATTGTTCTATTGAAATGGCTCAGTTAACCCGTCTGCACATTTTGTCAACAATTAAGGAATGAATGAATTGAGGTTTATCGAAGTGTAAACTACATTGGGTCACGTGCAAAGTGAATGAACCCCGAAGGGGTTCATGTAAACTTTGCTAGTGACCCAATGTAATTTACACTTCGGTAAACATCAGAAAAATTAAGTTCATTGCTTATATTTACATTCGTTTCAATCAAATCTTTCATGAAAAATCTTATATAAGCGCAAAAATTGAAGCAGTAAAACAAGTACACACAGTTTTTTCTGCTAACAGCAGAAAGGCAGGCATGACGTCATGACGTTGCTGACGTCCAATCAGATTGTAGAGATCCATTGTTTATTTTGACATCATTGACGTCGCGTGTCTCAATGTAATTATTGGAATGTAAACTACATTACGTTCCAATGGTCTACTTCGGGCTTTTCAGTAAATACACCAAGAATGTAAATATTTTATTTAAACATCTGCTTGTCTATGTTTCTATTGTTTGAATATAGCCACATTTATTGAAATATAACGCTACTTCCGGTTTGTGACAGAGCGGAAAATTCCATGTCATTAGGATATATTTTGTATAGCTTGTGATAAAAAGTTATATCTTTTCATCCATCGAATACTTATTTCATTATTCGCAGTTTGGTCTTTCAAGGTTGAAACACGAATATATCTGTACAACGACAGCATCAAAACAATATTATGTAAGTTTGTTCTTTTATTATATTACGTAATGTTATTGAAATACCGATGGATATACACTAAATGCATATTTTGCGAAACGACAGTTTCGCTAATGGTCTAAGTGAAACTGGTGATCATTATCTGTCTTTATTGCTTACCTAAGACAATGTCACTATCATGAACAGATGTCACATACAGAAACCCGGCAAGCAAATTATGGCTAGAAGATTCCTACGGGGGACGTACTTTGAAACAACCTTGATTCAACGTCATGACGTAAACTCAAGATTTGGGGGCTGGGGAGAGGCGTGGGGAAGGGTCTGCAAGTTACGCTAAACAGGAGTAAAGAATATTATCGAGACTATAGGGATGCAATTTTAACGCGTGTAATCTTGATGTTGCTGGTGCAGTCTGAAAGCTTCAGGACAAAATAAGTGAAGATACGTATCATTTACAAATTCCACCCATTTTTAAGCAAAAGTTGTCAAACTGCCTTTGTGACTGTTCTAATGCTAGATGGCCCTCATTGTCCAGTACTGAAGCTCGTTTGACATGGGACAAGCAGGTTTCAAGCTATGGGGTAACGATAAAATCATTTGTTAAACACAAAGTATGTCACTTTGTCTTGTAGCCGCTATAGATATTTTTTTCATTTTCGGAATGTTGATAACCTCACCCCACCGATGTTCACTTAAAAAAGAAGGTAGTTATACCAAGCACTTCAGAAAAAGTTTTAATAATAATGATCATCTTGGATGGTCGACTTGCAACACTTGAAAAGCTGTCAGAGACCTTTGTCTGTCATTAGCCTCAGTTTAAAGCTTGAGACCCGAATAAGCAGTGGATTTAAATTAAGGAAAAACCATTAAAAAGATTGCCGGTGCAGATTTAATGGAAGTGTGTTTTGTATTATGCGTCTAGTTGAAGAGTTGTCAATAACTCTCATGAATATGACTAAAGTGAGCTGTGCCGGTACGCACTTGCAACCGGGTAGCGACAATGACCTATTTCAAGATTGAGCTGTCCAATTTAGAATGCCTGAATGGATCGTGGCCAATCTTGAAACTGATTTGACTCCAAAACAGTTACTAACATGATGCAATGTTTGTTTGTTTGTGTGTATTAAACCGAAAGTAGAAATTGAAAAAGTAGATCTACACTGAGAAAAAGAAAAAATGTTTTGAATATCTGCGTCTGTTTTTGATGTAATTTCCGTTTTAAATTTCCAAACAAAAGAAAAAATAATTTGAATTGACATATAACAGAGTACCCGTATTCCCACAGTGCATTACTACCGAAAAACACAATAAAGTAAATAAATAAACAAAGATTATGAGTAATGCAAATGCTCTCACATCCTTATTTAAGGCATGCTGGGTATAAATGCTATGTATATGCTGAAAGCACTACATTTTGTGTTTACAATGATACCAAACACTATACAAATACTCTTTTCCTTTTTGACTGACAATGCATTTTATTAGACCCCAGTCATACTACTGGGATAAATGCATATGTAAAATCTTTTCAGGGTTAGGCATTCAAGTCAAATACCGCTGTAAATGCAAAATTAATCTTTGTCAACGGGTAGCCTGAACATCGTTTCCTGCAATTTTCTATACAAAAGTTAGAAGGTGGCCACTGTTATGGATTAATTCCTTGCAAAGCAATGCGAAACACGTATGATGTTATTGAAATCAACGTCAACGTCATTTTTAAAAATTGTAGAAGCTTCATTTTTTTTAAATTTATTTGAATTTATTGACAGGATTTTGTTGATCCATGTAAATGCTCTTGCTAACAAGATTTTGAATGCTAACAAACTTGTTTTAATTCCAAAATCATAATAACTTTAGTGGAAAGGCAGACTTTGCTACTACATAAGATACGGATTCTTGTTCTCTGCACATCATCTGATGATGCTTTATACTTGTATTAAGTTTCCTGAAAATATCTTGAGCGGTGTCAGAGTTACAGAGCTACTGAGAGGACATGATTTCAGGGTCACTGACGAGGCTTTATTAGCCGAAACTACGTAGTCTGGCCCATGTTCCTACTTCTGTATGTATTCTCTGCTCTTGAAGGATCTTTTTTAGATTTTAATTAAATTTACAAGGAGCATATAATTCCATAAAAAATGTAGATGGAGTTATGGTTTTTGATCTCTGCACATCGTCTGATGATGCACTATATTTGTACCAAGTTTCGAGAAAAACTCTCAAACGGTTTCAGAGTTATGCACTGGACACGATTTCCATACTTATAATTACAAAGGGGCATAATTCAGTAAAAATATAGATGGAGTTATGGTTCTTGATCTCTGCACATCGTCTGATGATGTTTCATATTTGTACCAAGTTTAAAGAAATTATCTATAACGGTTTCAGAGTTATGGAGCTGACATGATTTTCATACACAAAATTACAAACGGGCATAATTCCGTAAAAATTGAAATGAAATTATAGTTCTTGTTCTCTGCACATCATCTGATGATGGTTTATATCTGTACCAAGTTTTAAGAAAATAGCTTAAAAAGTTTTAGAGTTACGGACCGGACATGATTTCCATGCTTACAATTACAAAGGGGAATAATTCCGTAAAAAAGTAGGCGGAGTTATGGATCTTGTTCTCTGCACATCGTCTGATAATGCTCTATATTTGTACAAAGTTTCGATAAAATATCTCAAACAGTTTCAGAGTTATTGCCAGGATACCATTTTCATACTAAGAATAACAAAGGGGCATAATTCCGTAAAAATTTAGGCGGAGTTATGGTTCTTGTTCTCTGCACATTGTCTGATGATGCTTTATATTTGTTCAAAATTTCGAGAAAATATCTCAAACAGATTCAGAGTTATGGCTTGGACACGAAGAGCTGACGGACGGACAGACGGACGGACAAGGTCATTACTATAGGGCCTCCGCCGACTTCGTCTGGCGGGGCCCTTACAACGGAACTGGATAATAAGCTATACAACTTATAAATATCTTTTCCCGAGTACAAAAGAATTATACCATGAGAATGAGTGAATAAAAGACAGCATTTAAAAGGTACATCCAGTAAGATGTTGAAAATAACCCTTACGCTTCCTTAGCGTGACTCCCAGAAAGCATGCAATGCCGAAACAACGCCTCATCACCGCCGGTTCCACGTCGTTACGTTGACTATATATACAATGAAAGATATGGGGCAAAACACCTAGCAAAATTCTCCTCACAATTGATATAACGTATAATCATTAAACAGTGTAAATATGTGAAACTTAATTATTTTCTGAAAAGTAAGATCCTTTAGCAGCAAGGAACACACCAAAGAATAGAAAATAGCAGACTCGGTTTAACTGAGTCTGTTCATGATCAGTTATGAAATGTGCGACACCAGCTGCGCCCCTAGCACAAGCTTAAGCGGAACTCTATTTCAAATCACTCAAATGAACCCAATGATATTAAAGGACCAGAAAATATAATCTGCACTATGATGGTGTACGGGGAGACGTTTTACGGCCGCCAAACATCACAACCACCAGCTGCGGTGAAGATGTTTATGTTCTGAAAAGTAAGATCCTTTGGAATATAAACGTATTCATACCAAATTAAGTGCGATAGACGCGCATTTCTGTATTTAACTTCTTCAGTGTCGCTTAAATCCAATATTTTGAAAGGAAATACATGATGGCAGGTCTCGGCAGGCAACGAGCATCTCTCTCCGAGCCACACTTACTGTTGTATTCCGCGGGACATATACTAGTCAAAAGTTCTAACCGAACACTTAGTTTTTTAGCATTTTTTCCTCATTGCTTATCACAATATCGCACTTCAGTCTACAGCCACATTTGAGAGAATATGTCGGTAAACCATACCACTAAAAGATTAAGCATTATTCAGTGCACTGTATCAAGGAGTCACAGTTGAATACGGATACCCCAATTTTCAAAATTAACAAGAATTTGCATTGAGTGGTTGGGTAAGTTTTAACATTTTGACCCAAAGCGGCCACTGCCATGCAGGGAGAGCGTTCATGTCTGCACAAATCTGTTTATTCGATCATTTGCTTTAGTAATAAAGTGGTTTTGGTCACGTAAATTGAATATTTCAAAAAGTGATTTTTCACAAATTGTTACGAAATGCTTAATTTTGTAAATATTAAAAATTGGGATGTTTCTGTTCATCGGCACATCCTGGATGAAATGTTAAGAATTTTGCCAAGCCTCTTTGACGGCTGAGTTCACTTACATATCTGCCTACCTGGGGATGTAAATGGAACTGTAAGATTGTTTGGGGTTCAGAAGAAAATCGATAAAATGTAAGTGGCCGGTTAGAACTTTTGGCTAGTATATTAGCTGCAGACATCAGGTAAGAGATGCCTACGTATTAACCCGCGAGCGCAGGCGACCCCCATCGAGCCACCTCAACCCCTGCGTCTCCTGCGAGAAAGGCAACAGACAAGGGCATCAAGAAAGAGATGTTCGATGCTGCAAGAACCCGCAAAAAGCAAAAACAACTCAAAAGAATGGAAGCTTAACTCCGCTAAGATTCATGTCGCTTTGACAAGTCAGTCTTAGTTTTAGAATAATTTAGAAATTTTACCAGATATATATCAAACTGAATAAACTGTTTTAATCAGTATTTAAGTATTGACCCCAATGTCTGAGAACCAGAATCAACACTGAAGCAAGGAATGTTGTGCTGTGTCCACTTGTCTGTTGTCTCTGGGGGTTTGGTCGCCCTTATTGCTGCCCAATCTGCCTTCTGTTTTGTTTTGTTCTGTAACATAAATAAAAAATAAGTAAAAATAGATGTTAATGCTGTCATTGGGGTAGCTGAATGACCATCTGTTTGGTAAAGAGCTGCAAATTTGGTTTACTGTGCGTGTCTTTCGCAAACTTGTGTCACTTTCTGTGTGTATGTGCTTCTTTCCCTATTGGTTTTGAGAGCGGAATGTGGGATTTGATTGTATTAATTCCTGATCATTGCCCATCTTTTTACTTTAGATATGGTAGGTGTATGGTGGGTGTATTATATACTGGAGAAAAAGTTAAGGATTAATCATTAGACTGAAATTCTTAAATTGAAAAAAAGTAATTTTCAGAAATCATTTTGATGTGTCGATGCTGCACAATTAAAATCTTAAAAAGTTCCTTCAAGAGCAGAGAATACATACAGAAGTAGGAACATGGGCCAGACTACGTAGTTTCGGCTAATAAAGCCTCGTCAGTGACCCTGACAATATCTGGTGACGAAACCAGAAAAAAACATACTGTAATTTCTTAATTTTAATTGGACAGTCGATTCAAAGACTGATTAGTTTCAAAAGGATCCAAATAATATAAAAGACGATGATCTAGAATAATAGTCTAAATCGATCTCAAATTTTAGATTTCTAAGAATCTATCCTCTTATCTTAAAGGATGTAAATAAAATATAATCTGCACTATGGATGATGTACGGGGAGACGTTTTACGGCCGCCACACGGCACAACACCAGCTGCAGTGAGGTAAAATTAAAATCTTAAAAAGTTCCTTCAAGAGCAGAGAATACATACAGAAGTAGGAACATGGGCCAGACTACGTAGTTTCGGCTAATAAAGCCTCGTCAGTGACCCTGACAATATCTGGTGACGAAACCAGAAAAAAACATACTGTAATTTCTTAATTTTAATTGGACAGTCGATTCAAAGACTGATTAGTTTCAAAAGGATCCAAATAATATAAAAGACGATGATCTAGAATAATAGTCTAAATCGATCTCAAATTTTAGATTTCTAAGAATCTATCCTCTTATCTTAAAGGATGTAAATAAAATATAATCTGCACTATGGATGATGTACGGGGAGACGTTTTACGGCCGCCACACGGCACAACACCAGCTGCAGTGAGGTAAAATTAAAATCTTAAAAAGTTCCTTCAAGAGCAGAGAATACATACAGAAGTAGGAACATGGGCCAGACTACGTAGTTTCGGCTAATAAAGCCTCGTCAGTGACCCTGACAATATCTGGTGACGAAACCAGAAAAAAACATACTGTAATTTCTTAATTTTAATTGGACTGCAAGACACACATTGGAATCTGATCAAGTGACACACCAGCAGAAATGAATAAACAGGATTACTCCTAAAATCAAAGTGAAAACTGGCGTTAGTTCAAAACTAAATGTCCATTATTTTTTGCTTTTTCCATGCAAAATCATATTCAGTTCTCAGTGTAACCTCCAAGGGCCTGAATAACTGCATGACAACCACTCGGTATGTATCTGGTAAATTCCGAGAAACCCATATAGGGGTTCGTTTTCCATTTTTCACGATAAGCCTGAATGAGCTCCTCTTGAGTTTCAGGAAGCCTCTCGTGATTAGGATTGGTGGTGTAACATGTCCCCAGAATGCTCAATCGGATTTAAAACTTGTGATCGAATTGGCATGTCAATGCAAGCGATTGTTTCTGTCGCCAGGTACTGGTACACCACATTTGTCCTGTGATTCGATAATGTCATCGCCAAAAACTGCAGCAAACGGTCTCATAATTGGATAAACGTGTCATTCCTAACTCGAAAAACAATCAGAGGACATCTGTCTGGCATGCGCAAGTCCACACAGCTGCCAATCTAGATACCGCACTATCCTTCTCCCATCATCATGGATATCTACATACACTGTGGACTCATCTGTGAAAAGAACAATGGTCCAGTGACCCAGCTTCAATTTGTGTCACTTTTTGCCGACTGTCGCCTTTCATTTCTATGTGATCACATCAATCCTGGCCTCATTACCAGCATGCAAGTGCTCAAATTAGTTGTGTAAAGTCCGTTTCTAACCGGTTTTGCTAAAATTGGCTGAAAAATACCATTAAATGGACATATACTGCGCGTCCTAACAGCGTTATTGTGATGAACAAGTAGTTTGGAACAGAGAATATCGTCCGTATGGCCAAGTTAATTAATCGCAAGTTTTAAATCTGATTGAACATGCTTTAAAGGTGTTATAAAACACCAATTCTAATCATCAGAGGCTTCAGGAAACTCCTCGAGAGCTACCTCAGGACTTTCATGAAATATGGCAAAGGAGTCCCCAAATGAGCCTCTAGCGCTTTACCAAAAGAACACCGAATAAGTTTCATGCAGTTATTCAGACCCCTAGAGATATTGATGAACACTGGCAATGGTTTTGCATGAAACAAGCCAAGGCGGACATTCAGTTTTGTGTTGATGCCAATTTTCACTTCAGTTTTAGAGGTGTATCTGTTTTTTCGTATCTACTTGTGGGTCACGTTATTTAATTCCAATATTTTTCATGCAGTTCTGTGCCGCTTTGACAGCTGTATTGAAAATAAGAAATTATTTTTGGATTATGTATTTTTTCATGATTTCAGCTTCAGTCAAATATTTGATCCCTAACTTTTTGTCCTGTATAATAGGCAGGTGATGCGTACTACTCGCAAGCACCTGATCACACCTCTATTTTGGGGGGCATGTCTGTGTATCTAGAATATTCCGGAATTGTCAATGTTAAATGACTTACGAGTTAAGACTTATAATTAAGGTATTTTGACCACTTTCATTTGTATACCCTGGATCAACTTTTGACACTGCTTTTAACTTTACTTATATCAAGTTAAATGTTTTTGTTTTCAGGAGAATAAATATGGCTGCTCGGAACAATTACGTGTTCGCCATGCTACTACTATATGTGAGAGTGAGAATCCATGGAGCTACACAGAGAGATACGCTATTGCCTTTTCAAATGAAAACAAGAAACAGTAGCCAGCCTTGTCCACTTGAGAAGCAATGCATGTGTTACTCCGATACTGCATACGTAAACTCGACACATGTGGACTGTTCGAACAGAAACTTAACTTCTGTGCCTAGGCATCTTCCAAAGAATACAAACTCCATTGACCTGAGCAACAATAAAATTGAACAGTTAGGACGATTACCATTTGTTAATTACCCAAAGCTACAATTTCTAAATATGTCGGGGAATCGTGGTATCGAGTCTCTAGGCACACTTTCCTTTGGCAATCTGAAGTCTCTTACGCATTTGGATCTGCAGTACTGTAATATTTCTTATGTGGAAGAGGGCACCTTTGTTACTTTAACAAGCCTTACATACCTTGATATGTCCGGAAACAGATATCTAACGTTCAATAAGTTGCGAAATATATCGTACGGACTGACATTCACAAGGATAGAAATATTGAGACTGAACAGTATTCACAAGGTCCATGGACCATGCAACACCGTAACGGAACCGCAACTTGAATTTTTAAACAAGACAAATATAACGGACCTATACTTAGATTCCAACAGAATAGCCACTTTTGAAGTTAATGCTGTAGATTGCATACCTCGGACGCTTGAAACTCTTTCATTGAAAGCAAACATATTCGTGTATGACAGATATATTGACTATTTGTCTGAATATTTTCCTGCTCCAAAACTTAAAAAATTAATACTCTCTGACATGGGTCAATCCCACTTTTTTGATCAGTTTTATAATTGGATCAAAGGCAGATCTCCAAACGATATTTCATCTGAAATTAATGAATTGATGGACAAAAAGTTTGTTTCTTTCAACAACAATGCTCAGCCATTTTATGGTTCTGCTGACAGACAATATAAACAATTTGAATCTAACAATTTGAAAACAGTCCTTGTTTTACCACAAAGCATGTCTTACGTTGATATAAGCAACTCAAACTTTAAACAATCAGTTTACAAACTTATGCTGCTAACACCAAATACTAATTTAACGTATATTCTTATGAACAATAACATAGTGCCGCATCTGATAGGACCTTTTTTAGGTTTTGATAACGTAACCTTTTTTGATTTATCATGTAACTACTGCCAAAACATTTCCCAATCCGCAATACAATACATGACCAATTTGCAGCATCTAAATTTGTCTACAAATTTCCTAGGCTTTGCTCTTGAAAAAGGAAAAACATTTCAAGCTCAGGCTAAGCTTAGAAATCTTGATCTGACAAACAATAAAATAAGAACACTTCCTTTAGGAATATTTGACGGTTTGGTAAACCTACAAACGTTAAATTTGTCTGAAAACATGCTGGTAGATTTCCATGTCAGATTTGATCATATGATAAAACTAGAATATTTAAGCCTGAGGAATAATTTGCTGGAGTCTATTCCAAAGCCAGTCAGAGAAAATTTTGATCGTCTGGCACCATTAACGAATTTGACGCTGAATTTAGCGGAGAACAATTTTAAATGCTCATGCAATATCACACACCAAGCTTTTCTAAGCTGGATGACTCATACGCGTGTTAATTTAAGTCGGGTAACTTGTTTCTTTAACGCTGAATTTAGAGGAGAACAATTTTAAATGCTCATGCAATATCACACACCAAGCTTTTCTAAGCTGGATGACTCATACGCGTGTTAATTTAAGTCGGGTAACTTGTTTCTTTAATAATGGAAGTTCAATTGCGCTCTCGAACAGAGATCAAATGTCAGATATTTACCATAAACTGATTAAAGAATGCAGCAGTTACATGCTTCTTTTAGTGGTTTCTCTAACGCTGACGTTGCTTTCAATTACTATAATTGTCTCTGCAGTAGTTTATCGATTCAGGTGGAACCTTCGCTACATGTATTATATGACTAAGTTTAAATTCAAAGGTTATACGCCATTGCCTAATGCACGTCACAGGTATGATTACGATGTTTTCGTTTCTTACGCTGATGAAGACAGGGGCTTCGTTAAAAATGATATTGTGGAGAAACTGGAAAATGACAATAATATGACTCTTCTAGTACACGACAGAGACTTCATTGCAGGAGAGTTTGTCGGTGACAACATTGTAAAAGCCATCACAAACTCGCGCAAGACTCTTATTGTTCTGTCAAAAGATTTCTTGAAAAGTCAGTGGTGTATGTATGAGTTGAACATGGCTAGAATGGAGGCTATTAGCAGAGGGAAGAGTGTTATTTGTATTATGAAGAAAGAAAACATATCAACAAAAATGATACCCCTTGAGGTTCTGAATGTCATGCAACATCAAACATACATAGATTATCCGAAAGAGGAAGAATTCCAACATGCGTTTTGGCATAGACTTGCCGCTTCATTGACAGAAAGCTAATATAAAAATGAATTCAGACACGAATAGGGCATGAAAAATTGGGACCTCACTAAATGTGTGTGATTCTTTAAAGGAGGGTAAGGGAGGGGGCAGCGGGTCTGTTAAAGTAAATTGCTACAACTCCATGCTTTATCGCCATTTTTAAGAAACTAAATTTTTGTGGCTTCTTGTTTGTCTAAGGTGATCGGCAAAAACTTTGCAAAATGGGATCTACACTTTAATGCAATTATTTTGCTACTATATTTTGCTACTATTTGAGTGAAGTCTGAAGTATTGACTTCTTGTATATGTCATATTCGTAATTCATATGAACACGTCCCTGTTTCCACTTCGTAACATTTGGTGGCTTATATATTTTCTATTGTCGAATAAATATGATACTTGATCACCTGTTTTGGAAAGATCTATTCATTCGGTTTACCGTGTGTATCTTTCGCAAACTTGTGTCAATTTTTCCGTGTGTGTGTGCTTCTTGCCCTATTGGTTTTAGGAGCGGATTGTGGGATTTGATTGTATGAATTCCTGATCATTGCCTATCTTTTACTTTATAGTGATTCCATTTTCATTAAATTCTCCCCGAAAAACGGTTTATCACTATAGTTGATCATGTTTTCCTATGACTGATGATGGGATGAAGTGCAGCATCTCCTTCGCCCTTAGTTTATAGGCCGTTGTGAAGCACAATCAAATGAACTAGAGCTCCGATAAGCTTGCTCCGACACTTGTTCCGTATCAAACATAGATAAACATTGACACTTCTCAACTGATAAAATATCCACACAAAAGGTGTTAAGTATCACACGGTGGTCATTTGGATCCATGACAAGCACCATTGACATTTCTGCTATTGAATACTAAAACTTACAGGCAGAAAATGTGAGCCTACAATTTCTTTTTGACTTCCAAACACACTTTACCATAACGCGAATTGTGTAAACCTCGATTTACCCATGTAACGTCTGAAAAAAGTCAAACGTAAGTGGTGCTTTGTTTATGCCTCTGATATATAGAGGATCTTACATGAGTGCTCATGTATTATTGAATTTATTAAACGAGTTGGGAAAAAAGATAAGCTGCGAGGCTATCCCGAGCATTTTATCGTTTTTCCCCAAAGAGTTTAATAAATTCAATAATACGGGAGCACGAATGCAAGATTCTATTTATCATATGACACTAAAATCGCATTTTATTGGCAAATTTTGCAGTAACACTTCACGATTTCGCCATTAGAAAACACGACGTTTTATGAACGCAAACGCATAACGTTACGACGTAATTTGCATATTTAATCCACTAGTGGATTATCGTTTTTAATGCATGGCTTTATTACACTCTCAGAGGCGACGTCATATGATAAAATGTCATAATGTTGGGTAACTTATTACCGCCACATCATCGACATGATGTTCACTTCAAAATGCAATGTAAAACTTGAGGATTTGAAACGAGAAGATCAACGCTTAGAATTCAGATTTGCCACGCGCAATCTTTACTTAAAAAGCTAGCTTTGTGTTAACGCATTTATCAAATTGGGGCATACTACACCCTGTTTCTTTTCATTTCCAGCTTTACACACCAAATACTATTACTGTATCAAATTTCGGCTTCCCAGAAGAAGCCTTTCAGCGTTGGAAAATGCAAAATCTTTTATCTTATATTTATTTATTTATTTTTAATTATATTAAAATCAAATAAATAGGCTTTGTTTCTCTTGCTCATCCAGCATTTGTATCGCAGATAAAATGATAAATTAATATTTCTTCAGTAGTCCCCTGTCAATATGTTTTGTGCCAGCTGCATGTTTGGGTTGTTGCCAGTGCAACCTAAAATGTTGAAACTTCAGCCGCAATGAAGTTGGAAAAGCAAAAGCTTCACGGAAATGTCAAGTTGTATAGCATTAGCCTCTGCAAACACACTTTTACTAGTGTGACTTGGTCCAGAATTTTGCTTCCTTTGCTTGTGTAACTTTCTATTAACTTCTTTTGGTCCAGAACTATGCTTGTGCAACTTTTTCCATGAACTTTGCTTGTGCAAATTGGTCCGGTCCAGAATTTTACTTTCTTTGGGAAATTGAAGCCCATACCGTGGCAGCGCATGCCTGATTGCAACTTTTGACAAATACTAATCCTAATTCTAAATTTATCTTACCAAGTGCTACGTATCTGATTTTTATAGAGGAGGGAACTACAAACTATGTGAGAAAAGGGCAACATTCTATGTCAGATGTATAGGATCTGCAAGCAATGATCGATCTATAAATTGATATAGCAAGAGATTTAGTCTGCAAACAGACAATATTAAGAGGGCCCCAATCTTACATTTCCTGCAAACCAATTTTCATAACAGAGAACATGTTTAGGATGGATATTGAGGAGCTGTTTCAGTCAAGTTTCTGCAAAGTGTGTGGTGTGCAGGGCAATTCGAAAGTTGTGTCGCTCAAACATATGCATGTAACAGATGTAAATAAGTTATATGTATAAAGGGGGTTCTGGGGGTGCAGCCCCCTAGACGCCAAGAACAATTTAGAAAACTACATTCTGACAGGCTGTGTTCCCCAGCTCCCGAAAATTAAGAGCTTGCTCCCTGAAAATAATTACAAGTACTCCCCAGCTCCCTGAAAATAAATGACCTTTCTCCCCAACTCCCCAAAACACCTGAGAGGGCCCCAGTTTTGAAATGTTGCAGTCGTGAACTGTGTCATCTTTTTTTCGAGGAGCGCACCAATGGCTAAACAAGGATGAGATCAAGCATGTAAACGTAGTGAAAGTGAAGTACACAATGAAATACATATTTTTGGTCAGTTTCGCGGAACTAGATTTAAAATTTCAGTGGTGACGAGTGACAATCCTTTATTGTCGATCCAGATACTTTTCGCAAACGTTTAGTTCTTGACCTCGATAATATTTTATCTGAAATTTGAGTATCATGGTTGGAGTGGTTTCTGGGTAGTCGTTTGATTAAGTATTTACGGACTAGGCCAATTCATTATTCGGTAAAGAGGGCCCGGTTATTATATCTTCCCTCGCCAATAGCATGTGAAGATATATTGTGTTCATATCGCAGCTTTTATGTCATAGGAAGCCTTTTTATCCAACAAATCTGAATAACAGCTATACCTGCTCATGCAAGCTGCATATCAGTTTGTCCGTCTTTGCATTTACAAGCGAATGTACGAGGCGATTTTTGATTAAAAAAATAGTAACTGAGTAATTAACAATTAATTGTTCCGTTTAATTAACACAGAGCTGGACTAAGACCGGCGTCGCAATAGACGCTGAACGTAAACCGGGAGTCTGTAACATGTTTTTTTTCCTTACTGCTTAACGTCTATTAATTGACAGACGTATTACTTCGTATGTATTCGGTACGAATCGTAATTAGTTGAGCATTCAAAGCAGGCGAAAAATCGCTAGCAATATACGGAATGACGGTACTAATTCATATACCGCAATACAAACCTTTTTCGAAAATACAACACCTTTCCTGCAAATCCCGCTTCTTAAGACCATAGTTTCATCTAGCTGGCGGACTCAATATTTAAACAAGCAAAGAAAAACAATATCTTATATTATATTTAAAAGAGCCGGGTAAACTCAAACCCAACAACCGTCTGCTGAACTGCATTTCGCTGAAAATAACTGTTAAAAAGAGTTTAGAACTGCAAAACGAAAATACTGGTAGCCATAAATGATTCAACTCCCCGATTTTACATGTTCAACTATTGAATTAATAAGAAAAATAAATAATATTAACTCAGCATCCATTTTCAGCCAATAGCAGCAGTTGATGTCTTCTGTGTAACAGGAGACAGTAAAATCTAAAACATAAAAATGTACTTCAAGCCAAGATTTCACTTGTTGAATATGTTTTACTGTAAATAAAAACTAAATGAAGCAACAAACATGTGCATCATCATACTCAGGAACTGTCTTTGCAATGTTTACATTACCCCACCTACCCTGTTTCTAGTGCTAAAAAGTGCTCTACTGATCATGAGTACATCACAGTCTGGAGAAATACCTGCAAACTACTGCCAGTTGGCATATATCCCCTTTTATTCTTCAAACACATACCTTCCGAAAAAACAGTTCTCAGATTGAGTCATAACCTAAACCATAGATTTTATTCAATATTTCACAAAGCAAAGCAGACCTATTTTTAACAGGAAGTCGTCTATTGTGATAATGACAAGCCGCTCTTCAATTTGGACATTCCCATGACCATCAGAGCTATCAGAAAGTTTCGTATCCTACTCCAGCTGACATAACTAACCTTTCTACCAGCTTACAAATTGAAGAAACATTCAAATACTTCAGTTACATAGAGAAACTATGCTTTTCTAACCCTTTACCTAAAAGTATGATTTTTCTTGACTTCTGCCAATACGAAACTGTCCCAATACGAATCTGTTCCCTGATACCTATGTATTCAAATTGTGTGCTAAAGCTTTTGTGTACCCAAAAATTGATGAAGTAATAGGTACTTTTACCCCATACACGCAGGTAAACATCACTGTGAGGCATGGTAAATCCTCCCAGTTGACGCACTTTTGTTAAGAGCCTGACCTGAATAGTGGATTTAACTAGCCTCAAAAAAGTGCATATCAACGTGGTTGTCTCAACCTCGAGCAGGGAATGTTTGAGTCTGAAAATATATGAATCGATCTATAATTGAATAATTAGCGATCAAATTATTCCGTTCATGAGTCTAGAGTTTTGGGATATGGCGCCGCATTAGACGCTTTATATTAATCTGGAGCCAGTAAATCAGTATATTGCAAACGCCTGATAGATATCATATGGAAAATGTGGTTCATCATTTTACAGAGATCCTGATGATAACCAATTTGGCACTTTTAACTATTTTGTGACTTTTACTTGAATAACATAATGATAATAATTTTGATTTAACATTTCTAAGAGGGCAAAGAAAACGTTAAACATTCACGCAATATAAATAAGTAGGACATAGTTTAAAACCTGGAGTGAAATAAAGTGGAATTGATTGGATAATTTACTTTCCACTGGCTAAATTATGCTCCTAGAGCCTGGGATGGTACACTTATACTTCCGGGTTCTGTTAAATGCATTTTAGATGATGAGGCTAATAAGTCACGATAAGGGTCATCAACTGTACGAGGCCGCACTCCTGCCAAGATGTTATACTCAACATGCTCTTCGACCACTAATCAAATCTGAGATCAACCATTAAAACATTTTCTCAAAATTCCTTTTAAACATAAAGGAATTGATTTTATTGACCTACAAAGTATTTTTAACTATGGGTCTGTAACTGCATCGATCCCGGATTATTTCGTGAATAAGGAACCACCTATCATATGTTATAAATATAATAAACCAATTAGAAATACAATATTTAACTTTAATAAACTGGTCTCAGATCTTAATATTCACACAATTACCCCTGATACATGGGATTGTATAGACTCCAAATTTACCTATCCTGACGCTGGCCATGTCATTACAGGGAATCTTAATATTATTTCAGATTCTTGAATTCGTAATATTATTTCGAAGGAACCAAAATATAGATTTCCTAACCGTTTTGATTTCAAAAAATGTAGGGAAGATATAGCATGTTCTTTAAATGATTTTGGTAATCGATGGTGCAAGCGGGAGCAAGTTGAGTCTGAAGCCTTAAACGAATGGAAGGTGAACATTTGTAAAGTAATGAATAAACGTATTAAATTCTATTCCCAAAACACAACTCTTATGCCGCCTAAACCTAAATCAACATTCTGTCACCTGAAGTTGGGTATCCAGCAGTTTCATAGTAAGTATGTTTTGGTTCCAGCAGACAAGGTTGCAAATAACGTTGTCGTTGTTTGACGGTTACAATATATTAACACATTGAAACAAGAACTTAGCGGCACTAAGGCCTATGTAGTGACTTCAGAAGACGAAAAATCTGTTGTCTTTAGGCACTGTAATGATATAGCCCTCAAGAATTCTGTAAATGTAGAGGAACGGCAGGACAAGCTTCCTATGATGTACTGGTTACCTAAACTTCATAAACGACCATATAAAGCCAGGTTTATTGCTAATTTTAGTGCTTGTACCACTACTGAACTTTCCAAATTATTAACTTCTTGCCTTACCGCTATCAAAATTCAGATAATTAGGTACTGTGAAAAAGTTTACGAACGGCCAGGCAAAATTTTGTTTTGGTCAAATAAAAAATCTACTGAGGTTCTTGATAAACTGAAGTCTAGAGGATATCGCGCGTCTAGTTTGTCTACATACGATTTTTCTACACTCTATTCAACTTTGCCCCATAATTTAATAAAAAAAAAGAAACTAATAAATTTAATTGAGACTACTTTTCAGAGACAGTGTGCTCTTTATCGTCTAGATACTTGGACGACCTTTTAAATATTGACAATCCTTATTTCGAAGAAATGGTTATTCAAATTTATCCTGCTGAATTGCAGTTAAATAAAGCAAATATTTCTGATATGGAGGCCCCATTTTTGGATTTACATTTATCAATTTTAGACCGAATTGTTTCATCTAAAATTTATGACAAACGCAATGCTTTTGATTTCGACATTGTTAATTTTCTGTTTTTGGATGGTGATGTTCCACGCACCACTTCTTATGGTGTTTACATTTCTCAGCTTATTCGCTTCGCTAGGGTGTCTAGTCATTTGGCCGATTTCAATGCTCGTAATAAAAGTTTGACTGCCAAGCTTTTACAGCAGGGGTATCGGTGTCATAAACTTCGGAAAGCTTTTTCACAATTTTATCGTAGACACTTTGAATTGGTTTCTAAATATAATACAGGATTAAGGTCACTTTTGCAACAAGGCCTATCGGAACCTGAATTTTATGGTGACTGAGTATATAAATTACGCAAAATCGTAGGAAAAACAGAATTTCCTGATCAATTTAAGAAAATTATCATGCGATTTAAACGCATTGGCTATAACATAGATGTAATGCGACAGTCTGCATGCCTAGTGGTTAACCCAATTACGGTTGACAACTTTGCTGTCCTCCTTAATTGCACGCCGGTGGGTCGCGGTTCAGACTCTATGATAGCCCCTACATAAAGCTATATATTAGTTGTTTGGGCCGGATGTTTGTCTGTTTCTTGGCCCACCGAGATTCAACTGGTGGTCTTTTTTTGCTCCAGTGTTCCAGTGGTGTTGCTGACGCCCAAGGGATCTCCAGGTGTCTCAACACGTTTTGGCTGTCGAGTCCTCATCCTTGCTTCATCAAGGTCTTTTCTTGATTTTAATAGTTGACCGTGATGACTCTCTGATGAGTTTGGGGACCTCAATACGAACCAAACTGCCAACTAATTGTGTGCACCGCGGCGGAGGGTAAGGGTGAAGGTTTGGGCCCAGTAAAACCGGTTTAAACCCCCCTCCCCCCCCCCAGTAGTTATTACTGACCGCCCCAAGGCGGTACTTGCGTTGCGGTTGCATTTGCTTTATATTCGGTGCTGTTTATTTTATTGTGTTCTCATTTTAACCCTTCTATAATAAAAATAGAAAACAGGCAAAAATAGTTGTTAAATGTTTTTTGTATAATTGGCTTAGTCTGTTGTAACCCTTTCGTTGGTCTAAATTATTTAGTTCAATAAAGATAGCTGAGTTGCCACCTATTTGGGAAAGAGCTGCTGACTCGGCTTATCTCTTGTAATTTATTGTTTGTTGGGATGTCTTTGTCAATCTTTCCCATTGATGTTTAGGATGTTCCTGAAGTGTAGTTACTCTTTAAATTTGCAAGACGGAATTTGTCCCCTCTGAGGACCATCCTAAATCCATGGAATGAACAGGAGAACATCATCCTTGCCATTCCATTCCATTACAAAACACGTTTTAAACTATGCCGATTCGCAAACCTCATTCACCATACTGACATTTTTCCCGAAATTTGATACAATGCTCTTTTCAAATCAGGCCGCAATGCAAAAAATGGCTTAACGTCATGGTGTCAATTGTTAAAATATTTAATATAAATCTATTCTACCTGTGCAAAAGCTTAACTATCACTACATCAATATTAGCTCAGAAAGTAGGATATGGTCACATAGTGCATCCCGTGCTAATCCGGTTCTTCTCAGATCTAACAAACAAACTACATGTATCTGTTTTTCTCATAAGGTCCCTTTTCGATATAAACCACAGTAACTGGCTGCACGCATGCAGCTTAAGTGCTGAATGGGCAGTATGGTCGATGCACCTGTTTTCGGGGTGCTCCAGAATTCGGGGTATTCTAATAGATTATACCTGTCCTTTTGCCGAGGACGTCTACAGACGACTACTTTTGCAAATAGAAAGTTGAATCAGCATGTTTTATCATACACTAATAGACGCGTGAGAGCACGTTAGTTTTGACGTCATCCATGACGTCTTCGTTGGTGACCGTGGAAGCGGCCATATTGGAAACACTGCAAAGTTTATGGAAAGTACCGACGAACATGATATGGCGATTAATTCAATTATGAACTTTTTTCTGATAATTCAACGACCGTTTCTACATGCTAAAGAACTGCAGGTCTCCCGAAGGCAGTTGCTATCACAAGCATCTGCAGCTTATGTTGTTTGAAGGCGAGTTCTTTAACGAACCCCGAAAACTGGGGCAGCTTCGGAGAGCAGATTCAGTTGAGCATCTGTTTCGATTTAATCAACTTTGTATATATGTAGACATGCGGGCATGAAATGTAAGTTACATATTATTTAACACATATTTTTATATGCACACAGACTATCTGTTTGTGATATTTGTTTATCACACAGTTTTTATGTTGCAAATAAACGTTGATACCCCGAAAACTGGTGCAACCATCATATATCATCAGGGCCCAGTTGTTCAAAGCATCGTTAGCCTAGCGAGCTCGTTAAGAGGTCAACTCGTTAAGTGTTTTGCAACTTTGTAACCAAATACGCTGGTATTTTTTGTTGAAAAAAATGTAAGAAGCTTTTGCAGTGCAAAAGCTTCTTATATTTTTTCAACAAAAAATATTGGCTTATTTGAGATATTAACGTTCAAAACTTTAACGAAACGTTAACTAACTATGTCGTTAGTTTTGAACACCCGGGCCCTGATCTTTATTAATCAAACGGGTAAGGGAAGATATCTGTATTCTCTCGAATACCTCCCCATAGTTTTCAGTTACAAAAAATATATTTGTTAGTAATAAATGAAATGCCTACGCAAACACGTCTACGTTTTCTCTTTTTTTTTTCTTTTTTTTTGTCAACAACTTTTTTAACCCCTTTATGCCCAGTGGATTATTCTATTTTTGTCAAATAGATGAGTCCATTTGACTATTGAGGGAAGTCTGGTTTAGTTCATTTGTTCATTTTTATTTCATTACAAGGACAAATACTCATTTGTTTAAGGCAAATAGTGTAGACCCTGATCAGAGGGCGTTTTGCGATGTCTGGTCTTGGTCTTCACTGTTTGTTTGCCGATGCCCTTTTATGAGAACCAGGCGTTAATGTATTTAATATGTTGCATACTAAGAGCTGAATATATGACTACTGTTGCTATTACTTTCTTTTGGTAGCAGCTTTCGGAAGCTAAGCCCAAAATGATCCACATACAAAATAGGCAAATTTAACCAAAATGTGCGTATTTGTTTTTTAAGCAACATGTCACAATCACTTATAATCGACCCTGATATTTTTGGCAAACTAAAAGGCCTTGGCCCTGCAACAATTGTTCTATTGAAATGCATCAGTAAACCCGTCTGTACATTTTGTTAACAACTTATTTTAACATACTTGTCTATGTTGCTATTGTTTGAATATAGCCACATTTATTGAAGTATAATGCTACTTCCGGTTTTGTGACATTGTTAGAGCGGAAAATTCCATGTCATTAGGATATATTTTGTATGGCCGGTGATAAAAAATTAGATCGATTTTTTCATCGAATACTTATTTCATTATTCGCAATTTGGTCTTTCGAGGTTGAAGGACGAATATATCTGTACGACGACAACATTTAAATAATGATATGTAAGTTTGTTCTTTTATTATATTACGTACTGCTACTGAAATACCGATGGATATGCACTAAATGCATATTTTGCGAAATGACAGTTTCACAAATGGTCTAAGTGAAACCGATGATCATAATGTGTTTTTATTGCCTACCTAAGAGTATGTCGTTATCATGAATATATTGTTCTAGATATAACATATAAAAAGTCAACAAAATATGGCTAGAAGATTCCTACGGGGTACACAAGTTGAATTAAATCAACATTGATTCAAATTCATGACATTAAATCAAGGTTTGGGTACTGGTGGGGGGAGGCGTGGGGAAGGGTCTGCAAGCTGCGCTTAACAGGATATTTAAAGAGTTTTATATTGACTATAGTCATGCAATTTCATAGCGTGTAATCTTGATGTTGCTGTTGCAGTCTGGAAGCTTCAGGGCAAAATAAGTGAAGATACCTAGCATTTGCAAATCCATCCAATTTTAAGCAAAAGTTGTCCAACTGCCACTGTGACTGTTCTAATGCTAGATTGCCCTCATTGTCCAGTATTGAAGTTCGTTTGACATTTCAAGCTATGGGGTATTGATGAAATCATTTGTTAAACACAACGTATGTCACTTTGACCTATTGCCGCTATAGATATTTTTTCTAGTTTTGGAATTTTGACAACCTCATCCCACCGATGTTCAGTATTAAGAAGGTAGTTATACAAAGCACTTCAGAAGAAGATTTAATGATAGTGATCATCTTGAATAGTCGAACCGCAACATTTGCAAAGCTGTCAGACAGCTTTGTCTGTCATCAGGCTCAGTTCAAAACTTGAGAGCCGTATACGCAGTGGATATAAAACAAGAAAAAAACATTTAAAAGAAAAGGATAATCGGCGCAGATAAAATGGAAGTGTGTTTTGTAATATGTCTCGATGTGAAAAGTTTACAAGAACTTTCATAAATATAACTCAAGTGAGCTATATTGGTAGGCACCCGCAACCTTGATTTTTACACTGGGTAACCACAATGACCTATTTCAAGAATGGGCTGTCAATTTTGGAATTCCTAAATGGACCGCGGTCAATCTTGAGACTGATGTGGTTCCAAAACAGTTACCAACATCATGCAGTGTTTGTTTGTGGTATTAGACCGAAAGTCGAAACGTTAAAACCTGTGTTTTGTCTTATTTTTGTTCTTTAAACCAAAGGTAGAAACCAAAAAAAGATCTACACTGAAAAAACCCTAGAAAGTTTTCAGCATCTGTTTTCGATAAACTTTCCATTGTAAATTTACAAATAAGAGAAACATTTTGAATTAACATCTGACAGAGTGCTAGTATTCACGCAGTGCAATTCAACGAAAATAAAAAAGGACGAAGATTAAATATTCATTGACCTTTGATATTATTTGCTAAATTTTGACATACGCGTTATTTGACCAATGAAATGTGGAACAAAAGTGAAATTATACTTGGCTGCGCCGAGAATAAAAAAAGTCGCCAAAGTAAGCGTTACTTAAAACAATATTTTATTCAAATGTATGTGAATCAATACAAATGTAAAACACAGGGGCTGGATAATAAGCTATACAACTTATAAATATCTTTTCCCGAGTACAAAAGAATTACACAATGAGAATGAGTGAACAAAAGAAGGAATTTAACAAATACTATTGAAGGTACAATCAGACGTTAAACTAAGATCATACAGTGCAATACACATCCAATGAGTATTGGCAAATAATTCTCATGCTTCCTTTAGAGTGACTCCCAGAAAGCAAGCAATGCCGAAACAACGCCTCATTACCGGTGGCTCCACGCCGTAACGTTGACTTTATCGCAAGCGATACAATCCCCTCGCACTGGACAATTCATCATACAAATTTCATTACTGGATGAATATTCATTTGCTAATGTATATGTCCAAGGTATTGTCCAATTTAAGCTCCTTATAAGAGCTGGTATCTCTTAGAATAAGTGACTTGTCTGTTCTTAGTATCAATTGCCACACTGAAAAGTTTAGATTACCAGGTAATCTCCTAATTGTTATAGTTAATGGTGTGGCTTACGTCAGTGAAAAACGACAATTGAGTGACCTTATTCCATTTTATCGCTATCCACTGATGATTGTTCAGGTTTATAACCATCAGACATGCATTACACAACATTTTTCACACCTCTTAAATGTGTACTCATTGTCTATTGAATTACGCAATGGTATAGAGAGTGAGAGAGTGAAATCAGGTTTGATGTCCCTTAACAGCTACAGCGATGACAATTTTTTTTCTAAAAATAGCCACTGCAACCTTGACCTTAGCTTTGAAATACTGAAACGCGAACTTGTCCAAGCTATTCTCATATTAAACTTTTATGTGAAGTTAAATTAAAATCGGGCCATAAATGAAGGTGCTAGAGCGATGACAAAATTTTCAGAAAATAGCCACTCTGACCTCGACCTTTGCCCTAGAATGTTGAAATGCAAGCTTGTCCAAGGTATTTTAATATAAAAGATATCTGTGAAGATAACTAAAAATTGCCCCAATAATGAAGGCACTAAAGCGATGACAAAGTTTTCTAAAAATAGCCAATGTGACATTGACCTTCATCTTGGAAACTGAACCTTCTCCAAGATATTGTCATACTATACATTTGTGTGAAGTTAAATCGAAATCGGTTTTTAAATGAACGCACTAGAGCGATGACAAAGTTTTTTCTATAATAGCCAGTGTGACCTAGATATTGACCCCATCATGCTGAAACATAAACTTGCTTAAGATTTTGTCATATTTAACATTTTTATGAAGTTAAATAAAAATCAGTCCGTAAATAAAGGCGCTAGAGCGATGACAAGGTTTTTGTTAAAATAGCCACTGTGACCTTGGCCCTAACCTTAGAACCATAAAACCAAAACTTGGCCTAGATATTAACATCGTTAACATTTATGTGCAGTAAAATCGAAATCGGTCTATAAATGAAGTCGCTAGGGCGATGACAAGATTTTTCTAAAAATAGCCACAATGACATTGACCTTGACCTAAGAACGCACGCTAAACCGCAACCTTGTCCAAGATATTGTCATGCTTAACATTTGTGGGAAGTTAAGTCAAAATCGGTCCACAGACGAAGGCACTAGAGCGACGACAAAGTTTTTCTATAAATAGCCACTGTGACCTTCATTTTGAACTTAGAATGCCGAAATGCAAACATGTCTAAGATATTATCCTTTTTAATATTTGTGTGAAGTTCATATAAAGTCGGTCCATAAATGAAGTCGCTAGAGCGATGACAAAGTTTATTCTAAAAATAGCTACTGTGACCTAGACCTTGACCTTGACCCGAGAACGCTGAAAAGCGAAGTTTTTCAAGATATTGTCATATTAAACATTTGTGAGAAGTTAAATTGAAATCGGTCTGTAAATGAAGGCGATAGAGTAATTACAAAGTTTTTTCTAAGAAATAGACTTTGACTGATCCCATCACAACTCATTCGAGGTAATGTCATATCCAATACTTGTGTGAAGTTATATCAAATTCGGTTAACAACTGAAGTCGCTAAACGGATGACAAAAGGTGAACATACCTTCGTACGTACGAAAATACGTGACAGACCCTATATCCCCTCCACAACTTCGTTGTGCGAGGGAATAAAAAACTTCCCACAACTTCGAGGGCCAAACAACCAGCGAAATTCTCTATACAAATGATTTAACGTCCGTCTGACTGTTCGTTGCATTGCATAAATCTTCTGTACTCCTTTTTGTTGAAACTTGTGGCATACATCTGCATTAGTCTTATCAAGACAAAGTGAGATTATATATTTCAAGAATCTCGGGTCAAGGTCACACGTACTTGTCAAGGTAAAAATGTAAAAATTTTGTGTCTGTTCCATGACTGTTGTAAACCGTTTAAGATTATGAAAAACTGTAAAACAATATCACAGACAATATGCGAAGAAAAAAGTAATATGAGCATAACAAGCTCCCATTTTCAGTCCGTCTTTCTGTCTTCCCTTGCCAGCTCCATATATTCTTAACCAATAGGAGAATTTTCTTGAAACTGTAATCAGACTATCGCCTTATCAAATGATGTCGGATCGAATTCAAGGTCCAACTTAATGATTAACTAATGTATAATATCAAACGATGTGCACAAGAGAGAGAGAGAGAGAGAGAGAGAGAGAGAGAGAGAGATGTTCCGATTTTATTCCTTTTCAAGAGTATTTCAGTCACATCAGGACGATGGAGGGTGCAATAGAACTGTTGTATGGTTGAAAAGATTTCAGCCCCAGTAGGAATTGAACTCAGACAACTAGCTTTGAAGGCCAGATTTTCACCCTCTCAGCTATCAGGACTCGAGAGAGAAGAAGAAGAAGAAGAAGAAGAAGAAATATTCCCATTGCACTAGACAAAATTACAAAGTATTCTATATTCAGATTCGGAAAAAAACTTTCTGCTCGGCCCCCTCCCACTCCACACACATAACTCATCAGGATTATGAATTCCTATTGATCTATTTTAGGTTTTCGTGATCTTCTAGATAAACTGTATATAGTCAATCAAATCAAAGTTAGAATAAGATAATTAAATATTAATTTCAGATACGCGAAATCGTGGAATGCTTTCGTCGTGTTTTTTTTTTTTGTTTTTTTTTTTGACAAATACTTTTCTCAGATGAATCTAATTTGGTTGGCTGGATTGTCGGTGGTTCTGAGTTTGACGCCGCTTTATGTAAGCTTTTCAGTCTAAATTGTGCCATGTTCCAAATAGAAGATAAAGAAAAAATGGGATAGACGGGTAGAAAACAAAAACTCCCTCACCTGCCGCAACCACAGTTGATCCGTGTCCTGTTATTATCGAAAATAGTGGGACGTTGGAAGTTATCCATGACATCCCTTCGACCCAACAACCTCATAAAATGTACTGTATGCAGCACGTGCGAAAATGCACCATAAAATCCATATCCGAAACAATTAATAAACGAAAACTTAACAACTGTGTATTTAGCCCCCTGTTGTATCTGCTCCAAGCTACTGCTCCATTCTACTCCACTCACCTCAATCCACCCACTCCACCCACCCCTCAAAGCTCCGCACCCTCTCAATTGGGTCAAAGGTCAAACTGTGTCTCTAAATTGTGTTTCAGCGATAATTCTAAAACTACTGAAACGAATTTGATGAAATTTCACAGAAAGATAAAGCATAATCACAAGGTGTGTCGCGCACAAGACTTTGGTCCCTACGTCCAAGGTCAAGGCCACAGTTGGGGCAAAAGTCAAATTGTATCTGAAAATTGGGTCTCAGCGATTTCTTATAAACTACTGAAGCAAATTTATTGAAACCTCACAGAAAGATGAAAAATAATCAGAAGGTGTGTTGCATCTAAGATTTGGGCTGCCAGGTTCAAGGTCAAGGTCACAATTAGGGGTCAAAGTCAAATTTTGCCTCCGTGATAACTTAAAACAGACTGAAGCGAATGTCATCAATATTCACAGAAAGGTAAACAATAATGAGAAGGTATGTTACACACAATATTTATGATTCAAATCCAAGGTCAGGGTCACAATCTGGGGTCAAAGGTCAAATTAAGTCTAGATTATTACTCAGAAAAGTACTAAAGCAAACTATAAAGAAAGATAAAGCCTATTGAAAAGATTGCCACGCACGACATAGGTTCCCACACCAAAGGTCAAGGTCATAGCCAGAGGTCAAATGTCAAGTTACCTTAAAAAAATTTTCTTAAGGTCAAGGTCACAATTAGGGGTCAAAGTCAAATTTTGCCTCCGTGATAACTTAAAACAGACTGAAGCGAATGTCATCAATATTCACAGAAAGGTAAACAATAATGAGAAGGTATGTTACACACAATATTTATGATTCAAATCCAAGGTCAGGGTCACAATCTGGGGTCAAAGGTCAAATTAAGTCTAGATTATTACTCAGAAAAGTACTAAAGCAAACTATAAAGAAAGATAAAGCCTACTGAAAAGATTGCCACGCACGGCATAGGTTCCCACACCAAAGGTCAAGGTCATAGCCAGAGGTCAAATGTCAAGTTACCTTAAAAAAAGATTTCTAAAGCCCTATCATTGTTTTAGCGAGATTTTTGTTCATCGTGGCGAAATGATTTGTAACGGACATTCGGATGAAACAACGGTGTGATTACAGTTCTTAATGGGCCTTCGGGGGCATTTGTTACATACTGTAACAGCTCTTGTTTAACATTTGTTTTTTTTCTGCATATGCTCACCCATATGCTTAATGCTCTATAAATAAAGCTGTTAATAACAAAAAGTTGGATCTGAGGGTGCAGCCCCCAGTAGCCAAAGCAGTTTTCCGATGACAGGCACATGGAGATCTGGGCGCAGGACTTCAAACATTCCTAGAGTTATAGTCTCGAAAACTAGCATTTAGTAAGTATTTTTCGTAACAGTTTTGCATTTAATTAATTTTCTCAAAAGGCTTTCAAAAGTAAAGTTTCATATTTATCATTAGTATAAAAATATAAAAACAAACTTGAAATTCCAGACCTTAAAATTAAGTTGACTTCTCTTTGTTTTAAGGGACAATAGTAGATTATTGGCCCTGATGTCATTAGCGCCGGCGTTAACTAATGGCCTTGATTTCATGTATTACTTTATTCTGTCTTATCAGCAAATCACTGAAAATACTTTTTTCTGTATATGTAGTGGGTATTTATTTTCGTTGAAAATGATTTGAAGACCAGTTTAAAGCACAGATATTGTAAGAAAATGTAGGAAAAATAGGGGTCACAGACGCTGAGACATTTTTGTCTCACCTGGAAGGCTGAGACCGAGTGATCCATTTTCTGTCCTTTTGCAATTTCGCGGCTCAATGACTTTTGTGCGCTTCAATGGATTTCCACTAATTTCATATGGCTATTTTGAGCGCCAAAAGGAATTAATCGAAAATGCTGACGATCGACTAATTTTTGCCGGAATTTGGACAGTTGAAATTCGTCCGTTTGCTTCCGCGTCCGCGTTCCTTTTTAGCGGGTCAATCACTTTTGCGTGCTTTAACAGATTTCCGCAATAGATATATTGTAGATTTTCCTTGGATGCCCTAAGATATGTTTTAATAATGGTGACAGCTGACCTATTTTTGACGGAATTATGAATGTTGAAGTTCGTTCATCTGTTTACGCGTCCGGCGTCCGACAAAATATTTATTTTATTTTACTCTATTTATTTATTTTATTTTTTTTTTGTAAAAGATTTTTTGAAAGCTTATATTTCCATAACCGTTCAAGATACCTGCCTCATATTTGGTATGGACCATCCCTGGACTGTGGCTTTTGATGAATGCAACCGTGCACCTGGGACTGGTCCCAGGGGGCGGGGTCAAAAGTCAATATATAGGATCATGTTGATGTTAAAGTTTATCTTACGACATTACTGCCGCAAAAAAACGGGCCAAAGCAAAGCTGAAAAAGAAAATTCTGACTTTTGCTGGGAATCGAACCCGGAACTCACGGCTGGGAGTCGAATGCTCTGACCACTGAGCCAAAGAGTTAACTCCCTGACGCAATTGTCCGAGATTGAATATATACCGAAGCTATGCGCAAATCTACTATTGTAGATAATGGAAGGTAAGAGAGTTGGCCCATAACAAAGTTTTTAGTTATTTTTTTTCTGAATCTTTTATAGCTTGATTTTCATTGACCCTAAGACTTTAAAGATTCATCACTATATGCTCAAAAAAATCTAATTTGCTCTCACAAAACTAGGTCAATTGGACCGAAGTTTGCAAAAAGTACCACATATTTAGTTTTTTGGTCAGCCCGATTAATTGCTTTTCGCAAGCCCCAGACATTTAAAACGCCATCAGTGCATTCACTTTACCACTCCAGAACCCTCACACACAAAAAACAAGGTAACTGTGATCCACTTTCGCGAAGGAGTACCACATATTGTGTTTTTGATTTTCATAAGCTCGGGACCTTTGAAACGCCATCACTGCACGGACCTTACCTCTCTAGGTCACCCTCACAAAAGTAAGTTACTGTGACCTACTTTCTGAAAAAAAGTACCACATATTTTGTTTTCCGGATCAGCCCAGTTGCTCGCTTAACACAGGCCCCAGACCTTTGCACTCCATCTGGGAATGCACCTTACTACTCCAGGTCACGCCACACGAAACCAGGTCACAGTGACCTGCTTTCACAAAAAGACATATCTTTTTTTTCATAGGCCCAAGGCCTTTGAAACTCTAACAGTTCACGCATCTTACCACTATAGATCATTCCCCGTAATATTAGGTCAATGTGACCTACTTTCACAAAAAATGTACAGTTTTGGCTTACTAAAAGTTCTAGACAAAGTCCCAAACTTTGTAGCTCCATCAGTTTGCTTTTCGTAAGCCCCGAGTCCTTTGAAACTCCATAAGTGCATGCACCTTCCTACCCAAGGTCATCTTCCACAAAATTAGTCAGTGTGACCTACTTTCACCAAAAAGTACTGAAAGTAAAAACAATTGGCAATAATCAGGGATTGATAGAATCAAATTCCACATCCCGCTATCAAAATCAGCAGGGAAAGAAGCACACGCACACGGAAAAATTGACACAAGTTCACGAAAGACACGCACGGTAAACCGAATGAGCAGCTCTTTCCCAAACAGGTTGTCATTCAGCTACCCGAATTGAAAACAGCATCAACATCTATTGACAATTATTGATCTATTAATTCCCTTTTTAATAAGCACCAAAACTTCATCAGTGCATGCAATTACCACTCTAGGCCACCTTCACAAAACTGGGACATTGTGACCTTGTTTCTCGCTTTTTATTTGCCCAAGACCTTTTAATCTCCATCTGTGCATGCACCGAACCACCACTAGTCAAATTCCACAAAACTAGGTCACTGTAGCCTTCTGTCATAAAACAGTATTTATCTCACTAACCATAGGTCCTAGACCTCTGAAATTCCCTCAGTGATTTCAACTTACCACTTTAGATTAGCCCGCCCCAATACACCAAGTTCCCTATGACCTGCGCTATAAAGAAGTACATATCTCTTTTTTCATAGGTCCCAGACCTTTGAAACGCCATCAGTACATGCACCTAACCACTCCAGGTCACCTCAGACAAAAGTAGGTCACTGCGAACTAGTTTCACAAATAAATATATATCTTATTTTACTAGGTCCCAGTTGTTTGATACTCGATTTTATGTAACATTGTGGTTTATACCGCTTTATGTTTTCAATTCTTCTCTTGCTCTTTGTTCTCGTTTCTGGTGTTTGTTTCGCCATTCTGATTACCTAGCACGGGGAAGAGGGAGCTCGACTTTGTTTGTTTGTTTGTGCGAGTGTGTTTGTCCTTTTCTCTTCCTCTTGTTGTCCATGGTGACTGCGGTTTGTGGCTGTTATTAGTAAGTGATTGTAAAATATCCCTTCGGCATCTGTTTACGTAGTTTATGTCTCTCAGCTAGTCCGCTATGCTAGAGCCTGTTTCAAATATCAAGACTTCGTTGAAAGAGGGAAGCCGCTTTCCCGTAAACTGGTGGCACAGTGTCATCATAAAGTACAACTTATGTCGACAGTTAAACAGTTTTATGGGAGACACCATGACCTCGTTGTACCCAACAATGTGGCCGTTTGTAAACTATTCTGATTACACTTCTATTTTTTTTTTTAGGGGAGTGGGGGCGGGGGGCCATGTCTGTGTATCTAGAATATTCTAGAATATTACTGACATTACTGATGTAATATGATTTTTGTAAAAAACGTGGTTCTGATAATTTAATTAATATTGTTAGGTTTGTTCGCCATTGACATTACTGATATTATATGATTTTTGTAAAGGACGTGGTTCTGAATTTCTAACTGTGCACCAAACCGCTTTGTAATATTGTAATAGAATGTTTTGTAAATGTGGGTGGCGGGTATAAAATTTGCGTCTGTCAACCGTGAAATTTTGGGTTTGTTGAGAGGGACAGTAGGACTGACTTCTTTTGAATTTATTTTATGAGAGGTAAGACTACTGCCATCTGTATGATGCAGGCTGCCGAGGAAATTTTTGCTTTCCATGAAGCAGTGTACCCCTCCACTGGTCCGAGGCAGCTTGTTTGTGAAGGGTTTCGACCTGCGACAGCAGACCACTGCTCTCTGACGCCTTAGGAAGACGAGACTACGTCTGTTTCGGTTCTTTCTGTATAACAAACAAGCTTGCTGTGGTTCTTTCTCCGGGTACTCCGGTTCTTCTTCCACATTATATACAGACTCTGACCGTACACTGGCACGACAGTTCGTGACCGGCCTGCGGTCCGAGCCTTACATTAAACCCCACAAGTTTTTCGAGAGTTTTTTAACCGTATACCGGTCTCGGGGTGTCTCCTGTTTAGTTATGGTTACAATTACCTCCTCTTGCCATGTGGCATGTAGGAGGTTGAGCCTCATATAGGCTGGAATACCTGAGATACAAGGATACAAATTGTCAATGTTAAAATGACTTATGATTTGGGTACATTGACCACTTTCATTTGTATACCCTGGAACTTTTTTATCCATTTTTTACCTTGCTTTTAACTTTACTTATATTAAGTTAATTTTTTTTTTTGTTTTCAGGAGAATAAATATGGCTGCTCGGAACAATTACGTGTTCGCCATGCTACTACTATATGTGGGAGTGAGAATCCATGGAGCTATACGGAGTGATACGATATTTCCTTTTCAAATGAAAACTGGAAACAGTGGCCAGCCTTGTCCACTAGAGAAGCAATGTACGTGTTACTCCGAGACTGCACACATACGCTCGACACGTGCGGACTGTTCGAACAGAAACTTTACTTCTGTGCCTAGGCATCTTCCAAAGAATACAAACTTCATTGATCTGAGCAACAATGAAATTGAACGTTTAGGACAATTACCATTTGCTAATTACCCAAAGCTACAATTTTTGAATATGTCGCGGAATCGCGGTATCGAGATTATAGGCACGCTTTCCTTTGGCAATCTGAAGTCTCTATCGCATTTGGATCTGCAGTACTGCAATATTTCTTATGTTGAAAATGGCACGTTTGTTAATTTGACAAGCCTTACATACCTTGATTTGTCCGGAAACATATATCTTACGTTCAAGAACTTGCGGAATATATCGTACGGACTGACATTCACAAGGATAAAAATATTGAGACTGAACAGTATTCACAAGGTCCATGGACCGTGCAACACCATAACGGAAAATCAAATTGAATTCTTGAATAAAACAAATATAACCGACCTTTATTTAGATTCCAACAGAATAGCCACTTTTGAAGTTAAAGCTGTGCATTATATACCTCGGACGCTTGCAACTCTTTCATTGAAAGCAAACATATTCGTGTATGACAGATATATTGACTATTTGTCTGAATATTTCCCTGCACCAAAACTTAAAAAATTAATACTCTCTGACATGGGTCAATCCCATTTTTTCGACCAGTTTTATAGTTGGATCAAAGGCAGATCTTCACACGATATTTCATTTGAAATAAATAGATTGATGGATAAAAACTATGTTTCTTTCAACAGGAATGCTCAGCCATTTTCTGGTTCTGCTGACAGACAATATAAACAATTTGAATCTAACAATTTGAAAATAGTCATTGTTTTACCACAAAGCTTGTCTTACGTTGATATAAGCAACTCAAACTTTAAACAATCAGTTTACAAAACTATGCTGCTAACACCAAGTAATAATTTAACGTATATTCTGATGAACAATAGCATAGTGCCGCAACTGATAGGACCTTTAATAGGTTTTGATAACGTAACCTTTTTTGATTTATCATGTAACTACTGCCAAAACATTTCCCAGTCCGCAATACAATACATGACCAATTTGCAACATCTAAATTTGTCTACAAATTTCCTGGGATTTGCTCTTGAAAAAGACGAAAATGGAAAAACATTTCAAGCTCAATCTAAGCTTAGAAATCTTGATCTGACAAACAATAAAATAAGAACACTTCCTTTAGGAATATTCGACGGTTTGGTAAACCTACAAACGTTAAATTTGTCTCAAAACATGCTAGTAGATTTCTATGTCAGATTTGATCATATGATAAAACTAGAGTATTTAAGCCTGAGGGATAATTTGCTAGAGACAATTCCAAAACCAGTCAGAGAAAATTTTGATCGTCTGGCACCATTAACGAATTTAACGCTGAATTTAGAGGAGAACAATTTTAAATGCTCATGCAATGTCACACACCAAGATTTTCTAAGCTGGATGATTCAAACGCGTGTCAATTTAAGTCGGGTAACTTGCTTCTTTAATAATGGAAGTTCAATTGCGCTCTCGAACAGATATCAAATGTCAGATATTTACCATAAACTGGTGAAAGAATGCAGCAGTTACTTGCTTCTCATAGTGGTTTCTCTAACGCTGACGTTGCTTGCAATTACTATAATTGTCTCTGCAGTAGCTTATCGATTCAGGTGGAACCTTCGCTACATGTATTATATGACTAAGTTTAAATTTAAAGGTTATACGTCATTAGCCAATGAACGTCACAGGTATGATTACGATGTTTTCGTTTCTTACGCTGATGAAGACAGGGGCTTTGTTAGAAATGAAATTGTTGAGAAACTGGAAAATGACAAAAACATGACTCTGTTAGTACACGACAGAGACTTCATTGCAGGAGAGTTTGTCGGTGACAACATTGTAAAAGCCATCACAAACTCGCGTAAGACTCTCATTGTTCTGTCAAAAGATTTCTTGAAAAGTCAGTGGTGTATATATGAGTTGAACATGGCTAGAATGGAGGCTATTAGCAGAGGGGAAAGTGTTATTTGTATTATAAAGAAAGAAGAAATACCAACGAAGATTATACCCCTTGAGGTCCTGAATGTAATGCAACATCAAACATACATAGATTATCCGCAAGAGGAAGAATTCCAACATGCGTTTTGGCATAGACTTGCCGCTTCCTTGACAGAAACCTAATTTACGAATGAATACAGACACGAATAGGGCATGAAAGATTGTGACCTCACTACATGTGTGTGATACTTCAAAGGAGGGCGAGGGAGGGGGCAGGGGGTCTCTTAAAGTAATTGCTACAACTCCATGCTTTATTGCTATTTTTAAGGAAATGATTTTTGTGACTTTGTTTTGTCTACGTGATTGGCAAAACCCTTGCAAAATGGGATCTACACTTTAATGCAATTATTTTGCAACTATTTGAGTGAATTCTTTCCTTTTGGTAGTGACTTCTTGTATATGTCATATGCGTATTTCGTATTTCCGCATCTCTGTTTCCACTTCGCAACATTTGGTGGCTTATATATGTTTCCTGCGAACCAAACTGCTAACTTAATGTTTCAAACCACTGCAGAAGCAGAGGGCGAGGTTTGGGCCCAGTAAAACATGGTTAAGTAATCTTTTGCTGACAGTTCCATGGCGGTACTTCTGTTGCGGTTCCTTGATTTTATATTGTGCTGTGTCCGCTTGTCTATGGTCTCTGGCAATTTGATCGCCTGTATTGCTGCCCAATCTGCCTTCTGTTTTGTTTTGTTTTGTAATTGAAATAAAAAAATAAATAAAAAATAGATGTTGATGCTGTTATAGGTGCAGCTGAATGACCATCTCTTTTCGAAAGAGCTGCTCATTCGGTTTACTGTGCGTGTCCTTCGTAAACTTGTGTCATTTTCCGCGTGTATGTGCTTCTTCTCCTATTAGCTTTGAGAGCGGAATGTGGGATTAGATTGTAGTAATTCCTGATCATTGCCTATCTTTTTACTTTTTGTTTGTTTTCTATTGTCTATGTTTTTATATGTTTTCTATTGTCGTCAAAATATAATTCTTGATCGCCTGTTTGGGAAAGACCTGCTCATTCGCTTTACTGTGTGTACATTTCTTGAGTTTGTGTCAATTTTTTCCATGTGTTTGTGCTTCTTTTCCTCATTGGTTTTAAGAGCGGGATGAGGGCCATGAGGTCCTGAATCGCTCACCAGAGTAAAAAAAAGGTCAAAGATCAAACTAGTGTCATCGCTTGAAAAAAAACCTATTATATGAATCCCAAAGTGTTGGATATCATATTTTCAATATCATTACATTTTGGGGAGAAGAAGAATTTTAAAGGTGTATAACACATGGGCATAACGGACATATGGCCATGTAACCAGATCCGTTCAAACAAATTGTTGTTTCCCTGACTCATGGAGGTTCCATGAGACATTTTGTTTCAATCAGCTCAGTCCTTTCGTTTAACAGAGATGTCTGAAGCTGTTAAAATACGATCAAAGAATGGCCTTGATCTTTGGTTCTTAAATTCTACAAATACTCATTTAGTTGATTGGTTATACCAAAGTCTTCAAAAATATGTTATGACAGTTTCTAATATAAAGAAAATTTGACCTTGTTGTAAAAAAGGTCAAGGTCAATGCAATATCATCATCTAGTGCAAGTTTTATTATTGGTAATGCTTTTAGATGTTGTTGTTGCTACTGCAACTGCTCCTGCTATCGTAGTAGTATAAGTGCTTACAAATTTCATGAAGAAAATTTGTTTTCGTGCTACTCAAGAAAATTTGACAAAATCTTCAACTCGGAAAAGGACCACACGTCATTTCGATTAGTTTGTGAATAAGTATCATTCTACTCAATATACTTTTCTTTAGAAATTAATGGCCGGGAGTTTTCCTTAAAAATGACGATAAGGTGACGGGGGGTCGTTATTCCAGGCGGTCACAATTCTTTTTTAGGAGTGATTAAGTTTTGCGAGGAATGGATGTGTGTGTTGGGGGATTTATTGTGGTGTGTGTGTTGGAGGGGGGGGGGGGAGGGGGGGCGTCATGAGATTATAATATTTTGACCGCAGAGTCATAATATTATGACGGGGTGGGGGTCACTATTCTATAAAGAATATAAACCGGTGATCGTTATTCTGTAGGGAAATTTCCTTGAGTAGCGCGCGAAAACAAATTTTCTTTATGAAATTTGTAAGCACTACTACAGCTGCGATGGCAGAAGCAGCTGCATTAGCAACAACAACAACAACAAGTATTACTAATAACAAAACTTGCAGTAATTAATAGTCAATCAGTGGTCGATTAGGTGGGGATTATCATTTTATAGCTATCATCGAGGGGTTAACGGGTGTCATTATTTTCTACAAACGGAGTCACTTTTTCTATAGAATAATGACAGTTGGTCATTATTCTATGGGTTCCCCATAGAATAACGACCCCCCGGTCATTATTCTTTAAAGAATAATGATCCTCCTACCCCGTCATAATATTATGACTCCGCGGTCATGACATTATAATATAATAACGCCCCCACTCTCTCCTTCCACGCACACACACACACACACACACACACACGCACACGCACACACACACACATACATCCTTCCCAACAACATCATCAAGTATCAAGTATTACCAGATAATAAAACTTGCAGAAGTTATTAGTTAGTGGTCGATTAGGTGGGATTGATTATTTATAGGTATCAATCATCAAGGGGTTAAACGGGAGTCAGTATGATTTAGAAACGGAGTATTTTTTTCTAGGGAATAATGACCGGGAGTCGTTATTCTGTGGATTCCCCATAGAATAACGACCCCGGTCATTATTCTTTAAAGATTAAAGAATAGTGACCCCCCGGTCATAACATTATGACTTCCCGGTCATAAAATTATAATATTATGACACCCCCCCCCCAGCCCAATCACACACCCTTCCCACGCGAAAATAAATGACTCCTCACGAAGAATTGTGACCGCCTAGAATAACAACCACCGTCACTTTTTCTCAAAAGGTTGACCCCAGCGATTATTTTTAAAGAAAAGTATCCTGGTCATAATATTATTACTCCTCTACGCGAATTTAAATGACAATGCGCGAAGATATTAATTGTTTATGGAGGGGTCAAAAATGATTTCGGTTTACTTCAAAGTTTCCATTGAAAAGGTGTTGCTCTGAATTCCCTATAAATAACACTTTCTTCATTTTCAAGCGGATAGTAAGACTTTTGTTGTTATTATAATTGAATGTATTGAAAATAAGTAGGTTTTATAGAGATACTACACCTCAACGTGATATTTTTTCAAATCAACAGCAAAACCTCTGTATGGTGCATAAGTCTACCTGTTAAAATTTAAACCTTATATAGCATTAACACCATCATTATCATTTATCTTAATTTGTGACATTGACTTTAATCTTTTAGGTTTGGACATATATCTTGCACGCGATAGATTGTCTTTTAACACTTGTGCCAAGTCATTTTAAAATTCATCATCAAACAAGAGAGTTGTAAAAGAACCGGACACAACATTCTGTATGCCATAAGCAAGTATAAAGACTCCATTGTTTCATGGGGAGTCATAATTTTACGACCGAGGTGAGGGGTGGGGTCACTATTCTTTAAAAAATGACCGGGGGTCACTATTTTATAGACATCATAAGGAGGTCATTGTTTTTGTAAAGGGAATCAGTATTTTATAGAAAAAGGTTCACTTGTCTGAAGAATAATGACCAGGAGGTCGTTATTCTGTGGGGTCACTTAACTTCGCTACAACGGCACCACCAGCGGCAGCCATGTGAACAACCATTTCCGGTGTAGGTGTTATGATATTCTGAATTCTTTGTTGCTTTGTAGTTTTTACAACGAGGCAAGTTATGTTATAAAGTCTTCTGCTCTTCGGCCTCGTTTCTGTGTTTGTTTAAGCATCGTGATCACCTCGCTTGGGTAATAGGGAGCTGTTTTTTTCTGATTCTTGAGCATTTGTTTGTTTCGCGCGCGCGCTTGTATTTGTGTGTCCTTTTTCTCTTCCTCTTGGTGTTATGGGTTGGCTGTGGTTTGTGATTGTGGCATACCCTGACGCTTTCTATTAACTTTTTTATGAAGTAAATGAGCGAAAGAAAACAGAAAAGCTAACAAAAGGGTTCATAAGGCCCTGAAGAAAGCAAAGTAGGACTGGATAGGTACTCAGTACGTGGAGAGTTAAACTTTACAGAACAAAACCAAAACGGCAAGAAAGCATATCAACTTGTGTAGGATCTCACTTCAGACAGGGTAGAGCCACAACTGTCCTAGAAAAGATAAACAAAAGATTATCAACAGATGGTAAGAATGTTAATTGGAGCTCTACAAAAAAATGAGGGTTGTGGTGACATTACAGTTCCGGACTGCATTCAGCACCTAGAAAAAGATCTACAACCGATCCTTCGGAAGGATGTGCGATTGCAGTAGCTAGACTGAAAAAGGGGCAGTCCGTTAAAGTTGATTATATATCAGCAGAACTTGTTCAAGCTGGCGTTGAGACCATGATTGATGATTTGGCAAAGCTTTGTATACTAACAAGATCTGGAGAAAAAGAGAATGACCGACGACTTCATGGACACAGTCGCTGATTATTAAACTCCCTAACAAGAGGACCAATGGTCCTATATCGCTCAGATGAGCACTGAGGTTATGCTGTCAGAATAATCTTTTAACTTGCTAAAGCGTCAAAACCAAATGGTTAACAACAATAAAAACATAGTTTATGTGGAGACTTAATGTCATTAACATGTATGCAGAGAGTCAGCTTCCCTCCCCTCATGATTTCTGAATACTATTTGTTTTTAGAAAATTTAGCATTTGGTTGCAATGGCAACCAATCAACAACAGTAATTTGGACGAAGTTAATACGGTTGGAAAACATCTACTCATGATGTAAATCTTTTGTCGAAATATCTACAGTTACACAGAAATAAATGCCATTTACCTGACTTTTCCCTTAATAATCCTATAAAACTATGGGCAACAAGAATAACAATAAAAATATATAACTTATATAGAGGCTAACTTCATGAATATGCATCCAGAGTATTAGTTCTATTCCCCTTATGACTTCAGTGGAGAAGATGTTTGATTTTTTTTTCCGAAAATTTATACTTTATGTTGCCATTGCAACCAATGAAATTCAGTGATTTGGGGAAAAAATCATAGAAGACTACTGAAGAAACATTTATGAAGGAAAAAGTCTACGTAACTGCAGTGAGACAGGAAAAATTGCCAATTTTCACTTTACCCTTTATAACTCAGTCCAAAAAAAATAAGTTGCAGAAAAAATCAAACTACCAGAGCAATTGCCATGAAAAACAATAATTCTATAGAGGCTTGTATCAAGATCTTTCCTGTTTGAGCTTAATCAGCCACATAGTGTCTGAGAAAATGTTGTTGTTTTTTGTTGTTGTTTTTTTTACTATTATTATTCTATTTATTCCTCATTTGAATTCGGCAATTTGCTTAATTTTTGAGCGTTATCGGCAAATAGTCGTTGAGTTGTGAAGTGATTTTGATTAAAACAGTATTATTTGTTCCCTCTGCCTATAGATGTTATTAATGAAATTTGGTAACAAGGAGCCTTGTAGTTTCAGAGGAGATATGTAGGACGGACACACGATTGACGACGGACGGGAGGACGACGGATACGAGCCTTTACTATAAGCTCACCTGTGAGCCTTCGGCTCAGGTGAGCTAAAAAGACAACCTCTGCAGCTTTGCCAGAACTACAGAAACATCAGAATCATCGGTCAAATGCGGTAATAATAATTTTATAATATGAGAGAGAGAGAGAGAGAGAGAGAGAGAGAGAGACCTACACACAAAAGCGTACGGGGCAAATAGGCTTCTTGTATAAATATAAAAATAAATAGCATACCGTAAGTATAGGAAATACATTGACAAATCCATCGATTATTAGAAAAGGGTCAAAACGCTGTTGCGCAGAGTAATTCAGACCTCCAAAAGACATGGAACAATTAGAAATTTTAACTGTTAGATCGTTTACTGTAGAGTTATGGTCCCTTGCATATATTTGAAAAGCTTGTCTGCATGATGGTTGTGGTATTTATGAATTTCACCAAAATTCAAGAATAAAAATTGCCATGTTTCCTGTAAGGACATCCACCATGGCCTCTGAGATTGTGGTGGTGACCATATTAAGGCATGTTTATTTAGACATATTTTGGCAATTTTAAAGAGTAACTACACTTCAGGAACTGATTTAATCAGATCCCAAACCCTATCCCCAACATCAAAGGGAAAGATTGACAAAGACATCCCAACAAACAATAAATTACAAGTGATAAGCCGAGTCAGAAGCTCTTTCCCAAATAGGTGGCAACTCAGCTAATTTTATCTAACTAAATAATTTAGACCAACAGAATGGTTACAACACACTAGGCAAATTATACGAAAAACATTTAACAATTACTTTTACCTATTTTCTATTTTAATTATAGAAGGGTTAAAATGAGAACACAATAAATTAAACAGCACCGAACATAAAACAAATGCAACCGCAACGAAAGTACCGCCTTGGGACGGTCAGAAATAACTACTGGGGGGTTTAAACCGGTTGTACTGGGCCCAGACTTATGCATACAACATCTGTCGACATTCTGTAAATGGTACAAACAAAGCTATATATGAAATATGTCTACAGTATCAATTGTCATTTTCAAATAAGACGGAAAGTACTCTCAACGTTTTTAATGTTACTTTTTAAAGATTGTATAAACTAAATGATTTCAGCTGCAGTGTACAAACAGTTTGTAAATTTAAATTTCTTCAATTATTTTGTAAGCTTTATTTTTTTTACATCGATTGCATTGAAAGCTCACGCGAACTTATTTAAATCCTTATTTAAATCCTCTCGATGGCACGGATGTTGGCGCGTTTGTGGCCCTATACTGGTGGAGGAAACCGGAGTACCCGGAGAAAACCACCGACCTCGGACGGGCGACCACTAACCTCCCACATGACGACGCCGGGAATCGAACCCGGGCCGCAGAGGTGGAAAGCGAGTGTCCTATCCACTACGCAATTTTGAAGTGTTGAAGCTCGCTGGCCCGTTTATGTAAACAGAAGCAGATGAAGGTGTCATCCAGAGTAAGAAATCTTAGTTTCCAGTCCTGAATGACAACATCTAGTGATTGTATCTTGCAAAGTCTTTTACTTTTATCGAAGCACAAACTTCTCAAAGCAAAATTATTTAAAAACAATGCATCTAGATGAATCAAATGGACTTGATGAAAACTGCTGTAATAAAAGACAGGGAAAAACAAAAAATTGCAGACACATGTAGTGAAATCACACCGGATAGGCGGCAATCGAAACCACTAAGGCAGTCGACAAACGCGGATCGAAAACCTCAGAACAGCAATTTGCAATCGAAAACGCTGTTTCTAACGGTTTTTGATCCGCGTTCGTCGATTGCTAAGAGCGTTTTTGATTGCCGCCTATCCGGTGTGGAACGATAAATTTAACTCTAAGCTTTAAAATCGCTTGCTGTGATACTATAAGTAGCTTTAACAGTGGGAACGCGTATCCATGGCGGAGTGATATTTTTATACAGATAGCAACGAAAAAACGTTCGAAATTCCTCGGATTCAGATTCAATCGACGAACGGGTCGCAATTTCAGTGCTGCTTTGTCGGCGAATCAAACTACACACAGCCGAAAATAATACACGGTTTTATTCCTTACATCTTAGTTTAATTTCCTAGTTCTCTGAGATCCGAACTGAACACCGAGATACTCAGCATTCGAGCAGTTGACACGATCGTCGAAAGACGACTTTTTAAGTCAACTTCAAAAGCAATTTTCAAAACAATTCGACTTTCTCCCGCCGGCGGACATATGCCATGAAAAACCATGGTATTCGCCCTTTCCCTGTGACAAAAATCAAGTAATTCGGTGTTTGGGACAATTTTCTTTGCAAAATAATCTTCGGGTACTCTACGCAATTTGTTGTTGTTGTTTTCAACAAAATGGCGGACAACAGTGTTTACATCACTGGCCCGGCTATGCATTTCAACGTTTGCGACAAAATCGAGAGAATCATTATTCCATGTATTGCTAGAATACCAAGCGCGATTAAATTAAATATGTTTATTAAAATACAATGCATGACAGAAGTCTATCTTTATATTTTATTCACAAATAACCACAATTCCATACCCACCCGCAGAGTTTGTAAACAAGGAAGCTAGCTCAGTAGTGCTGGTTACGTCATGAAATTGTGACGTAAACAGTAAATTGATTGTATTACTGATATTAACTTGTGAGTCGGCTGACAGCCAGTGTGCCAATATTTCAAATGCTATATCGCGCGACCCTGTTTGAAAAATTAAAGCAAGACAAATATCGCTACACCACTAAACAACTATTCAATTAAGACAGCACGTGAAATTTCACTTTGGGAGAGAAAACTTAATGGGTCCTACATCTGAAGGATCAAATGGAATGGTTGTGCAGGCCCGTACACATACTTTTGCCAAGGGATTAGGGGCGGAGGGTAAGAAGGTGTGGCTGGAACGAATTTCTGTGTGAGTGGGGAGGTGGCGGGAGGGGAGGGGTGCCCTAGGGTGGTGGGGGTTGGGGTGGGTTAAAGGGGGTAAGAAAGTTGAGAAAATCCAGATTTTAAGGACACTTTTAGAGCTTTAGTTTAGGGGTGTAAACTCGCTTTCTGGCAGAAAACTGCAGGTTTTTTATGTAATTTGCTCGGTTATGGGAGGTGCACCCTCCGCTCTCCGTCGTACAGGCCCGGCGTGCTGGTTGGTGACTAGAACGGGGAGGCGGAGTGTGTGTGTGTGTGGGGGGGGGGGGGGGGGGTAAGGGGGAATCGACTCTGTCGCCTGGCAGCTTTGACAAGTCTGCACCTTTTCTCAGGTCAAATATAAAACAAATATCGAAAAGTATGTGTATGTGTGTTTTTGGTGTGATGTCATCAGCGACAACACGCGGAACAGACACGATTACAAAGATCTACAAATTTGTAATTTCCTTATTCTAGAAATCGTATGAAAACTCAACCCATTCTCGAGTCTGAATCTACAAACCAAACATTGTTTGCAACTCTTGTTCGGCTCATACCGACTCCCACAGTCCAAAGAGTCTCGGTAGCGCAGCTACCAAGTGGAGTCTCGCCGGTAAAATTTACTTGATCAGTCGACTTTCTCTTTAATAAATGTCGACTCAAAATAGGTTAGGCCCTATGGCATTCATGGGGTGATAGCCAATGGACTGACATGGAATACAGAAGTATTAAAGGCCCAGCAGACATTCAATGCTGAATCAATGTTGGGAGTCTGACAGTGTTGAATCAATGTTGAATTATTCATTGAATTGAACTGAAGCCTCAATACTCCATTAACAAATTCGCAAAAGTTTTAGCCTATTTCTAGCGTTTTCGTGAGTACATTTGTGCAGTTCGATACAAAGTAATATAATATTGAGACAAACACTTCAGATCTTGATCGGACTGATCCCGAAGCAAGATCTACGCTGTTTGTCATTCCATCTGCATCTTTAGACGCATTACTGCAGTGAAAAACCAAACATCAGTTTTAAGACAGTTATGCTTAATTCCAATCTTTAGACTTCGGACTACCCATCCAGGGGTCGCAAGATCGATCTCCCGCTTCTCCGGTCTTTCGTATACTTTAAACCGAGGTCCCGTCTCCATATGACCTCGTTGTTGGTGGGACGTTCAACCCGAGTTCACTCACTCCAATCTTTAGAGACTTTATGGTACGTCAGCCAAATCAATATAAGGGAAGTTACTTCTCAAATCACTATTATAATTCTTTCTGCACGAGTTTCTTCCCATGTGTTGCCAAACACGGTCTCCTTTTTTCCCTTACTGAAGAGATTGAAAGTGGGGGCTGAAGAGATATATAGCATACTGTATAAGTAAAATTTTCACATATGTAGACTAAATCCTCCGAAGACCTTGAAAATAAGGTCAACGTGATCAAAATCTATTATGCTCTTATGTTTGTCCTAATGATATATCCATGCAAGTTTGGTGAAATTGGTTCAAGAAATATTGTGGGTACAAGAAATTGTCATGCTGACGCAGACCACAGAAGGTCAAGTCTAAGGCCTCTTGTGACCTTGAAAATGGGGTCAAAGTCACCAAAACCTAATCAACTTTTTAGACATCTTTACAAACCAAGGGTACTAAGACCACTATGCAATCCAAGGGTACTAAGACCACTTTGTTCCTTACATACATAAGAAACAAAGTGGCCTTAGTACCCTTGACTTGCAAAGATGCTATTTGGCTTGTCCAAACGATATATCCATGGAAATTTGGTAAAATTTGACCCACTTATTCAAAAATACGGCAGATACTTACTGCCTTGTGCACAGAAACTGACTTCCCTTGGGTAAACCTGTTATAGCAAAATGTTGAGAGTCAGTGTTGAATCAATGTTAAATTATACATTGAATTGAAATGAATTGAATCGAAGCCTCTATATTCCTTCAAGGAAAATTACCGAATTTGATGAAAAAAGTGATTAAAGTGCGATGAAAGTGCGATAGATCCCGAAGCAGGATCTACGCTGTTTGTCATTACAACTGCATCTTTTAGAAGACAACTTGTCCCACTTTCAGAAGACAACTCGCCCCATATTCTCAGACACTCACCTTACTAGAATATCTACGTTCTTGTCCCCGATGCAGAACACAACTCGCCCCCTCCCCCACCCCTGTGCCCCCCCCCCCCCCAAAAAAAGGAAGAGCTTCGCCGTGACCCTGGTTGTGAATGGGTGGACCTTGGTAAATACATTAAATACCCAAAGCACTTCAACGATAACCTGGTACACCCAGGGGCTGAGCAGCGAGGTTTTGAGGGTTCTGCAGCTGCAGAGTAATTATCAAACTGTGGCTGGGAGGCATGCTAAAATCATGCATTAATGCTTATTAGTATTTGTTGTTCCCTTTAGGGACCGATCATAAGAATAAGGGCATGGGTTAGCTTGCATTTGCAAACCAGTGCCTGGAGCATGTTACCCTGTTCATCTATGGTACAGATGCAAACATCCCTGTAATACATGCTTTTATTCGCACTTTTGAAAGTTTGATAAATACCAAGAGCCTATCACACAATTGTGATGTGCTACTTGTAAATACTTATTGATAGAGTCACATTATAAATGAATGCAAGTTAATAAATGGCTAAAAGTTCTTTGCTAAGAAGTTCACAAAGGAGGTCTAGGGGGCAACGCCCCCCCCCCCCCCCCAGAAGCCAAAGCAATTTCCCGATTTTAATGGCAATTTTAAGATTGGAAAAAAATAGAGCAAAACTAGGACTGATGATAAAAGAAATAACGGGTTGTTTTTTTAGGAATTTTGCCTCCTTTTAGAGTGTTTATTTTGCCATAATGGCTTTGTGTCCCACAAGCTAGTGACTCTTTTGCAATTCAGTTTTTAGATAGTAGAAACATTTACTTCGTAATGCGGCTGATCAATAATACATGTATGTGAATGTTGTATAGGATTTTTTTTTGGTAAAATGTATGAACATATGATATGTGTATGGGGGTGGGGGTGGGGGGGGGGGGGTGCTGCTGGTGTAAAAAATAATTTGTAGATATTAAAACATTACTATAAATATGGGGAGTCTGCGTCCCGAGAAGCCAGTGACATTTTAAAAACTCAATTCAAATGGAATTATCTGCAGACTTTTCTTAAGAAATTTTGGGTGGAGCCAGGTTTTTTTTTTCATTGTTTTTCGATGTCTGATTTTTTAAAATCCCCTCATGAGCTAATTTATTTTTTTTCTTGCATATCCAAAGCCCCCCCCCCCCCAGAATATCAAATGGTCGGTCCCTTAGTGCCTAACGGGACAGGGTTTTGACAGATTTATGAGTAAGAGCAAGCTGTCTCTTGTATTTTTTGTGGGATGCCTTCTGAAAGGGTACGTGTGTGTTGGGGGAGGGGGGGGGCGGGGGGCGTCGTCCGGGACTGAATTCTTTAGAAGGGCGAGTGGTCTCAGAATGTGGAGCGCGTTGTCTTGGGGGAAGTTGTCTGGGGGAGTTGGGGAGTTGTCTCAGAATGTTGGGCGAGTTGTCACCTGAAGGAGGGGCGACTTGTCTTGGGGCGAGATTTTTGTGGGGCGAGTTGTCTTGGGGCGAGTTGTCCGTAATTCGACTAAAGCATGTAGGTTTCACTTGAAATATTTATTATCATTCCGCTTGCTCTTTCTTGTTCCACTATTAAAAAAACAGCCGGTCAATCACTCAATGTTTTTCGTTTGTCAAACTTTGTGGTTTACTCGAGTACCAGTGTCTTTGTTTTGCTTTCTCTTGTTCGTTCTCGGTGTGTAGCCTAAATTCAGAAGCCCAAAAAATCACAGGCAGGCAGACTTACGCAAAAACTTAATAAATGCACAGTATGCTAAATGATTACAAACTTTACTGTACCATAAATGAAGAAACAGTTGATCTCAACTGGCTCAAGTCGATCCAGCAGAAAAATGTCCGTGTGTTGACAAACGCACGTGCTGTAAAAAAATGACCAACTTCATTATCGATTTTCAACGTAAATAGACTTTCTCCCGTAGATATACCTCGCTGAAAGACGGTCGAATGTATGAACTACGGTTCAGTTATAATCGCATCTAATTTGGTTTTTGGGACAATTTTCTTTGCAAAATAACTTTGGGGTACTGTCTTAGGGTTTTAATTTTCTGAAAAACGGTTGTCAAATTGTGATCGTTGTTTTGGGTGTGCAAACTGCATTGAGGTACCGATATGCATCTGATTTCAATAATAAAACATAAAATTTCATTGTGATCTGGTCCGTCAGAAAACCACGACTGCATATCTTTTCAAATGAGCATTATTTTGGGGCTGTTTCTGACAAAAATTTCCCGCCATTTTTCTCCGGCGAAAAAAGGGATTACTTTTTTGTGCGTAGACGACCAGTCAGAAAATGAATTACTCAAATGTGATGAGTCTGCGTTCCCACTGTAATGGGTGTGAGGTGCAGATAGAAAAATCCGTAACGAGGATCACTGTTCGGCATCACGAGACTTTTTCTCTCCGCACCTAACACCCATGATAGATACCTTTTCTTGCACACTACGTTCTATTTTAACTTAAAACTTGTTAAAATGCGTAATTTTAGTGCTTGAGAGGCTTCTATTTGATTTTGAAAGCAGGCGCCGTTTTATCGATCGCCTTTCGGTTTTTTACGTCAACGTCCGGCGTGCATAAACTTATGTCATTTTTACCGTCTTCGTGACGTCATCATATCAAACGCCAACGTCACTTAACGACGCAGATACGCGACCTCCAATACAACCAATGCATTGAATGCTCGTGATTTTATCCGGTCCTGGGTGAGATAACATTGGTGAGATTATAAGTATCTTTCATGGGTATGGGTGTGGATAGAAAATTCCGTCACGAGGGTCACTGTTCGGCATCACGAGGCTTGCCGAGATAGATACTTTTTCTTGCATATCACGTTTTGTTCAAACTTTAGAACTTATTAATTGCGAAATTCTAATCCTTGAGAGGTATCCTTTTAATTTTGAAAGAAGGCGCCGCATTCAACGACCGCCATTCGGCTCTTAACGTTAACGACAGGCGTGCAGAAACTGACGTCATTTTTGCCGTCTTCGTGACGTCATCATCTAAAAAGCCAACGTCACTTGACGACGCAGGTACGTGAGCTCCTATACAACCAAAGCATTGACTGCTCGTGATTTTTATCCGGTCCTGGGTGAGATAACATGGGTGAGATAAGATTTGTAGGTACCGATGTAGCACGCGGATATCCTTATCTGGTGTGCAAGAAAAGATTTGTAGGTACAGGGGAAACACGTGGATATCCTAAACCGGTGTGCACGAAGTAAGTTTCTTCTGAAGTGGCGCCTACGTCATAGCAAGCAAACTGTAACTAGTGCACTGGCTCAGTCCGTTTTTTTGTCATATGTGAAGAGTACTGGTGACTGCCCCTGGCCTTCAACTTATTTCTTGTGTATATTATTGAGAACTTGAATAGGCTTCGTTTAATTTTTCAACCATGATATTAAGGTATGTGGGTTCCCTTTATGTTTTCCTTCATTTTTACAAAGGATAAAAACTTAAGCGACTGCCTGTTTACATCTCTTGCATCCTCCATGTTTTCCACATTGTTTGAAAGGCAAGTAGATTTAATGACTTCCTGATTGCTTCCTTGAATGATTAGGCCCTTGCAAAATGTAGTCTACTCGTTATTGAAAAAAATTCCTCATTGGGAAGCAAATTCTTACCTATATAAGATTTGACCCTCATTGAGCAAGGAGGCAAATATAAATTGGGCAGACTTGCCTAGAGGGAGTACAAATTCACCTTAAATGATTTATCAGGAAATAACATGTTCGTGCTATTCTTTGAGAAAATCTGGCCTTTGATAGCTCAAATTACACTTAACCTTTTACTGTACTAAGATATACATGTATATTTCATTGTGATTTTTTTTTCAAATAAGAAATTATGGTGTACGGGTACATCATTTTAGTTTTTCCTTCATTTTTTTAAGGGGAGCAACTAAGTGACTTCCTGTTTGCTTCCTCTTATTTGTCTACCGTTGTTACAAAGGAGAACAACTTTAATGACTTCCTTTTTGCTGCCCTTATGTTTCTCCACATTTTTTACTCAGGGTAACAACTTAAGTGACCTCTTCTTTTGCTTCCTTTGATTCTGAAGCCTTACAAAATGAAGTTTATTTGGTGAAGAAAAAATGCTGTTAGGGGAGCAAATTCTGGCCTTTATGAGTTGAGCACCATGAGTTGAGAAAGGAGATGAAAATACCAGAGTTGCTGCCACTAGGAGTGTAACCATTTGCTGTGCATGGTTTAAGAATGAATTACACGTGTACGTATTATTGCTTGAGAAAATCTGGTTTCTGATTACCCAAATTACACTAGCTCTTTTTGGCTATTGGTATTTTGCGGAACGGAACGGAATCGCAACTACCCTCCGTCCTGCACCGTACCCACTCACCTTCTGGGTCTCCCAAACTAACAATAATTGATTATTATAAAAAAATAATTATTATTGATTATTATAAAAAATTGGCTGCTAAATTTGCATATAATTTTACGGAATAAAGCAATTGATATACTCCCTTATCAATCTTATACCGTAAATTAACATTGCGTTTTGAACGGAACGGAACTGCTTCCCCCGTACTCAACCACCTTCCTGGTTTTTCAGATCCTCCCGTGTCAATCTTTTAAATTCACATTGCGTTTTATTCCGTAAAAAGTTTATGTTCCGTTCCGTTCCGTCACGTTCCATTCCGCAAAATACCAATAGACCTCTTGTACTAGTATTAAAGTATACATGTATGTTCCATGTGATTCTTTTTCAAAAATAGAATTATGTTATATGGTACACATTTACATTTTTACGCCCCTAACTTCCAAGAAATTTCTTCCTGGTTGTCTGTGCGTCCATTCATGCGTCCGTCCACTCCTCTCGCATACCATATCTTATTAGCCATGCATGCTAGTTTGAAATCTAAAATGCATTTTCATCAATTAAAGATAGCTGACCTGTATTGTTCTCTTGTCCGAATTTCCTCGTTTGGAATTATGCCAATCAAAAATGCAATGAAATCTTTTCAGCATGATATCTCAGAAAGTGTTTGAGCTAGGGACTTTAAACTTGGTCAGCGGATTAGGGATGATAACAAAAATCTTATTATTATCTACGAATTCTGTTAAATTTTGATGAAGTTATTGCCCTTTGGTTTTTTTTATTTTTTTTTTTTTATTTTTACTTGTCAGCAAGATATCTCAAAAAGTATTGCAGCTAGGGATTCGAAACTTCGTCAGTTTTTTTGAGATGATAAGTAGATGAAATATCCAGTTTTTTGAACGAATTTCTTCAACTATTGTTTTAGTTATGGCCATTGAAAATTTCGGAAGTTTTAACTTGTAGGCAAGATATTTCAAAATGTATTGTAGCTAGGGACTTGAAACATGGTCAGCTGATATTGCATTTTATGAGTAAATTAAACGATTAATTTTGAACAAATTCCGTGAAATCTTTGTTGGAGTTATGGCCTTTTGAAAATTTTGTCAGCAAGATATCTAAAAATAGTATCTGTGTTATGGTCTAGAAGCTTAGTCAGTTGGTTACAGATGGTGAGTTGATGAACTAATTAACTTTTGAACGAATTCCATCAAGTTTTATCTGAGTTATGGCCCGTTGAAATTTCGACAAAAAGTATTTGAGCTAGGGACTTGAAACTTGGTCAGCTGATTGAAGATGATGAGTAGATTAACTCATTATGTTTCGAACACATTTCGTCCTTGTTTTTTTTCAGTACAGACCATACCCTTCAGTGGCCTGTCCCTTTAAGGGACGGGCATATGATTGTGGGCATAGTATTTTACAAAAGCATTTTCTAAGTCCTCCATGTTTACATAGGGAACAACTTAAGTGACTTCATGTTTCTGTTTTATTTTTACAAAAGCAAATAAATTTAGTGACTTCCTGTTTACCTCCTGAGATGATGAGGCTGTTCTAAAATGGAGCAAATTGATTTGCTTCTGGGGAAGCAAATTGTTACTTTTAATAGTTGACCCCTATTGAGAAAGTAGGCAAAATGAAATGACAGAATTGCTATCCCTGCGATTGTACCGATTCATCTTAAATGAGTGAGGGACTATATGAAGGTGGGGATCGGCTTGCCTTCCAGCCATTCTCATTATCACAGTATCAGAACTCACTGTACCAGCTCTTCCGGTTTTCATAGCGTTGAATCGAGAGAAAAACATTTCCAGAAATCGGAAATCATATTGTTTTGAGATTTTATCCGGAATCTGCTGCGTCATTTATAGCTATTCAGCTATGAAAATGTAAAGAGGTAAGTTTAATATAATTTGCTCTTCGGTCTTTTATTTTATTGACCTGTACAATGAAAAACTCATTGCCGTTACAGAAATCTTATTCCGAACAGCTTTATTTAAAACGAGTTTGTGTCGAGCATAACCTAGCTATCATCTTATTATTTAAACTAACAAGCTGTAGATTGATAACGCCTTCCGTTTATTTTAAAGATTTTTTATAAAACATGTATGAATATGCTCAAAATATTGTACCAATTACTACCCACCCATACACTACATTGTACAGGGCAATAAAGTAAAAGACCGAAGAGCAATTTATATTAAACTTACCTCTTTACCTTTTCGAAGCTGAATAACTATAAATGACGCAGCAGATTCCGGATAAACTCTCAAAACATATTGATTTCCGACTTCCGGTTATAAGCGAATGTTTGTACTCTTGATTCAACGCTATGAAAACCGGAAGAGCTGGTACAGTGAGTTCGGATACTGTGATTATATAAGGTTGTAAAACAAAAGGCAATCCACTGAATCCGGAGTTCTTTGGTACCGTAGTAAGGGAGGTATTTTGTCTGCATGATCACAAGGTATAGGCAAACATGTAACATACCAGTCTGCCAGTGTTAATGGACTGGTTAGTTAAATTCATGTTACTGAAGCAAAACTGTCACCTCAGAAGTAACACTCTCTATATAGCTGAACCTAGAAGATTAAACTGTATATACTTAAGGACACAGGTTCTGCACGGATGTTAAGTAAACATCCGTGCAGTACTTTTGTCCTTAAGGACAGCTAAATGCGACGCTCGTCAAAATGGTAGCACCTCTATTTTCATATTATTTTTTTTATTTTATGTTCCTTATCTATGACTGTCTCTTCGTCCTCTTGTCTTCTTTTGCTCTGTGTGTTGCCTTTATAGTTTTCAATTTCCATATGAGCCGCAACACGACAAAACCTACAAAATGGCATGTGTGCCCAGCGAAGACTCAGATCAGCCTGGGCATCCGCCCAGTCTGATCAGAGTCTTCGCTGTGCACTTAAGCGGTAGCTTAGAGTCTCAATCGGAACACCGCTCGGCCAATTCCGTGAATCAACAGTCTGATTCATGGAATTGGCCGAGGAGTTCCGAATGCTTAGAGTCTAAGCTACTTCCATGCTTCCAAGGACTCTGAACAAAATGGCTGGATGCCAAGGCTGATCTAAATCTTCGATGGGCGCACATGCTACTTGTTGGTTTTGTCGTGTCGTGGCTCATTTGATGTTAAGGACTCGATGCGGAAACCGATTGTGTGTGTACTAGAAGATGTTATACATATAGAATGGTGTCACGAGTATTTAGGGTACCCTTCGAGGGGGGGGGGGGGCGGGGGTTGCCCCGAGAAGGGTATCCTAAATATGAGTGACACCATTTTATATGTATTTTGTATCATGGCAGCCAATAGCCTTTGTCTATTTTGAATTCAAACCAGCTCTTATCAGGTTGTTAATGAAGAGTGGCATATCTGTGTAATTATATCCACCACAGCTGCTTTTTGTTCTTGACCTGAAGGTCAAATAAATCACTTAAAACAATTAGCATCTACTGGAAGTAACTAAAAATTGTGCCTACATTTTGCACTGAATTTATTTTACATTGATACAAATGATGAGTTTGAACAAACTGATTTTGTAAGGATGACATATTGTGCAGTCTGAAAGAGCATTATGATCTTTTGCTCATTCAGCTGCCTAACCTGGTCTATATTATTTGCCAAACATTTAGGGTTACTGTGGTAGAGTTTGCTGAACACTACAAGATAAATTGTCTCTGTAATCTCAGAATATTTTAATCAAAATTAAACTGAGTTGTGCACAACAAAATGGGTCTTCAGGCATGCGCAAACTGCCGAAGCCCGGATCAGTGTGCAGTCTGATCAGAGTCTTTGATTTGCACAATACAGATCCCTCAGGTTCCATTAATTGTTAATATGACACTGGCCATAATGAGCAGATGCACAGACTCGTATGAATGTATGCTGTATGCAAATGCAGCAAGACTCTTATATCCTAGTGCTGCTCAGTTGTTCAATATAAATCAGACTTGACAGAACCGTGTTATAAGTTGCCCGTGCAGTATATCTCTGATTTCCGCACAGCTATCCAGGCACACTTCAATGTAAAATGAATGCAAAGTTTAGCTCCGCCTACCTCAGAATTGTCTTACAGTGCAAGTTAATAAAGTTAATGAACGGGCGACTTCAAAGGAAAATACAGGAAGCCATGATACAAAGCCTAGTAATTTACTTGGCGAGTTTAAAAGGAAATCACCCCATAAAAACTGCAATTGAGTTTTTGCTGAAACTTCTTTCAGTGGTAGAATATTATATCCTGAGTGAAAAAAAATGAAATAAAAAATGGGGTCATCGTACTATTTTTTGAGATAATGCAGCGCCATCTATATGCCTGCGTGAAGCATGTCTATGTTTATTACGAAGACTATCCGAGAAAATGGATGACCGATCGTTTCGAAATAAAGATGATTAATTAACTCCTCTTTCTTGTGTCTTTGTTTGAACATCAAAGGTGTCATCGTCGTATGTCTCATTATATAGTTTTTTTTTTCAGTTTTTCTTTTCCCGCCATTTTTCCATTATTGGTAAAAACGTAGAATTTCTTCAATGTAAAAAGTTCCACTATTGCAATTTTTATATACTTTTGATATAGAAAAGGGTGATCTACCCCGTGCAAATAAGCAAATAGAAATATAGGTCACCGACGTGTTTCACAGAAACATCGGCAAAGCTTGGTCCGTCGTGCATTATTTAGCATTAGTGCTAAGACCAATTTTCGAGGATGCACAGCCTGATACTTCTTTCCCGTTCGCATCGACAATCTATAAATCCTGTGGAAAGTCTAGGGCAATTAGTGAAAAATAAGAGATTCGCCGCCTAGCTACGCCTCTCAGAATCATTCTGAAACTTTGCAGAGTTCATCTTCATGGTCTGTAAATGTGCATGAGACTACGGGGTTATGGTAAAATAATTTTGTTATAGTTTTGCGTTTGGAATGTCGTAATTTTCAGGCTGCATGAGGAAGGTCTAGCAGGCTTGAAGACTGAGTTACTTCCCTTGGAAAGGCTATCTTCGTCTGCAGAAAAAAAAACTAACAGTAAACATTTAGATCAGCCTGTGCATTGTGGGAACTTAACTTAATGACATGACCTAACAGTAAAAGCCTGTGCATTTGCTCAGTCTGATCTCCGCTTTCATTGTTTGCATTGGTATTTAATGACTCAAGCCAAGGGTACTAAGTCCTTATTTGCACTTATGCTTGCATTAAGTAATTAAGAGAGTCAAAACGCATTTGCAGTTTTCACATCCTCTCTTGCCTGATAGATAATTCCTAAAACTTTACACACCACCTTAAAACAACTGGCGTTCTCTATTCCATATAAAATTCTTCAGCCTCATTTTCTTCTTTTTTATCCAGGTGAGGTTGGGCCCGTAAAATCGATTTAAGCCCCCCAGTAATTCATTACTGACCGTTCCAAGGCGGTAGTTCTGTTGTGGTTCTCCGTTGCCTGTTTTTGGTGTCAGAGTTTCTGTGATGTTTTACCTTATGTATGTTCTTATTATTTTTGGTTCGGTTTGGGTTGCTGAGTGGCCACCTTTTGGGAACAAGCTGCTCACTCGGTTGGCCATATGTTCTCTGTATCTTGATTATTTGTAATCTTAGTTGTTTCCAACTATGGTTTGAGGGCTAGATTTGGATTTTGATTGTTTCAGTTCCTGGTCTTTGCATACTTTTTACTCATATATTTACCATTTTTTGTCGTTTTTGTCATATGTTTGTTGGTTAAGCTTTAAAATACCGGACTTTCTTTTTCACTGACTTTTTCTACTGATACATAAATGTGGCGGGTGTATTATGATAGGCAGGTGATGCTTGCTACTCGCGAGCACCTGATCACACCTCAATTTCGTAGCCCATATATGTGTATCCTTAATATTCCGGAATTTTCAATATCGAAAGGACTTACGAGTTCGGACCGTTATGATTTGGGAACTTTGACCACTTTCATTTCAACAAAGCGTCCATTCAGGTGTCATGTTGTCTTCGAAAGTGCCGTAAACGTTTTAGAGTTACAGCAAACGACTTCATGATAATCATAGCAGGAAACAATGACGCTGCGTCAAAATGTATGCGCACGAACATTGAGGTGATTTCCCTTTAAGTGTTCACCTCTTTAATCTTCTGACGTTTTATTGAGATAGAATAAACAGCTTATGGTTGATGTATTGCTAACTTTGAACCTCACTTTGTAAAAACAAATATAAGTTATGCCTGGTTTGGTCGGTAAAATATTAGTGGAGCATAGAGGCGCAGTTGTTAGTGCGCCCGACTCATTCTCGAAGAGTCCCGAGTACGAATCCAGCCAGGTTCCTTGCGTTGAGACCTAAATTGTCCCAATTAGCCGCAAAACGTCGCAAAAAAAAGACATAAAGAGCTTAATTTTGTTGTTGATTAAAAGAGACTATTATCAATAAAAAGTATCGTAATTATTAATATTATTATTATTATTATACTCTGCTAATGTATAGTAATTCTTCATTTATCCATAGCTGAGTTTGACGGTGAGGCTTGAGAATGGCCTGGCCTGGGTGCCTCAACTTTACAATGAAATCTGTACTTACAGAGTCACCTCTCATTTAACGAAAATACGCCGTTCCAATATCTTTTTAGTGACTGTACTGAAATTAGCTATCTTTTGAACTCCGTTTGTTTACGATTTGACTTTTGCCAACTTCTAAATCGTTTCAACAAGGAAGCCGAATTTGGTACAGATAGTATTTGGTGTGTTAATACTGGTGTATTATGCTTCGTAGTTCCCAAAGTAGTATAAAGGGACAATGATTAGGAACTGTTCAACCACCAAGCGGGCACATGAGGTCGAAATGACGACATACTGACATCAATGCGATATCATTGCGTTATGACGTCATGTGCCTGCTGGGCAATTTACTTCCTCATCATGTTTCAATACAATTTACATGAATTACCGAGGCAAACATGAAGTCACAAAATTTGTCGCCCTTGGTGAAAAAGTGGAGATACATGGTGGTGTATCCATACACTGGAAGCAAAAGGACTCCCTGTGGTTCAGTTGGTTAAGCGCTGGCCTGCTAATCTGGCAGTCTCGAGTTCGAGTTTTGCCTTTAGCGGAAATCTTTCAAACGTCAAATTGGTTCCGTAGCACACAGGTTTTCACCATCACACTTCCATTGTCCTGAAGTACTGTTGAGAGGACGCAACGTCTAAAATCATCTATCCATCCATCCATCTGAAAGAAAAGATTATAAAAAAGGAAATAATTATTTTCAGAAAAATTTTATTTGAAAAGCTAGGCAAAACTGGGAAAAGTTTTTTACTACAATTACACGTCAAATATTACAATTGCGGATAGATTTCATTTTAAGATGCATGCAAACACCTGAAATAAAGTCCAAAACTTTCAATTCTAGATAACATAAAATTATTTGGTTAGTTAGCCCACAGGAGACTGACGCTCTATCAATAAAAACAAAACATTCAAATACCCTTCAATAACAACGAATTATTATATATAAGAGAAGGATTTCAACGCCAAATGTGTTAGGGTTGACGTGTGTTTATTTATGGCTGATAACAGAAAACCCTTACCAACACTGTACAAGGCCTTCAGAAAAACTCTTTATCTTCATATCGTTACAAGTGCTTTTTGCAAACAACAAGGTTTGCTGTTTGTACCGCGTCATTTTTGCTGGGTTTATTTCGTTTCCGTGTTCGGTTTGGCGAACTATGGCCTACTTCGCTTGGGGCTAAATCCGCGGCTATAGCCGCTGTTCCATTAATTAGTCATTCCCCACGTTCCCTGCATTCTTCCAATCAAATGTTAGCGACCATTTCCGTGATCTTCCGACTAGGTCTAATACATATTTGCTGATTGGTCAAAATTTCTCATCCGGGTATTTAATGGCTATAGCCGCGGCCATTCTCAGAGGTATGGTCTGAGCTATAGCCGAAACCGAACGTCAGTAGCTTGGCCCCTCGTGTCAACTAGTGCATGACGTCAGCATTGTCCCGCAACTCAATAACATTTTCGAGTCCGTGTTACTCGGGTCGAAATTTGGCGCATGCACACCAAGGTACTAAAGGAACTCGAGTACTGCGCATGCAGTTCCGAACACTTCGAGTAAAGAACAAAATGGCGACGACCATTAAGTCCAGAGTCCTATTCTAACAATTTTCTTTTAAAACTCGGATTTGGTTTAAACAATATTTTATTCATACAAAATATACTGGCGGGACATATACATGTAATATTCATTGAGGATCTAAACGGAAGCATATTGCTTATAGAGCTAATTTCCTAAAACTCGGATTTGTATATTTACAAAAGTCAGAACTCACAAGAAATTTTAAATTGTAAAGGGAAAACAAACAATATAAAAAAGGCTTCAGCAGAAGTACACTTTTCGCCATCTTTACCCCAGGGTACCCGCAGGTGAGGTTACAGTAGTCCAGTAAACGCGAATATGTGCGTATGCATGTTGAGGTTACTCTTGCCGTTCAGTCAGTAACTCGAGTTACTCGAGTTGTAAAACCGAAGCTGCTCCAAGTCGATTTGATGACGTCATATTATGGTTCTCCAAAACAACAAGGAAGTGTAATAAACGTCAGGAAAAAGACTTAATAAAACAAACTGACACATTTTGAGTGAAAAGAACCCGTATTGATACGAGGATATAAAAAAATTCTATACGTATCATGCAAGGTTGGTATCTGTAGCCCAATAGGCGCCACAAAAATGCCTGTAAGCGCACCAGCAGGTCTCCCTTACCACTTTCGGCGTTGAATTCCTACTTCCTCTATCATATAGTCTGTATATTAAGCATCAGAAGCTCTTGTATTAGTTCCATGGATGCAACGTCAATGTCCTGTGGTTAGCCATCTAATAAAGACGCGACAAGCCTATCCCAAAATGCCTGTCTAAATTCATCTTCTTGCGGATAGTCTATGTATGTTTTATGTTGCATTACATTCAGAACCTCAAGGGGTATCATTTTTGTTGGTATGTTTTCTTTCTTCATAACACATATAACACTCTCCCCTCTGCTAATAGCCTCCATTCTATCCATGTTCAGCTCATACATACACCACTGACTTTTCAAGAAATTTTTTGACAGAACAACGAGAGTCTTACGCGAGTTTGTGATGGCTTTAACAATGTTGTCACCGACGAACTCTCCTGCAATGAAGTCTCTGTCGTGTACTAGAAGAGTCATATTTTTGTCATTTTCCAGTTTCTCTACAATTTCATTTTTAACAAAACCCCTGTCTTCATCAGCGTAAGAAACAAAAACATCGTATAATCGTACCTGTGACGTTCATTAGGTAATGGCGTATAACCCTTGACTTTAAACTTAGTCATATAATACATGTAGCGAAGGTTCCACCTGAATCGATAAACTACTGCAGAGACAGTTATAGTAATTGAAAGCAACGTCAGCGTTAGAGAAACCACTAAAAGAAGCATGTAACTGCTGCATTCTTTTGTCAGTTTATGGTAAATATCTGACATTTGATCTCTGTTCGAGAGCGCAATAAATTATTGAACTTCCGTTATTAAAGAAACAAGTTACCCGACTTAAATCAACACGCGTATGAATCATCCAGCTTAGAAAATCTTGGTGTGTGATATTGCATGTGCATTTAAAGTTGTTCTCCTCTAAATTCACCGTTAAATTCGTTAATGGTGCCAGACGATCAAAATTTTCTCTGACTGGTTTTGGAATAGACTCCAGCAAATTATCCCTCAGGCTTAAATATTCTAGTTTTATCATATGATCAAATCTGACATGGAAATCTACCAGCATGTTTTGAGACAAATTTAACGTTTGTAGGTTTACCAAACCGTCGAATATTCCGAAAGGAAGTGTTCTTATTTTATTGTTTGTCAGATCAAGATTTCTAAGCTTAGACTGAGCTTGAAATGTTTTTCCATTTTCGTCTTTTTCAAGAGCAAACCCTAGGAAATTTGTTGACAAATTTAGATGCTGCAAATTGGTCATGTATTGTATTGCGGATTGGGAAATGTTTTGGCAGTAGTTACATGATAAATCAAAAAAGCTTACGTTATCAAAACCTATTAAAGGTCCTATCAGTTGCGGCACTATGTTATTGTTCATCAGAATATACGTTAAATTATTATTTGGTGTTAGCAGTATAGTTTCGTAAATTGATTGTTCAAAGTTTGAGTTGCTTATATCAATGTAAGACAAGTTTTGTGGAAAAACAGCGACAGTTTTCAAATTGTTAGATTCAAATTGTTTATATTGTCTGTCAGCAGAACCATAAAATGGCTGAGTATTTTTGTTGAAAGAAACAACCTTTTTATTTATCAATTCATTAATTTCAGATGAAATATCGTTTGGAGATCTGCCTTTGATCCAATTATAAAACTGATCAAAAAAGTGGGATTGACCCATGTCAGAGAGTATTAATTTTTTAAGTTTTGGTGCAGGAAAATGTTCAGACAAATAGTCAATATAATTGTCATACACGAAAATGTTTGCTTTCAATGACCAAGTTTCAAGCGTCCGAGGTATGCAATCCACCGCTTTGGCTTCAAAAGTGGCTATTCTGTTGGAATCTAAGTATAGGTCCGTTATATTTGTTTTGTTCAAAAATTCAAGTTGCTGTTCCGTTACGGTGTTGCATGGTCCATGGACCTTGTGAATACTGTTCAGTCTCAATATTTTTATCCTTGTGAATGTCAGTCCGTACGATATATTTCGCAACTTATTGAACGTTAGATATCTGTTTCCGGACATATCAAGGTATGTAAGGCTTGTTAAAGTAACAAATGTGCCTTTTTCAACATAAGAAATATTACAGTACTGCAGATCCAAATGCGTAAGAGACTTCAGATTGCCAAAGGAATGTGTGCCTATGAATTCGATACCATGATTCCACGACATATTCAAAAATTGAAGCTTTGGGTAAATTAAAAATGGTGACTGCCCTAGCTGTTCAATTTTATTTTGGCTCAGGTCAATGAAGTTTGTATTGTTTGGAAGATGCTTAGGCACAGAAGTTAAGTTTCTGTTCGAACAGTCCACACGTGTCGATCGTACGTGTGTAATGTTGAAATAACACGTGCATTGCTTCTCTAGTGGACAGGGCTGGCCAATGTTTCCAGTTTCCATTTGAAAAGGCAATAGAATATCACTCTGTGTCGCTCCATGGATTTTCACTTCCATATATAGTAGTAGCACGACAAACACGTAGTTGTTCAGAGCAGCCATATTTATTCTCCTGAAACAAGAATATTTAACTTAGCATAAGTTATATTAAAAGCAACGTCAAATAATTAATATAAAGATCTAGGATATATAACAATCACAGTCCGCAGCTAACCATCGACAACAAGAGGTAGAGGGTAGAGAAAAAGGACAAACACAAACGGGCAAAACAAACACACGATAGCCAGCTCCCTCTTCCCCATGTGATGTGATCAGAACGCCGAGACAAACGCACAAACGAGGACAAGAGCAAGAGAAGACTTGAAAACATAAAGCGGCCCGCTGTATGAGCCACATTGCTACACATAGAATTAAGAACAACATCGGAACTGCCAAATTGAAACAGTCATATTATTTCAATGACTAAATACTTCCATTCAAACAGAAACATATGGAAATACCTGGGGCCGTATTTATAAAACGAATTTAGTGGTTGCTATGCTTATGCTAACGCTAAATGTCTTTGAAGGAGAATCCCTGCAACTATGAAATTTACTCTGGAGGAACTCTGAAAAAGACTGTTCCTCCAGAGCAAATTTCATAGATGTAGGGAATCTCCTTTATAGAAATTTAGCCTTAGAAACAGCATAGCATCGACTTAAGTGGTTTTATAAATACGGCCCCAGGATCACTTCTTGTACCAGGGCATGTCAAACTGACATGAATCTTAACGGATTTTAGCTTCCATTAGGTCTGGATGGTAATAGCTTGATGCAATTTCTCGCTGTAATGGACAACACCTTCTTGATGCCTTTGCCCATCGTCGTTCTCGGATCATGGGGTATTGAAGTGGTTAATTGGGTGACGCCTACGCTTGCGAGTTACATTTGCTGCTAACGTCAGCATGTGTTCACACAGACGAACAACTTACTAATGTTTTGAATCATTGCAGAAGCTAAGGCCAAGGTTTAGACACTTCGGCCATAGATCAGCTCGACCACTCCTAAATACCTCAATACGGTCCTAAACCATTTCTGTCCTAGTCACCTCGGCCAGAGTCATCTCGACCACGGATACTTTGGACAAGTCAACTTGGCCTCTAATACATTTAGTTCCAACAATATTTTATTCAATTAACTGTACTTATATGCATACATACAGCAATCATTTTGTCAATATACAGCAGTATGATAGTGATACATAAGTAAGTCATTGTTCTACCGGCGCTTGGGTTTCGATGTTATTTACGTTTGTTACGAGCCGATACCCCTGGTCAATCAGAAACTTTTTTCTACCCCGACAGGGGACCGTTCTGTCCTCCATTTTGCCAGGTGCTTACAGAGACATAAGTATGTCAGTAACAAAAACCATAAAACAAATCAGAGGCATGTATACTTCTTGGAAATAAGTCGACTTAGCATTATGTCTATGAGAAAATGTTTGATATTGCAAAACTGCTTTTAAGAAGTTTCTTTTAAGTTTTATTAGTATCCCCAGATGTACGATATAACCCTTACACGTTTAAATTCCACAACTGCAATTTAATCTATAGTGCAGCTGTAATGGGTATCGAGACTCAGGTTCGGTGTACCTGACCCGTATTCGGTTACCGCAGAGGAATGATATTCAAACCTCAAACCTGGTTCGTTTGCAGTCTGCAGCATCACATCATGAATTCCTTCCTGACAGTTCACAAATATCACTCGAGCCTATGAAAATACAACTCTTTCTTATGCAACCACTCAATTTTTCTGTTCTGTTATTTCCAGTCCCTCTCCTGGGTTAGCGAAGAAAGGATACAGTGGATGGAGAAGAGGCACACACAAGAAGAGGTGGGAAGACAACATCAAAGAAGGTGTACATGTCGTTATACCAAGTGTGTAAACTCGCCTCATGTATATAAACTTGCCAGTGTTGTATAAAAGGTGGGCTGGGGTTCTCTAAACCATGAAAATTAGTTTTTAATGAACTTTGTCGAAAAAAACATCTCGGCTGCATTAGTTCATGGGTTATGCTGTATGTTGGAGCAAAACAACTATATTTGTGATGGAGGAAAATGGAGTTCTAGATCCCCAAAATTAGGCCAAGTTCAAGGTAGTATATGACTTATTTAATAAAAGTTTATTTTTCATTAAACAACAAACATTTAAACTATAATATTCATATCTTATGTCTGTGTCTGAAAATCAGAACAAGAGTGAATATTGTATTTTGTTACACCTAAAATACAAACATACAAAGCACTCGTACTTTTTAGCCACCAAGTCATATTGACATTTAGAATTACCTTAAATATATCGTCGGAGCCAAGGGGCCGTTTTCATAAAACGACTTAAGTGGTTGCTATGCTGTTGCTAAGGCTAAATTTCTTTGAAGGAGATTCCCTACAACTATGAAATTTGCTCTGGAGGAACAGTCTTACAAAGACTGTTCCTCCAGATCAAATTCCGTAGTTGTAGGGAATCTCCTTTATAGATATTTAGATTTAGCAACCGCATAGCAACGACTTAAATGGCTTTATGAATACGGCCCAAGATCTACTGGCCCAAGTAACTGTAACAATAGCTTACCTTCCGTAGTACAATCTAGGTCAAGGTGTTTATGTGAAGTAGAATTTTCAATTTCTTTTAAAGCCACAATCTAAGTAAGAAGACAATAAAAACCACTGGGGTCGTAGTTTTAAAACGACTTCAGTGGTTGTTATGCTGTTGCTAACGCTAAATTTGTATGAACGAGATTCCCTACAACTATGAAATTTACTCTGAAGGAACGGTCCTTTTCAGACTGTTCCTTCAGAGTAAATTTCATAGTTGTAGGAAATCTCTTTCGTAGAAATTGAGCCTTAGCAACAGCATAGCAACGACTTAAGTCGTTTTATAAATTCGGCAACTGATGTATGACTATGAATGCCAAATCAGTGCAGCTCCAGTACCGCGATTTTCATGTCACACGAAGGCTGCAGCGCTTCTGCGACGATGTGATTGATTGATGTGATGCTTAACGTCCACGGTAAACAACTATGTCATGTCGGGACGGTCAGTTAACCTAACCACACTATTCCTGGGCAGGCTTAGACCTCCTAAGCGGTTTAGCCGTACTAAGTGCACATACTTTCGCTAGTAACTGACAACTGTCCTTCTTGAATCAGCGGAAGGAGAAACGAAAGTGTGTGGCCAGACCGGGTTTCGAACCCAGGACCTCTGACTTATGAGTCAGGTGCCCTACCGATTGCGCTACGCGGCCCGGCGCTTCTGCGACGCTGTAGACTTCCCAAGACATTTAACATAAATTGTTACCAAAATTAATGATAATATTTAATTAATCATATTGTTTCATTGATCAGTTGTCGTGTCGGTGAATATTTTTTTGTCTGTCAGTTTTTGTCTGCGAATTGACTTTCGGTGAGTTGTCTGTCGGTGAGTTGTCGTGTAGTGGTTTCATTGATTTAAGTTTTGTACGTTACACAAACTCAGTTTTACTGCAAACTGGCCTTACAATTAATACCAGTATATAAAACTGAGAAAGCCCCAAAACTTACAGTCAAATCTATCATAATCGGTAAGGTATTCGGATAAAATCAGAATGGTCCATTATCCACAATATTTTGCTGACTTTCAAAAGTTTGAAATTACCATTTACAGAAGATCTTCATTGGCTCGAGCTGGCTTGGGAACATGAAAATTATTCCCAGCCAAGCGCACATCTATCGAGGATTAGATTCCATACAAAGTAACTTCTAAGGACCAAGAAAAGATTTCTAGCTAGGCAGGGTTAAAGAGCCATCAGGGTTCGAGCCCTTGAAGTTCTGCTGTACTTTAAAGCGGGATATAGATTTCATAGTCGTGTTTATATAATACCGATGAAGAACTTGTAGTGCTTTTCTACTTGACCTATTCTATTCAAAGTTGTTTTTTTTTTTCAGCAAAATTGGATAATTGACTTGTGACGTCGCACGTAATACTATAGGTTTGAAATGCACCTGCGCCATGCTATCACAATTTTCATCGTTTGCATAAACATATCAACATCTATAAAGGTAAATGGTTCACTGCCTTGTTGCCGCTTTTTACACAAAAAGAGCAACATTTGAAACTTCCTGTTTGCTTTCCAGGTTCCAACGTAGCCAATTCGAATTAGGATATACTCGTAAATGAAAGAATTCGCTTCAATGGGAGTTATCGTTTTTCAGAGTTGATCCCTGCTAAAACGAGGGAGACAGAAAAAATAGCAGAGTTACTTCCCCCAAATGTGTACCATTGTAACAGAAAAAAACTGTACGCATTAACATATGTTTTGTTTGCAGCAAACATGACGGATGGCGGTTCCCTTACAATGACGCTAACAACCAATGCATGCAAAACTAAGAAGGAAAACTCTTACAGAATCTCTTTACTGGCCGTCCCAAGGCGGCAGTTCTGCATTGGTTCTTTTTGGTTGTTTTATGATGTGTGCCATTGATATAATGTTTGTGATGCTAAAGCTGGCGCGTTGACCACCTACATGAGAAATGGCCGTTCACATGTCTACCGCTGGTGATGCCTTCGGTGGTGACTAATAGACCTTTTTCACATTGTTTCTGCGCATGCGCATACCGCTCAGGTAACGCGTTATGTCCCGATAATCGGCGAGATATTATACAGATGGGGCATAAGATTTTCCGCTTTTGAGACTTTACATGTAATGAATGATCATATCCTTGTTTTAATCATTTATATTCTTATCAATTATTTGAAAAAATTCGTTTCTTTATTTTCTGCAATCTTGTTCATCAAATATTGTGAAGACTTGTCTTTATTTTACAAATAAAGCTGACTTTATTTTACAAATAAAGCTGATGATCCGCTTAAAATACGCACTCTGCAATTACACAGCCGCATTTTTATTCCTTTTTTTCTTTTGAACTTTAATTCATAGGATGAATGGCTTGAAAAATATATAGCAATACAAAACTCAGAAACAGGTATAAATCCTGACGTAAGTTATAGAGAAACTGAGCCAACTGTATTATTATATACGTTGAAATTAAGATACAAAAAACACAGAATATTTTTATTCCATTTGATTTTGCTCTATCAAATATACCTTTTCCAATCGAACCCCCTTTAATAAAAAAGTGCTATTAGAAATAAATCATCTGTAAATCACCTCATTATTAAAGTCATGAAAAAAAGTGATTAAATTTCGTTTCACAGCTCCAGGCTGCATAGACTCTAAAGACATTAATTAGATTGCAAAACAACGTTTGAAAAGCATTGATAGGCAGTGTGATGACATTAAACTTGTTTTCACACCTTCTGAAAACAGAGAATTAAGTAAGATTGACATGTTTATACAAGGGCTGACAACACATATCAATATTTATTTCCAAATTATGTAACAGTTAAATAATGGAATAAAATGAAATAAATAAAATAAAAAAGTGAAAAGGGATATATATGTTGAAAACAGCACAAAACTGCGATTTCTCTTAAAATAAAGGTAACGTTTTAAAAATAATTTAAACATGTGAAAGACTCATTTAACAGCATCATTCTTTTAACCAGAAACTGGAAGTAAATTTGGCCTTTTCGGTATTACTAAAAACAAAATTAACCTAAAAACCGGATTTTTTTCTTTTCAATAATTTTGAAATCTTTTAAAAACATCCATTCAATGATTTTAGTGATGAAACAGTACTGTTGATTATTAATCAGTGACAGGCTGAAACTAGAAATCAACTATGCTGCACTATGGAAAATGCAAGAACTTCCCTGTAGGTACTCTATTTTCAGTTTATTATGTCGGAAAAATAGATTTTTCAAAACAGCATAACGCATACACATTATAAAAAATGAATAAATATTTAACAGTAAACGATTTGAACGACAATAATCTGAAACCAATATATAACTAGAAATGTTTTTCAGAGAAAAACTGATGTCCCCCCCCCACCAGCCCATTTCCCATCCCCTCTAATGAATAAAAAGTCTGTACAAAGTATCTATGCAAGTTTGGACAAAATCCATCCGCCGGTTCTAAAGATATCCTACATAGACGACTATGTCCTTCAAAAAAGGGTCAAGGTCACCAACTACTAAACATGTCTTAAACCTGTCACAAGGATACATTCATGCAAGTCTGATGAATATCCATCCACTGGTTCAAGATATCGCATTTTAAGAGAGAAAATTACACATTTATAAGATAGCTTTTGACCTTGAAAATGGGTCGAGGTCATCAAAACACAGTACACTCTTGAGACTGTCCCATAGGTATATCTATGAAAGTAAAGTGGAAATCAAGCCAAAGGCAAAAGCGATACATCAATGTTAGTGAAATTTTCACATTTCTAAATCCTCCTGTGACCTTGAAAATGAGGCCAAGGTCACCAAAATTTGTTCAGCTCTTAAACTTGTCCAAATCATGTATCCGCGAAAGTTTGGCGAAATTCCATCCATTGGTTCAGGAGATATTATGGGTACAAGAAATTGCCATGTTAGTCCTGCAGTAACCTTTAAAATAATGTCAAGGTCACCAAAATGTAAACAGCTCATAAACTTGTCCCAATCATGTATTCAGGAAAGTTTGGTGAAATTCAATCAATTGGTTCAGGAGATGTAGTGGGTACAAGAAATTGTCATATAAGTCCTCCAGTGACCTTGATAATAAGGCCAATGTCACCAAAATCTAATCAGCTCTTACTCTTGTCCCAATTATATATCCATGCAAGTTTAGTGAAATTCCATCCATTGGTTCAAGAGATATCGCGCATACAAGAAATAGGGTACAAGAAATTGTCATCTAGGTCATTCAGTGACCTTAAAATAAGGTCAAGGTCACCAAAATCCAATCAGCTCTTACACTTGTCCCAATAATGTATCCATGTAAGATTGGTGAAATTCCATCCATTGGTTCAAGAGATATCGCGCATACAAGAATCTGTCACGCCGACGCCGACGCCGAGTGACCTTGAAAATGAGGTCAAGGTAACCAAAATCTAATCAGCTCTTACACTTGTCCCAATAATGCATCCGTGTAAGTTTGGTGAAATTCCATCCATTGGTTCAAGAGATATCGCGCATACAAGAAATTATCATCTAAGTCCTCCTGTGACCTTGAAAATAAGGATAAGGTCACCAAAATCCAATCAGCTCATAAGCTTGTCCCAATAATATATCCATGCAAGTTTGGTGAAATTCCACCCATTCAATAGATATCGCGCATACAAGAATCTGTCACGCCGACGCCGACGCCGAGTGACCTTGAAAATGAGGTCAAGGTAACCAAAATCTAATCAGCTCTTACACTTGTCCCAATGATGCATCCATGTAAGTTTGGTGAAATTCCATCTATTGGTTCAAGAGATATCGCGCATAAAAGAAATTATCATCTAAGTCCTCCTGTGACTTTGAAAATAAGGATAAGGTCACCAAAATCTAATCAGCTCATAAGCTTGTCCCAATAATATATCCATGCAAGTTTGGTGAAATTCCATCCATTGGTTCAAGAGATATCGCCCATACAAGAATCTGTCACGCCGACGCCGAGTGACCTTGAAAATGAGGTCAAGGTAACCAAAATCTAATCAGCTCTAACACTTGTCCCAACGATGCATCCATGTAAATTTGGTGAAATTCCATCCATTGGTTCAAGAGATATCGCGCATACAAGAAATTATCATCTAAGTCTTCCTGTGTGCTTGAAAATGAGGTCAAGGTCACCAAAATCTTATCAGCTCATAAGCTTGTCGTAATGATATATCCATGCAAGTTTGGTGAAATTCCGTCCATTGGTTCAAGAGATATCGCGCATACAAGAATCTGTCACGCCAACGCCGACGCCGACGCTGACGCCGACGACAACGGGATCCGCACTAAAAACAATATGTCCCCCTCACCTTTGGTGGGACATAATTATAAATATTTAATTAGTTTATCATCAAAAAGCTTATAGATTTATATTGTTGTATCCAAACGTTGACCCATTCCTGCAAGGTAACGCAAAGTCTCGCCAGGTAACGGGCCGCGAGACTAGGGGAGATAACAATGTGAAAAAGGTCTATTTTGTGTTGTCTCTTTTCCTAATGGTGTCTTGGGTGGGTTCGTTGGTTGGTTGATTTTGGTTTAACGGCCCTTTGAGATAGTATTTCACTGTATATCGAGAGAGGAGAAAGAGAAGTGAAATGATAGACGAGCGTAAAAATCCAAACAATCTCTCGCCCGCACCTACTGCAAGTACAGTAGGCAAACACCCCATTTTTATCCAAATAAGTAGGACGCCCCGGCACTGGTTGGTTGGTTGGTTGATTTGATGCTTAACGTCCACAGTAAAAAACTAAGGTCATGTCGGGACGGTCAGTTAACCTAACCAAACTATTCCTGGGCAGGCTTAGACCTCCTAAGCCGTTAACCAGTACTAAGTGCACATTCTTTCGCCAGTAACTGACAACTGCCCTTCTTGAATCAGCGGAAGGAGAAACGAAAGTATGTGGCCAGACCGGGAATCGAACCCAGGACCTCTGACTTACGAGTCAGGTGCCCTACCGATTGCGCTACCCGGCCCGGCCCCGGCACTGGAAGTTACATGTATAACCAGCACCATCGCCAGACCACAACGCCTCTAGGGTAGGATCTGGGATTGAACTGTGTCAAATCCTGAGAATTTTCAGAGTGTATACAAGGTTTTCTAAGATTTGACCTGCTGACCTACTTTCAGAGTCGACATGACCCAGTTTCCATCTCATTTTACATTTCATAGAGATAAACATTAGTTCTAAATTTCATAGCGATAAATATTCTGACAAAATTTCGTGAATATTGGATTAAAACTGAGCTCTCTAGAGTGTATACAATGTTTTGCAAAGATTTGTCCAAGAGGCCTAGTTTCTGACTTGACATAATCCAGCATCCATCCCCTCCTAAATTTTATAGATTAAACGTTCTGACGAAGTTTCATGAGGATTGGATCAAAACTGTGCCCTCTAGGGTGTACACAAGGTTTTTCTAAGATCTTACCTACTCACCTATTTTTGTCCAAACATGACACATTTTCAAATTTTCCTAGATGTCATAGAGATAAACATTCTGACAAACTTTCATGAAGATTAGATCAAATCTGTGCCCTCTAGAGTGTACACAAGCTTTTCTAAATTATGACCTTGTGACCTACTTTCTGACCCAACATGACCCAGTATCCAACTTTTCCTAAATTTTATAGTGATAAACATTCTGACAAAGTTTCATGAATATTGGATCAAAACTGTGCCCTCGTGTACACGCGGTTTTTCTTAGATTTTACCTAGTAACCTAGATTTTAAACTGACATGACCTTCTTTCAAGCTTGCCATAGATGACATAGAGATAAACATTCTAACAAAGTTCCATGAAGATTAGATCTAAACAGTGCCTTCTAGAGTGTACACTAGATTTTTCTAAGATTTGACCTACTGACCTTGTTTCTGACCTGACATGACTACAAGATAAACATTCTGACAAATTTTCAAGAAGACTTGTTCAAAAGTTTTCTATCTAGAGGGTACACAGCGTTTTTCTAGATGTCATAGAGATATAAATTCTGACTTAGTTTCATGAATATTAGATCAACACTGACCACAAGGTTTTTCGTAGATTTTTTGCGTTCAAGGGCAAGTAACACTGAAAAGATGTATTCAACCTGGTCCAAATTTGAACTGGTCTGAGAGTTTATGTATGTACTGATTCCCTGCAAGTTACAAGAAGTTGTGATCAGAAATGAAGAAGCTATGGCCCTGACAACATTTTCCACATTATAAGCCTATGGGAAAATATTTTATGGCTCAAGGGCCAGTAACTCTGAAAACAATCATCGAACCTGGCCCAAATTCGAACTGGTCCGAGATGTTTTCGAGAAGTTGCAATTAAATATGAAGAAGCTATCACCCGGACAATATTTTCCCCATTATCGCTCAAGGGCAAGTAACTCCAAAAATGAGCATCCAACCAGGCCAAAATTTGAACTGGTCCGATATTTTATAGCAGTCCTAGATACCTGCAAGTTATAAGAAGTTGCGATCAAAAATTAAGAAGGTAGGGCTCGGAAAACATTTTCCCCATTATAAGTCTATTGGAAAATATTTTATCGCTCAAAGGCAAGTAACTCTAAAACAAATCATCCATCCTGGCACAAATTCGAACTGGTTCGATATTTAATGGCTGTCCTAAATACCTGCAAGTTTGAAGAAGTTGCGATCAAAACTGAAGGTGCTATCACCCGGAAATTATTTACCCCATCATAAGCCTATGCGACATTTTTGTTGCTATGGTAACCTCAGTTTTACATCAATCTGTCCCGAAACTATATGCAATCAATCCCCTACCCTAACAATGCTACACATAAAATTTGATCAAGATTGGCAACCTACTATAGCAGATATTAATGCTTAAAAATGTTGACGTACGACGGACCAAGCCTATAGTATAAGCTCACATTGTGAGCCTTCGGCTCAGGTGAGCTAAAAGTGAGAGCAATCATTCTAACACGCAACACACTTTCAAAACCTTATACACCTTGTCAGATTTTAATTTTACCTCACTGCAGCTGGTGTTGTGCCGTGTGGCGGCCGTAAAACGTCTCCCCGTACATCATCCATAGTGCAGATTATATTTTCTTTTCGTCCTTTGAGATCAGAGGATATATTCTGAGAAATCTGAAATTTTAGATTGGTTTACTCATATTCTAAGCCATCATTTTATATATTATTTGGACCTTTTTTGATACTAATCAGTCTTTGAATCGGCTGTCCAATTGAGATTATGAAATTACAGTATGCTCTTCTCTGGTTTCGTCACCAGAAATTGTCAGGGTCACTGAAGAGGTTTTATTAGCCGAAACTACGTAGTCTGGCCCATGTTCCTTCTGATGAATGTATTCTATGCTCTTGAAGGAACTCTTTCAGATTTTAATTTCACCACTAGCAGAAATTCCCAGGCCATGTAAAAGTATTGGAAAATTCCCTCAAGTTTGGGGGAGTTCAGAGGTGAAAAATTATAAGGTGTATGTTCATTACTGTAAAATTTAATCAAGATATTCCACACGGTTACTAAGTTACGGCGTACACAAGAATAGCGGACACAATAACAAGCCAAAATATAATCAAAGAGACGACACTCCGAAACTAAGTAAGCTACGAGGGATGTTCAGAAAGTTCTGATCGTGACGTCTTATTTTGGTAACCATCATAAATAGCGAAAATATATACAGGCATGATATGTCCGGACAACTCAGCAAACGTGGTGTATATTTTTTAAAGGACATATCTTTAACGTTTCTGAAAGAGGTTACCCTACAGCCACTGCAGCTTGTCACTTAAGAAGGTCATAGTTCATATATGAGCTGTCGTTGAATTGTTTTCATCATTGATACTTGAATTATTCCCCAGGCAACTGTGACCTGTAAATATCGCGGAAAACATATTTAATCTAGGTTCGATATTGTCCCTTTAAGTTAGATTATAAGCATTTTATATAGTAGCAAATGCTCCCTTTCTACTAAAGCAATAATGATTTTGTAACAAAAACAACGTTTTTAACATTCAAAATCTTGTTAGGAAGAGCCTTTGTATGGGCCAATTCGAAACCGTCCAAACATTGAAATTGATATATACAACGAAGCTTTCGAAAATGACATTGACGTTGTTTTCACTTACGTCATAAGCACTGCGCATGGCTTTGAAAGGACTAAATCGATAACGTTTGCTGCCCTTCTAACTTTTGAATGGATATTGAAAGCAACGAATGACAAGAAGCTGACAAAAATTCATTTTGTATTTACAATGATTTTTCACTTGAATGACATACTGAAAATAAATTCACATATGAAATTAGCCCAGTGGTATGACTGGGGCCTAATAACATGCGTTGTAACTCAATAAGAATATATATCTTTGGATAATGTTAGGTATCATTATGAAGATGAAAAGTAGTGCTTTCAAAACATGCTTAGCATTTGTCCCCAGCATGCCGCAAAACAAAGCTATGCGGGTAGTATCAGAACTTTAGAACTTTCTGAACAACGCTCGTATGCCACCATTTTCATGCAACGTACTGTAGGGAGATCATACACATTGCTGTAAGGTTTCATCAAGATATTCCAAACGGTTACATAGTTATGGCGCACACAAGCCTAGTCTGTATAAAGTAAGGCTTGCCAAGTTAGCGCTCATGTAGTTCAATGTTTGTGGTATTTTGTGGTTTATGGTTTGTGGTCTTGGGAGATGGTATCTTACTAAGTTAGCGCTCATGTAGTTCAATGTTTGTGGTATTTTGTGGTTTATGGTTTGTGGTCTTGGGAGATGGTATCTTACTTGGGAGACACTTTCTTCATTTAAAAACGTCCACAACTGTAGTAACAATGAGGTTACGCTACATTCTGGTTGTTCTGACTGTCCAAAGGGTATTCAAGTTACAGAGTGGACAACAAAATGTTAATGGGCGTACTAACATACGTACAGAGACAGATGGACGGGAATTTGATTGCTATATTCCCTGAGCCGTTCGGTTAGGACAAAGTTATGTTCATTATTAGATCGTCAAGTCTTGATGTTGAAAAAATACATCTTACATTGGAAAAGTTCTTTTACAAGTCCGTTACACATAAGATGATATATGGTTCATGACTGCTGATATGAGAAGGAAATAGTGGAAGTAGTTCCTCCTACTAGCCTCATTTGTGACAGATTGGTCGGAAAAAAATCTTACCGTCCGCAACAATGGCTATTATTAAAAGGGGAAACAACTTTAATGACTGTTTGTCTCATTGTTTCTGTTGAAGAAAAGCTGACTACCACTGAGAGGAGGTTATAATGAAAATGATAGTTCCTTCCCAAACAGTTGCCATAGATCGTCTGCAAATATTCAGCTTATTCTTTTTAGTATATTGTCATCACTGAGTTCAGTTATAAGTACTGGTTAAGCCTGTGGTATGTTGTTGTTGTGTTATTGTTTTATGTGCACGGTAAACAGCTACAAGGACGGTCAGTTAATTTTACTACAATATTCTTGGGAAGGCTTAGCCATCCTAAGCGCTCAACTATTACTAAGTGCACTAACTTTCGCCAGTAAGTGACAGCTGCCCTTCTTGACTCAGCGGAAGCGGAAAAGAGAGTAAATAGCCGGACTGAATATCGAACCCGGGACCTCTGTTTTTCAGTTAGACTCACCACCGACTGCACTATGCGGCCGAGCAAGTCTGCGGTATAGAGTATAACTGGTATTTGGTAATGATTACAAGTCAATGTATTTTTGTTGCTTCCACAGGATGTTGGTTTTTTTAGAATCTAGCGTGTTGTCCTTGGTCATCACATATTTTGTCATTATATAGGGATTTAATGCAAAAGAAGAGAAAGAAGTCTTCTATATTTTAGTAGTTATTATTTTGTTGTTGTTTTATTGTCCACGATAAACAGCTATGATCATGTCGGGACGGTCTGTTACCCTAACCACACTATTCCTGGGCAGACTTAGACCTCCTAAGCGGTTAACCAGTACCAAGTGCAATACTTTCACCAGTAACCGACAACTGCCCTTCTTGAATCAGCGGAAGGAGAAACGCTGCCTTGACCCTCTAAATTTTAGCAACTGTCCCTTTTGTCTGTTGCTTGGTCCACCGGGGCTTAACTGGTGACCTTCTTTTGCTTCAGATTTCCAGTGGGGTTGTTTGGCAGGCCAGGGATCTCCACCTGTCAGACGGCCCGTTGTATCTGTTGAGTCCTCGTCTTTGCTTCTTCATGGTGTTGAAATTTTATTTATGTGTTTACCGTGATGATTCATTGACGAGTTAGAGGGTTATCATGCGAACCGAACAACCAAGTAAATGTTTTGTACCACTTCAGAAACTGAGGGTGAGGTTGGGCCTGTAAAATCGATTTAAGCCCCCAAGTAATTCATTACTGACCGTTCCAAGGCGGTAGTTCTTTTGTGGTTCTCTGTTGCTTGTTTTTGGTGTCAGAGTTTCTGTGATGTTTTACTTTATGTATGTTCTTATTATTTTTGGTTCGGTTTGGGTTGCTGAGTGGCCACCTTTTGGGAACAAGCTGCTCACTCGGTTGGCCATATGTTCTCTGTATCTTGATTATTTGTAATCTTAGTTGTTTCTAACTATGGTTTGAGGGCTGGATTTGGATTTTGATTGTTTCAGTTCCTGGTCTTTGCATACTTTTTACTTTTATTAAAAAAGGAAGGTAACTGTTAAAATTGCATAGGCCTAGAAAAGGATGATTTGATGGCAACTGTAAGATACTGATATTTTCCCACACATGTTGTGTTTCCTAAATTGAAGGTTTTTCAATAAGACACTTACATTAAACTGAATAACATTGTACGTTTACGAAAAAATAAAAAAAACTGAATTTCAATGTACGCTTATGAAAAAATAAGAAATAGTATCTAGTAGATACGATCAAACACCTTGTCTGTAAAACCAGTAAATGCTTTTAAATAAGACTGTTGGCACAGACCCTGATCAGACTGTTCCAACCAGTAGTCTAATTTGGATATACACTCTAAACTGTTTGAACAGGCATAACAACTATTGTTGAAATATTTCAGTCCAAGTTTACAAACTCCAGAGTCCAAAGTCCAGGTTTTACAAAGTCTATTATCCAGGTTTTACACAGCCCGAAGTCCAGAGTCCAAGTCCATTCCATATTTTACATAATGCCCGCGAATTGCGCATGTCGTTATTTGACCTTATTTGACAGTGGACAATCAAGAAATATTCAAACACACCGGATAAATAAATAAATAAATAATATCAGTGAGGCAAAAAATGCTAGACATGTTCGATTATTTGGTGTGCCAGATTGTGGCGTGTCGTTATGTTTCGGTGCTTAGGTAAAAGAAACAGTCAAACGAAGTTGCGCCCCGTAGGCGCTCTCCATATATTGGTTCTCCGCTTGCAATTATGAACCATTCTCGAAGCTGGGAAAAAATCAGCGTCTTCCGCTGGAGTGCGCATGACAGGAAGTCATAACCTGTCTGAATATATGGCTCGCCGCCGAAGCGGCAAGCCAAAAATACTAACCCATTGCATTCTGGGTATTTTTTGTCGTCTGCTGAAATTGTCGTCTGCATCAAAATCAAGAATATTTTGACAATATTGGTCTAACTAACCCTTGCAGAAATGATGTCTAGGCAGCAAACAGTTTGGATCTCAGGTCAGGCCCCACGTTTGTGGGGCCTGATCTGGATCCAAACTGTTTGCTCAGATATCCCTAAAGAGGTATCCCGAATGGAATGGGCTAAACAAGCGGACATATCTCGGAAACTAAGATTTCGGGAGCAATTATTCCTGTTCGCGATTCGCCGTCTTGCTCTCATTGCTACTGCTATTACTGCTATAAAGGTTCATATAAATTTTCCAAACCTTTACTGATTTATTGTGCGCAGGAATAAGTTAACGCCGGACGGACCGACGGACAAACGAACGGATAGCCGGACAACGCCCTAAACAAATCGTCCGGTTTTTTTTTCTTTTATTTATTTCATTTTTCAAAACGGGCGTAGTAAAAGCAAACTTACTTATCATTATTTCATGTTGTCATTTTGCTGATATTTGCGTGTTTGCACGTTCAAAGACCAAACTACGAATAAAAACGTAGTCTGTGAGAGTACCCATATCAATTTCCCTGGCTATTCAAAACATTACATAGTTTACCCAGGGTTTCCGCTATTAGAATATCACAGAACAGATAGTAGCATCATTATTTCATTGAAAGTATATCCGTTTTCAAACAAGTGAGACGTTTACAAAAAGCGTAGATGTATTAACTCAGGCATTTCAAATACATAACAAACATTTTGTTGTTGTTGTTGTTGTAACTTACATTTATCAGGTCCACTTTACGTGAACTATGAAATAGTTGCCTTGAAATTCAGGGTCGTAAAACTGACGCGATGCCAGTTTAAGTCACCTAGACGTCTCAGTGTAGCGCATAAGATCCCTTTTCGTCCACCGTTCTATATTCCGTCCTTAAGTACTTAATCAAATAACTTCTCAGTAACACCTGCACCAACGATAATCTAATTTCGGATGGAATATGAACCGGGTCGAGGGCTTTTAGTATGCAAAAATTATCTGGGCCGATCATAAATGATTATGACATGTTGCTACAGAAAAAAAAAACATATCTGATTGGCCTATTTTGTATATGGAAAAGTTGTGTGTGCTTAGCTTCTCAAAGCTGCTACCATAACAAAGTAACAGCAAAAATAGTCATATGTTTAACTCTGAGTATACAATTTATGCATCATGTCTCAAAGAAAGGGTACCTTGGCAAACAGTAAACTACGATGGCCCAATTGGCTCACTTTTCATTTCCATACTACTTCACAATTCCGAATTCCGAATTCTGAATTCCGAATTCTGAATTCCGAATTCTGAATTCCGAAATTCGTAGAACATACTTAACGCTTGATTATAATGCCTCTTTACACTTTGTCAAACCTCTGCATGATATGGATGATTGCTTAAAGGAAAATCGCCTCAATGTTCGTGCGCATACATTTTGACGCAGCAGCGTCATTGTTTCCTGCTATGGTTATCATGACGTCGTTTGCCGTAACGCTAAAACGTTTACGTTACTTTCGGAGAAAACATGGGCTCTTTGTTGAAACAAACGTTTAAGTTTTTTGCGACAGAAAAGTGGTAAATATATATAAAACTCGACAAAAAAAAACGACAGAAATGGCGCTGAAGAATTTTATACGGAGAAGAGAGCGCCAATTTTGGGGGGTAGTGTGTAATTTTTTAGGAATTATTTGTCAGGTAAAGACAGGCTGAGAAACCTGCAAGTAAGTTTTGAATCTCGTAATTACTTAATGCAAGTAAGGACTAAGAACCTTTGGCTTGAGTCATGAAAGACATGCAAACACTGAAAGCAGAGATCAGACTGAGCTAATGCGCAGGCTGATCTAAGCTTTTATTGTCAGCTGATGTAGTTCAGGTAATTATGTTTTTGCGGCGACACTCTTATTTTTCACTAATCGACCTAAACTTTCCACAGGATTCATAGATTGTCGATGCGAACAGGGAAAAATTATCAAAATGCGCATCCTCGGAAATTGGTCTCAACACTAAATGATAAATTGAACTCATGCACCACGGACCAAGCTTTACCAATGTTTCTGTGAAAATACATGTCGGGCAGTGGCCGGGTCCAATAAGTTGAATGTTCGCACCTAAACTTGTTCATCGTATATAAATGTGATATAATCTAGACCAAGAAAAAAGTTCGAAATTCTATGAGAAATAACAATGAACATGCTGCCTAGTTTCAGTCCTTGGAATTTCTCTCATTAATGTGTTGTCTGCATACGAGAAAATTGTGAAGGCGACAATTTCATATAGACTATATGTTCAAGACATAAGAACATTGCTGAAATTGAATAGGGAATTATATTGCATTGCTATTAGCAAGCGTCGAAAGGTTAGAGCGTTATCAATATGGCCGTTAATGGCGCCAAATAGAAAGCGACGTCAACGCATAAAACATTGACGTCAACGCGCTTATATGAAAACCGCACGAAATAAAAGTGGTTTTCCTTCCATAACTCGAATATTTGGTCGATGACCTATATTTTTTATTTGCTTATTTGCACATGATAGGTCATTTCTTTACTATATCAAAAGTATATAAAAATTTCAATTGTGGAACTTTTTATATTGAAGAAATTCCACGTTTTTTTTCAATAATGGGAAATGGCGGGAAACTAAAAACTGAAAATAACATATATAATGAGACATACGACGATGACGATTTTTATGGTCAAACAAAGAGACAAGAAAGAGGAGTTAATTAATCTTTATTTCAAAACGATCGGTCATCTATTTTCTCGGATCAAGTGCTCGTAATAGACATAGTCATGTTTCAAACAGGCACATAGATGGCGCTGCATTATCTCAAAAAGTAGTTCGGTGACCCCATTTTTTATTTCATTTTTTCACTCAACATATAATATTCTACAACTGTGTGAAGTTTCAACAAAATTTCAATGGCAGTTTTTATAGGGTGATTTCCCTTTAAATATTAGCAAGTCAAACACTATATTTTCTGGATAAATTCAAAGAGTAACAACACTTCAAGAACTGACTGAATCAGATCCCAAACCCTATCCCCAACATCAAAGGGAAAGATTGACAAAGACATCCCAACACACAATAAATTACAAGTGATAAGCCGAGTCAGCAGCTCTTTCCCAAATAGGTGGCAACTCAGCTATCTTTATTGAACTAAATAGTTTAGACCAACAGAAGGGTTACAACAGACTAAGCAAATTATACGAAAAACATTTAACAATTATTTTTACCTATTTTCTATTTTTATTATAGAAGGGTTAAAATAAGAACACAACAAATTAAACAGCACCGAACATAAAACAAATGCAACCGCAACGAAAGTACCGCCTTGGGACGATCAGTAATAACTACTGGGGGGTTTAAACCGCTTTTACTGGGCCCAAACCTTCACCCTCACCCTCCACCGCGGGGCACACAATTAGTTGGTAGTTCGGTTCGTATGGAGGTCCCTGGCGATGTGAGGAAGTTCAAAAATATGCTTCAGATGTTGGTAGAAAGCGGATTTTCATAGTAGAAACTGGGCCCAGGATGAATGGGTTCTACGAAGCCTTATAAAGCATTACGAGACACGTTAAAACAAAGTATTAAGGCTTAACCAAATGCAGACCTTACTGAAAGAAGTAAAGGCAACTCTCTATTCTTGTCCGCTTGTATATGTCGGTGAGGATCTTAATTCAAGTGGTTACGTTAACACCTGAATGCTTTTATCATTCATTGATTGGTTGACTGATTTTGGGTTTAACGGCCCTTTGAGACAGTATTTCTGTCTATATCGGGCCGTTTTCCAGAGAGAGGGAGAAGGAAGTGAAATGATAAATGATAGACGGGAGAAAAAGTGTCCAAACAACCCCCATCCACACCTACTGCAAGCACAGTAGACCCTTGCCCTACAAGGATCCAAATCAGTAGGACGCCCCGGCACTGGAAGTTATACACAACACCATCGCACCACCCGCCCACCCCCCATTTTTATCATTAAATTCCAAGATTCGTATTCCGTAAATAGGGAAACACAACGAAGATAAGCATTACGACCTGTATAAAAGCACGGCTACGGTTACCAGAGAGATGTGAAGAGGGTCAGAAACTGCTGAACTTATTTTGGAAAATTTGGAATGACAACTATTTTCTAAGTCTTCTTGAAAAGAGCAGTCACATATAAAATGTGGTAGAATTCTATCAGCAGCTTCCCCAAATGTAGGAGATTTTGTCCTAGTTAAACCTGGAGGCTGCTAGACATTGGTCATAGTGGTAAGCCTAATTTCTAGTCGTGACGGACATACGCGGTCAGCGAAAATGCAACTTACTCCAAGTCGTTTATTTGGCATCCGTTTAATCATTTGTTCCCGTTGGAAGTGCCTGAAACTAGTACACGCGACCAAATAAATGTGACACCGTCAGTAATTGTTCAACTAAAACATCAATCAAAACGGAGCATCGTAGAAAACAACAATGTAAAAATTAGGCAGCGTTTGCACTCGTAAATATACATGTATACCGTGTATACCTATAAGGTAAAATCAACGAACAGGTAAATCCCGTACTATTGTTGCTGTTGTTTCTCCAGCGGAGCATATAAAGTGTACATTGGTATTATCAACGGAGCAAATGAAATATACTTAAAAGCTGACGGAGTCGATTGGAAGAGTCATGTTGTACACTTGGAAGTCATTGTCAATTATATACCAGTTTTTCTTCTCAGCGGTACAATTGTTAAATAGCTATCAAATTGTTTCAGTACGAGATATTTTTTCTGATACGTTTGGCAAGTCATAAGGGTACCATATTGTTTTTGGTTTAACGGCCCTTTGAGACAGTATTTCAGACTTCCAGACAGAGCGGGAAAAAATGAAAAATAGCCATCAGAGGAGATGGCAAATCCCCCGACCGAAGGCCCCCTGCGCCTTGTTAAACAGGGTGCACTTCAAAACGCATATAAATAGTATATTGTCATTCTTCTATGCTCCTTATTGACATTATCTGATTAACAGATGCATGATTATCTAACACTCAGACCAAAACAGTATGCCAAATTGCTAAAAAGAGGTAAAATCTCAAATAGCAATCATGTAGACAATGTATTGCATATCATACATTCAACATTTCAAAATGTGTGAATAACTTCTAAAGTACAAGCCCTACAAATTTAATTTTGAGCTCTCTAGTAAGTGAATTTGGGCAAAGAATCCAAATCTGTAAAAAAATTTTTTTTTTTGGTGTGTGTGTGTGGGGGGGGGGGGGGGGGGGGGGGGGACTCGGAAAAGTATGAAAGCAAGAGTAGTCATTCTTGTATGAGACAAACTGTCATGATCTGATCTCCATATCTGTGAAGTATCATAAAAATATTTCAAGGGATATTCAAGTTATGGAGCAGACACTAAATCACACCTCAAACCATCAAGGGGAAATAACTCAAAAAGTTTATAAGCAAGAGTTGTCATTCTTGTTCGCGACACATCAGCATGACCTGTTCTACATAACTATGAAGTATCATGAAAATATTCCAAAGGGTATTCAAGTTATGGAGCGGACACTAAATCACACATAAAACCATCAAGGGGAAATAACTCAAAAAGTAAGAAAGCAAGAGTTGTCACTCTTATTCGCGACACATCGTCATGACCTGTTCTACATATCTGTGAATTATCATGAAAATATTTCAAAAGGTATTCAAGTTATGGAGCGGACACTAAATCACACCTAAAACCATCAAGGGGAAATAACTCAAAAAGTTTATAAGCAAGAGTTGTCATTCTAGTTTGCGACACATCGCCATGACCTGTTCTACATATCTGTGAAGTTTCATGAAAATATTTCAAAGGGTATTCAAGTTATGGAGCGGACACGAAATCACACCTAAAACCATAAAGGGGAAATAACTCAAAAAGTAAGAAAGCAAGAGTTGCCATTCTTGTTCGCGACACATCGTCATGACCTGCTCTACATATCTGTGAAGTATCATGAAAATATTCCGAAGGGTATTTAAGTTACAGAGCGGACACGAATCTGCCAAAAATTCACCAAAGGGGAGATAACTCAAAAAGTACAAAAGCAAGAGTTACCATTCTTGCACGCGACACATCGCCATGACCTGTTCTACATAACTGTGAAGTATCACGAAATTATTCCAAACGGTATTCAAGATATGGAGCGGACACAATAATGTTTACGGACGGACGGACGGACGGACAGACGAACGGACGGACTGACGCCAGGCTCATCGCTATATCCCCCGAACCTTTTGGTCGGGGGATAAAAACGAGAGAGAAAAAATTTCCAAACAACCCCCACCCGCACCTACTGTAAGCACAGAAAGCCCTTGCCCTACTATTATCCAAATTAGTAGGACGCCCAGGCACTGAAAGTTACCCACCACCATCGCCCAATGCGACCTCCGCTGCCAAGTCATAAAAACATAAATGGAATGTTAAACGTCATATCAAGGACCGCCACAGTGAAAGTGAACATTGGAGATATCAAGAAGAAGAATGCAAAACCACAGACATAAGACCTGAGTACTTGTCGAGATATCTCGTTTGGAAACAAGTCTCAAGTCAGCCCGACGCCAGGGAGGCAGCGATACCAGCGAGCCGTAGTGATCACCCTGTACAACATGGAAACACAGAGTACGTGTTAGATCAAAGAAAACTAAAATGCATGATTTCTATAAAAGGGTAAGCAATTTAGATACAAAATGTGTTCGATCGAATCGAGGATTGACTGGGACAATTATGTTAATGAGATGACGATATGGGTGATGGTGATACTCCCGGACGTGTAACATTAACATCACGAGCAGCGCCGTCGGTATATCTCCGGCGGCAAATCTCCCTCGGAGTAACCCAGAAAAAGTACACCGTTCACGAATGGGGATGGTCAGGCCGGGCGATGGTGCTGGGTAGCTTTCAGTGCCGGGGCACTGAATTACTTATTTGGATAATATTAGGCTAAGGGCCAAATGTGCTTGCAATAGGTGCGGGTAGGTTTTTTAACATTTTTTCTTTTGTCCATTTTTCTCTCTTCTTTTCCCTCTCTATGGAAGACGACCCAATATAGATTGAAATACTGTCTCAAAGGGCCGTTAACCCAAACATCGAACGAACCAACGAACCGTTTGTGACACTCCCGTCAGGAAACTGAATGAAGCTTTCACTGATACATGTATCGATAATAGTATGTGTCCATCGTTATTCTTCTCACTTTTAATTTGCCATTCACGTAACGACATACATTATAAACTGTCAGCACATCCGCTTGAATGACATTTGTTGAAAGTTCTGCTGTCATGTCGACTGTTTATAAATAGACTAAAAATTGAAGATATGGTGGTACCAATAAAAGAGAATAGATTGTTGTGTTTTATCTAAAATAGTTTTTCACGATTTGCCGTAGAGAAATAAGAAGCATTAAAAAGGCTCTCCGCTACACATGTTTCACGGCCGCCACACGGCACAACACCAGCTGCAGTGAAGATGAATAAGTTCTGAATAAGAATAGTTGGATTGTTTGGAAGCTAGGAACTCGCCGAAGAATCGAAAATAGGGGATTCGGTTTTATCAAGTCTGTTTATGACCAGCAATAAAATGTGCGACACAGGCCAGGCTTTGCAAAATGGTTTAAATTGAAATCAGCAACAAATGCCGATAAGAACTGGAACAGATTTATTTAATTGTATAAATGCATAATGTTTGTTGGTTGGTTGTTTTGGGTTTAACGGCCCTTTGAGACAGTACTTCAGTCTATATCAAGCCGTCTCCCAAAGAGAGGGAGAAAGAAGAGAGAAAAGGGAAGAGAGAAAAATGTCCAAACAACCCCACTTGCACCTACTGAAAGCACAGTACGCTCTTTCCCTCTATTATCCAAACCAGTAGGACGCCCCGGCACTGGAAGATATACCCAGCATCATCGCACAACCCAACCACCCCCTAAATGCAAAATTCTTGCTGCTGTAAACCATCTAGATTGTCTGTAAATACTTAAACTTTTGTATCCATAACTTAGCAATAAAATCAATAATTTAGAATTGTTCATTTATGAAATGCACCCTTGGGATTGATAAAAAAATAAAAGCGTACAACATCATAGATTCTTTGTACTTATTTTTCTTTCGGCAATAAATGGGCACGCTATATCTCTTAATTTCTATTGCTTGTTGTCAATCACTCTCTGTGGTTCAAACATGTTTACGTATTGCTTGTGATGTTCAGGCTAGCCCGTTGACCACCTACATGGGAAATGCCTGTTCATATGGCTGCCGCTGGTGTTGTCTTTGGTGATGACTATTTTTGTGTTGTCTCTTTCCCACATGGCGTCTTGGGTTTGATCTTGGATTGAATTGTGTCAGTTCCTGAGAATTTCCTCCTTGCTTTTTCATTACCTGTTGGCGAATTAGTGATCACCAAAGACATCATCAGCGGCATGACTATAATCTTTTAGACAATTTTATAATTTGAATACCTACATACCTACAATTTCAACTAAACTCCACACTGTCTTATCAAACTTTGCGCTAAGTCTTTCGCGGATTTCATAGGATGCGAAGAGGACTCGTGCGAATGCGACCGTCGGCGGGTCTTTCTAGACGAGGCTGGATGCTCGCTCGGAATAATCTGAATCTTCACTGGTGGTATGTTATTTATGTGGTATTTCAATGTATTGTAAAGTATAACGGATTGAAATATTAAAATTGAGCATATATATTTCAAAATTTAGAAGTTAACAAAAATTATCGAAATTTGGCCGATATGGCTTGAGATAAAGTCCGAGATTACTAAGGGCTGCACTGACCGGGGGCCGAAGTGTCATGGAATTTATTTATAGGTGGGGCCGAACGAGATGGTTCAGGGTCGACTCGACTAGGTGCCGAGGTGTCTAGGGACCGAGAAGTGTCCTGTTACTTTTTATATAGCCGCGAATTTCAGATGTATTTGCCCATGTTACAGTGTGACGTGTACAATGGTCAGTATATGTGACTGCATAGAAATCAAAATAAAACATCTTGGTAATTTTAAAAGCAATTTACACTAAAAAGGGGGCATCGTTAGCTAGTATTTAATAAGTTTTAAAATATGCCCGATATAAAGCTGCGGAATCCCATTAGTGACTGATCTTTTTGCAGGACCATGGTAAATAACTCTGTGTGTGTGTGTGTGTGTGTGTGTGTGTGTGTGTGTGTGTGCAGGGGGGGGGGGCGTGCGGGGTGCTTTAATCGATTTCACGTTCTACCTGAGTAACCTGTAAATACAATGAGAGAAGGGTAATGAACAAATAAAGAGAAGAAAAGGCACTAAGCAGCATGTTCGAGATGGGATATCGTCTTAGATGAGACCCATTAAATTCCTAATATAGAGAACTCCTAGTTGAAAATAGAGCAATCAAAGTACTAAACTCATTAACATCGACAAATTCGAAATATTTAGATAGACAGACAAGGGCCCCCCAAAAAAGGAAGTGTGATCATGTGCACGGGAAAAGTAAGTATCATCCGCCATGTCTAAACGAAACGAGGTTTCTTTATGCACATCCTTTCATTTTCACCCTCCCAGCGTCCTGATATGACTGAAATACTGTTAAAAAGGACTTTAAATCGCAAGTCATCCAAGCATCCATTTGAAATGTATCATGGTGCCTATTAGGTTAATACCTTGTCGGGGGTTGGGCGGGGCGGGTTGGTTTAAGTTAAATGGAAACAATTACTCCCCCCACTACCACCACCACTAAAAAATCTTTCCTTTATAGATGCACTTTCTTCCACCCTGATATTGAGCTGAGGTAGGACAAGGGCCTGCTGTATGTGCAGCGGGGTCGGATTCGTTGTTACTCTTTTATATCGTATTTTCTCTTCTCTCTCACCCCTCTCTCAAAGTGGGCTCGAGGTTACCTACATACCGTCTCAGCGTGTCATGAATCACAAACAATTAGGATCGAGTCGGATAACTTTGGACAGCGGGTAAATTCGGACATACAATTGCAAACAGTTAAAATCCAGATGAGACGGCTCATCATGAGCCGTCTCATCAGGATTTTCACTGTTTGACCCGTTAATTTTGTTATTTATTCTAAACGACTGACATATAAAGGAAACAATGTCACTGTCCGAATTAACCTGCTGTCCGAATTTACCAGGCTTGATCCCCTATAATAGCTGAACAACAGAGGAAACTAATAGAATATTCAGGACAATAATGCAGAAAGTGCAACAATTACCGAAAAAATTCTAAAAATTGGGACACCAAAAATAATTACCATATTTGTCCTGAAATTCGATTTACAGTGCAGTAATTTTTCCAAAAGAAATGCAAATGGGATGGCAAATAGTGTAAATTCTGGTCAGACTGCACCGCAGTCTGATCAAGGTCTGAACTATTTCCTCAGACCTATCTGTCCCAATATAAAGAGTTTTTTACGATACATTGAATTCTGTTGGACTGGACAGGAAGATTTGAAGATTAAAGAAAAAGCCTTGTAATTACAATAGATAATAAACGCCCACAAAGATTTTTTTTTCAATAATCAATTATGGGATCTCTAAACACTAATTTTTTTAATACAAAGTCAAGTGACGTCATATCTTGTCCATATAAAGGATTTAATTTCCATCTTTCTGCAGCGTCGAAGTGACACTTGGATGGTGGAAGGTAAAAATGTGATAGTTTTACTGTCAGATGATAAAGAGGAACTTATAGATATTTTCTATTACTTTTTCTCCTTTCTTTTTCTTCTTGTTTTCCTTAATAGGTATTTTGTTTCCGTGAAGGTAACTCAGAGAGAAGGTAAAGGTTTCACGTAAAGGGCCTGCGCGATTTAGGCCATTTTTGGCCCACATTCAAATGTACTTAAAATTAAATGGTTTCTGTTGCTCATAATCTGAGTAAACAGATTCATACAGAAATAATATGTTTCTTCTTCGTGAATCCTCAGAATAACATGGTTTCAGACATGCCTTTTCTTTTCAGTAAATTTCAATAAAACAGCTAGAAAACTGTGTTTAGAAGGGGTTCTTTTAATGAAAATAGTTACTACAGCTTTAAAAAGCACTTGATAATAAATTTTTGGTGGTGCACTGTGTACCGTTTAATGCCTGAACAGGTACCCCATCCACTCAACTTAGCAAGTAGAGAGACGCTAACAAAAAAAAAAAAAAAAAAAAAAAAACGGCTCAAAATAAAATGTGTAACAAATGATTCCTTGTGTTCTAACTAAGAAAACAAATACCCACAACATACGAGAAGTGTATCATGTAAAGGAGAATATTTCGAAAAGATATAACATTTAACTGTTTTAGACTGATTTTACAGATTCCATATTTCCTTCATGAGTAAGTCATCCCGCTCAGGGTTACCCAACGTCGCCATAGTGACTGTGGATTGTGCATCAGAGCAATTTGTATCATTTTATCTTTTGGATTATGTACTAGAGTATCAAAGTATCACTTGTGAAAATTTTATCCTAATATTCGCATTAATAAAAAAGTTATGAACCTTTTCCGGACACTTTTCGAACACCCCTCGTACATGTGTCGTATGTTTAATTTGTCTACGAGCGAAGATATGGGCATTTTTATGTTGAGATCACTGGTAAAATGTCCAAAAAAGTTTTTTTCAAAAAGTATAAAATTAAGTGTCAGCCCATTGAAGTGCACAGCTGAATTTTTTACATTTTGATGACATTATTAATAATCAGCTTAGTAACCACCTATCTAAACTGTTCTCTTAGCTGTCCATATATCTAGTCCCTCAAAATCGACGTCGAGGTGTTTTTATTATTGGCTGGCACCTCGACGTCTCTTCGCTAAACATGGACTTGGCATACCAAATGCCGATCGTGAATCCAAGTGGCTTAAACTTGGTTTTCCTGCCATGGCCAAGGAAGATCAAGGAAAGTGCTATGCAGCATTCGAAAAGTTATACAAAAATGTGTAAACTACCGTCATTTTATTGTCAAAAAGTTCCAGAAACCTTTCTAAATCTCACCTTTTTAGCTCGCCTGAGCACGCACGAAGTGCTCATGGTGGGCTTTTAGGATACCGTGATGTCCGTCGTCCGTCGTACGTGTGGACGTCCGTCCGTCCGTCCGTCCGTCCGGACGTCCGTCAACTTTTGCTTGTGTACACTCTAGCGGGCACAGTTTTGATCCAATCTTTCTGAAACTTTGTCAGAATGTTTATCTTTATAAAATCTAGACCAAGTTCGAAACTGGGTCATGTGGGGTCAAAAACTATGTCACTAGGTCAAATCTTAGAAAAACCTTGTGTACGCTCTTGAAGGCACAGTTGTCATCCAAAGTTCATGAAACTTGGTCAGAATGTTTATCCTTATAATATCTAAGACAAGTTTGAAACTGGGTTACGTCAGGTCAAAAACTAGGTCACTAGGTCAAATTATAGAAAAACCTTGAGTACGCTCTGGAGGACACAGTTTTGATCCAATCTTCATGAAACTTTGTCAGAACGTTTATCTCCATAAACTCTAGGCCAAGTTCGAAACTGGGTCATGTCGGATCAAAAACTAGGTCACTAGGTCAAATCTTAGAAAAACCTTGTGTATACTCTAGAGGGCACAGTTTTGATCCAATCTTTCTGAAAATTTGTCAGAATGTTTACCTCTATAAAATCTAGACCAAATTCGAAACTGGGTCATGTCGGTACAAAAACTATGTCACTATGTCAAATCTTAGAAAAACCTTGTGTACGCTCTTGAAGGCACAGTTTTCATCCAAAGTTCATGAAACTATGTCAGAATGTTTATCCTTATAATATCTAGGACAAGTTCGAAACTGGGTCATGTCAGGTCAAAAACTAGGTCACTAGGTCAAATCATAAAAAAAATCTTGTGTACGCTCTGGAGGACACAGTTTTGATCCAGTCTTCATGAAACTTTGTCAGAATGCCAGGTTTGAAACTGGTCATGTCAGGTCAAAAACTAGGTCACTAGGTCGATTCTTAGAAAAACCTTGTGTGCACTCTAGAAGGCACAGTTTTGATCCGAAGTTCATGAAACTTTGTCAGAATGTTTATCCTTATAATATCTAGAATAAATTTGAAAATGGGTCATGTCGGGTCAAAAACTAGGTCACTAGGTCAAATCATAGAAAAACCTTGTGTACGCTCTAGAGGACACAGTTTTGATCCAATCTTTATGAAACATTGTCAGAATGTTTATCTCCATTAATTCTAGGCCAAGTTTGAAACTGGGTCATGTCTGGTCAAAAAATAGGTTACTAGGTCAAATCTTAGAAAAACCTTGTGTACACTCTAGAAGGCATAGTTTTGATCCAAAGTTCATGAAACTTTGTCAGAATGTTTATCCTTATAATATCTAGAACAAACATAAAACAGAGTCATTTCGGGTCAAAAACTAGGTCACTAGGTCAAATCATAGAAAAACCTTGTGTACGCTCTAGAGGGCACAGTTTTGATCCAATCTTTTTGAAACTTTGTCAGAATGTTTATCTCCATAAAATGTAGGCCGAGTTTGAAACTGGGTCATGTCGGGTCAAAAGCTACATGTAGGTTACTAGGTCAAATCTTAGAAAAACCTTGTGTACGCTCTAGAAGGCACAGTTTTGATCCAAAGTTCATGAAACTTTGTCAGAATGTTTATCCTCATAATATATAGGACAAGTTTGAAACTGGGTCATAGCGTGTCAAAAACTAGGTCACTAGGTCAAATCTTAGAAAAACTTTGTGTACACCCTCCAGGGCACAGTTTTGATCCAGTCTTCATGACACTCTCTCAGAATGTTTATCTTCAAGAAATCTAGGTTAAGTTTGAAAGTGGGTCGCGTCTGGTCAAAAACTAGGTCAAATATAAGAACAACCTTGTATATGCTTCAGAGGGCACAGTTTTGATCCAATCTCAATGAAACTTTTTCAGAATGTTTATTCTTACAAAATCTAGGCCAAGTTTGAAACTGGGTTATGGCAGGTCAAAAACTAGGTCAAATATAGGAAAACCTTGTGTACGCTCTAGAGGTCACAGTTTTGATCCAAACCTAATGAAATTTTGTCAAAATGTTTAACCTCACAATATCTAGGCCAAGTTTGAAACTGGGTGATGTCGGGTCAAAAACTAGGTCAGATCTTAGAATAACCTTGTGTACGCTCTAGAGGACACAGTTTTGATCCAATCTTTTTGAAACTTATTCATAATGTTTATCATCACAATATTTAGGCCAAGTTTGAAAGTAGATCATGTCGGTTCAAAAACTAGGTCACTAGGTCAAATCTTAGAAAAACCTTGTGTACACTCTAGAGGGCACAGTTTTGATCCAATCTTCATAAACCTTTGTCAGAATGTTTATCCTCACAATATCCAGGCCAAGTTTGAAACTGGGTCATGTCAGGTCAAAAACTAGGTCACGAGGTCAAATCTTAGAAAAACTTTGTGCACACCCTAGAGGGCACAGTTTTGATCCAATCTTCATGAAACTTTGTCAGAATGTTTATCTCCATAAAATCTAGGTCAAATTTGAAACTGGGTCATGTCGGGTCAAAAGCTAGGTCACTAGGTCAAATCTAAATTAAGTTATGCTGCAAGAATCAGAACTAACATTGCAATGATTCCAGCCACAAACTCCTTGGAATACATTAGTTTCACCACAGTCAGATAATGATGCTACCATTCTATCCTCTGTCACAGTTTGCCTAGTTCTGTCTAGTTAAAATCCATCAAAGGAACTCAACATGAACGGGAACTTTTCAGAGAAGCGACTCTGCCATTTTCAGCTCACCTGAGCCTTACAGTATCTTGTTAGCTGCCTCATCCATAAACATTTTCAAACATCTCTGAAACCACTGGGCAGACTAAACTCAAATTGCATATGGAGCCTGCACATGGGTCAAAGGATTGAAAGTTCTTCAACTGATCTTGGTCAGATGACCAAGGTGGCCGCCATGCCAATGTATGGTAAAAACTCTTATAAATCTTCACCAGAGCCAGTGAACTGATTAATGCTCAGGTGAGCGATTCAGGGCCACCATGGCCCTCTTGTTTAAATTCGTTGGCGGCAGCCTGTTGCAGGTACTTGACAAGAGCTAAAGTGTTCCGAATGAAATATTGGGAAAACCAATATTTTATGACGACACAAAGGTATATGTAAAACACGGATTTATTTTTGCAATGAAGCCCTATTTAGATATTCTGAGCAAAGCGTCATACGACGAAAGAATTAGTGTGTGTGTGTGTGTGTGTGTGTGTGTGTGTGTGTGTGTGTGTGTGTGTGTGTGTGTGTGTGTGTTCCTTTCCTGTTTTCGCCTCCTCAGTCTGTCTATCTATGCTCACGACATCGAAACAACGCCCTACTGTTGCATCATCATAAGTTTTTTCGTTTCCTTACTTTTCTGTTCCCGCCCTCCAACCTCGCCCAATCACACACAATCATTGGGCTGCCTCACAAAAAAGCATGCCTATGGACTAACGCGACCAGTGAGGCTTCAGTCTCGCCTGCGCCTCCATGCAATCTCTTTGCTGGGTACAGACAAATGGGTAGCCCAGACTCCCTAAATAACATGTTTGAACGGAAAATATGCCGATTAGACAGGGCGGATGCACAGGCTGATCTGAGTCTTCGCTAAATGCACATATCCGGAGTGACGTTTTGTCATGACGCGGCTGTTCGAACGGCCCAAAAGGGTCATTGATTTTGAGAGGAAAAAAGTAAATAAATAATTTATCAAGATTATCTCTTGTTCATTTCATGAACCAAAAGAAAAAAGTGCCTTTCAGATACATTAAAAGTAAAAAAAAATATCAGGGAAATTTAATTGAATCTGTCTAAAAGCTAGACAAAAGAAGGACGGCAATAATAATTATATCTGATTAATCAACGGTTACCCGATATTACAAGCAGAATGACTGGGTAAATGGGGATGACTCGCATACCCTATGGACAATTTCAAAAACTTTACAGTAAGTTTTCCTTATCAGGGATTTTTCACTGCGTATTCCGCATCTTGAACGTATAAATTCCCTGGATGACTTGCGATTTTACGTCCATTTCAACAGTATTTCAGTCATATCATGGCGATGAGAATGTGATAATGAAAGGCTGTGTGCAATGGGACCCGTTTACGGTAGGAAAGATTCTCGCTTCTAGCGGACCGGGTTCGAGTTCCGCTAGAGGCGAGAATCTTTCCTACCGTAAACGGGGTTCCATTGCCCACAGCCTGGCGTCTGCCTGTAGAACATTTGTGGAAATCACGATATGGTAGAGTTGTTTTAACTGACCGCACTCGAAAATACATTTATAATAGTGTTGAAGAGCTATATGACCGAAAAGTAACAGTCTTATTCTACCCTTCTATGCGTGATGATTCCTGCCAATGTTAACGTGCGTCCGTAAAATAACGGGCAATGGACTGACAGCTGGTTGCCAGGCATTCTACCATAAAATTTACGGAATTTTTTACAGTGCAGTTATTCTACGTATCTACGTATTTTGTTTTACAGTATACAGTTCATTGGCCGTTATTTTACGGGCGTCTGCCTGTAGAATATAGTTGAAAATTATGACATGGCAGTGTTATGTTAACTGGCCGCACTCGAAAATACCTTTATTGTATTGAAGGAATAAAAGACCAAAACAACACCTGTTATATTCTATCCTACTCCTGCAATTTTTTACGGGAAATGGACTGGCAACTCCATGGTTGCCAGTTACTCTACCGTAAATTTACTAAAAACATTACAGTGCATGGATTCGTTCCGTTAAGCTTCAATGGGGACATCGTTGTGAGAACTTGACAAAAAAAAAAACGGAGGATAAATGAGAATGAGTACACATAAAAAAGATTTGGAAATAGTTAATTCCCTTTTAAAGGAAGATATAGGTTATACCCTTAAGACACTTGATCCCCAAACATCACCACAACCATGTCGACGTCAAGTCACTAGTACATTGCATCGACATAGTGCTACGCATTTGCAAAATTGTCATGGCTTTGCGTCAACGGGCTAACAACTCTCTGGGCTACAATGTAACGCAGATACGTGCAGACGTCTCCTCTGTAAGTTCCTAGCAATCGGAACACCGCTCGGCCAATTCCGTGAATCAACCTCGGATGTATGACGTGGGACTACTTACGTCACACGACTGTTGTTAGGAACAACGATATAAACAAAGATGGCCGCACTGTCGCACCGAGTAAAAAATAAAATGAGAAGAAGCAAATGTATTTTCTGTCTCATCATTAATAATTGACTATTTTGCTGCAAAGCATTAAATGAATGTCCGTGCAACAGCTGTAAAAGGTCGCAGGTCGACAATTAATTCATTCGTAGACCTAGAGATCTACGGCTTCGGCGTATACTTTCGGCCGAACAACAAAATGTTGGATTTTACTGCATATTGCTCCGCCTTACATACGCCCGAGGTCTGATTCATAGAATTGGCCGAGGAGTTCCGAATGAGTTCCTAGAAGGCACTTTACTTTGAGGGAAAGAAAAAGAAAGAACACTTCATCGTCCATCAAGAGTCACCGATGAAACGGTACGGCTGTTACCAATTAAGCGATTACAAAATGATAATCTTAAATATCAGTTATTTTTAGACACTTTTAAAACACAGGCGGTGGTATCATACCTGTGGCCCTCAAGGGTGAAAGGCAGGGGGGGGGGGGGCATTTTTTTTTTACTTTTTTTATTTTATTTATCTTTTTTTTTTCGACATCATACCTATTAACCTATAAACGTAGACTTTGTAATGGTACAGTGACTTTTTTTTTTCAGTTTTCTTTTTCCCTTTCCTCCCTGATGATCACAGGTATGATATCACCACCTATGACTCAAACCCGAAACAACCGTTGCACCAACAGTGTAAAAAAACATCTGGCCATTGCATTAAGGTCGGCACGAGGCACTTTCTGGGCTGATAATATCATCGTTCAAAACATATGCAGATGTAATTTCTAATTTCTCAAAACGATTCAAGGTCAACAAAACTGTACCAAAGAGTAATAAAATTATTGTTCTTCAGATGGCACCAAACTTCCATGAACGTCTCACTAGCGTCGGTAAACGGTCCTAAGGACCGTGCACTGATACAGCAGGACGTCAGTCTTACCAACCAAAACAATTAATTTCATGCTACATGTTAAACGCAATGGCGCAGTCTAGTTAGTGACTTTTCCGTTCGTATATGGTATATACGGAGCCTGGGTTACATAAACATCGTCCAGTCTAGACTCTGCTGCGCAGGCAAGTCCGAAGTTGAGTCGGGTCGCACATGTCGGAAGGTATGTTTTCTTGTGACACAGTCCAATCAGTCGGGGAACAATTGGGTGGGGCGCACAGAGGACGGGAACAGAAAAAAAAAGATCGGATCAGAATCCGAATTGTTTACTGGTGATTGTCCAAGGACAGTTAGGCGTCGGGTCGACGTGGCGTTTCGATGTCGAGTGCATAGATATAGATAGTATACCAACCTGTTATAAGGATCATATTTTATTGGTACGATAAATATTTAGATATTTCGTTTCGTTCAAGAAATGAAAATGAAATTATTATTTTGCATTCAACCAAAGTTCACGTGCTCACGCGCTTTGGAGAATAACAAGATGGCAGTAAAGTGAAAGTACAATTGAAGCTTCTGGATGTATTCGAAGACCTTACCAAAGATCCTGATATGAAAATCACAATATATAGATAAATAGGGGTTAGATAGGCTGCTGGCAGTGATTCCTGTGTCGCAGCGGTAAGCAATACAGTTTAACCTCAAGTAATTGATTTGCTACGTATTATTTTTTGACGTCGGTAGAACGTAATAAGGCCAACGAAAAATAAAAATAGAAAATGTCCGATATAAACGAGAAATGTAAATAGGGCCAATTACGTTCGGCATTGTAGAACTATCCATATATCTTGTCTAATATTTAGTGTTGTTACGTGTTGTTTCATTCTTTACCTATTTGGTGTTGTGCGTTCGTTGTGATTTTCGATAATTTCAACAGAGCTACGGCCTTTGACTTATTTTAAATGTGTTTCGAATATCTTCAGGATAAATGGTTACATTTCAATACAGTTTTGTGTATCTATTGTTATATATAGATTTGTGTATCTATTGATATAAGCAATACACGTTTAGGCTTTTCATTAATATACTGAAAGCGAAAAGAAACGCCTACAAAATATATCGTAGGTGGACCTGTTTCAGTGACTGACCAGTTTCAGTGACCTTTTAAATTCTGTCATTATTTTTAAAACGTGATGCAGCAAGTAATTCTTTTTTGCTGAGATATGCACTAAGTTATATTGCCTTTGTGTAGGTTTGATAAGAACATCATTCTACCTTGAAGATTTTCACAGTATACAGGTTTACATGACAACCCCATTTTTCATGCATTTTTATTATTACTTTTCTTACACTGTTAAATTCCAATCAAATTTATCATCAGAGGAATATTTCTGATTTATTTTCTATTTGGTTATGTTAACTAGCATGTGGTATTTCTGTTTATAGAACTGAAGATATAAATGACAATCATTAAACACTGATCTTATGGTATTGAAATAATTGCTGTCCTTAGAACAGCCCTACTGCTTTTTCAACCAGTCTGCAAAGTTTCTTTTTATATATTGCTGAAATCAAGTGATCAGGGACTAAATACTAGTTGAAAATATGTTTACTATTATTTTCAACATAAAATACTACAAAAACAGTTTGATAAAATGTATTTGCATGCAAGTTTTAGTTTGCCTTGTAACCCCACCCCCTTATTTTGACAGGGTATTTCTTAATTTTCATGTTGTCATCTTTTTCTTGATAAGCACGTACAACCATTGCCTTCAGCATGTTTTTATATTCAGTTCATGAGTTTCAATCTTGAGCAACAGCAACCATCTTCATATTGCAACTTATTTAGCAAATGAGTGGGGGTCACTGAAACTGGTCCGACTTTATTACCGTAAGCAAATTATAGGTCTTGAAAATAAAGACCTCCGAAATTCAGTGTTTCAACTTTTCCATCTTTGTCTGGATAACATTCAAGAGTTAGAATGCCTCACTAAAATAATCCATTAAGAAATCCTGCCTTTATGTGAAACATTGCCACTGTGCGTATAATACTCTTAGGGTCACTGAAACTGGTAATTCAAGGATACATATCAAGTTTGAAAAGCAGACAACTGCTATCAGTTTTTGTCTTGTTAGTTTGGCGTGCCCATGTGTTTTCGAGAAAAAGATTGTCTGAAACACTCAATATCCCTTACATTGTAACTGTGAGAACCAAACCTTTCAGTATGAGGAAAAAACTTAATTTTACAAGCGATTTTCAAAAGCTCACATTCTTAAATGCAGACTCTTTGGGAATCTGGATTTATTTGCAGTTGTGTATCCTTTTTTCTTACCTACGAGACAGAGTTTGTTCTATTTTTAGCGGTGCTGGAAAATTCTGTCTTGCCCATGGGCTGGGACAGCTCACACGAGCTTGAATTCTGTGTACCACTACGCGGTGCGCCCGGCTTGGCGATTCCAGACTTTATGCATTATTCTTTAATAGGAATGAATTGCCACATCGATAAAATCCAATCCAAGAAAGATTATTCATTCTTTATAATCCCATTATAGACTGTTTCAAGGTCTTAAAGTCGGAAAAAGATCCAAAGTAGTCAATGTTTCACCGTGACAAACACTGTCGAGCAGGCCGCCATTTTGAAGACGTTACCAACTGACGTTTGAAATGACGTTGACGTTACGTCACAATTAACGTCATACACGCGCTTTCTGTAGTCGTCTCAATACAAATTTTGTTCTTTAATACAAATTTCAATTAGAAAATCTAAAAATGCGGATTTGTCAAGGACCTATTTTTTACTTGTCTGTTCACTACAGCAGCCATGAGGGTGACACGGTTGTACTACTTACACTTGTTCACGTTCGCATGAAATAGTCCTATTAGTTCCCAGTTCAATTTGAAGTAAATCTTATCGTAGGTAAGAAAAATAATCAATCATTGGTTTCCGATGCGGACAGGGAAATCCCAACCCTCGGGCACACGAGATGTGTCGGAAACTCGGCAAGCCTCGTTTCCGACACACCCCGTATGCCCTCGGGTTGGGATTTCCCTGTCCGCATCGGAGACCAATGATAGATTCTTTTTATCTGTAGCCAACCTGCCATAATTAAATTTGGTCTTGGGTTGTCTGTAGTTCTTAAGAAACAAGATAACCAAAGTTAGGTATCCAGAAAGTGTCAACAGGCATTTCACTTTAACACGGGATTTGTACTGACCGTTCTAACTCTGTTCTGCGCTCGTGATATGATCCACTATACAACTGACCTCCAAACTGTGAATTTTTTCTCAACAATTCACTGCAAGAGTTGATCTATTTCTTACATATGAAAACTGATTCTAACTATGGAACTTAATGTTTTTTCGAGAAAGTGAGCTCACTGATTTTTATTTAAGACCAAAATCAGAAAGCTTCACCGTTGTCTGTGGTTGGATGAAAATCATAGTTTGCGCAATGATCGTTTTGGAATTGCCTTGCGACACCGTCGTAACAGAAGAACATAAAATTACGGGCGTTTCGTTTGGCTTTTAGTATTTTTAAACAGAGTTCCTTCCTGTCCTAGATGTATCTAGAGAAATCTGATTTGCCACAATATCTTCAGATTTTCAGTTTTTCATTACTTTTCATTATAGTTATGGCCTTTAATAAAAGTCAAAGCTTTGTTTATTTTTAATATCATGTGATTGAGAGGATGGAATTTTGATTATATTCATCAAAATCAATACATATACATGCAGCAATATTGATGAAATTTACGGAAAGACTAATGCACCTTTCTTTTGAAATCATTTTGACAGAGTTATGGACATTGATTGATGTAAATGCAGTGGAGGGGCATGGTGCTATGCCTGGAGTGCTTTTATTAAAATCAAAGGTAGCTAGCTGTTTATAAATTTACATACACTGAAAGACTTTTGTTTGCACAAGACAAGTGTAACCATAAACGGAAGTTATAGAAGTTATAAACACTTTCGATATAACAATTTGGGAACTAAACTCCATTGTCATACTTGTTTTAGCGTCTTTAAAAGGTTACAACCTGGAGTTTCGATTGCATTTTAATTTTGCCGATATCTTTTCTAAATGATCAGACAGCACGTATAACAAGGAAATTAATGAAATTCTCTAAAATGTATAAAGTGAAAAGTATAAGATCAGTCGTTGCTTGAGGGATTCCCCAACTCTGCACTGTAGAGGGCTGTTCCCTGTTGCCATAAACTGAAGAAAAATATTTAGGTTTTAACGTTTAACCTTAATTCCATTCCATACACACTGGGTGGTTGCTTAGTCCCGGTAGGCGGTGATTTTTTCTGACAATCATCAACGATTTTTTCTGACAATTTATGTCTCATAAGCATGACGGAGCAATAAGGTAAGTAAACAAACTTATTTTCAATACTTTCTTGGGATCTTTTGCAACCATGCTGTTTGCTTGAGCATTTTGTAGGCGTATTTAGTCGTTTGGCCTATTTTTGTGAAATAGCCTTGGCAAACCAAGGACGAAAATTACTGCAAATGTCAATGATTTTTTCATACAACGGCTTTGGTGTCCCGGATTTTTTCCTACAGTGTCCCGGATTTTTCCTACCACTTATACTGCATTTCAGAGTCTAAAACTAGCAGTACAGTAACAGCAGTTAGATTGTTTTTAGTGTGGGAACTAATTTTACTTCACCGAATGAAAATCAAAAGCATATATGTCATGTATGCCTTATCATGGTGATGCAATCGAAAATATGGACCCTTTAGAAGCAAGTAATACGTAAAAGACATAACATCAGAAGTCTTTGTTTACTTGAGTACTCTTTTCAAGTGCAGACTCAATAAACAGAGTCTGCGGACCATTTCTTGCTTCCAAAAACTCTAACATTTCAAATCTTATTTAACTTCACAGGATGCTGGAGGTGCTATGCGGCGGCCGTTCAGTCTCCACGTACTCCATCATAGTGCAGATTATATCATTTCTAGTCCTTTCGAATCAATGATTTCATTTCGAGTATTTCTGAACATAGACGTAGCCCAGCTGCTGCTAGGGGCATGGCTGGGTTTGCACATTTTATTGAAACTTCACTGAAACTGGTGTTAGGTAGCGTGTGACGGCCCTTAATCGTGCCTAGGTATTCAGTCATAGTGTAGATTGTATAAGTTCTGGTCCTTTGGAATCACTTATTTCATTTCGACTCATTTTAACAATGCAGTAACTGCTGCTAGGGGCATGGCCGGAGTTGTACATTTCATGACTGGTCATGAAAGCCGCAGTTAAACCGAGTCTGCTATAGTCATTTCTTTGGTGTTTTCCTTGCTTTCAAAGTATCTGACTTTTCGGAACTTTTTCTATTCAAGTTTTGCAGTGCATTATACAAAGCTGTACAGGCCCTCAAGAGAAGTACTGGCTGGATGGATGGATGGATGACTTGCGATTTTACGTCCGTTTCAATAGTATTTCAGAATTATGAGGACGATAGGAGGGTTATAATGAAAGGCTGTGTGTAATGGAACCCCGTTTACGTTTGAAAAGATTCTCACCTCAAGTGAGGATCGAACCCGGGACCGCTAGATCTGCATGCCAGCGTTTCACCTACTGTGCACCGGTGCTCCAGCACCAGCTGGATTGGTTGGTTGGTTGTTTTGGGTTCAACGGCCCTTTGAGACAGTATTTCAGTCCATATCGGGCCGTCTCCCAGAGAGAGGGAGAAAGAAGTGAGGAATGATAGACGAGAGAGAAAAAACGTCCAAACACCCCCACCCGCATCAACTGCAAGCACAGTAGGCCCTTGTCCTATTATTATCCAAATCAGTAGGACGCCCCGGCACTGGAAGTGACACGCAGCACCATCGCGAATGCCGACCAACCCCTCATCGGCTGGAAATGTGAACTGCTTTCAGAATTATCAAGTCTAACATAAACTACGCTCTAGTGAGGAACAGGTTGATTGGTTGGTTGATTTGATGCTTAACGTCCACGGTAAACAACTAAGGTCATGTCGGGACGGTCAGTTAACCTAACCACACTATTCCTGGGCAGGCTTAGACCTCCTAAGCGGTTAACCAGTACTAAGTGCACATACTTTCGCCAGTAACTGACAACTACCCTTCTTGAATCAGCGGACGAAGAAACGAAAGTATGTGGCCAGACCGGGATTCGAACCCAGGACCTCTGACTTACGAGTCAGGTGCCCTACCGATTGCGCTACCCGGCCCGGCTTGAGGAACAGGTAGCTGTTGTACACCAAAGATAGTACAAATAGAAAGATTGATGCTAAAATGGAATCACACACACACACACACACACACACACACACACACAGGCATGCACGCACAATTTTGAAGAAAACATGTAAATCTTCTACGCCGCCTGAGTGAGAAAAACACCCTGGCCGCGACGGAACTCGAATCTTTAGCCTTCTCGGTACTACTGGGTAAAAAATTAGGCAATTATCAGGACAGCTCTGCCAACTGAGCTATCCTGGCACTGGACGACCATGTGGCCACGTCGTATAGTTGGTAAAGTTAGTACAGCAGTCTCATCTGCATTGGGAAGGCCACTCAATATTGTTTTAATCTCACTAAGGTTACTCAGGTCTTTACTACATGTACATGATATTCCATTGTACATTTTATATATGGAGCAATAGAATGGTCTGTATATAATGAAAAGTCTGGCCCTTTAATGACCAACAAGTATTTCGTCCTCCATTTATGCACCACAATAAAAGTTTGGGACATGCTTAAATCTTGCTATTCAATCTCTAAGCAATAAAATATCATACTGACTAATTTTGAAGTTTGCGTTGTCAGAAAAAATCAGGCGCTTAAAATCTATTGTAGGAGCGAATCCTGGACTTGTAGGAAAAAATCCAGGACTTATGAAAACTTAAAATCAGCTGATAGACCCATTTATATTATTGTAAAGTGTCAAAAAGTAATATAATATGTTTCCTAACACCCATTTATTATTAAAAATAGCTTTACCCTATGGTAAACTTCGAAGACATAGACAAAGCAGACAGTTCATTGAGCTGTACCCTAAATGAAAATTTCCGGCTTTAATTTGTCTGTTGACAACGTTAAACATTGTAGTGTATCTAATCTGCTTAAGATCTACCAGGAATACGCTTAAGATTTGTAAAACTGATGGTTTAATTGACAAAATTCACCATTTTGTCGCATCAGTTTTCTATTATGACGTCACGGAGAAAAAATCATTGACAATTTGGAAAAGGGACCATTGTCAGAAAAAATCGTTGACGATTGTCAGAAAAAAAAACACCGCCTACCGGGACTAAGCAACCACCCAGTGATACAGCTGCCATTACGAAAAGCGTCCAACTGAAAACAAGTGTTTTAAACACATTTTACGCGCACCTGGATGAAAGGTCAGGAAAAACTATTGTTGTCACCCTAGTGTCCGCATCCGCATTGGACTTTTTAAAGATCCATATCTCTTAAACCCAAAAGTTGATTATTTTTATAATTGCACTGTAGTTAGGCATAGGCCCAAAGTTTTAAAGAGTATTACCGCAACCTACTCAGTATCCTTGAGGTCAAAGTCAGGGACTAAGAAGTTTGGGGATTTTTCGTCGACATTGAATGTTTTATTCAAAGTTTTTTTTAAAGACTCATATCTCATTTACCCTTAAATGGGATCTTTTGATCCTAGCACAATAGTTAGATATCGGTCTATAGCTACAAAGAGTACCACCCCTGATCAACTCAGCATCCTCGAGGTCCAGGTCATGCAGTTATAAAATTTATATTTCGTTGCAGTTTTCTGATTGAATGCTGCTTCATAATGCTTGGTATGAATTAATTGAACTTGGTTGGCCATATGTTCTCTGTATCTTGATTATTTGTAATCTTAGTTGTTTCCAACTATGGTTTGAGGGCTGGATTTGGATTTTGATTGTTTCAGTTCCTGGTCTTTGCATACTTTTTACTTCTGTTAGATACTGGCTTGGGTTTTTATAATATATACTACCGCCACCCCAATTGGTATCCTTTGCATCAAGAGCATTGATTTAAATTTTTATTTTAACGCTTTTGCAAATAGTTTTCTAGGACCTATAATTTTACACTGCCACAATTGATTCAGCAGATCCAGAGTTTTGATATATTCAGCCTCCCCCTATCCCTCAGTTCCTTGAGATCAAGGTCACGAGCTTTGCAAAGTTATATGAAAGTTTTTATGCTTTGATTTTTATTTAAAGACTTTACTTTACTTTACTTTATTTCTGTAAAAGCTTTTGTTCATAAATATGTTGACAGTACACGGATATACTGACCTCCTGAAGTTTTATATAGTGCAAGCAGCACTCCATAGCGACCTTGAAGGCAAGGTCACATACTTAAAACTTAGCCTGTGAGATGGGCAAACACCAGTTCAGGCGAGCTATCAGGCGACAGCTTTTATTTACATCATTTTTGTTTTGCACTATGTCAGTTTTCTTCTCCAGGTAATTAAGATGGCTGCTCTGTGTGCGGTTTTCTCTACAGTGTTTTTCTTCTATTTGCCGGTCTGTGAGTTGGCGCAAGTTTCTCCTTTATGGCTTGTTAAAAGTAACACAACAGTAATTGACAGACCTTGTCCACAAGAGAAAGAATGTACATGCTACTCACGAACGGAAGCTTATCATGGAACACGTGTTGACTGTGAGGATAGAAACTTGCCAGTAGTACCTAAGCATCTTCCGAACAACACAAGCTATTTGGACCTCAGCTATAATAAGATCGCAAAGATAAGAAACTTTCCGTTTGTCAGTTACCCAAAGATCGAGGTTTTAAATTTGTCTTGGAACATGATCGATTTTACAGGGACAGACTCGTTTGGTAAACTAGAAAACCTGATACAATTAGATCTTCAGCACTGCCGAATTTCAGATGTCGAGGCAAAGACATTTGCACGTTTGCCGAGTCTTACATATCTTGATATGTCCCACAATGCAGATTTAAAGTTTAGGAACTTGCGAAATATTTCTGATGGACTGCAGCATACAAGGATCAAAATACTGAAGCTCAACAGTATTCATCCATTCTTAGGACCATGTAACACAATAACGAAAAACGATATAGAGTTTTTAAACAAAACACGTATAACCCAAATATACCTCGACGCCAACAAAATTGCTACTTTAGAAGTGACAGCGGTTGATTATATTCCACGATCGATCGAAACTCTTTCTGTAAAGCATAACATATTTATGATAGGCACCTATATGATCTACATGCATCAGCATTTTCCGCTCCCGAAGCTGAGGAATTTGATAATTTCTGACCAAGGTCGATTCCACTTTAACGAGTTTCACAGCTGGATGCAATCTGTCTCTGCAAAATCTATTTCATCAGAATTATCTCAGCGTACAGACAATGAAGGTAGTTCTCCTAAAATAAACTTACAAGAATTTCCTGATGTTGAATACAAAAGAGTAGAAGATAATGGACCAACTACCCTTGATTTTATACTTTCGGAAACTATTACTTATATCGATGTAAGCAATTCAAACCTTCAACTTGAACTTGGAAACATAGCGCTTGCTACCCCAAACAATTTAACTTATCTTCTGCTTAACAAGAATATACTATGGAAGGTGAATGGGTCTTTTGTAGGTTTTGACAATCTCACATTTCTGGACATGTCATGGAATTACTGCGAAAGTATTTCTAAAAATGCTTTTCAAAATATGCGTAAATTACGGCATCTGAATTTGTCTACAAATTTTCTAGATTATTCTCTAGAGAAAGATGTAAACGGAAAAATCTTTCAGGCGCAGACTAAACTTGAGAACCTTGACTTGACAAATAACAAAATAAGAAAATTGCCTCCAGGAATATTTGATAGTTTGATAAATCTACAAGTGCTGAATTTATCGCAGAATATACTTATAGAACTGCATTTCAGATTAGACCATATGAACAAACTGAAGTACTTAAGCCTCCGAAACAATCTGCTGGAGACTATTCCTAAAGCACACAGGGATACTTTCGATCGTTTATTACTATCTACAAATTTTACTCTGAACATTGAAAAGAACCGCTTCAAGTGTTCCTGTAATTCAACTCACCAAGAATTTCTAAGCTGGATGATTCATACTCTAGTTGATTTTGGCAATCTAAGCCATATTTCTTGCTTCTTTGATAACGGCAGTACAGCGGCATTTTCTAGCAGAGATCAAATATCACGAGTTCACGAGGCACTGGAGAAAGAATGTAGCAGCTACTTTCTTCTAATAACTGTCTGTGTAACGCTGACTTTGATGACTGTATTCATCATAATCACAGCAGTTGGTTATCGCTATAGATGGAACCTCCGCTACCTGTACTATATGGCAAAGTTTAAATTGAAAGGTTATAGGTCATTACCAGTGGACTCTCATAGATACCAATATGATGTTTTCGTTTCTTATGCTGAAGAAGATAGCGCCTATGTTAGACATGAAGTTCTTGACAAACTGGAAAATGGCCATAACATGACTCTTATTGTGCACGAAAGGGATTTCACCGCCGGAGAATATATTTGTGACAATATTTTGAAAGCTATCACAAACTCGCGCAAGACTCTTATTGTCCTGTCAAAAGACTTCTTGAAAAGCAAATGGTGTATGTATGAGCTGAACATGGCTAGAATAGAGGCTATAAACAGAGGCAAAAGTGCTATATGCGTCAAAAGGAAGGAAACCATACCAAGTCAGAAGATGCCTCTCGAGTTGTTAGATGTATTGCAACATCAGACATACATTGACTACCCTCAAGATGAAAATTCACAAGAAACATTTTGGGAAAGACTAGTTATGGCATTGAAAGAAGATTAATTCTCATGTCTATCATACTAAGTCTACAAATACGAAAGACGGTATGCAGACAATATTTGAAGACAAAAAGGTGACAATAAGTTTTCTGAAAAGTAGTCTCATGAAGTTCTTAACATTTAAAGTTGACTTCACTGCATCTGGTGTTGTGCTGTTGACGACCGTAAAACGTCTTCATTTACATCAACCATAGTGCAGATTATATTTTATTTGTGTCATCTGAGATCAGAGGATATATTCTGAGGTTGGTTTAGACTATTATTCTAAATCATCGCTTTTTTAAACATTTGGACACTTTTTGTGAATATGTCAAAGGACAAATGGATGATGTAAGAAAGGATGACACTGAGCTTTACGTCCCTTTTGATAGTATTTTAGCCATATAGAGATGACGTTATGATGATTGCGTGCAGTGGAACCCCTCAGAAGAATTCCACCACCAGAGAGATTTGACCCCACCTTCCACAGTACAAGAGAAAAGTGATTTAACAAAAACTGCTTGATATTGGAAAATAGTTGAATTAGAAACATCGAGATTTCGCAAACAATACGTTCCTAAAAGAAAGATCCTTTGGAAGGAAGAAAACCACTAAACAAACGATAATAGCAAACTCGGATTCATTGGGCCTGTTCATGACCAGTAGTTAAATATGAAGCAATGGCCACATCCCCTAGCACCGTCTGAAGCAGAGATATATTTTAAGGTGACTCTAAATGACATCAGTATGATTTTATGGGACCAAAAAAAATATGCACTATTATGAAGCACAGGGAGACTTAACACCAGCTACATTGAAGATATGAGCCGCGACACGAGAAAACTAACAATGTGGTCGTCCGCCCAGCGCAGGCTTAGATCAGCCTGGGCAATCGCCCAGTCTGATCAGAGTCTTCCCTGAGCGCTTAAAAGGTAGCTAAGGGTCTATGCTACCTTCATGCGGAAAGCGAAGACTCTGATCAGACTGGGCGGATGCCCAGGCTGATCTGAGTCTGCGCTGGGCGCACAACCACATTGTTGGTTTTCTCGTGTCGCGGCTCATATATTAGATCTGGAAATTAAGATTCTTTGAAAGTAAGGAATACACCAAAGAAACAAAACAGAGTAAACTCGATATCATTTAGTTTGTGAATACCAAGAAGTGAAATGTACAATTCTGCATGCCCCCCCCCCCCCCACGCCCTCCCCCCTTGCACCAGTTAAGTGGAACTTTATTTTGTAGAACCAGCGCATCGATACTGTAGGACTAGAAAACATCGATTCTGCACTATGCTGAAGTTAGTGAAGACGGTTCATAGCCGCAAAACGGCACTTTATACCACCAGCAAAACCGATCGCAGAAAACATAATGTATATGAAAGGGACAAAGCTTCAGTTAGTGATGGTTTGTTTTGTTTAATTAGCAATGAGTAATAAACCAAATGTGTAGCTGTCAATGTACTCTCTTTAATTTCACAGTATTGCCTCATATATATTTGTCATATATATCATATGTTTGGCTATGTATGTATGTATGTATTTATGTATGTATGTATGTATGTATGTTTCTTGAAGTCCTCAGGAAGGATTGTCGGATGAGTCGCCTTTACTGAATAAAGTCTTCTTACTTATTTATTGTTGAATTTTACATATATAAAAGATAAATGACTTACTGTAAGATTTGTGCCAAGTCAGAAAAACTTTCAAAGACATGCATGTTCGCTTCATGGTACTATTGTAAACTGGATACAGTACTTAATGTGTGTGACAAAGCTCTGAGGACTCGATAGTCCTCTAGCTAAAGCAGTTTATATGGTAACAGTTCTGTTTACTTTCTACAAATTCTATTGTAACAGATCCCAAGGTTATAAAACTTTTTCCATGCTCAACTCAGCTGAGCATGGAATTTTATGGAATTTTACCTGCTAATAAACAACAAATTACTGATAAGCAGTTGTTTTCTTGCTCAGCTTAGCTGAGTATGAAATTTTCTCTGCTTATGAATATAAAAATGCCAACATTAGTTGGGAAGTCCATATTTATCAACAGCGAAAATTTCATGTCCAGCTGGGTTGAGCATGAAAAAAAGTTTTATAACCTCGGGGCCTGGGCACTTTACATCAAATTCTCTGACAGGGCCCAGTTGTTCAAAGCATCGATTACAAAATTGTTAGTCCAGTACGTATTTGCCGAGTATAAAGATAGGCAATGAGCAAGAACAAATATAATCAGACCAAATATACTGGCCTCAAAACCAAAAGGGAAAAATAAATACACAAATTGACAGCACTTCACGAGAGGTTCGCTCGGAATTCCGAACTAACGGCTCTTTCGTAGAGATTTTTATTCATCAAACTAAACAGCACTCACATACCTCGAATTTAAATAGGTGAACGAAAACACCGACATGAACAACCAAAATAAATAGCAGATGTGAATCATAACAGATTCACAGGCAATAATAAGCTACTGGGGCCTTAAACATGTTTAAAGTCTTGCACATATAATAACTCTAAACAGATGGATGAATTTGTGCCCTATAAATGTAATCGAGAATTCTATATGAGTGAAGGGAAATAAATCTTAGACAACTTCGCATATTGGGTCCTGTAACGTTATTCGTCTTTACTTGTTGGTTTACGTTCTTTACTTTACGAAAGTTCAGGAAGAGCTATTGTTGTCACCACGGCGTCGGCGTCCGCGTCCGCGTCAGAGTCAGCGTCCGCGTCCGCGTCCGCGTTCGGATTGGATGTTTTGGTTAAAGTTTTTTAAAGACCTATATCTCCTTAACCCATGGATGGATTCTTTTGATACTTGCACTGTAGTAAGATATTGGTCTAAGGTTTAACAGGGTACCACCCCCACCCCACTCAGTGACCTTGATGTCAAGGTCATGGACTTAGAAAATTTGTAGTTTTTTTGGACTGGATGTTTTGGTTAAAGTTTTATAAAGCCCAATATCTCCTTAACCCATGGATGGATTCTTTTGATACTTACACTAAAGTTAGATATTGGTCTAACGTATTCAAAGGTACTACCCCCAACCCCCTCTGTGACCTTGATGTCAAGGTCATGGACTTAGAATATTGTCTTTTTATTGATTAGATGTTTTGATTAAAGTTTTTTAAAGACACATATCTCCTGAACCCATAGATGAATTCATTTTATATTTGCACTGTAGTTAGATCTACAGAGTACTCCCCCAACCCCGTTCAGTGATCTTGAGTCAAGGTCAGGGACTTTGGAAATTTTTGTCTTTTTTAAAGTTTTGTAATTGCAAACTGATTCATAATGCTTTGCAGAGATTTAGTTTATACTTGAACTGATGTTAGACTCTTTTTTTGAGTTTTTACAGAACACCTTATACTTACCCCACTGGATGACCTTGAAGTCAAGGTCATCGACTTAGAATTTTGTCTTAAAGATTTTGGTTAAAGTTTTATATTTATGAAGACAAAATTTCACAGTGCCACGATGATGGACTCAGTTGATACTAATACTTGGACTGATGTTAGATAATGGTTCAGGGTTTTGATACATCCTAGCCCCCCCCCCCTCCCTCCCCTCCCCCTACCCGTCAGTTTTTTTACCTCAAGCTCATGGACTTTGAAATTTCATTTCATTTTTTTTTATTTTAATTTTATTTTAAGACTTACATGTATTTCTGAGATAGCTTTTGTTCATAAATGTGTTTTCATTATGGACATGCTTGCATGAAGTTTTATGCATAGCATTCCCAATTACCTCTACCCCCCAACCCCCCCCCCCCCCCCCCCCCTACCCGTCTTTTTTTTTACCTCAAGCTCATGGACTTTGAAATTTTATTTCATTTTTTATTTTAATTTTATTTTAAGACATATTTCTGAGATAGCTTTTGTTTATAAATGTGTTTTCATTATGGACATGCTTGCATGAAGTTTTATGCATAGCAGTCCACACCACCATAGCGGCTGTGTGATGAGCAAGCACCAATTCAGGCGAGCTATGCTGTCAGGCGACAGCTCTTGTTTCCAAGGGTGCAACTTCACTTTTTAAGAGCGGGAATTTAACTAAGTTAAAACTGTCAAAATGGCATTTTACAGTTGATATACATGTAACTATTTACAGTTGACTGTATGCACCAACATCTGAATATGAACGACTTTTATCAGCAACTCCACGTGGACGAAACATCTCACAACGACAGTGGAATTGGAAATCTTATAAACGCAGTGCCAAGACTACTGAAAGAAGTCTCAGACTCCTCGAGTTTGCAACGAATTAGTACCGACAATGAGTTGCCGGTACTAATTGTTGTAAAGACAAGGAGTCCCAGACCGCTCTCATTAGTCCTTGTCCCAACAAACCATCAAAGAATGGACATGACACTACCACAATCAGATTTGCTACACCTTGTTGATGAAGTTGCTTCTATCAGGAAGACAAGATGCTTTTCTGGAGCAGACATAGGAAGTGCCCTGACCTGGTGATGATGATCATTCGACTCGCCTGAAGAAGGCCATAAAGTAACCCAGCAAAGACGGATGTTTGACCTTGAGAAGTCAAGAAACCCAGATGTGGCATGCAGATCTCAAGCAACAAAAGGTGGAAAATTTACACCATTCATCGGTCTACGGGATGATGACATGGACGCAGCTAGCATTATTACGGCCTACAAAATAGCAGTGACTGACAGAGTTAGGTCAATGGCGGTGACTGACAGGGTTAGGTCAATAGCAGTGACTGACAGAGCCAAGCACTTGAGAAATAACATGTCAGATAAAAACTGGTGAAAAGAGATGCTCTTGACCTCTGTGATGCACGGATGGATTTGAAGAAGAGGCGGTGTAAAGCAGGCATGCCTAAAGAATACAGGGAAATTTACAAAAGGATTCAGAAGAATCCAGAAGGCCCTGATGAAAACAAAGGAAGGTTGTATAGGTATTCAGTGCGATGAGATTAAAACTTGCATAAACAGAAACAACAGCAAAGATGAAGTATCTAATTTCAGAGAAATTGGGTAGATCCAAAACTATCAAGGGATAGTCTTGACAATGTCTAACAAGAATGAGAATTTCTCATGAGATGGAGAGAATATTCTTCAGAGCTATACAACATTAACAGTTAATGGAACAATGAGGCTCTGATCTTCATTCCGTACACAAGAGAGAATCTACATCCGATCTCTCGACAGGTACTCGAGATAGCAGTATCAGCACTGAAAAAGAGAAAGGAGTTGAAAATATACCAGCAGAGAAAATGTTCAAGAGTGCGGGGGAGCCAATGATCGCTGTTCTTTTAACATTTATCTGTAAGCATATCCGAATTTACCCGCTGTCTGAAGTTACCGGACTCGACCCTACGCTCTCTTAAAAGGACAGCCTACAGCAAAACCATAACTACAAAACCATCAGCTTCATCAGCTATCTAAAAATGTCATGCGGATGAAAGCCTTTTATACCAGCCAGTTTAATAAACCTGTAGATTTCAAAAACACATTTTACAGGTTATGGCAATATTAGTGGCCACATGCGGAAGTACACTGTCAGTGCTAGCCTACTTGTGTCATTCAGCATCTGTAACAGAAGGCTTTAGGTGCAGTCCTGATAAATCGCAGCATGGAGAATATTTCAGAACAACATTTGGAGTTTGGCAAAGATTTCTTCCCTTATCCACTCTCTTCAACATTTTTTCTCGAAAGACCCTGTCTGGAGATTGACATAGGCGGCAGAACTATTACTAGTCTGCGGTTTGCCGATGACATTAATGCTGTTGTTGTTGAGCTGGCCCCGAGGTTATAAAACTTGAGTACATTCTCAAACTCAAAATAAAGCACACTGATTAGCTGCTTTCGAGCACATGCTCGGAAGCAGCCAATCAGTGTGCTCTATTTTGAGTTTGAGATTATACTCAAGTTTCATACCCTCGGACCCAGGAGGAATTCGAAGCTCTCGACAAAGAGCTGGGATGTCTCGACAAAACGTGTTCAAGGAACAACAAGCAAACGACGTAACTGATGACACAAAACTCCGAAGACATTCAGAGGGAAATCAGGGTAAGAAGACAGGAATTAAAAAGTATCACATACCTTGATGATAGTTTCAAGTCTTAGGTCCTCCCTAAGATTACACAAGCCGCCACAGCCCTAACAAAGATGGCGCCCCTTAGAAAAGGAAAAACACACACCCTTTTTGGGGGGATCAACAGAGAAAATGATGCTCTTCCTTGCTATATCTCATTTTGGGTGCCCGTGAAACGCGGGCCTTGATAGCAGTGTCAGAGAAAAAAAAACGCATGCCTTTTAGAAAAGATACTACCGAAAGGTACCGAACTGGATTATCACGTACGAGAACCAAACAACTAATAAATAATCCAGTCACGAGTAGAGAACATGAATAATTCCTGTACATGGTCAAGAAATGGAATATAAATGGTTTGGTCACATTTCATGGACATTTGGCTAGGCCAAGAAGATTCTACAAGGAACAATGGAGCTACAAAAAGAAGAGGTAGGTACACAGAAAAAGAGATGGGAGACATTAGATTTGTCATGGATGGACTTGTTCAGTACAACTCGGGCAGCTGAAAGGAGGTCCATGTGAAAAGAGATTGTTGCTACGTATCTGTGGTGCCCCATCAACCTTGCAAGGTCATGGGATTGACTAGACCATGCACCCTATACGAGAAGTCATAACGAGGTGTCATTTGCCTCTCTCGTGAATATTATCATCATTTAAAGTTTGTAGTAATAGTAAAACTTCCCTTTTGGCTTCCAGGATACAATGAGGGTACTTTTTAATAAGCTGGGGACCATCTGTCATACATGTAACTTATGACATCACAAATCGCATAATCTGTTTTTGGAATGTGATCATTTCAGCAAAAGGTGGCTTGCAGTGTCACTTACACGTTTGCATCTTTTAGTTATTTCACAAGACATTTTCTATGAAAATGACTGCCATGAAAAATCAGAAAGTATATTATTCTGAATTGATTTCATGTTACTTTTATACAGAATGGTAATTTTCTAGACTGGGATTAAAACATGCCATCCCTACAGCCACATTGGTCTGTTCAATGTACAATTTGACAACAGCTTTAGGCGGCCATTTTGAAGTGAAAAATGCATTGCAATAGGTCACATTCCAATGTCTGAGCACGAGAGTGAAAGGTATAACAAGGGCTTCGCAAGCGGCGCATGATACGCCCGTTTTAATGTCACGAAGGAGTTACAGAATGAACAGGATTGTTTACAAAAGGATGGACAGGCAGACAAACAGGGGCAACAACTCTATAATTAATGGCAGAAACATTTAAACATATGACGCATCAAATACTTTTAGAGTATACCAAAAATCAGCGTCCATGGTGAAGTGGCTCAGAAGATGAGTAATGCCAAAGTCAAACAAGGGAGATAATTCATAAACAAAATATACTAGAGTTACCATTCTTGGTTCAAATATATTCCCTTTACAATATACACATCAGCATTAAGTTGTGTCAAAAATATTTTAAATCGTAAAGGAGTTACAGAATAAACAGGAACTTTATGCAAGGGTATATAATTCAGTAAGTAAGCCAGAGTTGTGGTTCTTGCTCAGGGTACATTGCCCCATTATTATACATATTTCTACAAAGTTTCATTATATCATTTCAAAAGTATAAGAAGACATTAAGTGAATAGCAATAGCATAAAAATACTAATCAGAGGGAAGTTACTCCAAAATTAAATAAGGAGGAGCAACCATTCTTATATGCGACACATCTTTTTGTCATCATGCACATTGCAATAAAGTTTCAGCATGATATTCTAAACGGTTACCAATTTATGGTATGCACAAGTATATACAAAATAGCCTTAAGCCTTAAGAAACTCATCAAAGGGATGTAACCCTAAAAAAAGTAAGGGAGAGCAACCATTGTGAAAAGCGACACATTGTTGGGACTTCCTACACATTGCTATGAAGTTTCATCAAGATATTCAAAAAGGTTATCTAGTTATGGCGGCCACAAGACTTGCAGGGGAAAAATAATCAAAGGGGCATATCTTGGGAACTAAGGAAGGGGGAGCAGCCATTCTTGTACGCGACACGTTCCCGCAACCTAATACATATTCCCACAAAATTGCATGAAGATACCCAAACGGTTACTGAGTTATGGCGCGCATAAGAATGTTTACGGATGGACGGACAGCGCCATGACATAATACGTCCGGTTTTTTTCAAAACGGGCGTATAAAAACTCCCCTAGAGAAGCGGTAGCTAGTTGATTAAGGTAAGATGAAGGAGCAGCCTTTATGTCATTTAAGCAATAACTTTGAAAGACCAGCTACAAAACTGGCTTAACAATGGAATGCTTGTAATTTGTATGTGATTTATTCCAAGTCATTATTTTCCTTCAACTTGATTATTATTTAAGCCAAAATTACAAAACATTTCCTATATATTTTATTGTTTTAGTTTACTATCGGATTTATCTATATTATACCGCAAGATACTACAACACAAACGCCTGAGTTGGGAAAAAGGGAACGCAAACTCAAAGAATATATTCATAGCCTTTATTGGCATTAAGATAACTAACAAAGACAGAAACAAAATGGATGCAACATCATCTGTCCTATGTCACATCTGCAAATGAAAGTTTCTTACAACATTGAAAAGTGAAAAAAAAACAATTAAACCTAAATGTCTTCTGCAAAAACTTAAGGTGAACGAACAGACCTTCAGTGGAGGTAATCCTTCATTTAAATTTGTTCCTCTCTTGTAAATGGTTGTCAACTCTTACAGGAAAGAATTTGCTCCCCCAGGAGCAAATTCTTTTCTTTAAGAGTAGACCTAATTTCGGATGAGTTGCAACTTCCAGGGAAGCAAACAGGACGTCTCAAAAGTTATTCCCCTTCGTAAAAATGTCTAAAAATCATGGAGGTGTACCCATTCACCTCAATTTTGATAAGAGTTTTTATTTCTTCATGAAATATACCTAATGGTATTTAACGAGAATCACCTTGCCATGGCGATTGTAATAGATTTCAACCACATTTTTGTGGGGTGATAAGGCAAACCCTCACTTTATTACAGCTGTGAAATGATTGGTTTTTAGCTGTCGACAGACTACAGCACTACAGACTACAGCACTACGTATCAACAAATACTTAAAAAAAAAATACATCAAAACCTGCTGTTTTACCATAAAAAAATCTAATATTCTAATAAGTCTTAAAAACACTTCCAGAAGAAACTAGTCATAATAGATGCTAGTACGAAAGCCTTGGGAATCTTTTAGATCTATGAAATCTTTGTTTCAGTATGAAGCGCAGGAGTTATAAAATATTGCTAGTACTTTATCGATAAATGTTGAGTTCCGAACTCAAGGATACGTCATGACATAAAGGTAAATGGGCAGCCCTCCGTTTTCGTCTGTCATTTTGACAGAGGGACAAACTTCTGTGAATTCCCATTTGCTGCCCTGTGCAATGTAACCCCCTAAAAATGAAGCCTACCCTTAAAATAGTAAATTATTTCCTTTAAGAGTTGACCACCATTGTAAGCGGAAACAAAAATGAAATGATAGAGTTACTCCCCATTCACCGTACAGGTGAAAAAAAATCAGCTTCTTTTACGTACAAATAATAGAAACTATTTAACCTAAAACTAACAGAACTGGAAAATTAATATCTCAAAGTACCCTCTAACATCAAAGAATATTTGAACAAATGTCCTTTAATTTCTGTTATCGCAAACTACAGATATCTCAAAGTAAATTTTCTTGGACCAGAAAATTTACTTTGAGATGTCAGTAGTTTGGGATTAACATTGGGTCTGAGATATCGAAATATTTCGGAAGAGCAATGTCTACGCTGATAAGGGGAGTATAAAATAGTTATACCATGGTTTGTCCGCCTGCACGGGAGATAATCCACTCGCTAAAGCTCGTGGATTATCTCCTCGTACAGGCGGACAAACCATGGTGTAACTATTACATGTTTTAATTACACTGGAAGTTCTGTTATGTTTCTCACTGATATTTATAGTTTCTTTCTTCTTCACCAATTTTAGGGTTGAAATAAAACAGAAAAAAGTTTTCAGTTTCAAATTCCTGCAAATAAACAGAAAGTTAACTTGTGCCTGCTTTAGTCGGGGTCCTCCATTTGTATCTTCATGTATTTCAGAAGTAAAAATACATTAAAATAAATGATCAAAAATATTTGCAGAATATCATTTCTTGCATATGGAAAATAATTCTTTAGTCACTCTTGGACTGCTTAACCCTTCTCTAACTTATGAAACAGACTTCATTTTAATTATTTCAATGAACCTTATGGTGTAGATAATGTATAGTGATGTTTAATGTTAGAAATCCCCTCAATTTTAACAGTATTTGAGAGCCGGAGATGACTCAAATGAGCAAATTAATTAGTGATAATCCTGGGATAATCTTTGTCAATTCTACATCAAATTATATGTTGTGACCCATTATTAGAGACGTCTCGGCTAGACGGTTCTAATGAGGGATCACAGCATGTGTGTTTATGTAGAAACAAGAACAATATATCTCAGAATTAACAAATACTTCCCAGCAGGCACATGACGTCGTAATGACGTCGTATTGATGTCGACGTCAATGCAACGTCATTTCAACGCCATGTGCCCGCTGGGTAATAACTGCCTTATTTCCAGCTCTGGTGTTTGTAGCTGCAGACCTTTCAGTTGTTTCTACAGCTTTATTGATGGGCAAATACTGTAATATAGCTAAATTTTGGGACACTAGAATAATTAATTTTCCATTTGTTCCAAATTGAAACTTAATTATTTGTGTGTCCCAATTTTAAAGCATATTACGGTAATACAAATAATACAACACATATACCTAAGTCACATATGTCTGTACAACAACAAAAACAATGTACTATACCACAACATTATCAAAATAACATTGAATATTTATACTCTTAAATAAAATATTTACATACTTCCTTTTTAAATTACTTTTACAGTGACTGAAAACACTGTCAGAAGAAGCAACTCTTGTCATTTTCTTTTTTTTGCGTCCAATGGGGATCAACCCTAAAAGGAAAGAATTTGATCCCCTAGGAATACACTATTGTCTTTCAGAGTAGGTCCCCATTTGGACAGGCTTTGTCATCCAGAGCAGCGCAATCCGGAAGTCACAAAAATATTTCCAGGCGTACAAACAGTCAGGTACATAACCATTAAAAGTTAAAAAATATATAACTTGAAGCAGTTATAATTTTTTGTGACTATTGCAAAAGTAACCTGTTTAAGTTAAAGTGTCTTTTTTCACCTTCATATTCTGGAGTTACAGCAATTTTTATGGACAGCTGGGTAACTTTCCCTGAAAGATCTCTTACATAACTTTATGATTAAGCAATAAAATTCTGTACGCATCGTCTAGAAATTGGTACGCAAGGCCCTTGAAGATCAGGAAATTAGCTACTTTTTAACTTACAACAGTTATTTATTTGGAGATCGCAAATCTGACCTTGGCCTAAATAATTTCAGACATAACCTAAATAAGTTATTTTCTACAGCCTCACTTTGAAACTAGTGGTAAATAGGATAATTTTTAACTGCTTCAAGTTATATTTTTATTAACTTTTAAAGGTTATGTACCTGACTGACAAATGACGGAATTAAGCACATGTCGGTGTACCCATATACTTCAATTCAAAAGAATATTTCAAATCAGAAGTCAATATCTATAGCAGATTTTTGAAGATAAATCGCAGGAAAATTTCTGTTGATGTGTCATAAAACTATGCCGTTACGACATCATGGTTGCCTGACATCAAAACTGCCCACGCAAGACGAGTCAAATGAGTGGTGACAACACGTTTTTATTAAGAAAAATGTACGTTTCCCCCCGAATTCTCTTCAAAATTTACACTGGTCAGGATGCTTATCCACAGATTCGTACATGGTCACACATACCATAAGACAAATATTCTTGTAAAGCTCAATAATAAATATCAACTTCACAATAAAGTAAATGGATATATGTCCAAGTGTTTCCATCATTATTACAAAGGGAATCATCTTTTGTAACTTTTTGTTTGTTTTCCAGGAAGCCCTTCCAAAAAGACATCTGAGCCGCGACACGAAACTACCAGCAAAGGGACATATGCGTCCAACAAAGACTCAGATCAGCCTGGGCATCTGCCCAGTCTGATCCGAGTCTTTGCTTTGTGCATGGAGGTAGCTTAGAGCTTAGCTACCCTTTAAGTGCATAGATAAGACACTGATCAGACTGGGCGACTGCCCAGGTTGATCTGAGTCTTTGCTGGGCGCACATTCCATTTTGCTGGTTTTGTCGTGTTGCGGCTCATCTTGTCTTAATGGGAAGGAAATGCTTTCTTTGACTGATCACCAGTCGGATAAGACAGGCAAACAAAAAATGGCAGAGTTGCTTTCCTTTAACTTATTCATTCACCTCGCTTATACAATCAATAAAAGAATTTATACATCATTTTTACAAGTTCGTAGTCTAACCCCACAGACTGGGACTTTTAAACTTGATTTGGTAACAAATCTGATTATGAACTTTAATTCACATTCATACATACTGGCCAGTCAGGTTTGCCAAGCTATGTACAAAATTCTCTGATTATTCAGAGCCACAAAAAAAGTGAAGGTTTCGGTGATTATATAACTGCTGGGTGATTTTCTTATTTCTCTACAAAAAAAACTCATATTTGTTGGACTCTTTATCTGAACCGGCTAGCGGGGACAGTATCTAAAAGTTATTCGCAAACACCCACCCCATCACTTATCAATGCATCTTAATATATGCTTATATCCACCATTCAAACTTTATTAGATATAGACGTATTTCTGTTCTGTCAGTCATGTATGAACAAAGTGGGCTGGATTATTCGAATAGCTGTGTAATATTGAAAAGCCGTCTTTCCATTCAAAGTCTTGTCCACTAATCACACCCATATTTAGACACCACTCACCTCGTCAAACCATTTGTTGTGGGTGGAAACGATATAGAGATTGTTCTACAATCACTAAGTTTTGTCATATGAGCCCTGTTCATTTATTACACGATCCATAATAAACTTTAATACCATCATTTTCTACAAAGCCACCCAATGTCATTAAAATGGCAACATTTTCTTGAAATAATTCTCACATATGGACAGTCCAAGAATCTCTCAAAACCTTCAACCCCTCAAAACCTGCAATTTAATGATTCGCCTCTGTCAAAAGCACATCATCTTTATTAAGAAATTAAATCCTTAGCACAATAACTACACAACAGAAGCACATCGAGAAAATGGTCTCGTCACATATGTGCACACTGCAGTTTCTCACATTTGGATCAACAGTCTATAAATATACAAAGCCAAAAGTGAAGACTTTTATTAGATGGACCAGATGTGCAATCTGATTTGAGTCTTCACTATTTTCACATGCTATTTTTCGCAGTTTTTAATGGCTTGGTACCACAGTTTTATACAAAAGCAATTATGAGTATTTTTTTCAATCTATCGATACGTATTTTTTCAATCCATCGATTCGTATCCATTATGCCTCTAGTGCGCATCTTCAAAAGAAGTTTTTTGTCACGCTTCTATATCACTGTATTCAGTCTGTCCGTCACTTTACTTTCTAATGAGGTATATATATGATATTTACATCACTGTCACACTCACATGACCTCTGACCTACACAATGCCTATCACACTTGCCGACACTGCCCCCTATGTTCTGCTTTCATATATGACCTCATTCGTCTCTGCCATTTTGTTCTCCACTCATGAACTATACTTCTTCTGTCTGCAACAAAACCAGTCCGTGTTTCAATAGATCGTACTTTTCCGAGAATCAAGTATTTTTGCTTTAGTTTTATTCGCGGGCATTTGCATTTTAAATCGCGCCTTGGCACCCAAAGTAAGGTTTCCCCACGCCTGTTCAGTTTCTTATCCTGTGTTGTTTTGTAGAAACTTAAAACGTTGATAGTAAATTTCATCCAGTCTCCAACAGCCTGTTTTGCCACCACCTCTGCTTTGATTGCTGAAACGATACAGAAACATATTATATCCCAACTATGAACCCGAGATCTCCATAATATAATTGAGCCGCGACACGACAAAACCAACAATGTGGTTGTGCACCCAGTGCAGACTCAGATCAGCCTAAGCATCCACCGAGTTTGACCAGACTCTTCATTAAGTGCTCAAATGGTAGCTAGGGATCTAAGCGATCTCCATGCGGACAGAGAAGACTCTGATCAGACTGGGCGGATGCCCAGGCTGATCTGAGTCTGCGCTGGGCGCACAACCATATTGTTGGTTTTGTCGTGTAACGGCTCAATTATTACCCTATGCACACGCTTTTCGGATACATCTACTTCCAATTAAGGGGTATTTGGTTTGGTTTTATAATATTTCTTTTTCTCGAAACGCCTGTATATAAAGCAAAATGTGAAGTCCATGGTCAGACGCCGCATTCTGTGGCGACTGATTTGTCTGCACTGTTCGCAAAGATCTTTTTTCTTGTAACGCTAGGCAATTGCGGTTAAGATAGTTTACCGAGATGTTGAAATGAAAGAAGTTTCTTTTTTTTAGCAATCTGGTAAATGTAGTTTGCATTACCCCATCCTTTACCATATTGCTTAATATATATTACTGACTTCGTAGCTGCTGAAAATAGAGAATACCTGTGTATCAGGTTTAAATAAGCCTAAAATAAACTTTAAACTTTAGGCTTATTACAGGAAATGTACGGACTTCTAGTCTGCTTGAGCAGTTACAAAGCTAGCTTTAAATTTGCTAAAAGTGAGGATGATAATTTGCAAACGCTGAAAATCCAGATCGAATGTCGCGTTTTTGCCCGTATAACAACCCAAAATAAGGATTAAGTGACAATGTCCAAATTCAAAGGCCATAACCTTCATTTGTATTGTAGAGTCTTTGTTGAGGGTTAAACGCTAACAGTTTTCTTATACATTTCACTATCTGACAACTCCATTCCAGATGTATTTGATATAGAGCTATCAGCAGGGCTGGCCCTGGTCGAGAGATCTTTTACTTTAGAGCTATACAATACTAAAATGTGCTAGTTTGATAAATATTTAGTAGCCAGTTAGTCGGAGAATTTCATATTTGACAGCTTCCAGTATCTGGGAGACATGCTTCCCATCAGAGGGCTGGAGGGCTATGAACTAATAACATTAGATGGATGAAAATGACGGATGAAACAATATAAAGCTCACTCTATATAATATGTATGTATGTATGTATGTATGTATGTATGTATGTGATTGAACTTTGAAAATAAAGATGAAAACATAAAAAAAACTCCATTTCAGATAACTGAAAATCTGTGCCATCTTGACGGACTGTATTACACAATAAAATTGAGCAATGCATGCGCATAACTGATTACCATTAACTTTGATCTGCTACTATGCTGACAATATGTAATATCAGTTACATCACAGAATTTAGAATGTTCATTATAAAATCTGATCATGTCTGTGAATAAAGTGGTGTGTCAAGTTTGACAAAGGTGCAAATCAGTATCAGTCTGGTATTACTATGAGTTAATGACTGCTAGAACCTTTGCTTACATAGTACATGCATATGATATAAACTCTCGATACCACATGGCTCACAGGTTATAATCGATTCCGCCAATTTTCGCTTCCTGCAGAGACTGTACATCATATTTGGCTTCCGCCGAGACTGTCCGCGATCTCTTGCTTCCTGCCGAGACTTCTGTACATGATAAATGGCTTCCTGCAGAGACTGTCCGCGTGATTCTGCTTCCTGCCGAGGCTCTCGGCAGGAAGCAGAGTCACGCGGACAATCTCGGCAGGAAGCCATTTTTCGAGGACAGTAGTCTCTGCAGGAAGCAAGAGTTCGCGGACAGTCTCGGCGGAAGCCAAATATGATGTACAGTCTCTGCAGGAAGCGAAAATTGGCGGAATCGATTATAACCTGTGTGGCTGCACAATCGAGATCCTGACAACTCCTTCAAATAAAGGGTGGAGTTTGTTGGTCGAGGGCTAGTCGACTGCAAACCGGTCAAAGCGCCCTCGTAATTTTGTTGCTGGCCGTTCCAAGGAGGCACTTCTGTTTTGTTCTTCTCAGTTGTTTTATGTGTTGCTTGTTGCTATGTTTGTTATTGATATATTGTTTGTGATGTTAAGGCTATCCGGGTAACCACCAACATGGGAAATGGCCGTTCATTTGAGGAACCATAATTGTCGGTGGTAATGTCTTTGGTGACTAATTTTGTGTTGTCTTTTCTCACATGGTGTCTTGGGCGGGATCAGGGATTTAATTCTGTCAGTTTCTGAGAACTTCCCTACAGGTAGTTCTGAGATAATAATTGAAATTAGGACAATTGCTATTTGTGTGTTTTCAGGTTCCTTCTAAGTCGATTGTGGTTAGCTATGCAGGTCCAAGGTATCAGACAATAACTGGTACGACCCAAAACCACACCCACCGGATACTAAAGAAATATAATATAAGCCTACCGTAATGACGCCTGCAGAACTTCTTCAGTTTCAAACGTCTGTTTCTGTTGCATTTTCTTCCACATGGACCTGAAACTTAAAACGACAAATTTCATGAAAATTAAGGTCCCCACATTATCAGCTACATCTATGTCGGCACTAAAGGCTTACGCTGCGGAAATTGATGTCTGCCACCTCAACCTGGTGGGTATGTGGGGTGGAGGGAGGGGAGGGGACGCATGGTCCTGATATTATGAATTCAAATATCTTGCAACTACTACAATAATTTATTAAGGAAAAATGAATAGTTATTCATAACAGAATTGAACTTACGACTATCAGTCTGAGTTCCGTCCCATTAAAAAATGTGTTGTTTTCTTTTCCTTCACATCAACCGCCTAAACATCCCAGAATGATCAAGGAAACCCAGTTTTGTTCGGGTCGCTGTCGATTTTTTTTTTATTCAAAATGGGTTTGCCTTGGCGGTATGTGTAAGCGGGGATTGAAGCACTGTACATGTACATGCATATGAATGTATAGTTCAAAATCATCGAAAAGAATCATACCAAATGTAACATGAGCCGCGACACGCAGAAAGGGTGCTTTTTGAATAGACAAACAGCAAAGTCTGAGACCAGACTGCGCATCCAGTCTAATCAAACCCTTGCTGTTCACCCACACTTTGCACAGACCCAGAGGAATCTGCATGCTCGAAAACAGAGGCTCTATCTCGACTGCATGGATTAAGAAACTAGTTTACGTCTTCTCTGTTCAAAGACACGTTACGCACCTTTCTACGTGACGTGGCTGTTCGTTTGTCTGATGTGTCTGCGATACGTCAGTTCATCATTTTCTTGCCAGAATAAGTGTAAAACTGATGTTGAAACGCCGCCCTATCCAGGGGAGAGCTTTTATGTTTAACAATCTAATGATAAACATTTTATTGTTATCTTTGCAGTGATTATATGTGTCGGCACGTTTTCCATCAAGATTTTATCCAACTTAGCATGATCCATGGGTTTATGAAAATATCTTGTTTACAACTGCACAATATTATGTTTACTTTTACTAAAACTCACGCGGATTCGTAATACCAGGTCTTCCAATTTAATTAAACAAAAACAATTGAGACGCGACACGACAAAACCAACAATGTGGTTGTACGCCCAGCGCAAACTCAGATCAGCCTGGGCATCCGCCCAGTCTGATCAGAGCCTTCGCTGACCGCACGGAGATAGCTTAGACCCGTAGCTAACCTTTGAGCACTCACGAAGATTTTGATCAATTTGGGCGCATGCCCAGGCTGATCTGAGTCTGCGCTGGGCGCACAACCACATTGTTGGTTTTGTCGTGTCGCGGCTCATTAATCTATTTGGAGCAAAAGCACGTATACTATAGAAATGGATGAAATCTTGGATTTATCTAGATTTGTATTTCTGCCTAGATGAATGCTCAGCTAAGGGACGTGGGGGACTGGTGAATGAGCAGACAGTTCACTAATAGCTGTTACATGCTTATTAAGCGATGTCTCAATAAACTTTCATAGTTTAATTCATAACCTCTATTCAACGTTTAGGCTCAGAATTTTTACTCTCAGCTACTCTGCATTATCATTTTCTCTTAGATCCCACGTTTACAGACAGTTTCAGAAATATTACTTAGAGTGAACGTCATGACATCACTTTCTGACTTTCCTGACGTCAAAATAATGACCCAAAGTTCACAGTAATCAAAGTTATTATCTAACTCATGGTGGAATATGCAAGAAAATAATAACTAACTAAAAGCAGACTGAAATTCCAATCTTTAGACAGCCTTGTTGAATCAGAGCTCTAGATAAGAGGGAGTAATTGGTGATAACTCGATATAATTTTCATTAATTCTGCATAAAAACATATGTTGTGACCCCTCATCTGAACCGTCTCGATGAGACGGTTCAGGTGAGGGGTCACAACATATGGTTTTGATGAGAAATAAGAAAAAATATCCTTAATTATTATCAGATACTCCCCCTTAACTAGAGCTCTGTTGAATGGGTATGATGAATTAAGTTGTGCTATGCACATCCCCATTGCTGTTTCATTTTATTACCTGGTGGTTTTTGAGATGGTCCGGGTCCTATTTCTGAAAAAAAAGGAAATAGAATTCAATGAGTATATTGTTGAGCCAATGTGTAATAATATTGATAAACAAATTCAATGTTGGTCAATGTGAAGCATATATACACTTTTTGTAATTTATGAATGCATGATTTGTGTTTTTCCCAAAACAGTCCAAGCACCTAAGCGATAATTAAAATATTCTTGCTTAAGACAGGTACTTGCTCAGTACTGATACATTTCGATGTATTTGTCTGTTTTGGGTACTGAACACATGCTTGCTCAATACAGGTTGCATATCAAATGGAGGTGGCCACTAAGACGGGTTTTACTGTATTTCGACAGTATTTAAGATATTTCCGGTCAACCGGTAGTATAGCCTAAGTTATATGCTGCTGCAGATGTATTAGTCCAAATACATAAGGAAACGCCCGACCAGAGCTCTGGTCGGGCGTATCCTCATATATTTGGACTATTATTTGACAAACCCACACCTCTGGATTATAAATCAAGAACATTCAGGCTAACGGATACACTTTCAGGGGGAACAACTCAACAACTTTCTTTTTTTTTTTCCTTTCAACTCCTTAAGAAAATAATTGCCTTTTATAAAAGAAATTATTTCCTTTAAGAGAAATTCTTTTTTTTTTAGGCTTTTTATTTCCAGGGACGCAAATAGGATGTGAAAGGTTGTTTGCATTTGTAAAAAAAGGGCGACAACTCATGGAAGTGTGTCCATACACCTTAACTTCTCGGCCGACCGGGAAAGGCTGAATTCTACGAAAGACAAAAATGATACACCGCTATTATAAGAAGAAATGACACTTACTTTCGGTTTGTTAACATTTTGCTTGCATCAAATGAGCTATATGATTTCAATAACACAGAAAATTGCTTGTTTCACTATTCCTTGCGGTTATAATCAGAATGATAAAAGTTAAGCAAGCCATCAAATTTTAATCAGTATCTTGATAATATTTTTCTCAAAATGTAACTAAGCAGAAATATTGCAAAAATGCTAGAAGCCAAAGATAATCTCATTTAAGAATACAGGAACAGACATTCGTCGGAATGAAATCTGGTCAGAGAACAGTTTAATGTCCACGACTAAATGCTCAAAAAAAAAAAAAAAAAAAAAAAAAAACTCCGTTCATTAATTCTGAAACTGGGTTTTTCGCTGCTCATACTTTTATAATCTAATCAATCCACGTAAGACTATGCATAGTGATAAAGCTCGGCTTCCGCCGATTTCTCATTAAGGTCTCATGTATCTTAGCCTGGCGCCTGATGCTGCAGCTACGTGCACGAAACAGCAAATTTCAATAACCTGTCCGCAAACTAAGACCATTTGATGAAAATTGACAGCCTAAAGTCATACATATTCAGATACAGTCCACGTGGGTATCACGCTGGTCATTTGGATAATAACTGTGGTACCCAGTCCGCACACCCTTAAGCTCCCCCCCCCCCCTCTTCTTTTCAACAAACTATTCCCTCGATTATTCTACCACTCCGACCTCTACCCTGCGACACGAACATATATATATGCAAGAAGACCTTTATATAGGGAGGAAGAAAAAATAAATAAATGAATATTTGCTAGGGATGTTTATAGGCCTGAGGTTTGCTTCTGAGTCGGATGATACAACTGTCCCGTCGTTTATATGTAGATCGATACTACTTTTGACAGTTTCCTGAGAAAATATGACACAAACAAATACAAGTATTCAAAATAAGGCAAAGAAACTGGATCTGATTTTTAATCCTAAAATCCTAAAACTGAAAATTGTAGCTCACGTAGTTACTTGGTATTTTTCCACTAAAGATGATTTCCGTTACTGGCTACCGTCGAGCTATTCAAGATAAACAGAAGCGGGATAGTGAACGGGACACCACTCTTGTACATTGTATTTTTACCAATTCAAGTTTATGAAATCGAAAGTAGTTCATTTTAGTTGCTGACCTAAACTGACCCAAATAATTTCCAAAACATTTTTATATGAAACTCAAAATATTTTAAAACATTTTTATATGAAACTCAAGGAAGTTTCACATAATTAAACCTGGAAAATAGCGGTCATTTACAATCACGAACCTGTAGTGATAAGCTTGCAGCGATACCTCTCAACAAACTTTTTTCATACATTTTTTTTACCATTGAAAGAGCAATGGGGCCTTTAAAAATTAGCCGAACTTTTTTTCTTGATCCTGTGATTTATGGATGGAGACCTAATTGAGGAGAGGAGTTGTGTGGGGGAGATTATTTTAATATTCTTTAGAGGAGGCGGGGGTGGGGGTGGGGGTAAGAAGGAGGAATAGACTGATTAAGGGGAGCTGTAATAAGTATGAGAGGTGCACGGTTTGGTCCTTTTGTCCTTGTATTTCACTTTGCAGTTTTTACGCAACATTGGTAATAAATGTTTTGGAACTTAAGAACTTTATTACATACTGCGGAAAGCTGTAATATTTGCGTTAAAATAAAGCCAGTGAACATCATTAAGTCGCACTGACGCTGATATGACGTCGTTAAGACGTTGTTTGCCGGTGGCGATACTATGATGAAACGCTGAAAACCTTGTCCATTGTGAATTTATGCGGTGTAATCAATTTCAAATTGAGAACAAATTATCTGGATGACAAGCTTGTTGTCACGCTGACTGATTTCGCACGCGCAGAGCATGTGTTAGAATACTAACCCCACCCGTACACGAAACTATTTATAGCCACCACTTTATATGGTATTAAAAGGCGTTTCCAACCTGTCCGATGGACTTAGTCTCGGGTTGAAAATCTGTCTTTTGCAGTTTTGTGCAGGTTAGCCCAGCATCCTACGAAGGACAGAGTCATAGGACACATTGATGAGAAATCGGCGGAAGTCGAGTTTTATCACTATGCACAGTCTTACCTGAATTAATTAGGTTATAAATGTATGAGCAGCGAAAAACCCAGTTTCAGAATTAATGAACGGAGTTTTTTTTTTTTTTAGACATGTTATTAGTATTTTTTTAATTATTTCTATTTTTTTTTTTTAAATATAGAAAGGATGCAGACTTACTTATGCGTGCCATGAGAAATTACTTATGCAAGGGCAATTTATTTAGTTATTTATTTATTTACAAATTGAAAAACTTACTTGGAGTCATTTGTTTATCTGAAAAATAAAAGTGATACTTACTTATGCATGGCGCCACTGGTGACTTGCTCTGTTGGTATCCCGGGGCACAACGGTTACATGTTAAGCCAATAACACCGTCTTTACAAGGGCACTGTCCCGTTGTTCCATTGCACATCCGACCAAGAGCTCCCACGGGGTGACAGTCACAGGCTGTAAAATAGAGGATCTTACATGAGTGCTCATGTATTATTGAATTTATTAAACGAGTTGGGGAAAAAGATAAGATGCGAGGCTTTGCCGAGCATCTTATCGCTTTCCCCAACGAGTTTAATAAATTCAATAATACATGAGCACGAATGCAAGATTCTATTTATCATATGACGCTAAAATCATATTTTATTAGCAGATTTTGCACTAAAACGTCACGATTTCGCCATTAGAAAATGCAACGTTTTTATGGACGTCAACGCATAACGTTACGACGTAATTTGCATATTTAATCCACTAGTGGATTATCGTTTTTAATGCATGGCTTATTACACTCTCAGAAGCGACGTCATATGATAAAATACGATTACATATTAGCGATGAATTGTGATCAAAAGAAAGTGCTTAAGCTCTCGGAGAATCGCATCTCAGAGATCTGGGCCCGGTTGCTCAAATCTTACGATGCCGTTAGTTAAGAGACACTGTTTTCTACTCTATTCTGTTCCATCTCATAACCTTGCAACTAAGTTGCAAGTTCGTTGGGGTCAAGCCAAAAAATAATCAGTTGTATGGACAAGCAGGGTCATCCAGAGAGAAGGGTATTTGCATTCGCGACAAAGCATTCTGCCTTCTTGTATGAGTACTGAAAGAAAATGAATTATTTACCAACGACTTCGTGAATGTTACATGTGTACCATGCTTTGGACAACATGACTGAGGCCATTGGCCGTTCTCCTATGTGCTCTGATGCATAAAAGGGTGAAAGATCGAATCACAGTGGAAAGTTGCGTATAGAACTTGATAGGTTTTCGTTTCGTTTTGGCAACTGGACTTGTTTAGTACCCTTTCCCGTTGTTGCACTGATCCCACTTAAAATGCAGAACAGAAACACCCACGTTCCAAGAAAATAATCTATGTGTTATTAATAAGTCTGAAATGAACGTCTAATCTTGTCAATATCTGACACTGCACGTGCTGTTCTGTTTCCGAATCATATTATGTTAAAAACGAAACGACATTATCACTGCATATGGTGCACCCTGATGAAAACAAGCTATCAAAATCTGAAACTATCGCTAGATCTAGAAGTTATCATTTCAGTTTAATTCGGTTAGATTCTGAGTATATCATTTCTCCTGCGTGTCCTCCCAGAATGTTTCATGGTACATGCAGCACTGAAAACGGTAAAATGTGTAAATTACTCTATCCAGCATGTCCAGTATCCATGTTGTGTATACTTACGTGGCGTAATAAGGGTCACGTGATAACAAGATCATAGTTTCTATTCTTCAGTTGCAAGTGAAGTACATGTTACAATATTTTTTGCTCATTCATCAGTTGCAAGTGAAGTATCAATTGTTTTTGCTATCTTGTTCCTTAACAATTTGAAAACAACGCCAGCTTCACCTTTCTGCCCTGAATGCATTTTTATCCATCTAGACTAAGTGATTAGTGGGCGGATGGTCACAAATGAGTAACTTCGGAGACAATACAACGAAACACAAAACGCACGTTGTAAATGCGTGACGGGATACAGTGGACAGAACATACAGAGATCAGGTTATCAAAAGCAAAGCGGGCCATATGGTGCCGGGCATGGATAAGCCCAGATAAATCAATATATTACTATGCAAAGACTGAACAGGATGCAACAGAAATCCAATTGTGATGTTGAGACCTCGAAGTGAGACGTCAAATGCAAGACTGGACGGTAATACTGAGGTAACACTTGATAAACGTTAACAGACAAATCGAAATTCGTATGCACGTGATGGAACAAATCTTAAAATACAGGTGGGGCATACAAAACAAACTATAGACAACTATGTTCTGCCTGACTGAAAAGCCCTTAACTGTTTTGCACTAACGTAAAACCAGGGGCCGTATTCATAAAAGGACTTAAGTCGTTGCTATGCTGTTGCTAAGGCTCAATTTCTATGAAGGAGATTTCCTACAACTATGAAATTTGCTCTGGAGGAACAGTCTTTGTAAGACTGTTCCTCCAGAGCAAATTTCATAGTTGTAGGGAATCTCCAACATAGAAATTTACCCTTAGCAACAGCATAGCAACGACTTAAGTTGTTTTATGAATACGGCCCCTGGATTAATAATAAAATTGTACCCAAGACTGTTAGAAACAAAAACTACAACATTGCAAAGATATATCAACCCACTTGCAGTGTGGCAGATGTTAAAAGTTTGTCTTGCAAGCCACCTGTGTCTTAATGCAAATTAAAATTCAAAACTAATGAAATCTATAACGATCATGTTGCAAGGTTGCAGATTATTTCTCAGATATTTTATGATAAAACTGCATAAATAGCACGCCCAGAATTCTTCATTTCTGATTAGATAACGTGGGCCTCGACTTTAAAAACTGTCTTTAAGGCATTTTTGAAATGAAACTTCCTAGTCCAGCATCCGAAAATTAGGCTGTGTACCAAGAAAAGTATTCGGCATCATTAACTTCTCATGTCCAAGATTAACTGCCTTTAAGATCGTATGCTAGTCTACGCATGCAAAGTTCGTACAAACACTAACACACGTTTTCTCACGAAGAGATTCAATTATTTAGTATTTTTTAATTCGTCTGAAAAATGAAATCAGGTTTACCGTTAAGAATTGGATATTAGGGCAGGAGCAACTGAGAAAAGATTGTAGACACAGACCACACAGCTCATTAAAATGCGTCTGATCAGTGTTTACAATATTTGCCATTCTAAATAATTATATTTTGAAAATTGCTTGATAGGTAAAACAACCAGCTTACACTAGAAAATGGTTAAGGTTTCTTAATATTCAGAATGATCAATGCATGTAAAACGTTGGAATTCAAAATCGTTTCTAATATTCTGTTTTATTTGAAAAAGATGTTAATGGTGTAAATGTTTCAAACGCTATTTACGTATAAGTGCACGCGCCACTGCATAATTTTCTTTCTTTTACTGAGAGTTTTTACGTTCATGTATTCTGCTATGCAACAGCAAAGCTGTTAGGTTTAGTGGGATTTTAGATACGTTTGTTCTTCTGGGCAGGATGAATATAACACAGGGCCGTTAAACCATCAGCTACATGTATCTTCTTACATCGTGAGATACGTACCAATGGCCTATGTACACATGATCACAGTATCTTGAGTTTGTGTGTCAAATAAAACCAGAGACAATTGGGCAATAAAAAGGGCGAAAGAAACTCAAGAATTCTTTAACTTTTATGTCGATGTGACACGCAAAATTGCCTTTACTTCGCAACCTTTACAATGTTTGAACATACAGATCTAGAGAAACGTATGAATTCTTTCAACGAAACAAAGAGAACCTAAACCACCGTCTTGTTTATTTATTAATTTACTATTTCATCTTAAAAGTACATGTATACTACTCGTTATAAAATATATGATAAAAATATGAAATTAAATTGAGGACCAGGATTTTGCAAAAAGGTCTAGGGTTATGCCACTTATACTGATCCTGCCGACTCCGTTTTTATCAGGGTTTTAAAACTGATGAAAACAGCATAACTTGCAAACAGCGTAGGTCCTGATGAGGCGGCTCATCATTAGCCGCCTCAACTAGATCTACACTCTTTGAATTCTCAATATGAAATGTCTTTGACAAGGCATTTTTTTAATTTTTGCAGACGTGATTTTGTCGTCTGCTTTTTGGTGCTTAAAGAGTTAAAGACGGAGTCGGCAAAATCAGTGAAACTGGCGTAACCCATGACCTTTTGGCAAAATCCTGGTCTTCACTTCTGTACTTTGTGCTATAAAAATTGTTTAAACCGAATCTGTTTCACCACGGAGAAATAATTCTGAGCAGAACACCAGCTCACAACTAGTGCATTCAAACGGCAAAACTCGTTTGATTCTATTAGGAAATCATTCGAGGGTTTCTTCGGGAGAGTTTCATCATGTAGTAATAAAAAAAAATAAACACAAGAGATTACCTTTGCAAGCTTTTCTGTGTGTAATTTCTTTTCGTTGATCTCTGTAGAATCCTTCCCGACAATGATTGCAGAACCTTCCTTCCGTTTGATGACGACATTTCCGGCAAACTCCTCCGCTAGTGTAGCCCGACAGTTCATATAGTTCCATATTAAAACGACAGTTTTTGGCGTGGAGGTTGCATTGGCAAGCTGAAAAAATAAAAACACATCTGTGAGATTCATGCAGCTTAAGCAATAAGATGTAAATGCCTTGTGAGACGTTTGCTGAAAAAAGAATAAATTGCATTTCGCTCCTAAATTTCCGTATGCTTTCACTAAATTCTGTTCCGTTAATGTTTCCATATATGATCAATTAAATGTAGGGAAATTCTGGGACAAGAGCACACGAAGGTTTTCTGTTTAACAGAAATTATACACAACAGTACCCTCAAAAACCAACACTGACCTTTGCACGAAATATTTTGCAAAATTATTATTTGGACAACTTTGGATGACAGGGCTGAAACAAGCGGGTAATCCTACCAAATTTCTTCATGCCCATAAAACTTGTAAGTTTTTTTTCTATGCCTCTGCTGTAGCAACTGAGTAAAAATCAGTCAGAAAGATTCATTACTTAATAAATTCTAAAACAAGTCAAATGGCCATAAAAAACCACATGGAAATACAATAATAACTCACAGTTTCTAGTTATTTTGAGAGATCTATGTGTAGGAAGATTTTCTCTCGGCAGTTTTTTGGCTAGATATCTAGTGTTATTATTGCATTAATTACCTTAAGATAATCTCGGTAATTTGGACTAATTGTCTAACAGGTGTTTTCTCTGAAGCGTTCGTAGGTGCGAAGATAACTGAGCCTGCGCAGGGGAAAGACAAATGCTAGAATATGCGAATAGCGAATGCGCAATTCAGAATGCACGCATGCGCATTCTGAATTGTGCATTAGCTGTTCGCGAAGCGTTAAAAAATATGCAGAGGTTTTGCTGGTTGTAAGAACAGGCTCAAACAGCCCATACACAGGCTGATCTGGATATTCACTGTTCGCACCTGCACAAGTATGAAATTGCATTGCCTGTGCTCAAAACCAATAGTGCTTTAAATGAAGAACATATTATTCCGGAACTAACACTTTCAGAATGACGTTTTACCCATTTTTTTTCTTTTTCCTCGTTACGTCACTGGCACACCCAAAATGTTTCGCAATTCTGTCTAATGGTGTTTGGTTCAGGAAGTGGTATAATGTTTTACTAATTTTTAGATAATTTAATTATCGATCACTTTAGAAAACTTATTCTACTCTTTTTATGCGTCTGTGTTTTTGTTCAAGTGCAAGAGTTCCGGTATCAATCAGAAGTAGCTAGAATGACATGTTGAAGATGTTGCTTGTTCTCAATAAACTGTGAGAGCGGCTGTTGTGTAGTTTTTGACCCGCTAGACTACCAAGTCAGAAGTCGCAGGTTCAATCCCCGAGTTCACTAACTCAACAGACTGAGGTTTAGCTGAGCCTGTCACAAGAGCACCAAGTGCTCATCACAGCTGTGCTGTAAATAAGGAGAATAGTTCCTTCTTCTGAAAATGTATCCGTTTAGCTGGAATTTTGTTCTTACGATATCATCTTTCTAAGCAACTGCTTTCTGTTTTTATGGTGTTACTTAACATGAATTCGGTATATTCAAACTAAACCAAACGGTATGTTGTAAGAAATTGAAAGCTATGAAATGTAATAAGATAGGCAATGATCAGGAATCAATACAACATATCCAACATCCCGCTAGCCAAGAAGACGCATGCAAAACTAACGGACATTTCGTTTGATATTGCGGTTTTTCGTAGTTGTTCGTTCTTAAAATTCGTAGACTCAACACTTTAAGTACCAGAGACGAAAACAGCAGAATCTGCAAACCGTGTAGATCATCATGAGCCGCTCATCTAGATCTACACTGTCTGCCCTCTAGTCTTTAAATTGTCAATATGAAATACCTTAGACGAGGCATTTTTTGAAATTTTGCAGACGTAGATTTTGTCGTCTGCTTTTCAGCGCATAAAGAGTCAAAGAACAATGTAAACTGCACATAGAATTCAGAGATTCAATATTCAGCTGTAACAAAATTTCAAATGAATTTCTCTCATCAGAACGTTTCTTTCTTCAATTTTAAAGCAGAAATCAATCTGTCTTTAACATGAAATAATTTATGTTTACAACGGCAGCTTGCAGGTGTTACATACAAGTTAAAATGGGTGGTCGAACATGTTGTTAAGGATTTTAACAAGTTGGAAATTTTACAACTTACATAAGACGAGTCTGATTTCAGATAGCATGGCATCAAGTTTACCGGAGGCTGTACACAAGAACAGTTGCCAACCGAAAAGATGGTACAATTAAATGAGGGTTGCCATGGAAAAAGGGGCAAGCCACATATGCGAGCAGAGAAGCCCCGGATGAGCCTGCGTGTTCACGCAGGATCATCCGGGGCCTTCACTGCTCGTGTACAAGTCAGTTGACCCCAGCAGAAAATATACAAGGAAAGACAAGAACTCTATCCTGAACATGAAAACACTGGTTAACCTAGTCAGTCTCTAGTCGTTTCCAGTCACCAGGCAACTTTTCTCGTGGAGTCTCTTAAATGATAACGCATTAAGCTGTACTTATGTATTTTGCCAAGAATTTCTTTGGCGTGAAGAACATGATGGATAGCATATGACGTAACCCACAATAAAGATAACATAATTTTGCAAATGGCGTACGGTTTCAAAGGTAAAAGAGTGAATCAACAAAGACAGCGCCTGTCTGAAGAATGAAGCCCATGCAGACACACAAAAGTGGTGGAGTAAAACGTATATAAACTCTTTTTAAGATACAAATCTAGTGCTTAATTATTTTCACACCAGCTGTTTAATATTTATAGACCTACAATAATGAGGTGTTTATTATGACAATGTAGAACTTTGAAGGTTTGTAAGAATGGGCCAAAAAGAAACGTAACTATAATGTCAGTTGATGTAAATAGATTGTATAATGTCAATCTTTTTTTTGTCCATGCTACAAGTGCTCAGCTGTCCAATGTTTGAATACATAATTATATTATTTCTTCAAAATTCTCAATTTCAAACATTGTGCAGCTGGGGCCGTATTCATAAAACGACTTAAGTGGTTGCTATGCTGTTGCTAAGGGGACATTTCTATGAAGGAGATACCCTACAACTACGAAATTTGCTCTGGAGGAACAGTCTAAAAAAGACTGTTCCTCCAGAGCAAATGTCGTAGTTGTAGGGAATCTCCTTCATAGAAATTCAGCCCTAGCAACAGCATAGCAACCACTTAAGTCGTTTTATGAATACGGCCCCTAGTATTCATACAAGGAGCAGTGCAAGCTTCGTCGAACTATCAGCTTCAACAGTTTCAGAGCGGAAACCTCTAATGGCAATCTCCTTGTCGTAAGTCACTTAATCTCTGGAATAATACCAATTTATCAGCATGTGCTGTCGACCGAGCAAATCAGTAACCGTCATGCAAAAAAAACAATCGACAGCAGTATCAGATAGGTAGACCGTTCCTAACAAAAGTATCACTTGCTGTCAAGAAAAATCGATAGTCACCTTGCGCAACACAAGGTCGGTTGACAGCACAATTAACTGTAGCATAGCTGTCCACTTTGCTTTCTGTTTAAGGATTCAAACGATATTGAATTGTCTCATGTATTTCTTGTGTCAGTTTTGTTGTTCAGAGGGTAGAAACCTGTCCGCCAATTTTCGCTTCCTGCAGAGAGTGTACATCATATTTTGCTTCCGCCGAGACTGTCCGCGAACTCTTGCTTCCTCCATAGACTACTTTCCTCGAAAAATGGCTTCCTGCCGAGGCTGTTGGCGTGACTCTGCTTCCTGCCGAGGCTCTCGGCAGGAAGCAGAATCACGCTAACAGTCTCTGCAGGAAGCCATTTTTCATGTACAGAAGTCTAGACAGAAAGCAAGAGATCGCGGACAGTCTCGGCGGAAGCCAAATATGATGTACAGTCTCTGCAGGAAGCGAAAATTAGCGGAATCGATTATACCCTGTGTTGTTGTTGGTTTTTTATGTATGTTGTATTGATGAATAAAGTTGCTGTGTGTGTCTGGTATAGAAGATGTATTTTTTTAGTTTTGTCACTGATTTCTGTTTCATCCTTTTTTCTTCTTCTTTCTTTGCATTTTCTGGGAATCTCCATTATCATTTCATATATTCTTCACGTTTCAGTAATGACACTTTAAAATCGAGAAACAACGTTTGCACTTGTTGTATATTCAATTTTTTGCAGTTGCATATTCAACTTTTTATTTTTATTTTCGGCGCTTTAATTTTTAAAGTCAGCCTTCTTTCTCCTGATAAAATTGACAAGGTGTAAGTGATTACATCATTGTCATGAAATCGGTGGGTTGAGCCACACAAGTGTACTGCATCTTAATTTCTAACTTGCATAAAACACTCATGGCCCTGTCTAGTCGGGGACGTGACCTTACATAAATGGTGTCAGTAACTGCGATGCGTTTAATTAAATGTTAAGGTTTTATGCCTGATCATTTTATACAACAACCAAATTCCAATCACATGTCGAAGCTTCTGTAACACGCACACTTAGGTCGAAGTCAGTAAAAAGGTGATGTCAGGTATACCTGATCTGCAAAGAGCCAGTTCAGTCTGTTCTTTGGCCAGCTCTTGTCAGTGATCCAGATTCTGGCACAACAAAAATCATTTAACTTTTTCGATACATACAACGAAGTGTGATAAACTGATAAAATTGCTGAGTTATCGCTGATCTTTGGTGTCCCAAGGCCTTTTTGTTGGTCCCAAAACCCAAAATGTTCAATACTATCAAAGAGGGTTTCATGAAATTATAAAGTAATACGAGCTTTATAGTACTGTCCTCCCGCAACGTTACATTGTAGTATGACATGCCTGGGTCAGCCCTCAACATTGCCAAGTAATTCAGAGTGTCTCGTTAATGTCACATTGTACTCAAGACACCTCTTGAATGATTTGCAGATTCATTCATACTCAAAGTACAATGATAAATATGCTGGTTTTTGTTGTACATTCCATTTAATGTTCAGGTATAAAATGTCTATCCTGAATAGCTTATGTTTATATGAGTTATACATCTATACTGGCATAATAATGACGTTCAAATTGCAAAACATATATAATGATATAACGAAAAAATATTATAGATCAAAACAATTTCGGTCAAATACAATACAAAGGGAAACATAACTCTCGATAAGTTTTGACAGGAGAGAACATGATGATGCGGAAAAAATAGTCCTCGAAATTTTGATGTATACAATTTGATTTTGGTGCTGACATGTATCTGAAACTCATATGGTCGAGTCAGCTAGATTCTTATGAAACCTTTACTATTTATTCCCAAATGAAGTGAGAAATTTCAGTTTGTTATGTTCTAAAAATAATATGCAAGTCGTCTTTTAAAGGTTGAAGGTTTTCCATTTGGTCGTTTTAATTCTTCGTGCATCTTTGGCTGTATAATAAATACATATCACAAAAGAAAAAGCGAAAGTTTTTTTTTAAACGGTACATGCATGTTAATAACAGGGTCTCTCTCTCTCTCTCTCTCTCTCTCTCTCTCTCTCTCTCTCTCTCTAATTTGTTTTAACATTATTGTGAATATTGTGGAATTATCTGCATTCCTCGAAAATCTTTACATTACTTATTAAATGCCCAATATTCTTTTTAACGTGCAATTCAGTATAAAAAGCCAGTGGTTTATTTTTTATAAGATCAAGCAGGCATTTGCCAATATAGAATACCTGCATGATTAGATCAATCAACAGTTCATCTTGATAATAATCACCTCAGGTGTTGATATCAACGTTGGAAATACTTGTGGCATAAAATGATTAGAAACTTATCTAATTTTCTTAAGGAAAGTACATGGGACAGTGAGAAAGCCTCTAACTTTTAAATGCCTGAAGAGACCCATAAAAGGGGCACTGGCAAACAGTTTACACCCAGATCAGACGCCGCAAATGCGGCGTTTGATCAGAGTCTACACTGTCTGACAAAATTATAGGATTGTAAGATAAATCTGTGAAAATAAAATGACACCTCATAAAGTGGAAATGGTTGTACATGAATCCACTAGTCGCAAAAAGGCTAATGATCCAACAGAATAAATTACATATATATAGACTACAGATTAAACAAAGTCTTGCAATGCCACAAGTCTTGATTTTGGGCGGTCAATATGGCTTATTGTATTTAAAAATGTAAACCCAATATTTTGGTAAAATAATGCCGTATATTGATACCAGATAACAAACCGGTTAAACAAGCCAATCCTGAGATTTGAAACCCCTTATCATCCCCAGTGTAATGCGACAAGTGAGCAAATGAATGCCTCAGAGTCAAAATAAGGATTTTTTTCCCGAAGTATGTTTTAATCATTGTACGTCAATGAAATATTCGTCCTCTTAGTATGACTTCAATTTGTCTTCGGCTATGGTGTAGAATGTCGCCTGTTTAAATCCCTAACTGGCTCGTCAGAGACTGAAAACATCTCCCTGTCAACCAAACAATAAATGGACACATTTTATGAATCAGGGAAGGTTAACCGCAGCAAAAGAAGAGGCATGGGTTATGTCTTTCATAAGATACGATAGGCTTCTAATACCCATTGCCCCTACGGCGACAAGGCTATGGAGAAACCTTAGAGAATTCGTCCTGTAATCGCAAAATAGTGCATGGTCCACAGTCTTTGTCATTTGCTATCCAAGATATATAGAGCTACTCCATTTTGTCCACATCAGTACGATCAATCAAAATTCATTTTAAAATAATATCAAATATCTCATAAATTTTATATTAGCTTTCATACATAGATATATGAATAGCTTAGCATGAAACAGGGTAGGCCTTTTTGACTCTAATGAAAGAAGAAAATGTGTAACTTTCTGACTGAATGAGTATGTAATTGCGAGAATTATTCAGCACCGAGGGAACCCATTGTACAGATCACGGGAGTTTTCACGCGATTTCACTGCCATGGCACGTCACAATGGATTGAGTGACATCTTCATTCTGTGGCAGTCAACTCGGCAATAAGCCGGTCACCAGCGTAAGGTGGCTCTGACCATGTGAGGCCATGAAGATTCCAATCAGTCTGAACATTTGCACAGTCTGATCTGAAACTTCTCGATTCCTGGACATAATCCATGGGCCTCTGGAAACTGTCCAGCGAACCGAAAGAATCCAAATCAGACTGCACCAATACTGGTGCGGTCCGATCTGTATTCTTTCTGTTCGCGTGTGCTAAGGTTATATGTCTACTGGTTGCCGGTCTATTTGACATATGTATCAGACTCATTACGGTCCCACTGGGTCGAAGCATGACGTCTAATACACTCATGGGATAATAACTAAAGAGACGCTTTAAGAGCCTCTGTGTGTCGTACAAGAGCCTCACAATGGCTGAATCATTCATTCACTTATGAGTATCGAAAGGCCATCTTAACCCTAAAAGCGCCAAAAAAAACCACGAAAATTGTTGCATTTCCAACAGCGTAGATCCACATATGGTGGCTCATCATGAGTCACCTCATCTAGATCTACAGTGATTTCCCTTCTAGTCTTTAAATTTTCAATATGATATAGTTTAGACGAAACATTTTCGAAATTTTGATGACGTCTGCTTTTTGGCGCTTTAGGGGTTTAGAAAAAAAAGTTTGCCAAGCCAGCTTCATAAACACTCACAAATTAAATTGCACTTTTAAATACTTCGAAATCTTATCGCTATTGAAACGGTGAAAATATATAAAATGTTCGTATAAAACTGCTTCAAAAATTTTAAGAATTAGTGCACTGACCTAAGGAAGCATGACTATTTTCAAATGCTATAATCTATTGATCATGAATCAACAGAGGCAAAATACAAAAAATTGACAATAAGTTCTCTTGTTCTTGGGAATATATGACTGCAGTATACCTGCGAAAAAACGCAGCCTATGTCATCTTTACTACATTTGAACAAGATTTATAAAGTACAACCTTTCTCTATTATATTCTGGTAGTTCTGCTGAATTCCAGCCGGTTTAGATTACCAACAAAATTTCATAAAAATATATCTACTCTTCCCAATAGATAATGTTTGGGATTTTCAATATATGTCGCATTAAATCTGCCAGACATTAGGTAATATAATCAACATATACATTAAGGTTTGAATGAAGTTTGAGTGACTTAGAACGTAGGTGCACCCTACCCTGGCCTGCCGCCGGGCCGGGTAGCGCAATCGGTAGGGCACCTGACTCGTAAGTCAGAGGTCCTGGGTTCGAATCCCGGTCTGGCCACATACTTTCGTTCTCCTTCCGCTGATTCAAGAAGGGCAGTTGTCAGTTACTGGCGAAAGTATGTGCACTTAGTACTGGTTAACCGCTTAGGAGGTCTAAGCCTGCCCAGGAATAGTGTGGTTAGGTTAACTGACCGTCCCGACATGACCTTAGTTGTTTACCGTGGACGTTAAGCATCAAATCAACCAACCAACCAACCAACCCTGGCCTGCCATCAATGTGGTTGACAATTTATCGCATATTTCTACACTTTAGAAAACGCTATAGCTGCTCATTTCGGCTATTTTATACGTTGATATTATTCTTTCCCATATCGTTTTCATCTTGAAGAGTGGGTTAGCGGTTTCACTGAAGAATTTTAATGGTCTTTATTGTCCCTGGTTTCAAATAGGTGAAACTTTCTGAGACTATAAATTATTCATTGATATTGTATTTTACATTTTCCGAAGTATATGAAACGGCTGAACTCTACAAAAAACGAAAGTGTTGGCGCGTAAAGTTTTCCCATTGGTCACACAAAGTCGATATATGTAGGTTTAGTACCTATTTCCCCCGCTCACACTCAACAAGGTTTTGGAAAGGAAATAGGCGACATATGATTTGATTCTACATTGATGACGCCCTTGCTTGTTTCCCATTCTTTGTTGGATTTATAAGTTTAATGGTATATGATTTATACGACATGTACTATAATGGTGTTATATATGGAAAGCTGCTGTAATAAGCCCGATCGGCTTTCCTAATAAAAACGTGGAACCTTTTTTTAAAACCTTGATTCAATAAATCCGTTTAAATAATGAAATCAAGTAAAAGTCTGTCATTATTTAGGTAAAAAGTTAAGTCGAAAATCAGGAGCAATAAAAAGACAAAACAAAGAAAAAAACAGGTGTTGGGAGAAGACAAAATAAAGGAAATATTAAAAACAAACAGAACCTAATGACTTACAGAGTAATAACGCCCAATCAAACATGGGATCGTCTCTGTGTGCAAAGAACATTTATTCTAATATATCACACGTGCTGCTGTATATTTACACTGGCAATGATTTAAATTGTCTGGAATTCTATGGTACCACTTTAACCCAAAGTATTCTGACACTTTGAACCGAACCATATATTCCCCATTTTTTTTTAATTTTGGCAGCCTCGATTGCCCTAAATCACGAGATCACGACCCTGTTCTGAATGGCAAGCAGCATATACTCAGATCCGACTTAGAAGTCGGATCTGGATATATTCTGTTTGCCCTTTAGAAATTTCTGTCCGAATAATTGTGTTTTCACAGTAAGAGACAATTATTAGATGTGGTAATTGGCACAAATGCAAGGTACACAATCTTGCAACAATCTCGATGCTTCCTATGCTTTTAAGTCCTTCAGTGTTTTTTGCGCTATTATCACTATCAGGTTTACGGTGGTGATTAGATGAAAAATGATTGAAGTGATTAAATGCTCGTTTCATTCAACAAAATCAAGACTGTAAAATTCAGTTTGGTAAGAAAGTTTCTCGAAAACTCAGACGTACTCAAAATATTTCGGCAATACTGCATGTGAATAGTGGTCGGGCGGTCCAAAGTGTGTTATTTTATGTTTATCTAATTGTACGTGGTCTGTATTCCCGTCCGCATCCTTTTCTGGCTAAGATCGAAGCATCCTCTCATTTCCGATTCATTGACAGGAGATTCACTAACACGGATGGACAGACACGGAGAAGCCATGTCTAGAGATATCTTTAGGCCGTCATCTCCAGGCTTCACAAGGACGTGACTGATTTTCCAATTTCTGACGTTAACAATAAGAACGTTTCTCGAATACTCCGACGTACTCAGAATATTTCAGCAATACTGCATGTGAAGAGTGGTCGGGAGGTCCAAACTGTGTTATTTGACCTTTATCTAATTGTACGTGGTCTGTATTCCCGTCCGCATCCTTTTTCCTGGTTAAGATCGAAGCATCCTCTCAATGTCCATTCAGTGACTGGAGAATTCACTAACACGGACGGGCAGACACAGAAAAGCCATGTCTAGAGATATATTTAGGCCGTCCAGGCTTCAGAAGGACGTGACTATGGTTTTCCAATTTCTGACGTTGATATCGAACTAACACTAAACCCTTTTTAAATATTCCTTCTTATACGAGTATGCGGACTTCAAGACAAACGGTAGGAAGTCGGAAACATACACAAGGAAAGACCACCTGAACATGCCAAGGAGTTCTATTATACGACACGAGACCGAGTTAAAAGTGTTGAAACTAGGATGATATATGGAAAATCGTATCATTTTAAAGTATTTCTAATGTGGCACAATTGGTTCGTTTCTGGTGCAATTCGGTCGTTCAAGTGAATTTCTTAATGAAAAAAGGTAAAACTTCATATTTACCAGTCGGAAAATATGCCATATCTCACGGACCATTTTTTTTTTCAAAATTAGTCTATTACACACAGGGAAACTAATAATGATAAAATATCTCATTCACAATTTCTATTATCATGATTATGAACAGAATTATGGGGAAATATTCCTTCATCATATACAGTGAAAGTTCCAAAAATCGCTGCTCTTAAAGTAATGACCACAATTGTCTTATAATTTGAAAAGTTTCGTTTTACAAGGCTGTAACGTGTCCTAAAGATTCTGATGAAATGGCAAACAGTGCAGACCCTGATCAGACTGCCCATGGGCATGGGCAGTCTGATCTTGGTCTGAACTGTTTGCACATGCCTTTCCGTCCAAACACTTCGATTTTTACGGTAATATTCAAAATAACAGTAGCATAGATTTTTTTTCCTGTGACGTTGACTCGGCTCATCTTTTTCTTTGAAACTGGATGGTGTCATAAAAATGTTTACAACTTTGCACTGGTTTATTTTCGTATAATAATACATTTATCGGACCGATCATTTTATCACATGAAATTAAACAAGAAATATTACAAGTAAGCAGAGATTTGAGAGTCTGTTTGCAGTTTATATATTCATACTACAGACTTATCAGCTAATCTGTCACATCTTCAGTGTTACTTTTTTGTAACCATAACCCCACACTTTACTCCATTTTACCCTGCATTTTACGAGATGAAATGGTCTGCGTTTTGGTTTGGGCTACTCTATTGTTGTCTCAAGGGGTGTCTTTCTGGGAAACTATTAACACAGCTTTACAGTAGTGAAAGGGTCGTTACAAACGTACGTGTACAAAGACTCACTGCCACAAATACTGTAGAAAATTAACGCTGCTTGGCTTTTAAAATATTGCAAAAGTTTTAAATGAGTATGTACTCTAAACATACCCTTCCTGGTGATATGAAGAGAAGTCCTTATCCTGATAAGCAAACAGGAGGTCACAAAAACTGTTTCCATTTGTAACAACAGCTGTCGCCTGACAGCATAGCTCGCCTGAATAGGTGCTTGCCCATCACACAGTCGCTATGGTGGTGTGGACTGCTATGTATAAAACTTCAGGCAAGCATGTCCATAATGACAACACATTTATAAACAAAAGCTATCTCAGAAATGTCTTAAAATAAAAAAAAATCCACATGAAATTTCAAAGTCCATGAGCTTGAGGTCAAAGAACTAAGGGGTATGGGGGAGGAGGGCAGGGCTAGGATGTATCAAAGCCTTTAACCGTTATCTAACATCAGTCCAAGTATAAGTATCAACTGAGTCCATTGTGGCACTGTGAAATTATGTCTTCATTAATATAAAACTAATCAAAATCTTTAAGACAAAACTCAAAGTCCATGACCTTGACATCAAGGTCATCCAGTCGGGTAAGTATATAGTGTTTTGTAAAAACTCAAAAAAGTGTCTAACATCAGTTCAAGTGTAAACTAAATCTCTGCCAAGCGTTATGAATCAGTACGCAATTAGAAAACTTTAATAAAGACCAAATTTCCTAAGTCCCTGACCTTGAAATCAAGGTCACCGAGCAGGGCTGGGGTAGTACTCTGTAAAAATTTGGACTAATATCTAACTACGGTGCAAATATAAAAAAAGAATTCATCTATGGGTTCAGGAGATATGTGTCATTAAAAAACTTTAACCAAAACATCCAATTAATAAAAAGACAATTTTCTAAGTCCATGACCTTGACATCAAGGTCACTGAGGGGGGTGGGGGTGGTACCTTAGAAAACTTCGGATTAATATCTAACTACAGTGCAAGTATCAAAGGAATCCATCCATGGGTTAAGGAGATACTGGGCTTTAGAAAAATTTAACCAAAACATCCAGTCCCAAAAAACTCCCAATTTTCTAAGTCCATGACCTTGACATCAAAGTCAAGGAGTGGGTTGGGGGTGGTACCATGTTAAACTTTGGACCAATATCTAACTACAGTGCAAGTATCAAAAGAATCCATCCATGGGTTAGGGAGATATAGGTCTTTAAAAAACTTTAACCAAAACATCCAATCGGACGCCGACGCCGACGCGGACGCGGACGCAGACGCGGACGCCGTGGTGACAACAATAGCTCTTCCTGAACTTTCGTTCAGGCGAGCTAAAAAGTACGGAAAACTCGCCTTTGTGGGTTTTTTTTTCGTGTTTTTTTTTTTTTCAAAGGGGATCACTTTTTGTGACCCCATACACCTTAAACGAGAGATAAAGGGTAAAATGGGGAAAATTTAAATGAGGAAAGTACGTGGGAACTTCGCATGCCATCTGAAATATTATTTATAACTTTGGTGACAGCTACAAATGTCAGTTTACTTAATGCATTATAAAGTCTAGCACAATTCCAACTCGGTGCACCGAAACAATATATTTAGCGTTCTAATTTCAACGAGTAAACACTGGCCTACCAATGCTGTATTTACCCCAAATATTTGCATATAGATATAAGAGCAAATAGTGCATATATCCTACTTCTTATGAAGCCTAATCAGGGTAGGTCCTGTTTTTTACGTTTTGAAAAGCACAGCCTGGACCAACAAATATGTCCAAATTTGAACATGGAAGGGTACGTAAAACTAATAGCTGAAGTGTCATAGTATTAAGGGTAAATATGCTAAAACAATGCCATTTTGGAATGAAAGATTCAAATGCTAATTTTAAGTATACTTTGTTGTAAACAAAAAAAAAAAAAAAAAACACTTGCGCAGAACATTTTTATTTGCTATAGTATTTACTGTACAGTTATAATGAGCTCTGCCGTGTTCACATGTCGCGTTACATGTTACTAGCAATACACTCCAGATCTCTGATCAGACTTTTCCTGATTTACGTTGGTTTCTCTGGAACGACTTGACCATTGCTTACAACCTCTGGCTTACGTTGTCATGGGGTCAGAGACTGTCGCTTATTATATGAAACACATTAAAACGTTTAAAAGTAACCTTATTCCTACCCAGTGGTAAAAATGTTTAAACTCAACTCATTATGAAAAGCGGTTCGGCCTTCTCGTTTGGTTACAAAATGTGGGTCGGTGTTCATTTATTCATTCATATAACTGGAAAAATTAAGGGAACGTGTTTTTGAAAAATGACAAAGAGCCCCATACACATGTAATACCATTTCCTTTTTACGGTTTCCTGTCGAGCGATGCAATATACACGAAAGCGCAATAAATGGCCCACGCCATTATACCGTGATGATTGTATTTTCAAAATTTTATTGACTATCAAAAGTATGTCGTTTTAGTTGCCAGCTGAAAAGACCCAAATCATTTTAAAACGTTTTTATGTGAAACTCAAGGGTGATTTATAATGACGAAAGAAGCTTACAGCGACACCTCATGGTAAAATATGTTATGAAATACAGCAATCAGGCCTTTAAAAGTTTTTAATCAGAATTCAAGTCCTTCGATGATGTGGGGCCTCCTAAACTATTGACTCAAATTACACCTCGGTGAGTAATCAAAGAACGTATCGTATAATAGGTAACTGAATAGGCAATCTTTGAGGGTTGATTTGTATCAAGAAGGGAAAGCAAACAAACTGGAAACTACTTCAATGTTTGCATAACATATGAGCCACGACACGAGAAAACCAACAATGTGGTTGTGCGCCCAGCGTAGACTCAGATCAGCCTGGGCATCCGCCCAGTCTTATCAGACTCTCCGCTTGACGCTCAAAGGGTAGCTAAGGGTCTAAGCTACCTTCATGCGGACAGGGAAGATTCTGGTCAGACTGGGCGGATGCCCAGGCTGATCTGAGTCTGCGCTGGGCGCACAACCACATTGTTGGTTTTCTCGCGTCGCGGCTCATATAATGTCAACAGTAGTAAGTCAAACTAATGATTTATAAGGTATTGCACTCTCAATACAATTATTCACAGCAAAATCCCTCTTGAAATAAGACGACGGTTTTCCGTAGACACTAATACCAAATAAGCCGAGACTCGCAAAACTGGTGTCAACGTGTTTGCGAATAGAAAAGGCTCGGATCAACCTGCACCGCCGTGCAGACTGATCATAGCATTTATTGCTCTCAAGCAACGTGTTTAGACGGAACGGAAACTCCCAAACAATAACTGGGCCTTCCATATTTCGAACTGTTCTGCCTGTACCAGACTACGCACGCTTGTGTACACAAGACACTCCGCGCCTGGGTAGAAACCCGATTTTTTTTTTTCGAGTCTTAGCTTACAATGTGTTGGTTACGATGAAAAAGAAAGATTTTATGACTCAAACCTCTTAAAAGAATTTTGACTATTTCAAGGGTTTTATGTACCTGTCTGTAGTTAAGCCTAAACTAACCACGCAACAAAATAATGCGTTCAAATCAGTTTGGTCAGCATTGTGAAAGACCACTTCAATAAATCCACTAGGTTTTCAGAACGTTTGTCCCACTTCAATAAATCCACTAGGTTTTCAGAACGTTTGACAAACGTTCTGAAAACCTAGTGGATTTATTGAAAGTCATGTTCTCCCAAGACCATAAGTCTTCGATAACCGTAGCGGAATGCGATGTGTGTGGCAGTTTCTTTTCCTGTTCTTTTATGTATTTTGTCTTTCTTTCCTTATCAAAGACAAATCTATGCATGTCAGTTAGAATTTTGAGAGTCTACGACGCAGCGACGTTGCGCATATCATTTTGCCAAGCAGTCGAAATTGGATTTTACTTTCAATTTTGCAGAGTCACCAAGGACCAATGGGACATTGCTTAATCATTCAGTAGACTAAATTGATTTTGGTCTATAGACGCTCTATTATCCACATAATCACCGTGGCAAAGTCACTCATTGGAGTAGAAAATTGACAATTTACACCAAAAATTGAACCTTAATTGAATCGCAAAGGCTGCGTTTGTAGAAAAAAGAGTTGCATTTCTGTTATATGTGTCAGAATAATTTGTATCATTAGTTAGAAATGATTTATGTCTACTGATAAACGTTTGCAAGACTGAGATATTTGACAAACTGAATGCAGAAGTACATATCAAGGGTATCTTATAAATACATTCAAGTAGCTAAATGGCTACAAAAGACGCTTACTCTTAATATATCCTTATTCCAGCAGGCACACAACGTCAAAATGACGTCGTTTGGACGTCGATGCGACGTGATGACGTCGCATCGACGTCAATACGACGTCATTTCGACGTCATGTGCCTGCTGGGAAGTGATTCTTCCGTTCTCAGTCCTTTTTCTGTTGTTATTATTAGTGGACTAGGCCCGGTGATCTTTATTATTTAGGCGAGTCCGTTTCTAGTTTTAGTATTTTCTGGTGAATGTTTTCACTTTTATTGTATTTTGCATAGAAATTCATGAAAGCATTTCTGTGGCGTCTAAACCACACTGTCTGCACTGTTTAAATAAGTCCCAAAAACGGGTTTCGGAATTAAAAAGGATCAAATGGGATGAAATCATCAAATACCCAAGAAGGCACTGTAGGACCTAGAAATGTGAAGCAAAATAGCGAATGCGTTGGGCAATTTCCTCCAACAATATCTTCCGTTTAATCCACTTATCCCTTTCTTGGTATTGGATGAGTTCATTTGTTAATTAAGAAGGGGATTCTTTGATTTTATTTCAAAAGGAGAAAGTCTCATGCAAACAGTGTAGACCCTGATTAGGCGCCGCTTGTTTGCGGTGTCTGATCTGGGTCTGTACTGTTTGTGAATGCCCCTTTTATTGGACCCTAGGCATACTAGTAAATGGGTCAAACGACAGACATGCATGCCTAGAAAACTCAGGACCGCTATCGAATTTAGAAGGGTAATCTGGGTTGAATACTATTTTGACCTCACCCAAGATGACTTTACCGCCCCGTATACCAACCCAGTCATTGGTGAAGCCTTAATATGACTATAATTATATACCGCCCACAAACATATTTAAAGAAACCTAGAATTTAAAGAATTGGATTTCAATACACTAACATTGACAATTTTAGATCAAAGTCGGCGAGCTGTATGTGTGGTCACGTGTTTATAGGCTCCAGTTGCCAATTTCACGCAGACTCATCACATGACAGTGCGCATCCTAATTTAAGCAAAATTAAACAGCAGATTAAAAGAAATTAAAATGTCATTTAGAAAGATTTAAATGCTTAAGATGCAGTTTGCAGTATTTGGTTTGCTTTGCAGCACAAGGCATTATACTTATCTCTAATTGAAATTTTACATATGGCCAAAGCTGAGTATTAAATTTGCATTTAACACCTGTCTAGGAAAAGTGATTTGGCGAAAGAATGACAAATACCTAGCATGCTTTTTGAAATACTCTCAATGATGCAAATAAGCATAAACCTAAAGATTCTCTAGCAGGTGACTTAGCGATGACGTACACAACGTTGAAGCAATTTTGCAAATCCACCTGGCAACAGGCATTAATGAAGGGTAACCAAATGGGTAAACATTGCACCTAGGTTAATTCAACGTCATAAATCAACGTTGATTCAATTTGGTTCAAAGTTGAGTGCCTGCATGGAAAATTGTAAAGGCGTTGAAGTTGACATGGCTGATAATTGACTCCTTGTCTGATTTTCATTGATTTTACTAACAAGATACGACTGCAAACAATACAATAATACAATACAATACAATACTTTTATTCACTCACTCCATTTCAAGACAATGGCAATATGAGGATACAAAGAAATGGTACTATATACGAGGCCACATATAGATACAATATGGTTAACACAAAATCTGAAGTAGAGCTGCACAATGATATATCATAGTATTAATTAGCATGCGATTTCACGAAAGCATGTACTGTTATAACCGATAATACTCTACCAACTAAATTCATGTCATCCTATTTTCACTTTCTCTGAAAAACTTATTGATGAATAATTAATATATATATACATGTTTGAGTACTACCACTAAGTGCCAATACAGCAAACATGTATATATAAACAGCTAGATCCGCGGTGGTTCCGCGGATCCAGATGTTTATCACCGTGTTTGGATATATTCGAAGTCTTTCAAGAGAATTTTCATCCGTAGAATGGTTATCCAATCGACCTAGAAAATCTCCATATCTGCGTCGGTGCTGCGTAACACTGCACCGACGCCGATATGGCGATTTTCAGACGATGCACTCCCAGGCAGCATAATCCACCTGGGTCACACAACGTCAAATCAACATTAAATCAACGTTGACCCAACTGTTCTTGCGTCAAAACGTTGATAAAACGCTGATTCAAAGCTGCGTGTCCGCACGGATGGTTTGATGAATATGAGAAAAATTCTAAGAACATTATTTAAATTGCTACATACGCGGGTAAGTATCATTAAATGTGTATATAAACAGCCAGGTCTGAGGAGCCAAAGTAAATAGAACATAGCCCTACCTAAACTGGCCCTCCAGATCTGCATGTTAGTCGCCATATATTAATGTATAATAAGTCTAAAAACGAACTTTCCACCATGAAATGGCTGCCTAGCGGGTATCCAACGCCGACAAAACGTTGCATCGGCGCCAATGCAGCGTCACTGCATTGACACCCATACGACGATCCTCGGACAATGCACTCCCGCCAGGCAGCACGATTGTTTGATAAATAAGAGAGGTTTTACTGAAAATATTTAAAACGTGACATATGCGCCATCCATGAAGTAGTTAGCCAGTGGGTATCCAGCAACAAGAAATCGTCGCACCAGCGTCAGTGCAGCGTTATACTGCACCGACACCGGTACGACGATCCTCGAACGCTGCACTCCCACCAGGCAGTACACTTTGGATAGTTTGATTGAAGAGCTTTATGAAAAACAAAGAAATAAAGGAAAAACATGATTCAGTACATGCATCTGCACAATTAAACACTAAACCATTCTAGTTTTTTGTTTGTTTATAGACTATATATTTATACGTTATAAAACGTTCTCGATTTCTTTAAGTGATGTAAAAATATGTTCTAGAAATATACCTAACTTTCTTAGCACTGATGTATTTTTGGAATTCATTAAGTTTTCATATTTAATAATATTTGGTCTGCTTTGATAATATTTGGGTAGATATAATTTTCTTACATTATTTAGTTTGTTACAAACAAGGATATAATGGAATTCGTCTCCTATTTCGTTTTTACACAGATGGCAACACCTTTCATTCCGTTCGATCTGTTGCCACCTTCCAGTTTCAATTGGTAAATGATGATTTCGAGTCCTTATTTGAAGTAACGGTTTCCTAAATTTGTGGGGGAGAGATACTAAATATTGTTCAAATCCGAACCTTGTTTTATATATTCTATAGTTTATACCACTGCTACTGTTTTCCATATCCGAATACCATTTTGTTATGAAAATATCAATTAGTTTTTGCTTTACCGCCGCAAGCAGCCATTTTACATTTGGAAAAGATTGAGAGTCCCATATTCCACTAAACCCACATGTAATTAATATGTTTCTTACATTATCTAGCCATTTGAAATTACTATATCCTGAACAATTATACAAGCTGTAGATAATACTATACATAACTGAAGAGTACTTTAACCCAGCAGGGGTTAATAATTTTACCCAAAAAGAAATTATTCTGCAACAAATATCAATGTAAACTGGATAAGTACCCGTTTCCCCATAAACCATGAAATTTGGAGTACTTTGCTTAACATTTAATATAATTTTGATATATTTTAAATATGCTCTCTCAATAATATCCAGTTTTCCGAAGCCCCAGATTTCGCTTCCGTATAGGAGAATCGGCTTAACCATTTTGTCGAAAAGTTCTATTTGCATGTCCATAGGCAAGGCGAGTGACTTCGATTTTTTAATAAGACTATACATGGCTTTCTGAGCTTGACTTGAGGCATGTTTTTTTGCGGCAAAGAAAGACCCACTACGACTAAACAGAACCCCCAAATATTTATATTCCTTTACCACTTCAACTACTGAATTATTTAGATAAAAACGATAGTTTGATTGTCTTCCTTTTGAAAAAACAACGATTTTTGACTTATCAATATTGACTGTTAGACGCCATTCGTTGCAATAATCATTATAAGTATGTAATGCTGACTGTAAACCTTGCTGTGTTTCACTTACAATAACTGTATCGTCTGCGTATAACAGAATAAACAGTTTCAGATATATATAGACTGAATCATCGAATTCAGAAGATAAGCATTCAATACCGTCATTAGTGTTATTCCTAAGAAAAAATGTTTCTAAATCATTAAGGAAAATTGTAAAAAGGAAAGGAGACAAGTTTTCGCCTTGTCTTAACCCAACATTGCAGTCAAAGAAACTTGTTTTATCGCCATTAACCATCACACAAGATTTAATATTGCTATACATATTCTTAATCAGAACATAACATTTACCGTTGATGTCACATCTTATTAATTTTTGCCATAACCCATCACGCCAGACCGTATCAAAAGCTTGCTTTAAGTCAATGAAAGCACAAAATAGTTTCTTCTTTTTAGCGTAGAGCATTTCTATAAGACAGTACAAAATAAACATGTTATCTAGAGTAGAATACCCTTGCCTAAAACCTGATTGGCTACTATTAATTAAATCTGTGTTTTCTGCATATTTATAAAGTCGTTTGTTTAATACCGTCGTAAATAATTTGCCCATACAACTAAGAAGAGTTATGGGCCTATAATTTCTCGGGTCAGATTTTTCTCCTTTCTGTTTATAGATGGGTTTAATCAGGCCTAGCGTCCACGATTCAGGCACCATGCCTGTATTTAATACAATATTAAACATTTTTTCATATATTGGACATAATATCTCACTCGTAGATTTTATATATTCGTTTAACACCGAATCGCAACCGCAAGCTTTATTATTTTTTAGACTTTTTATAGAATTCTTAATTTCTTCGATTGTAAATGGTTGATTTATAAATTCGTTCTGTACGTCTTCATCACGTGTGTAATCCGTGTTAGGATGCAGATTATCAACGTCCTCGGTTTCACCAGAGTTGACCTTTTTGAAAAAAGAATGGAAATTTTCCAATGTTGCGCCAGTCGCTTCCGTTCTGTTACCATTTATTATTTGCCAGTACCTTTTAGGGCAAGAATTTTTAAGATCTCTTAATCTTTTAATATTAAACTTTTTAAATTTGGAATAGTATTTCCTCATTGTATTTTTATACATTTTACTCGCATTATTAAGGGACCTTTTATTAGCAACGCTCCTTACATTTTTATATGCACGTTTTGCCTGATGCCAATTTTTACGCCTATTTTTACATTCAGGGCCATACCACGAAGGACTTCTCTTGTTATGAATATTCTTTTCCCATTTTTGTTTTTGTTCAAAACTAACTTCTGCAGACGTTATAAACAAATTGCTTATCTTATCGGAAATAATATTTATGTCATTCTGTGTTATAAGTGATTTGCTTTCAGTTTCTTGAATTAATGTAAAAATCTCTCCTACATCTCGATCAGTAAGTGCCGCTTTAAACTGTTCCACTTTCTCCGAGTCCCATAATCGTGCTTTCCTACCCGTAATATCTTGGGAGAGAACAGGTTCTTTCATGATATTCGTTGAACTCAAACATAGCGTTATTGGATTATGCACATCAGACAGTAAGGAACAAAATTCATGGACATGCATACAATTTACAACATACAACATATCTAGGGAGCAAATAAAATAATCAACACAGCTCGTCTCTCTGCATGTTGGTGAGCCGTAAATATCCCCTTTCGTTCTACCATTTAAAATATATAAGGAATTTTGTTGACAGAAATCAATAAGTTTATACCCGTAATTATTGATACAATTATCCTTATTATTCCTTGTTAACGTTACACTACAATTTGCATTATCGAAAAAAGACAAATCATGATTCAGTTCTTCATATGCACCGTCCATATCATTTTCATGAAAAATGGATTCATCCAATTCGATATAATCTTTGAGTGTTTTAGTTCTCGAGTTGAAATCACCGAATAGCAAAACTGATGAATATCTGTCATTAAAATAATTGTATTCTTCAGTTATTTCGAAAAACGGGTCCTTATTTGCATAAACAGAGTTTTCTGGGGGCATGTATACAACACCACATAGAATATCATATGTCTTTGTTAATCTTTTTGAAATTTCAAACCAAATGACTAGCTTAGAATTGGTATCTAAAAAGCGAATATAGCTTTCATATTCCTTTCTGTAGGCTACAGCGATGCCACCTGATTTAGCCCGCGAGAATTCTTTTCTGTGTTTAAAATGTACATTATAGTTTGGGAGATTAATGGTATCTAATGAGTCGGTTTTGGTTTCTTGGAACCCAATGATATCGTAATTTGACACAAAATTTACGAAATCCGGATAAATTATTTTATTTTTGAGAGAATTCACGTTTAAAGACAGTATTTTAAACCCACAGTCATTCGTCCCTGTGAAACAGCTGAAACTGTCATTGATCCCTTGATCGCCACGTGATTCCTCCCCCGCGAATTCCTACTGTCCCGTGGTTAACGGTAAGCCAGCCGTGTTTACCCCATTGTTTGTTGCACTGTCCGCCGGCTCAAATCCAGGTAAGTTTTGTTGTGACTGTTCGCCGTGTGTATTGCTGGTTCCCCGCTGACTACTGCCGTCTCGTATTTCATCCGCTGTATTAATGGGTGAAAGTACCGTAGATACACGACTAATAAATGTCAAATGCTCCTCGGATTCACTACCATTTCCCAAGGCACCGTCTGCGTTTGTGCCTTGGGTTTGTAATTCCTCAGCATATACAGGGTGCACTGAAGGGTTCGATTGTTCATCGTCCATGTCCTCAACAATTTCTCTGTTACAGGAATTGTCCGTTTGATACTGTTTTTTCGTTGAGGTTTCATCAAGTGCTGGTGATGTAGGTTTGCGTTTTCCTGTTCGCGTGTCCGTCTGTTCTGGTGTTTCGGTTATATTTCGAAGATTTTCGAAGATATTTTCACTTTCAAAATTAGCGTTCGGTCTATTTTCTGCCACTACTCTCCGCGGCGCTGAATGTCGCCCAAGAGTTCTATTTTCACTGGTCCTTGAAAATTGAGGGTTTCTCATAACTGACCGTTCTTGAGGGTCAGGCCATTTCACACTTGTTTGTTCCGTACTTTCTTCGATATACAATTGATCATTTATGTACAGCCTATCACGAACGAGCACGACTTTATTTGCTGGGTTTCGTTGGAACCTGCGCATTATGGGATATAGTTTTTTCCTTCGTTCTTCTATTTCAATCGGGAAATGTTCACGGATAGTGTAGCCACACCTTTTTTTATTGAGATCAATTCCAGCCTTTCTTATTTTTTCTCGGTCTCTAAATTTTTCAAACTTCGCAACCACTGGCCTTGGGTACGAATTAGAGTTCATCCGTTTGGGTCCCAACCTGTGTACCCTATCAAAAGCAATACTGTCAATTTCATCCGGCGATTCAAATTCTAACTCGTTTTTCAAAAATTCACGTAATTTGCCCTCAGTGTCTTCACTTCCGCCATCTCTATTTTCACATAACCCATAAAACAGTAAGTTCTCCTGCATTGACCTCGCTTTCAGCTCGTTAAGTTCCTCTTTAAGTTTAACGTGACTTTCGTTTGATCTTTCAAGCTTATCCTTCATCAAAGAATTTTCCTTTCGCAAATTCGAAAGTTCTGTTTCAGTTTGCTTTCTAGATTCGGCGTATCCATCAAACATGCTGCTTATAGTCTGGCATGATATTTCAAGTTCAAGCATTTTACCCGATAAGGATTTATTTTCATCCTTTAACAAACAAACATCGGAACGGACTTTAGAAATCTCCTGTTCGATGGGGACAAGTTTTGAGACATTAGTTTCTATTGACGAAAGCCTTGACAGAAAACTCAAGTTTGTTTGATGTATCTGCTGTATCATTTCAAATAACCCGTTATTCTGTTGTGCGGTTAACGGTTGTCCTTGGTAAGAGTCAATCGTGTTCGTGTTCACCTGGGAATTTCGCATTGTAGTTTGCTGTCCGTAACACTGACCGTTGCCGCTGGCTATATTTGTGTGTTGCATATTTTGGGGAATCCCTTGCGACACAGTTTGACTACACTGAGATCCACTTTGATTATAGTTTTGATTTTGACCTTGCATCTGATAATACTGTTGCGGTTGTGATTGTGAGGCATTACCATAGTTAGTATGCAAATATGCACCTTGAGACTGGTTCAAAGGAAAACAGTTCTCACCTGGGAATCTCACAAAATTTGAAGCCCCATTCACTGTATTTCCATTTGTGACGTCAGAACTCACTGTATTCGCGGGCTTACCAGATTTATTTTTCGATTTATTGTCTTTCCCTGTCATTTTTCACCAAATCACAATTCACAAGTCTATAATATTCAGTTACAATTCATATGCACCACTTTTATTTGAGATCAATACTCCAAAAATATGCCTTTAAATTTATATTTCACGACCGTCGTTTGTTTACCAACTTATTATCCAGCCTCGTTTTCGATATTTTTCGGGAAGAGGACAATAACTGGATTTTCCATGGTGCAATCATGTAATAGAAAAAATAATAATAACGATAAAATAAATAACGTTGCAATGAAAGGAACTGAAAGAAAAGCAAAAGGCTGAAACTAAAAATATTACAAATTACACGCACAAAAAAATAATCAGTGCGCAAACTAAGTACACAAACATAAACGTATCCCATGCAATAGAATACGCGCAAAAATCTGAGTTTAAGCCTTAAAAGAATTTTTCATTGTATCCTGTGGACACCTAATTCTTGTGGTGGGTCATATATTATACCTGATGTATTCCGTTTCAATAGAGAGGTGTTTATACGTTTTATCAGGCTGCTAGAACTAACTCCTTCATATAAGATTAGATTGTATGAGTGAGAAATACTTGGATTAGAGGGATTTGAAGAGGACATATTGGATTGTAACTGTCAAATTTACCAAACTTGGAGATAAAGCTTGTTTGATAAGGCACGTCTATAAATTATATGAGTTGTGTGGACAGAAAGCATGTATTTGTAATACACGAACTGCGCATGCTTGTGACCCGCCTGCGCACATGCGCAGACGGGTCACAGCACGTGCAGTTCACCTTGACAATAATTCGACATTGAAATATTCAAAATCCGAACATGCTGTGAGTATTATAGTCTGGGTATGCGCAGTTTGTTTAAGCCGAAGGAGGGGTTTACTGAGAAGACGGCTCATTTTTATGTGTGACTACCGTTTGTCAACAAATATGTCGCAACCATATATTTATTACAAGCTACAAACTGTAGTATGTGGCAAAAATGCCTTTCAGCACATCGTGCCTACCAGAACTGAAAGTTTTCCCATTTTTCTTGATTTCTTTTCTTATGAAAAGGGCAAGTCATTGCCAGTTTGAAAGTTCCCAATGCATGATAAATAAAGCAACTTCTTATTATTTAAAGCATAAAATACTGCAGTTAAGCAGACTGTTTTTTAACCCCATTCCTACTCCTCTTTGCCGCGACAAATACACCGCTCTCGCATAAGGGTTTGACTTAGAGCTTGTTTCTCACTCAGGCAACTGAAACTCTCTCATAATTTAGTCGTTGTAACAACATCATCCAAATGTGTTTAAGAAACCCAATTAACCCAGCAAAATTTGAGCTGCGACAAAACAAACGAAGTGGCATGGCCGCCCAGCGAAGACTTAGATCAGCCTTGGCGATCGCCCAGTCTGATTAGCGTCTTTTCTTTGCGCCTAAAGCGTAGCTTAAGATCTAAGCTGGCTTAAAGCGCAAAGCAAGGACTCTGACCAGACTAACGGGTGCCCAGGCTGATCTTAGTCGTCGCGTGGCGCACATGCCACTTTGTTGGTTTTGCCATGTCGTGGCTCATTAATGTTGCAAACTAATACTGGACGTCCAGTGTCCTGTTGATTTTCAGACATTGCGGAATGCTGTTAGTTTTCGTTTAAGAGCAAATAATTCGACACTGATGCAAACAGTAGCACGTCTAATTTGTCCACTTGACCAAATGTCACATTTTTCTGAAGACCGTCTATACAATGCCCCTTGAAACAACAAGAATGTCATTTCCGCCCAATAAAATACCAATATCGGCGTCAAGTCTGTGAAAGGTTGGTGTTATACAAACGAGAAGCTAAATGACAGCGCACCCCAGACATCTCAGCCCACACTCCAGGAACATCTGCATCCCGCAAGTCTGAGTTATACCCACAGATCAATGCTTGGATCAATCAAAAAGGCAGGCATGACCAGACATCCACTGTCTTCAGAGCAGTGTCATCTTGTGTTTTCTTACATTCGTTAAGCCTGTTTCACATCAGCCGTGCGATTTTTTGTCCGCATGATTTTGGAGGCAATGGGTGCCGTAGACAGATCGCAGACAAAATCGCAGTGTATCTGGGCGGGTCCATCGTGGTCTCAGAGATCGTAAGGCAGCCGTACGATGTTCGTACGTCTGTCTCACGGGTCGCACGATTTTGCAGTTAAAAGTAGAAAAAAATAAACAACATTTCGTACGGCTGCCGCAAGATGGCCGTGCAGCAGCCGTAAGACTGCCGTGAGACGGTCGTAAGAATTTGTCAAAAATCTTGCGGGCACCGTACGACGAACAAGAATTCGCAAGACTGTCTCACGAATGTCTTACGATGACCGTACGTTCATCGTACGAATTCGCCTCGAATGACGAATAAAATGCAAGAGCACCACCCGCAACCCTCATAGTTTCACCATCGATTGTCGACACCACATTGGATCCTGATGGCTATCCCACAGCAGCGTATTGTCCTTCTAAGAAGGAGGCTCCGTGATGAAGAAGAGCGTCACGCCGCCATCCTGGTGCTGCTCATCCGAGCACGGCAAGGTAGAAGAGGACGTGCGAGGCGTTGGTGGGGCAAACCCTGGGGCATGCTTCTTTTCTGGAGTTAAGACTGTGAGTACCGATATACGTTTAAGGGAGACGCAAGTGACGCAAAAATCGTAGGACTGTCGTGCGCCTGCCGTGCGGCTGTCATGCAGCTGCCGTGCGACTTGCACGATTGTCTTACGATTCGCAACATTCTTGCGATAGCATTCTGTCAGGACGCACGACTGTCGTAAGATGCTCATGCGGCTGTCTTGCGACCGTCGCAAGACAAACGCAAGCAATGATTGACAGCAGCCCCGCCTACAAACTTGCGAACTCCTGCAAAATCGCGAGTCAATCGTGCGGTTGTCTCAAGACTGTCGTGCGGCAGCCTTGCGGCGTCCACAGATTGCCAAAAAATCGCAGAAATAATGTGCATGTTGAGAATTTAGTTTGCGACGTTGCGACGACCTTGCGACGTCTAAAATTCGTACGACGATCTTGCGGCTGCCGCACGAAACCCAGCGATTTTTGCCAGAAATGTGATCGCAGAGGGCCGTACGGCTGCCGTAAGGCTGATGTGAAACAGGCTTACAGACTGTCTTTGCTTTCGCACCGTCAAGCCTTATGGCTAAAAGAACCATAAAAATGCGTGTAACGAGATGAAAAACACCATCCCGCACCTGCTGCAAGTACAGCCGAACCTTGCTTCACTATAGTAGGATGTCCCGTCACTGGGAGGTATCCCTCAATACACATACATCGCCTCTTCCCAAGAGATATTTTACAGGGGGGGGGGGGGGGGGGGGCGTTGTCCAGTCGTGTTCATTTACAGATACAAAAGTAAATAAGAATGTGAGAGCTGAGGCAGCCTTCAGGTACCTGTATGAGCGAACTTCCTATTTCTGAAACAGCCTAAACAAATGCACGTTTTAGGACAGGCCATGCTCATATCAATTATACATCCACCAGAACTCGCAGATCCAATTAAGGTAAACTGTTACATTTTAAGGGGAAGCAACTCTACCATTTTCATTTTGTTTCCTTCTCACTTGAAGTCAGCCCATAACAGCAAAACTTGCTTCCGCAGGAGCAAACTCTGTACCTTAAGAGTACACCCAGTTTTAAGGGCTTTGTTGTGCCGGGATACAGGCTGATTCTCTTTTAAAATGATAGAAAAAAACTGAGGTGTACTTTTACACCTTAATGTCTGTGCGAACTGGGCATTTGCATGTTCACACTTGTTACAGGCAAATTGCTATTCTAGAAATGTATGCTGCTCTAAGTTATGGTTTAAATCGGTACAACAACTGTATCTGTACCGAAATGTTGTAAAATGAGAAAGTTGCGTTTGTTGCATTTAAATATGTTGAAGAGGATACTCAGTGCACTTTAAATACGATCTGCCTGTGATGCGATATGTCTGCACTAGATATTTCCCTACACTTTCTCATGTATGTGACACAAATTCAACCTTGGTGAGATGTGAGGCTTCTGCAACCATTTTTAGTGTTCACTCGCCGTTTTTTACAAACGGAAACAGGTGGCCGGGTCGGACGATGCTGGGTAACCTCTCAGTGCCGGGGCGTCCTATTAATTTGGAAAGCATTAGCGCAAGGATCGGCTGTGCTTGCATTGCAGCAGGTGCAGACAGTTTTTTTTTCTTTACTCTCGCTTATCCTATGTCACTCTTTCTGGGAGACGGCCAGTGCTGTCTCAAATAGTCCTTGGACCCAAAACAACCAACCAACAAACGTGGACAACTTTAATGGCTTCCTGCTTGCTTCCATACGCGATGTAGCCCTTCCAAAATGCGTTCTACTCTTGTAGGGAAGAAATTGTTCCTCATACTTATACAATAACTGATGCTAAGAAGGAAAGGCCTTGGTATGATAAGGGCCATGTTTGCCCCCCCCCCCCCCCCAACAAAAAAAAATTGTATTCTAGGTGATGTAACAGCAAACACAAATTAACCAGTTCTTGCATAAAATATTTGTGTTTGTTATCCTGAACTGACCCGTGCCCCCAGCGGATTCTGACGAAAATGGCGATTTTGGTAGCCAAAACGAATATATGTTGTAGGTATTCATTTGCCTAGTTAAAACACAAGGAATAATTTGGTACATTGTCGGAATCTTAGATAAGCGTCTCTGGACTTGCAAACTTGAGTGGTTGGGGTACCTGGAGAGGCCTTGTGTAGTGCACATGTAATTAGCAGTGTTATCTACCTGGAGAGGCCTTGTGTAGTGCACATGTAATTAGCAGTGTTATCTACCTAAAGAGGCCTTGTGTAGTGCACATGTAATTAGCAGTGTTATCTACCTAAAGAGGCCTTGTGTAGTGCACATGTAATTAGCAGTGTTATCTAATGTACATGTATAAGCATTTCATCAAAAGCCTATTATCAAAAGCTTTCAAACGCTATTGTCAATGACTAGTTTTTATAGGAAATGTAACTCAAATTTTCTTGCAAGTTTCCCTCATATTACTGAAACAACCTAGGGTTGTCAGAAATCATGTTATTCTGAGAACTAACAAAAGTGAAACATATTATTTCTGTTTGTTTCAATATGCACAAATAATAATAGAAACCAGACAATTTTAGAGAATTTGAATGGGGGCCAAAAACGGTCCTTATCATACCAGGTCCTTTCATGGCCAGTCCATTTCATTCCATTCGATTTTATTCCAGGTTTGAATATATTGTAGCGTAGTATTTTAGTGAAGTCAGGCTTTGTAACGGTTATTTTCTGATACTCCGATACTATAATATCCTGCATCCCGCAGTTTTATTTTAATTCACAGTTGCAAGTCCTCATAAATTAAACTAATTGCTGGTTAAAATGGAGATAAAATATATCAACAATGAAAACTGTGATCTTTGATATGATTCCACGTTGGTGTTTTATCTCAATTGTCTTGAAAACAGTTTTTGATGGACATCTGGAGAATCTCAATCTATTCCAAAATTAGAAAAGTAGTGAATCTTGCATACAAGTTAACCCCATGTTCTGAACAGTTGTAGTGCAGCAGGATATTCAAAATGAGTTTCACGTCAGTTCGTTTCATACTGACATAAAGTTTTCCTATCAAAGCCTCTCTCTCTCTCTCTCTCTCTCTCTCTCTCTCTCTCTCTCTCTCTAAACTAGGGAGACGGACAGAAAGAAAAAAGAATAAATGACATATAGAACATGGATAAAATATGATGTTTGAAATGAACTTGTTGCTGTAGTCGAAGAAATTGCATGTGTGTACGTATACTCCTGTTGGTAAGAGCCGTTATACTAAATAAACTTGGAATGTAAAAAGAAATTTAATAGTTTTTAACCTATTTCTCGAATTGTACGCACCTGCATTATGTATTAATGCCTTGTTTCATATCAACCACATAGCTCGCAGAAAATCTCCACCCTGACACCTGTGGGTTCCAATTCTATGTTTCTCTGAGTCTTAGTGTGTTTCATTTCTTGAGCCGCGACATGAGAAAACCAACAATGTGGTTGTGCGCCCAGCGCAGACTCGGATCAGCCTGGGCATCCGCCCAGTCTGATCAGAGTCCTCGCTGTCCACATGGAGGTAGCTTAGATCCTTAGCTTCCCTTTGAGCACGAAACAAAGAGTCTGATGCCCAGGCTGATCTGAGTCTGCGCTGGGCGCACAACCACTGTTTTGGTTTTCTCGTGTCGCGGCTCACTTTTATAACAGATTGAGACATCTATATCTATACACATTACTAGTTTTTATTATAACAATTTTACTGGTTATGAAATAGTTCTGTTCAGTATCATTACTAGAAAGTAGGATTCCAGTGTTTTATGTAAAATCCGTAAATGCGAAAAAACAAAAATTGCGAGTCCTTTTTTACTTGTATAGCTGTAATATAATGTGTAATCTAAACAGAATCGCCTTATCGAGGCAATAAACTGAGACTGTACAACGTATGATTTGGGCCCGGAATAAGGACTAATACTAATAGTTACACCATTGTTTGTTCCACTTGTTCGAGGAGATTTACATCGTGGATTATCTCCCGTAAGTGTGGACAAACCATGGTATAATTATTCTATACCAATGTGGCCGTTTCTAAACTATTTCAGATTTGATGGCCTCCGCCGAAGCCTAATTAGACTTTCAAATACCGTGCTTTCATTTTCACTGTTTTCCACTGATACATAGATATGGCAGGTATATTTAATAGGCAGGAGATGCTTACTACTCGCGAGCACTGGCCTGATCACACCTCCACAGGGTATAATCGATTCCGCCAATTTTCGCTTCCTGCAGAGACTGTACATCATATTTGGCTTCCGCCGAGACTGTCCGCGAACTCTTGCTTCCTGCCGAGACTTCTGTACATGATAAATGGCTTCCTGCAGAGACTGTCCGCGTGACTCTGCTTCCTGCCGAGGCTCTCGCGGACAGTCTCGGCAGGAAGCCATTTTTCGAGGAAAGTAGTCCCTGCAGGAAGCAAGAGTTCTCGGACAGTCTCGGCGGAAGCCAAATATGACGGACAGTCTCTGCAGGAAGCGAAAATTGGCGGAATCGATTATACCCTGTGACCTCTGTTTTGGGATCCATGTCTGTGTATCTAGAATAAACCGGACTATTCAAAAATGGCTTATGAGTTCAGACTTACGACTTGGGTACTTTGACCACTTTCATTTTTACCACTCTCATCAGTGTACACCTTATTCAGCACGAAATATTTGTGCTAAAGCTTGCTATTTCTGGTAAGGATGGTATAATGAATATAAAACCTCTAATTTAGCTAATGTAGCACTCTTGTACCGAACAGGTGTCATTATGAGAAGACGGCTTTTGCGAAAGAGGTCAACCACAAACCGTTTTTGGTTTCATCATTTTGGAATCAATTTTCAACCTTGCGTGCTAAATTTGAAAAGCATACCAAGTTTCACAAAGTTTATATAGCAAACCGCACAGTCATTATCCACAGCTTAGAATTGGGTCAAATCCGAAATGTGTGATTTGGAGGTGTTCTGCTACTTCAGAGCATAAGCTACAGTGAAATAATATTATTGTCATCAATGTGTGAAAAATGAGTGCGGTGACGCCACTGTACAGTAAGGGGACCAGAGCTCCAGATAAAAAGGGGTAACAGGGATAATTCGAAGATGTTTTTTCTTATTTCTAAATGAAAACATATGTTGTGACCCCTCTTTAGAACCGTCTCAGTGAGACGGTTCTAATGAGGGGTCAAAACACATGTTTTTTATGTAGAAATAAGGAAAATTATCCCTAAATTACCATTCTTATCCCTTCTTTTCTGGAGCTCTGGGGGACGGCAAAAGTGTTCAAAGTCAGGTGTCAGTGTTTCAGATCGTTAACCCAATTCCGGGACACAACAATTTGGACCTCTTCAGACAGTACCTAATATGGGATGGTTGAACTGTTGACAAAGTCTTATTCATTAGTGTAGCCCATGCGTATTGCTGCTATCAACCTATGTTTCAGTTCGTCCCATGACAAGCCTTCCCAGACACTGAAGCAAACGCCCGATTCATAATCAGCCACAGTATAGCATGCAATTCAACTGACAAGTATGTAAAGCATATTTGAGCCGCGACACGAGAAAACCAACAAAGTGCTTGTGCGCCCAGCGCAAATCCGCCCAGTCTGTCCAGACTCTTAGCGTAGCCCTTAAAGGGTAGCCAAGGGACTAAGCCAACTCCATGCATCCACCCAGTCTGATCAGACACCTCGCTAAGCGCTTAAAGGGTAGCTAAGGGTCTAAGCTTCCTCCATGCGGACAGCGAAGACTGATCAGACTGGGCGAATGCCCAGTCTGATTAGAGTCCACGCTGTCCGCACAACCCCCGTGTTGGTTTTGTCGTGACGCAGCTCATTTGTGTTTGAAATAGAAGAACTAGGGCCACTTTCATTTTTGCACCCCCCTTCCTCTAAATACATTTTAATGGCTTCTTTGTCAAGGAAAGTAAACAGAAAATTACAAAAGTAGTTTCTCCCTTTGTAAAAGCGGCGGACACCCACACAAACTACATGATGTCAATCTTAATGAAAAAGGTCAACTTTTCAGCAACTGAATTTGTCCTAATTCTTTTCGCTTAGAATAGCATTTTGTCTATACTACTGGTGTGAATTTAAAATTTGATAAATAAAAGCTGAAAGTAAAATATAAATGCTAATGAATGAAGAAATCATAGTCAAATATCATTCAACGAGCTGTGAGACTTTACTCTGTCATACAAGTTTGAAATTTAAAATTCATATTTTATCTTTATCTTTTTTATTGTATGAACTATACAAGGATACTCAAGTTTCAAGACTTGTTTCTCTTTACGTATTGTTAGCCCTGTTTGGTAACTTTATACAACTTGGCATTGAAACTTTTTTCTTGCCATTAATATCACACTTCATGATGCTAAATGTACATGTAGTATTGAGTATAACGAAAATTTACGTTACCAAACTAAAAGACAACAGACCACTCCATATCGCCTTTTCGTAAATAAATGAATAAATAAACAAGAATTCCGCGGAATGCGGTGTCTCGCCTGCTGGCGCTTTGTCACAAAACAGAGCTAAATCAGCAAAGATGTATGAATGAACCAAGTTTCATGGCTCTAGCCCTTACATTTTCTGAAAAACAGACCTAAACGCGTAAACTTGCCAAAAAATTGCAAAATCAGCCAACCGTATAATGTTGGTAAAGACTCAATATCGATGATGACTTTGAATTCTTCTCTTCCAGATGAATGCATGGCCCAAGTTTCATGGCTCTAGCGCTTATAGTTTCTGAGTAGCAGACCTAAACGCGAAAACTTGACAAAAAAAATGTGAAGTCAGTCAACCGTAAAATGTATGTCAAGACTCAATACAGATGATGGCTTTGAGAGTTACTCTTTCAGATGTATGCATGGCCCAAGTTTCATGGCTCTAGCCCTTATAGTTTCTGAAAAAATGACCTAAACGCAAAAACTTGACAAAAAATTACGAAGTCAGGCAACCGTAAAATCTAGGTCAAGACTCAACACTGATGATAACTTTCAGCTGTACTCTTCCAGATGTATGCATGACCCAAGTTTTGTGGCTCTAGCCCTTGTAGTTTCTGAGAAAATGACCTAAACGCAAAAACTCGACAAAAAATTGCGAAGTCAGTCAACCGTAAAATCTAGGTCAAGACTCAACATTGATGATGGCTTTCAGATGTACTCTTACAGATGTATGCATGACCCAAGTTTCATGGCTCTAGCCCTTATAGTTTCTGAGAAAATGACCTAAACGCAAAAACTCGACAAAAGTTTACGCCGACGACGCCGACGACGACACCGGAAAAGCAATACATATGTCTTGCCTCTGCTTCGCAGGCGAGACAATATACTGAAGGCAGAGAATGAGAACTGCATGGTTGTTTTGATGATAACTGAGATTCGCGGCTTCCCAATGTGAGAGTGCGGATCAACTCTGCCCTAATCAGGCTGCTCAAGTGTGTTGTTCGTTCAGTATTTTCACTGCTTGGATATGCTAACATAATGTACCTGTCTCAGACTCTGAAGTAATGGATGAAGTTGCATGAAAATATGCCTTTAGTTCTGCGCGAATAGAGAACATACAGATCAGCCTGTGCATCTGCGCAGTCTGATCCGAGTCTTCCCTTTTCGCATATACAATATATGGCTCCAGTGACATCTAAAATAGTACATGCGCGGGCTGGTCTGAATATTTACAGTACATACATAGAGTTTATATGGTCCATTTTCATGTGACACCAGTCAGTCCTACTTTTTTGCTGTCTGCAGTAAGTATCAAGCAGAAAAAATGGTTAAGCAATGGAAACCCCGCAGATAATGACTGTTAATATGCATATGTTGTCATTAGCAATTAGTTTTTCTGCTTCAGTTTGACAACAAAAGTCCCATTTATTTTGCTGAAGAGAAATTATGCTTCATCTTACTGCCAAACGTTTGTTTATACTATGAAGAAGAATAGGGACTTGTAGATGACTTGAGATAGTGTTTTGGATCAGCTAAATCTGATCATTGTTCCTGGCCCCACCCATTTCACCAGCTAAATCTGTACACCAGTCCCGACCCCACCCATTAACTCATCAGTATTTCCGAGGCACCGTAACATTGTCATTGACAATCCAACATTTTATAACTTTCCAATAAACCTTGATTCGCTTAAAAAAAGGGACGAAACAAATTTACGTCTGCAAAATTTCAAAACATGTTTCGTACAAACAATATCATGTTGAGAAGCCAAAGACTTTAGGCAAATAGTTTAGATCCAGTCAAGGTGGCTCATGACGAGCGCTTTATCTGGATCTACGGTGTTTGCAAAGTTTCAGCCTGTTCTGACGTTTCAAGTGGTTGTCTGTCATATTTACAAAGGAAAACAACTTTTTCTGAATTCTTGTTTGCCTCCCTGGGCGACAAAACCCTTAAAAATGGGAGGTAACGCTTACAGGCAAAACATTTGCTCCTCTAAGAACAAATATTTTCCTGTAAGAGTTGACAACCGATTTGATGGGAATCAAAAGTGTAATCAGTAGAAATGAGTCCCCTGAAAGTGCACCCATTCACTGCCTTTAAGTAAAAAAAAATCGGTTAGCGATACTGTGCAAGCTAGTCACTAGCTTGCACAATGTCGCTAACCGATTTTTAGTCACTAGTAGTGACAGAAATCCCAGACAAAACAAGTCTACTGCATGCCTAGACATGCTAGCGATGACACGAAAATTCATGAAGATGCTGATAATAAATCTAATTTTAAGTTTTCTTAATCTCTGAAGAAAAACATGGCAAGATTAGATCGATCTGAAATTTATTGACTTCGGGTTTGTACAGTGCAATAGATACGTTAAAAACTTCAATGATTAAAGTGTTATGGATGCTGAAGCAGTAAACCACGTGCTGTTTTCTCACTGCGCAACGATAATGCGCACAGTTTAGATCACTCGGAACCCTCGGAATTATCGCGTAATCTTCAAATGGTTTCAAAATTATTATCTGTTTTTCATTTCATAACAAAATACAGATGATAGACGGATTTAGTGCTAAAGTTTGATATTTCCCAATTTCCGGATATAATAATGTATGATAAGGAATCCATTTTATTAATGAGAGTAAACGATTTATTAGTCCTAAGGTTTAAGAGTTCGTGAAATATCTGCAAATGTTGCTTTGATGTAACGTGTTCAATTTATTCATAACATTCAAAATGTGATTTTCCACCTCAACATTATGCCTTTAAAAGCTGACTCAAACGTTCAGAGCTTTCGAAGATATTATATTGTCTAGTATTTTGGAATGTTTTTCTTGTATACCTGTAACCTGTTTGGCTGCACATGGGCCATCAAGTCCAGAGTATTTTCAATCTGGCCATACAATGTCAACACCACAGAATCTCGTAATACCAAAAGTAGTGTTCTAGTTACCAGCAACTGGGCATGGCTAGCTGCCCAACCTGATGCTTAGAGCACTGCACTCGTCTTTGAACAGTATATATTTTCGAATGTTTTTATACCTCAAAGCTTCATAAAGATTTTTTAATATGACGTGCCCATATGAAAGGCACATATTACGGCCTTCATCGGTGTAATGACTGATTTCCTTACTTCCAAAGCAGTCTCATTGAAAATTTGTAAAATATTTATTCCCTACTAAAATATACTGAAAGGATCTAAAAACTTCCACTTTTTATTGCTGGCTGCTGATCTGTTCACTCATGACAGTGATGAATATTTAACGACAAAATGCTTGAAACTTATCAAATTTAAAGATTACGCAGTTCATTTGTATCATTTAGTTACATGACGTCAGTAAAAGAGCGTTACGTCACTGAAATGCATACGGCGATGCCGGCGTTATCTTATGCAGCAGTCTTTTCGGCCATTTCTTACTGTCTTAATATTGTGACGTCATCCACGTTGATTTGCAAGTATCACTGCGGATGATGCTGTCGCACAAAGCCTATTACGGAGACGGCGTCGACGTTAGTTAACGTCATGATCTCTGGTTTTTAATCTCAGTTAAGTGCCTTTCTGACGGTCTTTTGAGTTTCCTGTAAACAGTGCACGTCGTCTGAGATTGTAAATTGCTGTAATTAACGCATAAAATTGTACCGCGACGTCACTTTTTGAAATTTCAGCATTTATCTGGCCCAAAACTCTGCGCCTGTTTGCGATATATTAAGGCGCGGCATGCAAAATAAAGCCACTGACCGAGTTCAAACTTTTAAAATTCAATTTGATATTGTAAGAGAAATGTTTCCTCAGAAAACTGTATACATGAAGCTATTCATCCTTATGTAAACGGTACTAAGAACACGAGGAGCATGTGCTTGTTCCTGACCGATTCGGTTGAACGATTGCAGATTCGGTATACTTATATAATCAGGTATAAGAGAATATATATGCTATAAAAGTTTGGTGGACGTAGCTGCATTCATTTTCGAGATATTCAAAATTAATGGGTGGAAGTTTTTAAATCCTTTCAGTATATAAAACGAGTTTGAATATATGTGCTGTCCGAAGACAAGTCTTCTAAGGTCACGTGGGGTGATAAAAGCTATGCTGCCTATTAGAACCGCATCGACACACCTAAGGCGGTACCGTGATGTCGGGCCATATATAAACTTCTTCTGGCAAAAAGACATTCCATAATTATCATCAAACCCTTGTCCCAACTCTCTAACTTAAATACGTAATAGTTATTACTCATATATCATGCAATCGGATCACCGCTCAGCTTCACGGAAATGGCCCAGCAGTGTTCCGATTGATATATCATGATTTGTCCACCTCTACGAGGAGATAACCCACTAGCTTCAGCGAGTGGAAGTGGCCAAACCATCAACTATTTTACACCACCCTCATCAGTATAGACCTCGCTGATTACGAAATGATTTCTTGCTTTTCTGGCAAGGGTCGTAAAAATTTTATTTACACCAATGATTGCAGTTGCAATCTACCACGAAACTCGTGATGTCATTCCTGGATGTATTTGTCAGAAAAAGTCAAGTACATTACCAGACTGGTTGAACATGTTAGACATTTAAATGAACTTACCCACACACTCGTGCGCATCGCTCGATGTAGCACGCGCCCATGGCCGGTCGAAATGAAAAGGCTTGCACTTCTCACAGTCGGCTCCTTCCGTATTGTGTCGACAGTCACAAACTAGTTTGCCATCTGGGTTCTGAATACATTTGGACGCATGCCCATTACATTTACACCGTCCACCCACAGCAAAGTCAGACACGCTATAGTACATCTGATCCCTCGGGTCCTCGCCTTTTAGCAAGGTCCCTTTAGGTGGTGGGATAAGTTTATTAAATACTACTTTTATGTCTGTTGCGGTTACCCAGTCCTGTAAGACTGGACTATCTTCAAAATGATAAGACGACGGTCTATCCTTTAAAGTACTAAATGCTATTCTTGTTCCTACTTCCGTTTTGACTTTGTTGTTCATTTCTACACATAATGCTTCTTGTTCATTTGCTTTGGATATTCTAGAGTTTGAATCGATGTTATATATTTTTCTACAATCGCTACTGAAATAATGAAAGGGTACCCATGATTTACCATAGTCTTTACTTTTATAAAATGCCATCGAATCTGGTACAGAAGAGCAAAATTTTATACTCATATATGTTATTTCGAACTTTTTACCCAGTGGTAAAGTTAAATTTACAGTCTGTGGGTGATCAATACCAGTTTGTGATACCCAACAAGTCTCATTGTTTTGGTTGTTTAAGTCTGTTAGATAAGATGCTGGATATTGTCTTCTTGGGCTAGAATCACAAATAAAACAATTTCTCAATTCATTTTCATTATTTCTTGGCATGCAATGTCTGGTGGGTGGCGAACCACAAGTATTTGATGCCGTTACTGCCTTTCCAAAAGCGACATTTTCAAAGATAGGAACACATTTAACAGCAATGGAATTATTGAGACAAGGGTCGGCAGGAGCTGTCTGGAACATATCGAGATCAATTAGGGGAGGTGCTGAATCTGTTATCCAAACACATGACATAAATAATCCGAAATTAAGTAACACATTCATTTTTAACGAATAAATCACACTTAAACACTTATATCCAGTAATATTATGAAAGAAATTCCTCCACATTTTCCCGAGAAACGTAGTTCTGATGTTAGCAGAATAAAACAATTATCCTAGTCGTAATCTTCAGACGCACTATATTTTGTTAGCAATCTATTGTGTAAAGAATTAACATCAAAAACAAACCCAACAAATTGCCTTCACAGATGATATTAATGATAACATCCCACATGCGCTAACGAAATCCAGAAAAACGGAATATATTATAAAATCTGTACGAATTTACAGCTCGTTCCCCTCACTTTAATCTGAGTTAAACCGTGTCATATCATGGAAGATTAATGAACTTGATAAAGATATCTTTAAAAACCATCACAAATGGTTTAATTGTGAATTAAACAATTTCAGTAAACATCCTTCAGAATGAAAGACATCATTGATAAATTAGACTATCAGTTGATAAAAATCGATACAAACGGATAAAAGTCCATTCAAAATTCTTGAACATGCACAACGAAAAATATGCAAGTTATTCAGTAGCTCAATCTTGTTGTTTTCGTCTGATTTCTAACAGAACTAGTGTATGTAAATAAAAGATATAACGTTAGCAATCTTGGAAAGGGCGGTATTTCACTGTTGGATACCACTTGCGTTAACCATCAAAGACTACCATTCCAATAAGATGAAAAATGGCTTATTTCGCACATTTAAAAGCTTCTTAATCCAGAATTCTTATCCAGTTATCAGTTCACACTTTTAAACACCTGGCTCCAATAAATGTTATTTTCATGTGTATTAGAATCGCAGTCAGAGTTTGATTTTCGAATAAAATACTATACTGCTAGCTTTCCAACCTTTCTTTCTTAAAACCACCAATTTATCATAACACAAATGTATCTATTAGATTTATCAACACCTTAGTTACTGAATACTATTTCGGATTTGTAAGAAAAGAAAAGAATAAAACAGATCACGCCCAATTATTACTCAGCTACTCGTTTACAGACATCTTCCATTCAATTTTCACACTGACGATATACTTCTTTAAGAAAGTTCAAAATTATTAACTTTTAATATGCAATCTCGTATTCCGATGCCCGAATATGATAAAACAATTTCCCGGTGGATAAAGCGAAATGCGTTTGCTTTAACACCAATGTCTTTTCAGCTGTCAAGTCCCTCAAAGATCTAGATGACTGATGATCTTCTAACTGGAGGCGAAAAAGACCTTTTTGACTTTTTACACGTAAAGCGTTGTTTCTCTACCCAAAACTTCAGCCGTCAGCGTTAAAACTATTAATTATGTCCGGACAGGCAATAAACTATGTATTATTTGGCGTGATATGTCATCTTTACCCGAAATATGAGGATATAACGCTTGCACAAAGTAAGTAAGTCTCAGATTTGAGGAAAATCCTGATCAGGATCTACTCTATTTTTGCCGCCAACTGACCAAGTAAGCTTCAATGACTTGTGCCAGACTAAGAATAGAAAAGTGCATTACAGAATTCAAGTGAGTAAGCGTTGCGGTGCACGAAAGCATAGGAGAAATACGGTATTTTGTTACATAATATAATCTTAGGCGATCTGTCCATCCATACAATCGGTGATTAGTGACAACAAAAGTTTTAAATCAATCCGTCTTATGAACGTGTGAAAGCATTAAATATTATTACACTTAAATGGTCATTTTGAAAGGTATGCCCACTTTATTGTCCGTTTATTTTGATAAGTTCCTTAAGCCCTATAATGACACTTTTATTTCTTATATCTGAAAGGAAACAAATTTGTCGGTTGTAGGATTGCGCTTGTTTTAAACGACGATGTAAATTATTGGCCATGTCGGGGCAGCAAATTCCTTTAATGGTTTTTTTTTTTCAGCCCGCTATTACTTGTACGGCGAAATATCAGACAAACAACCAGAGGAAACGCAAAATTATATTGTGAAATCTCTCTTGGTAAACTTCTCTCTCTCTCTCTCTACTTTTCAATAAATGATAAAATTACAGCAAGACATCTTGCAAAAACAAAATTATCTCAGTTTATGAGATTTGCATGCATGACATGCATAAATACTGGCCTTAACTCATTACCGAACAGCATAAGATTTATGCCTTGTGGTATGTTAGAATGCTTTTCGAAAAATTAAAAAGGGTTAAACCTGGCTAGTGGTACAAAGAACTGCTTTTCAACAGAAGTGGAATACCCTGCTGAAATTCGTTTATGAAATATATAGACAGCTAGTCGATGTATACGGGTCTTCCTTGGAAGATAAAAACAGGTCTGGACGCCCACTAGATGCCACCGATGAAGAAATGAGCAATAAAATACGAAGTCTAGTATAATATTACGGGCGTATTGAGGTGGAAGAGATAGCAAAGACTCTGGTCAGATCATACGGCAGCATTCCATCAATCTTGCATGGTCGTTTCGGTCCCCAAGCCCTCGGCGATGAGCAGATGTCAACTAGAGCATCGAAAAGCAGCAGACTGTTGAAGCTGTTCAGAGTCTACTGTTCAGGTCAGAAGAAGTACATATGTATTAATTCCGTTTCGCGTCTTGTGGCTGTAGATGAGATAACCTGGGTCCATCAAAATGAGCCAGAAAGCAAAGTATCAAGTCGTCTGGGATATGACTTGCTTTCCCGAGGCCAAGGAAGTTCAAGACACCATCCTCGGCTGGCAAGGTATAACCCATTGTATTCTGGCATGCCGAAGGAGAAATTCTGTCGGACCGTTGTACCAAAGGGAGAACAATAACTGGCGAGTACTTTGCAAATTTACTGTACACAACAAGGAGAAGCGCCTATTTCGTGAAAAAATGCGGTGGTAAACTTCCTAAAGGAGTTCAGAACAAGAGAGACACATGTTCACTCAAAAGGAGGAACAGTTTCCTGTATATGAGTAGGCAAGGCAAGATGCAAGTCAGTCCCCAAACATCATCAGTATGGACCAAACGTACGAATCTGCGAACTGCAGAATGCATGGACCTTTTGAGCGAAAACTGTTTTTTTTTAAGAACCAGTAACTTAAAAGGAGTTACAAAAATATATATCCCATGAAGTTTATTTTTCTGTTATCCTACATTATAACAATGTAACACAAACGCGAGTGATGAATTAGATTTCAAACCTATGTTACTTCTGTCATTATGAATAAAAAACATCCTCACATTACACGAAATCTTGTTAGATCTACCCAGCCCACTATTGATAGTCATTCAAAAGACCTAAATAGGACATTAGCATTAATTATTACTAGCTCAAATAAAAGATATACCATGGTTACCATAAAATTGGGACAGCTTAAGATGAATGGTTACCCTTACAGGGGAAGCAACTCTGGTCATTTTCATATTTTACCTCCCTTCTCAGTAGGGACCAACTCTTAAAGGAAAGAATTTGCTCCCCGTGGAGAAAATTCTTTCCTTTAAGAGTTGATCCTCATTTGGAAGGGTTTCGTCGCTCAGGGTAGCAAACGGGAAGTCACAAAAGTTGTCTCCCTTTGTAAGTGTTTGGAAGTGTATCCTTTCACTTTAATCAGTTTCTGTGCAGTGGCAAAAAGGAGATCATTTTCGGAGTCCGATTTGTTCAGACATTCCTATCCTAATTTCATTGCTGCTATGCTTTTCATAAATCTGATAGCCCATCAATGCATAAAGCTCCATACAAAGGATCTTCGCAACAGTGTAGACCCAGATCAGATGTCACTGTATGTACATCCTTAGATTCCTTTGGAAGAGATGCAACTCAAATACAAAGTTAGCAGCAAAAGGCCATAGTCACAGAGGAGCAACCCATCCAGGCAAGACTGACAATATATATAGCCATTTGGTGATTTTCAACACACCTAGCTTTGCATACAGGAATGTCAATAGAAGATCGGTTTTGAAATCTGTTTTTCACTGAATCTGATGCGACTCCAAATAAAAGCGTTCGGGCTCATTGACATAAGTCATCATAGTTATTGATCTGCTACGCATTTTGACATCATGCCTAACAAAAGCAAGTTGTATGTGAAGTTTGCATATATGCTTAATAGAACAGGAGAGCAGATGGACGGAGCGTGAAGCCAAGCCTCACAAACGTCATTTCAGAGGTATCAATTTGTATAGCATCAGTTTGTCATGTTTCTGTCATAGCCATGCAGTGTGTGGGAGGGAAAACTGTCACCAAATGTTTCCAAAACTTTTCACACACGCAAACACAACAGACGCTATCTTGACCCCTTCAGTCTCGGCCCAGTCTTTCATTGACGATCAATTGACCCTATGACCTGGGAAGAGATGGACAAACCAATTACGGCTCAGTCGCTGGCCACCAGAGATGACCACTTCAACTCTGTTACCCAAATAACTAGTTTCACACTGATTCATACGCCCCTCTCACCCATACCTGATTACCCAGTACCATATTTACCCCAAAAATTCAGACAACCAAATATTTTTAAAATGCACTTCTGACACCATGTTACATTTAGTCAAGTTTATTCAATCTTTCAAAGGCTACTTATATAACTGTTGACAAATAGTGCAGACATTGATTAGGCTGCTCTAGGAACAGTCTGATCAAGGTCTACATTGTTTGCTCAAACGGACTGTCAAAATATTTAGGATTTGTGGGGTATATCAAATCATTAATCAAGACCTAAACGAAGATCAAAACCGCAAAATCGATACAATTTTAGACATGAACACCTGTACAGGACGGAGTGGACTTTCCTATTTATGCGGTTGTAACCTGTCGTAAGGTCTCGTAAGCAGAACAAACATCATTCTCCTATGTAAACCAAGTGTTAGTCGTTCAGAAACCTTTCACACATTCAAACAGGATATTTATGTACCTGATCATAGAATCTGTCAACAAAGACCAGAAACTTGGAATCACAATAATTCCTTTAAGAGTATATCCCGACTGGACGGTTTGTATCGTCCAGGGTTGGTTGGTTGTTTGTTTTGGGTTTAACGGCCTTTTGAGACAGTAGGCCCTATCTTAGTCTATCCCAGAGAGAGGGAGAAAAGAAGAGAATTGATAGACGAGAGAAAAAATATTCAAACAACTCCACCAGCAAATAATACAAGAGCCCTACTACTACCAAAATAAGTAGGTCGCCCCGGCACTGGAAGTTACCCAGCACCATCGCCCGACCTGACCACCCCGCATCGTTCAGGGATGCAAACTTAAACAGGAAGTCACGAGACCTGTTGCCATTTGTAAAACTGGCAGAAAATACGAAGGTAACAATAGCTTAAGCGACCTAAGGTTTTGGACTACCTCAGTGTAGGTGACAACCATGTAGGTCAATCGACTTGTTCAAAAACTTGTATCTTCATATTTCTAATGTGTAAATACAGAAAACATGACGAGGCTTTATAGATACCAAAAACTTAATGGCCGTTTTTTCTATAGTTCTACTGTTGATAAGAACTCGACCACATCATAGACTATTGTCACGGCAAAACATTAACCCCTAATTTTACATTTCCTCTCTTCGAGGTTATAATATCAAGTTTATTGTTAGTCTAAGATAGATGCATAAAGATAACAAAGTTATGAGGGGCGACGAAGAGTGTGAAAAATATGAATATTATTTGTAGAGATAAAAGATATCATCTTTAACCACAATATTCAATTTTCAGACAAGCATTACGAAACAGTTTTGAATCAGTTTAATCAGTTTACTTTATTCAAAAATCATTTAAAGGCACCACATTCACATGGAAAGGCATGTATAGCCAATGCCATTAGAAATGCGTTCTTTTCTATTTTTCTATTTTTAGCGATTTTCTAAAAACTGCTATTTTACACAATTTTGTAGCTGAAATGAATACATATTTGTTCAAATGTACCAGGGACACTTGCGTAGCATATTTGTCACGGAATACAAAAGTCTCTAAGTGCGATTAAAATTTTGGTCTTTTTGGCAATACTGTATAGCCGTGAACTTGCAGAATTAATAGCATATTTAAGTCAGAGCTCTCGATAAAAGGGGTATTAAAGAGGTATTGAAGATGATTCAATGAAAACTTTTCTTACCTCACATCGAAAACATATGTTGTGACCCCTCATTAGAACTGTCTCAGCGAGACGGTTATAATGAGGCGTCACAAGAGATGTTTTTATGGAGAAATATGAAACATTATCCCTGAATTATCCCTGTTACGTCTTCGTACATAGAGCACTGCCTTTGAGAATATGATCATTACTTCATTAAAGCTATAAAGGTACACCTCCATATTTTCACCTCCACTTTACAAAGGGGACAATCATTTGCTTCTAACGAGGGGCAGGTCTACTCTTAAAGTCTTACAAGGAATGGCTTCTAGAGGAGAAATATTCTTTTCTTTTTTGCTTTTCAGAACAAATATACTTTAACACTTGCTTCTGTTGCGAAGGGGAAGCAAAATTGAAATTGGCAGATATGCTACCCCTAAAACATTACCCACTCGCCTTAAGTACGTGAAACAGAAAAATATTTTAGCCGCGACAGGAGAAAACAAACAAATGGTAGTGTGCCCAGCGCGGACTCAGATCAGTCTAGGCATCCGCCCAGTTTGATCAGACTCTTTGCTAAGCGCTCAAAGGGTAGCTAAGAGTCTGAGCTACCTCCATGCGAACAGTAAAGACTCTGATCAGACTGGGCGGATGCCAAGGCTGATCTGAGTCTGCGCTGGGCGCACAACCGTTTTGTTGGTTTTCTCGTGTCGCGGCTCATTTCTCTCTTTTTTTTGCATTTTGACTTATGAGATATATTGGTGAAGAGATATGCATTAACTTTGTAGTAGTCAAGCAAAGGAAAAAAATGAAAATACATATTAAATTAGATTTGAAATACGCCCCATTTCAGTTCATGAATAGATGCATCACATAATGTTTGTTGTGCTATACTCACAGTAATATGCTGTTAACTTTAATATTTTATCAAACATCAAATAGATACTTATCTTACCCGTGTTAAATTTCGATCGCACAATTATTTCCAATGACTAAAGAATTTGAGCCACGACGTGAGAAAACCAACAATGTGGTTGTGCGCCCAGCGCAGACTCAGATCAGCCTGGGCATCCGCCCAGTCTGATCGGAGTCTTCGCTGACCGCATGGAGGTAGCTCAGACCCTAAGCTATCCTTTAAGCGCTTAGCGAAGATTCTGGTCAGACTGGGCGGATGTCCAGGCTGATCTGAGTCTGCGCTCGGCGCACAACCACTTTGTTGGTTTTCTCGTGTCGCGGCTCATTTTATATAAAATGTTAATCGAGGCATGACTTTATGTTTTTGATACTATTCGCTGTAAGTAATAGGCCGTGTTTACAATGGACAGGAATTTTTCAAGTGGTTTTCTTTCATGCCGATGGTTGATATACGCTTCTTGTATAAATAAAATGTTTGAGACTACGACAAGGCTTCAATTGGCAATGTTTGAATATGAATTATTACCATAAATGAGTTGTAAATGCCAATTTCGAAATTTACCAAATCAGAAACCTAATCTTAAATCCGCCAGATTTTTGGACTCACAAGGCATACCAGCTTTTTCGTTTTTGAAACAAAGCCAGATTTTTGGACTTACAAGGCATACCAGCTTTTTCGTTTTTGAAACAAAAACAGATGTCTCCACACGCACCACCACCACCACCATAATGGCAACATATTTACATCCTCACCAAGAAGCTGTAGGATAATCTTTATGAATCTGGCAAAACAGTTCTAACGATGGGCAAGCATTAGCTTCATGGTTAACACGGCCCCGAGTTTACAAAACTTTTTTCATGCTGTACTCAGCTGAGCATGGAATTTTACTTGCGAATAAATAGCAAAGTACTGATAAGTACAGTTGTATTCTTGCTCAGTTGAGCTGAATATGAAATTTTCTCTGCTTATAAATATGAAAATGCCACCATTAGTTGGCATTTTCTTATTTATCAACAGAGAAAATTTCACGCTCAGCTGAGTTGAGCATGAACAAAATTTTATAACCTCGGAACACGGTTAACAGCAAACGGAAATTTTTCATCAAGTCGCCATTGCTCTCCCATCACCTATCATTGAAAGGTGTCACTGTAGGTTTTACTATACATGTATATAGCTTTAAACGATATGTAATGATCGACATTCTTAGAAAAGGTGTGTCCAGAGAGGAAAAATGAACAACCTCTGCTTGTATTGTAGAGCGGCTTGCATGAGTGAGTGGTCGATGCCAGCTGGCACATCTAGTCCTCACATGGTAAGCATACTTAGTTCACTTCTTGCAATAATGTTTACAAAAAATGGAATAGACTGTGCACTCTAAGTCAGGATTTCTCACGACTAAAATCGTTTAGTTCCAGAAGACAGATACAGATCACATTTGTCCATCATAATAAAGTTGTGTTTTATTGATTATCATAAAATATGAAAGAAAAAGAATGATTTCACCACCCTTAAACCATAAAAATTCAGCTTGTCTTGATATTATAAGTAATAAAATTTTAATATATGTAAGTTATAATACATACAGAACGGTCCTTTTCCCGATTGTAGATTCTTTTGTGTCGTTTAAGTTTTATCATGTCAATCTGCAATCTTGTTTTTACATTAAAATGTAAAGTTATTCAAAGCGAAAAAAAACAACTAAAAAAACAGCAGTTTGTTTAATATGTGTCTTGACATACATTGCTTTGGTTTTTAACACATATACAATGTATATGTTTCTTTTATGACATCTTTGCACTTTTCATCCATATTGTATGTTCTGTTTCCTTACTTCACTCTATTCTAGCCATATAGTCAACAGAGAAAAATTATATCAAAGTAATAAAGGTTATTATGAAAGAGAGAGAGAGGGGGGGGGGGGGAGAGAGAGCAGAGAGAGAGAGAATTATAAGCCGCGGCATATGGATGTCTGGTAAACGCGGCTAGAAATTAAAAATTCAAGCCAAAATATAACAACTCCATTCGACTCGATGTATGAAAAGCATATGTGTGCAAATTATTTGGTTTGAAATAATAGAATTGGTGGAATTATCACAGCATTTAGAAATCCTGAAAGTGGCCAAACCGAATTTCTTTTATCTTTAAGGTGGTGATAATCACTGATTTGGGACAAAGACAAAAATCTGCATAAAATACTCAAAATAACACTGATCTTTCCAAAACTTAGATGATGCCTTCTTTATGTTGTTTCTCATAATTTAGAATCCCAAAATGCAGCATTTGTTAATGTTAAAAAGTGTTTTTATAAGAGAAGATCAAAGTGTAATTTTCTGCGAATAAATCTGAAAAAATAATATCATTATTGAAAATATACTTAGTGCTTAGAGTACCTTGTTGCATAATGGAGAGCGTCCTAGCAATTATTTTTTGAAACTCTTTCACACATTATCAGGCTGAGCAGATGAAAAAAGATGCAGTCTGTGTCCAAATTTTTTTGTCAAAACACACAGGTGAGACAGGTGATACTATTTTAACAAGGTTGAACAATTTCATCTACACACCACTGATCATGTCAGTAATGTATTATTTATATTGTAGGTGTTAACATAGGTATGCTTGCCTACCCTATATTTAATAAATGCGTCCAGTGTACATTTACTTTGTACATGGTTGAACATTTGAGAAAAAGCTACCATTTTCATCTGGTCTACATTACAATTTGAGAAAGAGTTGGAATAAATAATTGCTAGGACGCTCTTCATTAATCAATAATGCACCTTCAGCACTACGTAAATTTTCAATAACGATATTATTTTTTCAGATTTATTCGCAGAAAATTACCCTTTGATCTTTCCTTATAAAAACACTTTTTTAAGCAGCATGTACATCTATTTTGTATTCTAAACTGTAAAGAACAACAAAAATAAGAAGCCTGCTAACTTTCAGGGAGACACGTTACTTTTTATGGTTTTATGCAGGTTTTTTCATTTACCATAAATCACCACCTTAAGTAATGAAATCTGATATCAGTTTGCTTCACATAGGCTACATACGAGTCGAATGACATTGTTATATTTTTGCAATTCATTTGTAGAATTTTAAATTTCCAGGTGGAAATGGAACTGCGCGCCTGCCAGGCGTGATAAACTGTAAAACACTTAATATCAGCGGTATCAAAATTTTGCAGTTTTATGAAAATGACATACTGGCGCACATGAATTTTGGCGTTCATAATATACCAGGGCTCTAGATAATAAAGAAAATCTGACTTAAATTTGTGACGGTTTTTCTTACTTTTTTAACTAAACATTGTGGCATCTGTTAGAATCGACTCATCAAGGCGATTCCAACAGATGTCACAATGTATAGTTCAATAGAACAGAGCACTAAAATCTCAAATACTCATCAGGTACTCCTTTTTATCTGAACCTCTGTTTTGATTTTCGTATGTAAAGTTATTAATGATTCAATAATGGCGCACTTACATTTTAGTGGGTTGTGTCAGCTTGCGACTGGAAAACTCTCTCTGTCAGCCCAGATATGAAATGGGTACCCTTTTCTAATCAGGGAAGGATAAGGCAGTGAAAGGAGAGAGATAGGCTCCGCCTTTCATACACTGTTCCCAATATACAGTATGCCTCTAATCCCCACTGCGAGTACGGCCACTTGGCTATGGGAAACTTTTACCTTTATATTTTAGCGGGTTTTGCCTAAACCGTCAATATCGCCAAAATTCAGAAACCGCCAAATATACGTGTTTTACAGAAGTGTGTAACAGGGCACTTGTGAATATCGCCAAAATTCAGAAACCGCCAACTATACGTATTTTACAGTAGTGTGTAACAGGACACTTGTGAGTGTGAAGTTTTTAAACGAGCTCCACTCCTAGAAGCAATTGTTCAGAGGATCGTCGGCTTAAGGAATTCATACGTCAAGAATTTGTTAAGGCTTCGAGTACGCATAATTTCATATATAAAAAGAATGTTATGTCTTTGCGTACAGTGCATTTGAAATTTAGACGTGTAGCTAACTGGCGACGTAGTTAGTTTTGGAAAAACTGGCTCCAAATTTTCAGCGGAAAATATGACTTTAGAAGTACAGTAATAGTCTTTCCGACTGCTTCAGATTCGTCTGTCTGTAGTTTTCTTTTTTTATTCCTCACAAGTGTACTGATGGACACAGCTCTCTCGCCGAAAAAAACTTGCTTTTATTGGCCTGTAGGTAGTAAAACTCATAAGGGATGAAATTAACATACAGTCAAAATATCGTACTAAATTTTGGCTCATTATTTTCAAATTTGTCAAACACTTGCAAACAACTTTCTGAATAAGTAATTTAGCATCGTTACAATGCTGTAAACAAGAGCATAGACCATATCGGTTGCAGACTGGGTTTAATGTTACTGCTAACTGTCGTCGGTAGTGCACAGTGGTATTTTTTATCTTACCAAATTAAATGTTGGAGGAAGATCTTGTGGAAGAAAGGAAAACATAAACAAGAGGGCCATGGTGGCCCTGAATCGCTCACCTGAGCATTAATCAGTTCACTGGCTCTGGTGAAGATTTATAAGAGTTTTTACCATACATGGGAATGGCGGCCACCTTGGTCATGTGACCAAGATCATTTGAAGAACTTCCAATCCTTTGACCCATGTGCAGGCTTCATATGAAATTTGATCTGCCCAGTGGTTTCAGAGATGTTTGAAAATGTTTATGGATGGATGAAAGAGGCAGCTAACACCAATACTGTAAGGCTCGATCAGGAGAGCTGAAAATGGCAGAGTCGCTTCTCAGAAAAGTTCCCGTTCATGTTGAGTTCCTTTGATGGATTTGAACTAGACTTAACTAGGCAAACACAGATGATAGAATGGTAGCATCATTATCTCACTGTGGTGAAACTAATGTATTCCAAGGAGTTTGTGGCTGGCATCATTGCAATGTTAGTTCTGATTCTTGCAACATAACTTAATTTAGATTTGACCTAGTGACCTAGCTTTTGACCCGACATGACCCAGTTTCAAACCCGATATTGTAAAAATAAACATTCTGACAAAGTTTCATTGAGATTGGATCAAAACTGTGCCCTCTGGAGCGTATACAAGGTCGTTCTTATATTTGACCTAGTGACCTAGTATTTGATCCGACACAAACCAGTTTCAAACCTACCTAGATTTCATAAAGGTAAACATTCTGACAGAGTTTCATGAAGATTGGATCAAAACTGTGCCCTCTAGGGTGTACACAAAGTTTTTCTTAGATTTGACCTAGTGACCTAGTTTCCGATCTGACGTGACTCAGTTTCATAAGGGGCATATATATATGGACAATAAACATTTTGACATAGTGTCATGAAGATTGGATCAAAACTGTTCCTTCTAGTGCGTACACGAGGTTTTTCTAAGATTTGACCTAGTGACCTAGTTTTTGACCCGACATGACCCAATTTTGAACTTGGCCTAGAGTTAATGGAGATAAACATTCTGACAATGTTTTATAAAGATTGGTTCAAAACTGTGTCCTCTAGAGCATACACAATGTTTTTCTATGATTTGACCTAGTGACCTAGTTTTTGACCCAACATGACCCAGTTTCGTACTTGTCCTAGATATTATGAGGATAAACATTCTGACTAAGTTTCATGAACTTTGGATGAAAACTGTGCCTTCTAGAGCGTACACAAGGTTTTTCTAAGATTTGACCTAGTGACCTAGTTTTTGACCCGACATGACCCAATTTTTAACTTGGCCTAGAGTTTATGGAGATAAACATTCTGACAATGTTTTATAAAGATTGGTTTAAAACTGTGTCCTCTAGAGCATACACAATGTTTTTCTATGATTTGACCTAGTGACCTAGTTTTTGACCCAACATGACCCAGTTTCGTACTTGTTCTAGATATTATAAAGATAAACATTCTGACATAGATTCATGAACTTTGGATGAAAACTGTGCCTTCTAGAGTGTACACAAGGTTTTTCTAAGATTTGACCTAGTGACCTAGTTTTTGACCCTACATGACCCAGTTTTGAACTTGGCCTAGAGTTTATGGAGATATATATTCTGACAATGTTTCATATAGATTGGATCAAACTGTGTCCTCTAGAGCGTACACAAGGTTTTTCTATGATTTGACCTAGTGACCTAGTTTTTGACCCGACGTCACCCAGTTTCAAACTTGTCCTAGATATTATGAGGATAAACATTCTGACTAAGTTTCATGAACTTTGGATGAAAACTGTGCCTTCTAGAGCGTACACAAGGTTTTTCTAAGATTTGACCTAGTGACCTAGTTTTTGACCCGATGTGACCCAGTTTCGAACTTGTCCTAGATATTATTAAGATAAACATTCTGACAAAGTTTCATGAACTTTGGATGAAAACTGTGCCTTCTAGAGTGTACACAAGGTTTTTCTAAGATTTGACCTAGTGACCTAGTTTTTAACCCGACATAACCCAGTTTCGAACTTGGCCTAGATTTTATAGAGATAAACATTCTGACAAAGTTTCAGAAAGATTGGATCAAAACTGTGCCCGCTAGAGTGTACACAAGCAAAAGTTGACGGACGTCCGTCCGGACGTCCGGACGTCCGGACGTACGACGGACGACGGACATCAGGGTATCCCAAAAGCTCACCCTGAGCACTTCGTGCTCAGGCGAGCTAAAAACAAGCAAATTCGACGAATTCATGTCCCCCGCCTTGGAAACTAGGTCTCCACTGTATATACACTTAGTGTTTGAGCTGGAAAAGCGGCTAAGTTAGAAATGTGAAAAAAGTAATAAAAAAAATAATGTGAGGATTATATCCAAACCACATGCATATCTTCAGACCATGATCAAAACACCTGTGAAGTTTCAAAGGAATGGGCATAAAACTGTAGGAGTTGAACACACAAGGTACCCACTATCTATTTACTTTGATAGTAAAACTGTATGAAAAATGGCTAAGTTCAATTTGTGAAAAAAGTAATAAAACATAATCTCAGGATTATATCCAAACCACATGCAAATCTTCAGACCATGACCAAAATACCTGTGAAGTTTCAAAGGAATCGGCATAAAACTGTAGGACGAGTTGCGCACACAAGGTACCCACTATCTAGTCACTATGATAGTAAAAACGCCTAAAAAAATGACTAAGTTCAGCTTGTGGAAAAAGTGACAAAAAATAATGTGAGGATTAATTCCAAACCACATGCATATCTTCAGACTATGACCAAAACACCTGTGAAGTTTCAAAGGCATGGGCATAAAACTGTAGGAGGAGTTGCGCACACAAGGTACCCACTATCTATTCACTTTGATAGTAAAAACGCCTAAAAATCGACTAAGTTCAACTTGTGGAAAAAGTGACAAAAAATAATGTGAGGATTATATCCAAACCACATGCATATTTTCAGACCATGACCAAAACACCTGTGAAGTTTCAAAGGCATGGGCATAAAACTGTAGGAGGAGTTGCGCACACAAGGTACCCACTATCTATTCACTTTGATAGTAAAACGCCTAAAAAACGACTAAGTTCAACTTGTAGAAAAAGTGACAAAAAATAATCTCAGGATTACATCCAAACCACATGCGTATGTTCAGACCATGACAAAAACATCTGTAAAGTTTCGAAAGAATCGGCATAAAACTGTAGGAGGAGTTGCGCACACAAGGTACCTACTACTTTAGGGGGACGGAAAGACGGAAGGACGGACGGACGGAAGGACGGACGGAAGGACGGAATGCCGAAAACTATGTTCCTCCGCTTTTCTTCGAAAAGGCGGGGGACAAAAACGAAAATAGCTTTTTAAAGCCCAGTCACTGAAGCATAGTCAGTGCTTGCTGGCCTATAACTGACAACAGTTCTGAAATCATACCTGCCAAAGCTAGGTTGAGACTTATCTTGAGTGAGGAATCTTATTTGGTCCGCTGTGGTGTGCTGGTTTTATGAGACGACAACGCATTTTATATGAAAACAACATGCAAAAAGGTAAAGGTTTCCCATAACCTTGTGACAATAGGGACAGCAGGGTGTTAGGGGCCGATTTTACAATAGAGGGGTGGGGGGGGGACATATGCTTTGTATGAAAGGCGGAACCAATCCTATTGCTCCTTAACCCCACCCCAAACTCTGATTCGAAGCAGGTGCCCATTTACTGCAGGGTGGACATACAGGATCTTCTCCGTCGTTTGTCCGTTGGGATTCTACCCCGCGATCTTCTGTACAAAGCCTAGCGCGCGCAAACCACTCGGCCAACAGGCCCCTCAGGAAGAAATGCCACTACATGTAGAATTATTCCATTTATGTCATCAATTGCTCATAACTCACTAGAGCATCAAACAGGTCGTAGGACATACGACATAGTATAAAATAGCATGCTTCAACCTGACATTCATAAAGCCAGCCAGGTTTTCTCCATGCTTTGTTTTTACCAGGAAAGTAACTCGAATTTAACGAATTGCACTGTCCATCAATTTTTGCATGAGCTGCAAATGTCTCTCTCCTTTAGGTGATGCAATGGAAAAGACAGAGTACGCCGAATATGATTGCCTGCGCTTCCGGTGCCCAGACCTTGCCTAATTTCGACATAAAATGTACAGATTCCTCAAAGCCTAGTGGCAGTACAGGCAGTGGGGGTTAGGGTAAGGATACCTTGGAGAATACAGAATATTTCTTCCATCGCAGTTGCTATCGATAATGAAAGCAAAACACAGCTATCATCGTCCGAACACTGAACAAATTCAACATGATGTACGAAGGAAAAAAGTTATCCCGCCATCTTTGTCGAACATCAAAGGTGCAGACCAGCTGCGCACATGCGCAGGCTGTTTTGGCCCTTTGGTGTTCGCATATGCAGCAGTCGGACAACTGTAACTTGTTTCAGTGGAAAGAGTTACAAATGAAAGACGGAACCCACCCCTCTCCTTTCGCTGCCTTCCCTTATTCGAAAAAGGTACCCATTTACCATATTTACTGCTGGGTAAACAGAGTCAGTTTTCCGGTCGCCGACTGGCCTAACCACCTTTTGTACTATAATCGAGTCTCGTTTACTACTCGACCACGACAACTCGAAATGCTTGAAATGGGTGAACAATATGCATACATGTACACTTGTTTGATAGAGAAGATTCAAATTGGCGATAGAAACAAAATCCTGCTCTATATCACTTTTAAGGTAAGCATGTGTAATTGCATGTCTCGTATTCAACATTCTATCCTTGTAGGGCACGACCTCGTCCATGATATGAAACAGGTGTATGTTACGTAGTAATTATACCATGGTTTGTCCGCCTGTACGTGGAAATAATCCACGAGCTTTTGCGAGTGGATTATTTCCCGTATAGGTGGTCAAAGTAGGGTATAAATATTTCATACCACCCTCATCATTGTTGACCCAACTCGATACGCAATAGTTGTGTTTTCTGGCAAAAAATGGTATTATGTGCGTATAGTTAGTACTGCATAATGTGCGTATAGCCTTCTACAAATATTCCTGGGTAAGCAAGTTTCAAGTCGGTGGATGTGATCACTCAGCGCAGTTGTGCGGAGGAGCTATCAAAAGAAACGTATAACTACCTGGTTCTACGTCTCACATGTAAGAACTATAACACAAACGACAAAAGACAATAAGACATTTACACAGTCTAACAAAGAGAAACTGCCAAAAAAACTTTAACCGGTGCGGTTAGTAGAGAGCTTACTACATGTATACTGAAAGGATTTAAAAACTTCTACCTATTGATTTTGAATATCTCAAAAATGAATGCAGCTACGCCCACCAAAATTTTACAACATATATATTCTCTTATACCCGATTATATCAATATATCGAATCTGAAATCTTTCAACCGAGTCGGTCAGGACAAAGCACGTGCTCCTCGTGTTCTTAGTACTGTTTGCATAAGGACGAATAGCTTCATGTATACAGTTTTCTGACGAAACATTTCTCGTACAATATCAAATTGAAATTTAAAAATTTGAACTCGGTCTGTGGCTTTATTTAGCCTACTGCCCCTAAATATCGTAAACAGGCGCAGTGTTTTGGGCCAGATAAACGCTGAAATTTCAAAAAGTGACGTCGCGGGACAATTTTATGTGTTAATTACGGCAATTTAAAATCTCAGACGACGTGCACTGTTTACAGGAAGCTCAAAAGGCCGTCAGAAAAGCACCTAACCGAGATTAAAAACCAGAGGTCATGACGTTAACTAACGTTGACGCCGTCTCCATAATAAGCTTTGTGCGACAGCATCATCCGCAATGATACTTGCAATCAACGTGGATGACGTAACATTATTATGACAGTAAGAGATCGTCGAAAAGAGTGTTGCCTAAGATAACGCCGGCATCGACTTATGCATTCAGTGACGTAACGCTCTTTTACTGACGTCATTTAAGTAAATGATACGAATAAACTGCGTAATCTTTAAATCTGATAAGCTACAAGCATTTTGTGGTTAAGTATTCAACACTGTCATGAGTGAACAGATCAGCAGCCAGCAATAAAAAGTGGAAGTTTTTAAATCCTTTCAGTATAGTACACAAATAGTATAGGGTGCCACTACGGCTACGTCCATGCCGGCGTGGCCGTAGTGACATCCTATACTACACGTACTAACGAGGTCTTGCGGTTAGGCTTGAAACTAACGCCATTTTATAAACGTTCGCATTTATCTTAGGGAGCTTGGCTGTATTTACAGTTCTGTAGCTTTTCGTGTTGTACTTGTGAACGAAAGAACAATTCCATGCAAGCACACAACGTTTTAGAAATATTTGGATCGCGGGTTCGAGCCCCGTTCGAGACGACATTCTGTTCGAACCGAAACGGCGCTTCATTTTACAGACCCTTCATATTCAGTCTGATCGGCTGTGAGTAAAACGGCCAAGTCACCAATCCACCCTTCCATTACGCATTAATATGAATATTATGAATAACAATTACACGTCAACTGATCTCGCCTGGCTGTGTATATACATTTCTGTGAACAAAAAAGTCAATCTACATTTCTTCAACCTTTGATCTGAATAAAACGCAGGTGTTCTTCATCTTAACAAGACATGAATGAATATCGAAACCTAATTGTATTCCCTGACCTACTAAACTGATTTGGAACAAAGGTTCTAAGAATGATGCATTTTAAACACATGTAACAGCGCGCAAATGAAACTATACAACACAAAAAGCATGGCTAGTCCATTTTCATATGAAGCTATGATATTCTAATTTCGGACAGCGGGTAAATTTGAACAGTTATATTGTTACATATAATGTCAGTTGTTTAGATTGAAAAAAAAATAACTGGACAAACAGTGATAATCCAGATGAGACGGCTCCTCATGAGCAGTGAAAATCCTGATGAGACGGCTCCCGATGAGCCGTCTCATCTGGATTTTCTGCCACTGTTTGCAATGGTATGTCCGAATTTAACCGCTGTCCGAAGTTACCCGACTCGGCCCTAGCAGTGTAAAATCCTGTCTCAGAAAAAGTGTCTTATTTATAAAATGAAGAAAAATGGAGAAAAAAACACACACACAAAAAAAACCCTAAGTTTAGGAAAGGAAAGAATTATTGCAGAAAAAGAGAACGCCCCAAGAACTAAACAAAAACAACAAAAGTTTGTGTTTAATCAAATTTTATGCTGTAATGGATAGTATATGTCACAGAAAATGACGTCGGACGCAGCCTGACATGTCTCGGCGTTACGTTTTCTCCTTGTTCTGTCCAAAAATACATATCTTCCGAATATACGCTTGATGATATTTTCTTCCCAAATTGCCAGACGTGAGAATATAGAATATTTCTTCCATCGCAATTGCTATCGATAATGAAAGCAAAGCACATCTATCATCGTTCGATGACTGAACAAATTCAACACGATGTTAATAATCAAGGATACCAAGGAAAAAGTTACCCCACCATCGTTGTCGAACATCAAAGGTGCAGGGCAGACTGCGCCAAGGCGCAGACTGGTCTGCTCATTTGATGTTCGCATATGCAGCGATCAGACAACTGTAACTTGTTTCAGTGGAATGAGTATACACTGATCACCCTTCATAGGTCTACATGTTGTTTTTAGTTCTGGCTGGACGCAGGTGCCACAAAGCACCGTTTTCTCCGGCGTTACCTAATACAGCACAGGTGTGGAACGGCCAGGTTTGCATACATTCCTTGGATGTTAAATCAGGCGAAATTGTTTGATACTTTTGCTGCTAATCCAATATTTATTAATATTTTTCGACTTTAAAGTTCTAATCATTATTAAAATTGCATTTTCTTGGTCTTTGGATGACGCGCGGGGCTTTAGTGCAACTGTCGATGAAAACACCTACATTACATACTATCTATCACGCTAGGAATAAGAGAAAACGGGCCAGATGTTTGAAAGGAACAATATATGCTTGGAATCTGCAAACCATTAGGTATATTGTTTATGCACGCACACCCAAAATCTTGCCTGTGTTACCGATTGCATTGAGGGAAACATAATTTTGAAACTGTTTATGAAACACTATATCCCCAAACAATCCCTTTTAAAATGGATTATTACTCATACAAGCCAGTCCACGGAGTTATCATTTTAAGTTAACAGGAGATGCTACTATCTTAAAAAGGGAAATAACTATGTCCATAATATAGAATAACTGGATCTTCATCAAACCATCTGATGTATCATCTACTAACGGGTATAGAGAAAATAAAAAGCTGAGTCAAATGGTTCTTACGTTGAAAAGGGACACATCTGTTTTCTGAAAGAGCCCAAAAGTCATTCAGGTGATCTAAAACTTCAGTCCATGGCATATGCCTAAAAGTTAACAAGATGTGGTTGACAAAATTGCATTTGCTTCTTTAAAAAGGGAACTTAGCCCCTTAAGTACAAGGCGAAAGGAAATATGGGTCCCTTTCTTTTTACAAACAGTATCCATAATTCGAATTTTAGGCATAAAAAAATGATAATGGATATCCATAAATCCGTATTTTGATATCTAATATTTGTTTTATTTATGAATATCCATAATTTGATTTATAGTCATAATTCGATTTTGGATACCCATAATTCGATAAATTTATGGGACATCCCAGATTCGTTTTTGTTTTTGTGATATATATGAAAAACGAATTCTGGCTATCCTAAAATCAAAATCAATATTGGATATCCATAAATCGAATTATTGGCATCAAAAATCGATTTATGATTATCAATAAATAGCGAATAAGTAGTAAAACGGAGGCTTTATTATGGAGCCTTTGGATAGTCCAAATTCGATTATGGATATCCATAACTCGAAGTTTTGGTTATATAATATTAACTTGAATTTTAGTAACCAAATCTCGATTTATGAACAGCTATATATTTTGGGATATCCATAATTCGATTTATGGATATTCATCTTGATTTATGGATATCCAAAAATCGGTTTGTGTATACCCATAAGTCATCTCAATGTTTAGGATATTAATAATTCCATTTATATACGGACATAATTCGGGGTTTTTTTTTTGTTTTTTTTTGTGTGTGTGTGTGTGTGTGTGTTTATTGTATCTTTAATACGATGGTTGGATTTCACAAAATTAAGATGAATATTGGATATTTATCACTCGAATCCTAACAGTTAATTTCTACTAAAAAATTACTGCTTTAGTTAATCTATTTCTGCAGAGGGCCGCGTGGTAGACTAGTCGTATGGCTAAATGTGTTTTACCCTCTTTAAATATTGTAAAATGAAATAATAAATAAAAACAAAAATAACGAACAGTGCTAATATTAGATTCGATAAATAAATAGATTTAAAAAAAAACAACTTATTTTGGATTTTTTTTTATGAGCCAGAACTGCTTTACTGATCAGCTGATCGTCCAAACAGAAGTTGTTATTTTCCTCAACTTTTTTTTTCTTAAATTTTCAATTTAAAAAAACGAAAGTAATTTCATGTCCTATTTTATCAAAGCTCTGTAAAACAAGTCTTCTCTGAATGAAATGTTAACAGCGACTAATCAATACATTAGATTTATTACGACATTTTTGTAGTACATTTAATGTCATTTTATTTCAGTAAATGTCTCCATTTTGGCTACAATACATTGCCAAGTTCATTGACTACTTTCGTCTAAAATATGCTTCCGTTTTTGCTTCCCTCAGAAACTGTGATCAAATGTGGCGACTTAATGGCTGCTAATAATAATTACCAGTAACTTAAGTTTGATTTTAATTCAATGAAATCAAAATGAATAGAGCCGCGACACGACAAAACCAACAATGTGGTTGTGCGCCCACCGCAGATTTAGATCAGCTGGGGCATCCGCCCAGTCTGATCAGAATCCTCTTTGTGTGCTTAGAGGATAGCTAAAGGTTTAAGCTACCTCCATGCGGACAGCGAAGACTCTGATCAGACTGGGCGGATGCTCAGGCTGATCTGAGTCTGCGCTGGGCGCACAACCACTTTGTTGGTTTTCTCGTGTCGCGGCTCAATACTTAATGCTTTCCGACATGAAATACTATTGTATATTCCGCCTTTCTGGCGGTACTCCGCAATTTTCTTTTTATGGTTGTAATTAATATTTTAACAGTTTCAAAAACATAGCCCCGTTTTCGTCTCAAGTAAATTGTTGGGTCAACCTAGGGTGGTGCCGCGAGGTGGTGGTCCGGGTATAATTTAGCATTTTATATCGATATGCAGTATACTATGGACATTACCATATTAGATGCCCCGCTACTCTGCTAGCAGTATGGATTCATGAATTATTTCATCGCCGCGGAGTTACCTCTGCAAGCACGACCGTGATTTGCCAACTTTGAACATCTAACACAGCCTCTCAAAAAAATTGTGTTGGTAACCAAAAATCACTTGGCATCCAAAACGACCTATTTTCGAAAGCTTAAGCTTTAATTTATGGTAAAAATACAATGTACATGGTAACGGCTCCCAGTCACTAGCTCGTTTTGTATCTCAACGGGAAACCAGAAATAAAAACTATCGACAGATGACACGGTTATTCATTCTGACGTATTTAATTTTTGTCATCATAATCATGATAGCTTTTTATTGTTGTTGTTATTGTTTTTAACTAGTCCAATTTTTTGACCAGGGAAATATTTCCAGACATGTTGATACAAAAATAACTGGATAATAAGTATCAATATAATAAATAAGTTATAGTTAACATTGGCATGAAATAATAACGATAAAAACAAACGGAAAAACAAATCTTGATTTAATCCGATCAAATATGAATGTGTGAAATTAACAGCGTCATGTTAGATGTTTCAATGGAAACGGATTAAGAAGTTATCAAAACATTTTTCGCAATGTTTACTTTTACTTAGTGCCACAACAAAAATGCAAATTAAATCTGTTTTTATTATTTAAATTCTTTGTTTGTTTAGCTTACTTTCGAGCAATTGACATTTCTAAACATTTAGAAACATTTAGCTTACGTTTTTCAAATAGCATAGTAGTTTCCAGTGTAACGTAAAATTCTCCCTCTAGTAGGTGGGAATGAATATGCGCGTTTACCACGCTGGTAAACGCGCAATTCCACTCCCACCAAATAATATAAAATTCAAACGCATGCATTTGGATGGGTAAAAAATAACAATTTGATTGAACTTGCATGTATGCAAACCATATTAGTACAAAATTTAAGCTTTACAGAACTTCTGAAAATTTTGGTTTGGCCACTTTCTGGAGTTTAATGATAATTCCACCAGTTATTTTACTTCAAGGCAAATTACATGTATGTGCTCTACATATGAGCCGCGACACGACAAAACCAAGTGGTTGTGCGCCTAGCGCAGACTCAGATCAGCCTAGGCATCCGCCCAATCTGATTAGAGTCTTCGCTGTCCGTATGGAGCTAGCTTAGACCCTTGGCTACCCTTTAAGCACAAAGCGAAGACGCCGATCAGACTGGGCGGATGCCCAGGCTGATCTGAGTCTGCGCTGGGCGCACAACCACTTTGTTTGTTTTAGTAGTAGTATTTCAATTCTCATATCGACGTTGCCCCCGCACCTCAGCGGAACGAATCCATAGCCGCAGTAACATGGAAATTTAAAAAAAAAGTCTAGCACCTGCAAATTACTATGATTTAAATAGCATTAAATCATAGTAATTTGCAGAAGCCAAACTTTTTAATATCCAGATCGGTATGGACATGCACGCGTTTGGTAGGCATGAGACTGTTCCAAATTAAAGATAAATTGAGGTGGCCCAATATACAAATATAATCAGCTGTAACGTTGTAATAGATCCGTGAGTTTGAATTACAAACATGTATAAAATGCAACTGAGCATCTGTACTCTTACGTGAACTTGCAAACAAAATATCCAAGTTTTACTCGTATGTTTGTCTGCATCTTGCGTAATGTCCGTTTACTCGTATGTTTGTAATAATAAACTGGTCGCATATACAGTATCTGGAAAATAATCATAAATGCTAGATCTTTGCGTTGCTAATTCGTCTTTGGCTTACTTGTTATATGATTTTATCATATGACGCTGTTTTACGGTGGATAACGTCGTGTCATAAAAATCGTATGACCACACGTGTAATAACACTTTGGCGCGTACACGTAACGTCATTGACAACGTTCATGTCAACAATGCGTTTTCTTATTGAAACAGTATTCAGTTTGAAGGCGTTAAAATTCCATTTTAAAGGGTCATACAATAAACAGAATCTTACACTCGTGGTCATTTCATATGAAATTTATGAAACTCGCCGAAGGCTAGTTTCATAAATTTCATATGAAATGACCACTCGTGTAAGATCCTCTACATATCAGTATTTTCATTCATCTTAATATATGTTATACATGCATATAACAACGTGACTATTTTCTTATTCCTTTACAAAACAGAGGCTGCGACACTCTGTAGAAACTCGTCATCAAATCGTTTCATATAAGAGACCACAACCTATTACCAACAAAACTTGTATACTTCTTCTAAAGGAGAACATTTTCCGTCATTGTTTCTAAGAGACAATTTTGTGAACTCCTGTTGACTTCCCTGGACACCGAAGGGACCAGCTTTTAAAGAAATAGAGAATTTACATGAGTGCTCATGTATTATTGAATTTATTGAACGAGTTGGGGAGAAAGATAAGATGTGAGGCTATGCCGAGCATCTTATCGGTTTTCCTCAACGAGTTTAATAAATTCAATAATACAGGAGCATGAATGCACGATTCTATTTATCATCTGACACTTAAATCGCATTTTATTAGCAACTTTTGGACTAAAATATCACGATTTCGCCATAAGAAAACGCGACGTTTTTTATGGATGTCAACGCATATAACGTTACGACGTAATTTGCATATCTAATCCACTAGTTGATTATCGTTTTAAATGCATGGCTTTATTTCACTCTCAGATGCGACGTCATATGATAAAAGAATTTACTCCTAAATGAGCCATTATTTCCTTTAAAAGTTAGCCCAAGTGGGAAGGCAGTCAATATCAAGGATGGTAGAACTGCTTGCCCTGAACCTGTATCCAGTTGTCTTTAAAAAAAAACAAAAAGAAATAAAAAAAAAAAAAAAACTACTACTCACCTACACATTCGTTTGGCTGTCGTGTTGTTGCTCGGGCCCACGGCCGGTCAAAATGGAATGGTTTACATTTTTCACAATCCCTCCCAGCTGTATTGTGCTTACAGTCACAGACTAAATTCCCATCTCTGTCGGGAATGCATCTGGACGCATGTCCATTGCACTTGCATCTTCCGCCGACGGCAAAATCCGACAAAGAATAGTAGTAACTTTCTCTGGCCCCATCATTGTCCCTCTTTTCATCCCCGTATGTGTTTAATTTATCAAAAACGATTTTAATATCTGTAGCTGTAATCCAGTCTTGTAACACCGGGCTGTTTTCAAAATCAAACGCCGTCGGGCGTCCTTCTAACGTACTAAAAGCCACCCGGGCGCCACTTAACGGATCTATGTTACTATATGCCTCCGTACACAGTGCTTCTTGCTCGTTTGCCTTGGTAACCGTGGCACGTGGAGACTTTCTATACATAGCTTTGCACTGACTTGAATAATATTGAAATGGTATCCATGATTTCCCGTAATCCATACTTTTATAAATCGCCATGGAATCTGGTCTTGCACTACAGAAATGTAAACTAACGTACGTCAATTCATACTTTTTACCTAAGGATAACGTCAACGTTACGTTCTGCGGGTACTGTACAAATGGTTCCGACATCCAACACGTAAGATTATTTGGATTATTGAGATCCGTAAGATAAGAAGTTGGATGACGTAACTTATGACTTTTTGCGTCACAAATGAAACAATTTCTAACGATACGGCCATCCTTATCAGTGCTTGAAGAACAGTATCTACTAGGCGGCGATCCACAAGTACTCGACGCTTTAACGTGACGTCCGAATGCAGCGTTAATGAAATCAGGAATGCAGCGTTTTGGATTCATGGCGTCATCATAACATGGATCTTGAGGTATCTGAGGCGGGGCGAAAAGATTTATATAAGGCGACTGGGCCTTCACAAATAAAAATAGACTTCCAACAACGAATGTGATTATTGTTTTCATTTTTGCCATTTTTTATGTAAAAACACAACACATGCACTATGAAGAATTTCTACCCAAATAATTCGCAGAAAAAACAATACATCTATTATTCCCAAGAATTGAATATTATAGCTCCTCGTTCACTAATAAATTCTTTCAAATGAAGTATTTTGATAGAAATAATTGGCTTATCATGTTTGCCAGTCGCCTTCTGTATTTTTACAAAGGCTCGAATTATCCAACTGGGGTTTTTACTATGAGCACCTGTTTCCGTGAATGATAACAACAGCAAAACAGCATATTTCTTCGATTAATTCAAGAAATATTATTCCACAATCGTATGATGGAATTCAATAAAAACAATTCCATTAACTTTATGATCCAACAACCTGAATTTTATAAATTTTTCGTCTACTTGATAAAACACAAATTAACCATCCACAAAATATTAAAGAAACTTTTTCGGCAAATATTTCTCTAACAGTATTAAAAAGTATCGTATCAGCAAGTATTCCTCTAAAACACTTTAGAAAAAGTATCAAGTTATAGTGACTAAATGTGAAATTTATCTATTTTAGATGATACTCAGATAAGATGTGTATTCTATTGGTATCCTATAGTAGTTTCTCAGCTTACTGCTGACTCCCAACACTGAATCTCCTTCGGTGACAATTACTCCACGCTGATTCAAAATGACAGGCTTTCAACCAATCAAATTCGACAGCAGTGAAATTGAGCCCATTCAACATTAAAACGATGGTAAACAAAATGTTTACCGCTTTCAAATACCTCCTTGTATCAGGTGTTAAAATGTCAATAAGTATTAAGTATTCAAACTATGCTTATAAACCACCGAATAAGCCACTCTACAAACTAAGAAAAATCATTATTCAAGAGAAAAACGAAAGTAATATTGTAGATTCGTGATTGGGAAAAAATTGCTTTGTCAAAGAAGAATTAGCCTCCTTTAGCCTTTCTAAGAGCCATTGAAGAACAATAAAACACAAAATACAATAGCGCACGTCTTAAGAAAACTCCTCCTTCTCCACTTAAAACACATTATTACACCGAGGTATTAAGAAACAAACTAATTACTCACATTGTAATATATTCCCCTAAACGTTATCCCCGATATCATGTAGATAAGGAAGATATAGATTATCAAAAAATAATAGATTTGGACTATATTATTATTGCTGATACAAGGCTATTGCTAATATATCGATGATTAATATACTGAGCATTTACAGGAAGTAACAAAAGGATTCTCCCCCATTAGATTAGATTATATTTATATCGCGTTGTGACAAAACCGCCATGTCGCATACCCATAGTTCTACAAGAGGTAAAATCGAAGCGCAACTCATTATAAAAGCAGAACAGCCATCACAATTAATAACAATATGCCGGTTGATGTGCATTTATTAGTCAAAAAGGAAGGGGAACAGCTTATTTTTTAAGATGACAAGTCTCTCAATAAGAATACGATTTTGTTTCTAATTGCCCGTTGAGCATTGAAATATACACACAAGCGAGATTCTGTACCTTACATTGTATTTTTACCATCTATTTAACACCTTTGCCTTGTATTTTCACCATGTAATAAAGTTCGTGATGTCGTAAGTAGGCCATTTTGGTTGCAAACTAAATGACACAGACTCTTTTCCAACACTTTTTTATGAAAAATTCAAGGGCATTTAATTGTTTTAAGCCGGCCAATATTGATCATATTAAAACGCCAAACTGTAGTGAAAAGTGTGCAGTGATATCTCAAGACAAAATATTACGTGAATGTATACCATGGGGCCTTTATAACTTGCATAAACTGGTCAACGCATGCACAAATTGCTCTTTGAATTTATGCAGTCAGATCTGCAGTCATGCATGCTTCGAGCCGACTTTGCATGTGCGCTTGCTGGTCTGATCATTTGCAGTTCGCATATCCAAGGACAGTGTTTTGCTTGAATTTACTTCTACGCTCCATACAAAAATATGTTACAAAGCAAGGGCGTAGCTACGTATACGGCAAATACGCAAGCGCGTATTGAAATTTTGTCAAATTGACAAAATTTCAAAACGCACCTGCAAATTTGCATGCTGAAAATTTATAAATTAGACAAGATTTCAATACCAATTACCAAAGTGGCTGAAATACTAGCTTTCCCTTCAAGAAGTAGAGAATAAAACATGGTTGTGCGTATTATGAAATCGCCCCTAGTTACGCCCCTGCAAAGCAAATACTTGCTGCCTTGTGTCAAATACAGAAATGACCTACCACTAAACGAAAACGGTTTGCGCAATTTAAACAATACAACACAGAAACGGAACCGCTTGCACATGCTCGTATATACAGTACGAAATATATGGCATAGCCCTTGACCACTGAACTGATATTTAAACAATGTAGACTGGCGTTATGGATTGCTAAGTTTCACTTTTACTCCTCACGACTTAATTGATATATGTTTACGCATGCACCATTCATAAATAAAGGCATGTTGAAATGATATCAAAAACATCATACTCAGTGCTTGCAAAGATCGGTTAAAGTGGACATGCTAAAAATATACAGAAAAGGAAAAATATGCTAAAATCCTAAAGTAAAAAGTATGCAAAGACCAGGAACTGAAACAATCAAAATCCAAATCCAGCCCTCAAACCATAGTTGGAAACAACTAAGATTACAAATAATCAAGATACAGAGAACATATGGCCAACCGAGTGAGCAGCTTGTTCCCAAAAGGTGGCCACTCAGCAACCCAAACCGAACCAAAAATAATAATAACATACATAAGGTAAAACATCACAGAAACTCTGACACCAACAACAGGCAACAAAGAACCACAACAGAACTACCGCCTTGGAACGGTCAGTAATGAATTACTGGGGGGCTTAAATCGATTTTACAGGCCCAACCTCACCCTCAGTTTCTGAAGTGGTACAAAACATTTAGTTGGTTGTTCGGTTCGCATGATAACCGTCTAACTCGTCAATGAATCATCACGGTAAACACATAAATCAAATTTCAACACCATGAAGAAGCAAAGACGAGGACTCAACAGATACAACGGGCCGTCTGACAGGTGGAGATCCCTGTCCTGCCAAACAACCCCACTGGAAATCTGAAGCAAAAGAAGGTCACCAGGTCACTAAATCCTGGCGACCAAATAGGTCAAATTGAAGATTTAAATGACCAGTTCCGTTTGAATAAAAAAGTAACCTCTTGCAACGTTAAACACAGCGTTACAAATCAACAAACAAAAACATCATTCTGCGGCAGCGCATAAACACAGCGCTTCAGGTCATGCGATATGAAAATGCTATAAGGTATGTACTTGTGACGACTAATCACCCTTGTTTGTACCATGAGGTTCGCCGAATTCAACTCTCCTGGTATCCGCTGACCATTTGGGCAATATGTTCGATGCAACAACGTAGGGAGTCATGCCGTTTGAAGTGACCTGCGCAAATGCCTTCTCATCTATACTCTGTATATAAGTGACCTGACCGGGACGTTACTAGGGAAAATCACGTTACGCACAAACGTGTCTTATACTCCTTTAGAGCCAGAATAGGAGTTTAGCCCCAAAGATGTTTCATGCAATCAGTCATGTCTCTTTGCAGTTACTATTTAAATCTTGTACAGTTTACAAATTTCAGCATCATCAAATATGCAAGTGCGTGTTGAAATTTTGTCAATTTGACAAAATTTCAATACGCACCTGCGTATTAAAGGCAGATACACCCTTGCCTGAAATCATTGTTTCGTATAGGGATGGTCGGGTCAGGCCATAGTACTGGAGACCTTCCAGTGCCACGGCGCCTACTATTAGGATAGCAGGGCAAGGGTCTACTCTGCTTGCAGTAAGCGCGAGTAGGGGTTGTTTGGATACTCTCTCTCTCTCTCTCTCTCTCTCTCTTGCCTCAGCCAAGCAACTTCCCCGACTTCCAAGTATAAATGAGCTGCAGTGGACAACCAGCAAATCAGCCAAGGTCCTTTAGCCCACGTGACTGCATGCACACGCGCTTTAGTGAATCAAACCGTATGCTTAATGAAGGTATGGATGATCGCTCGGACTGGACGGTTGGTTGTCTTTGGTTTAACGGTTCTACTGTTTCGGTCTATATCGAGCCGTGGATCAGAGAGAGAGAGAGAGAGAGAGTCATCAGTATACTATGACTACATGTACAAAAATTGGCCCACAAAGGTCTTTATTAAATTTTGCACGAACAGAAAGATCCCTGTTTCTATTATCCAAGCGTTTTGAAGACTCAGTGATCGACCAGTGTTTGTTATTTGTTGACAATTTCCTTGACTACCGGTAGCGACTTCTTGTAGTCTGGTTTAACTCGACCCCCATAATGCCTTTCGGCAAATGAGGCCAGGAAACCACCGTTTATAGAGTTTTACTGCATGCACGATTCCATTGCTGACATGCCACACCCCTTCTAGAAAGGCAACTAAATGTTTTTCGTATAATTTGCTTAGTCTGTTGTAACCCTTCTGTTGGTCTAAATTATTTAGTTCAGTAAAGATAGCTGAGATGCCACCTATTTGGGAAAGAGCTGCTGACTCGGCTAATCACTTGTTATTTATTGTTTGTTGGGATGTCTTTGTCAATCTTTCTTGATGTTGGGGATAGGGTTTGGGATCTGATTCAGTCAGTTCCTGAAGTGTAGTTACTCTTTAAATTTACTAGAGCTAAGTTCAACTTTCAGTCACTCAAGCCATGAGCCGCATGAGTATCTCAAGGAAATGGTTATTAGTGATGCAGTGGAAAGGACAAAAGTTAGCCGAGTATGGTTGCTTGACCTGGATGAATTGTGAGTGGCAAGCTGAGGCACGACGGGCGCGGGGGTTAGAGGGGGTGGGGCGTCACAATTTCGTCATTAGAAAAGCAACGTTCTCATGGACGTCAACGCATGATGTCACGGCGTCATTTGCATATTTAATCCACTAGTTGATTACTGGTTTTATTACACTCTTATATTCGACGTCATATGATAGATATTTATCTGACCATCGTTAACATTGAGCAAGTTGAAACAACAGTTTTAAGCAAACAAACTTTTGGCTAAAAATTTCTATGACAAATATTTCGATATCTCAATGTCTGTTTTCATACTTACAGGAAGTAATAGGTGTAGAATCTAAACCTTTTTCATTTTACAAGATAATTCTAACCACGACAAGATCATAGCCTGGAATACTATTTCTGCCTTTTACTTCAAAAGAATATATTCTCGAAAAATCATTAGTCTAATGAAAATATCAGAACTTGCGGGTATTGAAAATTCATTTGCACCGTTGAAAGTATAATAATCTATGCAGAATCTCAAAAACTTTGCAGCGGATTTGATAGATGTCAAAAAGGTCATATTTATAATCAAAAATAGCTTTGAAGCTCATCAGAAAACTGAATAATAAATTGGAAAACCATATTTCTTAATAAATATCATTTTATTTAATATTTCTGTAAAACGGGATTGTTTGATTATCAAAAGAAACAGCTGTAAAATTCTGTAAGGCAGAACGGCTACAAAGAAAACGATAAAAACAATCAAAGCAACAGAGAAAAGTTACGCCACATATTTTGGTTTTCTAGTCCATGCAGTCATATACAGATGGTACTTTGGACTACACTAATTTGTAAACTCACTCTCAGTACTAGTAGAACCTGCTTGAACTTTTTAGTTTTATCTTCAGGGACTAAATCATAGGCATCCCAGTCCGTATTTGCATACGTATGACTGGACGAAAGGCCCTTGTGTACCATTAAAATCATGTGACTTGAAACTGGCATTAGTGACAAGCAAAGGCTCTAAACAGACTGCACTTGAGTGCAGTCTGATCAGAGCATTCACTTGTCACATCAACTGTCTATTGAATTGGCACAAACCATACAGGCAGCAGTGAGGCCTCTATAGACCCGATGTAGCGGTAAGGATGATCTGGATATCACATAGTTGAACTGCCAAATTGTTGAAAGTCACATGATGTGGCTCCATTTTTATGATTTATCCTTGATACAGTAGCAGCATAGAAACGACCTTGACACCAAGGTGCTTCCGTGAGTAGCAATTTACGAACTAGTTTGTTGCATGCATCATGGTACTTAAAGTCCAGTGGAATGGGGGTATTAAAGAACAATGGCTATCATGGGTGTGTTAATTTAGGATAGAAAATCGTTCTGCATGACGATTATTCGGATAGTTTAGTTACTGACTAGCGAAGGAAATATCTTTTTGCAACTAAAATCCATGAAAAACAGTTGACTGTCAGTTATCTCAAACACTGATACCTCAAAGAACCCTCTGATATAAAAGAATATAGTTTGGATACATTTCCTGTTTTTCTTTACATTTCAACACCTGTTAACTGAAACTGCTGGTACCTCAAAATCAATTTTCTGGGACCAGAAAATTTTCTTTGAGATAGCAATAGTTTGAGATAAACTATGACCTCGAGGTAACGAGACTATCTTTGTTTCTGACACACTGCTTGGACACTGCAGGATATTGCGAACAGCCTTAATGTTTAAAAATACTTCTCAGGTTAGCGAGAACGAATTCCAAACTTATTTGGCTTGTTTTAAACATTACATTTGCAGTGGGCTCAGAATTTATTGTGGTGAAGTTGCCCGTTCATACCAACTTTAATCTAGCTGAGCATAGTTTATCCCAATGGATCCGCTATTAGATTTAGGTCCAATTCTTAGATTTACATAGTCAACTCCAAAGATAGTGAAACGTGCAGAAAACAATGTGTTTTCAATCTGACAGGTACTTGCCATACCACAAATATTTTAAACGTTGGGGCAAATGCCACGGTAAGGAAAGAAGACAGAGATCAGACTGCATTCTGTGGTCTGATCCGGGTCATCACGATATGCTTTTGAACCAGAAGTTTTATAAAACAGTCCCTAATAATCGAATAATCTTGGTAGGACTTCATCAAGATGATTTTTGAAGGACAACACTTTCAGCAGAAGCAACTCTGGTTTCTTTTTTTTCTTTATTGCCTACTTCTAAATGGTGTGAATTATTAAGCAAAATAATTTGCTGCCCTAAGTCGTGTAGACGGGTCTCCATGACCTAGGCATAAGATCTCTGACTCTTAACATTAGGTCTGTCCCTGCTGGGGTTTGAGCTTCAGCGGCGCGCAGTTGAGAAAACGACCTTCCGCTTGCGGAAGGTCAGGTGGGTCATTGGAAGCTTCCCTTGCTTAATGATAGTCTTGATAAGTGAAATATTCTTGAAAGGGTCATAACGGGGAAAACTTTGCTCAAGTTCGACATAGAAGGAAGCAAACAAGGCGCCTCAAAAGTTGTTTCCATAAAGAGAGAGTGACAGTATACAGTATTTAAATCATGCCCAGCCATTGCAGCTTTCGAGCCCTTAATCTCACAGGTGGTATAAAAGTTTCTTTTTAATGATAGCAGACTTTGTCATTGTTTGCTCAAAATCCATGGATTATTTGTCGCACACTGTCAGGTTTTCAAGAGCCCTTCAGTTAAGCCCCAAAGTGTCAAAAAAGTGCTTATAATTGTTCTTAATACTACCAGTAATAGAAGATTTCAGAATCAGGGCATTGTTAAGTCGGTGGCCAGCCCCACTTCTGGTCTAAATAGCTTAGTTGTCAGATGTCTTTAGACCAAACAATCAAATACACAAAATTAATTCAAGTATTTTCACGCCAAACAAAGAATATATGAGCCGCGACACGAGAAACCAACAATGTGGTTGTGCGCCCAGCGCAGACTCAGATCAGCCTGGGCATCCGCCCAGTCTGATCAGAGTCTTCGCTGTCCGCATGGAGGTAGCTTAGACCCTTAACTAGCCTCTATTTAGACTGTGTGGATGCCCAGGCTGATCTGAGTCAGCGCTGGGCGCACAACCACATTGTTGGTTTTCTCGTGTCGTGGCTCATATGACTACCCTTATTATTGGGACAGAGATGTCTGAACAATTGTCGCAGAAATAGATAAGACTGCTGAAGGAGAAATTCGAACAAGGCCTGCACTATCTGTCGTCCGCTAGTAGTTTTTGACCATTCCCGGATAGTCAAATCAACGTGTTGAAATCTATGATCATTGCCTTGTTGCAGTTTTTAATTAGCTAACCAGTAGTTTGGGTGGTTACAGTGAATTTAGCAAGAAATTTTCAAGCCAAACATTCAACTTTACTTAAAGACTTTTCGCCAACTGAAAATTCCATTATGTTGGACTTAGACTGTTCTTAACAGTAGACACACAATTTGTTGACTGTTCAACAAGTCACCATAGAAAGAGCTAATTAAAACAAATATATATTACATAAAGCGTCTAGACGAGAGAAAATGTTAAACAAGCTATCATAACACTGAATGTCGTGTTGGAAAAACACTATACCCTCAACTATATGCTATCCAAAAAGACTCCATTCCCTACAACCAAATTATGAAAAATTCCGCATGTACCATAAATTAATAGCTTAGATCCTTATAATTAAACAGAAATTTCTGCAATTTTAAGGGGGATACCTTTAAGGGGGATACCTTGTCAGTAGTTGATACCGTATAACATAATCTTCATCCGACTGATAAACACCTCAAATAAGAATCCGCTCACTATAATTGAGCCGCGAAACGAGAAGACCAACAAAGTGGTTGTGCGCCCAGCGCAGACTCAGATCAGCCTGGGCATCCGCCAGTTTAACCAGAGTCTTCGCTGTCCGAATGGAGGTGGCTTAGACTCTTAGCTACCCTTTAAGCGCTTAGCAAAGAGTTTGATCAGACTCGGCGAACGTCCAGGTTGATCTGAGTCTATGCTGGGCACACAACTGCATTGTTAGTTTTCTCGTGTCGCGGCTCATATCATCAGTTCGAGAGCTCGTAATAATAAACGTGCATAAACAATTTTTTTCAGTAAAAAAGGGACATAACTTCTGCTAGCAGTAACACAGAATTGTCGAACAGTTGTATTAATATTTTGTCCTGAAATCATATTGTTTTACATCGTATTAGATCTAAAAAAAAAAAAAAAAAAGAAAAAAATATCTTTTTATGCCGCAGATATATGCAAGAAGACTTAAGAGAGCATACTAGATTTGAAACACCGATATCTGATTATGCATCAGAATCTATTTGTAAGAAGACTAAATTACTGACAATAAATTCGTCCGATTGTCTTGGTTACACGCTTAGAATTGCAACAGCCAAATCTTTTTTTTTTAGTTTGGCCCCTGCGTTTTTCAACCCTTCCATGCTGCTAACATTCATTTTAATTTATTCAGGAAATATTACATGTCGTAAGAGTATACTTTCGTTTGCCGCTCAGTATATCTATTAAGTATTTTAAAAATCATACTTTATATAGTTGCAAATTATAAGTATTATTTTATATACTTATAGAAAGTACAAAGTGATATATTATACACTTATCATAGTTTCTGTCACTTGGTATACGATATGACCATGTGATCATCCGATAACCTCTGCAGTAACATGAATCTCTGTGTCCTTTTTTGGTGGTGCTGAAATTGCACAGCCTATCGAAGTCGGTCTGCATGGTGGTAGTCGACTTCGATATGTGCACTACAACCTCCCAGTCCGTCCGCGTTGATCCGTTTGCGAATGGTGAGTCAAAACTCTTGAAGCCTTTGGAATATTTCATGATGGAGTATCATGATAAAACTTCAAAGCAATGTGTATATATGTATATTAGTTTGAGACGGTATGTCACGTATACGAATACTGTTTGGAGTAAGATTTTTGTGCTAGGGAACCTTATGGAATATCTTCATGAATCTTTATAGCAATGTGTATTAAATTAAAACAGTGTGTCACATATAAAATTGCTCTGCCTTCCTTAATTTCAGATTAACATTCCTTTGATTGGTTTTAAGGCTTTTCTCATGCTGGAATAACTAAGTTACCATTTAAAATATCTTGATGAAACTTTATAGCGATGTGTATGAGGTTGAGATGCTGTGTTGCATATCAGATTGATTGCCCCTCCCCCCCCCCCCCCTTTTCCTTATTTTTGGAGTTTCGTCCCTTTGATGAGTTGATGAGTTTTTAGCTAGTTTTGTGCAAACCATAATTCGATTACCGTTTGGTTGTTGTTGTTTCAACTTCCGTAACGATGTTCCCCAGGGTACGTTCCACTGAGTCGCCTGGGAAACATCGGAATATCTTGATGAAACTTTATAGCAATGTAGATGAAGTTGAGGCTGTATATGTCGTATACGAATGGTTGCTCCCCTTTACTTACATTCAGAATTACGTACCTTTGATTATTTTTAGACTGTTTTTGTGCACAACGTTTCTAATAATAAAAAATAATAAAAATAGTCGACTTTATTTTCAGAGGGTAAAAACTAATCTTCCATGAGGCCCTCTACTAATAACATATTTACAATAGTCATGCAACAAAGATTTTGTTAAACAAAAAACAAATCATCAAGATAATCGTTTTGAATATCTTGATGAAACCTAGCAAAGTGCATTAGGTTGAGCATGTGGATTGAACATGGCAATTGTTGCTCCCCTTACTTAATTTAGGAGTTATATCCCTTTGATTTGTTTTGACAGACTATTCTTGCGCACACATTAGTTCCTGTGTGTGGCTGATTTTCAGTGCAATAGATTTACCCCAGGGTACTGACTGAGGCTGAAATGGGCGTATATTTGCCCTGCTTCCAGTGGTCCTGTTAAAAATGTGTAGGACGCTTGTGCCTCTGGACGAAGAAGACTTTCTAAAATGTGGTCTACTCTTAAAAGAAAGAATTTGCTTCAAAAATTCAAAAGGAGATGATATATATAAGCCAAAAGCTTACTATCAGATCCTGATCTATTTGTTGCATGTATATATGTGTTATTTTGAAAATTCTTGAATAAAATAATGTTTAAACCAAAAAATTCCAAAATGACAGAATAGCTTCCACCTAAAATATTTCCATACACCTTAGTTCCTATTATTCCAAGTTGGTCAGGCCTTCGCATTGTAATTGTAACAGACAATTCTTAGGCTCTTTTAATTGTACATGCAAACGGGGATTAATCTGTGCGGATGCAAAGGCTGTTCCTAATCTTCCCTGTTTGCATATACTGTAACGAACATTTCGCCGAGTCCCTCATTTTTATGGAATAAACTGATGATATTGTACCGCTTGAATTTTTATGCGAATGGTGGGTCAGATTCACGGATACTAAATTTAAATTTTGATCCTGACGTATACGACAAGATATGAGTTGTATTATAAAAAGGAACTTAAAATTCAAGTCCAAGGAATAAGGATGTCTTTAGAAAAAACAAGCAATGTTTGATTAACAGTTACGAAGTGCTTTGACTGTATAGATTACTATTCTAAGTCGAGGCTGCAACTAGGGTCAAGTCATGTAAATTCGGACAGCAGGTAAATTCGGACAGTGACATTGTTTCCTTTATTTGTCAGTTGTTGGGAATTAAAACAAAAATAACTTGGCAAGCAGTGAAAATCCTGATGAGACGGCTCATTATGAGCCGTCTCATCTGGAATTTCACTGTTTGCAATGGTATGTCCGAATTTACCCGTTGTCCGAAATTACCCGACACGACCCTACTATATCAAATTATCAGTTTTTGGACAAAATCTATGTACCATTTAACAAACCATGTACAATATACATGTAATTGGAAATTGATTATTTTCATCCGATTCCCATAACACTTAATAGACATTGACTCCGAATTCCCTGATTTTATAAAGCAGATCTGGTGACCAAACGAACTCGGTAACCTAGCTCTTTTATTGCACAATTCGATGGAATTGTAAATAGTAAAAAAAAAAAAAAAAAAAAAAAAAAAAACTCTAGATGAGAGGTTAATTTACGAACAACGTGCAACGGTAACGTTTAATGCTGCCCTCACACCTAGGCTAATATCCTTGCGCATTGAGAATAAGTGCGAACGGTAAACCAAGAACGCAAATGTTGTATGGATGAGAAAAGTAAGAACGAATGCTAGCAAATGCCTACAAACATCTTACGATAACTTTTGCCTTGCCATCAATAAGAATGACTTACGATTGCTTACAAATATGTTGCAAAACACGCTTTCCTTGCGAATTTTAGGAGCATGTTTCTAATCTTCGCAACACCCCGAGAACGCCCGCGAATGCTTGAACTCGTACGAGTGTCTTGTGATCACTGCAAATTGGCGGCGAATTGCAATTTCGTAAATCTATTTGCAACCATATTCGCGTAGGTTTGAGAGCAGCATTATGATATCTGTTCGTGTATATACTGTTGAAGAAATGTTACTAAGGTCAACTAAGGAGAATGTTCGCAGACGGAGCCAAGCAGCCATTGGAGAATAATACGGTCTTCTGGCTTTGCAAAGACGATTCTTCTGGACACATTGAAAGGAAAAGGAAGACGAGGTAGACAGAAGAAGAGGTGGGAAGCAATATTAACTCTTTCGGCGCCGAAGATTTCAGACGACAAATTTTCGTCTGCTCAAATCATCAGACGACAGGTTTGTAATTGGAAATTTTAACAATCTAAAGACATTTTTCATAAAATCAGGCTTTTTTAGTTCATATTTGAATGGCAAACAGTGTAGATCCTGATCAGACGGCTCTTTTAAGAGCCGGCTGATCTGGATATACGCTGTTTGCAAAGTCGCCGAAAGAGTTAACACCACTATGGTACCTGAAAATGGTTTCTCAACCGTTGCAAGGTTATAGAATAGAATAGAATAGAACAGAAACTGAATTAAGGAAAACACACTATATGTCGGACAGTCCAGCATACAAAACGCCTGAAATATTTCTTAAAGCTCTGACGGAACACATAGTATTACGAAAACATCTAAACAAATGACAGAACATATCTGACATCACTTAGATGCAATCGCCTTGTTCATTTTGACACCTTAATTGACGTTAATTGACACACGTCAATCGGTGAAATATTGAATGTGTTCTCCAGGAATTTCGACAAGTCAGTAATATAACTAATGGACATTATTTTTCATATTCTATGCCTCCGGTGAAATTATTGTTATCCAGTGTAGATCATTGCAGACTGAAAGAAGTAGTGACAAAACAAATTAAAAATAGAAGGAAAAAACATAATAATAAAAAAAGAAATACTGAAAATACATTTATCATATGACGTCGCATCTGAGATTGTAATAAGGCCATGCATTAAAAACGATAATTCACTAGTGGATTAAATATGCAAATTACGTCGTAACGTTGTGCGTTGACGTCCATAAAAACGTTGCGTTTTCTAATGGCGAAATCGTGACGTTTTAGTGCAAATTTTGCTAATAAGATGCGATTTTAGTGTCATATGATAAATAGAATCTTGCATTCGTGCTCCTGTATTATTGAATTTATCAAACGAGTTGGGGAAAACCGATAAGATGCTCGGCAGAGCCTCGCATCTTATCTTTTTCCCCAACTCGTTTAATAGATACAATAATACATGAGCACTCATGTGAGATCCTCTATAATATACAAGTACAAATTGAATGATTTGATCCAGAGATGAAAACCGCGGTCTATATGAGCCGCGACACGAGAAAACCAACAATGTGGTTGTGCGCCCAGCGCAGAGTCAAATCAGCCTTGCCATCCGCCAAGTCTGATCAGACACTTTGCTAAGCGCTTAAAGCGTAGCTACGGGTCTAAGCTACCTCCATGCGGACAGCGAAGACTCTGATCAGACTGGGCGGATGCCCAGGCTGATCTGAGTCTGCGCTGGGCGCACAACCCCTTTGTTGCTTTTGTCGTGTCGCGGCTCATATGTTGGAATTAATATGATTAAATGACGCCTTAATCCTACATTTCATCCCTAATCCCTAAAAATCTTTCTTAGACAACAAAAGGTATGTTGCAGACATGCTTTGTTGTACCGAATAGGGCTTTAAACTTTCTACAAACAGTGCTCCTATCTACTTGACAGAATTGTTACAGATGAGAGGTAGAAACAGCAGCATTCAAACTACGCATCTAAACCTCAGGTCGGTGTCTAATAAAAACATGGTTATACCGAAACCAAAGATTAATCTTTTTAAAGGCAGCTTTTCGTACTCCGGTGCAATGGTTTGGAATTGTATTCCTTTAAGTATAAAAAAATTCAAATTCCCTTGAAGCATTTACGAAAAAGTGTTTAAAATGGATGAAAGGTGAACATGTTTCTTAAGACAATGATTTTAATTAGTTGTATTTCATATACCTCCACCGCCATAATCACGCAAATTCACATGATATGTTTCCTGAAATTTATACTCATTGATTTGTAGAATTTCTTGTATTCTTATATGCATTACTTCATGTTTGTACATATTCATGTAACTTTTTGAGGGCCTCAGGGAAGATTGGCTTCGGCCAGCTGAGCTACCCTCGATAAATAAAATCGTTACTTACTTACTTACTTACTTACAGCTACTCTGTTTGCCCTATTCGAAAGAAGCCTACGAATGGAGCTACTCTGTTCGTACGAATAGTACTATCGTGCTAGAAAGTAGCAGTATTCTGAGCATGACATGTTTTCCTCACAATAGAGCCGCGTACTCTGGGCTTGGTGATCCTAGAATTCAGAGACAAAAAAGATTCCATGTTACAGACATGATGGACAGCGTTTCGAGTTATCTTCTGTTGTTTTCTTCATCTGCCTCTGAGACTGGAATCAATCCATTCGAGTAGTACTGGGAGCCATGAGCGGCAATCAAGGGCGTAGCTACATATACGGCTAATACGCAGGTGCATATTGAAATTTTGTCAAATTGACAAAATTTCAAAACGCACCTGCATATTTGCATGCTGAAATTTTACAATTTAGACAAGATTTCTATACCAACTGCCAAAGTGGCTGAAATACTACCTTTTCCTTCAAGGGGTAGAGTATGACGTATGCTTGTGCGTATCATGAAATTGCTCCTAGTTACGCCGCTGGCAATGCATGTGCAAATTAGTTAATCTAAATTGTAAATTTATTCTTACAGTTATGGGCCGCTGAATTATATCACGTTATTGGCGAGAAATATGTTTTTACGTTGGCCGTCCGTGTATGCGTCTGCGCTTTTTAAAAGAGTTATCGTAGCATACGTATAGGGTTTCTCTTTCGTTGCTATATAGCAACCAGAATTTCAGGCTGAAAAAAAAAGAGATGTTATTCATCTTATTTTCCTGGGCCCGGTTGTTCAACGCATCGTTAGCTTAACGAAGTTGTAGGCAAGGATTCGTTAAGTCTAAAAGTATGCACAAAATCGACTGCAATATTTTTTGCATTGCGAAAGCGCCTCGCATTTCTTTCGGCAAAAAAAGATACAGCGTTTCCTTTGAAATATATAGTGTTTCGTTAACTAAAGACGTTGTTGGTTTTGAACAGCTGGGTCCAGTGGCCGTATTCATAAAACGAATTAAGTCGTTGCTATGCTGTTGCTAAGGCTGAATTTCTATAAAGGAGATTCCCTACAACTATGAAATTTGCTCTGGAGGAACAGTCTTTGTAAGACTGTTCCTCCAGACCAAATTTCATAGTTGAAGGGTATCTCCAACATAGAAATTTGCCCTTAGCAACAGCATAGCAACGACTTAAGTTGCTTTATGAATACGGCCCCAGGTTTATAAGTTTATCTTATACACTTTTCAAGATCTCAGGATCCAGAGTTTCCGGATAGACGGGCGGCTATCTTGTCCCTTCCAGCACTGAAACCATCATGCCATAATTTGTACAGCAGTGGTCGTGTTCGTAGCGACGCATGTTTGGCCACGAATACAGCTACAAAAACACATTAGCTATATTTGTACGAATGGTGTTGTACACCGTTGAGTGACGAAATACCCAATGGCTACACAAAACTTTCACAGTAAAATATGCGTAAAAAGTGAAAAAGACAATAAATTCATATGAAAAATGGATTTTTTTCAGTCTATAACTTGCGTTGGAAACATATTTTCTCAATTCTAATCTGGCTAGATGCAAGTTTGACGAGGCGCCACAGATGCATTAAACAGACTGTTCTGTTTCAGCTGCCCTCGTTGTGCTAACTAGGTCGATCCTTGTGAACTCTTTAAAATATTGTCTTCCAACCTCTTCTTCTGTATACCGCTTCTTTTTTTTTTCTCGCCTAAAAGGCTAAGACCTAGCGATCTATTTTCTGACCCCTTGCAATTTTGCGCTTCGCGGGTCAATAACTTCTGCGCGCTTCAATGGATTTCCGCAAAATTCATTATAAAGCTTCTTCTAGGCGCCCAAAGTATGTATCGAATATAGTAACGATCGACCTATATTTGAAGGAATGAGGACATGCATGCAAATTACCACCCCAGGTCACCTCCCACAAAACTAGGTTATTGTGACCTACTTATACAGGCCCAAGACCTTTGAAACTCCTTCTGTGCATGCACCTTACCACCCCAAGTTATTTCCCATAAAACTAGATCACTGTTACCTTCTTTCACAAACAGTAAACATATCGCTTTTCATTAGCCCCAGATCTTTGAAACTGCATTGGTGCATGCAACTTACTACAACAGGTCACTCTTCGCAAAAGAAGGTCACTGTGATCTACTTTTACAAAAAAGTACGCATCTTGTTTTTTATAGGCCTCAGGCCTTTGAAACTCCAGCTGTGCATGCACTTTACCAGTCCAGATCATCTCCAGCAAATTTAGGTCACTGTGACCTACTGTCACAAAAAGTATATATCTCGCTTTTCATAAGCTCCAGATCTTTGAAACTCCATAGGTGCATGCATCTTACCACTCCAGGTCATCTCTTACGAAACAAGGTCACTAAGACCTACTTTCGCAAAAAAGTACATATCTTGCTTTTCATTAGCCCCAGACCTTTGAAACTCTATCAGTGCATTCACCTTACCACTCCAGGTCATCTCCCACAGAACTAGGTCGCTGTGACCAACTTTCACAAAAAGGACATATCTTACTTTTCATAAGTCCCAGACTTTTGAAACTCTAGCAGTGCATGCACTTTACCACTCCAAGTCGACCACTACAAAATTAGGTCACTGTGACCTTCTTTTAGAACAAAGTTCATATCTCTCTTTTCATAAGCTTTAGACCTTTGAAGCTCCATCAGAGCATGCACCTTACCACCCAAGTCATTTCCCCCAAAACTAGGTCACTGTGACCTACTTTCACAAAAGTAAATATCTCGCTTTTCATTAGCCCCAGATCTTTGAAACTGCATCGGTGCGTGCAACTTACTACCACAGGTCACTCTTCGCAAAAGAAGGCACTGTGATCTACTTTTAACTAAGAAGCACATATCTCGTTTTTCATACTCCTACAAAACTAGGTTACTGTGACTTACTTATACAGATCCAACACCTTTGAAACTCCATCTATGCATGCACCTTACCATTCCAAGTTATTACCATAGGCCTCAGACCGTTGAAACTCCATTAGTGCATGCACCATACCACTCCAGGTCAGCCCCAGCAAAACTAGGTCACTGTGACCTATTTTCACAAAAAAGTACATATCTCGCTTTTCATAAACTTCAGACCTTTGAAATCCGTCAGTGCATGCACGTAACCACCCCAAGTCATTTTTCACAAAACTAGGTCACTGTGACCTACTTTCACAAAAAACGTAAATATATCGCTTTTCATCAGTGCATGTAACTTACCACCACAGATCACTCTTCACAAACAAGGTTACTGTAACTTTGAAACTTGCTCTTTGTGGCTGGTGTCCAGCGTAACTTAATCTGGAAACGTGCCACAGTACCAGTCAATGAGTGCACTCTATGAGCAGTTTCGGTTTGTCAACTCGAGTAACTCGAGTAGCTAGAGTTACTGACCGAACAACACGAGTAACCGCAATACGCATGCGCAGTACTGCGCACATATTCGTATTTACTCGACTACCGTAACCCCACCTCACCTCGGGTAGCCTGGATTAAAGATGGCGGAAAGTGAACTTCCGCTGCAAAAGAAGCCAATTCTTTGGTTTTGCCTTCATAATGACACATTGTCACGCCAATGATTTGCCCTTTTTCTGTTTAATAATAGTGAGAATGGGATAAGAATGTTCATCATACTGTTGATTATAATTATTCTGCTTGTGCTTTTGCCATATTCAGCAGGGTTTACAGCGGGGCCAGTAACGACTTCAGATTTGTAATTTCCCATTACAATTTAAAATTCTTGTAAGTCCTGACTCTTGTGAATATTAAACATCTGAGTTTTAAAAGAAAATTGCGAGACTAGGACTCTGGACTTAAAGGTAAAAAGATCGATGGTCGTCGCCATTTTGTTCTTTACTCTAAGTGTTCGGCACGGCAGTACTCGAGTACCTTTGTACGCATGCGCCAAATTTCAACCCGAGTAACACGAGTTGGCAACTCGAAAATGCTCTATATGAATGGACTTTTACTACGGGATTTCCTTATAAGGGTACCCTGATGAGGCGACCTCACTGAAATTCTATTTCACATGGTTTCAAATAAAGATTGGAGGAATTCTGTCCCCCCCCCCCCCACCCCCCTCAATCATTTTGTTAACCCATACTTAGAGCAGTTGAGTCAACATTTACCGTATTTCTTCGGTCGTGGAGCGGGAACTTTTCCTTCCAGGACGTTTTCTGAGAACTAGATCCGTCTAATACAACGGATCTGGATTTGAGATTTTTTCTTTTTTGGAGGAAACACCCTAACCTGTAGCCGAATCGCACATGTCTAATTTGCATGTTTGGAGTGTTTTTGGAGTTATAATAAATCGTCTTATGACCGAATAAACGCGGTAAGACAAATGCCTAGGCAGCATTCCTGCTATTCTTATGTGCTAGTCTAATATATGTTTTAGTTCTGCCTAGGGATAGACATATGTAAGGATTGGCCGGGCCTGCGGGAGGGTATCATGGAAATTTATACTCTGGACCCCTGAATATGAATATGTTTAACTTCATGTTATTATATGCCGATGGGGCCAATACTGTGGGTTCTGTAAGGTGTATGAATATTAGTTGCTAAAATTGCCCTACGGCATGAATGTTTGTTGAATCGAGCGCGTCCTGGTTAGTCTTTTCTATTTTATGGCGAGTAGCTGCACTTTCAGGGGAAGTAACTCCACCGTTTTTCTTTATGCCTCACTTCATATTGTGGATCATCTCCTTGGAAGGAAACTTGCTTCAGTGGGAGCAAGTGTCCTTTGTGGGTTGGCCCACTTGATGAAGTTATTAGCTCTCAGAGAAGCAAACAGGAAGTCACAAAAAGTGTTGCCCTTTGTAATAATTGAGGTGAACTGTATTTTTTGTAGATCTTTGGAATACCAAAAGGAGCGTTATAACCCTTGACTGAAATATTGAGTGTGCTCCCAGACCGTACGCATCAGTCTGGGTGCACACCCAGTTTTTCTAAGAGTATTGTATTAACTTTCAGAGACGCTAACAGGAAGTCACAAAAATTGTTTCCTTTTGTAATAATTTTGAATGAAAGCGTTATAACCCTTGAATGAAATGTTGAGTGTGCTCCCAGACTGTACGCATCAGTCTGGGCGCACACCCAATTTTTCTAAGGGTATTGTACTCTTGCTGTGACTGTTGCACTATATGGTAAAAGTAACGTTTCGAGCTAAATAAAATTTGTCACTTTCACTTGAAAATTATGACAATCTCAATCATCTCATCAGTCTGGGCGCACACCCAATTTTGCCCTTTGTAATACTGGAGGTGAACTATGGAAAACATACGCATCCTGTATCTTTGTAGATTTTTACATCCGCTTTGTTCTATCGGGTAGCCAAAATGACTGGACTACTAATATAAGCGTTATAACCCTTGAATGAAATGTTGAGTGTGCTTCCAGAGTGTACGCATCAGTCTGGGTGCACACCCAATTACTTTCAGAGACGCTAACAGGAAGTCACAAAAATTGTTACCCTTTGTAATATTGGAGGTGAACTATAGAATACATACACAACCTGTATTTTTGTAGATCTTTACATCCGCTTTGTTCTACAGGGTAGCCAAAATGACTGAAACACCAATATGAGCGTTATAACCCTTGAATGAAATGTTGAGTGTGCTCCCAGACTGTACGCATCAGTCTGGGCGCACACCCAATTTTTCTAAGGGTATTGTACTCTTGCTGTGGCTGTTGCACTATATGTTAAAAGTAATGTTTCGAGTTAAATAAAATTTGTCACTTTCACTGAAAAATTATGACAATCTCAAACGGAAACACAGAGTCGGGTGGCGTAGAAAAGGCACCCGACTTGACGCCACGACGTTGAGCCAGTGTCGGTTCGATGTTGATACGTTGTGTGCCCAATGGGTTCTCGGATATCAATCAGTCTACTGTATTAACACCACATTAGGTAGCTGACGACGGAAGCTCGACCAGCCTGCGCATGCCCGATGACTCATCGGTGTCTTCAAATGGGGGAAAGTTTTGTTACTGGGAAGTTTACTATGAGACTGCGCGGTCTCGCAGGCTGGTCGTGGTTCTCTTCATCTGCATATGTTGTGTACATTAATTGTAGTTGTCTTGTTTGTAGTGTAATAGTTTCATTGATCTGTATGCTTGACTGCTTCACGTGCTAAGTGGTTTCTAGTTAGGTTTTACGATGACTCTGTTTTCCGGGGTCAAGCCTGAGTTTGGGACAACCCTCACGCTTTGCATCGGGCACACAGCGGTTGGTCGACATTGAGTCAGCATTGACTCTACGTCATGACATTGAGTCAAGGGAGATTCAATGTTGATTCGCCGTTGTTTGCCTGCTGGGCCAGGTCCGATATTTTAAGGTGGTGATTTATGGTAAATGTAAAAATCTGCATAAAACCATAAAAAAGTAACGTATCTCCCTGAAATTTAGCAGACTTCTTATTTTTGTTGTTCTCTACAGTTTAGAATACAAACTAGACGTACATGCTGCTGAAAAAAGTGTTTTTATAAGGAAAGATCAAAGGGTAATTTTCTGCGAATAAATCTGAAAAAATAATATCGTTATTGAAAATTTACGTAGTGCTGAAAGTGCATTATTGCATAATGAAGAGCGTCCTAGCAATTATTTATTCCAACTCTTTCTCAAATTGTAATGCAGACCAGATAAAAACAGTAGCTATTTCTCAAATGTTCAACCATGTACAAAGTAAATGTACACTGGACGCATTCATTAAATATAGGGTAGGCAAGCAACCTATGTTAACACCTACAATATACATAATACATTTACTGACCTGATCAGTGGTGTGTAGATGAAATTGTTCAACCTTGTTAAAATAGTTTCACCTGTCTCACCTGTGTGTTTTGACAAAAAATTTGGACACAGACCGCATCTTTTATCATCTGCTCAGCCTGATAATGTGTGAAAGAGTTTGAAAAAATAATTGCTAGGACGCTCTCCATTATGCAACAAGGTACTCTAAGCACTAAGTATATTTTCAATAATGATATTATTTTTTCAGATTTATTCGCAGAAAATTACCCTTTGATCTTCTCTTATAAAAACACTTTTTAACATAAACGAATGCTGCATTTTGGGATTCTAAATTATGAGAAACAACATACAGAAGGCATCTGCTAAGTTTCGGAAAGATCAGTTTTATTTTGAGTATTTTATGCAGATTTTTGTCTTTGTCCCAAATCAATGATTATCACCACCTTAAGGTCGTCGTCTGTGGATTTACAGTAACAATATGTCTGAAGACTTATAATGTTCTCACGGCGATACATTTAATTCTTGAACTCAAACTTATTCTCTAGCTGCTTATTAATACTATTTATCATGACTCTTAAACTTTGGCTGAGTAAGGACTAGAAACAGCTGTCATTCTACGAATTATATAGATCTGTGTCCGTTTTGGTGTCGAAAAATATTTACTCCAAATATGTTCCGTTTCTGACACTATGGTTTCATTGAGTATGGCTATCACATTGTGTGTAAATTATTTTGACCTGTCTACAATGATGTATTGTATTCGCCCTAAATATTCGAATAGTTAATCTGGGTATGTACTGTCTGCTTTACAACATTATTTAGTTAATGGGCTTGTCGGGTAATGATAACTGCAGATATACCGAAGGTACTTGAGTATTTGTGGCAAATGCGTCAATATTTTTGGTCTTCACACAACATACACACAGTGTAAATTAGAATCGTTGCGCTCGATGTGCACTATTTTGTCTGCTATTTGCCTATTTCAGTCACGAGGGAGGTGCATATTCAGTGCAACGTTTTCTTATTTATTGTGTGTATATAAAAATTTGGATATGAATAATCATGATATGGCAATGATTTGTATATTACATACAATATTGATAAAGCTGAAAATCCTCTTCCCACGAAACCTTTTGTTGAAATGGATCGTTTTCTATTGATCATATTTAATATTCTGATGTTATTTTACCCAAATTTAACTGTCGTGTTTTACTTTAGGTTATTGAGGCTCCACGGGGAATCGTTAGTGCTGTTCAATCTAAGAAGTGTCATTTTAGGAATCCATCCGCATCTGTGAAACTTCTTTGGGCTTTAATTGATAGTATCACATAATGATAGAAATTGAAATTTATCGTATGCGGATTGGATTACATTATGGTCGCCATCTTAAAGTTAAGGGCTTTCAGTACTTAAATTTCTTTGAACTGTTAATAATTATGTCCCTATTGCTTCTCGCAGGTATCGAACCCAATCCCGGTCCGAGTTCCGAGAATACCGTCAGTTCCTCTACTCTGTCAGTATCTTCTGACGATCTTAATATAATTAAAGACAAATTTTCAGTTGTTCATTACAACGTCCAAAGTATCTCAAATAAATTAGACATCATTGAATCTGAATTTTGTAATTTCGATATAATATGTTTGACTGAAACTTGGCTTGATGGACGGACCTCAAATAATGCACTAAATTTAAACGAATATAATCTTTACAGACGTGATCGAAATGGTGATAACCATGGTGGTATCTGCGTGTATGCGAAACAAAATATTTACTCGCGTCGTAGAAATGATATTGAACGTCCAAATATTAAATGTCTCTGGCTAGAAGTTTCTATTCATAACAAAAAAATTCTAATAGGCACTTTTTACAGACCACCAAACTCTACCCAGGAAGTTCTGTCGTCCATTGAAGATTCAATATCACTTGCCTTTGATACTAATATCCAAAACATACTCATCACTGGTGATTTTAACTTAGACATTTTAAAACAGCCCTTTAATAAAAAGGTTCTTGATCTTTGTCAACATTTTAGTTTAGATCAGCTTATCAATGAACCAACGCATCACACGGAATCATCGTCTTCCATTATTGACCTTTTCTTAACATCAAATAAAAATAATATTCTATTGAGTGGTGTCGGAGACCCAATCCTTGACCAAAATATTAGATATCATTGTCCTGTATATTGTGTGCTTAAATTTGATAAACTTCTAACCCCTGTTTACACGAGGCATATTTGGTTATATGATAGGGGAGACTATCAGTCCCTTTCGCGTGACTTAAATGATACTGATTGGAATTCAACTAAAAATAATGATATAGATGAATATGCAAATAATATAACGGAATGTATTACTAAACTTGCAAAGAAGCATATACCAAATAAAGATATTAAAATACGTAAATCAGATCCTGCTTGGCTTACTACTGATATAAAACGATTGATGCGCAAACGCAAACGACACTATGACAAATATAAAAGTTCAAAAAATATCACTGATTTTGAGAATTACAAAAATATTCGAAATAAAGTTACATTTGAAATTCGAAAATCCAAAAAAACGCCAGCTGGAAAAGCTTAGTGAAAAATTAAAATCTAACGATCTCAATCAAAAAGACTGGTGGAATACGTTAAAGTCATTTATTACACCTGAACAGCCACCAACTTTTCCTCCACTCTGCAAAGATGACATAATTTATACCAACGATGAAGATAAAGCAAATATTCTAAATCAGTTTTTTACTGGCCAAACCATTTTGGATGAAAGTAATGCCTCTGTACCCTTAGTAAATCAGATACCTTCTCATAAACTTGACTCCATCTCCATCTCTGCTTATGAAGTTGAAGACATATTAAAAACTCTTAAAACAGGTAAGGCCGCTGGCCCAGATTGTATTGGTAACCGATTGTTAAAAGAACTTGCTCAACCTTTGTCAGCTCCTCTCTCTGATTTGTTTAACTTTTCTCTCTCGAAAGGCAAAGTTCCAAGTCTCTGGAAACAAGCCAATATTACTCCTGTTTTCAAAAAGAATGACCCCCCGGATGTATCCAACTATAGACCCATATCTCTTCTTAATACTATAGGAAAAGTTCTTGAAAAAATTATTCATAAATATGTTTTTAATTTCTTACACGAACACCAGGTAATCACAACTCTTCAGTCTGGTTTTATCCCAGGAGATTCTACCGTAAATCAGTTAGTTGATATATATAACACTTTTTGCCGAGCCCTGGACGATGGTAAAGAAGTTCGTGCGATTTTTTGTGATATTAGCAAGGCCTTTGACAGGGTTTGGCACAAAGGTCTTCTTTTTAAGTTATATTCTGTTGGTATTTCTGGGTCTCTTCTTCAATGGTTTACAGATTATTTATACAACAGGAAGCAAATAGTAGTTATTCCTGGTGCAAGTTCTAATTGGTCTTCCGTTGAAGCCGGTGTTCCCCAAGGTTCTATCCTAGGTCCTCTGTTATTTCTTCTGTATATAAACGATATTGTTGAAAACATAAACTCTTCAATTCGACTCTTTGCGGATGATACTACCCTCTATATTATAGTTGACAACCCATTACATGCTGCAAACCAATTAAATGCCGATTTATCTAAAATACATCAATGGGCCACCAAATGGCTCGTCACATTCAATCCGTCAAAATCCGAATCTATCATTTTTTCAAGGAAACGTAACAAACCCTATCATCCTAATGTGGTAATGGACCAACAACCTATTCAGGAAGTAAATTCACATAAGCATTTAGGTGTAGTTTTATCTAGTGATTGTACATGGCACGACCATTTAGAATATATTAAATCAAAAGCATGAACCCGCATAAATGTAATGAGAAAATTAAAATTTAAACTCGATAGAAAATCCCTTCAAATAATATATTTCACTTTCATTCGTCCCATTCTTGAATATGCTGATGTTGTTTGGAATAATTGTACCCAATATGAAGTAAACGAGCTTGAAAAAATTCAAAACGAAGCTGCCCGTATTGTTACTGGTGCCACTTAATTAGTTTCAATTAATTCTCTCACTCAGGAGACTGGCTGGGAAACCCTCTTAACACGTAGGAAAAAACATAAACTTCTTTTGTTTTATAAAATGCAACATCATATGTCCCCTGATTATTTGTCTTCATTAGTACCACCAACTATTGGAAGTACTACTGATTATCAGTTACGAAACTCTTCGGATTTACTTACTGTGCATGCAAGTTCTCAGCTGTATTTTAATTCTTTTCTTCCGTCTGCGATAAGGGAATGGAATCAACTCTCAGAAGTAACACGTGAATTACAAAGCATAGATACCTTTAAACATGAGTTAAATGCAGATATCATGAAAATACCTTCGTACTATTTTGATGGAAATAGAGTTGGGCAGATTTATCATGTTCGACTAAGAACAAAGCGTAGTTCCCTTAATCATCATCTTTTTCCAAAAATATAATAGAAAGTCCGTTATGTGTCTGCCGAGCAGTCGAGGATACCAATCATTTTCTATTTAAATGCCATCGCTTTGATAATCTAAGACAGGATCTCTTTGACAAAATTACTCCTATTTGCCAGCCTACTGCTAACATTCTTCTTTACGGTAGTGAACACTTGACTCATATTGAAAATAAACAAATTTTCGCTGCTGTACAAGAGTTTCTGATCAAATTTAAACGATTCGAAATTGCATAAGGTATAAATTATGATTGTATAGATATATGAAACATAAAAAGAGAAGTCAAATTTTGGCCTAATAACAATAATAATAATGTTGATAAATTTTAATATTGTATTAAACATTTTTTTATTTCCTGGCGACTAAAGCTGTGATATTATTGTTGTTTATTTATCTTTAATGGTAATGCAGAATATCTGATTGAAACTCACATTCCATTCCCCGTGGAGCCTTCAGAGACCAGAAATAAAACCTAGTAATCTTGTTGAATATATTCTTAAATTCGTAAATTTTCTAGTATGAAGAGTCTTCTTTTCGAAAATATCGATATTTGTGGTAGATTTGCAATTTCTCGAAGATTCTTCGATTTTCATACTAATGTTTGTTAAACCAGTTTCAAATTTAATAGTGGAAATAATGTATTTCAAATCACTTATTATATAGTACTTTATTTACAGTAACAATGGGATACAGATTATACAAGTCGCAAGACTTTCTTCTGAATCCCTTTCAAGCTACTGTAAAATAGGTTATCTTATTGTGAATTTGTATTGTTTTGTATATGTACAGTAATTTGAATAAAATATTGTTTACACTAAGTATCATGTATCTCGGCAGAACCATTACCAATGATTTGAAATGGAACACACATGTCAGCAATATTTGTACGAAGGCTAATAGGACCCTAGGCTTCCTCAGACGTAACTTGGCAGCATGTCCACAAGACGTTAAAGAGTCAACATTCAAGGGACTGGTGCGTCCAGTCCTGGAGTATGTTAGCTCAGTTTGGGACCCTCAAAGTATACTTCTACAAGATGAACTTGAAAAGATGCAGAAAAGGGCAGCTAGATTTGTAACGGGAAACTACACATATGAAACTGGGAGTATGACTGGCATTCTGGAGAAACTTAAGTGGGAACACCTGAAAAGGAGAAGGACAGATAGTAGACTCATAATGCTTGAGGTCTGAGGGGTGTAGCCAGTATACCCATAAATGACCTTGTTCCCCCAAGTAGGCGTACCAGGAATCATCATTCCCTGGCATTTCAAACCCTATTGGCTGGGACTGACATTTACAAGTCCAGTTTCTTCCCCCAGTCTATCAGAGATTGGAATTCCCTGGAAGATTCACTTATTTCTGCTGCTGAGGGTGCAGAGGATTCAGTTACTAAGTTTACTTCTCATGTAAGGGAAGGGACTAGCTTGCCTGATTCACAGGTCCTGGTGAATGATTGTTCTTGGACGTATCACCAGTAAACAATTCTGATTCTGATTCATTACCGATTAATAAAAAATAATCTATCAAGTAGAAAATACTCTGGTCATTTACTTCAACCGCATATTGTATACATCAGAGACAGGTAATTCATGGAAACCGAAAGTAGAATTATCTGAGCAGCATGCTAGCTGGTGTCATTTTCAGTTAAGGTGAACTCGTACCAGCAAACGCATTTCAGACAAGTCGTTTTGTAGCGAATATTTAATCATATCATTTATATGTGACAAATTTGGCTTAGGATTCGGTTTTGAGCGAGGAGTTTATACGAGTTTATGTTGTTTGTCCACCCGCGCTTTTTAAACGAGCCCACGGTCTCAGGTTACGTAACCATAACAGGCATATCTTAGAATCAACCCGGCACGAAACTCAGACTTGTAGATCTACATGGCCTGAAGACGGAGTGCGTGGGATTAGAATCCGGACGGGATGGGGCCGGGATTTTTTACTGACCATAGACCAGATATCCCGAATCCACTGGCCCAGTGTTTGATATAAAGAGCATGGGTGGTGCTTGATAATAGGCAGCTGGGCCGTATTCATAAAACGACTTAAGTGGTTGCTATGCTGTTGCTAAGGCAAAATTTATTTGAAGGAGATTCCCTACAACTATGAAATTTGCTCTGGAGGAACAGTCTTACAAAGACTGTTCCTCCAGACCAAATTTTATAGTTGTAGGGAATCTCCTTTATAGATATTTAGCCTTAGCAACCGCATAGCAACCTCTTAAGTGACTTTATGAATACGGCCCCTGGCATTGCAAAGGCTTGGCCCTGCAGGAAACAAGTAGTTTAAGAGTTGAAGGTCATTTAGAAAGGAGAAAAAGATGAAAATGGCAGGGCCGTTTTTCCTGAAAGTGTACATATTTACCTTAAACGATCTGGAAGTAGACGTCTCCCCGTACATCATCATAGTGCAGCAGGTTGTATTTTCTGGTCCTTTGGGATCATTGAGTTCATTTGAGTTATTTTTAAAGTGGAGTTCCGCTTAAGACGGTGGGGGTGGGGGGGGGGGGGGGGCGGGGGGGGCTGGTGTCGCACATTTCATTACTGGTCATGAACAGACTCAATTGAACCGAGTCTACTATTTTCTGTTCTTTGATGTATTCCTTGTTTTCAAAAAAGGATCTTACTATTCAGAACCTGTATATTTTATATTTAGGACAATCAGTACGGGTATGTCTGACCTTAGAATTCATTATCCACATCAATATTGAATCGAAATCATTGATTATTATTTGTATGGATTTACTTATTAATAACTTGCAATTCTTCATCAGATACCACAGAAAAGCCTAGATAAAGCACGTAAACAATAATTTTCATTGAGTAATTTAGTCTAACATCATGAATGCGCTCTTTCACGCACAAGTCTGCCTAGCGTCCTAAAAATGGGACATAGGCAAACAGTGTAGACCCAAAACGCAGCGTCTGATCAGGGTCTACACTTTTTGCATTAGACTAATGGGTATTTTTCCTCAAAATAAAACAAACGTTCTAATAACAAACTAAACCTGACACCCCTTAAATGACAAATGGACTCATCCAATATATACAGATAGAAGAGCCAACTAGGCATTAATGGGTTAAGGTACGCCTGGGCTCCCTTTCCTGATCAAGTAGACCTCATTTTAGAAAGGCTACATCGTCCAGAAAAGCCAAGTGGTGTCACAAAAGTTGTTCCCCTTTAAAAATGGCGGAAAAACATAGAAGTGTATCCATAAACTTAAGTCAACAACAGACAAGCAACTATGGTATACAAGATAATTTTCGCGGTGTCCCATTTTTCGTGGTGTTTCGTGGGTACTCAGAAACCGCGAATATTAAAATCGCGAAATTATTTGCTGTTTTTTTACAAAGTATCGTCTGTAGACAGAGTGTCCATATATTTTGTGGTGTTTTTCACTTGAGACAGTTTTTTCAAAAACCATAACCCGCGAAAATAATAGCTTATACGGTATGCATGGCTTCAAGCCATCTTTTCTGACAATTAAATTTTCAAAGTGAGACATGTTTACTGACTTCTAGATTACTTCCCTTGCTAATGAAGGGGTCGACTCTAAATGGAAAGAATTTTCTGTTAGGAAAAGTTTACCCCTGTTAATAGAAGAGGAAATTGAAAATGGCAGTGTGCCCTGAAATATTCCCTTTTACTTTAACATGAAACCACAGTAATGTCTACAGTTGAAATGCCATGCACAGGGGTGCAGGAGTTCCTACTTGTCTGTTGACAAAGTTGTTGAACAAATTAAAATTTGAAAAACATATGGCCTATCAACCGAACGAAATTTATACATGGACTACTGGTATGTCAGAAAAGTACATCTCAGAATAGTAGGTACGTATACGTGTACTACACGTTGTACTCTAAAGCAGCTAGGAAACTTGAAGATCGTTGGTTGGTTGGTTGTTTGGGTTTTACAGCCCTTTGAGACAGTATTTCAGTCTATATCGGGCCGTCTCCCAGAGAGAGGGAGAAAGAAGAGAGAAATGATAGACGAGAGAAAAAATGTCCAAACAACCCCCACCCGTACCTCCAAATCAGTAGGACGCCCCGGCACTGGACGTTATAGCCAGCACCATCGCACCACCCAACCTTCCCTGAAACTTGAAGAGCTTACACATGAGATTGACTGGTAAACTGACACGTACTTGGGACTCTGTGAAATTCGCTGGAAGAACTTTGGTTATATGTTAACAGGTACACTGTGAACAGGTGGCAGATGCATTGTTTATTCAGCAGAGAAGAGGACAAACATGTTGGGATGGATTGCTAGTGCATAAAGACATCGTAATGTACTCGTAAAAGCCGTCTCGGGTTGCCGACTAGTCTCTAGCAGTCTAAACTCCCCTTCACAGCAGCTCCTTTCAATATTTCCATCATACAAGTTTATAAACCAGCGTCAGGACATTCCACTAGCAACTCCAGACAATCATGGACCAAACTAACCCGCTATGATTAGTGTAACAATAACAAAGGACTCGATTAAGGCGAGGATTTTCCCCATTAGACCGGCGCGACAGGTCCGAATTTTCAAAAGTATAAAGTGTGCAAATTTTTCTTAGCGGAGCTTCCACAAATATGTAAGCCGTATGAAATCAGATCATTTGTGATTCAGACCCAAAGACATGGGGAGATAATCCAGTCTGACCCTACCTACCCTTAATTCAAGGTTTTCGCATACCTCAATTTTTGAGGTAATAAAAATATTGAAATCAGTTATTCATTTCATACATTTTTGTCATAAATGCATGATAAATACATGCATATCATAATACAAAGCAATGATTTTCTTCTTGTTACGCCTGACTGGCATTTAAACATGCAAAACCACAGTTATACTTCCGGTCAAAGCGGCCAAAAGAGAACGCTTCACTATAACTAAGATACAAGTACTTTCCCCCCCGTGACCCAGCATTTCCTTCATGCAGCAGACTTATGCGATGCAAGTACGCAATATATATGAGTGGGAAGCTGAGTCACGGGGGGGAACGATACTCAATAAGCCAAAGAAGAAGAATGGTCAACAGTAGCACTGTGATCTTCAAGGATTTTATTGTGTACCATGACCTTGAAATGAGGTCAAGGTCACATACATATAGTCAAAACTACCCAGTGTTGTCTGTTATGTAAGTAATGTAAGTCAAAAAAGGGTGAAATGTATACAATAAATCATTATTTCAATGATCAGTTTGAGGACAATTTACAATTTATCTCAACAATGACGTCAATGTCAACGTATGTTTAACGTACTTTACATAGACAAAACCACTTGAAAATTCATTTTCCATGCAAGTTACATGTCATAGTCATAAATGCAAAGCAAAAGTCAGTGATCCGTATATTTTTTAAATCATGGGGAAAATTCACGCCTTAAGCATAGAAGTCCTTTACCTTAATGTTGATTTGTTTAGACTAGATGGGGATGATGGTCGAGCGATCGTGCTTGTTATAACTTCCAGTGCCGGGCCGTCCTACTTATTTGGATAAAAGTAGGGCAAGGGCTTACTATGCTTGCAGTAGGTGCCGGCAGAGGTTGTCTGGAAAATTTTGATCTCGTTTATCATTTTTCTTTTCTTTCTCCCTCTCTCTGGGACACGGCCCGATATAGACTGAAATACTGTCTCAAAGGGCCGTTAAACCCAAAACAACCGACCAACCAACCAACAGAACTAGATCAAACTGTTCCCTTAAATTAGTATTTAGATACTGACCGCATTTAACTAGCTCTTACATAACTTTGCTCACTCAAAATGTGAAGTTGCAGCATGTGGACCTGATCAACCCGCATTCCCAGTGCCTGAACTGTAAAATATTAGAAATTCCTTATGCGTTTATCGTTTTGATACATTTTAGTAATATTAAACGTATTAAATAAATTTAGAATTATTTTAATATAAAACTTGACGAATTAAGTCCCTCTCAATAGAAATAACACCTGTGATGATTGGTAAACATGGGATTAAAACTATTTAGTAGTAGAATTAAAAGAAAAATGACACAAGCGTATAATTCTGATTTAACTCCGGAGCAAAATTTCAAAGTGAAAGTTTAATATTATTTGGGTAATTAGATTTGTAAATTTCAGACGGCAAAGATGCACAATCATGACTGTGCAGTAGACAGATCTGAAATACCACTCTTGTTCTGTGCAGCTGTGGGTATTTTGAAGCGCAAGTTAACTGTAAGAGGGTATGTGATCATACATTTTAAACTGAGATTTGTAGTTTTATCTTATTCATTTTTACTTTTTTTGTGTGTCCGTCATGACAGTGGAAAAATATGTCTAGTCATCATAAAATAAGTTTTGAAGTCGCCAAGGATTACGCTTGGAACATATAATCCATGTATGTCTATCGGCTGAAATGTTAATCAGTTTCAGATCAAGCGAGTGAGTGAGTAGGGTAAGGTGGGGCAAAACGCCCATGCGGGAACAAACGCCCATGCCTTTTATATCAATATCTATATGGTTTAAGGAGTAAAGTGTCATTGAGACGAATGTGTCAGACTGTAGGATTCCTCATCAACAAACACTTCGAAGAAGCGCATCTACTTGTAGCTTTTTATCATGAATTGAAACATTTTGTGCAGTTTTATGTAAATCGGGATACCTGAATATTTTCTTGCAGTTCATCTTGCTGAGAGAACTTAATACTTTGCGACAGTCTGTTTGCAAGATAAAGTCTAAGCAATTTTTATATTCTTGGCGTTTTGTTCCACCATTGGGGCAAAACGCCTTTTGAGATGGGGCAAATTGCCCATGGCTTTTTTCTTATCTTGTTTCCAAATTTAATTGTTTGTTTTTAGACAATACTGTTTCCCTTGCCCGAAAAGAATATTCCAGTAAGATCAAATATTCCATTTGATACTTATAAAAAACGTTTCCTTAAAGTGGGCGTTTATGCATTATTTTTTTACAGTTTTTTTACATAAAGATTCCAAGAAAGGTTATTTATTCCTTATAATTCCATTATAATCTGTTTCTATGTCATGAAGTCGGAAAAAGATCCGAAATAGTCAATGTTTCAAAACGTCTTCAAATTCTTCCCTTCTCTGCAAATTTTTCCAGTGAGAAGGGAGGCAAAAGTGAAAAGCGCAGAGTTGCTTCCCTTGAAAGTGTATCAGTTTACCTTGATACTGTCAACGATCCTAACTGTTGACGTAAAGCATGACCATCAATTATTGTCGGATACCCAAATACGAAACCTTTAAACTTGCCTTTGCATGACCGTGCACCAGACTAAACAGTTGATCATGGGCAACTTTTTTCCTCAGCCCCGTATAATCTACCTGTAAACGACGATATCGCGTGAGCTTGAAATAGCATTAAATTAGATAAGACATTGACAGTTTTTCTCTTTTTTTGTCTTCCCCGAATAAAAAATGAAAAATGTTGTGTTAGGTCAATATAGTGCACTTTTTAAGCTGCACATAAATATTTTTTTCAAACTTTTAAGTTTACATTTAATGCGGTCATTTTTGCTCTGATTAATATGGCCATCATTTCCTAATAGTATATAGGGAAAATAGAGAAAATGAGCAAAAAGTTACTCAGTTTTCTACGTTTTTCTTAAAGCACGGATCTTAATTTAAAAATGTTGTGTTATCCTAGTATTCTACACTATCTTACAAATCTTTTGATATATTTTGTAGGAAAATCAAAGAAATATTAGTGCGGTCATTTTTTACAAACTCAATACTACCCTACATCCAAAAACTGAATTTTCAGTACCGCGCGTGACTATATCGAGGTGAGGAGAATTGTTGGGGACGGAAGAGACGACGATACTTACGTTTGTAATTTTTTTCGTCCAAGCTATATAATATGAGAGTTCAAAGAACAGAGAGCAGCGTAGGTCCAAATATAGACTGGCTCTAATAAATTCAGCTATCAGAAAATCCATTCCTGTAGTTTTATATTTTTGGCATTATTTTATGTAAATATAATTTATTAGACTGAAGCCAGTCTAGTCCAAATATAGACTGGCTCCAGACTCCAGTCAGTAAAATCTTCAGGCATCACTGGATATAAATTCAGCTATCAGAAAATCCATTCCTGTAGTTTTATATTTTTGGCATTATTTTATGTAAATATAATTTATTAGACTGAAGCCAGTCTAGTCCAAATAAGGTGGGTTATTATGAGCCTCCTGATCTGGATTTTCTCTGTTTGCAAATTCAACTATTTTCGTTTTTTTGCGTTTGAAGTGTTATCAGTGTCAGTAGCTGGGTTGACGAAACCCTTGGCCGTAAATTACCGATATTGTCGGGTTTCCAAATAGGATGCTTCATCCCTTTTAAGACTGGGAACCCGGCTTTAAGACATATACAAACAATGGAGAACCAATTCAGACGCCACAGAGCGCGGCGTCTGATCAGGATCTACAGTGTTTGCTCACAGGGATTTCTATGCAAAATACAATAAAAACGAAAAAATTGCCAGAGAACTCTAAAACTAGAAACAGAATCCAAATGATACGGAATGACAAGTCCACTCGTCAAAAAAGGGTAAAGATTTGTCACACTGTATAAGCATGCAGATTAACCAGTTGATAAAATTGTCGACAGGGAACATTTTCCCAACACTTGAAAATTATCGTCATGCAATGATGGTGTATCAGTTTGCAAAATTAAACCAAATTATACGTTTGTTCATCTTTATTACGGGTAGGCTGAAGATAATAGGAAACTGACTACGACGGGTTCCGGATTGCATTTTACCTTCAACCCCTGTCATTAAAGTATCATTTTTCTGAAACCAGTCGTAAATTTCTGATCTTAACTGATACGAATAGCTCAGGAATTTTATATCAAACAATGTATTAATGAGCCGCGACACGAGAAAACCAACAAAGTGCCTGTGCGCCCAGCGCAGACTCAGATCAGCCTGGGTATCTGCCCTGTCTGATCAGAGCCGTCGCTGTCCGCATGGACATATCTTAGATCCTTAGCTACCCTATAAGTGCGAAGGCAAAAGTCTGAGCAGACTTAGCGGGTGCTGAGGTTGATCTGAGTCTGCGCTGGGCGCACAACCACTTTGTTGGTTTTCTCGTGTCGCGGCTCGTATGCTATCAGATACATATGTGTCTTCACGAAGGTTCATCTAAATCTGACTTAATGAAGTACTAGAGGAACTATGCTTGGTGAATTCAAACACAGTGTTTAAAATATTCAATTTTCATTCTAATGTGTGAGAAACTTTGTAGCACGGTCGAAAACATATTCTTAAAACCAAAAGTAACTTAACAGTTTTTATTGAATATTTTTATTCCTGTTTTCAGGAAAGATGATTCAAGCAGTTGATTCCATTATCGAGTTATATGAGCTTATATTAAAAACGAACTATTTGCATTTTCTCTCAAATTCTTCAGTAAACCAGGGTTTTAGACACAGAACTTTAAATATCGTTGATTTTTCAGTAAAGTCGCCTGCAAAACATTTGGTCTTTTTAATCTGGTTAGCTATTGACAATAACTTAAAGTTCCTTCAAACTGAAATTGTCTCCCTTTGAATTAAGATAAAAATAGTAAATTGAGTCAATCTCCGATAACATTGGATGTTTTAACGGCGAATCGTTTTGGACCTCTTCGAGACAGTACGTGACAAGAATAGCTCATAAAAATTTTCATAATTGAAAAAGAAAAATGGCTGATAATTTATTTGTATAGATATACGCTGTAAATTTAAGTATATAATAAGTTTTCGAAACTATACAGATCCTCTTTCATTTTCAGATTACACCCCACCTCCTCGTACAGAGTCAATCTTTATCACTCTCCCATGTTTTAGTATTTATGTCAGTAGGGGTCAACTTTTAAATGGAGAAATTTGCTCCTAGAGGAGGAGCAAATTTCTTCATTTAAAAGTTGACCCTATCTCAAAGAGCTATCAAATAGGAATTCATGCAAATAAATATATAATTTTCGGAAAAGAGGCAGGGACGTTTATTAGAGCAGGGGCGTTTATTAGGATTAATATGGTATCTTCAACAATTGGAGCAAAGACTTTGCGGGTGCATATCTCAAGCATTTGAGACAAAGATTTTGCGGGTGCATATCTGAAGCATTTGAGACACAATGGAGAGCATATCAAATGATGTTATGTCAATACCTAACACTTGGGTATTTCATTGCATTAAATAATAAACGACACTTTGCTGAAAAGTTGGGTAATGAATTAATGCATGATAAATAGATACGTTGGTGACTCTATCTGGCCTCTGAACCTTGATGTGTGATAACTTTCATGAGAAATAAGTACATGCATAAATGAGCAGGGAATCTATTAAAAACTAGAGCAAGTGAGCAGGGGCTCACGAATACCCCCGACCAGCGCTGCCGCCTAATGACACTGAACATTAAAAACAAAAATCAGATACATATAAAATGCAAATTTTAAAGCCTGTGACCTTGTCCTTGGTTAGATTTTTGCCAGCTAGAAGTAAACTAGAATTACATAACAAATGGTTCCCTTGAAGGAGATCTGAGATATAAGACATATTAAAAAGCAGCACATTGATGCAAGTGTTTAAGAATGTGACCTTGACCTTATGTCAACAGCAGCAAAAAGATGATGTAAACTGTTGCACCCTAGAGGTAAACGAAGTCACATATCAAATAGAAGTTGGTGAAAATAAGCAAAGAATATAAACTTGACACAAAACTTTAACATTGGATAGCTTGAGTCTTTGACCTTGACCTTAACTCAAGGCACGTGTGGGGATGGTATAGAATAACTTTTTAGACCGACAACTCAACTCTCATCATACCACTAAACCCAACAAAGGATTTGAATGATATGAGATCTCGAAACCTTCAACTCAAAACAGATATAAAAATGTCTAATAGTCCATGACCTTGACATCTAGATCACAGCCATGTGTAAAATAAAACTCTGGACATTTAAAGCAAATTGAACACAGGGTTTGGATGATATAAGATCTTAAAGACTTTAACACAAAACTTAAAATGAAAGTCAAAGAGCGTGACCTTGACCTCTAGGTTACGGGCATGTGTGTAGATGGTAAAATATAAAACTTTGGACCAACATTTATCATCATGCAAAACATAAATCCAACGGAACAAAGGGTTTGAATTATAGATAGATCTTAAAAACTTTAACGTAAAACTTTAACGAGAAAAGTCAATGTCCATGACCTTGACCTCTAGATCACATGCATGGTTAGGGGTGGTACAGAATAAAACTTTTGACCATTATCTATCAACATGCCAAACATAACCCCAATCCAACACGGTTTGGATAATATAAGTTCTCAAAACTTTAACGCAAACTTTAACGCAAATGTTAACTTACGGACGGACGGACGGACCGATAAACGGACGGACATCGGACGAACGCTATATATCCCTCGTCATACTTCGTATGTCGCGGGTATAACAGAATTCAGCTGAAGGGGCTTTATAAACAAAATTCATCTGAAGAGGCTTTGTAGAAAGTGTGAATGCAATGGCTGATAAGGACCCAATCTAACTCTCTATTCGAACATATACCGGGGCCCCGGTAGCTCAATGGGTTAAGCGGTGGTCAGCTGATCTAGCGGTCCCAACCCACTGAGCTACCTGGCTCCTTTCTACATGTATGAGCAGATTGAACGATATCTACGACCGCAATCATGACAAAGACATGGTTCATCTGTGAAGCTAAAAAGGAGGAATGAATGAAACATACACCACAATTATAGGTTAAGAAATATGTCAATTAATGGAAATGCATCATAATTATGTCGACAAACGAATCCTATTAGTGACAATATAATATAACAAAATGCCGCCATATAAGCAAGCATTTGGGACTCTGGAAGCAAGGAATCTTGTTAGCAGAAGAAAAAAATAATAAAACGGAATTATTCTAGGTATTAGGACTGCAGTGCTTGGACAAACAGTGAAGACACGGATCAGACTGCTCCTACAAAGGAGCAGTCTGATCCGGGTCTTCTATGTTTGCCATTCCGCCATAATGTTTTGACATTGCCGGATGGTAAAACTTACTTTTTATTTATTTGTTTATCTTTTTTGTTACTTTACAATTATTTGCTAATTGTTCCAAAATTTAGGGAATCTGCGGTAGGAGCAAAAGGCAACTAGGAAATGGAAAAGTAATCAGCAAGTAATCAGCATTAATTTCCATCGCCTTTTTGACAAGAACATGCCGCTGACACGTATCGGCGGAAAGAAAGATACAAAATATGATGTTAGTGTCAAACAATACATGTTAGCAGCTTCCTAATTGGTTCCGGGCTTTGGAAAAGAAATCATCTGCGTGTCCATCAAAGTCGCGCGCAGACGTATGATTGGCAACAACGTGACTTTGCGAGATTTCGCGGGATTTGCAGGATTTTCGGAAGCATATTTGAAAACAAACAATGGGTGCAGCTCAAATGATGAACTAGGAATCCTTTTCAGCCAGACAACTTGACAGCAAATAGTTGTACTCGTAATTTGTTTAGAAAAGAGAGGCTGCGAGTATGAAAACTTTGTTTTGAACCTTCTTTTCTCGTTTCTGGAATATCTCAATGATTTACCGCCATTTTCACAAAAAGGGATAACATTTGCAACTTTTTGTTTGTTTCTCTGTCAAAACGAGTCTTCGCTTCATGAGCAAATTCTTATCTTTAAGAGTTGAACCCATTGCGAAGGGGAGCAAATATGGATATGGCACCAAGCGGGCACATGACGTTGAACTGCCGTCGCACTGACGTCGATGCGACGTAATCACGTCGCATCGACGTCACTGTGACATCATTTCGACGTCGTGTGCCCGCTGCGGCAGATTCATGGATAGTGCATCGTCAACTAAAAACTACCGTTTTTAGCTTATTTAAAAAATTTTGGGACATAACAACCATTTTCGAAATTCCATAAGTAGGCTATTATATATAACACACACTTGTAAAAAGAATGGCACCAGCCTTCAGTGATAAGTATATATAGCAACTAAACCTGAAGTTCCTTAAGTTTCCTACCTATGCTCATAGTATACTGTCTTCCTGATATTTTCAACAATTATTTAGCAGGGACACCTGACGCAACATTCAAATTTCTCCACATGTACACAGCACTGTAGAGCTACATTTTCCGTATCGGAGGTAGTCTCTCCGATCAAAACTATTGGCACCAGGGATACGGTTCCATAGTAGTGTCCCACAGACATGGATACCGGGGTGTATACACCTTCAGGCAAGTATAAACTAAATCCATCAAAGAATTATGAAATACACTCATTTGACCTATTCCGGTGGATTCACCTATTCCGGTGTATCCTGTTTCTTTCTCTGCAACGAAACAAGCTAGAAGCGAAACGATTTTTAGGTAATTACTTTCAACATTTATTTGTCAAACCCACATATATTAAGGATCTCATTTATCAATCAAAGATACGGAAAACTGAGTTTAAAAGTGGCTGGTAATGCATAGTTAACAAGAAAAATGACAGCTGTTTTCAGACCAACTGTGAAAATAGGGCCGGACAATATTTGTGTAAACAAATATGTCGTAAACCTATATGTCTGTCGATTGCTCATTTTATTAGCTATCTAAACCGATTAATATCAAAATGAAATAAAATCAGTTACTTAGGTTTATTGAAATTTTGATTTATTAGCTCATTTAGCCTATTCCGGCGGATAGTATATTTGGGTAATGTCTCTGAGTTCTGAAATCCATATTAGTTCTGCATTCTCGTCATGCAATTTGAATATGTAAGTAAAACTCCATAAGGCTTTATTTTGAATTGTCATTTATCATTGAATCCTGGATAAAAATGTCAAACATTGTACTTACGGGCACTGAACCACCGAAATAGTTTTTCAGCTAAGCCGTGGGTATAGTCAGATGTTTTAAATAATCAATTATGTCAAATAGACATTTGTTTGCATAAAATCGTCTTTCATCGAGCTAGTAATAATCCGACAGTTTACTTTTGGGGCGCTCCTCGGTGGTTCTTTCGATGTGTTGTAAAAAATATACAGATCCACCGGAATAGAAGAAGGTGCGTCGAAATAGGATAAAAGACAACTTCTGGTTGTCGTCAGATTTGCCTATCTTCCTCAAATAGTTTGTGATACCAAACAAAGTGCCTTAAACAAGAGACTTTTATTTATTTACTGACACAAATAAATTAAAAAATGACAGTGTATTTAGACTGTAGCGCACGGTCGACTGAAACGTGCGTCGGAATACATCAAATGACTGTAGTATGCCGTTAGAAAACTCTGACCCAACCCAAAGTTCCTTCATACATGACCTTGATTGCAAGCTTACTGAGTGGGGTTGGGTGGGACTAATAATAACTTTAGACTAATATTTCACAGCAATCCGAGTATCAACTGAATCGATCTTCGCATTGTAAAACTATGTTTAGAATATTTAACCAAATGATAAAATTTCTCAGCCCATAACCTTGACTTCAAGGTCATTCAGTGGGGCAAGGCTAGTATTTTGTAAAAACGCAAGCCAGTATGTTACACCAGTTCAAGTATAAACTGCATCTATCCCAAGCATTATGAAACAGTATGCCACTAGAAAACTTTAGCAAAACACAAAATTTCAAAGTCCGTGGCCTTGAGCTCCAGGTCACTGGGCGGGGAGGGGTGTTACTCTGTAAAACTTTGAACCAGTATCTAACTACAGTGCAAATTAAAAAGAAAAAGAAAAACTATCTATAAAGGATATAGGTATTTAAAATCTCTAACCAAAAATCCAATGTAGACGGCCCTACTAAACACTGCTAAGACACCACGACGACATAAAAAACAACAAAGACACCACAATGAGACACAAAGACACTAAAACTTGTGAAGAAAAAAATGTATTCATATGCTTTTCCTGATCTTTTAGGATATGGAACCTTAGCTGTAAACCTTATACTGAAAAGTTTGGGATGGCGATTTTTTTTTTTTTTTTTTTTTTTTTTTTATGAAACTGTATCTTATGAAATATGCACACATGAATTAAAACGCATATGCTATGCAGATGGAAGTTGTCTAAAAAATCTAATTATTAAATTATTGCATTTATTCCTGTTTCTAAATAGAACTATCATCATATAAATTTGGTGGAGAATGTATGTCAAAAAACGCTCAAATCGGGCTGTAAAAAACTACAAAGACACCATAAAGACACTGAAAATGATGTAAAATTATATTCATATCTTCTTTCTCATAGTTTCAGATGTATTTCCTTATATTAGAGATAATGGAGTGTAAGGGTAAAGTCGGGTAAATTCGGACAGCGGGTAAATTCGGACAGTGACAGTGTTTCCTTTATATGTCAGTTGTTTGGAATTAAAATTAATTGGGCAAACGGTGAAAATCCTGATGAGACTGCTCATTATGAGCCATCTCATTTGGATTTTCACTGTCTGCAATGGTATGTCCGAATTTACCCGCTGTCCGAGGTTACCCTACTCGACCCTAGTGTGTCTCTGTGTACCGACTGTTGTCTCTATGTATGACTGCTCGGCATTACAGCATTAAGGTGTCTGAGATGAGGGGGAATTCTATCAAATAAGTGATAACAAGAAATATCTTTTAAAAAAAGATAATCGGCTTAGATTAAATAGAAGTGTGTATTGTAAAATGTATAAGTCAGATACATGTAAGACATCGAATGTGCTGATCTGATTGTACGGATGCGCATGTTGATATGCATATTTGTTGTTGGGGTTGGGTTTCGATTTCGGAAATGCTGTTGAATTTTGATTGGGGTCTGTCTCTGTGTTGCACATAACAATGAGGATTGGTTTGCTGACCGCCCCACATCACATATAACCTTAAAAGTGTCGCAGTTCCAACACAACATCAACAACTAGGCCAGCAACAATTACTTAATTTTGTCTTCGATTTCTGTGTCGAGTTATTTTGTTGGTTTCACATTTTACATGATATAACAGGCGAAATGTTCTTTGGCAAAAGCGATTTGGACCGAAATATCTGGATTCATCACGACACGGTTTATCGGTCAACAGTCAAACGAAACTGAAAGTAGAAAGAGAAAGCGAAAGTAACTACTTACATCAAAATCCCGGATGTATTTATATTGGCTAATGAAATATACTTAAAACGTAGGTCAATAAATAGTAAGGTTATACGGCTAAAGCCGAAAAATAATGCACAAAGTAGTATAGCATTTTATAATATTAGAAGCCTTTGTGCACCCTTAGGGTGTCTTTGTGGTGTCTTAGCAGTGTTTAGTAGGACCCTTTGTAGACGACATCCCAAATTTTTAAGTCCATGACCTTAACTCCAATGTCACTGAGTGGGGATGGGATGGTACTCTGTAAAACTTTGGACGAATAACAGTGCAAGGATCAAACAATCCATCAGTCAAGGACATAAGCAAAACGTCACTGCGCGGGCTCAGTAAAACTTTGGATCAGTGTCTAACTACAGTTCAAGTATGAAAAGAATCCATCTCTGTGTTATGAAACTGAGTCTTAAATAGCTTTAATCTGAACATCCAGTGGGAATGCTAAATTTGACGCCAGGGTTACAACAATAGCCCTTCCTGAACTTTCGTTCCGGGGAGCTAAACAGGATTCATGTTAAAGGGGGACATGCCAAGCATTGTTATATATACCAAACAAAAAAAGAAACGCACAAAGTAAGATTTCACTGTTTAATTTACCTTTTAACGCATGATTAGAAAATGTCTATAAATCCGTATTTCTAATCAAATCTCGTTCAACCTTCATCATGGCGTAGACGAGTATCAGTACCTTCCATATGTATGAAAAATAAGCATTAATGAAATCGTTGACAGTGATTTCCATATGTTTGTTCAAGCTTACTGTCTGCATGGACTGTAGAATGTAAATGTGTATTTGGGTAGTGTAAGTGAGTTTTGCTTGTGTTTTAAACGTAAAAACACGTCAGCAAATAGTCGCTGCTTTAATCAAGAATGGAATGCGATTCCTCAGCATTCGATCTGGACTATCATCAGTTCTATGCGCGGGAGATGTATAGCATGCATACGAACCAAGGGAGGGACCTCTTATTGAAAACTGTGACATTGAAAACTGACCCCTGCCTTGTTCAGAGACCCGTCACAGAGTACTGAATAGACACAATTAAATCAAATTTTCGGGATAAACTGTCCGATAGTCTACCTCTAACATTACATGAATTATTTTCTTAAATTCTATGCAATTTGAAGAAAATACCAAAATATTACTATGTGCGTTTCTTTTTTTGTTTGGTATATAAAGGGCGCATTTACATTGTCCTGTTTCACATACATGTCGGAGGGTATTCTTATTACTATTGAAAGGAAACAAATCCTTCAGGAAGCCTTCAAGTCAAAATTCAAAAAAATTCTGACAGAGCTCCAACTTTTCCCTGACCATCCGCTAGATTTCTTAGACCACTGAACAGCGCTGTACTATCTGCAGCATTCATTGCATCGATCTATATTATGCATTATTTGTAACAGCAAATACAGTTTAAAGAGTCTGGTGGCAACAACCCTAAAAGCTGAAGCAGTTTTGGGTTTCAACCCTGAGTTTTAAAACTCCCTAGTTCCAAACTTTCCGTTTGACCCGTTTCAGGAAAGCCATGAAGGGTAAATAACTCTAAAACATGTAATTCTCCCTATATCTACAGTTTGTTTCCCTTGATGGACGCCCGAGCTTACTTAACATTATTATAATAGGAGGTGCCATCTTCAATATTTCGGGATCAGGAAAAACAAACAGAGACTGCATAATGAATTTTATTTTCATGGTCTTGCCTATTTCATTAACAGAGCTCTAGATAAGAGGGAGTATATGGTGATAATTAAGGATAATTTTTGTTATTTCTGCATAAAAACATATGTTGTGACACCTCAACTGAACCGTCTCGACGAGACAGTTCATATGAGGGGTCACAACATATGGTTTGAATGAGAAATATGAAAAACTATCGCTCAATTATCATCAAATACCCCTCTTATATGGAGCTCTGTTTAATCAGGTCAATCATCTTTTACAGACAATCTCTTCAAGTTCACACACACCTCTTAAGGTAAATAGGTACATCCCAATGTTTGTCTACCATTATGTCAAAGGGAGACAACTTTTGTGACCGTCTGTTTGCTTCCTTGGCAACGCAATCCCTCGGGGAGCAAACTCTTTCCTTTAAAAGTTGAAACCTATACAGAGCTCTAGATAAGAGGGGTATTTGATGATAATTGAGCAATAATTTTTCTTATTTCTCAATCAACCGTATGTTGTGACCCCTCATCTGAACCGTCTTGTCCAGACGGTTCAGATGAGGGGTCACAACATATGTTTTTATGCAGAAACAACAATATACTCCAAATACTCCCTCTTATTTCCAGCTCTGCAGGCTATAGAGAAGGAAAATGGATGAGTAGCAAATGGAAAAGTAGCTTTCCATAAAGCTCAGAAGCGATGGTAGTATAGTGGATAAGGCACCAGACTTCCGATCTAGGGGTCATAGGTTTGATCCCCCGCTTCTCCGTCTTTTGGAAGAGACTTTAAAATGAGGTCCCATCTCTGTATGACCTTTGTGTTGGTGGGATGTAAAACTTAAGTTCATTCAATTCCCTGAAGGTATATCCATTACACCCTAAGTACTGAAACAGACAAACCTTCAGCAAACCATGATAAAACTGCTCTAAGAAGAACAGTCTGATTTTACACAACTTCATATAAGAAGGGGTAACAGGGATAATTAAGGGATAATTTTCCTTATTTTATTTTAATTTTTTGCATAAAAATGTAAGTTTTGGCACTTCATAAGACTCGTCCCACTGAGAAGATTCTAATGAGGGATTGCAACATATTTTTCTTTGAGAAAATAAGAAAACATAATCTCTAAATTATCCTTTAAACTCCATCTTATCTTGAGCTCTGTAGATAAGGTTTCACACTGTTTTGCAAAAAGAAAGTAGGTTTTGTACCTCAAGAGGGCTTGTCTAACATTGAAGATGAATAAGTAATTACACAAATTAGTACCCCAAAGACCTGAGGTCATATTTATAAAACACTTAAATCATTGCTATGCTGTTGCTAAGGCTAAATTTCTATCAAGGAGATTCCCTACAAGTATGAAATTTGCTCTTTTTCAGACTGTTCCTCTAGAGCAAATTTCGTAGCTGTAGGGAATCTCCTTCACAGAAATTTAGCCTTAGCAACAGCATAGCAACCACTTAAGTTGTTTTATAAATGAGACCCCTGGACCTGAAGCAGTTGAGCAAACAGCGTAGACTCACATCAGACTAATCCTGATGGAGCAGTCTGATCAGTGCCTACACTGTTCGTCATTCCGGTTGCACTGACAATTTATGATAAAGGCAATAACTCGTTATGCCACCCCAATATAAAGGTTAATGGTGTTGGTAATAGAGTATGCTTTTGGGGTAAACGCCTCTGTAATCTTCACATTTTCTTCATAGTTTTTCAGCAAAAATATAAGCACACTTGATTTTTGGGGTACTAGATGACCTAATAAATCTCTGAATAACAATGCTTTGAATAATAATGCTCCTAAATCATCTGAGCATGTCTGTAACTTCTGTTATTTGATTGATCATGAAAGTTTATAACTTATTTTGAAATATCAATGGTAAAAATACATCTGTTAGTTCTAAACAACAACTCGTCTATATTATACATTCATTTTATAAAGAAAATCCTGCATAATGCTTTTCAAAGACTAAATTTCTTGAAAATTCTAAAAATGCATACAGAATACAAAAACAGTAAAAATTTATGCTCTACAATAGTGTAAAATAATTACAAATTAATTACATAGTCATTCAATGCTATGAAATCAAAATCATTGAGTCACTTTTCTTAAGTAATGACCAATTACAAAAAAATTCAGTGAACATATTGTATTACTACAGCAAGTGAGCAGGAGCTCATGTATACCCTCAACCAGTGCCACTGCCTAATAATGAAAGCATGCTTTACCACAACACTACAATGCAAATGCTATACAAGTACAAAATTCAAAGTCTGTGACCTTGACCTATGTCAGCAGCATCCATATGTGTAAACAAGTATGAAACAAACTTAGTCATGTATCATTAGGCTCCATTCAAGTATATTAGAACACAAAACTATACAACAAATTGCTAAGTCCTATTTGTTGACCCCTCCTGGCCCAACCCATGAGCCTGACCCTGCAGCTTAGTATTCCAGATTAAAAGTAATGCTATAAAAATATGAACCAAATATGGAAGAAATCTTCAATGCAGTTATAGAGATAAGAGCAATCAAATAGGTTTAACGCAAAAGTTTGACATAATGAAAATGCCTAAGTCCTATTTTCTGACCCTAGGCCCCACCCTGGGGCCTGAACCAGTAGCTAAGATAGTTTACATCAAAGGTAATGATATAGAGATATCAAATAACCAAATATGAAAAGGATCTGAAATGTAGTTACAGAAATATGACCTATCAGAAAATGGTTTAACACAAAACTTTGACGTAAAGTTGATGATCGGATGAATGAACAAACAAATGAATGAATGGACGAACGAGCAGACGAACAGACAAAATGACAAAAACTATATATCAGGGTTAGTGGTTCAAATCTGAGAGGCCAAAATGTCCTGGGAAAAAATTACCGCCACTGAGAAAGAACTAAAAAATGAAAATGGCAGAGTTGCTTCCCATGAAATTGTATCCAACCACCTTATATACCAGACCATAAAAAATATCCTAACATTTAACATGAATGGGTAGTTTCAAGGGAAGTAACTCTTTCATATTCATCTTTACCTCCCTTCTCAATAGGCGCCAACACTTAAAGGAAAGAATTTGCTCCTAGTGGAGCAAATTCTTTCCTATAAGAGTTGACCCACTGGAAAGGCTTCATCATCTAGGGAAGCAAACAGAAACACACAAAAGTTGTTCCCCTTTGTAAAAATGACAGAAAACAGGGAGGTATAAGCATACATCTTATTGGTTGCCATTTTCATGAAGAAAATAACTTCAGAGTTCTGTGGTAACGAAATAACTTCAGAGTTCCCTGGTAACTGAATCCCTTCTTAAAGTGAACTTACTGAACATTTTGCTCTCACAAGGATTTAAACGTAGAAAGAATGCATATAATTCCATGTCGGACTGACCTGGCTTCCAGGTGTATCCATACATCTACCCACATTCAGGCTGATCTGGAGCACTGCAGTTCAAGGTAGAAATCAAATGAACTGAACTGTATATTAGTTATACAGTTAAGTTCCAACCCACGTCATGATGCTGAATCAACGTTTATTCAATGTTAAATCAGCACTGTGTGCCTGCTAGGAAAGAAATATATGACAAGAATTCCACAGAACGCTATGTCGCACTGCTTTGCGGCTTCACATTAAGAACTCAATCAAAGCATCAGTTTGACACCTATTTGATCAAAATCCAATAAGTAGTTCCTGAGTTATTGTCTGTTTCATATTTTTGGCTATTTTTAGTAACAGCAGATGGCAGCCATTTTGGATGGTCAATTTGCAAAAAAAAAATGAAATAGCTACATGCAAGGAATATTCTGACACAAAGCTGTTCCAAATTCATTCAAAAGTTCTTGAGAATTGTCAATTTTCATGTTTTTGCTATTTTTAGTACTGGCAGCGGACTGACATCTTGGGTTGCACAATCACAGAAATTTGAAAGAACTCCATTAGCAGACCATACTGACTGAATTTGACTAAAATCTGTTCAGCGTTTCTCGAGATATTGAGATTTAAGCTAAATAGGTCTTGTAAACGGAAAGTAGGTCACTGTGACCTTATTCCACTACAGAAATTTTTCATTTTGATAATTCTGAAAACCATAGTCCTACAACTGGTCCATGCAAAATTTCAGCCAAATATACCTGGTGGTATGGGAGAAAAAGTTGATTTTATTGGTTTTGCTATTTTTAGTAACTGCTGCCATCTTAGATTCTCAACAAGGCTGAATTTTCCCATTTTAAAGCCCGGTAGTCTGATCATGCTGCATGTGAAATTTGAAATTCATGGGTGCAGTCATTTAAGAGAAAAAGTCATTTGAATGGACTTAAATGCTAGGGTCGACGTAAATCATTTCAGGGTCGACATAAATTATTTTAGGGTCAACGTAAATTGCAAAAGGCCATTGTGACTTAATTCCACTACAGATTTTTTCATGTTCATAATTCTAAAAACCAAGGTCTCATTAATGCTCAATGCCAAATTTCAGCCAAATATACCAAGTGGTTGTGAAGAACAAGATGATTTTATTGGTTTTGCTATTTTTAGTAATGGCCGCTGTCATGGATTCTCGACCAGGCTGAGTTTTACCATTCAGAAGCCCTGTAGTCTGATCATACTGAAAGTGAAATTTGAGAACCATGGGTGCAATGGTTTTAGAGAACTAGTCATTTGAATGGACTTAAATGCTAGGGCCGACGTAAATTGTGAACGGACCAACGGACGGAAAACCAGACGCCTATATCGCACCTTGCTAAATTAGGTGTGAAAAAACCGGATTCAGTTGCACTGTAAAATTATGTTGCATTTAATTTGGCAAAGGTACATTTATTAAAAGCTGACAGACAAATAATAAGCTTCTGGGAAATAAGATGGTCTAACCAATTTTGGAAAATGAGAGGCCTCATAAAAAGTCAACTTTATAACTGGAATTCCATCCCCTGCTATTGAACAGCTCCCTACTGGCTGATTTCTATTCAAAGGCAAAGCTTGAAAAACTACTGGAACTGATATATCAGCACTGAAGATAAGAAGGGGTAATAGGGGTAATTTAGGGATAATTTTCGTTCTTTCTCCATAAAAATACATTGTGACCTCTCATTAGAACCGTCTCCCTGAGACAGTTCTAATGAGGGGTCACAACATATGTTTTTATTGAGAAATAAGAAAAATTATCACTGAATTATCCCTGTTTAATAAACTTTCTTATCTAGAACTCTGTATATAAAACTTAAAATCATGAAAAATGTGACTAACTCTGCAATGCTCAGCAGTTCCAAGTGAAGTTCTAAGTAATTGTACAGTGTCGTTCACTCAGATTTTCAAGTTTCCCTCCTCATACTGGACAGACCAGACCTATGTTGCTGCAGGTAAACGTTGCTGTTTGTAGTGTATTTTCATATGTTTCTGTAAGTTACATTTCACAGTACATCTGTATGTACATAGTGTGCATTCATATGGCTTTAGCCCTGAGTGCAGCAACGAATGATTCTTAAGGTGCTCCAGCTTATAAAACCCCTTGCCACATACTTCACATATCTGAACTCTTTCCTGGGAATGAATCTTCCTATGTTCCCTCATGTACTTCTTTGTCTTAAATGGTTTGGAGCATATATCGCAAGGCCACAACTTTTCAGTAAGGTGAGTTCTTGCATGCGCTTTCAAATCATGTTCAGATTTAAACCTCTTAGGGCACTGTGAACATAAAGCCATTTTCTCATTTTCTTGGATATGACCATATTTTAGATGTCGTATCAGGCATGGACGGATTTTGAATAGTTTGCCACAAATATAGCACATATATGGATTCAGGTGCTGGTGATTTTGCTGAATGTGTAGATTTAATGTGTGCCTCCTGCTGTAGCGCCCATCACATAGATGGCAAGCATAAGGCCTGTCTTTGGTGTGGTATTTTCGATGACCTGCCATCTCACTGCGGACCATAAATCTTTTGTTGCATATGTCACATTCATGGAAACACTTTCCGTCTGTCTCAAACCTATGCCTGATAAATTTTATTTTGTTTTTAAACAGCAGGAAGCAATTACTGCAATAGAAGCCATTATAATCTGCACTGAAAAAATCTGAATCCAGATCAGCAGGCTGGCTGAGAGGCTTCATATAGTGTCCATAATGAACATCTGTGAAAGACTTCTCAGGTTCACGCTTTATATTCTCATCCCAAACTTTCAGCATCTCTTTAAAATCAGCCATAGAATGCAGTGCTTGCCTCCTTTGTTTGTTTATCAACTTTGTTTCTGCCACCTCTTCATCTAGTTTCTCTCTATCTGGCTTCTCGTCAATATCTGACTCTCTGTCATTATCTGACTCTTCATTATCTGACTTTTCAACAGTAATTTTTTGCTGCTTTTTCACCTTCTTCTTTTTCACACCTTTCTTACCTCTTGCTTTCAACTGCTTTCCTCTCTTCAGGTTCTTTACTCTTCTGTCTTTGACATGAGCTTCTTTTTTACATTTACTTTCTTTTTCATCTCTCACTTCTTTACCATCTTTCACTTCTTTTTCATCTATCACTTCTTTAGCATCTTTCACTTCTTTTTCATCTATCACTTCTTTACCATCTTTCACTTCTTTTTCATCTTTCACTTTAACATCTTTACTTTCTTTTTCACCTCTCACTTCTTTAACATCTTTCACTTCTTTTTCATCTTTAACTTCTTTTTTGTCTTTCATGTAAGTTTTATCTCTAACTTTGCTTTTGACAGCTTTCTTTGGTCTTCCTCTTTTTCTTTCAATTACATCATTAGTGGGGTCAGCTTTTTTGGCCTCCTTTACCTGATCAACCTCAGCTTTCATGAAGGGGTCTTCTTTTAGATCATCGAATTCCCCAATTGTTGACAGCTTTATTTTTTCTTCTATATCTAGACCATCATCATTCAGGTATTCCCGTTCAAGGACTTTATTATGAATTGCTGCAAGGCCAGTTTCAGGGTGACTGATTTCATTTGTTCTTGTTTCATTAAGTCCATTGCCTATTAAAGCATTAAAGTCTTTTTCAACATTCTTTCTATTCAGTCCTACTGACATATCAATGTAGCCATGGTCAGCAGTATCTGTACCTTTATCAGTCTCATCGGCTTCCTCTATTTCATTACTACCGGTAATCACGAAAGCACTGCCATCTTCCATGAGCTCAACTTTGACATTTCCAGAACTGCCATTCTCTACAGCTTGAGATGTTTGTATCAACTCAGTATAAAGATGTTCTCCATCATAGTCTGTTGTATCGTTGTCAGAATCGTGAGCACTCTGAACAACCTGAACCTCAAAGTAGTTCACTGTTGCGTTTGCTGGATCATCTAGATTCTCCTCTTCAGAGACTGTTGTTTTGGAATGTACAGACAATTTTCTAATCTCCTCAGACAGATCTGAAAATAAAGACTTTCGTAGTAACCAGAGCTCCAGATAAGAGAGGGTATTGAGGATAATTCTAAGATAATTTTTCTTATCTATCAACGAAAACATATGTTGTGACCCCTCATTAGAACCGTCTCGCCTAGACGGTTCTAATGATGGGTCACAATATATGCTTTTATGGAAAAATATGGAAAATTATCCCTAAATTATCCCTGTTACCCCTTCTTATCTGGAGCACTGGTAACTATTCCATAATGACCCAAATAATCTGGCAAAAGTCAGTGCTCCAGATAAGAGGAATATTTGAGGATAATTCTGAGATAGTTTATCTTATTTCTCAATCAATAGATATGCTTGACCCCTCTTCAGAAATGCATGATTTTATGGAGAAATATGGAAAATCATCCCTTAATTATCCTGTTGCTCCTCCTTGCCTGGAGCTCTAGAATGGATCTGAACAGAGTAATTCCAATTCAGACTGCTCCTGCAGCCTGATCTGGGTCTGCATAGTTTGCCATTTCACCAACAAGAACTATGTTGCTGGATTTGTTCTGATTTCGAGAATATTATAGTAATTCACTATTAAGAAGTCTGTTCACTTTGGACAAACATGGGTTATAAGACTTATCTGGGCCTTGTTGTTCAAAACCAAAGATGCTGTGAATTTACTACATGTTACACTTTCATATATTCTGTACGCAAAAGCATTGACATATTTTTCTGAAAAATTATGCTCCACCCATATTTGCAGCAAAAAATATTAGCAAATATGATTTTATGTACAAACAAATTCTTGACTATAAACTTTGATAAGCTAACAACACTTTGAACAACCAGGGCCAGATGCTTTAAGCACCTTATCCTTAAAGTGTCAACAAATACATGTTTGCAAAATTTATAAAAACTAGACAATCACTAAAGGTGATGAATGCCCCCGCCATATGCCTCACTAGATGAGTATTGTGTAAAAACATATTTGTGTGAAGTTACATCAAAATCTGTCAATAAATAAAGGTGCCAGAGGGATGACTGAGTTTTTCTTAAAAATAGCAACTGTGACCTTGACCTTGGAACTACAACCCTGAAAGGTTAACTTGTCCAAGATATTGTCATACTTAATATTTGTGTGAAGTTCTATCAAAATCAGTTAATAAATAAAGGCCCTAGAACTATGACAAAGATTTACATATACCTATAATAGCATCTGTGACCTTGACCTGGGCCTACAATGCTGAAACGTAAATTTGTCCCAGATATTGTCAAGCTAAATATTTGTGTCAAGTTATGCCAAAATCGTTCCAGAGGGATGACAGCGTATTTTCTAACAATAGCAAATGTGACCTTGACCTTTACCCTGAAATTCTGGATCACGAACTCGTCCAAGATATTGTCACACTAAACATTTGGGTGAATTTACATCAAAATTGTCAATGAATAGAGGAGTAGAGGAATGATAAAGCTTTTTTCTAAAAATAGCAACTGTGACCTTGACCTTGGACCTGCGGTGCTGAAACGGTAATTTATTCAAGATATTGTTATACTTAACATTTATGTGAAGTTACATCAAAATCGATCTATAAATGAAAGCGCTGGAGCAATGCCCTAGTTTTTCTGAAAATAGCAACTGTGACCTTGACCTTCATTCTACCAACCTGAAACGCAAAGTTGTTCGAGGTACTGTCATACCCAATAAAGCTGTGATGTAATACCAAAATTGGTTAATAAATGAGGCTGCTAGAGCGACGATAAAAGGTGAGATTGTATTTAAGCTATGGAAATATGGTCAAAATATGTATGTTATTCAAGGGGAGATAATTCTGCAATAAAGACCTGACTGAAAATTCTGTTTCCTTAATGCACATGTTCAATGCATGTCTGAACTGTGTTGCAAGTTTCAAATCCCTACATCAAATACTGTAGAAGGAGTTGAAGAGACAAGAACAGTACTACAAAAAATGAAATATGGTCAAAATATGCATGTCATTCAAGGGGATGTAATTCTGCCATAATGACCTGGATCAAAGTTCTGTTTCCTTTATGTACATGTTCAATGCATGTCTGAACTGTGTTACAAGTTTCAAATCCCTACATCAAATACAATTGGAGGAGTTGCAGAGACAAGAACAGTACTACAAATGTGAAATATGGTCATAATATGTATATTATTCAAGGGGACATAATTCTGCAATAAAGATCTTAATCAAAGTTATGTTTCCTTTATGCACATGTTCAATGCATGTCTGAACTGTGTTGCAAGTTTCAACTCCCTGCATCGAATACTGTAGGAGGAGTTGCGGAGACAAGAACAGTACTACAAAGTGTGACGGACGGACGTACGGACGGACGGACGTATGCACGGACGGACAAGGGCAAAACTATATGCCCCTCCCCACTTCATGGCGGGGACATAAAAATGCTTTGTCCATGCATGCCAATTTTGTACACGCCGTAGCATATTGAAAATTCAAAAAATAGAAGGCAAACAGAGCAGATTTAGATGAGGTGGCTCATAACCAGCTGCCTCATCTGAAGGGAGTAAGTGAACTTGTGTTTAATGTCCCACCAACATACAGGTGATACAAAGATGGGACCTCAGTTTTTAAATTCTCATCCAAAAGACTGAAGCAGCAGAAAAATCAAACCTGCGACCCCTGGATTGGTAGTCTTATCATGCCATATCCACTACACTACGGCTGCTTCTGCCTCATCTGGAATCTATGCTGTTTGCTCATTTAACTATTTTAGTTTTTAGCTCTTTAGGTGTAAACACTTTGCGTACATGTACTTACCCTAATGTGCTTAAGTATTGGGACACATAAAATAATTACTTTAATGGACTCTTTCATCTTCAAAATGGGACAAGATTTAGTGCATTTTGTGATATGAGGGTCTATCATGGAAAAACTTGATCCAATGACGGACATTGTTGACCCTGAACAGACTGCATTTTGTGGTATCAGGGTCTATCATGGAAAAAGTTGATCAAATTACAAACATTGCAGACCCTGATAAGAAGACTCCACCACTAGGGAGCAGAGTGATCTGGTCTACACGGTTTGCTTAGGCAGTCTGTCTATAATTACTTTCAAATGGCATGTTTTAATATACGGTATTAATCCTATTAAATGTCCCAGGGGCATTGCAATTTATGAAAAGTGGGTGGAGAGTGGGGAGCCATTTAGCACCTAAACTGTAGTAAATCAGCGACTGTGAACAGGTCTATGATAAGCAATTTAGTGGTTAAGGGTACACTTTCAAGGAAGCAACTCTACTTTTTTGTCTCCCTTCTCAGTAGGTGTCCACTCTTAAAGAGGAGCAAATTCTTTCCTAAGTTTCTTTTAAGAGTAGATGCCATTTCAAAGAGCTACCTTATCCAGAGAGGCAAACAGGAAGTCATGCAAGTTAATACAATATTATTTTTGAAAAAGAGGCAGGGGCTGTATTACAACAGGGGTGTTTATTAGGACTGATAAGGTATACATATATTACGATTTTTTTACCTAAAACTAGTGCAGCCTATGATCCTATGTATATCTAAATAAATAGTTCCCTCAGTTGTAAAGGCCAAGTGTATCTATCGCATGAAATTTAAATTTTTATGCCTGCCACCCCTGCAGCAACTCTGGAGCAAACCAAAGGCTCTTTCATGTCAGCCATATACTGTATCATACAAGCCAACATGAGAGTAATCATGCCATGTGGTTAAACCACAAAAGTCAAGACTCAGCCTACAGAAGAATCTAAGAGAAAAGTTTCCCTAAACTGGCTAACTTACATGTATATGAAGGAGTAGCTAAATTGTACAAAATATAAAATGTGGACCAAAACTCCTCCTTGAACTGATGTAAAACCTCTTATTCTTTGAGAGCTCTAGGTTGATCTCTAACAGTCCAATTAAATAGTTTTCTATTTTATTCACATACCGTGTTAATCCTAATAAATGCCCCTCCTCTAATAAGGGTCTCCTGCCTCTTTTTCCAAAAATAATGCCGTATTAACTTGCATGAATTCCTGTTTGCTGCTTTACCTTTCATAGCTCTTCGAAATACTACCTACTTAAATGAAAGAATTTGCTCCTACAGGAGCTGTGAAAAACAGTAAAAAGTTAAAAGTAGTAGAGATGCTTCCTCTGAAAATATACCCATTCACCTGAATACTGTTTATCAGAGGTATTTTGAAATTGGCTGATTCCTACACTTGAGGCTCACAGAAGGTTTCGGTAAAATTTTGAAATAGACTAACTTTTGTGTGTTTGTGTGTTTTCTAAAAAGATGTTGTACATTATCAACATATGAATTCTAAAGTTTTCCTTTGTACTGTTTTCCATATGCTTTCAGTCACATGTTTATTTAATACTAGACAACCACATGAGTTGTTGATTGATAGATTTGTTGCTTAACGTCCACGGTAAACAGCTATGGTCACGTCGGGACGGTCAGTTAACCTAACCACACTATTCCTGGGCAGGCTTAGACCTCCTAAGCGGTTAACCAGTACTAAGTGCACATACTTTCGCCCACAAGAGTTGTGTGTGACATAAAAGGCCTCCTAAAAATGTCTACCTTCCAGTTGGTAATTCCATCCCCTGTCATTGAAAAGCTCCCTAATGGCTGATTCCTGTTCTACCGTCACATACAGAGCAATCAGATGACAGGTCAGAGTCTTCGCTTCCATCTTCAACAACACATGCTACTTGAAAACCATCTGAGTCAGCTTAACTGCAAGAACAAACAGAAGTACATAGAAAACTACAGATAATATACTTGTACACTTCTGTATTCTTGTCCCACTCTACTTAGAAGCCCTGGTAGCTATGTAGATTAAGTGCTGGCCTGCTGATCTAGAGGTCCTGGGTTTGAGACTTACTGGAGGTGGGAACCTTTCAATCGTAAATGAGATTTTGTTGCACACAGCCTTTCATTATCACTCACACATCATCCTGATATGACTGAAATACTGTTAAAATAGGATGTAAAGTCACAAGTCATCCTTCCATCCCATTCTACCTGTGTATTTTTACAGCAGAGTAAATGAAGATAAGCCTTACAGCAACAGATTTTTCTAAGCAAGTTCATAGCCATTTCTACATCTGTATATTCAATCAACAATTCTGTTGTAACATTTTTAAAACATATTCTTTATCATATGACGTTGCTGTTTTTCAGTGGATAACGTTGTGCCATAAAAAGTCGTATGACCATACATATATGAACATACATGTAATAAGATTTTGGCACATACATGTAATGTCATTGACAACAACCATGTCAACAATGTGTTCTTCTTGAAATAATGTTCATTTTGAAAGCTATAAAATTCCCCCTTACAGGGTTATATAATAAACAGAAGCTTAAACCTGTGGTCATTTCATGTGATTTATGAAACTCGCAAAAGGTTTGTTTCATAAATTTCATATGAAATGACCACTCCTGTACGATCTTCTATGTACAGTCGAACCTGCTTATGTGGTCACCTCTATTAAGGGATCACCTGCCTTTAGCAGCCACCTTTTCCAGGTCCCTTGAGCCAAAATACATGTACAGTGGAAATGAATCTGTATTAAGAAGTCACCTGTCTTAAGCAGCCAGTTTTTGGGCTTCCCTTGGATGACCCCTTAAGACAGGTTTGACTGTATTACAAATTACATCAAGATAGATGTGCCTCAGCACTGTAAACCTGGAGCTCTATGGTTACTCACAAAAAATGTCTAACCAGGATCTGTATTTTGTGCAAACACAGCGGGGATTCAAATCAAGTTTGATAATAGGCCAAATCAATCAATAACACTTGGTTTACTCGGTGGAAAATGCTGTATGTAAGATCACACCATTTGGAAATGCTGTATATTATTTTGTGAAAACAATAGAGGGTACATTTAAAACTAGACAAAGTGAGCAGGGGCTCATGAATACCCAAGACCAGTACCATTGCCTAATGAAAACACCATCTTACAAAACCAACCCCAATCTATGATATGAATCTGTAAGTAAGCCCATCAAAAATCAAAATATTCCACCAAAGAATACAAACTTAACACAAATATCAAAGAATAGGAACTTAGCACAAAACTCCAATGCTGATTTATCTTGACCTTTATGTGACCTTGACCTTGGTCAGCAATGCCAACTAATCTGCATGAAGCTAGAAAAACATTGTTACAAACATGTACCTTATGTGTCTATCAAAGAATATTGGAAATGAAGGCTAAGAATATAACTTTAATGCAAAAGTCAGTGACCCTGACCTAAGTTCAGCAGCAGCAACTTGTTGTTTTCTTGTTTTACGTCCATGGTAAACAGCTATGTCATGTCAGGACAGTCAGTTACCCTGACCACACTATTCCTGGGCAGGCTTAGACCTCCCAAGTGGTTAACCAGTACTAAGTGCACAAGCTTTCGCCAGTAACTGACAACTGCCCTGCTTGAATCAGCTGAAGGAGAAACGGAAGGAGAAAGACGGGTATCAAACCCAGGACCTCTGGCTCTTGAGTCAGATGCCCCAGCCCTGGATCCAGGGGGTGGGCTTTGGGGATTGAGCCCCGCCAACTGGGCCTTGTGAAATTAAAATATATGTTGTAACACCTCATTAGAATCACCTCGGCAAGGCGATTCTAATGAGATATCACAACATATATTTCAAGGCAAAAAAAAAAATATATATACATATATTAGCAAAAGCTCTCATCAAATTGATTCCTAATAATATGATATATTTTCAAGCCCCACTCCTACCACCCCCTTCCTCCACACATATACCTTGTCACCTCCAATCCACAACAGTTATCCAGAGCCCCACCAGTACGTGGTGGTCTGGATCCGGTCCTGTGCCCTACCGACTGTGCTAAGCGGCCTAGCCAGATATGCATGAAACTGTGAGTAAACCGTCTCAAGTATCACAAAGTTTCATCAAAGGATATTGAAACATAAACAAAGAATATAAACTTAAAGCGAAACTTTCATGCAAATGTTTTCTAACTTTCAAGTCTGTGACTTTGACCTTTGGTTAGCAGCGGCACCCAGATGAAGTCAACTACTCTGTATGAACATGATGAATGAAGAGGTAACCGCATCAAATATGAAAATATTCCATCAAAGGATACTGGAAATACGCAAGAATATAAACTTAAAGCAAAACTTAAATGCAAATTAATTTATGTTTAAGTCTGTGGCCTTCAACTTAGGTCAGCAGCAGCATCCAGAGGATGCCAAATAATCTGCCTGAATCCAAAAAAATGTAGCCTCATGACATACCAACAGGTTCCTGAGGATATTGGGAATTTAAGCACATAATAAAATCTTAATGCAAAGATTTAATGCAAATATTAACTGGTGGATGGACAAATGGACGGTGGGACAGAGGGACGAAATGAAAGGCAATAAATACATTCCCCTAGACTACATTGTGAGTATAACCAAGCAATCATAACCAAACTTTCTTAATATGATTATAACTACAAGCTCTCAGGCAAGTTTGATAATGGGCCAAAGGAGATTATTTACACCAGAATTAGTGTCCCTTACTAGCTGCTATGGCCAGTATGTTCACAAACTATTGTAAATGCTTACACAAACTCTAGAAAATAAAATGATTCTGCTTAAATGACCATTTACAACTGCAATATTTTCTAAGCATTGGACATCTTTGAATGCCCTCTACATCTAGATACCTGACCTTGGTATAATCCAATCTCAAAGGTCATCTCAAAATAATTAGTATTATCAGTAACAGTCTAGAATTCTATTTCTATTCTATCCCATAACCTTACAAGGTCATTGGGGCACCATAGATGACGTCGAAACAATCCCTTTCCACCTTGTTCTAAACTGAGCGAGACCCCATCAACAGTCCAAACTATCAGCATTGCAGAGAAACTATGCAGCTGAAGTTATCATCCCAACTTGGATTGAACTTCCTTGATGCTCATACCTTACTCAGTAATGAAGAGCACCCAGAGCTACCGGACTGGAAAGAAACCATCAGATGGGAGGTTGCAGCCTTCATTGAGGCTACGGGTCGTTTCAGAGAGAAGATCCCAGACCAACCTCCACCAAAACCTTGATCGATCAATCCACATCTTGTATTTCCAAAGTACAGTTGAGTCTAGTTACATTTGTGGAAATACACCTACACGCCAGGCCAGCAGTACAGTTGAGAACACCTGAGCCGACGAGGCCGTGGATTGAGGACCGCATGGTGAAACTTCAGGATACAGATTGTTTAGAGTGTTGGGCAAGGAGTTGGGGCATGAGATTCCAAAAGGTCAAATGCAATATAATGCAGATTACAAGGAAACAGATCAAGAAGATCAATGTAAAGTAAAACTCACCCATTACTTTAGACTGTATGGAACAGAGCCGCAAACTTGTCTCAGCCGGTAGAATTCTCATCTGGAGCTCCAGAGATAGAAAGCCCGTCTTCCCGCTACGACGTCAAAGTAAGTAAGAGAGCGCTTCTGCAGTCACGTGCAGCGAAATTAGCGCCATCTAAATGCCGAACCAAATCGACCAGTAACTGACCGCAATGGACAATCCGTCGGACATGGCGCACCACTACACTCCTCCCCATTTTATGAAGAAAGATCTGACGACTTCTTGGACGTTCTCAGTATCAGTAGAACACCTGGTATGCAGTGAAGCTCCCAGTGTTTAGCTGATGTTGGCAGCGTGTCGTACACTATTCAAGAAACATCTGACATGCAGAAGGCGCTATTAGTTGTATCGTAGCTGACTGGCGGTTCCTGATACATCTGACGTGCAGAAGAAGCTATCAGTTGTATCATAGTTGATTGACGATTCCTGATACATCTGACGTGCAAAAGAAGCTATCAGTAGTATCGTAGCTGACTGTAGGGTGTGACTTCTGGATACATCTGACGTGCAGAAGAAGCTATCCGGTGTATCACAGTTGACTTGAGTTCTTGATACATCTGACATGCAGAAGAAGCTATCAGGTGTATCACAGTTGACTCGGGTTCTTGATACATCTGACATGCAGAGGTAGCTATAAGTGGTATCGTAGCTGACCGTGGGGTGTAATCTGTCCCTACCCTTCATAGTAGATCCCTTTCTGCCTGGTCCTTCCAGTACGGCCTATGTCGTAATCCGTGATTCATGGATCTCAAGGACGGAATCTTCAAGTACGGCCTATATGTCGTAATCTGTGATTCATGGATCTCAAGGGCATTACACAAGAAAAATGTACGACAGCTGCTTTGGCTGTTACTTCAGCAGTTTGCCATGGGGGTGGTATACATTCTACCCATTTAGTGAACTGATCTACCATCATACTATCATAGTATGTTTTCATTTCCTCTGGGCGTTTCGGCAATGGTCCCAGGTCAATGTGGACTCTCTCCATGGGTGACCTATCAACAGAATTTCCCTTTCTTCTAGCTTTGTTTCTGGCCACTCCCTGATGTCCTGCAGATGGTATATGCAATGACTTAACTGGATGGCTTCGTCTCTCGAACTTGTTGACATGACTAGGTCCTTCTCGTCGGTGGCATTCCGAGTTTTATAAGGTCCTCATCAATCAGGAGATATTGTTCCCTGTTAAGCCTGTACGACTTTGCCGAAGGGCCTGCAAGGAACAGAGCTCCCTCTTCAGGTTTACTAGCGCTTTTCATCCGGTCAAGTATATGCAGATTTCCATCTTCAGCTTGCCCTTCTTTTAAATCTTTCCATGAGAAACCCCAGCATGACGGTTCTTCAGTTGCTCCATGGCTCGTAACCTTCCATGGACTACCCCATCCAATGTGGCTATATCTATATGGACTTAGTTCTCCCAGAGATCTCCCCAGACCATTAAGGTTTGCAACATGCCTTAATTCCAATGAAATTTTATTAAAGTGCTATTATTTTCATTTTTTAGCCAGTAAAGTTTTCAAGTGCATTAAGGCTTACAACAAATTAATTATAATGTAAATTTAGACTAATTCTGACAAAACATGGCTATTTTAAGGGTTTTCTTGAAAAATTGATCAACAAGTCAAAATCTGATTTTTGTGCTAAAAGTGACATGACTTCTGAAATTTCTGGGGAGAACACTGTTATCCTGACTCTAACAGCTAGCGAACAACTTTGTTGCTGTAGCTGAGTTTCTAACTGGCTATTACTTACTCCCTGCAATACCTCAGGCCTCTGGGAAATACCCCTCCACGACATACCCCAGGTTCTACCTGATCATATTCTAAGATACCCCTTTTCATAGTCCCAAAATATTTCCAGATTGTATCCAGTTTGACTTTCATCACAACCCCCAGAATTAATCTGAACATTCCCCATGGTATCTTTAATCCACCCATCAGGAGCTACCCGATTCATATCTACAAGTTTTTCAATACCCCAGGTTTTCCCTGAACATTTTCTGATACGACCCCGTGCCCCAGGAGTGATCCCCTGTTCCAATTCAATTGTACTTATACAACATTCCCCAGGATTTTAAGAACTGAGCATTTTCTTCCGTACCAATTAAACATTCCCCAGTTACATCATCCTTTGTTCATTGATCATAGGTATAATGATCTGCAACATTGGAGATCGTTTGTTACTGAAACCATCCACCTCCCTGGAAAAGGAACCCCCATTTTTATCGGCCTTTATGCAGAATTCACACCCCCACACGGCAGATCACAGGGTTTTACCCTAAGACCATATGCATTACAATGCTCTCTAGACACCGGTATTCTAGACATTGCACCAGCATATCCATGGTTACACAGGTCGATGTTTCACTATCCACCTGACCAACTGCCCTTGTGGGTCTTAAAACCGTAATAGCCAAGTTAGACAACAATGATCTGTACGTACCGTAAAGGGCCTACCCAGCAACAGTACCTGCATTATCTAGTAAGCCGTACTATTGCCAGCAGCTCCTTAAAGGCTCCATTGCTCTATCAGCATGAAAAAATTATATCATGAGGAATCGCTGCAAGCTTTTTACTATAGTTTCATCATTGTAAATGACCGTGATTAGCCAGCTTTAAACAAATAAAACATCCTTCAGCTTCGCATAAAAAGGGTTTGAAAACTTATTTGGGTCATTTTAGTCGGCAACTAAAAATGACCTAGTTTCGATTTCATAAAATGGTAAAAATACAATGTACAGGTGTGGAGTCCCAATCAGTATCCCGCCTATGTTTATATAGCATTGCTAGACGGGAAACCAGAACAGGAAATTTGATTTTGCGAGCGATTTGTTATTTTTCAAAAGCTTGTTTTCTCTACTTTTTGCTTGTTATATCTCAATATATGGACACTAACCCGCATTTTATTATCAAACGTGAAGGTTGAACAGCTTTTTACACTGATTTGAATTTAGTCGTTTTTACCGCTGATAGGACTATGGAGACTTTATGCTTAGTACAGTATTTTCTGTTCATGAGTCAGGGCAAAACTGCCATATACCACCATTTTTCTTCCCCATTTTGGAGCTGTAGTTCTGCTCCTATGGTCAGAACTTTGATGACATTGCATCAAAATTTTCCTGAAGCTTTATCATGGCTGCTTCAAGAGCTGAGATTCTTGATGAACTTTGCTCATCAGAACTCTCATTCTGGACCTTTGTCCCTTGAACAGCCATCTCAAAAACTTCATCCGGTTTCCGTTTACTGGATTTTCCATAAACGGACTGATGCAGGTGTTGATACCACCGTATACTATTGATGGCTTGCTCTATTGTAGCAGGCTTATCCATTCCAACACGCAACCCAGCTTCTCTGTCGAGTAGACCTTCACATAATCTAACGATAGCCTGCTTGCTAGAATACTGCTCTGGCAACATCTTAAATGCCTTAGTTGCCAGTGTCAATATCCTATCAGCCCAGTCTTCAAGTGATTCCCCTGGTTCCTGGGTTGCCTGCCGAAACCTTGCCTGAGCAGTTTCCGCCAATTCCTTGACACCGAAACGTTTTTCCAATCGACTCATTAGACGTCGATATGTCAAATGCTCGTTTCTTTCCATCAAGATGGCATAGAAATCTGCTGCTTTATCAGTCAAACACCAGCATAAACAATTCAAACATTCACTAGAAGCCCATTCACATGCAGTGGCATATCGAGTGAACTTCTGTTTGAATGCCAGCCAATTTGTTTTCCCGTCATAACTGAGATTTTTAGGCAATAATCTCAGAATTGCAGCACCACTCTTTTTCTTAGACTTCTTATGATGAGAACGGTGCTTTGCACGCATGTTAAACTCATCATCAGAGTCTGTACTAGAGCTAGAAGAATCAGAAGAGCTAGGGGAACTGGAAGGCTCATCTCTAGACTTTCTTTTCTGAGTCTTTTTCTTGGGCTTTGCCCCTTTTTCAATATACTCACGGTCTTCGGAAGAAGAGCTGGAATCTCTCTGAACTTTTTTCTTGTGCTTTCCAGCCTTACCATGCCTACTTTTTTCCAGCTTCCCCATCCCTCCCTCTTTCCTTGCATTGTCACTAGATGAGGAAGAGAATGTAGAGCTGGAATCTGTGTGAGCTCTTTTCTTGTGCTTTGCACTCTTTTTATGATGTTTACTCTTTTCCAGTTTCCCTACCTTTTTCTCCCTCTTCGAACTCTTACGATACAGTTCTTTGGCAAACTTTGTTGGCTTTGGAACTTTATATTCCTCAGTCCTTTGGACAGAGGAACTAGGAATGGGCCTATCACATGACGGGTCACCGCCCCTCTCAGCAGGAAGAGACGGTTTCTGGTCATGCATGCTGGACATTGGGGAAAACTGTTGTCTAAAATTTTCCCACCTTTCAAACATGGGTGGCCTTTGTTCATACATGGGAGGCCTTTCTGCAAACATGGGTGGCCTTTGTTCAATTACCTCTTGTTTGGTAGTGGTTGAAGGCTTTGCCTCAAAGGAGTCCTCATAAACACTTCGGGCTGGTGAAACAGGTCTTTGCCTTTCCTCCACCCTAGGTTCCTCCCTTTCCTCCACCCTAGGCTCCTCCCTTTCTTCCAACCCATATTGTGCTGGTGCAATAGGCAAGCCTACATTGCGAGAAAAATCTAACATTGCCAACGTTTCCTCATCGAACTTTGCTCGGAGAAACGTCTGCAATGTTTCTAGGGTCAGACTGCCTTGACTTTCTCGCAATGCAATCAATGTACATGCAACCTTTGGACCAATGTGTGGAATGCTCTGGAGGTCTTCAACCATCGCAAAATTCACACGAATTGGGTTTTGCATGTCTGATGACATTTTGTCGCAAAGTAAATACACAAGAATAAATTGAATAAATTTTATAATTTATTTCTTTTTACCTGCAACAAAACGGCTGCTCACTTACAATGACGTCAAAACTGTTTTCAAACCATGTTTATGGCTGGTGTACACGTCTTTGACTAACACGAGCTTCAAAACCGGTTTATACCCCTCTGAATATGTATTTCATTCAAAACACGTTTCAATATTTGCGCAAGTCTTTGACTTATGCCATGAAACCGGATGCACGTCTGCAAACATGTATTTATACAAACAAAACTGTCTGTTAAAATGAGGAAATTTTAATGAAATACATTTTTTTTCTTCCTTTGAAAGAAATTTAACTTGTAAACTGGGGTATTAAGCTGTAAACAGTTGCAGGAATAGCCAATTAAATGAAAAAGTAAGCTTAGCTGTCTTTTTTCAAAATGGCCGCCACGTGTGCACGTGCGCAATTTTGTTCAGCCGAAAATTTTTAATTTCATTAATGCCAAACAATATTGAAGAAATTATGTCACAGACAGTGCTGAATAATTCTAAAAATGACAGTAAACCTTTGGAAAAACCATACAGTTATTAGAATTATCAAGTCTGAAAACGCCTGCTGGTCCGGGCCACGAAGTAGCAAATTTTTTGGTTGAGACTTTCTAGTAAATTCTCCCTCTCAGAAGCGTTGGAAGTTCTGTTCAGCTGCCACCATTAAAGTAAAACTCACCCATTACTTTAGACTGTATGGAACAGAGCCGCAAACTTGTCTCAGCCGGTAGAATTCTCATCTGGAGCTCCAGAGATAGAAAGCCCGTCTTCCCGCTACGACGTCAAAGTAAGTAAGAGAGCGCTTCTGCAGTCACGTGCAGCGAAATTAGCGCCATCTAAATGCCGAACCAAATCGACCAGTAACTGACCGCAATGGACAATCCGTCGGACATGGCGCACCACTACAAATGCTTCCTATACCTTTGAGGGAATGGTCCCCAATAACGTAGGAACTATCAAGTATCTTGGCATAACCATTATCAATGATTTGAAGCCATGCCTATTTCTAGGCTGTGCCTTAACTCATATTAAACTTGTCTGAGATCTTGTACCAGGATAAAATTGGGTAGTAGGAAACACAAAAACATACATTTTCATATTCCGAAATAAGGTGCATATCGAAACTGCTCGTTTCAGCAGCGCAAGCACACGGATTTCTCTAAATCAGACCGAGATGAAGACCTGTTTACCACAAAAATAGCAAAGCTTTATATAAAAGATATCTATTTTTACTTATTTGGGGAATCAGAAGCATGTATACCATAACTATGATGTTCTAAATATATATAAGAAAAAGACTTTTCTTTTTTTCTTGCCGCACTTGTGTAATAAGTGAGTCGATGGCAGGCGACGTAGGATCGACAACAAGGACAAGAAAGCGGGCCATAGAAATACCGGAACGCACCTGTATTTACCGGAACGCACTACGAATATTTATTTATTTGTGTGTGGCTTTATGACAATAGTTATTATTAAATGGATAATAAATTAGTTTCTCAATTTGATATAATTTCAGTTTGCTATTCAAATTGATACAATATACTTGTTTTCAATCTGTTACAATATATTGTGTAGCAGATTAACACACATCTATCTATCTCTTCTCTATCTAGCTATCTCTTGATACTGCCACACGCCCTCGCGGACATCCTAGGCAGGTTGCGCTTGCCGGAGTTACAAGAAATTAATATAAAAAGATAAAAGCAAAGCATAAAAGAAAGGTAGTGAAAGATGACAGTGAAGGAGATAAAAGATGATAGGTTAAAATAGTGCAGGTGAATTTAAAATCAGATTAAAAACAGTCTACTTGGGATCTAGGGTCTTGAATGTTGCAGCTCGCCAACAGCAGCCTTGAAAGCATCAAGACTTGGCGCGCATGCAACAGATTCAGGCAGGGTGTTCCACTGGACAATCGTCAGAGGGAAAAAGGAATACTTGTAATAATCCCTAGCAGTATGTAATTGGCGAAATGCCATTGAACGGCAGTATTTGACTTTGTTCATCATTGCGGAGGTCTCTCATGTAAACTCCATGCCGCTGATAAATTTCTTGTTTTATCATTCTAGATTATTTGAAGATCTTTTACGCCGCGAGGCACTTTTAATCACAAACGAAATATGATTTCATATATTCCCGTGCTTTAGCTGTGGTTTCACTGCCGGACGGTGCTGACGGTGCTCATCAGAGGCGACCTAGGTGGGACATTCTCCCAACCAGACAGCTTGCTGATGAGCACCTCCAACACTCAGGCTGAGGCCCATAGTTCAAATGATAATGGCTGTAAGTGTGACGAGGTTACTAGCTGTGATATGATGAAAGTAACGATGACTGTGATAGAGCTTGCTTGTGAATTTAGTGTTATTTTTCTACAAGTTTTAGTGTTCTTCTACAAGTTTAAATGATCCGTGATTTGTCTTGAGTCACTATATTGGCATTTTAATCGTCAGCTTGTCTTAAGACGTTAAGTGTTTTAAGCATCAATAGAACTGTTTCCTGGACAAATGTGTTTTATTATTACTCATTGTATATAATGTACATATCTTAAATGCTGTTTTTAAATATCTTTGTTCTTAAATCATAGAGGACCATATGTTAGATAAGTGCTCATATGCTTAATATGTTATCCTCTGAAAATAAAGTCATTATTATTATTATTATTATTATTATTATTATTATTATTATCTAGATACACGGGAAACAGGTTGTATGTATACAGGAAGAGGGACCACAACAAGGCCATTCACTCCTTATACGGCATAACCCTCATATGAATATTGCGTGTCGGGTTCCCGCGACATGCGATGAAAGGAAAGAATTTAAAAAACAGATGACAGTGAGAGTGGATTTAAAAGTGCTAGTATTAGTGTATTATACAATAGAATCAAAGTGAGGATAAAAAAAGTAGTATGATAAGTTTAGAGTTTCAGGTGACACATCTGAATGACAGCCGCTTGAAGCTTTCAGGGACTGTCAGGGTGACGATGGGTGCTGGAAGGCTGTTCCACTGAACGACTGGGAGAGGATAAAATGAGGACTTGTAGTAGTCAGTGCGGGCAGGTATCAGTATGTAGGCTAGTGAATGGTAGGTCCGGGAAGCACGGGTGAGTGGGATGACATATGATGGGAGAGGTATTGCTACATATTCATAACCATGAATAATCTTGTGAAAGAGGACCAGTCGGGAATCAGCACGCCGCTACTCAAGGGTACGCCATCATAGTTTTCCTATCATGTCTGTGACGCTTGAGTAGGGTGAATAATCCCCAAGGACCCATCGAGCAGCCCGTCTCTGTATGCTCTCAATTTTTTATATGTCGTCCCTAGTGTGAGGGTCCCAGACTGGAGCGGCATACTCCAGCTGGGGTCTGACAATGACCTTATATGCTTTTTCTCTCAGTTGTGGATTCCTTGCCTTTAAGTTCCTTCTCAAGAACCCAAGTGATTTATTGGCTGCATTAGTTATTCTGGTGACATGGGTTTTCCAAGATAAGTCATTGGCAAAGTCAACACCCAGGTACCTGGCACAGTCAACCACCTCAAGAGTTACACCATGTAGGGTGTATGTTGTAGGGAGGGGGACCTTGACCTGGTAATGTGTAATACCTGCCACTTGGTAGGATTGAACGCACTCCATGTCCCATACTTTTTCCCAATCTTGGAGGATGTCTAAGTCAGTTTGCAGTTGCTCAGACTCAGCTAGTTTTGCAATGGCTATGTAAGCTGCCGTATCGTCGGCGAAAAGTCTTACCTGTGATTTCACCTTATCCGGCAGGTCATTTATGTAGTTCAAGAAGAGGATTGGACCGAGGACTGATCCCTGTGGGACACCTGATGTTACTGGTACCTCCTCGGAACTACACCCCCCTCAAGGACGACAGTCTGTGGCCTACCGTTAAGGAAAGCCTTGATCCATGATAAAGTGGTGCCTCTGATTTCGTAGTTGTGGAGTTTGAGAATCAACTTTTCATGATTAACCTTATCGATGGCTTTGCTGAAGTCAAGCAGTATGCCATCTTTCAGGTTTTTATGCAGGTCCTCAATAAACATGGTCAGTTGGGTCTTACATGACCGTTTGGAGCGAAAACCATGCTGGGGATCATACAAGATCTGGTTTTCGTCAAGGTGTTTTACCACATTGGAAGCTACTATATGTTAAAATATCTTGCATAGGGCCTAAAAAAAATAGCTGTGTTTCCACTAACATGCTGAAAAAAAATCTGGTCGGTAGGTAGGAAAAACTCTTTTTTATGAGTTTATTTTTTTCCCGAAAAAATAGGGTCGGGCTTGTATTTTTTAAGGTTTTTGGTTTTTGTACATGTATTTTGCTGATTAAATTGTATTTTTGAGACTTGCACTGTATATGATTATTCATCTTAGATGCTCGAAAAAGTCAAATCCGTATTTTGGAAGGTACTAAATGCCAAAAACTACAAAACGGTAGTGAAAAAAAAAAAAATTACAATGGGAAAATGCAAAGACGAAACTGGGTAGGGTCGGAAATTGAAAATGGTGGGGCCGGTGTTTTAATTTTTATTTTGTTTTTTATTGATAAAAATAGCAGAGTCGGTTGTCTGAAGCAGGGTCGGTCGGGTTAGTGGAAACATGGCTATTTTTTGCGCCTACTATGCACGTGAGGAATATCGGTCGATAGTTTGAAGGACTAGACTTGTCTCCCTTTTTGAAAATGGGTGAAATATTAGTCTTTCTCCATTTGGATGGCAGGGAGCCTTCCGCCAGGGACTTTGAGAAGATGACTTGCAAGATCCGGGCAATTTCAAGGCTGAGCTTTTGTAGGAGCAAGGGTCGGAGTCTGTCAGGACCTGGTGCTTTATCAGGCTTCAAGCCTTGCAACAACTTAATAATGTCATTTACTGATATTGTTATCTCTGGCATGTTTGGATGTTTATTTACAGACCTATCAGGAAGTGAAGGGTTTGCCTGGCTGTAGTGACCTGCATCATGAAGGTCTCGCACCTTTTAGGGGCAGATTTGTTTCAGTTCAAGGGGGGATTTTGGCGTGAATACAGACTGGAACTGCTTGTTCAGCAAATTAGCCTGATTCTCATTGTCCATTATCTTTCAAAGGTGCACTACCCTGACTGTCCTGTCTACAGTTTTTTAGAGGTACGAAAAGACTTTCTTTGTATTTGGGCGAGAATTTTCCCCTGGATCAGAGTCATCCACTATACCGACAAGACTGTCAAGGTAGCTATTATGGGAGGTTTCACTATCAACATGATAGTAAAGGGTATTATATATGGTATGCTGCCTCATAATAACAAAATAGGACCAAAATAATAAGTTTCACCAAGTAAAAACTTATTAAATAACCCAAATAACCATTATCTGTATGGGAAAATTTAAAGAGTAACTACACTTCAGGAACTGACTGAATCAGATCCCAAACCCTATCCCCAACATCAAAGGGAAAGATTGACAAAGACATCCCAACAAACAATAAATTACAAATGATAAGCCGAGTCAGCAGCTCTTTCCCAAATAGGTGGCAACTCCGCTATCTTTATTGAACTAAATAATTTAGACCAACAGAAGGGTTACAACAGACTAAGCAAATTATACGAAAAACATCTAACAATTATTTTTACCTATTTTTCTATTTTTATGATAGAAGGGTTAAAATGAGAACACATTAAATCAAACAGCACCGAACATAAAACAAATGCAAATTTAAAGAGTAACTACACTTCAGGAACTGACTGAATCAGATCCCAAACCCTATCCCCAACATCAAAGGGAAAGATTGACAAAGACATCCCAACAAACAATAAATAGCAACCCTATTTTTTATAAAAACCGTATTTTTATAGCGGGTTTTGGTGTTTATTAAAGTACGTTCCGGTATTTCTATGGACCACCCAAAAAGGACCGAAAAGATGTTTTGGATTCCGAAAAAGACTTTTATATGCCATTTAATACTATACAAACTTATGTTAAATAATTTTTTAGGGTGAAATATATATTTCTTACTGTAATTTTCTAGCATATTTAGCGAAAGAGGCCCATTTTCGGTGGCAGAACTTCGGCGGTCACGATGTCCTTTGCAGAACCTGAAATCTCTATTCGGTGACCAGGGGTCCTTTTCAATGTTGCACTTCTTATTTTATTAATAATTAGACACATCTATGGCAGATTTAGGAAATGCTTATCGCCATATGAGTTTCTGAGTTGTTCAAAGTTGACAGTGTTATAAAAAAGGAAAAAATATTCTATCCTTTTTGTCGAATCTATTTATCCGACTTCCGCTAGAAAGTTAAATTGCTATATTTTGTGAAATACAATGCAGAAACTATTATTTAAGCGTTAATTTATATCATGATGATACTTAAAGTTCTCAATTAAACGTTTTAAAGCATAAAATGGAAAATAAAGTCCTTTTCGGTGCTCAAAATGTTCTTTCCGGTGACATAAGTCCATTTCTGTCTTTAGCAGGATGGGGCAACGTATGGTTCTTCTTTGGGTGTAATTCCCTCTTGTAAGGTGAACCGTCAGTGACGAAAACAGTACTGTTGCGTCGGTAGATGAAGTTTAATCTCATCTTTCTTAGAATACTAGTTATAACACACCCTATGTATGCGTGCTGGGAATCCCCGTATGCGGTCCATCGAATGAGGGGTCATAGAATAACCGAAAAGCACCTGGATAACCGAAAAGCAATTTCAAAAATCAGTTTTACAGGGGAATAATTATTTAAGTGTTGGGAATCATTTGTAGTGTTATTTTTTAGATTTTTTAGCATGGGTGTCATACGATAAAAGCAATCTAACAGAAAAGGGCGATTTTTATACTTTGGATTTTTTGCACTGCTTTTCGGTAATCTGTGGTGACCCAAAGACCTAGCAAGGTTATGGGATAGAATAGAAAATAGAATTTCGATTATAACAAAGTATGAATTGTCATCTGCTTTATGTAAAAAAAAACGAATTATCAAATAGAATAGCATGACTGTGTATAGTCAAATACAGTTAATCATTTACTGAACAGACAATCAAACTAAGACACAAAATTTAATGGTAAACGAGACTGGTTGAAGTGCTTTTTGGTTATATGTTTAGTGCACAATTTTGTGGATTAACATTGTAAATTGTGAGACCAAGACAACTGTAGTCTAGAATACTACTCTTTCAATGTTTCTCCCACACATGAAATTAATATTGCGATGATAATTCATATAAAACTGAAAATTTTAATTGCTTTTCGGTTATTGAAGTGCTTTCCGGTATTTCTGTGCTTTTCGGTTATTATGTGTACCGATCGAGTTACCCCAAACCACACAACAGGCTTAAACAGCTAGCCGAAGAGATAATCGCTAAAGAACAGGCTGGGTTCATAGCAGGAAGGAGTACCACAGAAAAGATATCAAAACTTAGAATTATGTGAGAAAAGTATCTCAAACATCAGCAAAATCGGTACCATGTCTTCGTTGATTTCAAAACAAGCCTTTGGCAGGGTCTGGCATGCAGCCTTATGGGCCACCATGCGGAAGAACAATATCAGTGCAAATCTAGTTCACACCATTGAGCAGCTCCACGACAAGATTATAAGTGCCGTCCTGATGAATTGATAACTGGCAGCATGGGAGTATGGTTCAGAACAACAGTTGGAGTAAGGCAAGGATGTCTTCTGTCGATGCTCTGGAAGAACATGACTGAAAGGTTAGCATAGGCGACAGAAATATTACCAATCTACGGTTTGCCGATGACATACATGTTCTAGCTGAAGAAGAGCAGGAACAAGAGACCTTAGTTTGAAAGTCTTGACAAAACCTGCACAAGGTATCGATTGAGATAAGTGCTGAAAAAAAAAACTAATGACAAACAGCGCCAAAGGCATCCAGAGGTAAATCAAGGTAAAAGGGCAGAAGCTGTTTATAGTAACAAGCTTCAAATACCTTGGAGCAGTTGTCTCAGAAGATGGCAGTATCAGCTGTTCAGCTACTCCTGGGTGCACTCCTAATCCAGGCAGAGATTCATAAGAGATAGCGTAATCTCCTGCACTCCATCGTGATATCAAAGAATTCCAGAATAAAGAGTTTAATGAAACGGCAGATCTCTCTTCAATGTTCGAAGAGCTTTGTCTGTGTGGCTGGAAATACTCTGAGATTGGACAATCTTCCATCACCAACACAGCTTGGGAATAACTCGAAGTTTGCATGAAAGAAGTTCATGGAAGACCCGTCATTCCATAAACAGCTTTTGAACAGAGTCTCTGGTAAACGACGCAAGATCAAAGTCGATGGCTATGGGCATTACCCATTCTGTCTGGGAGGCCTACAAAAACAACTTGCATGGCATCAGAAAAAGTATTACCAAGGTTAGGATGATGTTTGGGGGTATACATGCTAAAGTCTACGAGAGCCAGGTTTAACCAGTACACTGTGGAGGAAACATGCCCACTCTGTCGTCTTGGTCCTGAGGATCTATGTCATATGCTTCTGCGATGTCCAGCTTTGGCACGTGCTAGAAAGATATCTCTGGACAGCATCCGACCGGGACCGGAGCCTTTTTGTCTGTTGCTTGGTCCACCGGGGCTCAACTGGTGACCTTCTTTTGCTTCAGATTTCCAGTGGGGTCGTTTGGCAGGACAAGGATCTCCACCTGTCAGACGGCCCGTTGTATCTGTTGAGTCCTCGTCTTTGCTTCTTCATGGTGTTGAAATTTGATTTATGTGTTTACCGTGATGATTCATTGACGAGTTAGAGGGTTATCATGCGAACCGAACTACCAACTAAATGTTTTGTACCACTTCAGAAACTGAGGGTGAGGTTGGGCCTGTAAAATCGATTTAAGCCCCCCAGTAATTCATTACTGACCGTTCCAAGGCGGTAGTTCTGTTTTGGTTCTCTGTTGCCTGTTTTTGGTGTCAGAGTTTCTGTGATGTTTTACCTTATGTATGTTCTTATTATTTTTGGTTCGGTTTGGGTTGCTGAGTGGCCACCTTTTGGGAACAAGCTGCTCACTCGGTTGGCCATATGTTCTCTGTATCTTGATTATTTGTAATCTTAGTTGTTTCCAACTATGGTTTGAGGGCTGGATTTGGATTTTGATTGTTTCAGTTCCTGGTCTTTGCATACTTTTTACTTCTGTGGTCTCCAGCTATGGGTCATAGATCTGGTCGTCTTTGCTTTCAGTTGCATACAAAATGATTGCAACTATTCAGAAATTTGTTAAACTGAGTGATTCCTAAAAATTACTGAAATTTACATGTGGCCGCCACCACACGTCTGACTAGTCTGTACATAGTTCTATTATAAATAGTCAACATTCCTTGGCTTATTTGCGTACCAACGTTGTGAATAGTCATCATTAGAAATACATGTAATTCCTGGATTACCTGCAAAATTTACTGGTCATCGACCTGGGTGCGCCATTTTACTGGCGGGGTCTACTTCAACAGAAACAGAAACAAATGGCTCGAAACAGGAGGTTCTCTCAAGGATTGTGCAAGCCACTGCAGCTCTTACAAAGCTGAAGCAAATTATGAGAGATAACACCATATCTCTTAGACCAAATGTGAAACTTATGCGCTCCCTTGTCATTTCCATATTTCTGTATACACGAGTCTGTGAAGCGTGAACCTTGACAGCAGAGTTAAAGAACGCAGGCCTTTGAGATGAGATGCTACCAAAGTTTACTGAACATTTCGTACAAGGTCCATATAACCAATGTGCAGGTTCGCGGAAAGATCCAAGCAGCCATTGGAGAATAGGATGAGCTCCTGATTCTGGTCAAGAAAAGGAAATGAAGGTGGTTTAGCCATGTCTCATTGTCTTCTGGTTTAGCAAAGACTATTCTACAGGACAGAGTGAAAGGAAAAAGAAGAAGAGATAGACAGAAGAAGAGCTGGGAAGACAATCTTAAAGAGTGGACAGGAACGGACTTTGCCAGCTCAACTTTGGCAGCTGCAAACAGGACAAGGTGGCAAGGGATCGTTTCGAAGTCATCTGTGGTGCCCAATGACCTTGTGAAGTTATAGATAGAATAGAATAGACCCCAAATCACTCCTAAACAGCACAAACTGCCCCATGAAAGCAGCCCAAACAACCAAATTCAAATCATTTGAAACCATATTTGGTATTTTGCAGCAACTTACACTGCTTTAGAAATGTTTGCTTATGCTGATTTTTTAGGAAAACTGATTAACATTTGCAGCTACAGGGGAGAATTGCTGTCATATGCACCCACTAAGTTTCCGCCAGATACATGCTACAACAGACCATTATCGTTATTCCTTTTTCCAATGACTGTTGTTTTGTGGAACCGGCTCTCTACAGGCAAACCTCTTTTTAAAAGATACTGACTTATTCAATTTGAAAGTGAGCAAGATAAACCATCAAAGGCCATATATAGAAAATAAGATCTATTTTATTTTTTTTTTCTGCCTTTATCTAATTCCTTAGCTAACAATACTAACACTCTCATCTTCTCACTATCATACTTTTAGATCTCACTATCACTTTTTATGCCCCCAATTTCGGAGAAATTGTGGGGGCATATTGGTTTGGGCCTGTCCGTCTGTCCGTCTGTCCGTCTGTCCTCTATCTCAAGAACCATAAGAGCTAGGAGCTTGAAACTTTATACACATGATCAGTATGAAAAATAAGCGAACACGTGTTTTTTCTTTTTTCCGCGGGTCACATATTTCAAGAGTTATGCCCCTTTTTCGACTTAGCCTGTGGAACCTTGTGAACAAAATATCTCAAGAACCCCTGATGCTAGGATCATGAGGTTTTGCAGGATGAGAATGCCCAAGGTGAAGATGACCTGATTAACTTTTGAAACAAATTTGTGAATTTTTGACCGAGTTATGCCCCTTTTTCGACTTAGTGCATTGTAAGCCTATGGAACCTTGTGAACAAAATATCTCAAGAACCCCTAAAGCTAGGAGCATGATTTTTTGCAGGAAGATACTGCCTGTGGTGTAGATGACCTGATTAACTTTTGAAAAAAAATTGTGAATTTTTGATCGAGTTATTCCCCTTTTTCGACTTAGTACATTGAGGCCTATGGTACAAAGGTACCCTTACATATAGTCAAGAACAGTAAGAGCTAGGAACTTGAAACTTTATACACATGATCAGTATGGAAAATAAGCAGACCCGTATTTTTTTATTTTTCCGCTGGCAATGTATTTCCAGAGTTATGCCCCTTTTTGACTTAGCCTGTGGAACCTTGTGAACAAAATATCTCAAAAACCCCTGATGCTAGGATCATGAGGCTTTGCAGGATGAGAATGCCCAAGGTGTAGATGACCTGATTAACTTTTGAAACAAATTTGTGAATTTTTGACCGAGTTATGCCCCTTTTTCGACTTAGTGCATTGTAAGCCTATGGAACCTTGTGAACAAAATATCTCAAGAACCACTGAAGCTAGGAGCATGATTTTTTGCAGGAAGATACTGCCTGTGGTGTAGATGACCTGATTAACATTTGAAAAAAAATTGTGAATTTTTGATCGAGTTATTCCCCTTTTTCGACTTAGTACATTGAGGCCTATGGTACAAAGGTACCCTTACATATAGTCAAGAACAATAAGAGCTAGGAACTTGAAACTTTATACACATGATCAGTATGGAAAATAAGCAGACCCGTATTTTTTTATTTTTCCGCTGGCAATGTATTTCCAGAGTTATGCCCCTTTTTGACTTAGCCTGTGGAACCTTGTGAACAAAATATCTCAAGAACCCCTGATGCTAGGATCATGAGGCTTTGCAAGATGAGAATGCCCAAGGTGTAGATGACCTGATTAACTTTTGAAACAAATTCGTGAATTTTTGACCGAGTTATGCCCCTTTTTCGACTTAGTGCATTGTAAGCCTATGGAACCTTGTGAACAAAATATCTCAAGAACCCCTGAAGCTAGGAGCATGATTTTTTGCAGGAAGTTACTGCCTGTGGTGTAGATGACCTGATTAACTTTTGAAAAAAATTTGTGAATTTTTGATCGAGTTATTTCCCTTTTTCGACTTAGTGCATTGAGGCCTATGGTACAAAGGTAACCTTACATATAGTCAAGAACAATAAGAGCTAGGAACTTGAAACTTTATACACATGATCAGTATGGAAAATAAACAGACCAATATTTTTTTATTTTTCCGCCGGCAATGTATTTCCATAGTTATGCCCCTTTTTCGACTTAGCCTGTGGAACCTTGTGAACAATATATCTCAAAAATCCCTGATGCTAGGATCATGAGGCTTTGCAAGATGAGAATGCTCAAGATGTAGATGACCTGAATAACTTTTGAAACAAATTTGTGAATTTTTGACCGAGTTATGCCCCTTTTTCGACTTAGTGCATTGTAAGCCTATGGAACCTTGTGAACAAAATATCTCAAGAACCCCTGAAGCTAGGAGCATGATATTTTGCAGGAAGATACTGCCTGTGGTGTAGTGACCTGATTAACTCTTGAAAAAAATTCGTGAATTTTTGATCGAGTTATTCCCCTTTTTCGACTTAGTGCATTGAGGCCTATGGTACAAAGGTACCCTTTCATATAGTCAAGAACAATAAGAGCTAGGAACTTGAAACTTTATACACATGAACAGTATGGAAAATAAGCAGACCCGTATTTTTTTATTTTTCCGCCGGTCATGTATTTCCAGAGTTATGCCCCTTTTTCGACTTAGCCTGTGGAACCTTGTGAACAAAATATCTCAAGAACCCCTGATGCTAGGATCATGAGGTTTTGCAGGTTGATATTGCCCATGGTGTAGATGACCTGATTAACTTTTGAAACAAATTTGTGAATTTTTGACCAAGTTATGCCCCTTTTTCGACTTAGTGCATTGTAAGCCTATGGAACCTTGTGAACAAAATATCTCAAGAACACCTGATGTTAGGAGCATGATTTTTTGCAGGAAGATACTGCCTATGGTGTAGATGACCCGATTAACTTTTGAAAAGAAATCATGAATTTTTTATTGAGTTATGCCCCTTTTTCGACTTAGTGCATTGTAAACCTATGGAACCTTGTGAACAAAATATCTCAAGAACACCTAATGCTAGGAGCATGATTTTATGCAGAAAGATACTGCCTGTGGTGTAGATGACCTGATTAACTTTTGAAAATAATTTGTAAATTTTGGATTGAGTTATGCCCCTTTTTCAACTTAGTGCATTATTTGCCTATGGAAGCTTGTGAACAAAATAGCTGGAGAACCCCTGGTGCTAGGATCAGTTTTTGATTTTTGCAGGTTGATATTGCCCAAGGTGTAGATGACCTGATTAACTTTCGAAAACATTTCGTAAATTTTTGACTGAGTTAAGCCCCTTTTTCGACTTAGTGCATTGTAAGCCTATGGTACAAAGGTACAAGCATTATTGGATGAACCTTCTCTAGAGACAAGCATATGGTTGGGGGCATAGTGTTTCATAAACACATTTTCTAGTTTACTTTTATTCCTGCTAACCCTGCGCATAACACTAAGTAGAGGGTGAAGCAGTAAACCTAGATAAATAGAGTTACCCCCAACCACCCCAAACTGCCTAAAACCACCCAAAACCAGGTTAAAATAGCTTGCCAACCTTTGCTTATGCTTTTTATGATTTCAAGATTTTAAAATAAAATATAAGCATTATCTTTTTATGCAGAAAAAGTGATTATCATATGACATGTGCCTGAAATAATGTAGTGGTATATGGAAGTATGCCGTTCATGTAGACATATATTTGCTTGCATGTCTGCATGTATGTTTTTCAGCACAAGTGTTATTTGCATGTTATACACCATAAGGAATCCTGGAAGCACTCATACACAAATTTTTCCTGCATATTGGTAACAACAATTGTACATTATAGCTGCAAATACAAATCAATTATCCTAAATTATTAATATTTTTAGCATTAGCAAACATTTCTAAAGCTGTGTAAGTTCCTGCAAAATACCAAATTTGGTTTTGACTGATTTGATTTTGGTGGTTTTAGGCGTTTTAGTGGCGGTTTGGGGTGGTTTGGAGTGGTCTTGGGCGGTGCGTAAATTTACCGGAACGGGCTTAATTACCGGATCGGACAGGAACGAACCCTTATTTTTCTATTTCCAGCTGATGTTTGAGATATTTCAATACAATATACGCGTGCAGATTAATTCCGGATCCTGCCCATGACTTACATGTATTCCCTAAACTAGCAACACCCTGATTCCGTTTACCGACTTGATACATGCCTATGTCCCTATTTCCTATAGATGAAGTGTTGGTCATTACAGTTATAGTATGAAATAGAAAATCAGGATTTAGTGTTTGTGCTTTTGTGTGTTTTCGTTCACTCCAATTAGTCTTGGAAGAAGTAAAACTAAATGGGTGTACATAAAATTTTGTGATATTAAGGTAAGTCAAAGTCAAAGTCAAAGTCAAAATTTATTTAACGTCGGAGACAGTAACAGGTAATACTAGCTATGAATAGCTATTTACCGACTACATTACAATACAAGTGCAAAATATGATTAAGAAAAAAATAGACATAATAAATACATCATGGTACTGTATATGCATAAGAGATAGTTAAGAGATTACAATAATACAGATTGTCTAAATTTAGTGTTAATAATATACAGATAAATTTACTATAAGATTTTATCGTCATTTAAAAATCTAGAAGGAAGCATGATTTCATAAATGAATACCAAAGAGACATGTTAAGCAAAAATAAGACATGGGAAATAAGCTTAAAATAAGGCCTAACAACAACAAGCAAAGACACTACAATACAAACATAAAAAGCACATGGAAACTAGCAAACTATGCTAAATAAAATGCAAAAACTAATTTGCAGAACAAAAAGTACAGGCACAGCTCTCTCCATCCCAGGCACCAATTAGACTTTTAAAATTTCTAAAACTGACTTCATCTCTAAAATGTTGCGGCAAAGAGTTCCATAATTTGGCTGCACTGTAGCGGAAAGAGCTTAGGCCATAACTTGAAGTTCTTACCTTTGGGATTTTGGCTGTCCTGGTGTACCTAAAAGAATAACTCTGATTTTTAAAATTTAACAAATCATGTAAATAAACTGGACCTTGATTGTTTAAAATTTTAAAAGCTTCATATAAGACACATATATGTGTTATATGAAGCTTTTAAAATTTTAAACAATCAAGGTCCAGTTTATTTACATGATTTGTTAAATTTTAAAAATCAGAGTTATTCTTTTAGGTACACCAGGACAGCCACTAAGACACATATATGTGTTAGTTAATTGCAGGCCTACCCATACCCAAGGGTAATTTGACTAATATCGAGTAACTTATACAAGAGGGCATACAGAATACGTTAAAATATGAGATAAGTGTGTATTTAATGTAAATATTACAAAATCAACTGGAAATAGGGGGGGAGGGGGAACGGGTCCGTTCCGGTAAATTTACGCATCCGGTTTCGGTTATTCGACGGACCGGTTCATGACACTGAATTTCTTCTTATCAAGTACGACATAACGACTTGCCGCATACACCGTTCGAAACTTGCACGGTGGTCACAAGAATAGCATCTCGATATTCAAGATGGCAGCGGTCATCAGAGGACTCTCGAAGCTGCCTAAAACTGCATTAATACGCAGTTTTAGTTGCTCTAGCTCTAAATTAGCTAGTGGCACGAAACATATAGATATGGAAACACACACAGGACAGGTTGTTTCAATGTTTTATTTTTCGCATAAGTCAAAATTCTAGAGGTGTTCCCAGTGCATACTCAAGTCATTCATATTGATCATTTGATGTGACTTGATAGGCACCAGCCTATCGGGTCACCCATCCAAGCACTAACCCAGCAGACTGTTGCTTAACTTCCAATAAAGGTTCACCACTCTGCAATGGTGCTGCGTGTAACCCTCCCTCCTTTTTCTTGAAAGGCCCTGGAGCACCCTGTGACAATAGTCCCATATGAGACTTCAGCGGTCAAATGTCCATATTCTATGTTTTCATGTTGTTATTTTCATTTTTCTATTTTTAGTGACCGCGAAGTCTCATCTTGATTGTACCGTTTTTCATTTGCACCGATCGAGCAATGCCAGCTCGATTTGTTCTGACGTGTGTTTTCCTCAAATAAATGGGTCCCAATAAAACTAGAAACGGAACCAAAACGAAACGCAACGAAACAAAACGCAACGAAACGAAATAGAAATAAAACGAAATGGAGCAAAATCTGAAAAATACCATGAAAGTATCACAATAGTACAGCACCACATATTAATGCAAAAGGAAGACTAAAAAAGCCCCATGTTTATCCCTATACATTGCTATATGAAGTTACCAAGTTACTGGGTATTTGTTAGATCAAATACATTAACTTTTAAACAGATACTTGGCTGAATTGTTTAATTTGATAAACTGACATACGATTTTGGGGCCTCATTTGGTCTTTGGGTGTTTTGGTCTGGGCATTTTCTTTATTATCTTTATAGTTTTTGATTGTTATTTAAAGATAATTAATATTTATTTTTACTTTTTTTTTATTGTGGAGCGTCGTATGAGCTTTTCTACATTTTTCGGGCTACCAGCTCCATACATATGACCCAGGTTCCTGAAATAGTGTTCTTGCCTCGGTCCCCAACAATCATTTTTATGCGCAACAATCAAATATGAAAACATCATCATCATCATCAGCCAAGTATCTGTTTAAAAGTTAATGTATTTGATCTAACAAATACACAGTAACTTGGTAACTTCATATAGCAATGTATAGGGATAAACATGGGGCCTTTTAGTCTTCCTTTTGCATTAATATGTGTGCTGTTCTATTGTGATACTTTCATGGTATTTTTCAGATTTTGCTCCATTTCGTTTTATTTCTATTTCGTTTTGTTTCGTTCCGTTGCGTTTTGTTTCGTTGCGTTTCGTTTCGTTTTGTTTTGGTTCCGTTTCTAGTTTTATAGGGACCCCAAATAAATAGTGTAATCATCAAATAAACCAATAAAACTTATTAAAACTGGGTCCCTATAAAACTAGAAACGGAACCAAAACGAAACGCAACGGAACGAAACGAAACACAACGAAATGAAACAAAACGAAACGAAACGAAATAGAAATAAAATGAAATGGAGCAAAATCTGAAAAATACCATGAAAGTATCACAATAGAACAGCACACATATTAATGCAAAAGGAAGACTAAAAGGCCCCATGTTTATCCCTATACATTGCTATATGAAGTTACCAAGTTACTGGGTATTTGTTAGATCAAATACATTAACTTTTAAACAGATATTTGGCTGATGATGATGATGATGTTTTCATATTTGATTGTTGCGCATAAAAATAATTGTTGGGGACCGAGGCAAGAACACTATTTCAGGAACCTGGGTCATATGTATGGAGCTGGTAGCCCGAAAAATGTAGAAAAGCTCATACGACGCTCCACAACAAAAAAAAAGTAAAAATAAATATTAATTATCTTTAAATAACAATCAAAAACTATAAAGATAATAAAGAAAATGCCCAGACCAAAACACCCAAAGACCAAATGAGGCCCCAAAATCGTATGTCAGTTTATCAAATTAAACAATTCAGCCAAGTATCTGTTTAAAAGTTAATGTATTTGATCTAACAAATACCCAGTAACTTGGTAACTTCATATAGCAATGTATAGGGATAAACATGGGGCTTTTTTAGTCTTCCTTTCGCATTAATATGTGGTGCTGTACTATTGTGATACTTTCATGGTATTTTTCAGATTTTGCTCCATTTCGTTTTATTTCTATTTCGTTGCGTTTCGTTCCGTTGCGTTTTGTTTCGTTTCGTTCCATTGCGTTTCGTTTCGTTGCGTTTCATTTTGGTTCCGTTTCTAGTTTTATAGGGACCCATTAAAACTAGCCTTACCTTTTGAAAGAATATATAAATTAGCACTTTAATCCTGGTTTTTAATCCCTTTTATATTCCCTCCATGCTCTTTTGATTTCAAGCAGGAAAAGTAAAAACAATAAGCTTTAATCTTGAGGAAATCCAATATTATTGGTAAAACCCAGCACCTCACCGAAACCTACAGAAACTAATATTGAGTGCTTATAGCCCCCAGATAACAGCATGACTGCATGTTATATAATCACTTTCAAACTGTAGCTTGTAGGTCTGCTCTCTTTATTCAGATATTTAGGATGTTTGAGTGTTTCTAAAGGGACTTAATGCAATGAAAGAGCATGTATATTTATGTGGCTTTTGACACACTTGTCACTTTGAGTAAAACACATTAAAACTATGTATAGACAGAAAAATATCTCTATGATAGAAAAAAAACAACAGTGTCTGTGCTGTTTCTTTACCATGCAACATGTGTGCAGTGAATAAATCAAGATTTTTTTATCCAGTGCGGATATATAAATCTTGTTGTTGTTGTTTTTTTTTCACAAATAAACCTAATTTTACAGCTACATGAGCTAAGAGGCTAAAGTACTGAGCTAAATTTCTTTAGCTCACCTGAGCCAGCGGCTCCGGGGGAGCTTATGGATGGTAAGGCTCCGTCGTCGTCGTCCGTCCGTCCACAATTTCAAACGACTTCTCCTCTGAAACCGCTGGGCCAATTGTAACCAAATTTCATATATGGCCTCCAGAGGAAGGGGGAACGAAAAGTTGTTCAAACCCTCCAAGTCACATGACCAACATGGCCGCCACGCCCATATATGGTAAAAACCTAAAACAATCTTCTTCTCCAGAACCAATAGGCCGATGGCCTTGAAACTTGGTATGTAGCATTGGGTACATGAGTACTACCAAGATTGTTCAAATTATGACCTTGGGTTGACCTTGACCTTTTTTACGGCAAGGTCAAATTTGCTTCCTTGTGCTTTTATATGGGAAAATGCTAGAACATCAGATATCTTGACAACTGTTGAAGATTTTGGGCAAAAAATCGATATCTACAGTCATCTAAATGAGTACTTGAAGATTTATGAGTACAAGAGGTCAAGGTCATTCTTTGACCCAGAACTCTCATATTTTGACAATTTCAAACAATCTTCTCAACAGCCACTTGGCCAATTGAAACCAAATTTCATATAGAGCCTCCAGGGGATGAGACAATGAAAATTTGTTCAAACGGTTCAGGTCACATGACCAACATGGCCGCCATGCCCATATATGGTAAAAACCTTGAAAAATCTTCTTCTCCAGAACCAATTGACCGATGGCCTTGAAACTTGGTATGTAGCATTGGGTACTCGAGTACTATCAAGATTGTTCAAATTATGACCTTGGGTTGACCTTGACCTATTTACGGCAAGGTCAAATATGGGAAAATGCTAGAACTTAAGATATCAGGGAAAGTTTTGAAGATTAAGGTCTAAAAGTTGGTATATGCAGTCATCTTTAATAAGTACAATGAAGATTTGTGAGTACAAGAGGTCAAGGTCATTCTTTGACCTTTGACCCTGAGCTCTCATATTTTGACTATTTCAAACAATCTTCTCAAAAACCACTCGGCCTATTGTACCCAAATTTCATATAGAGCCTCCAGGGGATGAGGGAATGAAAATTTGTTCAAACGGTTCAGGTCACATGACCAACATGGCTGCAATGCCCATATATGGTAAAAACCTTGAAAAATCTTCTTCTCCAGAACCAATTGACCGATGGCCTTGAAACTCGGTATGTAGCATTGGGTACTCGAGTACTATCAAGATTGTTCAAATTATGACCTTGGGTTGACCTTGACCTTTTTACGGCAAGGTCAAATATGGGAAAATGCTAGAACAAGATATCAGGGAAAGTTTTGAAGATTAATGTCTAAAAGTTGGTATATGCAGTCATCTTTAATAAGTACAATGAAGATTTGTGAGTACAAGAGGTCAAGGTCATTCTTTGACCTTTGACCCTGAGCTCCCATATTTTGACAATTTCAAACAATCTTCTCAAAAACCACTCGGCCTATTGTAACCAAATTTCATATAGAGCCTCCAGGGGATGAGGGAATGAAAATTTGTTCAAACGGTTCAGGTCACATGACCAACATGGCCGCCATGCCCATATATGGTAAAAACCTAAAAAAATCTTCTTCTCCAGAACCAATTGACCGATGGCCTTGAAACTTGGTATGTAGCATTGGGTACTCCAGTACTATCAAGAGTGTTCAAAATGATGACCTTGGGGTGACCTTGGCCATTTTACAGCAAGGTCAAATATGGGAAAATGCTAGAACATAAGATTTCATGGAAAGTTTTGAAGATTTAGGCCTAAAAATTGGTAAATACAGTCATCTTAATGTGTACATCAAGATTCATGACTACAAGAGGTCAAGGTCGTTCTTTGACCTTTGACCCTGAATTCTCAGAATAGTTTGACAATTTCAAACTTCTCCTTGAAGGCAATGGGGCAATTGTAACCAAATATTATATAGAGCCTTCAGGGGTCGAAGAAATGAAAATTTCTTCAAATGGTCTGGGTTACAGGACCAACATGACCATCATGACCATATATGGTAAAAACCTTTCAAAATCTTTTTCTCCAGAACCAATTGATCAGTGGCCTTGAAACTTGGTATGTAGCATTGGGTACTCCAGTACTATCAAGATTGTTCAAATTATGACATTGGTTGACCTTGACCTTTTTTACAGCAAGGTCAAATATGGGAAAATGCTAGAACATAAGATTTCATGGGAAGTTTTTGGCCTAAAAATTGGTATATACAGTCGTCTTAATGAGGTCATGAAGAATTATGAGTACAAGAGGTCAAGGTCATTCTTTGACCTTTGACCCAGATCTCTCATATTTTGACATTTTCAAACATTTTCTCAAAAGGCAAAGGGCCAATTGTAATCACATTTCATATAGAGCCTCCAGGGGTTGATTGAACGAAAATTTGTTCAAACGGTCCAGGTCACATGACCAACATGGCCACCATACTCATTTATGGTATAAACCTTAAATATTTTTTCTTCTCCAGAACCAATACACCAATGGACTTGAAACTTGGTAAGTAGCATGGAGTACTAGAGTACTACCAAGACTGTTCAAATGATGACCTCGGTTTTTCCTCAACTTTTTTTTGCGGCATGGTCAAATATGGGAAAATGCTAGAACATAAGATTTCATGGAAAGTTTTGCCTAAAAAATGGTATATATGGTTGCCTTAATGAGTACATGAAGATTTATGAGTACAATAGGTCATGGTCATTCTTTGACTTTTGACCCAAGACTCATATTTTGACAATTTCAAAACATAAGAAAAAGCCACTTTGCCAATTGTTCAGGTGAGCGATTCAGGGCCTCATGGCCCTCTTGTTCAAATATGTCTTTCTGGAGTGGCTGTTACTTGGTGTGCAATTATATTACTGTAAGGCCTGGAAATAGTGTTATATTCTTGAAGTTTTCAACTTTGTGTCTATACTACTCCCTAGTAGACGCATATTGCAAAAAAATCACACTAATCCTGTTATTTAATCTTTCATTTACATGGTACTGATTGGAGTTATGCCAGGACTCTCTTGTTGGTCTATGTTGATAGACTGTCAGCCTTAGACATTTTGCTAGATATGCATTGATTTGGAATCCATAACACAAGACAAGAGGAAAGATAAATGCCACTATGTCTGTGTAAACTGTGTCAATTTTAGATCAGTGCCTTCTCAACAAGTCAGGTCTTCCTGAGTTTTCAAAGCCAAAATTTAGAGAGTCTACCTCAATATAGGAAGCATAGCATGTTTGGATATGTTGCTTGAACTTTAGTATTATCCCGCCATAATAATCCCTTCCAATTTATATACCCGTTTTTACCCAAATTGGCTCGAACAGGTGTTGGGGCAGATTAAAATACCATGATCAAGAAAGTTATCATCACCAACAGGTATATGAAGTGATCCGCTCCTTTAAGATTCAGTTTATACTTAACAGACATAAGTATCTGCACACCTCAGACACGCACAGTGTGTATAAAATATCAAAGGCATCACTACTTCAGTTATGACTATTCTTTGATTTATTTGTAATATCATTAACTAAGAGGACTATTTTTATATGGATCTAATGAATGTGGCAGGTGGAGGGTAGTGTCTACCTTCTTGTGGGTCTGATGTGATAGTTTAAACATATTTAATTTCAACAATATATAGATATTCAATATTTTATACAAGATACACTACTATTTTTGAAAAAAATATTTAGGATGAAAACAGAAACTACAAACCTATTTATTTATATCTTCTCCTGGTAACCCTGTTAAATGGAGTACCTCAGGGTTCAAGTATGGGTCTCTCTTGTTCAGAGTTATAATAATATAAATGATATAAACAATTTATCTGTCATGAGTTGCAAACTGAAAGATATTTTCTGATAGGTTTTGATATTTCCACTCCAATAATTTTGGTGCTTCTTGCTATTTCTCTCGTAAATACTCAGAATAAAAGAATAAGAGCATAGCTGACTGTAATGGAAGCTTTTATGACCACCACCCAATTTGGTCTGAGGAATGTTTCAGTAGCGACTGAATTAAGTCCTTGTCATGGCCCTTGGAGTTTTGTTTAAGGAATTTCAATATTTGATTCGCTTTCATAATAGCATGTAGAGGTATGTACCCCATATTTTGTTGTGTGATACTAGTTACCTGGCGGTATTTTGCAGAAATTCTACACTGTACAAGGTATCTTAGTTGGTTTTGAACCTAGTCTATAAGAGTAATTATCAGTTATTTACTTTGGAACTTTAAATAGGTGAGATGAGTAACGCACACAACAACCCCTTCATAGGTGCTCCAAGCAGTGGAGGGAAACACCAACAACAACAACAATTTCGCCCAAAACGAAAACTTTTTGATTTGACGGTATCTACCAGGGAGCCACAGTTGGAGAGATTGGATGTGCAGCCCCCGCTTGTGCAGATGATGTGGCCGTAGCTAGCTCTAAGACCGGCCCATTACAGTCGCTTGTACACACTGCTGCTGACTATGGCTCCATGGAGAGATTCGACTTCCAGTTGGTGAAGAGTGTCGTAATGAAAATTGACACGGATAGTGACGATGATGATTACGTATGGACTCTCAATGGTGAACCGATGCCAGTAGTGACCGAAAGTATGCATGTTGGTATCCTACGATCTGCCAATACAGAAATGTCAGCCGTGAACGAGAATATTAGGAAAGCCAGAAGAACCCTATACAGCCTTATGCCGTCTGGTTGTCATGGTCATAATGGTCAGGATCCAGAAACGACAATTCACCTACTACAAACATATGTTCTTCCGGTCCTAATTTATGGAATGGAAGTGGTGCTCCCAAAAGGAAGACATCTAGACACCCTTGAGAAGTTCTACAAGAAGTACTTAAAGCTACTGCTTTCAGTGCCAGTTACAACGGCTGATCCAGCGGTTTATATCCTGTCCGGGACAGTTCCGATCGAGGCCACTATACATAAAAGGGCGCTAACCTTATTCGGTAACATCACCCGACTGACTGCTGAATCAGTTGAAAAGAGAATAGCATACCGACAACTGAACATTAAAGGACAGGAAAGTAGCAGCTGGTTTATAGCCATCAAGGAACTGTGTTTCAAATATGAACTATTACACCCTCTGGAATTGCTCCAAGACCCTCCTAGTAAAGAATCGTGGAAGCGTACTGTCAACAAGCAGATTGACGGCTACTGGTGCAATAGAATTCGTGACAATGCAATGCTGTACTCAAGTCTACGGTATCTCCACGTGAACAACTATCGTTATGGTAAAAGACATTCAGTGTTACGAACGATTGGTAATGCTCGGGAAATTCCACGGATAACAACGAAGTTGAAGCTGGTGACGGGCACATACATGTACATCCTCCAGTGTAATAGAGCGGCATTCAACCAGAATCAGATTGAACCTACATGTTTGCTGTGTAAAGTTGAAGAAGAAACTATAGATCATTTCCTGCTAAATTGCACAGCTTTGCCCAACCCATATTAAACATTATCACAGGCTCGTATACTAGTCTGCATGAACCTCAGCTTACTAATATTCCTAGTGACATGCTCCAGATAGTGCTAGATTGTAGTGGCTTATATCATACTATCCCGAAACGTAACCATCACCTATTAGAGACTATAGAATTCCATAGTAGAAGACTCTGTTACACGCTACATTGTGAACGCTTTAAGAAACTTGCTGAAGTCCCCCAGAGGGTTAGAAAGAAAAAGACTAATTCTTAAAGTGCAGTACACAGAGGTTATCCAAGACACAACATAGCGGGGTTATCCAGTATTTTTACAGAACTTTTTATCCACTGTTATTACTGAACTTTAAACAACTTTTACGATAAACTTTACGTCATAAACTTGTAAATAGATATATCATAGCGTGTAAATAGGGTGGTGGACCAACTATTTTAGACTGAACATTCTATTCGGTACTCCGGCGGACTGGAGGTGTGCCAGGATTGGTAGAAACTCTACAATACAGAATACAGATGGCCGTCAATGGAAACAAAACTTTGAAAATCCCCAAAGAAGGACCTTCTGTGACATTATTCCGACATAAGAAAAGAAGAAGGAGATAAAACAAAGTTTGCTACATATATTTGTATCTCTGTATGCCGCAATTGGCACTTTTCATTGCAAGTAATAAAACTACGCCTTTTTTTCTACCACGATGAGACTCTGCAGTCACTAAAAATAGAAAATGACAACAACAACATGAAAACATAAACACAGATATTTGACTGCAGAAGTCTCATGTATGGGACTACCTGTGACAACTCAGTCACTGTGACACATACTCAGCCACACTACATATAGCTCCCCTTTCACTCTCTAAGGCAGGGCAGTAGTCTCCTGTGAGCTCGTTCCAACACTTCTGACACCATTGATGTGACTTGATGGGCCCCAGCCTATTGGGTCACCCATCCAAGTACTAACCGAGCAGACCATTGCTTAACTTCCAATAAAGGTTCACCACTCTAACCACGTCGCCATAAAAGCATGCTTCTACAGCGAGGGGCTAGTAGTCGTATTTATACCCATACACTACACTTATGAAAACTCAGGTGCAAGTAACTAAGGAGATAGAGACTCAGATCATTCTTATCAGAGCTATAATAGCCCAAGTGCAAGTTTATCAGGAGATAGAGACTCAAATCATCCATATCAGACTGGGGGTGGTGCGATGGTGCTGCGTGTAACTTCCAGTGCGGGGGCGTCCTACTGATTTGGATAATAGTAGGGCAATGGCCTACTGTACTTGCAGTAGGTGCGGGTGGGGGTTGTTTGGACATTTTTCTCTCGTCTATCATTTCTCTTCTTTCTCCCTCTCTCTGAGAGACAAAGCATTGCTATTTAAAGGATTTTAAAAATTGATCAACATGTCAAAACCTGATTTTTATGCCCCCGTGTCGATAGTCAGGGGGCATTAAGATTTGCTCCTGCCTGTCCGTCCATCTGTCTGTCCGTCCGTCCGTTCGTCACACTTTACGGTATAGAGTTTGTGTCATCAACTCCTCCCACAGTTTTCAGTGGATCTTGTATAAACTTCACATACATGTTGTTGACATATTGAAGATGTGCATGTGGGTTTTTGTTGGAGCTAGACTTAATTTTGACAGAATTACGGCCTTTTGAACTTAGTTATTTTCTAAAGGCAAATTTTTGCATTGTAGGGTATGCAGTTTGTGTAATCAACTCCTCCCACAGTTTTCAATGGATCTTTTTCAAGCCTTGGGTACATGTTGTAGACATATTGAAGATGTTTATGTGGGTTTTTGTTGGAGCTAGAATTAATTTTGACAGAATTACGGCCTTTTGAACTTAGTCATTTTAGGCAAATTTTGCATTGTGTTTGTGTAATCAACTCCTCCCACAGTTTTCTATGGATCTTTTTCAAACCTTGCATACATGTTGTGGACATATTGAAGATGTGCATGTGGGTTTTTGTTATGCCCCCGTGACGATAGTCAGGGGGCATTAAGATTTGCTCCTGTCTGTCCGTCCGTCCGTTCGTCACACTTTATGGTATAGAGTTTGTGTAATCAACTCCTCCCACAGTTTTCAGTGGATCTTTTTCAAACTTCGCATACATATTGTGGACATATTGAAGATGTGCATGTGGGTTTTTGTAAGACCTAGAATTAATTTTGACAGAATTACGGCCTTTTGAACTTAGTCATTTTAGGCAAATTTTTGCATTTCAATGGATCTTTTTCAAACCTTGCATGCATGTTGTGGACATATTGAAGATGTGCAAGTAGGTTTTTGTTGGAGCTAGAATTTTGACCGAATTACAGCCTTTTGAACTTAGTCATTTTAGGCAAATTTTTGCATTGTAGGGTATGTTGTATGTGTAATCAACTCCTCCCACAGTTTTCAAACCTTGCATACATGTTGTGGACATATTGAAGATGTGCATGTGGGTTTTTGTTAGAACTAGAAGTGATTTTGACAGAATTACGGCCTTTTGAACTTAGTCATTTTAGGCAAATATCTGTCCGACCGTCTGTCTGTCCGTCCGTCCGTTCGTCACACTTTACGGTATAGAGTTTGTGTAATCAACTTCTCCCACAGTTTTCAGTGGATCTTTTTCAAACTTCGAATACATGTTGTGGACATATTGAAAATTTGCATGTGGGTTTTTGTTGGAGCTACAATTAATTTTGACAGAATAACGGCCTTTTGAACTTAGTCATTTTAGGCAAATTTTTGCATTGTAGGGTATGTAGTTTGTGTAATCAACTCCTCCCACAGTTTTCAATGGATCTTTTTCAAACCTTGCATGCATGTTGTGGACATATTGAAGATGTGCAAGTGGGTTTTTGTTGGAGCTAGAATTAATTTTGACAGAATTACGGCCTTTTGAACTTAGTCATTTTAGGCAAATATTTACATTTGTAGGGTATGTTGTTTGTGTAATCAACTCCTCCCACAGTTTTCAATGGATCTTTTTCAAACCTTGCATACATGTTGTGGACATATTGAAGATGTGCATGTGGGTTTTTGTTAGAACTAGAATTGATTTTGACAGAATTATAGCCTTTTGAACTTAGTCATTTTACGCAAATATTTACATTTGTAGGATGTGGAGTTTGTGTAATCAACTCCTCCCTCAGTTTTTAGCTCACCAGAGCCGAAGGCTCCGGGGGAGCTTATAGGATATCCGATAGGCAGTGGTCCGTCGTCGTCGTCCGTCGTTGTCGTATGTCGTCGTATGTCGTCTGTCTTCCGTCAACACTTTTAAACGACATCTCCTCTGAAGCCACTAGGCCGATAGGGCTCAAATTTCATCTGTGGCATCCTTGGGATGGGGGATTGAAAGTTTGTATTTTTATGAAAATTGCCCTTTTAGTTTGGTTGCTATGGCAACTTAGAGTTCCCATTGACTTATAATGGGGAAAATTGAAAAATGGCATTTTCTGCCAAGCCATTGCAGATATGTTGATAAAACTTTTATAGAAATGTTCCTTGAGATGTCTACTATCAGCTATATGTTTTTTGGCCCACTGCTCCTTTTTATTGGTTGCCATGGAAACCGAAATGCCAAAAAACCTGGAAAAAATATGAAAAGAATTATCTCCTCTGAAGCCACTGGGCCGATAAGGCCCAGATTTCATCTGTGGCATCCTTGGGATGGGGGATTGAAAGTTTGTGTTTTTAGCTCACCTGGCCCGAAGGGCCATAGTGAGCTATTGTCATACCAATGCGTCCGGCGTGTATCGTGTGTCGTCACAGAAGTGTCCGTCAACACCTAAAAACAAATATTCAAACATCTTCTTCTGTAAAACTACTGGTCCCATGGTTCTCAAATTTCACATGGAGCATGATCTGACTCCAGGGTCTCAGAATTGTAAAATTGGGTCAGGTTGAGATCCAAGATGGCCGCCGTTACTAAAAATAGCAAAAACAACAAAATAAACTTCTTCTCCAGAACCACTGGGTATATTTGTCTGAATTTTGGCGTGGAACATCAGTGAAACCTTGGTATTCAAAATGGTAAAAATGAAAAAAATCTGTAGCGGAGTTTTGTCACAGTGACCTACTTTCTGTTTACGTGTGTAATTTTGCTCAAATGCCAATGTCAAAAAATGACCGATTTTAACAACTTCAAACAACTTCTTCTCTAAAACCACTGGTCCCATGGTTCTCAAATTTCACATGGAGCATGACCTGACTCCAGGGTCTCAGAATTGTAAAATTGGGTCAGGTTGAGATCCAAGATGGCCGCCGTTACTAAAAATAGCAAAAATAGCCATCAGAGGAGATGGCAAATCCCCCGACCGAAGGCCCCTTGCGCTTTGGTAAACACAGTGCCCTTCAAAACACATAGAAATAGTATACTGTCATTCTTTTATGCTCCTTATTGACAATATCTGTTTAACAGATGCATGATTATCTAACACTCAGACCAAAACAGTATGCCAGATTGCTAAAAAGAGTTAAAATCTCAAATAGCAACCATGTAGACAATGTATTGCATATGATACATTCAACATTTCAAAATGTGTGAATAACTTTTAAAGTACAAGCCCTACAAATCTAATTTTGAGCTCTCTAGTAAGTGAATTTGGACAAAGAATCCAAATCTGAATTTTTTGGGGGGGGGGGGGGGGGGGGGGGGGACTCGGAAAAGTATGAAAGCAAGAGTTGTCATTCTTGTATGAGACAAACTGTCATGATCTAATCTCCATATCTGTGAAGTATCATAAAAATATTTCAAAGGGTATTCATGTTACGGAGCGGACACGAAATCACACCTAAAACTATCAAGGGGAAATAACTCAAAAACTTAGAAAGCAAGAGTTGTCATTCTTGTTCGCGACACATCGTCATGACCTGTTCTACATATCTGTGAAGTATCATGAAAATATTTCAAAAGGTATTCAAGTTATAGAGCAGACACGAATTTACACCTAAAACCATCAAGGAGAAATAACTCAAAAAGTAAGAAAGCAAGAGTTGTCTTTCTTGTTCGCGACACATCGTCATGACCTATTCTACATATCTGTGAAGTATCATGAAAATATTTCAAAAGGTATTCAAGTTATAGAGCGGACACGAATTTACACCTAAAACCATCAAGGGGAAATAACTCAAATAGTAAGAAAGCAAGAGTTGTCATTCTTGTTCGCGACACATCGTCATGACCTATTCTACATATCTGTGAAGTATCATGAAAATATTCCAAAGGGTATTCAAGTTACAGAGCGGACACGAATCTGCCAAAAATTCACCAAAGGGGAGATAACTCAAAAATTACAAAAGCAAGAGTTACCATATTTGCACGCGACACGTCGTCATGACCTGTTCTACATAACTGTGAAGTATTATGAAAATATTCCAAACGGTATTCAAGATATGGAGCGGACAAGAAAATGTTTACGGACGGACAGACGGACGGACGGACGGACAGACGGACGGACGGACGGACTTAAGGACGGACGCCAGGCTCATCGCTATATCCCCCGAACCTTTCGGTCGGGGGATAAAAACAACAAAATCAACTTCTTCTCCAGAACCACTGGGTATATTTGTCTGAATTTTGGCATGGAACATCAGTGAAACCTTGGTATTCAAAATTGTAAAAATGAAAAAATTCTGTAGCGGAGTTTTGTCACAGTGACCTACTTTCTGTTTACGTGTGTAATTTTGCTCAAATGCCAAGGTCAAAAAATGACCGATTTAAACAACTTCAAACAACTTCTTCTCTAAAACTACTGGTCCCATGGTTCTCAAATTTCACATGGAGCATGACCAGACTGCAGGGTCTCAGAATTGTAAAATTGGGTCAGGTTGAATATCCAAGATGGCCGCCGTTACTAAAAATAGCAAAAACAACAAAATCAACTTCTTCTCCAGAACCATTTGGTATATTTGGTTGAAAGTTTGCATGGAACATAAGTGGGACCTTGGTATTTAAAATTGTAAAAATAAAAAAAATCTATGCTGAATTTAGGTCACAGTGACCTACTTAGCGTTTACAAGGCCGATTTTGCTCAAATGTCAATATCTAATGAAAATGCAACCAATTCTGACCAGATTTGGTCAGAAATGGTTCTTGAATGGAATTATTTCAATTTTGTGCCAGTTGACTATCCAAGATGGCCACCATGGGGGCCGTTACTAAAAATAGCACAAACATAAAAATGACAATTACTCAAGAACCCTTGAATGGAATTGGACCAATTTTGTGTCAGAATGTTCCTTGCATGAAGCTGTTTCGATTAATTGCAATTTGGCATTCCAAGATGGCCGCCATCTGGTGTTACTAAAAATAGCACAAACATAAAAATGACAATTACTCAAGAACCCTTGAATGGAATTGGACCAATTTTGTGTCAGAGTGTTCCTTGCATGAAGCTGTTTCGATTAATTGCAATTTGGCATTCCAAGATGGCCGCCATCTGGTGTTACTGAAAATAGCACAAACATGAAAATGACAATTACTCAAGAACCCTTTAATGGAATTGGAGCAATTTTGTGTCAGAATGTTCCTTGCATGAAGTCGTTTTGATTAATTGCAATTTGGCATTCCAAGATGGCCGCCATCTGCTGTTACTAAAAATAGCACAAAACATGAAAATGACAATAACTCAGTAACCGCTGAATGGATTTTGACGAAATTTGTGTCAAAATGATTCTTGCATTGTGATGTTTCAAAAATATCTAACTGTAGACCAGTCATATAGGCCTCTGTTACTTAAAATAGAAAAATGTGAAAATCAGAAAATCTCAATGGAACTGGACTAAATTTGTGTCAATATGGTCCTTGCATGAAGGCTTTTCGATTTTTTGCATTTTAGCAATCCAAGATGGCCGCCATCTGCCGTTACTAAAAATAGCACAAAACATGAAACTGGCAATATCTCAGTAACCCCTGAATGGATTTTGATGAAATTTGTGGCAAAATGATTCTTGCATTGTGGTGTTTCAAAAGTAAATATATAAAGACCAGGCAAGATGGCCTCTGTAACTAAAAGTAGCAAAATGTGAAAATGAGAAATTCTCAGTGGAATTGGACCAATTTTTTATCAGAATGGTCCAGTTGCACAATAGCCAGGTGAGCGATATCAGGCCCATTTGGGCCTCTTGTTTATGATCATGGGCCCTTTAGTTTGGTTGCCATGGCAACTTAGAGTTCTCATTGACTTATAGTGGGGAAAATTGAAAAATGGCATTTGCTGCCAAGCCATTGCAGACATGTTGATAAAACCTTTACAGAAATGTTCCATGAGATGTCTTCTATCAGCTATATGTTTTTTGGCCCTCTGCTTCTTTTATTGGTTGCCATGGAAACCTAAATGTAAAAAAAAAAATGGATAAAAAAAACCTTAAAAAGAAATATCTTCTCTTAAGCCACTGGGCCGATAGGGCCCAATCTGTGGCATCCTTGGGCTGGGGGATTGAAAGTTTTTGTTTTTTATGAAAATCGCCCCCTTAGTTTGGTTGCTATAGCAACTGAGAGTTGCATTGACATAATTGGGAAAATCTCAGAAGCCACTGGGCCGATAAGGGGGGGGGGGGGGGTCGAAAGTTTGTGTGTTTTATGAAAATCTGCCCTTTAGTTTGGTTGCTATGGCAACTTAGAGTTCCTATAGACTTATAATGGGGAAAATTGAAAAATGGCATTTACTGCCTAGCCATTGCAGATATGTTGACGAAACTTTTATAGAGATGTTCCTTGAGAAATCTTGTATCAGCTTTATTAGCTCACCTGTCAAGGTGAGCTTATAGTATAGCCATGGTCCGTCGTCGTCGGCGTCGTCGTCCACACTTTTAAACACCAATATCTCCTACACCAGCAGGCCAATCTTGATCAAATTTTATGTGTAGCATTGTTGGGGTGGGGGATTGACTGCATAAGGTTTTAGGGCAGATTGGGTTGGAACTCTGGTTGCCATGGCAACATATAGCTCCCATAGACTTATAATGGGAAAAACTTCAAAAATCTTCTTCTCTGAAACCATGAGGCCCAGAGCTTACATATTAAGTATGTACCAATGTCTAGTGGTCCCCTACATAAATCCTGCCAACCATGCCCCTGGGGCCCAAATTGGCCACGCCCCGGGGGTCATTAGCTCCCATAGACTTACAATGGGAAAATCTTAAAAAATCTTCTTCTCTGAAACCATGGGGCCCAGAACTTACATATTTAGTATGTAGCAATGTCTAGTGGTGCCGTACATAAATCCTGCCAACCATGCTCCTGGGGCCCAAATTGGCCACGCCCGGGGGGGTATTAGCTCCCATAGACTTACAATGGGAAAATCTTAAAAAATCTTCTTCTCTGAAACCATGAGGCCCAGAGCTTACATATTTAGTGTGTACCAATGTCTAGTGGTCCCCTACATAAATCCTGCCAACCATGCCCCTGGGGCCCAAATTGGCCACGCCCCGGGAGTCATTAGCCCCCATAGACTTACAATGGGAAAATCTTAAAAAATCTTCTTCTCTGAAACCATGGGGCCCAGAGCTTACATATTTAGTATGTACCAATGTCTAGTGGTCCCCTACATAAATCCTGCCAACCATGCCCCTGGGGCCCAAATTGGCCACGCCCCGGGGGTTATTAGCTCCCATAGACTTACAATGGGAAAATCTTAAAAAATCTTCTTCTCTGAAACAATGAGGCCCAGAACTTACATATTTAGTATGTACCAATGTCTAGTGGTCCCCTACATAAATCCTGCCAACCATGCTCCTGGGGCCCAAATTGGCAACGCCCAGGGGGTCATTAGCTCCCATAGACTTACAATGGGGCCAAGAGCTTATGTATTTAGTATGTTGCAGTGTATGGTGTCCTCTACATAAATCCTGCCAATCAAAACCCTGGGGTCCAAACTTGCCACACCCCATGGGGTCATCGAATCCTATAGAATTGCAGCCTGTTTATTAGCTTACCTGAGCTGGAAGCTTACATTTTATAACTCAGGTGAGCGGTCGTTGCCCTTGGGCTACTTGTTGTTTTTGGACCCACTGTTCCCTTTACTGGTTGTCATGGAAACCAAAATGCAACAATAATGGAAAAAAAATCAAAATGCAACAATAATGGAAAAAAATACTTACAAAATTATCTCCTCAGAAGCCACTGGGCCAATAAGGCCCAGATTTCATCCGTACTTTCCTTGGGCTTGGGTGGGTGGGGGTGGGGGGGGGGGGTTGAAAGTTTGTGTTATTTTTTATGAAAATCGGCTCTTTCGTTTGGTTGCAATGGAAACTTAGAGTTGCATTGACTTATACTGGGGATAATTGAAAAACAGCATTTACTGCAATCAAAATATGGAAAATAGTTATATATTTTGTTGTCAACTCAACAGACTGTCAGGCTGAGACTTTGTAGTTGTATATTTTGTATTAGCCTGAACAAATGTGACAGCAATTTGGATAGCAATTTTGAGCTAGAGATCTGGTGAGCTTTGTGGCCCGTGGGCCTCTTGTTAATGGATCTTTTCCAAACTTTGCATACATGTTATGGACATATTGGAAATGTGCATGTGGGTTTTTGTTGGAGCTAGAATTAATTTTGACTGAATTATAGCCTTTTGAACTTATTCATTTTAGGCATATGTTTGCATTGTAGAGTAAGTTCTTTGTGTAATCAACTCCTCCCACAATTTTCATTGGCTGTTTTTCAGACATTGGAGACTTGTTGTGGACATAGTGAAGATGTGCATGTTGGTTATGATAGGAAAAAAATAATCCTGAAGGAATTATTGCCTTTTAAACTTACTCATTTTGGGCTGCATTTTGCACTGTAGGGTATAAAGTTTGTGTAATGTTTGATATTGTTTTCAGTGGATTCTTTGTAAATAGCAATTGTGCTTGAAAGATGCTTTAGGGATGTACACATGTCCTGTGACAGGTGCTGCACGGGGGCATCATTAGTGTCTTACAGACACAGTTTTCTAGTTGGAACTAAAATTAATTTTGACAGAATTACGGCCTTTTGAACTTAGTCATTTTAGGCAAATTTTTACATTTTTAGGATGAGGAGTTTGTGTAATGAACTCCTCCCTCAGTTTTCAATCCAACTTTTCCAAACTTTGCGTACATGTTATGGACATATTGGAGATGTGCATGTGGGTTTTTGTTGGAGCTAGAATTGATTTTGACAGGATTATAGCCTTTTGAACTTAGTCATTTTAGGCATATGTTTGCATTGTAGGGTAAGTACTTTGTGTAATCAACTCCTCCCACAATTTTCATTGGCTGTTTTTCAGACATTGGAGACTTGTTGTGGACACAGTGAAGATGTGCATGTTGGTTATGATAGGAAAAAAATAATTCTGAAGGAATTATGGCCTTTTAAACTTAATCATTTTGGACTGCATTTTGCACTATAGGGTATAAAGTTTGTGAAATGTTTTCAGTGGATTCTTTGTAAATAGCATTTGTGCTTGAAAGGTGCTTTAGGGATGTACACATGTCCTGTGACAGGCGCTGCACGGGGGCATCATTAGTGTTTTACAGACATAATTTTCTAGTTGTGCTAAAAGCGACATGCCTTCTGAAATTTCTGGGGAGAACTCTGAGATACCTGTACAAGTGAGAAATCAACAATAACTGCCGCTAATCTGAATGAAACTTTCCTGTGAAAAATGCAATTGGATTGATAAAAACATAAGCAGACTGAATGTGACAATGCCACAAAGCACATTCAGTATACAAATATAACTGACTTGGCTACTCAGAGGATGCATTTTATGTGTAGGCCACTAGTAGGCATATAAGCCGCGACATGTGAAAACCAACAATGTGGTTGTGCGCCCAGTGCGGACTCAAATCAGCCTTGGCATCCGCCCAGCCTGATCAGAGTCTTTGCTGTCCGCATGGAGGCAGCGGAGACCCTTAGCTAACCTTTAAGTGCTTAGGAAAGAGTCTGATTAGACCGGGCAGATGACCAGGCTGTTCTGAGTCTGCACTGGGCGCACAACCACTTTGTTGGTTTTCTCGTGTCACGGCTCAATTATAATGCTGGAAGAAAAGTGTTGGTACTTTTTCTCACAAACCAATCAAAGAATTACTATCACTATACATAACCAGAGCTCCCTGATAAGGTGTAGTTTAGAGGATAATTCAGAGACAATAGATTTTTCATATTTATCAATAAAAACATATGTTGTGACCCCTTATTAGAACCATCTCAGTGAGATGGTTCTCATGAGGGGTCACAACATATGTTTCATGGAAAATAAGGATAGTTATACTTAAATCATCTCAGTAACTCCATCTTATCTGGCATAGTATCAGGCATACTGTATAACTCAGCCCTTTTCACACTTAAGGTGGTGATAATCACTGATTTGGGACAAAGACAAAAATCTGCATAAAATACTCAAAATCACACTGATCTTTCCAAAACTTAGCAGATGCCTTCTTTATGTTGTTTCTCATAATTTAGAATCCCAAAATGCAGCATTTGTTAATGTTAAAAAGTGTTTTTATAAGAGAAGATCAAAGGGTAATTTTCTGCGAATAAATCTGAAAAAATAATATCATTATTAAAAATATACTTAGTGCTTAGAGTACCTTGTTGCATAATGGAGAGCGTCCTAGCAATTATTTTTTCAAACTCTTTCACACATTATCAGGCTGAGCAGGTGAAAAAAGATGCCATCTGTGTCCAATTTTTTTGGTCAAAACACACAGGTGAGACAGGTGATACTATTTTAACAAGGTTGAACAATTTCATCTACACACCACTGATCATGTCAGTAATGTATTATTTATACTGTAGGTGTTAACATAGGTATGCTTGCCTACCCTATATTTAATAAATGCGTCCAGTGTACATTGACTTTGTATATGGTTGAACATTTGAGAAAAAGCTACCGTTTTCATCTGGTCTATATTACAATTTGAGAAAGAGTTGGAATAAATAATTGCTAGGACGCTCTTCATTATGCAATAATGCACCTTCAGCACTACGTAAATTTTCAATAACGATATTATTTTTTCAGATTTATTCGCAGAAAATTACCCTTTGATCTTTCCTTATAAAAACACTTTTTTAAGCAGCATGTATGTCTATTTTGTTTTCTAAACTGTAAAGAACAACAAAAATAAGAGGTCTGCTAACTTTCAGGGAGATACGTTACTTTTTTATGGTTTTATGCAGATTTTTACATTTACCATGAATCACCACCTTAAACTTATTGAAATCCTGGGCAGCTCATGTTTAGGTAACTAAATAATGGTTGCTTTGATTTCTTATTTGTCTTGCTTACACTGCTCTTATACTAGGGTAAACTAGAGTCATGTTGGAACTAGTCATACTCAGGTTCATATGGATCAATGTGGCGAACATGTCTTATCTTGTAACCAAAGAACTATGGAAATGCCACATAGTGCTCCAGGTAAGGAGGAGTAACCAGGATAATTTAGGGATAAATTCCCATTTTTTCCCATTAAAGCATATGCTGTGACCCCTCATGAGGCGTCACAACATATGGTCTGTTGGGAAACAAGAAGTCTTATCTCAAAATTTTTCCTGAAAATCCCTTTCTTATCTGGAGCTCTGGCCATGACCAGAAACGTCCAATCTTGTAAAATAAATTTGGCCCTGGAAAGTGCATTTCTATATAAACTTGGTGCCGAAAGAGTTAAAACTGACACATTTGGTTTTACAATGAAGTAATGTGTCCAAAAGATGCTGATAGAATGGTAAACAGCATAGACCCTGATCAGAATGCTCCCGAGGGATCAGGGTATGCACTGTTTGCTTGCCCTATATGTCCCAATACTCACTACCTTTATGGTAATAAAAAAATATTTGTTTCAGGTTTGGGATAAAGAAGATTACAGGCGCTCAAGATTTGTTGACAGAGACAAGTTGGTAAGCCTTTGAAGATAATGTTTTTGTCATAATTATTCGAATGCTGGAGCCATACTAGGTATGAGGGGCGATCAGAAAGTTCTGATTCAAGTCTCAGAACTTCTTTATTATAAGCAATTATATTCAAGTCAAGTTTTTACATTAGTTACGTTGATATATCATCTACATAATGAAATCTATAATTTCGATTGTTGGTTACTCCGTTAGTGAGGCAACTTTGACAAATCATTAGCCACCAGGGAGATTGCACACTTTTCTGATGTGGATGCAATTTCTGAGCTACCTGCATTTTTTCTAAGTTTCAAAAACAAATATAGAATACAAGATCGTAAGCATTTACCTTATATTGACAAAGCCCAAGATAAAGTGGGGTTTTGATGATATTTCAGAGATACTGGTAATTTTTAATTTCTCAACCACAACATATGTTGTGGTGCTTCATTATACCCCCTTCATACAAAGTATGTCAGGGGGTATATAATTTTTGTCATTCTGTCTATTCGTCCGTTTGTTTGTTTGTTTGTTCGTCCGTTTGTCAACTTTACGGCAAAGATGTTTTGCGTTAAACCTTTTTAGATTGCTTATATCTCTGTAACCACACATCAGATTCTTTTCATATTTGATTTATCTCTATAGCATTACCTTTCATGTAAAATATCTAAGCCTCTGGGTCAGGCCCCAGGATGGGGGCAGGGGTCAATAATTAGGACTTAGGCATTTTGTTTATGTCCAAGTTTTGCGTTAAACCTTTCTAATTGCTCATACCTCTGTTACTGCATTGAAGATCTCTTCCATATTTGGTTCATGATATCTCTGTAGCATCATTTTTGATATGGAGTCCAAAGCTGCTGGGTCAGGCTCATGGTTGGGGCCAGAGGTCAATAACTAGGACTTTGCCATTTGTTGTGTTTTTTGGCTTATAGTTCTGATAATACTTGAATGTATCTAATGATGCATGACTAGTTTTATTTCCAACTTGTTTACATCATATGGAAGCTGCTGCTGACTGAAGGTCAAGGTCACAGACTATGTATTTTGTACATGTATAATATTTGCAATGAAGTTGTGTGTTAAAAGTATGCTTTCATTAGGCAGTGGCACTGGTTGGGGGTATACGTGAGCCCCTGCTCACTTGCTCTAGTTAGAACTGTCTCTATGAGAAGGTTCTAGTGAAGAGACACACATTTGATTTTATGGTGAAATTTGAAAAATTATCGCTAAATTATCCCTGTCACTCCTTCTTATCCGGAGCACCTAATGTCACCTTAAGTATTTACCAGTTATTTGCCAATAAGAGAATTACCTCATCAACAGCGTTCATTGATTGAATAATTTGGGACTTGCGGCTAATTTGTTGGCTTCTCTCCTATGAATGAATTGAGAATAGTATTATTACCATTTTTTGACAAAATCAGTTTTTCCACAAACTATCTTGATTTGGTTTGAGCTGCAACACAACAAAATCAACAAAGTCGCATGTGTGCCCAGCAAAGACTCAGATCAGCCTGAGCATCCGCTCAGTATGATCACAGTCTTTGCTGTCTGCATACAGTTAGCTTAGACCTTTAGCTACCCTGTAAGTGGACAGCAAAGACTCTGATCAGACTGGGCAGATGCTCAGGCTGATCTGAGTCTTTGTGTTGGACACCTCACTTTGCTGGTATTTGGTCTTGCTGTGTTGGAGCTCATTTAGTGTTTTCACCTGATTTCCTTCGTCTGAGGGCATGGTGAAGTGTGCCCACCTCATGCTGATGAATAAGGATCCTCCATTATTACATTGTGTACAACAAACCCAAAATTATTACCTCTCATTGGCTGACATCTAGTTTTGTGTTGTTGAAAGTGCTAGGCTTGTGTGCAAAGTAATCCACTTTTAAATTAGAAGGTGAAAATATAAAATTGTGCATTAGAATGAGGATAAATGTATTGAAAATTGTCATTTGTGGAGATATATCATCAGTTTTATGGTTGTGAAATGTGTTTTATGGCTCCACTGATGGAGCACCATAAAACAAAATTTTCAACCATAAACCGACAATTAACCTCCCCAAGTGACAGCCGGGCTGGGTAGCGCAATCGGTAGGGCACCTGACTCGTAAGTCAGAGGTCCTGGGTTCGAATCCCGGTCTGGCCACATACTTTCGTTTCTCCTTCCGCTGATTCAAGCAGGGCAGTTGTCAGTTACTGGCGAAAGTATGTGCACTTAGTACTGGTTAACCGCTTAGGAGGTCTAAGCCTGCCCAGGAATAGTGTGGTTAGGTTAACTGACCGTCCCGACATGACCTTAGTTGTTTACCGTGGACGTTAAGCATCAAATCAACCAACCAACCCCAAGTGACAATTTTGAGTACAGTTGACCTCTAAATTTTTGTTCCATTTGAGCACAGGTAGTTGAGAACTTTGCTATAGACCTGATAGCTGAAGACCCTATAGTAGTCTGCACCCAAAGAAATGTGACGAGCAACGGTGGAGGAGCCCTTGGCCACCCGAAAGTCTACATTAATCTGGTAATTCATTTTATTTCTTAGCTGCAGAATCAGAAAATGTTACTTTGAACATGTGCAAACAGTGATGACCTTTTAAGGTGAATGGATACACTTTCAGTGGAAGCAACTCTTCTATTTTCTTTGTTACCTCCCTTCTCAATTGGGTGAACTCGTAAAGGATAGAATTTGCTCCAAAAGGAGCAAATTCTTTCACTTAAGAGCTGATCTCTTTTTGGAAGGGATATGAAATCCATGGAAGCAAACAGAGTTACAAAGGTTGTTCCCATATGAAAAAAGTGACAAAAAACGTGGATGTGTAAGCTCAGAAGTAGAGCTGTTGTACTAGCCGTCGTGTTGGCATTAAATTTATATCAGCTTTAGCATTGGCATCCACACCAATATTAAGCCTCATTCACACAGGCAAAGTTTCTTTGTCAAAGTTGGGTTTGGCAAAAAAAAATATGCTTTTGTGAATTAAAATATGTGCCATACTTTGTGAATTTAATATTGAAATCTTATTTGACAAACAACATTTGAGCCGCGACATAAAAAAAACCAACAAAGTGGTTGTGCGCTCAGCGCAGACTCAGATCAGTTTGGGCATCCGCCCAGTCTGATCAGAGTCTTCACTGTCCGCATGGAGCTAGCTCAGACACTTAGCTATCCTTTAAGTGCTTAGCGAAAAGTCTGATTACTCTAGCCAGATGCCCAGGCTGATCTGAGTCTGCGCTGGGCGCAAAACCACATTGTCAATGGTTTTCTCGTGTCGCGGCTCATTTGTCCTTATGAACAGGAAGTTTGCCAAAGAATATGTATCTACTGCCACTGAGATGATGACAAAAATTTTTGCTCAAATTCAAATCAGTTTGAGAACAAAGTATATTTAAAATGATTCTAATGCACTTACAAATATACGTGATGTGTGATCTGATAAGGTCAAAAAATTGTGTCAGTTTATTCTGCGATATACTGTTGGAAACCCATGTCAGTTAAGCATTCATTTTGCAGTGTGTCAGTTAAGCATTCATTTTGGCTCCATGGCTGGCACTTACAGCGCCCTGTTCCACTCTATTTCTATTCTAGAAGGCCTTGTAGAGATACATTGAAATTGTAAAAAAAAAACTTTTGCATAGCTCCAAAATAGAAGGAGTGACAGGGATAATTTAAGGATAATTTTCGATATTTCTCCATAAAAATGTTGATTGTGACCCCTCATTAGAACCGTCTCAGTGAGATGTTTCTTATGAGGGGTCAAAATTTATGTTTTGTTTTCGATCCTCATCAGAACCGTCACAGGGAAGCATATATTGTGACCCCTCATCAGAACCGTCTCAGGGAGACGGTTCTGATGAGGGGTCATAATATATGCTTTTATGGAGAAATAAAAGAAAATATCTTGGAATGTCATTAGATACTCTTCTTGTCTGGACCTTTGCTTTCTTGATGTTTACAGGACAAACCAGAAGTAGGAGTATGTGGCTACTCTGGAAGAAAGTTTATACTGAAGAAATATTATAACGAGGCGGAACATGGGCCATCAATAACATATGAAGAATATATGAAGGAGGAGAAATCTTAACTGCTCTGTTTGATAGGACTTCAGTGTTTTCTTTTTCTTTTTTTTTGGGGGGGGTGGGGGGGGGGGTTGTAAATATGCTTCTGTAGAAAAAAAAATTTGTGAGCCACCCACAGGTGCTTTAATCCGAGTCATTGCTGTATATACCTTCTCATGTGGTATGACTGAAATACATTACATCCAATAACTTATTATTTTCCTAAATTTAGGTTGTTCATTGTATGCCATCAATTTGAACACCATTTCAAGGATGACTGGAAGTACATAAAGCGTGTATGCTGTTACATCCGACAGAGCTTCAGATAAGGTGGTGTTTGAGGATAATTCCGGTATAAATTTTTAATCTTTCTCATCCAAAACATGTTCTGACCCCCTCTCTGGAACAACCCTTTTGTTGAGGCAGTTCCAATATGGAGTACAAAATAGGTTTCTTGAGTTTGAACAAAAATTATTCCATAATTATCCTCGGAACCTGCCTTTATTTGGACCTCTGTAAGAAGTTGATACTTGTTGCCAACAAGTAGTCTAAATTTGTATTATGATTTTGTCTTTAGAAGGGTATTTTTAAATTGTTTTCCCATATAATAGTCAAATAATAAAATTCAGTCTTTTATAACAGTTTGTGCCTTGTTTATTTCTGAAATATCATCATTTATACAATTATTAATGTGCTTATTATGCCCCCTCCACAAAGTGGGGAGGGGCATATAGATTTGCCCTTGTCCGTACATACATCCGTACGTCACACTTTGTAGTACTGTTCTTGTCTCCGCAACTCCTCCTACAATATTTGATGCAGGGAGTTGAAACTTGCAGCACAGTTCAGACATGCATTGAACATGTGCATAAAGGAAACAGAACTTTGATTCAGGTCTTTATTGCAGAATTATGTCCCTTTGAATAGCATACATATTTTGACCATATTTCACACTTGTAGTCCTGTTTGTGTCTCCGCAACTCCTTCTACATATTTGATGCAGATAGTTGAAACTTGCAATACAGTTCAGACATGCATTGAACATGTGCATAAAGGAAACAGAATTTTGATTCAGGTCTTTATTGCAGAATTATGTCCCCATGAATAACATACATATTTTGACCATATTTTACACTTGTAGTACTATTTGTGTCTCCGCAACTCCTTCTACAGTATTTGATGCAGGGAGTTGAAACTTGCAACACAGTTCAGACATGCATTGAACATGTGCATAAAAGAAACAGAACTTTGATTCAGGTCTTAATTGCAGAATTATGCCCCCTGGAATAACATACATATTTTGACCATATTTTACACTTGTAGTACTGTTCTTGTCTCCGCAACTTCTCCTACAGTATTAGATGCAGGGAGTTGAAACTTGCAGCACAGTTCAAACATGCATTGAACATGTGCATAAAGGAAAGAGAACTTTGATTCAGGTCTTAATTGCAGAATTATGCCCCCTGGAATAACATACATATTTTGACCATATTTTACACTTGTAGTACTGTTCTTGTCTCCGCAACTCCTTCTACAGTATTAGATGCAGGGAGTTGAAACTTGCAGCACAGTTCAAACATGCATTGAACATGTGCATAAAGGAAACAGAACTTTGATTCAGGTCTTAATTGCAGAATTATGCCCCCTGGAATAACATACATATTTTGACCATATTTTACACTTGTAGTACTGTTCTTGTCTCCGCAAATCCTCCTACAGTATTAGATGCAGGGAGTTGAAACTTGCAGCACAGTTCAAACATGCATTGAACATGTGCATAAAGGAAACAGAACTTTGATTTAGGTCTTTATTGCAGAATTATGTCCCCTTGAATGGCAAACATATTTTGACCATATTTCAGTGGCTTATATACAAGCTCACCTTTTGTTGTGGCTCTAGTGGCCCCATTTATGAACTGATTTTTATATAACTTCATACAAATGTTAAGTATGACAATATCTTGAATAAATTACCATTTCAGCAATGCAGGTTCAATGTCAAGGTCACAATTGCTATTTGTAGAAAAATCTTTGTCATCCCTCTAGCCCCTTTATTCATTGACAGATTTTGACGTAACTTTACCCAAATGTTTAGTGTAACCATATCTTGGAAAATCTCGCGATCCAGAATTTTGGGGTCAAGGTCAAGTCACGGTTGCTATTTTTAGAAAATACATTGTCATCCCTCTGGAATGATTTTGACATAACTGTACACAAATATTTAGCATGGCAATATCTGGGACAAATTTACATTTCAGCATTGTCGGTCCAAGGTCAAGGTCATAGATGCCATTATAGGTACATGTAAAACTTTGTCAAGGTTCTAGTACCTTTATTTGTTAACTGATTTTGATATAACTTCACACAAATATTAAGTATGACAATATCTAAGACAAGTTCACCTTTCAGGGTTGTAGAGCCAAGGTCAAGGTCACAGCTGCTTTTTTTTTTTTAGAAAAAAAATTGGCATCCCTCGAGCACCTTTATTATTGACAGATTTTGATATAATTTAACACAAATACCTCAATACATTACTCATATAGTGAGGCATATGGCTGGGGTATTCATCACCTTTAGTGATTGTCTAGTTATACCCCGACATACGAAGTATGTTGAGGGGTATATAGTTTTCGTCTTTCGGTCTGTTCGTCCGTCTGTGTGTCCGTCCGTCTGTCCGTTCATCCGTCCATGTGTCCGTCCGTTAACATTTGCGTTAAAGTTTTGCGTTAAGTTTTTATTGTTTGCTTATATTTCCGATATCCTTTGATGAAACCTTTTGGTATGTGACTAGGTATACTTCTAGGTTCATGCAGAATAGTTGACATTATCTGGATGCTGCTGCTGACCTAAGGTCAAGGTCACAGACTTAAACATTTATTTAAAGTTTTGTGTTAAGTTTATATTCTTCTTTTATATTTCCAATATCCTTTGATGGAACCTTTTTTTCTATTTGACTAGGGTTACTTTAAGGCTCATACAGAGTAGTTGACATCATCTGCCAAAGGTCAAGGTCACAGATTTGTATATATGTGTTAAATTTGCGTTAAAGTTTTCGTTAAGTTTATATTCTTTGCTTATATTTCCAACATCCTTTGGTGAAACCTTTTGATATATGACTAGGTTTACTTCTATGTTCGTGCACAATGATTGACATCATTTTGATGCTGCTGCTGACCTAAGGTCAAGGTCACAGACTTTAACATTTGCGTTAAAGTTTTGCGATAAGGCTACATTGTTTGTTTATATTTCAAACATTCTTTGATGAAACCTTCTGATTTATGACTAGGTTTACTTCTATGTGTTCATGCAGATTAGTTGACATCATCTGGATGCTGTTGCTATCCAAGGTCATGGAAACAGACTTATAGGTTTACATTAAAATTTTGTGCTTAGTTGGTTTTCTTTACTGATATTTGTAATATACTTTGATGGAAGCATTTGATAGGTGATAAAGTTTACTTCTAGGTTCATACCATGTGTAAGATTGGTTTCATTAGGGTGTGGTTTCATTAGGCGGTGGCGCTGGTCGGGGGTATACGTGAGCCCCTGCTCACTTGCTCTAGTTTGTTACTCATGTACATCTGTCTGTCTGTCCATCCATCCATTCCCTATTTGATTAGATTTTTAGCTCGCCTGAAAGAAGTTCAGGAAGAGCTATTGTACTACCCTCGTTAGCGGCGGCGGTGGCTTTAGCAAAATGTTTAAGTTTTGTAGGTGATGGGCAAGGCGCTTTCAGGCGAGCTGTCCTGTCTCACTGACAGGTCTTGTATGACCAGGGAAGTTCAGATCAGCCTGTGCATACTTGCAGCCAGATCAGAGCCTTCACTATTCTTATGAAGCTTCTATGGATTGTACACTACCCATAGAATAAGAAATGGAGTCTCTAAGCTCAGTTTTTCTCTCCATACTTATTAAAAAATTTTGTCAAATTTTCTGCAACCATGCAAGCTCAAGTAGCTGGATTTGGTGGGTAGGTTGATGACGTTTTGTTGTAATATGGGCTGGAGAACCAGGCTTCACCTGTTTTTGTTTGATTTTCTTTCTCTCCATACTTTGAATAAGGTTGATGATGACTTGTTCTATCATTTAGAAGCAGGCTTATCAGGCTTCTTCTTCCCTGTGTTTGTCAGATTTTCTTTTTCTCCTTACTTTACTAATGCAATTTTTAGTAACAAAGTTCACAGCAACTTTTTAAAGTAAAATGTTTATCTTTTGTATACAGATTGATAATGACTTCTTGTATCCTGGGATTAAGAAACAGGCTTCTAAATAAGAAATAGAGGATATTTGACTTTTTCAGTGTAAGATCGATTTTTATTTCACCGAATGAACACCAAAAGCAGTATTTTCACGAGTGGCGAAGCCACGAGTGAAAATACCGTCTTTGGTGTTTATGAGTGAAATAAAAATTCATCTTACACTGAAAAAAGTCAAATTTTCTATTATTTTTATGCTTGAAAATCGCAATAATTCTGTTTATTTATGAGCGTCGGCCGTCACGACAGAAACTCAACTTTTTTTCTAGCCGTTTTGCGTCAAATTTGATGCTTCCAGCGTGTTTATTGGGTATGATATTGGTTGTAAACATAGTTTGCAACTGAAAAATAACTTCAAATACCATTTTGATAAACAGATTTCAAAATATTTGCCATGATAGAATGCCTACAGGAGACTTAGGCGGCCTGACGTCGCTTGCAGTAACAATGTTACGTTGGCGCTTTTTAAGTGACGTCATTAACGTCGTAATGACGTGCAAACATGCATGACGTAATTTTTGTCAAGCCAGATAAGATTTAGCCAATTAATCAAGAAAAAACTTAAGGCTATTTCACAAAAATCCTATTTCTGAAACAGTGAAATCGAAAGTGATAATTTCAATGTTTGAAACAGTGACATTATCAGTTTCGATTTCACCAAGAAATCTCTATAATTCATTGAAAAGTATAAAAGAAATAGCCTTCTACATAAGTTCTTTCTCTCCATGCACCATATGATGAAAATAATATCATTTAAGGCTGTTCAGCAGGGAGTATAATCAAATTCTCTGACACCGAACACACCTGAATATATCTGGGACAAGCTAAAGTATAAGTTAGATTTTGGTGACCTGGAGCCCATATTCTAGGTCACAGGAAAACATTCTTCAAGATTGAAAATATTTCTCAAGCCATCTGACAGATTTTGCTGAGCCTGCTTGGACACATCATTGGGATTAACCAAGTAACTGTAGAGTTGATGACAGAATGACTTCCCTTGAATTAAGGAAATTTCTTGGGTGCATCAAACTTGCTAGAATATATCACCCGGACAAGCCAAAGAACCGATTATGTTTTGGTAGCCTTGACACCATTTTGAAGGCTACAGGAAAATGTTCTCTAAAAAGTAAAGATAATTCTTGAAATAGAAGATTTTTTTTCATCAAACTTGCATTTATATAGTAGTGGAACTGCATTGGAACAAGCCTAAGAGCTGGTTACAGTTTGGTGACCTGCACCCCATTTTCAAAGTCACAGGTGTACTTTTAAAAAATGTAACATCCTTCTATGCATGATACATCTTAAATCAATGTGGATTTTCACCAAAGTTGCATGGATATGTCACTGGGACATTCCAGGGCTGATTGGCTGATTAGGTTTTGTTGACCTTGACCCCATTTTCAAAGTCATAGGAGGCCTTAGAATGTGATGTCATAATGAATGCACATATGTTTTGGACCAGTGAATAGATTTTCATCGAATGTGTATTGGTATGTCATCGTCACAAGCCAAAGAAGGAATTAGAATTGTGATGTTGAAACCATATTCAAGGTCAGAGGAGCATTTTATGTTGTAAATCATCTTGTTTACTGTTTCACATGTATTCAAGTAGCACGCCAACCTATGGAATGATTACACCTCAATTTATGTTTGGTAGGCGAGGACTGGTTCTGGTTTAATGTCCAGGGCTGTAACTGTTCATCGTAGAACTATCAGGCTAGCTGTAGTGTTCATCTGTGGTTTTGAGGCGTTAGAAATAGCTCTAGAACTAAATGCATGCAAGACATATAAACCATGTAATGCCACATAGGAAGTTCTATTCTTTTTCGGTTATAAGATAAGGGTTTACCCTTCCAAAACAATTGCTAAGATCTAGATCCATCTTGGGCCGTATTTATAAAGTGACTTAAGTGGTTGCTATGCTGTTGCTAAGGGGACATTTCTATGAAGGAGATACCCTACAACTATGAAATTTGCTCTGGAGGAACAGTATGAAATTTGCTCTGGAGGAACAGTCTAAAAAGACTGTTCCTCCAGAGCAAATTTCATAGTTGTAGGGTATCTCCTTCATAGAAATGTCCCCTTAGCAACAGCATAGCAACCACTTAAGTCGTTTTATAAATACGGCCCCTGGTAAGACAGATCTATCTCTTTGGATTTGCTTTGGAAAAGTTATGGTAATTATGGAAGGGTAAACTCCCGTCTTATAACCGGATAAATATGGTGTGGTTTGCGTTAGTTTTAAGGTGCATTTGTACATTAACAAGAAAAGCAACTCTGGCATTTTCATTTTTTGTGTCCCTTTTCAATGGGGTCAACTTTTAATGAAAAAAACTTGTTCTAGAAATAAATTCCTTTGGAAGAGTAAACCCTTTTTTAGACGGGAATAAAAGTTGTTTCCCTTTTTTAAAATGGCAGAAAAAAATGGAGGAATGCCCATTTATGTAAGGTGCACACCTTTAGTGGTCTCCTTTAGCAGCTACCCGGGATAAAACATTCCAAATGAGCAATGCCAAGTAAAAAAGTATCTTAATATTATGGGCGAACAGCGAAGGCTTTGGGTTAGTCTGTACATACGCACTCTGTTCAACATATATTTTCGTTATATAAATTCCTCGCTATTCTAAGGTTTTTGATGTATATATACAAGAAAATGTTCAGATTACGCTGATGCGCAAGCTGAGTCTTCCTGTTAGTGCAGGCTGAAATGTATGAGCCGCGACACGAGAAAACAAGTGGCAAGTGCGCCCATCGAAGACACAGATCAGCCTGGGCTTCCGCCCAGTCTGATCTGAGTTTCCGCTTTGCGCTTAAAGGGTAGCCAAGGGTCTAAGCTAGCTCCATGCGGACAGTGACAGGGTGGCCACAAGCTCTGGAAAACAGGGAAAATGATGAAAAAAAAAATCCCTGCAGGGAAAAATCAGGGAATTTGAAAATTTGATGAAAATCAGGGAAAAATCAGAGAATTTTAAAAATTCTATTTTGATGACATGAAACTTTTCAAGCAGGTATCATGGTTACTGGTGGTTTCTTTCTGCAATTAAATAAGTGTAAGTCTCCTTCTGACAACTGTATGATATACATTTACAATTTAATTACTTTAAGGGGTATAGTGCGAAGTATTGAATAAGCAGTTTCCTTCCATAGGTTTCGAACTTTGTATTGAGCATTTATCTAAAAGCAATGATTTGTAAAAATCTTAATACAATAAAAGAGATTTTTCTGTAGTGGAGAATTGAAAACCAATCTAAGTTGAAATATGAATGTCCAGTTTGTGTGGTTACGGTCATGTGTGTTACATAATTCAGTATTGCATGCATCTCTGAAGTAGCATTGTATGCTTAGGGACGAGTCATTTATTGTCAGCTGGGGGGGCCGGGTACATTTAGGGGGGGTCGGAATTTTTTTTGGTGATGTACTGGGGGGGTCGGAAATAAAAAAGCCTTGGAGCAGGGGGGGTCATATATTTTATTTGGCATATTGGGGGGGTCAGAATTCTTCCATCAGTCTTCATTTTTAAAAATGTCTCAGCTTCTGGGGGGCTTCGCCCCCCAGACCCCCCATTACTCATAAAATTTCAAACTCTTTTCTTTCAAACTCACAATTTAAAACTTAAAAGTCTTTATGGAAATGACTCAAAAAGAATGGGCAGCTTCATATAAAAAAAAAAATTTTCATTGATTTGCTAGAACAGTACGAAAGTGTCTATAAAATCATGTAAAGTAGATGATTTTGTGCTCAATTAAATTTAATGCCAGCATTTGTGATATCAGCTCTCCACGTGCCTTTTCATCAGCAAAAACACAGCCCCCAGACCCCCACCACCCAGAGGCCCAATTAATATTATTTACAGTTATAATTATTAAGCATTCGACAAAAAGATTTCTGGATGGCCATTAGCAGAAGAAAAAGTGCAATAAATGCAGACAAAATTTAAACAGACCATGATTACATGTAATTAACCTGTTAGAATAAGAAATGTTCTTTGTGTTTCATACAGCTAGGTTTTGATTGAGGTCAGTCTGACATAAAATAGGTAATATGGTATATGTGTGAAGGGTAGCTAGCTGGCACTGGGGATAGGGGGGGTCATAAAAAATTTTGTCACCTATCTGGGGGGGTCGGAAAAATAATTCTGTTGAGACTGGGGGGGTCGGAAAAATTTTTGTGAACCATATGAAAATGTACCCGGCCCCCCCACCTGATAATAAATGACTCGTCCCTTACCTACTTATTTTCTTGAAATTATAAAGCTATTTTGAGCTAACAAAAAGTAGTTTTAGGAAAAAAAAAAACACTGAAAGTATTCTATGAGCAGCAAGTTTTCAGCTACATTTATATGCATGTGTTAATTTACTTTATGGTTCAAATAATGTATAAAATAATGTGTATGGTAGACTGTCAAATAGCCAAATGTTGACGTCAAATGATCCTTGATTCTAAGTTACCGACTCTGTAATTTGATGAAAAATTAAGTATAATTCTATAAAGTATTAAGTATTGTTTGTGCCTCTAAGTTCAGTTCTAAGTAATCTGTACACCAGAAATGTGTAAGTTATAGAACATTTTACACCACTGGTTTAATGTTGTGTAAGGAGACATTTTGTATTGTCTAAGGTCCTAGGGTCATCTTGTTAATAGAATGGTCTTTTTATTGTCTTCAGGACTCAGCTTAGGGCTCCAGAAAGGGAGAAGCTTGCTGAATATCTTTGAGAAATTTGGACCAAACTTTTTGTCTTCCCTTCTTTTCCATACATATTAGCTTGTAAATTCTCTGAACTGAAACTCAGAAGGAGGAGCATTTCTTTTTGGCTCAATTACCCTCAGCCTGAGCCTTGGTCTGTGTTTGCACAACACTGCTGTTAGCTTGGAAATTGCAAAAATGTTAAGACAGTCTTCCATGTACCAAATAAATAAATAAATGAATAAAATAAAAATATAATAAGGCAAAATAAATGATTAAAAAACATTTAAACAGTAATGTTTGTAACATTCATCATGGAGGTGTAGGTATGGCTATGAGGGAATGTTGGAGGCCATATAAATATTTGACCAATTGATTTTCGTTACCATGCAAGTAAATTGAAAATTATTAACATTATGAAGGCATTATATATCATAGTTTGAGGTTTTTGTTATAAAAGATGGAGATACTTTCTGTCATTATGACTTCAAAATGAAGTCTTTTGTGACAGTATCAGGACATTTTATCATGGAAAATCAAGCCAAATCAGGGAAAAATCAGGGAATTTGATTTCCAAAATTTTGTGGCCACCCTGAGTGAAGATCTGATCAGACTGGGCAAATGCCTAGGCGGATCTGATTCTGCACTGGGTGCACAACTACTTTGTTGGTTTAGTCTGTTGGTTTAGTCGTGTCGCGGCTCCTATCTGCCATTCTGTCGCCTCAATGGGGACCAACCATTAAACAAAATTGTCTCTTTTTTCTATTCTTCAAGAGTAGGCCCTTTTCTTGAAGGGTTTCATCGTCTATGACAGCAAACAGGGAGTCGCAAAGTGATTTCCCTGGGTAAAAATGGCGAAAAGAGATTGCAGTGTTCCGATACATCTTAAAGTCGTACAAACTGTGACTGTGTACGTCACCACACCAGATCTATTATAATCAAAAGCTGGGCCAGAGGCAAGGAAAATATACCTCAGGAATTGCGTCCAGGATGAAATATGGCCATGTGTATTCGCGCAGTCTCGTCAGATGTCACTGGTTCGCAACATCCACGCAGAATGCTTTCGAACAGCGAAGGCTCTCGATCGGTGTATTCGTCTGAAAATGGCTGGGGTGCGTTTTGTTTTTGCGTATCTTAAAAGTACTATTTTCTGGGTCTGGGCTGAAAATTAAGTACAAATTGAATATACTGTAGATTGTAGGTAAAACATCGTACAATCAAACAAGTAGCAAAACAGGTGCATCAAGAATGTCTCGGGTCGTGTTGGTAGGGTCTGTAGCGACCCTGGCCCTTATTTCTATAGTTTGTGGATATTTTTATTTGGCTTTAAGCCTTATCGCAGGACTGGGGATAATCGCTTACTTAAAGACGCCGAGACCTAGTCCCAAAGTTGATCCGAAAGGAAAAGCAGTATTTATTACAGGTAAATATTAATTTTATTAAAGAGATATATCCGATTTCTCCCGTCTTCTTGGCTTAACTGTAAGGTCGGAAAGAATTAACAAAAACAACGACAACAATAAAAAATAAATAAAAAAGAAAATGTATAATGAAAATGAAGCATGTCGTGTTCAATGTTTTTTTGACTTACCTAAATAACGATAATAGAAACTCATGTGTTTGCAAGGGGTATATATAATATATTGGAACAGGATTGTGGGATTAAACGCTTTATATATGCAAATATTTTAATTTACCACTGAAACCCTATATTAGGGTGAATAATGGTTCTAAACAATCTTGAACACTGAATATGCTGGCATCTGACTCAAACATCAGGGGTAGTCTTATAGAATAAGTTTTAATGCAGTAATGGGTCGTTTGAGGAGTAAAGGTACCTTTAATACAGCACGTTATTGTCGATGCAAACACGGAGGACTAATCAGACTGCACAAGCTGCGAGCTTGCTGTTCGCACTTGTAAGAAATAAGACGCTGCAGTGTTTTCCCCTTAAATTCCATAAATAATTGAATGTTTACAAAACAGAAAACCATCACAATAAAAAATTGCTTTCACCGCATTTCTTACCTGGCCGGGGGAGATGTTCTATTTCATTCACCTGTCTTTATTTACCTGAGCCGCGACACGACAAAACCAACAATGTGGTTGTGCGGCCAGCGCAGACTCAGATCAGCCTGGGCATCCGCCCAGTCTGATCAGAGTCTTCGCTGTCCGCATGGAGGTAGCTTAGACCCTTAGCTATCCTTTGAAACCTTTATGAAGAGTCTGGTCAAACTGGGCGGAAGCCCAGGCTGATCTGAGTCTGCGCTGGGCGTACAACCACATTGTTGGTTTTCTCGTGTCGCGGCTCACCTATATTTTATCAACTGGGAATATACAACAGCGAAATTTCTGATAAAATTGATGTGTTGATACGTTTTTATATCCTTATTGCTTTTTCGTCTCAAATATTTATAAGCTAAAAGATTCGAGTGAGTCTCTAGATAAGGTATCTTCCAGCATTTGCGATAAGCAATATGATGGATGGATGACTTGAGATTTTACGTCCTTTTTGTCGCACCTGCTTTAGCAAGGTGCGATATAGGAGTTCACTTTTCCGTCCGTCCGTCAGTCATTCCGTCCGTCCGTCCGTCCACAATTACCTCGATCCTAGTGTTTAAGTCCATTTCTCTCAAACTATGATACCTACAATCATCAAACCTGGTATAAAGTTTCTTCTGGGAATGTTCTCGAGGTATGTTGCACATTTTTCTACCCTTGATCTATATTTCACGTTCTGCTGACTTAGTAAAATTTGATGTGCAAAATTACCTCGACCCTAGCGTTTAAGTCCATTTCTCTCAAACTATGATACCTACAATCATCAAACCTGGTATAAAGTTTCTTCTTAGAATGTTTTCGAGGTATGTTGCACTTTTTTCTACCCTTGACCTATATTTCATGCTCTGCTGACTTTGTCTAATTTAATGTGCAAAACTACCTCAACCCTAGTGTTTAAGTCCATTTCTCTCAAACTATGATAACTACAATCATTAAACCTTGTACTAAGTTTCTTCTTAGAATGTTCTTGAGGCATGTTGCACTTTTTTCTACCCTTGACCTATATTTAGCCCTCTGCTGACTTTGGAAAATTTCACGTCAAAAATTACATCGACCCTAGCATTTAAGTCCATTTCTTTCAAAGAACGATACCTTGAATCATCAAACCTGGCAAAAAGTTTCTTCATAAAAAGGTCTCCAGGGATGTTGCACTTCTTTCTGCTAACATATCATGTATATTCTTTTTAGCATTCTGCGGAATTCTTGTTGACAGTATTTAGGTCGATGGAATTTAGGTATTTAGGACGATGGAATGGTGATAATGAAAGACTGTGTGCAATGGAACCCGTTTACGATTGGAAAGATTTTCTCCTACAGCAGGTCTCGAACTTGCAACCGCTAGATCAGTTGGCCAGCGCACAACCTACTGAGCTACCGGGGCTCCTGCGATAAGCCAAGACCGAGCTGAATTAACACCGCTGTAATCCGGGCCAAGCATAGATATTTTATGTAGTAGAGTATGGTTCAACCCAAGAGTTTTTATAGCGAGTGGATTCTCGAACGTACTGGCGGAATGAACCATGCTCTATATCTCATATACCGGGTAAAGCACGATGCCCAGTGTAGACCTTGCATCTTACGAGGTACCTCGTGCTAAAAAAACTACGATCGACTGTCGATATATCAGTCGAAGTTCATATCCCAAACTACTGATTTCTCAAAGTAAATTTTCTGGTTCCAGAAAATTTACTTTGAGATATCAGTGGTTTGATATAACACGAGATGAAATTTAAAGAAAATAGGAATATGTCCAATTTATTTTCTTTTATGTAAGATGACATTTTGGGGTATCAGGCTTCGGGATATCGAGAGCTGACTGTGTTTTGGGGTCTTGGGATCGTGCTGTAAGAGTAACCCAGCGGGCACATGACGTCGAAATGACGTCATACTGACGTCGATACGACGTCATTTCGTCGCATCGACGTCAGTACGACGTCATTTTAACGGCATGTGCCTGCTGGGTTAAAGTGGGATGATGTCGTTTTACTTAGCGCTTGTTTAAAGATGAAAAATGTAATTGTTAGTCAATAAACTAAGCACAAATTGATTCAACGTATTTAGCAAAGAGGCGCCGTAATCGAGTGGTTAGAGTGGCTCGGTTATTATGCAGAAAGTCGCCGGAAGGTCGTGAGTTCGCGGCTCACCGTCGCCACCCGACCACTGGAAAACTCTATCAATCCAGCAGTAAATGGGTACATTTTTCGAATCAGGGAAGGATAAGGCAGCGAAAGGAGAGAGATGGGCTCCGCTTTTCATAAGCTGTGCCCAAGATACAGTGGGTCTGTAACCCCCACTGCCCCTACGGCTATTAGGCCGTGGAAAACCTTTACCTTTTTATTTAGCATACTTCATGTGGGATCGACGACCAAAAGGAGAACTGAAATACCAAATCCAGTCATCAGCCGTATTTTTGAACTGTCAATCGGTAGTAAGTTTAAAATCTGAAGTCAGCTTTATTTTCAAACTATTTATAAGATTTTGACATGGTTTAAATATATCCTCAAAACGCGGTTAAATTCATAAAAGAAACTCCTACGCATGCTCTAAATAAATTTGCACATTATTTGCAGTGGCAATGCAAATTATAGACATTGTATGTCAACACAGGGTATAATCGATTTCCGCTAATTTTCGCTTCCTGCAGAGACTGTACGTCATATTTGGCTTCCGCCGAGACTGTCCGCGAACTTTTGCTTCCTGCAGGGACTGCTGTCCTCGAAAAATGGCTTCCTGCTGAGACTGTCCGCGTGACTGCTTCCTGCCGAGAGCCTCGGCAGGAAGCAGAATCGCGCGGACAGTCTCTGCAGGAAGCCATTTATCATGTACAGAAGTCTCGACAGGAAGCAAAAAATCGCCGACAGTCTCGATGGAAGCCAAATATGACGTACAGTCTCTGCAGGAAGCGAAAATTGGCGGAATCGATTATACCCTGTGGTCAAGTGAAATCCACAATTCAGCATACTATACTCATCGCCAAAAGTTAGCATATTTTCAAAGTAAATGCAGGATAATTCGAAATCATAATATTTAAGTTCTAACATTCAGTTTGAGGATAAATGCATTCTTTCACCAACACCAATGTTTAAGCACTGTAAAACCACCAAATTTAAATTGATTTGAGTAAGCACTGCACAATGCGATCACAGAAATAAAAGCCCCTAAAATTCACATTTTCGAAAGAAAATTATGCTTTGTTTTCATGATAATAAAAGCAGTAATTTCGTTTTCGCTAAAAGCTTTTAGCGTTACAGAACGTTAAGTTGGTGTAAAAGAAAAGTCACTCACAGCCATTAATCATTGGTGTTGATGATATTAACTTGTTTAACATTATGCTAAACTTTTGGCGAGGAGTATATTAATGACACGCATCAGCCTGAAAAGTTAGAAGCATGGTTATTCGCTGCATACGGTACATCTGTATTCATATTTGTTGGGATGACAGTGTTCGGCACATGTCAATGGTGCTGTTGTTAAGTGGCCGGACCGGGTGTCGAACCCGAGACCTCTGGCTCTTGAGTCAGACACGCTGGTGACTGCGCTACGCGGCCCGGCACATGCTGGTGCTCAAATGAGGTGAACACTACAGGGCATAAATATCGTGTTTATGGCATATACGAATTATTACATAAGAGAAGACGAGGAGATGAACTATATAAGCTTTCGTTCAAATCATTTTACTTCTTGTTTGTAACTTGTACATATATGAGCCGCGACACGACAAAACCAACAATGTGGTTATGCGCCAAGCACAGACTCAGATCAGCCTGGGCATCCGCCCAGTCTGATCAGAGTCTCCGCTGTCCGCATGGAGGAAACTTAGACCCTTAGCTACCCTTTGAGCACTTATCAAAGAGTCTGATGAAACTAAGCGGATGTCCAGGCTGATCCGAGTCTTCGCTGGGCGCACAACCACATTGTTGGTTTTCTTGTGTCGCGGCTCATTATTATGTTGATTTGAATGAAATAAAATATGTTTAAATCAAGAGAAGATGAAACGAAAGTACTCAGATCCGACAGCGTGTATGCGCAACGGCGGGCTGATCAGAGTTTACTGTGTTTACACCTGAAATAAGTCCCTTTTTCTCAATTTACGACTAAAGTTTTTTTATTAGCGTACAACAAGTACTGCTGCTATTGATCGTACCAATTTAGGTCTTAAAAGATTTCTCCACTCTCAAGTATGGTTTAAACATTTAACAAAGGACAAAAGGGACAGATAACACTGCTTTGTAAATATTGAAGCTTTAAAGCGGCTTTAACATAGTGGCTTATCAGGAAAATATTGTACCATCCCAGGTGTGAGCATCTGTGCCGACTCAGATCAGGCTTCGTATCCGTAAACACTGCTTCCGCTGTAAGGTATGACCATTTACTAAAGCACGCAACCAGTGAAGAGCCTGGTCAGACCGCGATTCACGTGGATAAATATCCAAAAATCTGATTTTGTTATTACACGTGACTTCAAGGCAAAGTTCACGTGACGCGCTGTTTATTTATGAAAGTCAACTATCTGATAAAATGACAATGTATAAATTTTCCGTTGTATGTGAAAAACTTTCTTCAGGCAGTTGAAACACTTCATGTCTGGACCAGCCAGCTCACATACGCAGTCTGGTAAGGCCTTATGTGGTTCGCTTGAATTTATAAAACCGGCAAGTAAATGGTTGTAAGGACTATCAAGAATACATTCTTAATCTAAAGATTTGTAAAAATAAATAAATTAAATAGGCATTTGCAACACTTTTCAAATTTTATAGATATAAATATAAGGGGGAAAATCGTACTGATCCCGACTTGTGAAGCTGTCGTGAAAAACTCTAGGTGACACTGCTGCGCAGTCACCACACCTCATAATCCCAAAAATCATCAATGTCAGGGGCGTAGCTAGGGGAAATTACATGACACGCAAAATTATATTTTGTACTCCTTGAGGAAAGCTAGGGGTTTAGCCTAGAAGAAAGTTCATATTTTCATGTCTGTAGGCAATTAACATCCAAATATCGTCCAGTTTACAAAATGTCAGCATGCAAATGCGCAGGTGTGTGTTGAAATTTTGTCAAATTGACAAAATTTCAATACGCACCTGCGTTTTTGCTAATAGGTAGCTACGCCCTTGAATGTGTTAGTTTGAATGTGCCATTTGTATTCGGTTATAAGACGAATATGTTAATCAGACTTGCCGAGTATAATTCAGCTATAAAAATCGGGGTTTTCTTGACCAAAACAACTCCAAAGATCTTTGAGATTGTTTTGAAACCGAAGTGCATTCGGTGCAATGTATAATAAACATTTCCAGTTGGGAGGTATTTTATTTCCTAAGTTGACCTCCACAATCCCAACTATTCGAAGATTTAGATTTTTTTCTCTTCAATATAAGCATGGATTGATTTGATGTTTGATTTTTTATTTTCACTAACGTAAAACGGGGGTGTTGGGGGGGGGGGGGCATAGTTACATTGCAGTGCAAGTTGGAACACCAGTTACTCATTATTTTGTGCACTGTGGTGATTTCTAGAGATAAACAGCCTAAGCATTTCACAAAAAGTCACGAGGTTTTCACAGAATTTCATAGCCCAGTTTTCTCAGAAAGTCCCATGAAATAGTCAGATCTTTTTTATGCCAAAAAACTTTTATGGCGTCTTTTTTTTTTTTTGTCACATGAAGAATGCAAGCTAAACAGTCAGTGATTTTACGGAAGTGTTTTTCACAGGGTTTTACGTACAATTGCCATGTCAACCTCGTATATATTCATCATTGATTCGCTAAGTGGTTAGTCACAAACCGGTCATTAAACCGGTCATATTAGTGACCATAACAATGTCAATTAGCGCTTCTTATATATGTAGGTTAATTTCCCTTTTACCACAATTAATTTCCCTTTCAAAGTCGTGCACGCACATGAACACAAAATGTACGGTATACGACGAAACATAGAAAGACAGAAGAGAGAAGCGACACTTAATAGATACGTCATAACATAGATGGGACATTTAATAGATCGACGAATAATAGAACGACCAATGATAGAACAATAAGTGTGAAAACAATTACTTGACCGCTTTACTGTGAAATATATACAGCTATGATTAAAATCATCAAATTATGGACGGACGTTCGGCGCCCCGTTACTGCGGCTATGGATTCGTTCCGCTGAGGTGCGGGGGCAACGTCGATATGAGAATTGAAATACAGTCGAACCTGTCTTAAGGGGTCACTGTATTAAGGGGTCACCTGTCTTTAGCAGCCAGTGTTTTTAGGTCCCTTTACCCAAAACACAGTGCATATGAACCTGTATTAAGGGGTCACCTGTCTTAAGCAGCCAGTTTTTGTGGGTCCCCTGGGGTGACCCCTTAAGACAGGTTTGACTGTACTACTACTAAAATCATCAAAGACAAATTGGCATGAGCATTGAAATCCAAACATTTATTTCAGACTTGGAAACCGCAGCGTACAGTTCTATGAGATCCTTGTTTTCTCAGATCAATATTGAATGCTGCTTTTTTTCACTTTGGGCAGGCAAACTGACGCAAAATTTTTGAACTCGGCCTTTGAACTAAGTACGTTGACGACCATGATATCAGCTTGAAGGTACGTATGTTCACGGCACTTGCGTTCCTACCACCCGATACAGCCCGTCATGCCTTCCAGGAAATTAAACCACTTCTGCTAACTTTCCGCTGTACTTTGAACGGACATGTATTGGACATTATTCCTGTACTGAAAAGGGTACTGATGCATTGCGCCATTTGCGTCTGACTTGGTGAGAACCTCCATTTGGACCACAAACTTTCTGGAAGGTTGGCACCGACATATTAGTTTGATTGTGGCTAATGAATTGTTCGCTACCTCAAAATTCCGGAGATATGTTTCCGAAATTAAGGTGGACGATCCCGCAAGAACTCTGTTTTGCTTGTTTAAAAAACAAACAGAGTTATTGTTCATCATCAAATCAACTGACTGTGGAGTATATACAGTTATAATATACGCTTACAATATCTACCGTAAAGATCCTAAGTTTTCGGGCACATAGGTCTGTACAAACAGTGGAAACTGAGATCAGACTGTTCCTTAGGAACCAGAATGATCAAGATCTTCACAGTTTCCATTCCATCTGCGCATTTTTGTCGACATTACTCTGTGGTAGAACCGAATAACAGGAAAATAAATAATAGGGCAAGGACCGGCTGTGCTTGCAGCAGGTGCAGAATTTGGGCAGTCTGTTTTGGGGATATTTTGAACTTAAACATTGTTTTTCTAGGAAACGAAACGGTGAAATGTTTGTTTTTTTTGTTTTATTCTTTAACATACGATGTAAGTTTTACTAAAATAATATGCGTAAGCATGCCCCATCGACTGATGATATTTTTCATTACGTTTTTCATGAAATTCAATTTTCTGGCATTTTTCAAAGAATGTAAAAATATACTTATTAACAAGAAAACTGCAATTTTTTGTTATCAGATTGTTTCAAATATCCTATATTACAGATTATATGATTTGCTGAAATGAAAGTGCATTCATGTGCTAGAGATATGAATTTTAATGGAAAATGTGTAAAAAAAGTATGTAGAAATACAAAATATTGTTTTTTAGGAAAACAAAACGGTGAAAATTGTTTTTTTCTTACCCAAATGTTTTATAGCTCTTTGGGTTATTTAGACGGTATAATGGTTTGAATGCCCCGCCAATATTTCTATTCAGTATTCGTCTACCTTAAAAAGAAAAAAATATTGTTGTCGTAAAATGGTTGTAAATAAAATTTTCGATGTTTCTGAATCTTTTCGATGTTATTTCGATCTTTTTTCTATCTTTTTTTTTTCTATGTTTTGTCTTTCTACGTATTGTCTTTTCTATGTTCTGGCTTTTCTATGTTTTGTCGTTCTATGTTTCGTCATAGACCCAAAATGTATGCGGAATATTATTATTTGTGGGACCTTTACCCGGGACGAACGGCGAATTCAGCCTGAGTCCTGCTTTTATTTTCTAGCAGCCCCTCTGTCGGTCTATTTCGTTGGCCTTGAATTCAAGGGCATCGCTACCATTACGCAAATACGCAGGTGCTTATTGAAATTTTGTCAAATTGTCAAAATTTCAACACGCACCTGCGTATTTTCATGCTGAAATGTTGTTAATTGGGCATAATTTAAATACTAACTGCCAACAGACCTCTATTATTGCCCTCAAAGAGTATAAAACATGATTGTGCGTACTGTGTACGCCCCTGAATTTGATTGCCATGGGCCTGACACGTTCTTATGGCGGCTTCGAGTTACAAAATAGCAGTGATTTCAGTCAATGAAGTAAAAAATTCTTAGCCATATTTATCGTACAAATGAAAAGTTCTCTCTCACGAAGATGTTGGAGTCCGGTGTCCGATAAAGATTTCGGAAAATTTTTATCGGGCACCGGACTCCAACATCTTTGTCTAAGATGTTGGAAACAGATATAAAGGTATCACGGAGGCAAATTAGATTTGAAAATATGAATCTAACACCCCAGTCTTACAAAAGTCTTTCCCCATTGATATTAAAATTCATGTAGATTTTATTTTTGTACTCAGGGACACGCAATGTTGTCATGGTTGTTGTCAAGTTAGTATTGATGGTAAAATCTTTGGAAAATATAAATGCTGGCGACTCTGAAATTGTTCAAGTTACACCCATACATACCTTTTTGCCCCATACAAAGGACATAGGCAAACAGTGTAGATCCAGATAAGACGCCGCATAACTGATCAGGATCTACAGTTTACAGTAGTATTCATAAAATATATATTTAACACAGGGTATAAACCAGTCCGCCAATTTTCGCTTCCTGCATAGACTGTCCGTCATATTTGGCTTCCGCCAAGACTGTCCGCGAACCCTTGCTTCCCGCAGGGACTACTGTCCTCGAAAAATGGATTCCTGCCGAGACTGTCCGCGTGACTCTGCTTCCAGCCGAGAGCCTCGGCAGGAAGCAGAATCACGCGAACAGTCTCTGCAGGAAGCTATTTATCATGTACAGAAGTCTCGACAGGAACCCAGAGTTCGCGGACAGTCTCGGCGGAAGCCAAATATGATGTACAGTCTCTACAGGAAGCGAAAATTGGCGGACTGGTTTATTCCCTGTGTTTATACACCAAACACTTCTAGAATGATAAATGCACTCATCAAATACATAAGGATGGAAGAGTCCACTGCGCATAAATAAGAAGGTGGGGTGGGGGTGGGGTGGGGCAGTTTTAATACTGAAATGTGAAGAAACAGGTACTTTTCCAGACTACAAATGTCGGTTTGATTTGCGACTTACCCTAAGAACACGATTTTACACATTTATTCATTCAAAGATATTATTGTCAACAAGATTTCTTTTGAGTTTATCAAATTTTATTGTGGCCAAGACCTAAAATTTATGACCTCATAAAGTCGAAAGGTGTATATATACGCTTCAATGTTTTCCCGTCAATTTTACAGAGGAAAACAACTTCTGAAATGAGGTCAACTCTTAACAGAAAGAATTTGCTCCTATGGGTCAACTTTAGAATTCTTTCCTAAAGAGTTTCCTAGAAACAAGTTTTCTTCCTTTCAGAGTCGAGTTGACCTCTGGGAGCATTTTTTCCACTTTCTTGTTGACCACTATTTAGAAGGGAGGTAAATTTATACTGGTAGAGTTGCTTCCCATTAAGGAGGGAGTACCCATTCACCTCAACGAAAAAATAGGTCAAGAGCTCTACGGCCCTGTATAGCTTTAGCGAACAGCGAAGACTTAAGAGTTGTTACCCTTTGTAAACTTGAGAAAAAAAAAAAACGAAAACAAATTGTCATTGTACAATGACAAAAAATCCTCCACTTACCCTCCACTCCCCACCCCCGCGCGCGCCCATGCCCCGCGAAGGGGTCACAGGTACGATACCACCACCTGTGGTCGGGCTGGCTATGTTAGTTCAGTTTTTGTTTGCTTACTAAGTTTATTTTTTAATCATTTTTTTTATTATTTCTTTCATAGGTTGTGACAGTGGTTTTGGACACAGCTTAGCGGAGAGACTGGACGCTCAGGGATATACTGTGTTTGCCGGGTGTCTTATGCCGGACCGAGAAGGCGCTCAAGGGCTGAAGAAAACTTGTTCTGACAAGTTGCGCGTGGTACCTATTGACGTCACAGATGATTGGCAAGTCCGAGGAGCTGTCAAATACGTTAAAGAAAATATAGGGGATAATAGTAGGTGACTTAGACGAGACTGTGCGGTCAACTGTCGATGTTCATCTTGAACTACGTCACTGATAACTCAAAGTAAACTTTCTGCTGCCACAAAATTACCTTTGAGGTACCAGTAGTTTGAGATAAAAGGAGCTGAAATGTAAAGAAAAATAGTCAATAACTGTTTGATAATATAAAAAAGAAAATTTTAGTTGAAAGACCTGTCACTTTAGTAGACATGACGTCGTTTTCGTTGACATTTTCTCAGGACGTAACCATGCGACGTGAAGTATTTTCGACCTCGTAATCATGTAATTAGGTGCTGGAATAACGAAATGCCTTCATTTAGAAGAATACTAGTTGTTTCATTTTCACTCTAATTCGGCATTTTGGAATATTTACTTTTGTTTGTAGTAAGCTAGCGATGTCAGTTAGGTGTTGTATGTTTCCGTCTTCATAACCACCATCTTCACAAGCCAAGGGTACTAAATCCTCTTTTGTCCAATAAATCCACTTAGGAACAAGTGAACTTTGTGCCCTTGGCTAGCAAAGATGCATAACCACAGGCACTTGTACGAATCTAAAGATCGTTTTAATATTTTTCAGTTTTGTGGGCAGTTGTAAACAACGCAGGTATAGCAATATTTACGGAGATAGAATGGTGCTCTGTTATGCAGTTTCAACGTATTATGGACGTCAACGTCTTTGGCGTTGTTCGAGTTACGAAAGCTTTTCTACCAATAATTCGCCAAGTCAACGGGAGAATAGTCAATGTTGCTAGTTTGGCAGGTGTGTATTTCTTCTTCGCATAGAGAGAGAGAGAGAGAGAGACAGAGAGAGAGCGTAGAGAATAACAGAGAAATATAAAGAGATACCGTATTTTATATGGGTTTAAACCAAAATGCTTTTTATGATAACAATGCCCCCACAACTACGGTACGTTCAAGTTGATAGAAACGGAAAAGGGAATGATAACTAGGTTGTCCTTTGTTATCTTTCCTGTCTCAAGAATAGCCGTGCAATCACGACTGTTCTCACAATGTCCCCGGAATTACAGTAGCAGAGAGAAAGCAGCAGATACATATTTCAGGGAAATGCTTATTCGGGCAAGCGGCAGGAGAGTTGTTCCCCACTGAGAAAATAGAGCTGTATCCACACATCTTCAGGCAATCTGTTTATTCACGCAGAGTGACCGGCATTTTTTACCTTTTCTCCTTATCTATGGATAGTCGATGCAGACTTAGACGACTATGACCAGACTGCTCGGATGCTAAGGCTGAGTTACGATTTCCGTCACTGCGGAGTGCTGTTTTCATCTGTTCGCAGTGTGCAGTAGTAGAAGTAGTATTTCAGTTCTCGCAACGTTACCCCCACCCCACCTCACCTCAGCGGGACGCCCACCCCACCCCACCTCAGCGGAACGTATCCATAGCCGCAGTAACGGAGTGCCGTTCGTCCGTACTTTTAGTTTCGTCTATTAAACTGACATAAAATTCCGTTACAAAAGTACATATGATAAAATTTCAATATATTTCGTATTTTATAGTTACACAGTGGTTCTAGTCAAGTGTGAGAAATGTATACAAGATTTAAATAAATATTTTCTTTTCATCAATGTATACAGAATATCAATGTATACAGAATAAACTAAAGTTTCGATTTTTAGCGCTTTCATGCGTGTCATATCATTTTCACAGTCACTACTAAATCAGTTTAATCTTCCCTGTCTATAATTTATGCATATATAAAGTAAATTGCAAGAAGCCACATTTAAACATACTAGATATGGAAAAAGTGACTCAACCAGACTTCAGAGATGGCAGGGGAGCTCCCGGCCTAATACCTTTCACGCTGGCTGTAAAAAAGACTCAACTAGACTTCAGAGATGGCAGGGGAGCTCCCGGCCTAATACCTTTCACGCTGGCTGTAAAAAAAGACTCAACCAGACTTCAGAGATGGCAGGGGAGCTCCTGGCCTAATACCTTTCACGCTGGCTGTAAAAAAAGACTCAACTAGACTTCAGAGATGGCAGGGGAGCTCCCGGCCTAATACCTTTCACGCTGGCTGTAAAAAAAGACTCAACTAGACTTCAGAGATGGCAGGGGAGCTCCTGGCCTAATACCTTTCACGCTGGCTGTAAAAAAAGACTCAACCAGACTTCAGAGATGGCAGGGGAGCTCCTGGCCTAATACCTTTCACGCTGGCTGTAAAAAAAGACTCAACTAGACTTCAGAGATGGCAGGGGAGCTCCCGGCCTAATACCTTTCACGCTGGCTGTAAAAAAAGACTCAACCAGACTTCAGAGATGGCAGGGGAGCTCCTGGCCTAATACCTTTCACGCTGGATGTCGAGGGTTCGGCTTTCACCGGCAGCAATTCAATAGACCATGATCTGCACATAAGTGTGCCCTGACTCAGTGCTCCAGATAAGAAGGGGTAACAGAGATAATTCAGGGATAATTATCCATATTTCTCCATTAAAAACATATTTTGTGACCCATCATTAGAACCGTCTCGTCGAGACGGTTCTAATGAGGGGTCACAACATATGTTTTCGTTAAGAAATAAGAAAAATTATCTTTGAATTATCCTCAGTACCCCCTCTTATCTGGAGCTCTGGCCCTGTGCTGGAGAAAGTGGTATCAGTGTGGCGATCGGTGATTGTATCGCTGAAGGTCGGCGAAGGCGTCCGTCTAAAACACAACAAACACCAACATGTTTTCGTGCCTGGGGACTGTTAGTCCAGCTCCGGACCGAAATTATTTCGGAAACACAGTTTCTAAATTGAAACTTGTTTCTAGGTATTTTCAGGCCCAGAGCTGGGCCAGGGGACTGTAGCCTCGCCAAACAAGCACGACTGGACAAAACAAACTAGAATTGTAAGCAGTGAAGATTCTGGTAAAAAGTGAACGGATGTATGTTTTCAGGAGGAAAGAGCTGTGCCATTTTTAGTTTGCCTCTCTTTTAAAAGGGGGAATTCCGTTCTTAATGGAAAGGTTTGGTGGTGCAGGAAAGTCACAAATGTTGTTTCCCGTCATAAAAATGGCGGAAGAAACATGGCGGTCTAGCCTTACACACATTTTACTCATTGGCCTTTTCAAATGGTCATACACTGGGTCGATCACATCTGGGGTCATATTGTAGTGACTGGTCCTTTTTGTCATTAGTTATCATGAGTAGAACTATTTCAGCCGCGACACGACAAAACCAACAAAGTGGCATGTGCGCCCAGTGAAGACTCAGATCAGCCTGGGCATCAGTCCAGTCTGATCAGAGTCTTCGCTGTCCGCATAAAGCTATCATTAGACCCGCATAGTAAAGACTCTGATCAAACTTGGCGGCTGCCTAGGCCGATCTGAGTCTTCACGTGGCGCACGTGCCACTTTGTTGGTTTTGTGGTGTCCCGGCTCATTTGTGTTTTGGTTTTCAGGACGATTCACGATGCCAGCGTTTTCAGCATACTCAATGTCTAAAAGAGCTTGTATAGCATTTTCTGATGCACTTCGCCAAGAAATGATGAAATTCAACGTAAAAGTGGTCACCATAGAACCAGCTTTGTATAAGTAAGTTTAATATATGGCACGTCAGGTTGAAAGGGCTTGTGGGGTACGCATTTACCATAAAGGCTTCAAATATAATGCATATACCATATAACCTCGTTGTCCTTGAGAGATGAACATGGCAGCCGTTCACTTTTTATTTAATTTCAATAGATAGCAGACACTCTGAAATCTGTCCATAACATTTTTTTCCGCGAAAAATGAGTTTCATATCACTTATACATACGTTTAGGAGCCCTGGTAGCTCAATAGGTTAAGCACTGGCCTGCTGATCTAGCGGTCCCGGGTTCGAGACCTGCTAGAGGCGGAAGTCTGTCCATCTGTAAACGGGGCTCCAATACACACAACCTTTTATTATCACCCTCCCAACGTCCTGATATGGCTAAAATACTGTTAAAAAGGACGTAAAATCGCGTCATCCAGCCATGAATTAAGTTGCATGAATCAATGATCAACTCTTTTCTAAGAGTAGAACCAGTTTTGAAAAGGCTTTGTCCTCCAGGGAAGCAAACAGGAAGTCATGAAAAAGTTATTCCCCTTTGTAAAAAATGGCGACATAACATGGAGTGAATGAGTGAGTGAACCCGGATTTAACGTTCCACCAACACCTAGGTCATACGAAGACTGGGCTTCGGTTTAAAGTCCCATCCGAAAGAAAGGGGGGCATCGAGCTGGCGATATCTGGATTGTTAGTCTTGCTCCTTATCCCCTACACTACGTCAGCTCCTGGGGCCGTATTTATAAAACTACTTAAGTCGTTGCTATGCTGTTGCTAAGGCTAAATTTGTATGAAGGAGATTCCCTACAACTATGAAATTCGCTCTGGAGGAACAGTCTTTTAAATTTGTATGAAGGAGATTCCCTACAACTATGAAATTTGCTCTGGAGGAACAGTCTTTTAGACTGTTCCTCCAGAACAAATTTCATAGTTGCAGGGAATCTCCTTGATTTAAATTCAGCCTTAGCAACAGCATAGCAACGTCTTAAGTTGCTTTATAAATACGGCCCCAGACCTTAAGGGTAAATACCCTTAAGCCCTATTTTCTTACGTTTTCAGAACGCCAATTTCACAGACTGATTACCTTGTTGAACAGAACCGGAAGTCCTGGAGCGAAACCCCAACGGAAGTCAAAGAAGTTTACGGGGATGAATATTTCGACGCCTTTATAGACAATATCTCAGTTCAGATGGAACGGGCGAAGTCCAACGTCGGAGAAGTCGTCGATTTAATGGTCGACGCGGTGACAGACGTTACGCCGAAAATACGCTACGTACCTGCGAGTTCGGTGATCAGAGCAGCTATTCTAACGTATCTGCCATCTAGCGTTACGGACAAATTGTTCAATGCTTATCAACCGAAATCTAAACCGAGACAAAGTTCAAGTGGCAGTGTTTCTGACGCTGATTCTGTCAGTAAATGAAATGAAAAGCTAAATATATAGTTGCCGCAGTGTAGGCATGTGACGTTGAAACAGCGTAATACCAACTTAGATGACGTTGCATCGACGTTGTTATGTAGCTGTTCGCCCGTTTGGTGCTATGTAAAACCCATCAGGCACATGACGTCGAATGACGTCTGACCGACATCATTTCGACGTCATGTGCCAGCTGGGAAGATTCTGAAAGAGGGTTATGGACGGAAGATAAGACTCACTGGCAGTCACTGAACAAAATGGCTGCCTTAGGGTTAGAAAGTGCCCCATTACTTACAGATTAGAAACTGCAGAAAAGCGTCTAGACAAGTGACCAGTGAACGGACCTTGGACATGTGATAGCGAGGACCCCGATTTTGCATTGTCTTTTTTACAGGCTGAAGTGATAAATTGCATTTTAGCAGAAAGCTCAGAATTAAAGTTGTAGTATACTGTATGATAAAGTGATTCTGTCTTGTGGTCTTGTAAACATGTGCAATTACATTATTGTACTGAAATGCGACAATGTGTTTTTATTGTTGCATATATAGTAATTGTACATGTTCTAAGTAATTACTCCGTATTTATTGATTCCCTCGGTATACTTACAAGAAAAACAGCCCTGTCATTAATATTATCCCCACCCCTCCACAGTGTGCATGAACACTGAAGGGGAAGAGTTGCTCTCTTACGAGTTTTTTTCTTTTAAAAGTTGATCCAGTTTTGAAGGACCACATTGTTCAGGGAGGCAAACAAAAAGACAGAAAATTATTTTCTTAGCACAGCTGGCAGAAAACTTCCCAGCAGGCACAAGACGTCGTAATAAGGTCGTACTGACGTCCATGCGACGTAACAACGTCGCGTCGACGTCAGTGCAACGTCATTTCGACGTCATGTGTCCGCTGGACTGGAATTGTATCCATTCACCGTCATCGTAAATTCTGTGATCAGTCTATGCTCATGTGCAGCCTGATTCTAGTCTTAGCTGTTTGCACATGCATGAGGCATATTGTTTCATGTCGTTGCCCATTCACCAGCATCCAATGTCAAAAATTATTTCAACGGGTCTTGAGGATTCTGTACTGGTAAACTCTGATCAGCCTGGGTATCATAACGTCTTTCACCTGCATGTGTGTGGCAGAGAATCTTAATAAACTAGAAAATTGTGTCTGTAAGACACTAATGATGCCCCCGTGCAGCGCCTGTGACAGGACATGTGTACATCCCTAAAGCACCTTTAAAGCACAAATGCTATTTACAAAGAATCCACTGAAAACATTTCACAAACTTTATACCCTATAGTGCAAAATGCAGCCCAAAATGACTAAGTTTAAAAGGCCATAATACCTTCAGAATTATTTTTTTCCTATTATAACCAACATGCACATCTTCACTGTGTCCACAACAAGTCTCCAATGTCTGAAAAACAGCCAATGAAAATTGTGGGAGGAGTTGATTACACAAAGTACTTACCCTACAAAGCAAACATATGCCTAAAATGACTAAGTTCAAAAGGCTATAATTCTGTCAAAATCAATTCTAGCTCCAACAAAAACCCACATGCACATCTCCAATATGTCCATAACATGTATGCAAAGTTTGGAAAAGATCGATTGAAAACTCAGGGAGGAGTTGATTACACAAACTCCTCACCCTACAAATGTAAAAATTTGCCTAAAATGACTAAGTACAAAAAGCGGTAATTCTGTCAAAATCAATTCTAGTTCCAACAAAAACCCACATGCACATCTTCAATATGTCCACAACATGTATGCAAGGTTTGAAAAAGATCGATTGAAAACTGTGGGAGGAGTTGAATACACAAACTACATACCCTACATGTACAATGCAAAAATTAGCCTAAAATGACTAAGTTCGAAAGGCTGTAATTCTGTCAAAATTAATTCTAGCTTCAACAAAAACCCACATGCACATCTTCAATATGTCCACAACATGTAAGCAAGGTTTGAAAAAGATCCATTGAAAACTGTGGGAGGAGTTGATTACACAAACTGCATACCCTACAATGCAAAAATTTGCATAAAATGACTAAGTTCAAAAGGCCGTAATTCTGTCAAAATTAATTCTAGCTCCAACAAAAACCCACATGCACATCTTCATTATGTCCACAACATGTATGTGAAGTTTGAAAAAGATCCACTGAAAACTGTGGGAGTAGTTGATTACACAAACTCTATACCGTAAAGTGTGACGAACGGACGGACGGACAGACAGACTGACGGACGGATGGACGGACGGACAGACAGGAGCAAATCTTAATGCCCCCTGACTATCGTCACGGGGGCATAAAAATAGGAATTGAATGGGTAAGAGACAGTAGGGTATAGATTTTATTTGGTTTAAAACTGCGTTGGTTGTTTCTGGCGAACCGTTTTAATTGTACCTGGCCTAAAATGTGAACCGTGGTAAGTTGTTGCCAGAAGAAAAGACAGTACCTAACTTCAAATGCTTATAATTTCATTCTACAAAGTATTTTATGAATTATTACAACTGGCATGTTTTCTGTAATTCCTGGTAGCATTGGAACTGTCGGAATCCCCAAGTGTGTACATTTGGTAAACCATTCACGGCCCTCTGAAATGAAGTTTTTTATGCCCCCGTGACGATAGTTAGGGGGCATTAAGATTTGCTCCTGTCTGTCCGTCCGTCCGTCCGTCCGTCCGTCCGTCCGTCTGTCTGTCTGTCCGTCCGTCCGTTCGTCACACTTTACGGTATAGAGTTTGTGTTATCAACTCCTCCCACAGTTTTCAGTGGATCTTTTTCAAACTTCACATACATGTTGTGCACACATTGAAAATGTGCATGTGGGTTTTTGTTGGAGCTAGAATTAATTTTGACAGAATTACGGCCTTTTGAACTTAGTCATTTTAGGCAAACTTTTGCATTGTAGGGTATGCAGTTTGTGTTATCAACTTCTCTCACAGTTTTCAATGGATCTTTTTCAAACTTCACATACATGTTGTGCACATATTGAAAATGTGCATGTGGGTTTTTGTTGGAGCTAGAATTAATTTTGACAGAATTACGGCCTTTTGAACTTAGTCATTTTAGGCAAATTTTTGCATTGTAGGGTGTGTAGTTTGTGTAATCAACTCCTCCCACAGTTTTCAATGGATCTTTTTCAAACCTTGCATACATGTTGGGGACATATTGAAGATGTGCATGTGGGTTTTTGTTGGAACTAGAATTGATTTGACAGAATTACGGCCTTTTGAACTTAGTCATTTTAGGCAATTTTTTTCATTTGTAGAGTGAGGAGTTTGTGTAATCAACTCCTTCCTCAGTTTTCAATTGATCTTTTCCAAACTTTGCATACATGCTATGGACATATTGGAGATGTGCATGTGGGTTTTTGTTGGAGCTAGAATTGATTTTGACAGAATTATAGCCTTTTGAACTTAGTCATTTTAGGCATATGTTTGCATTGTAGGGTAAGTACTTTGTGTAATCAACTCCTCCCACAATTTTCATTGGCTGTTTTTCAGACATTGGAGACTTGTTGTGGACACAGTGAAGATGTGCATGTTGGTTATGATAGAAAAAATAATAATTCTGAAGCTATTATAGCCTTTTAAACTTAGTCATTTTGAGCTGCATTTTGCACTATAGTGTATAAAGTTTGTGAAATGTTTTCAGTGGATTCTTTGTAAATAGCATTTGTGCTTGAAAGTTGCTTTAGGGATGTACACATGTCCTGTGACAGGCGCTGCACGGGGGCATCATTAGTGTCTTACAGACACAATTTTCTAGTTTCTTTTGCTTCGTCGCTGACATTTCAAAGTTTCTTGTCGCTTTTCTGGTTCTGCTAGAACCCTGGATTTCTCCATGACATGTAGAAAACTCCCCCACCCACACCCTTTCTTAATGTGAAAACTAGAAATTTCGATTCAGTCTAATTTTGGAGAAAATAAGGAAAAGCGGCTACCCACGCCTGTTTCCCGCCTTACCTGTTGAACCGCGTTGGTTGTCTTCAGTCGCGTCCGTAGTCTCTGGATAACTCGTGTGATGCATGCAAGCTTACAGGAAGACATACGAACGGGTGCTTTGTCTAGTCATGTTTGATTTAGTAGGGAGTTTATTACATTGAAATTCATAATCGGACGTATGTCCCAATGGGAGTCGAGCCCACGACTCCTGCATGAAAGGCGAACACTAGTCCAGGCACTCCGCTGCGCGCACGCACAGATGAACGCTTGTACAAGCATAAAATTATACAAATTTATGCACACAACCACGTACACTCATATCCGTTTTTTATGCCCCCGTGACGATAGTCAGGGGGCATTAAGATTTGTCCCTGTCTGTCCGTCTGTCTGTTCGTCACGCTTTATAGTATAGAGTTTGTGTAATCAACTCCTCCCACAGTTTTCAATGGATCTTTTTCAAACTTTGCATACATGTTGTGGACATATTGAAGATGTGCATGTGGATTTTTGATGGAGCTAAAATTAATTTTGACAGAATTACGGCCTTTTGAACTTAGTCATTTTAGGCAAATTTTTGTATTGTAGGGTATAGAGTTTGTGTAATCAACTCCTCCCACAGTTTTCAATGGATCTTTTTCAGACCTTGCATACATGTTTGGGACATATTGAAGATGTGCATGTGGGTTTTCGTTGGCCCTAGAATTAATTTTGACATAATTTTGGCCTTTTGAGCTTAGTCATTTTAGGAAAAATTTTGCATTGTAGGGTATAGAGTTTGTGTAATCAACTTGTTACGCAGAAGGTTTTACACACGGTCGACACGGGTGTAGAGCCTTATGCGTCGCCAGGACGGCGGAGGGTGACTTCCGGTTAAAGGGTTATCTACTAGTGTAATACACTAACAAGGAAACTCTAACAACGTTAGAATTTTTTAAGTTTATATATAATGTAAATTCTATATACAACAATACAATTTACAACTGTCATAATTACAATAATATACAACACATATCAGTTCATGTCGCTGGCCCAAGTAAGGTGTTTGTTTCAAATCTGTAATCGATTTGCGTACAATACGCAAATAGATTACCGTCTGACGTCAACACCGTACTCGGCTCAGCGCCATGAACTAAAGGAAAACACAAAGGACAAAAAACGTTAGTTTGAGCTCATACAAAAAAACAAGGCCTTATGTTGGTAGACTTCAATTCGTCGTTCCCTGGATCATGTCATGGGCCAGTCCATATATCATGAGGAACACCAACTTATATAAACACGTGCACGATTATATACTGGTCGCTCCCTGGATCGTACCAGGGACCAGTCTATATATATTAACACACCTTAGTGGACAAACACTGTCCCACACTTGATGTGACCTTCAGATCTTATCACAGAATCTGGCAAAACTGTGCTAACCACTTCCGCCTACATTTTGTGCTTCCCGCCTCTGCTTAGGAACCATGCACAAACGGCGTTGTAACTGCCTCTACCCGGGTTGGTATTAACCTGGAGACGTATATCGCATCTCCAGGTGAGACGTGGCTCTAAGCCCTAACAGCTGACTGCCGGACTTGATGTGCCTAAAAATAACGAACTTACACTTAATACATTGTAACTACATAATAACAATACGTAAGACTTGGGCCTGTCTTGGAAATACCATACAACGCCCTCGGCGAATGCCGAGCATAACGTGCACACGCCAGCCGTGTCACTAGACACGACTCGCGCTCACGATGTAAAGCTAAAAGTGTGCTTACCACTTCCGCCAATGAAGAAACGTAGATCCTACCACGCATGTGCGTCGAAGGATCTGACGTCAAACATTGTCAAGAAGTATACTGACGTCAACAGGCATTACCATGACATACCCCACATAAAACATGAATAATCTAAACAATGACTTATTTTCATTAAATTGATTGACCAAAATCTAACTCGCATATGTATTAATTCATTTCTTTAAACTAAGCGTAATACCATTTGCCATAGAATATAATAGCTGAATAAGCGTTTCTCACACATTTGGGATCATAACGTTTGATCTGACATCATGACATCAATGATGTTATACCATATGACGCCGTCTAATGAAGGCAAATCAAACGCATGATGACCAAATGCTACCATTATAACTTATGGAAAAAACCCTTAATGCGGTGCATGCTATGGCGTCAATTGACGTCACGAGTATATAAATTAGTTCCATTACAAATCAATCTACTTCTATAGGCCACGTATACGTGAAACTAATATAAAAAGTGCTGACGTCGCAATAACATGATGCAACTGACTTCATATGAATAACATGAATGCAACTGACGTCACATGAATAATATGAATGCAATTGACGTCACTGGACACCAGTGAAACTAATATAAAAGTGCTGACGTCGCAATAACATGAATGCAACTGACGTCACATGAATAACATGAATACAACTGACGTCACTGGACGTCAAATAGACGCACACCATTGCAACCAACATCAGTGATATAAACTATTTCCGAAATTTACAAAACTTCCTAATATACAAATATTATGCGCAGCATGCTTACTAACAAAATCGGTCGACACATGCGCAGCCTGATCACTGCCAACAAAATCAAATCAGTCGACACATATAATCATACCATATCAATCAGAAGTTACATTTTTCATTCTTAGCCAAACTATTCTAAATAAATATAATAAAATCTTACCCTTCTAGGTCTTAACACAGAATCTGGGCACACAACAATATAACATCCATCAAGAATTAAACAGCCACGTCTAACTTTTCATTAAAAGATAGGCGTATAAATACTATGCGTCTCACATTAAAATCATGCAACACGCTTTCCACAATCAAAAGACTCGTGCAGGTATTCACCTTAAGGTTCCTCTTAACAGTTATATTGCAAAATTTCTAAGTGATTTTTTTACTGTTTTCCAAGTCAAAACCTAGCCATATTGTATACCAGATTAATTGTCATGAAATGCTGATAAATTTGAAGCGGAAAAAGTCTTTTTAAGAAATCACTATTTTGTGAAATTTTACTTTTTTACAGAGTTTTCGGCAAAAATGTTACTTATCTCCCTTCACTCACGATCTGCAAAATAATGATGTAAAAATGTTTATTATGCTTGTGTTTAAGGACTGCCACATGAGAAAAGAACGAAAATAGCCAAATTACAACGAAAATGGATGATTTCCAAAAAAATTCCATAAAAAAAAATTCAAACATCATCCATGTTGGAACTACTTTTTCAGCAATGTAAACCAAAGTATGGTGGCCTGAATGCACCAACAGAAATTGTTATTTTAACTGAAAAGTATTTGAACATGAGTTTATTTATTGATTTTGATACAGCAAGTTCTGAAAGGTTTGTAAACTGAAGTTTAGATATTTTGGAAGGTTGGTTGGTTGATTTGATGCTTATCATCCACGGTAAACAGCTAAGGTCATGTTGGGATGGTCAGTTAACCTAACCACACAGTTCCTGGGCAGGCTTAGACCTCCTAAGCGGTTAACCAGTACTAAGTGCACATAGTTTCTCATGTAACTGACAACTGCCCTTCTTGAATCAGCGGAAGGAGAAACAAAAGTATGTGGCCAGACCGGGTTTCGAACCCAGGGCCTCCGACTTATGAGTCAGGTGCTCTACCGATTGCGCTACGCGGCCCAGCGCATATTTTGGAAGGATGACAAGAAACACACATTCATATTTCTATTGGAAGCCAAACACATACCAGCAGGCACATTGCCAAACACATACCAGCAGGCACATTGCAAAACACATACCAGCAGGCACATTTACTGGGACGGACCGCAATGGACTGAATTACCGGAACGAACCCGTTTTCCCTATCTTCAGTTGATATTTGTAATATTTTTATTAAATACACATTTATTTCATATTTAAACATATTCTGTATGCCCTCTAGCGCAAAACCAATTAGAGATATCAGTCAAAATACTCTTTGAACATTTTGCGCCATGGGTAGGCCTCTTAATACCCCATGCATATGTGTTTCATATTAAAATCATATATTCTTATACAAAAAATCTGGCTATCTTTCGTCCAAGACTAAGAGAGAATGAAAAACACAAAGATTCCTGAATTTTTGTTCCATAGTATCATGACCAACATTTCATCCATAGGAAATATGTAGCTCTACATGTATCAAGTCGGTGGATGAAATCAGGGATTGCTAGTTACGATGACACATATTAGTCACAGGTAGGGCCTGGAATTAATCTGCGCGTGCATCGAAATATGAATAATATGGTTCCGTTCCGGTCAGATCCAGTAATTAGGCCTGTTCCGGTAAATTTACGCACCGCTTTGCATCCTTATGACACTGTACTGACATTGATGCCATGTAATAACGTTGCAGTGACATCATTATGATGTCACATGCCTACTGGGATATAATCTATATAACTGGTAAAATCTTTTCAGTGCTCGTTTTTTTCCAAGCCTTTTATTTTACTTCTTGCCACCATGTGTGCGCTTGATAATCTCAACATTGTCCGAGTTATTATCTTTGAAATGATATGAAAACTGATAGCTCTTTCGACCAACACATAGGTATTTTCTCTTTCTACGGTGTCTTCCCCTTGCAGTTCCAAACTTATGTGAGTTTTTCTTAAGACTTGCCATGATAGTACACCCAACTTATTCAATATAAACCAAATAAATGAGCAAAATTATTTCTTCATGTATTTTCAGTGATGGTCAGATTCTCGTTGGCCCTCATATGTGAACAACCAAAAACACATGCACAAACACATTTTATTATTTGTTATTATGTCTTTAGTGGACCACAAAATGGACAACACTTTCCAATGACATTACAAATTTAATGAAAAAAGTGGTTTGAAAAAAATAAAAAATACGACCGCTACATCATCAAAACAACGTTTGACAGGTCAGCCAGTGAACCTACAAGATGAAGATTTGAACAATCGTACGAGCGATCAATCGTTTTTCACACCTACCAATGTGTAAATAGGTCAGAACTCGGCAAATACTTGATGTAAACTTCACATCAGCCAAGGTCAGCTTCAGCAGCCAAGTTTTTCTAGTTTCTGTTTACGACCGAAGAGCATTTCCGCATAGAAGCAGAAATGCTTGCGCTAAAAAGTAGTTCCAAAATCAATTTGTCGTTTCATACAATTACGGATAGAATAATTTTTGTAGACACATTAACTAGTGTTATATGTAATAATAAATCAAAGTAAACCTCTTTCAACAAATAATATGAACATAATATTAATATTTTCAATCAAATTAGTTCGGTTAAATTTTACGCGTAGGAATCTTAGTTAATCGAAGACGAAGCAAATGTAAACAAATACATGTGGACACGATTCTTTCCAAATATGACACGATACTAAAGCAAGAACGTTTAATCGATTATGGGTTAAAAGAGGGCTTTTGTATCGAAGTTTCAGAAAGTGTGTCCTGATAGTTGGCTAAATGTAAGATCTCATCGTAATTTTGTTCGAAAACTGGCATACCATGATTTTCCCAGTTTTCAAATATGGCCGCCTCCAGAAAGCATGAGGGTGGCCAAAAAAATTCTGGTTTTCCGTATTCGGTCGTTGTTTCACAATCAAAATTGGTAGGAGTCGGTAGTGAGTGGTATAAAATATTTGTGTGCTTAGTTGTAACAAACTTTAAACCACTGTCAAAAGAGCTTTAATTTTTTTCCTTTCCAAAGTGAAAATCTTAGAAACCGATTTTTTAACAAAGGTAAATACCGTGTTCTGGTAAATTAAATATTGTGCAAACACCACCAAAGAAATCTTAAGCACTTTTTCTGAGAATATGGATAAAATGAGGATAATCAGGGATATAATTTAGGTATTGGTATGATGCAAACAATGGTCCTAATTTTTTTTCTTGCAACTGTGAAGAGGAACCTTAAAATCATGCAATACGCTGTCCACGAGAGGTATTCACAAACAACCCATGCATAACGTAGCCACAATTTCCGTAAATGTTTTATTACCACAGTTACCCTAAAAACTGTAGCCTTACTGATTGAAAGGATTAAAATAATCTCGACGACATAGTGGACGATTAGATCCATTTCGTAACACAACTCCTCTCACAGTTTTCAGTGGATCTTTTTCAAACCTTGCATACATGCTGTGAATGTATTGAAGATGTGCATGTGGGTTTTTGTTGGCCCTAGAATTAATTTTGACAAAATTACGGCCTTTTGAACTTAGTCATTTTAGGCAAATTTTTGCATTGTAGGGTAAAGAGTTTGTGTAATCAACTCTTCTCACAGTTTTCAATGTACCTTTTTCAAACCTTGCATACATGCTGTGAATATATTGAAGATGTGCATGTGGGTTTTTGTTGGACCTAGAATTAATTTTGACAGAATTACGGCCTTTTAAACTTAGTCATTCTACGGAAATTTTTGCATTGTTGAGTATGGAGTTTGTGTTATCAACTTGCTCCACAGTTATGGATCTTTTTCAAACCTTGTCTACATATTGTGGACATATTTGAAGATATGCATGAGGCATTTTGATAGATCTAGAATTAATTTTGACAGAATCACAGCCTTTTTAACTTAGTCATTTTTGTCAATTTTTTACATGGTAGGGTATGTTTTCAATGGATTCTTTGTAGGTGCTTTATGGATATACATGTCATGTGACAGGCACTGCACGGGGGCATCATTAGTGTCTTACAGACACAATTTTCTAGTTTGGCTTATATGGAAAAGCAAAATGCCTCTCTGTTTACCCCAAAACAAAAATAAGACAGACTGGTTGACACATGCATGCGGTTCTAGCATCTGTTATCCATCGATATTTTACGGACAGATAGGCCTACTCATATTTCTGTTTCAGTTATGAACCTCACTATTATAATTGGAGAAGGAGCAAATTCCACTATGTAGCGTGTTTTCCTGCAATCATATTGCCAGGGGGAAAATCCACTATAGAGGGGAAAAACGGCTATGCAAAAAGACGTATAGTAGATTTTCCCCGAGGAAAATTGGCTATATAGTCAAATTTCTGGGGGGAAATTCTGCTATATAGCCATTTTTCCGCTGGGAAATTCTAATATGGAAAAATCATAGTCATTTTTTCGTGGGGGGACTACTGGGGGGTGGGGACCACTCTCTGACAGTACCAACTGCCAAAAAGGCACAACAGGAGGATAATACCAAGTCAAGAATTATAAAACATGACCGTGCGTGTCAAAGAAATGACCCTAGCTACGCCCCTGGATCAAAGAAAGAAAGGAGACGCACCGACTTTATCATTTTTTACAATTTTTCTTGGAGGACCGAATATAATGCATGACACTTTGATACAACAGGTGACTGTACACTTATAGAAGACAAAACTGTCATCAGGCATGGTCATTTTAATTCTTGCTTCCTTTGTCAATGGGGGTCAACGCTTAAAAGAAAGAATTTGCTCCCATAGGAGCAAATTCTTTCTTTTAAGAGTAAACCCCTATTTGAAGGGGTTCTTCAAATGCATTCAAGAAAACAAAAAAGTCCCCCTTTGTAAAATTGGCGGAAAACATGGAGGTGTTATGGAAGATCAACGAGTTAACTCTTTCTTTGATCAACTGAGGGAAATTCTCAGGAACTGACACAATTCAATGCCAGATCCAACTCAAGACACTATGTGGGAAAGAGATAACACAAAATTAGTCACCAACAAAGACAACACCAGCGGCAGCCATGAGAACAGCCATATTTCCCATGTAGGTGGTCAACGGGCTAGCCTGAACATCACAAACAATATATCAATAACAGACATAGCAACTAAAAACACATAAAGCAACCAAGAAGAACCAAAACAGAATCGTCGCCTTGGGACGGCCAGTAATGGCTTAACCGGTTTGTGGTCGACCAAACCTCGCCTTTGGTCTGCTTTGGTTCATCAGATACTTACATGTAGTTGTTCAACCCAACAAAAACAACCACCGCCCACACAACAGTATTACAGAAAGCGCCAACCCAGACAATAAGAACAAATTATACGTAAAACATTAAACATCTATTTTTTTACTATTTTCAATTTTTTAATGTCAGGACTAGCCTTAACATAACAAATCATATATCAAAACAGTCAAAGCGACAACCCACACATGAAACAACAAAGAAAAAACAAAACAGAAGTGCCGCCTTGTGACGGCCAGCAATGAAATTACTGGGGTGTGTGTGTGTGGGGGGGGGGGGGGGGGGGGGGGGGGAGGGGAGGGAGGGGGGGGCTTAACCGGTTTGCGGTCAAGTCCTTGATCTGCTACGAAACGTTTCATTATACACAGCATTGAGCATGTTGAGAGAAAACTGAAAAAAAAACAATACATGGAATAATCCTGTGTTCTGTTCCACAAAATAACAAGTGTCAACTCATGTAACAAATGTAAAACTTTTTTTGAAACTTTTTAAAACACTCATTGTAATGTGCAAAGAGAGAAAGGTAAATCAAAAAAAAACTGGAATAAATAAACACGAGAAAAACAGGGTTCGAGATTATTAAACTTGAGAATAATCTCAAACACAAAATAAAGCATACTGAATGACTGCTTCCGAGCATGTGCTCGGAAGCAGCCAATCAGTGTGCTTTATTTTGAGTTTGAGAATGTACTCAAGGTTTATAACCTCTGGGCCTGGTCCCTGAATCTCCCACGACTAAACAGACCATTGTCAATTCATATACCAAATATGGATCAATTGCCGCGAAATCTGTTACGAATAAAAATCATTATGAATGCACAGAGATAAAAAATAGTAAAAAATACTGGAAAAAATAAACAGCTGAAAGCCTATTCCTTTCAAGCGTTTGCTACAATATGTTGACGTACGACTTTGATTTACGGGAGCTCATAGCTCAGCAAGTTAAGCGCTGGCCTTCTGATCTAACGGTCTCAGGTTCGAGACTCGCTGAAGTCGGGAAGCTATTCAGTTGTAAACGGAGTTCCATGGCACACAGCCTTTCATATTCTCTGCTCTTGAAGGATTTTTTTAAGAATTTAATTTCATCATCACCCTCTCATCGTCATGATATGACGTCATGAAATACTGTTGAAAAGGACGTAAAATCGCAAATTATCCATCCTCTCTGAAACACAGTTCTATTTCATTTCTATGCTATTTCGACAAACTGCATACTGCCTACCTGCAGACACACAACGTTGAATCAACATTGACAGAGTTAACGAAAGTCTGTGAGAATTTACAGGACCGAATCTACTAAAATGTACTTGAAAATTTCGATGTTTTTACCAGACAGAATGAATTTTTACCAGACATGTGAGGCGGTCAGACAGAGCGTCGTGAAGAGTGTTGATTCAAAGTCATGCCGTTGAATCAACGTTGACTCAGTGTTGAATCACTATTTTGTGCCCAGTGGGTAGCAACTGTCACCAGTGCAGGATTTCTCCATTTGAAAATTCGATATTCGATGGATGACGCGATTCTGCGTCCTTTTCACAGTATTTCAGTCATGTCAGGACGATGGGTGGCTGATAATGAAAGGCTGTTTGTAATAGGAACCTTGTTTTACGATTGAAAAGATTTCCACCCGCTGAGGTACCGTGCTCCGAAGTCCGCCCAAAAAAAAGACTGTATAGTCCGATCAATTCGATCATTAATGAGGGAAACTGAATACACTCACACACATGCCCACACGCACAGCACGCACGCACGTAAACATGCCCGTTTGCACGCGCCTGCACGCAAAACCACCCGCCCGCACAAACACACTGAAATATGTTGGTTAAGCTCTTTCCCAGCAGGCACATGACGTTGAAATGACGTTGTACTGACGTCGATGCGACGTACTGACGTCGCATCGACGTTAGAACGACGTCTATTTGACGTCATGCGCCTGCTGGGTTATTACAGTATTCGGTTAAGTTAATACAGTACGTATTTATGACAAATATTAAAATCAGTCTTGTGTAACTCAGCTATAGAATGTTTTTTTCCTTTCTAAAAGATCCGGATCTTTGTTGTTGTTTTTTTTTTGGAGAAGAGAAAACGCCACGTCTTATAACCGAAAGCACTTAGTGACCGGGTTTTTCCTGCTCTTATGGTACTAGCTTTTTCTAAAAACCAATTATTGTTTCATAGAATAGCGCGTGAGTGGTTTCCCTTGAATGATTTGTACAGATCTAACTGTCTATGCTTTCCATCCTCCTTAGTTACAATATCTTTTTTTCTGATTAAATCAATTGATAATATAAACAATATGGGTTTTACAAGTATAAAGCTACGTAACTAACATGATATTTTGCAGAAACATGTACTAGAATCACTTTGCATGCCATTATACTTAACACCTAGATATTTTAACATTGTCTTTTAACTACACGTAAAATGTAGATGTAAACGCCGTAAAAATGGCAGACTTCCCACCTTGTCGCAAGGCAAGGTGGGGAGTTATTTCTTTGGAAAGGGCTAACGATTGTTGGTTCCTTAAAACTACATTAAGCAGTCAGACAGTACACCGCAGAAATATCATGTAGGTCGCGGTATGTAGGAATGTCCTCTTTACAACAGCTCTAGAGCCCCATTGTTAAATGCTGTCATAATTTCAATATCTTGACCAATACAGATAAATTTTTCTGGCTACTAAATTTTGAAAATAATGACTTATTGAAGAAACTTGCGTTATTTGTACACATTAACTTAGATCTATGATCACCCAACACTTGAATTAAATTTCACTTTTTTTTACATCAGTTAGCTGACTCCTCTGCTTATAACAACCTGATGTGACATATGTTGGATTTCATAGCTATGGTGGTTCTGATGGGTGCCAATATAGAAGTGGTATACATGGCAGCCTCATCTTCGGATGGGGCTGTGGTGGGTACATGTGGAATTTTGAGGTGGTGTGCACTTGACACATTGGATGGGGTGACTCTAGGGGGTACTTGCAGTATGCCCTGGATTGCTTCATTTCTCTGTATTTGGTGGGCACTACATAGATGGGGCATGCACCAGTCTACCTGCTATGGGTCTCTATGATGGTACCACTGCACTGACTTGTCTGGGCAGTGAATGATCTTCATTTTGGGAAATTGTTAATGTAGTTAATATATCATATCACTGAGACTACTTTAGGGCTAGTATGTGTTTCTCCTAATTGTATCATGTGTATGGTACTTGTATTATCTGTTAGGAGATGTGCTTTATTAAGGTCAAGAATACGTAAATGGCTCATACATAGATTTTTTTTAAATTTTGCACAGGGGTGCATTTTCATGTGTTACATCGAATCCTGCCATAAAAAAGACAGGCCACCGAGTTCGTTTAGTCGCTAGATCAGATTGAAAAACATGAAATTTTGAGGCCGTTTCCATTGACGGCAATGGGAATGCGATGAAAAAACTCAGATTTTAAAATTTAAACGTACACAGCTTGTTTACCGGTACATAGATTTTTTTCAAAAACTGATATTTTATGTCACAGGATCTGTCGATTAAAATAAGGTAAGGAAAGTCCTTGACTACCGAGTTCGTTTTTCAAGTAGCGCTTCGTAAGCAAGCATAGGTATGTATAAATTTACGCCATTCCGCGACGTCATTTATAAGCGACGTTGCAGTCGTTTACTGGCGGCGTAATGAGACATGCTAAGAACGTTATGAGAATACGGAAAGATGAGGACCAATAGGGTTCTCATGCTGAATGCCTTAAGTCTCGTTCACATGGGCAAAGTTTCTGTGACAAAGTAGTAAGTAAAATTTACTCGTGTGAATGAAAAAATATGCCACATCTTCATTGCCAAATTTATATGGTAAAGTTTTTATGACAAACAAAACTTGTCCGTGTGAACAGAAAATTTGCCATAGAATATGTAACAAAGAAACTAGCTATGGAGATAAGCACAGAAAACTTTGCTCATAATCAAATGGTCTGATTTTTAACAAAGTATATTAAACAAAGAAAAGGTGGCATGGTTGGCCGTTCACACGGGCAAAGTTTATTTGTCCAGGTAACCTTGACGAATAATGTTCGATCGTGTGAACACAGCAGCAAATATTTCCTTGCCAAAGTTAATTTGACAAAGATTCCGTGCCACATTTTTCTTTAACAAATAATTTGCTCCGTGTTAACGCAAAATGTTTGGCAAACTTTCTTTGTTAGAGATTCTGTGACAAAGAAACTTTTGTGGCGTGAACGAGGCTTAAGTGAAAGTTTTTACAGACTCTTTTAGGCAAAAATTAGTAAAAAATGCAAGCATTCTTCTAACAGTAATATGGTTATTGCAGCCGACACGACTGAGCCGCATAAACAACTGCGTTACCCTAAATCACAAAATGCGCCGTGCCATGATAAAATGGGTTCTTTGGGGCATATACGGTCAGTGGAAGCTCAGATCAGTGTGCGCACCCGCCCAACCTGACCAGAGCCTTTGTTGTCCTCTGGTACATTGATTCCGTGAGGAACAGCGAAGAGATTTACTGGTCTGTGCGTATGCGCAGGCTGATCTATGTGCATGTATCATAATTTCTGACGACTCGTGTTCTGTCGGTGTGGCTCATGGTAGTCAGATAAAATTGACCTTTGGACAGTATTTCGGTCATATCGAGATGATGGTAAGTTACAAGGTCAGCTTCCAAATCCACCGTCGGTGGGATAGGTAAAGATAAAGACTTCTTGTAGCGTAGTGGCCGTAGGGGCGGTGTGAATTAGAGGCCCGCTATATCTTTGGCAACGGCATACAACAAGTGGAAGAAATATTGTATCATTCTTATTTTGTAATCAAAACAAAATTTTCGATGTCCAGAAAGGATATGTGTATTAAAATCGCAAAAATCGGCATTATAATGACTATTACATTCCGATCCCATAAAGCTCTATAATCAGCTGACATACATTTACTTGGTTTCGGATGCGCAATCCCACCGGCGCGGCGGACGTTCGGTTATGACGCAGACGGTTGCGGGTTCGAATCCTGAGTCGGCCAGCTAGCGACTGGAAAAGTCTCTTTGTCAAGCCAGCAGTAAATAGGTAGCTTTTTCAAATCAGGAAAGGATAACGCAGCGAAAGGAAAATGATGGGTTCCGCCTTTCATATGTGTGTCTAAAAAGTCGTGTGAGCCCTGAAAGCAGGGAGGGAACAGGTAACCGGCCAGCCTTAAATTGTTACAAACATAAAACTCTGTCTGTGTGTCAGTCACACTCTCTCTCTCTCTCTCTGTCTGTCAGTCACTCTCTCTAACTCTCTCTCTCATTAATTATGTTGATAAAATATCTTCAAACATATAGGGAAAAAAGAACATTGCAATATCAGCAAAGGGCTTGAATAAACAATGACAACAACTCCGTTTTCCCCATGTTTGACGTTATTATTGAATGTCCTATGGGGCCGCCATATTGAAAATTTCACTGACTAGGATGTATTTCGTGACGTTACGTCCTTCGCAACGCACGTAATTAATTGCGCCAGTCATTTACGTATTCTTGACCTTAATTTGTATCTTTTATTTTGCTCATATTCTGTCATTTGGAATTCTTTCCTAAGTTTCCTTGATTTGTTTGGTTGCTCATTCTATACCACTATGTGTGCTCCTATGAGGGCCGAAAATTCGTAATAAAGAGCTTGTATCTTGTAGGCAAATTTACGGACACGAAAGTATTACGTACGAGACATTGCGGGAAACTGCGCGTGACCGGTAAACAACTTTTTTTGCTGACAATTTTTCTTAAATATCTCTGCACTGACAAAATATTTTACAGATCAGTTTTTTACCATTATATTTGGCATATTTCCTTCTATCTAGAACCGTTAAGACGCTGAAGATGCACTCACCGTGTTAAGCCTGTTTTTTAGAGAAAAAAAAACATGTAGATTTTGGCATTTTTCTAGTACTTCGTCAGAAAACAGCATCTACCGTCTTTGTCCCTTTAACATTTGCAAAACTGAACCCATCAGCGAGTGGCCGACTTAGTGCTCTTTACAACCACGGTTAAATCAGATTCCAACTTTATACGCTCCAGAATAAACAGCCATCTTTCTCAGGAGGGGGTCTACCTTTTCGCATTTACGACCATCTCAGCATTCCTTTTAAACATTTACGACCATCTGCGCAACAAAACACAAATCTTGACACGACCGTCGACAAAAACCGTCAGTTGTTGACTATATTTTTTCCCTTATCCATATTGGTTATATTTTCTGTCATTCTACTGCTTTGAGAGTATGCCGTATGTTGTCTCATATACTAGTCAAGCCTGTTTTAGTCTCTCGACTGAATTTTCGAGTGCGCAAGCGATAGTATATTAACTACAAGTAACCCTTATCTTGACTATTTTATCTGTTTATTTCTGACCCTCTAGTTTTGCAAGTCTGACGGCAAAAGTGGCCTGGGTTGTTCCATGCATAGCGCAGTGTCTGCAGTTGCATTTATATCCAGCGTATAAAACGTGAAAGAGTTATGTTATATTGATCAGTGTAGTCTTACATGTGCATACTGAAAGCCTTGCACTTTACACACTGGTAAGAAGCTTTTAAACCAAGTCGTCTGTGACAGAGAGAGAGAGAGAGAGAGAGAGAGAGAGAGAGAGAGAGAGCAATGAGATATACAAACTGCTTCCTCTGCAGAAATTCCACTTAATGGGCATGTTCGGGCTCAGTAGTTAAATCCTTATCTGATCTGATCAAGTGTGGTCAGTCATGTCAACGCTGTAACAAAATCTTACAAAGAGTTTCTTCAGAGCAGAGAATACATTCAGAAGAAGGAAATGGGTCAAACTACGTAGGTTCGGCTAATAAAGCCTCATCAGTGACCCTGACAATATCTGACGAAACCAGAAAACTTTCCAGTGTTTTGTTTTATTGCTTTCGAACTACAGAGCTGGGTCGTCAGTTTTAGAATATGTTAATTACGCATTCCATTCCCAGACCAGCCTGTGCTGGGGTGGGCGAGTCCAGCGATGGTGCTGGGTAACCTTCAGTGCCGGGTTGTCCAACTTATTTGGATAACGGTAGTGCAAGGGTCTGCTGTACTTGCGGTGTGTGCAGATGGGGCTTGTTTGGACTTTTTTCTCTCGCCTTTCATTTCTGTTTTTTTTTCTCCTCTCTCTGGGAGACGGCTAGATAAGATATAGACTGAAATAATTACTCAAAAGGGCCGTTGAGCCCAAAACAACCAACCAGCTTGCGCATGATGTTGGCTGGACAGGATATAAATGAAAGAACCAGTCACTCTTCTACAAAATGTCTATGCATGCATACTGGTCTCAGGGTGACAAACTCGCATTTTATCGGGCACAAACACTGAATCAACGTTGAATCAATGTTGATTCAAAGTTGTGTGTCTGATGAGATATCCCAGATAAGACGAAAGATGCAAAATGTTTATTTACCGCCATTATCCTAAGTACTGGGACATTAAAACAATTACAGTTTCTGTCCAAAAATTAAAAAAAAAAAGGTTTGCTCCCCAGCGCATGAAAGAGAACCTGAGAAAAATATATGGACACAGAATAGAAAACTTTTGATATAGAAGTACCATTATGTTAGCCGCTGGGGATTTCTAGATATAGGCTATGTACAAACTTTTCAACAAAATTTCTCAAAAATAATAACGTATTAAATGAAATCTGTGTATTTAAGCATGTTTAAAGAATGTGATCACTGCACTACATATACCGAAATCTTCCTTCGTCTGTGTGCCTTTTTCTTTCGGCGAGGGCAGATTGAAGGTTCATATACACATATCAAATGCGCATGTTTACCTCCGCGCCATGGAACTCTACCCGGGTAACGTACTAGACTGGGTTAAGATACATACTGAAGATTTTTAGCATAGAATGATATTCCGGTAGACACGCATCCTTTGAGCAGCATTAGATGGCGTCGTTTCGACTTAAGACGTCGAGTCGATGGTAACGCAGTTATGATTCGTGGCTGCGTACTCCGAGGGATATTGTCAGGAAAATAAAAGGTGAACATGAAGAAACCATCACGGTGTGTGTGTATATAATATTCTATTTGGTTGAACTGTAAACCTCCCACTAGGCACACAATGTTGAATCAACATTGAATCGACGTTGATTCAACGCTGTGTGCCTGCAAGCCTATTTCAGTCATTTATGTGCATACTCAGGTGCTCGCTTTATGAGCTGTTTCAATTGAATAAAGAGGACATAAAGAAAATATAGGTCTGTCCTATCGGCTCTTGACTAATTTTAAAAATATGTTAGAATTATATTGCAGTGCCACGTCGCGATAAAACTAATGTGAGGACATTTTCAGGAGAAGCAACTCGGCCATATTCATAATTATCTCCCATTAAATTGCTTCCCTTTAAGACTAGACCCATTTTTGGAACGGGCTACTTCGCCTAGTAATGCAAATAGGATTTCATGAAAAACAGGAAACCACAAAAGTGTTTCACATTTGAAAAATGGCGGAAAACGTGTTGGTGTGTCCAATTACCTTAAGAGCATACTGTAAAGTTGGTATGGATTTAAAAGAACGGAGCATAAGTGGGACTCGTAAAGAGAAACAGATTTTTATAGGACAATTTTGAAACCCAAGACAGGACTGATGTTCCCTGCAAAAATTAATCCAAATATAGCAACTGGTTCTGGAAGAATCATTGATTTTGTAGCTTTTGCAATTTTTAGCAAATATGAGCATCTTGGATTCTCGATCTGGCTAAATTTCACCATTCTGAAGCCCTGCAGTCTGTTATGCTCCATATGAAATTTGAAAACCATGGGTGCTGCGGTTTTGGAGAAATTAATTGAAAAATCTTTAACACCAGGGTTGACGCAAATTTTTAACACCAGGGTTGATACGAATTTGAACGCAATGACGGATGGACGGAAAAAAGGACGCGTACCTAAGCAGGTGCGACAATAACGGAAAAACATGGATGTGTACCCATACACCTTAAACAAGTGCATTTACACATGACAATTCAGTTGGTGGAGCATAGGAATGGTAATTTTGGGTTCCAGGCTCGATGCCTTGCGTAGCACTCAACTGTAACGCTGCAATGCTGCACGAACAGTTATGTTGTCATTTTGGTCTCTGGTCTCTCTCTCTCTTTCTGTTACTGAGAACCCAGAGGCGCTCGCTCTCTCTCCCAGTCTCTCTCCCAGTCTCTCTCTCTCTCTCTCTCCCTCTCTCTCTCTCCCTCTCTCTCTCTCTCTTACTGAGAACCCAGAGGTCGTGTTCTCTGGTCATTTTAATGTTCTTTTTTCTATTTCATCCTTCTCTCCTATTTCTTGAGGAGTGGCTTCGCACTGTAAACCCCCTCACACTGTAAAAGACTTGTGATAAGATGTGTTTCGCGATACAACTTGGACACACTACACGCTGGCATTCATAACAGACAACGACTGCAACGTTTATCCCAGTGAAAATGTTGGCCAAAAGAATTCGATCGTTTTTTTCGCATCATAATCACTGTCGTCAGAATGACGTCATATTGATATCGGTCCGACGTCATCGTGACGTCGCAGCAATGTCATTAAGACGACATAATGACGTCGTGTGCATGCTGGGAAATAAAGTTATATTTTTTACAGACCCGACAGTTTGGTAGACTTCTAAGCCAGACTTGTTTTTCGAATGAAAATCATATGGTACAATCATTATCAAAACCCATTGTCCTGCAATGGCTTTAGAAATGCTGCTGAAAAGGGCAAATAGAATTTTCCCCTCTGGTTGGGATTTCCCTGTCCGCATCGGAGACAAATGATTATTTTTCTTACCTACGATAATAGCGAACACACGAAGTATGTTCGCTTTACAGTATCAGTTTTGGTCCTATATACTTAGGCAGATAAAATGTGTGGTAACGATCATGGTTGCGGCCATCTTGGAGAACCGGAAGTTCGAAAGTTATCGCGAGACTAGTCACGAACCAAGTGCTCTAATCGATTTTTTTACGAGTTCACAAACTTATTTTTGCAATCACTCTATAAAGGAAATGTACATTAAATATTTCTCGATACAATAATTCTCGTTTTTGTTAAATATGTTCGTAGAAAGGATAGCTCAAACTGTAAACTTTTTTCGTTTGAGGTTTTGTCGACTGCTCGAGACCGGAACTTAGTCTAGACCGGAACTGAGTTCCTGGGTAAAACCCCGTACCTTGGCGCGTCAGGTAAATTGGAAATGACGGCGCACCCGAGAGCGCACCAGAGAGCCCACCTAGGTTAGAATGGAGCAGGAATGGTGTGTTTGGCCAGTGTCAACAAGCACTTTGATGAAAAAGTTGATTTCTACGACTTTTTTTAGTAAAATAATCATGACACAGCCTTAACATCTATATTTTAACCCATTTCAATTATCTTTGGAACTGAATAAATAACAATCAGATACAAAAACGAATTCTTTGATTTGCTAATCAAAGCAATCATCATGAGTACAATTTTAAACACCATATGATTTAATACTCAGAATTACACTAATTATCTGAAGTGTCTCTCAGCTGCAGAATATAAGGTTTGCTGAGAGAGGGCAGCAGGACTGACTTCCGATAATATTATTTTGAAGACGGTTGAATCCCTGCCTCTTAATGGTGCAGATCGCTGAGGAAAGTGTGGACTTTCAGATGATTAGTGCACCCCACCACTGTCACAAAGCAGCTTAATATTATGACAGCAGACCATAAGGCGAGCCTACATATGTTTCTGTTCTATCTGCATACCGAACAAGTCTGCTATGGTTCTTTCTTAATGGGCACTGCGGTTCTTCTTCGACATTTAAATTCAGACTCTAATCGATACTGGCATGACGTTCAACCCCTCTTAAGGATTGCAAAACCAGCCGAATAAACCCTATGAGGTGTTTTTTTTTTTTTTTTTTTTTTTTTTTTTTTTTTTTTTTTCATTTTTTTTTTTTTTTTTTTTTTTTTTTTCGTTTTTCATTTCATTTTTTTTTTCTTAAACTTTTTTTCTTTATTCCTTCTTTCCTACTATGCATTACACCAGTGCCTGACCCCGTTGCTGACGCCCTTTCCTGCACAATGAGGCTCATGTCGCTCAAGGGTACTGGTGGCTTAGCAACGTCTTCAAATTACAGGGCTGACCCCAAGAACAGTACAAAACATACAATACATAAAAACATTCGGTACATGCAAGTGATGTATTTTCTGACCATGACAGTGTATGGCTTACTTACTATATATAATGTTAAAGTGAAACATCTCCAGAGGAAGCAATTCAGCCATCCCATCTCTGTGCCCCCTCCAATGCAAGACCAGCTCCCTAAGAAAAGAATTTGCCTCCATTCATTGAAGCAAATGCTTTCCCCTATAGAAGACCCACCTGGAAGGGCTATGCCTCCCGAGGAAGCAAAAAAGAAATCATAAAGGCTGCCTACTTATGTAAAAGTGGCGAAAAATATGAAGGTGCACCACAGTTAGTTGCTCCTGTAGTAGGAGAAGAAAAATCTGTAAAGAAAATTTCGTTGAGCGCCCCGACCGGGGATCGATCTCACAACCTCAAGATTATAAAGCAAGCACACAACCACTTGGTTAAAAGGTCCGGACCAGTTGGACTAGTCAGTTATACACTCTATATACCTAAATACATATTAACACATCACTCATTGACTACTACACTCCTCCATCCTACCAAAGAACATTTGTATCAAATGGTAAGGAAATGAAATTATAATCCAGGTTCTTTTTGACTCTGCAGCCATTGCTTCGCCCTTGGGCTCCAACGGTAATCTTCCTGGTCACAGCACCACTGTAGTAGGAGAAAAATCTGTAAAGAAAATTTCGTCGAGCGACCCCACCGGGGATCGATCTCACGACCCCAAGATTTTAAAGCAAGCACACAACCACTAGGCTAGAAGGTCCGGACCAGTTAGACTGGTCAGTTATATACTCTATATACCTATATACATATTTACACATTTATACTAATTGGCCGTACTACTACACTCCATTGAAAAGTTGGTGTCTTTTCACACCTTAACTGTTAAAGCATCTGAATGATAATGATAAGGTTAATGAGAACACCCTCAGGGAAAGCAGGTTGGCAAACCCAGACTCTGTGACTTCAAAACTGGGGCCAACACCCAAAGGATTTGATTGTTTTGGGTTTAACGGCCCTTTGAGACAGTATTTCAGTCTATATCGGGCCGTCTCCCAGAGAGGGAGAAAGAGGGGAAATGATAGATGAGAGTAAAAATGTCCAAACAACCCCCACCCGCACCAACTGCAAGCACAGTAGGCCCTTGCCCTACAGTGTTCCAAATCAATAGGACGCCCCGGCACTGGAAGTTACACACAGCACCATCGCACCACCCGACCACCCCAACACCCAAAGGAAAGAATTTGCTCCCTATAGGGCAAATTTCCTCCCTTCAGAGTGGACCCCCAGCCACCCCCACACACACATAAAAATGGTCACACTGCCAACTTGAGTGCCAAGGTAAACATGCAAGAAGACACACAAGTTGACTCTCCTTTGTAAAAACGGCAGAAGCTTGCGAACACATTATAGTTGCCGTATTTTAGTGCAGCATGGATGTCACACGAGCTGCACCGGTCTCTCAAGGATGTCACCATTACCATTATAGCATGATACAGTTTGCTAATCCAGGTGAGTGCCAATCGGGCCAATTTGACCCAAACTACAATGACAAGGTGGTCCCTAGGGTAGCACTTCACCCCCATCAAAGATATTCAAGGACCGTAAAGAGTGTGTTCGCACAAAGGCAGTGCCTTAATTTCCTATTAATTATTTCAAATTAAACGGGCAACTATTATTTCATGCGAACGTGTACAAGCGTAAGTAGTATTGTGACGTAACGTCACCGTTATTTCAAACGTCACTTGGTAACGTTTTAAAATGACGGCACCCTCGACAGTCACCCCGGAACCGTTCGGGTGTTCCTTTCTCTCCGGTGTTTAGTATGACCTTTACGCGTAGCGGCCTACAAAAGAAAATATACACGACATTATGAATAAGCTACATCTACGGTCGGGTTGCCGGCCTACCTCGCAGGTGCGTCGGAACGATTTTGTCATTGGGGAGGCGGATTTTTTAATACCTTTTTGCCGCCTCAACCCCCCCCCCCCCCACAAACACATTCCCACCCCTATCACCCCCCCCCCCCCGCCTCCACCTCCACTAACCCTCCAAAATAATATATAAAAAAAAAAACGTCGTATGAATATTTTGAAGGTTAATAGCATGAAATTTGTATCCAAATTCTGGAAACTTGGTGTTTAGAGACTTATTTCACGCCTGGTAAACTATCACAGGTACCTCCGCGGAGGTACCGATAAAATGTTGTGACAGGCATCCGGAGCTACCTGTGACGGACCAAAAATAAACAAAAAACGGTAGGTATTCGTCTTTTTTGATAAAATACATTATAACCAGGGAGTTTATTGAAAATCAAAGAATGCTATTCGACCCTTATATACATTAAGTTTTGTCACACAGTATATCCGCGGGAACTTTACATATATACAGAAGATATGACTTTTGAAGTGGCTTTAAGGTCAGTCGAAAATACTCAAAACAAGAACAAATCGGTTGTTTCAGGTCCTAAATGCACCTTTCTTGCATAAGAATCTGTTGATCTGGATACACTGACGTAAAGTAAACCAGCTTGCCCAAATATAAATGCCAATAAACTCCAAATAAGGCTGGATTGGTAATAAAACAACTGGAGGTGCCTGTGACGGAATGGAGGTGCCTGTGATGTAAGAAAATATAGCGAAAATCTGAAGATTTATAGCGGTTGCAAATATTGATATTCTTCATCTCTAGACCACTGCCCTGAAAGAATGGTTCATTCAACGTCGCAATTTTATCTGTCATAATGCGAATATCAAGCATAGTTTTGTTAAAACGACAGACAATATCATGAACTTATACAATCAGATTCTACATCCTGCTCTCAAAGCCAAGATGGAAGTAAGTATACGTTGACAATAGTTCATAAAAGACACGCGTGGTAAACCGAATAAAGAGCTCTTTCCTAGACAGGGGGAAATTCACCTACCCCAAATGAAAACGACGCTAACTTCTGTTTTACCTATTTTATATTTTAAATTAAAAACAAACCAGAAAGCAAAGTTGGCAGCTGTACAGGACCTTACTGCCAGAAGACTACAGACACGCGGACATAAGAGCACGTAAAATTGATGCTTCACGACAGAAATTCAAAATCCAAAGTAGATCATCTCAAAGAGTTATTGTTCGTTTTGTTTCCATATCTGTTAGTCAAACATTGACGAGTTGTACGTAGCTGTTGAAAATTTACTGCCTAATTCAGTGTTTGAATAGTAATGAAATGCGCTTAAATAAGAGGCAGCGTTTTTGTGAATGCTGATGACTGCCTGTTAGTCATTCCAAATCGCTAGAAATTGTCGAGGTCACACGCCATGCTAGCTACTCGACAACTTATCAGAAGATGAATTTTATGTAGTAAAAGTGCTCTTTTGTTACCAAATTTGATGCAGTGGCTATTCGGAGACTTTGAATTACATGTTATTTACAGTAAGATTCCGATCACTTCAATATACTAAACGGTGTAATATTGAGAACATGTCACTTGCCGGTGATGTAATGCCCCAGTCACACACACACATTACGGACTGGGCGGATAGTTGTGGATAAAAATCCACAATAATCCGCAGAATTTGTGGGCGTGACTTATTTTCTTGATTAAATTACGGATACAGTTACCTATAGATGCGTGTGATTAAGGATAAATGCGGATGTCTGCGGTCAGATAGTTTCCCTTTGAATCAATACGATGAGAGATGATACGAATATATACGTACTACTTACCTTCCATTACCTTCTGTTACTTCTAGATGCGGAAAGTTGTTGTTGATGCTACGGATGGCCCGTTCGTATATGTCCGGTTTTATTCGCAATGGTCCGTATCGCATATGCGGATGGCCCATCCGTATCTGTCCGGTGTTATTCGTAAAGGTCCGTATTGCATCCGCAGAGTCTGTAACTGTCCGTATTGTATCCGTAGGGTCCGCAGGATCCGATTCCAAATTTTGAAAATTTTCAAAATTCAGGCGCGGACGAGTAAACCGTATTGATCCGTTACAAAAGGTAACTGAAGGCATTCATTCGCATTTATCCATATATAATCCGTATCTAATCCGCATCTTATCCGTATCTAATCCGTATATAAACCTATCTTTCCGCAGCCCAACCCCAAGTTGTGGACTGATACGGTTTCGCGCAGATCGTTACCTTCAATTACGGTTAGTTATGGGTCTCGTTCGGAGTTTTTTTACGGACTTTTACCTTCAGATACGTTTCTATACGGATAACTTACACGTCAATACTGACAGATACGTATTGGTGAGGATAATTGCGAACAGCTAATCTGACTGGGGCATTAATCCGTAACAATACGCAGAACCAGACCCGTAACTAACCGTAACAATCCGCATGAAACCGTATTTGTCCACAAATTTTGGGTGGACCGCGTAACGATAGGTCGAGATACGGATTAGATACGGATTAGATACGCATAAATGCGGATAAATGCCTTCAGTTACGGATCATTATGGTTAGCTCGTCCGCGCCTGAATATTTAAACTTTTCTAAACTTGGTGGCATATCCTGCGGACCTTGCGGATACCATATGGATACGATACGGATTCGATATGGACAGAGACCACGCCCACAAATTGTGTGGATTTAAAGTCCGCTACTATCCGCCCAATCCGTAATGTGTGTGTGTGACTGGGGCATAATCTGTAGGCCTTACGGATGTTTTTGGATTCTAGCGCCAACAATTCAAAACTACCCAGACTGAATCACTTGTAGCACCTACCACTCCAGTTACCACAAAGTTAACACACGCAGCGAGCGCCATACGACACATGCGAGCGACACATATGGGGAAACAAAAAGGATCAACACTATAGATACCTGTACGTGTATGCCTGTTGACGAGTACCGTCAATTTTGACACACCATACGTGTAACTGGCATGACGTGTGACCTCGACAATTTCTGACAAGTTGGAATGACTCACAGCCAGCACCTCCCGATCACAGTCATCACCAGTCACAAAATGTTGACTCGTGGCGATTTTAACACTGAATTAGGCAGTTAATTTTCAGCAACTATAAGAAATTCGTCAATGTTTGACTAACAGAAGCGGAAACAAATTGGGCAATAACTCTTCGAGATGGTGTTTTAGAAATTTTATCATGGAATTTCATGATCATACGCATTATGATAGCTTAATGGGACGTTGAATGAATGATTCTTTCCAGGCAGTGGATTAGAGAAGATGTCAATATTTCCAGCTGCAATAACTATTCAGATTTTCACTATATTTGCTTACATCACAGGCACCTCCACACCACTGCAGGCACCTCCAGCTGTTGTTTTGAAAAATCAAGCCTTATTTGTAGTCAATCGACATTTATATTTGAGCAAGGAGGTTAGCTTAACACCAGTGTGCCGAGAAAAACAGATTCGTATGCAAGATCACTGCATTTAAGACCAAAAACGGCCGAATTCTTTATGTTTTGAGTACTGTGGGCTGACATCAAACCACTTCAAAAGTCGTATCTTTGGTTAATATGGAAAGTTCAGGGGGATATAATGTGTGATAAAACTTTATGTCTATAAAGGTCGAATAGCACTTTTTGATTTTTAATAAACCCCCTGGTTATTTTATATTTTGTCAAAAAAGAGAAATACCTACCGTTTGTTGTCACTTTTTGGACAGTCACAGGCAGCTCCAGGTGCCTGTCACAACTTTTTAGCTCACCTGAGCCAGAGGCTCCGGGGGAGCTTATAGGATGGTAAGGCTCCGGCGTCCGTCGTCCGTCGTCCGTCGTCCGTCCGTCGTCCGTCCGTCCACAATTTCAAACGACTTCTCCTCTGAAACCGCTAGGCCGATTGTAACCAAATTTCATATAGAGCCTCCTGGGACCTTAGGAACGAAAAGTTGTTCAAACGGTCCTGGTCACATGACCAACATGGCCGCCATGCCCATATATGGTAAAAACCTGAAAAATCTTCTTCTCCAAAACCAATAAGTCGATGGACTTGAAACTTGGTATGTAGCATCGGGTACACGAGTACTACCAAGATTGTTCAAATTATGACCTTGGGTTGACCTTGACCTTTTTTACGGTAAGGTCAAATTTGCTTACTCATGCTTTTATATGGCAAAATGCTGCAACATAAGATATCTTGGAAACTGTTGAAGATTTTGGCCTAGAAATTGGTACATACGGTCATCTTAATGACTACATGAAGATTTATGAGTACAAGAGGTCAAGGTCATTCTTTGACCTTTGACACAGAACTCTCATATTTTGACAATATCAAACAATCTCCTCAAAAACCACAAGGCCAATTGTAACCAAATTTCATATAGATTCTCCAGGGGTTGAGGGAATGAAAATTTGTGCATACGGTCCAGGTCACATGACCAACATGGCCACCACGCCCATATATGGTAAAAACCTTTAAAAATCTTCTTCTCCAGAACCAGTAGACCGATGGCCTTGAAACTCGGTATGTAGCATTGGGTACTTAAGTACTATCAAAATTGTTCAAATTATGACCCTGGGTTGACCTTGACCTTTTTTACGGCAAGGTCAAATATGGGAAAATGCTAGAACATGAGATTTCATGGAAAGTTTTGAAGATTTTGGCCTAAAAATTGGTACATAGAATCATCTTAATGAGTACATGAAGATTTTTGAGTACAAGAGGTCAAGGTCGTTCTTTGACCTTTGACCCAGAAATCTCAAGTTTTGACAATTTTAAACAATCTGCTCTAAAACCACTGTGCCAATTGAAACCGAATTTCATATAAAGCCTCGAGGGGTTGATGGAATGAAAATATTTTCTAACGGTCCTAGACACATGACCAACATGGCCGCCATGCCCATATATGGTAAATACCTTTAAAAATCTTCTTCTCCAGAACCAATTGACCGATGGCCTTGAGACTTTGTAAGTAGCATTGGGTACTTGAGTACTATCAAGATTGTTCAAATTATGACCTTGTGTTGACCTTGACCTTTTGCAGCAAGGTCAAATATGGGAAAATGGTAGAACATTAGATTTCATGGAAAGTTTTGAAGATTTTGACCTAAAAAATTGGTATATACAGTTGTCTTAATGAGTTCATGAAGAATTATGAGTACAAGACTTACAGGTCAAGGTCATTTTTTTACCTTTGATCCAGATTGCTCATATTTTGACATTTTCAACCATTTCCTCAAAAGCCAAAGGGCCAATTGTGAACACATTTCATATAGAGCCTCCTGGGGTTGATTGAATGAAAATTTGTTCAAACGGTCCAGGTCACATGACCAACTTGGCCGCCATTACAGCTTACGGGATAAATCTTTAATACTTTTCTTCCCCAGAACCAATACACCTATGGCCCTGAAACTTGGTAAATAGCATGGAGTACTAGAGTACCACCAAGACTGTTCAAATGGTGACCTTGGGTTTACCTTGACCTTTTTTGCGGCATGGTCAAATATGGGAAAATGCTAGAACATAAGATTTCATGGAAAGTTTTGGAGATTTTGGCCTAAAAATGGTATATATGGTTGTCTAATGAGTACATGAAGATTTATGAGTACAAGTGCTCATGGTCATTCTTTGACTTTTGACCCAAAACTCATATTTTGACAATTTCAGACATGATAAGTATAAGCCACCTTGCCAATTGTTCAGGTGAGCGATTCAGGGCCTCATGGCCCTCTTGTTATCGGTACCTCCGCCGGAGGTACCTGTGATAGTTTACCAGGCGTGTATTTGCCTAGTTGTCCGTTTGACTACACGTCTTGGACATTAAAGCTGTGAAAAGCACATATCTGCAGAGTGTAAGTGCTGAGCTTGCCAGAATGCCCCCGTAGCCCTTGAGGCCACTGCCTTACTAACTACCGCCTAGGCAATATGAAACGCAACACTGGGCCAGTCCGTTATATCAGTGCTGTCAGAAGTCAGTGAAAATTAATCCGTCGTGACTGGGTTCTAAGTAGTCTAGCTAGAAAGTAAATGAAGAATATGATGGATGGATGACTTGCAATTTTACATCTTTTTAACAGTACATGTATTTCAGTCATATCAGGAGTGGATGATAATGAAGGAATCCCGTTTACGATTGAAAAGATTCCCGCTTACAACGGGGATCGAACCCGGGACCGCTAGATCAGCAGGCCAGCGCTTAACCACTGAGCTACCGGGGCTCCTAAAGAATGTGATTACATGTTTGGACAGACTCATTGTTTCATGCAGTACGATTCAGTAATCAGGGTGGCTTCGTGTGAAAAGGTATCCTATCATTTAAGTATTGATGATATTAAAATCAATCTGCGCATAAGACCAGACTGACCAGAGCCTTTACTTTTCACAATTAAAAATGCTCCAGAATTCATACATTGTATTAGCGAAAAGGGAAGAGTCTGGTAAGGCTGCACAGAAGCGCAGGTGGATCTGCATAACTCCTATTCACACATTTTGTATATTGTAGATATATTTTCACATGATTTAATTGCATTTGGTCTTGGTATCCGACCTGCCCTACTCAAAATCCATGTTTTATCTTCATAATCACAATGTGATAATCGGGTGCGAAAGTGTGTCTTTTTTAACACCCGTTTACATCTTTCATCGTTAATCCTTAACGTCTGCAGGCATTTTTAAAAGCGTAAACTAGCCTGACACCTGTTGTGCTTTGGCAAAATTGCGATGTGTCAGGTGTGAAAGTGTCCCTTTCTCCCTTCTTTCATTCTTAAGCTAAGCAGAATCACATTCTTGCCGAAAATATTGGGGCGGCGGTCGCCTCCCCTGCCGCCCCTGTTCCGACGGCCATGGCCTCGACAGTGATTGTGTGAAGCGTTGACTATTTCGAAGTTTTTTTCCGATTTAAGACATAGAAACATATTTCTTAGAGGAAATTCATTGCTAAAAAAATAATAACGGGCTTATCGCATTTTATTGAATGAGTAGTGATACATGGAGTTCAAGCTCGTGTGAGCTGTCCCAGCCCATGGGCAAGACAGAATTTTCTTAACTACGAGACAGAGTTTGTTCTATTTTTAGAGGTGCTGGAAAATTCTGTCTTGCCCATGGGCTGGGACAGCTCACACGAGCTTGAATTCTGTGTACCACTACGCGCTCCTTGAAATACGGTGTGCCCGGCTTGGCGATTCCATATTTTATGCATTATTCTTTCATAGGAATGAAATGCCACATCGATAAAATCCAACCCAAGAAAGGTTATTCATTCTTTATAATCCTATTATAGCCTGTTTCAAGGTCTTAAAGTCGGAAAAAGATCCAAAATAGTCAATGTTTCACCGTGACAAACACTGTCGAGGAGGCCGCCATTTTGAAGACGTTACCAACTGACGTTTGAAGTGACGTTGACGTTACGTCACAATTAACGTCATACACGCGCTTTCTGTCGTCGTCTCAATACAAATTTTGTTCTTTAATATAATTTCAATTAGAAAATCTAAAAATGCGGATTTGTCAAGGATCTATTTTTTTTGCCGCCGTTTCGGCGGCAAGCCTATGTATTCAGACAGGTTAAGACTTCCTGTCATGCGCACTCCAGCGGAAGACGCTGATTTGTTCCCAGCTTCGAGAATGGTTCATAATTGCAAGTGGAGAACCAATATATGGAGAGCGTCTACGGGGCGCAACTTCGTTTGACTGTTTCTTTTACCTAAGCACCGGAAAATAACGACACGCCACAATCTGGCACACCAAATAATCGAACATGTCTAGCATCTTTTGCCTTACTAAAAACATGAGTTATTATTATTATTTTATTTATTTATCCGGTGTATTTGAATGTTTCTTGATTGTCCACTGTCAATAAGGTCAAATAACGACATGCGCAATTCGCGGGCATTATGTAAAATATGGACTGGACTTGAACTCTGGACTTTGGACTCTGGACTTCGGGCTGTGTAAAATCTGGACTTCAGACATTGTAAAACATGGACTTTGGACTCTGGAGTTTGTAAAACCTGGACTGAAATATTTCAACAATAGTTGTTATGCCTGTACAAGCAATGTAGAATGTATATCCAAATTAGACTACTGGTTGGAATAGTATGATCAGGGTCTGTGCCAACAGCCTTATTTAAAAGCATTTACTTGTTTTACAGACAAGGTGTTTGATCGTATTTACTAGATACTATTTCGCATTTTTTCATAAGCGTACATTGAAATTCAGTTTCTTATTTTTTCATAAATGTACAATGTAATTCAGTTTAATGTAAGTGTCTTATTGAAAAAAAAAATTCAATTCAGGAAACACAACATGTGTGGGAAAATATCAGTATCTTACAGTTGCCATCAAAATAATCCTTTTCTAGGCTTATGCAATTTAAAATGTTACCTTCCTTTTTGAATAAAATTTGCTAAAATTTAGAGGGTCGAGGCAGCGTAGCGCAGTCGAAGGCGCATTTTGACTCAAGAGCCAGTGGTCCCGGGTTCGATACTCGGTCCGGCCACATTCTTTCGTGTCTCCTTCCGCTGATTCTAGAAGGGCAGTTGTCAGTTACTGGTGAAAGTATGTGCACTTAGTACTGGTTAACCGCTTAGGAGATCTAAGCCTGCCCAGGAATAGGGTGGTTAGGGTAACAGACCGCCCCGATATGAACATACCTTTTTATCGTGGACGTAAAACAATAACAAAAATAATAACTACTAAAATATAGAAGACTTCTTTTTTCTTTTGCATTAAATCCCTATTTAATGACAAAAAATGTGATGACCAAGAACAACACGCAAGATTCTGAAAACAAACATCCTGTGGAAGCAACAAAAAATACATTGACTTGTAATCATTACCAATTACCAGTTATACTGCAGACTTGGTGGGGCGCATAGTGCAGTCGGTGGTGTGTCTGAATAAAAAGGCAGAGGTGCCGGGTTCGATATTCGGTCCGGCCATTTACTCTAGTTTCCGCTTCCGCTGAGTCAAGAAGGGCAGTTGTCAGTTACTGTCGACAGTTAGTGCACTTAGTACTAGTTGAGCGCTTACGATGGCTAAGCCTTCCCAGGAATATTGTAGATAAATTAACTGACCGTCCTTGTAGCTGTTTACCGTGGAAGTAAAACAATAACACAGCAACAACATACCACAGGCTTAACCAGTACTTATAACTGAACTCAGTGCTGACAATATACTAAAAAGAATAAGCTGAATATTTGCAGACGATCTGTGGCAACTGTTTGGGAAGGAACTATCTATTTCATTACAACCTCCTCTCAGTGGTAGTCAGCTTTTAAATGTGCTCCAACAGAAACAAGGAGGCAAACTGTCATTAAAGTTGTTTCCCCTTGTAATAATAGCCATTGTTGCCGACAGTAAGATTTTTTCCTACCAATCTATCACAAATGAGGCTAATAGGACGAACTACTTCCACTATTTCCTTCTCATATTACAGGTCAAGAACCATATATCATCTTATGTGTAAGGGACTTGTAAAAGAACTTTTCCAATGTAAGATGTATTTTTTCAACATCAAGACTTGACGATCTAATAATAAACATAACTTTGTCCTAACCGAACGGTTCAGGGAATATAGCAATCAAATTCCCGTCCATCTGTCTCTGTCCATATGTTAGTGCGTCCATAAACATTTCCTTGTCCACTCTGTAACTTTAATACCCTTTGGACTATTTTCATTACACTTCACCAGTTATGTGTAGTCCATTTTCTCCAAAGTACAAACACAGTTCTGCTTAGTTCACACAAAATAAACAGGACGAAACTCCCATAGATCTTCTAATGTCCTGAAATTTCTTATATAACAATACTTAACAGAATACAAAAATCCTTATTTCTAAATGCTTTTATGAAATATTTTTCATTAGCAGTAATACAAAAATTGACATTTTCACTGAAGGTTATCATATGATTGTCAGAACAACCAGAATGTAGCGTAACCTCATTGTTACTACAGTTGTGGACGTTTTAAAATGAAGAAAGTGTCTCCAAGTAAGATGCCATCTCCCAAGACCACAAACCATAAACCACAAAATACCACAAACATTGAACTACATGTATTTCAGAAATATTGCGCTAACTTGGCAAGCCTTTCCTTTTAAAAGGAAACTTTATTACTTGTCTGTTCACTACAGCAGCCATGAGGGTGACACGGTTGTACTACTTACACAAGTTTGTACACGATCACATGAATTAGGTCTGTTAGTTCCCCGTTCAATTTGAAGTAAATAGTATCGTAGGTAAGAAAAGTAATCAATCATTGGTCTCCGATGCGGACAGAGAAATCCCAACCCTCGGGCACACGGTATGTGTCGGAGGGCATACGGGGTGTGTCGGAAAAAGCCTCGTTTCCGACACACCCCGTAGGCTCGAGGGTTGGGATAAATAGAATCTATCATTGGTCTCTGATGCGGACAGGGAAATCCCAACCCGAGGGCATACGGGATATGTCGGAAACGAGGCTTGCCGAGTTTCCGACACACCCCGTGTGCCCGAGGGTTGGGATTTCCCTGTCCGCATCGGAGACCAATGATTGATTATTTTTCTTACCTACGATAATATTTACTTAAAATTGAATGGGAAACTGATAGGCCTATTTCATGCGAACGTGTACAAGTGTAAGTAGTACAACCGTGTCACCCTCATGGCTGCTGTAGTGAACAGACAAGTAAAAATAGGTCCTTGACAAATCCGCATTTTTAGATTTTCTGATTGAAATTTTTAGATTTTCTAATCGAAATTTATATTAAAGAACAAAATTTGTATTGAGACGACTACAGAAAGCGCGTGTATGACGTTAATTGTGACGTAACGTCAACGTCATTTCAAACGTCAGTTGGTAATGTCTTCAAAATGGCGGCCTCCTCAACAGTCTTTGTCACGGTGAAACATTGATTATTTTGGATCTTTTTCCGACTTTAAGGCCTTGAAACAGGCTATAATGGGATTATACAGAATGAATAACCTTTCTTGGGTTGTATTTTTGTTACGAAATGGATCCGATCGTCGACTATGTCGTCGAAATTATTTTAATCCTTTCAATCAGTAGGGCTACAGTTTTTAAGGCAACTGTGGTAATAAAACATTTACGGAAATTGTGGCTACGTTATGCATGGGTTGTTTGTGAATACCTCTCGTGGACAGCGTATTGCATGATTTTAAGTAGAATACCTGCACGAGTCTCTTGATTGTGGACGGCGTGGTGCATGATTTTAAGGTGAATACCTGCACGCTTAGATTCGTGTCGCATGATTTAAAAGTGAGACGCATAGTATTTATACTCCTATTCTTTAATGAAAAATTAGACGTGGCTGTTTAATTCTTATACTGAGGACGTTATATTGTCGTGTGCCTAGTTTCTGTGTTAAGACCTGAAGGGTAAGATTTTATTATATTTATTTAGAATAGTTTGGCTAAGAATGAAAAATGTGACTTCTGATTGATATGGTATGATTATATGTGTCGACTGATTTGATTTTGTTGGTAGTGATCATGCTGCGCATAATATTTGTATATTAGGAAGTTTTGTAAACTACGGAAATAGTTTATATCACTGATGTTGGTTACAATGGTGTGCGTCTATTTGACGTCCAGTGACGTCAGTTGCATTCATGTTATTCATGTGACGTCAGTTGCGTTCATGGTATTGCGACGTCAGCACTTTTTATATTAGTTTCACTGGTGTGCGTCTAATTGACGTCCAGTGGCGTCAATTGCATTCATGTTATTCATGTGACGTCAGTTGCATTCATGTGTTTCATGTGACGTCAGTGGCATCATGTTATTGCGACGTCAGCACTTTTTATATTTGTTTCACGTATACGTGGCCTATAGAAGTAGATTGATTTGTAATGGAACTAATTTATATACTCGTGACGTCAATTGACGCCATAGCATGCACCGCATTAAGGGTTTTTTCCATAAGTTATAATTGTAACATTTGGTCGTCATGCGTTTGATTTGCCTTCACTAGATGACGTCATATGGTATAACATCATTGGCGTCATGATGTCAGATCAAACGTTATGATCCCAAATGTGTTAGAAACGCTTATTAAGTTATTATATTCTATGGCAAATGGTAATACGCTTAGTTTAAAGAAATGAATTAAAACATATGCGAGTTAAATTTTTGGTAAATCAATTTAATGTAGATAGGTCATTGTCTAGATTATTCATGTTTTATGTGGGGTATGTCACGGTAATGCCTGTTGACGTCAGTATACTTCTTGACAATGTTTGACGTCAGATCCTTCGACGCACATGCATGGTAGGATCTACGTTTCTTCATTGGCGGAAGTGGTAAGCACAATTTTGGCTTTACATCGTGAGCGCGAGTCGTGTCTAGTGACACGGCTGGCGTGTGCACGTTATGCTCGGCATTCGCCGAGGGCGTTGTATGGTATTTCCAAGACAGGCCCAAGTCTTACGTATTGTTGTTATGTAGTTACAATGTATTAAGTGTAAGTTCGTTATTTTTAGGCACATCAAGCCCGGCAGTCAGCTGTTAGGGCTTAGAGCCACGTCTCACCTGGAGATCCTATACCCATCTCCAGGTTAATTCCAACCCGGGTAGAGGCAGTTACAACGCCGCTGGTGCATTTTTCCCAAGCAGAGGCGGGGAAGCACAAAATGTAGGCGAAGTCCATGATATTACTGCGGAGGTGAAAGTGGGACAGTGTTCGTCCACTAAAGTGTCTTATTATATATAGACTGGTCCCTGGTACGATCCAGGGAGCGACCAGTATATAAGCGTGCACGTATTAATATAAGTTGGTGTTCCTCATGATATATGGACTGGCCCATGACATGATCCAGGGAACGACAAATTGAAGTCTACCAACATAAGGCCTTGTTTTTTTTGTATGAGCTCAAACTAACGTTTTTGTTCTTTGTATTTTCCTTTAGTTCATGGCGCTGAGCCGAGTACGGTGTTGACGTCAGACGGTAATCTATTTGCGTATTGTACGCAAATCGATTGCAGATTTGAAACAAACACCTTACTTGGGCCAGCGACATGAACTGATATGTGTTGTATATTATTGTAATTGTGACAGTTGTAAATTGTATTGTTGTATATAGAATTTACATTATATATAAACTTCAAAAAATTCTAACGTTGTTAGAGTTTCCTTGTTAGTGTAATACACTGGTCGATAACCCTTTAACCGGAAGTCACCCTCCGCCGTCCTGGCGACGCATAAGGCTCTGCACCCGTGTCGACCGTGTGTAAAACCTTCTGCGTAACAATTTTATCGATGTGGCAATTCATTCCTATGAAAGAATAATGCATAAAGTATGGAATCGCCAAGCCGGGCGCATTGTATTTCAAGGAACGCGTAGTGGTACACAGAATTTAAGCTCGTGTGAGCTGTCCCAGCCCAAGGGCAAGACAGAATTTTCCAGCACCGCTAAAAATAGAACAAACTCTGTCTCGTAGGTAAGAATTCCCTGTCCGCATCGGAGACCAATGAGAGAATCTATTTTTCCAGTACAGTTAAAAATAGAACAAATTCTGTCTCGTAGGTAAGAAATAAAATGGTACGAAACCCATCTTCCTATCCATCTGTAAGATTAGACTGTATTTTAGAACGGCCTCGTCGTCCAGATAAGCAAAAACAGGAACTTACTAAAGTTACTCTCCCTTGTAAAAGTGTTGCAATACAGCGATGTGCCGATAAACATAAATTCTGAACAGCTGCCTATTTGCACTGATCATGACTCATAGTTTATGCAAAGAGATCATATCAGACTGCACGGCAGCGCAAGCTAGTCTGAGTTCACTGTTCGTTCATGTCGTAACATACGTTCTCGCTTCTTCATACTTGTTTTTGGTGGGCCCGAGAACAGCATTGGTAATACACAGTAATAAGCATGAGCATGTAAAAATATGTCGCAAATGCGCACGTGATCTTGCGCATAATATTCAGAGTCTCTTATTTGTCACTCATGTTCATTTACCAGTGTTCATTGACTGTTTATGCTAGAAAGAATGCATTGCACAAATGCAACATTGGGTCTGAATGTTTCCTGCTAGGACAAGCCTTTTCACGCAACCCCTCACATACTGTTATGCATATTTGTGATGCAGGGTGACAAAGGGTTCACATAGCTTACAATTCACATAGCTTACAAAGGGGCTTGAAAATAATGCGGTTCTGCAGTTTCAAACAGCCGCCTTGTCACTGCCGGGCTGGGGTCAGGTGTACATTGTAGTTGTGACGCAAGTTAAGGGGCGACGACTAAGGGCGGGTAAACTTCAAAACGTCAATCTGGACGTGTCTATTGCGGCTGAGTACCTTATACTTAGCTAGCAAACCCAGTCCTCCCTTTTATAAATAAAATCTCATTCGAAAGCTAGTCGACCATCTTATAACTATCATAACTGGTCTTGTAATGCTTTATTGAATATCTAGATTGAGGAGAAGGCACGATTAAGTGCAAAACTTCCAAATATGAAGATTTTCCTACATGACTTTTGTTGATGGTCGTGTCAAGATTTTTGTTTTGTTGCGCAGATGGTCGTAAATGTTTAAAAGGAATGCTGAGATGGTCGTAAATGCGAAAAGGTAGACCCCTCCTGTGAAAAATGGCTGTTTATTCTTGTAACGTATAAAGTTGGAATCTGATTTAACCGTGGTTGTAAAGAGCACTAAGTCGGCCACTCGCTGATGGGTTCAGTTTTGCAAATGTTACAGGGACAAAGACGGTAGATGCTGCTTTCTGAAGAAGTACTAGAAAACTGCCAAAATCTACATGTTTTTGATAAAGAGGCCAAGGCGGCTTTAAATTTACCAGAAAGTACCTTCCGAATTCCGCACTCAGATTTTAAATCTCAAATTAATACATATATAAAATCAAAGTGTCAAACTAATTGGGATAATCAAATTCATAACAAACTCCGACAAATTAAACCAGATTTTCACAGCAAGGACAATATACTATCAAATAGAAAAGAACAGACTGTCATTACCAGATGCCGAATAGGGCATACCAGAATTGCACATTCGTTTTTATTAAATAAAGAGGTTGCACCATTTTGCATACCATGCAATGAAGTCATTACTATCAAACATCTTCTTGTGTCATACATTGACTTTAACCATATTCGTTCAAAACATTACAAAATTAAAACCATAACCGAGCTTTTTAGCAAAGTTTCTTCTATCCAAATTTTTAATTTTTTAAAAGAAGCTGGACTTTTTAACAAGATTTAGTCTTTTATTGTACATAACATTTTTCATCTGACACTTAAGTCTTCAAGGCACGCTAAGTAGTATAATCGGTTACCCGTTACCTGGAGCGACTTTAAGTGTGAATGCAGTTATTTCCCTTAGACCCGCGAAGCGATAGGTATTAATCGATATTAGGAATGGCATATCGATGTCCATATCCCCGGATCTGTACAGGTGTTGAACTTCTCTGAAGCCGGGTTTTTGTCATCACTGTGTTTGGTATTTTATCAGCATAATAACAATACGAAGGAGCTGATGGAAACATTTTTATTTTTTTAACAATATGGGTTTTCTTGTTCTCATATCAAATCAATTGACTTTTCTCACTTGCTAACTTTTGTTGTAATAAGTCCCTTTTTTCACATATTTAGGTCAATTTCGTAAGGATTGGCGAGAAAAATAGATCTGATTATTGGTCGTTTTAGTTTCTGACAACAAAAACATAAAACAATAATACTTATAATAAATTATGATATTTCGATCCCTCTTTGACGTTCTCAGCTTAATGGAAAGATTAAGCCTGATACAGACACCCATCCACCCACGTTTTTTTTCTTTTTCTCATCAATTTTCTTTCTTTTGAAACCGCCCACTGGGGCTCGCGAAATATATATTGGCTGCCTGATGCTTCTGTGGCAGCGGCTGCTAGACCTGAGTGTCATTTATAGCAGGCCGAGTTATTCTATCAGTCCTACAAATTCAGAGGCATTATTTCGACATGACTAAAATATTATTTTCTGGGACGTTAAACCACCACTCAACAGCAACGACAACTTTTTTTCTTGTGACTTTCTGTTTTGCCAAAACTTTTCAAAAGTTTTATGCAAATGCCGTCTTTCGGCTTTTTGCTAAGCTGCGAAACATTAAAAGTTGTTTCTTTCTGCGAACAAACCAAAACAAAAAAAAAATAAAAGAGTCTCGACACGACAAAACAAACAAAATGGCATGCGAATACGCAGATCAGCGTGGGAATCTGCCCAGTCTGATCAGATTCTTCTCTGTCCGCGAAGAGGTAGCTTAGTCCATTGGTTATCCTGCCCAGGCTGATCTAAGACTTCGCAGGGCGCTATGGGACCGTGTTCGTTTTGTTGCGACGCTGCTTAAATTACTATTTTTATACGGTTAAAAAATCATCAGAAGACGATCTGTAATATATATCGGACTGAAAATCGATTTCTGACTTTCATTGCCGTTAGCGAGTGTTAATTTTGAAATTGCATTGTTTTGACAAGACATGTGACCGAATTTCACACCTCAGGGAAGGGAACAAGGGTAAGAAAAAGCACGGATCCGTGCTCTCTCAGATAATGAGATAATGACCCAAGTAATTACTGTTATCTGCAGGAAGACCCTTTTCCAGACTGTGCTAATTGATGCACTGCTTGAAATATGATAAAAACACCTGAACATATGAAGACAATAAAGTCAAAAGGTATTAATATTTTTATCTATTTTTGCAAGAAATGGTACCAAGTGGAACAATCTAAGCTAGCTTGCTATTTTTTGTATTTTTTGTTTTATTGAAGAAAATGTACCTATTAATATTAAAAAGGTTTTATGAAAATTCTGTGATTAGGCAATTTTAATAGCTACAGCAACAGTCAAAATATTCATACGATACCGCCTTTCAAAATTAGCAAGCCAACTTAAACCATACTTTGAATTTAGCATTTTTGTGAAGGGAAAAAATCGACAACATGTATGCTGTCCAAATTTTAAAATGACATCTTATTATCATTACTATTATTGTTGTTATAATTATTGATGCTTATCAGATATGTTTCAGTTACCTCATAGTTACTCAAATTATTGGGACAGAAAAACTTAGGCAATGAATTCCCACATCTTCCTGCTTCTGAAAGAGTGTCTGATCATGGTCTGCACAGTCTGCCATTCCTTCACACATTAAGAATTACATGGAAAACATTAAGATACTTATGCTTTCGATTTTTTAGGATAATATTGAAACCGATTGTCATACCATATACTTTATGCGTCATCCTCTTACTTCATGTTCTCGTTTTTTGGATATCTATAATTCATTTTAGGATATCTGTAACTTATTTTTGGATATCCAGTATTTTTTTTTGAGACATCACGTAATAATATCGGATATCCTAAATTATATTTTGATATCCAAAATTCAGTTTTTGGATATCCAAAAACTGAAATATGGATATCCAGTTATAAATAGCCATTAGTTAGTTTATGGATATCCAAAATAATTCAATATATGGATATCCAAAATTCAGCGGATGGACATACAAAATTCGATTAATGGATATCCAATATTCATCTTGATTTTGTGATATATAAAAGTTGATTAATAAATATCCAAAGTATCCATTAATCGAACTTTGAATATAAAAAAAAAAACATGATGAATATTGGATATCCATAAATCAAATAATGGATATCCTAAACTTGAATTTTTGATATCCAAAAGGAAATAAATAACAAAACAGAACTTTATATGCTGATCAGTTAATTTTGGGACAGCCAAAATTCATTTGATTTAAGGATATTCATAAATGGATTCGGATAGCAAATTTGATATCCATAATTCGATTTATGGATATCCGTTATTCAAATTATGAATATCATCAATTTGAATTTTCCATATTCAGAAAACGGAATTTTGGATATTCAGTACAGTGCTGCGCATATGAAGGGGTAACACGAATAATCTAAGGATATCTTTTAATATCTCTCCATAAAAACATTTAAAATATATTGTGACCCCTCATTAGAACGCTTTTAATGAAATGGTCGCTGGTTTCATCCCCCGCTTCTCCAGTCTTTCATATGAGACTATAAACTGAGGTCCCATCTCTGTATGACCTTTGTGTTTGTTGGACGTTAAACCCAAGTTCACTCGCTCTCTCTTATAAGGGTTCACAACGTATAGTTTTTATTGGGAAACAAGGAAAATTATCTTAGAATTATTTCTGCTAACCTTCTTGTATGGAGCACTGTCAATATACATGAAGAGGAATACTGGGTATCCATAGATCGAATTTTGGATATCTAAAAACCAAATTATGGAATTATAGATAGGAGATAAATAGTAAAACGGCACCCCAAAATATCTAGAGACAATTTGTTATGTTATCTCCAGGCCCTGTCCAAAGGTGCACAAGAAATAGATGGGCTGCCCAATGCTTACAGGCTGCAACACAGCTCCTAGTCTCTAGGCTTCAGTCAGTAAAACTCCCTCAGTATCCAAGATGATGTCTCGATATGACTGAAACAAAGTTGACATGGACTCATAAACTCATTCAAACATTAAATCTTTCTGTTTTCATAAGCCTATGCTCAGTGTGTGTGTGTGTGTGTGTGTGTGTGTGTGTGTGTGTGTGTTCCCAGAATCGTGTCCAGCCCATAACTTCGTACAAAATGGTTGGAAATATTCGGCACAAATGATTATCATGACAAGACAATGTGTCGTATGCAAGAACCATGAAGGTCAAGGTCAAATTGGGCATGTAAACTTTGTGCACAGGTTATAATAAAACAAGTTCCTGCATTGGGGGAATCCAAAATTATTTGGTTCTATAAATTATCATGACAAGATAATGTGTCGCATGCAAGGCAATAACCATGTCTCTATTTCAAAGATCAAGTTCACAGTTTGCGCTTGAACTTCGTACAGTGAAAACAACCATAACTTTGTCTGCATGGTGGGATTTCAAAATTATTTGGCACAACTGCTCAGCCTGAGAAGACATTGTGTTGTATGCAAGAACGATGTTGGTTGCTTGAAGGTCACGGTCAAGGTCACACTGCACACACAAACTTTGTGTATAGGCTATAGTGAAAACATTTTCATGTGCAGCCCAAAACTTTGTCCTGCATGATTGGATTTCAAAATTATTTAGCATAAACAATTATCATGGCAAGACAATGTTTCGAATGCAAGAACCATATCCCTAGCTCAAAGATCAAGGTCACAGTTTGCAATTAAACTTTGTGATGGCAACAGTGAAAACCTGTTCGTAACCAGTCCATAACTTTGTCCTGCATGGTGGGATTTCAAAATTATTTGGTAAGAAGATTTGTTGCATGCAATGACCATGTCACTAGCTTAAAGGTCAAGGTCACAGTGCGCCTTTAAGCTATGTGGATAGACTATAATGAAAACATGTTTGTGTCATATTCGTGTCCGAGGTTTGTGACAGCAAAATAAATGTAAGTCACTTTGATGTATATATCTTGGTACTTGATTTTCCCTTTAATCCTATACAAGTCTGCCTCTTTGAAGCTAATTATCCTGCAAGTGCAATACCATAACCAAGGCGCCATCTTACAGCGAGATTCCACTGCGCTGATGCTGCATTGCTTACGCTGCTGCCTCGACACTGCTGCGTTCATGAATTTCGTGCTGCGCTGGTACTATGATTTTGTTGCACTTTGTGTCCATGGCGATTCCGCTACGTAAATTTTGAGTAAGGTCAAAACAAGCGCCGCGACTCGGCAATCATGCCGCTTGCAATACGCTTTCACTACGACATAGAAGCTTCTGCTGTGCTGCTGCAGCTTCTGCTACAATTCATGACGTTATATCTAAATTTTTGAAGCGCAGTAGAAGCGCCGTCCAGTGGAATGGGATTTTACCCAAGACACTAGACGGGGGCATCTGTGTACTATGGACACATGTCTAGTTTACTTCTGCTAGGTAAAGATAACAATATTATCAAATTCAGATACAGATTTTATTGACCTGGACCAGTTATGATTTTCATTATTGTGTTAATGGTGCAACCTGCTGTGAGACTGCAGCCCTGGTAATTCAAGTCATTATCTGGGTCATAAACCTAATTAAGTCAGGAAGCACCAACTTTTTCAAAGATTTACCCTTGTTCCATCCAGTGACCTTCAGACAGATGGCGTGTCGACAACAGCGGCTCAGTAGGCTTCTCAGTCGTTGACTTTAGCAAACAATTAAATGAGCCGTGACATGACAAAACACAACTGCATGTGCGCCCAGCGAATACTCAGATCAGCCTGGGTATCCGCCTAATCTAATCATAGGCTTCAATATCGGCATGGAGGTAGCTCAGAGTATTAGCTACCCTTTAATCGCACAGCAAAGACTGGGTGGCTGCTTAGGCTGATCTGCGTCTTCGCTGGGTGCACATTCCACTTTGCTGTTTATCGTGTCGCGGCTCGTATGAGGAAAATTATGAAGAATGACCAGACTAAATTTAATTACAACATGGGATCAGCTTGCCAATTTTAAATGGTTTGCGCACAGGCACAGCCTGATTTGATCACACATGGTTAAAATATTTGATCAGAAATTCGGATCAGTTCGGTTTGTGCAGAAACGGGTTAGGTTATACAAATTAATACTAAAATTGACAAAAACAAAAATTATTAACTGATCATAAACTCAGACCAGTGCTTCGCAAGTGCATAAGCTGGTGTGAGTCAGTTTGCATATTGATCAATCTATATCGTTTAAACTTAAATATATATTGTAAGTCATGCCCGAAACTGTGAACAACTAATTCCATAAATTGAATGTTGCAGCTTTATATTTCTTAGCATTTATCTTTAGTTATTTCATGATGAGTTCATTTCAAACTTTAATGAGATGACAATTACTATAACTGATAGGAGGAAATATCGGATTTTATGATCGATAATCGATTAATGCAGGCGTAATAAACATGTTACTTATACTGTATACATAGCGTATTATCAACGTATTCCGATCAGCTTGCGCAAACCGTTCAGACTCTGTTTGGTCTTATCATTTTGCACATATCAGACGCTGATAACATTGCGCAGATGTACAGGCTTATTACGTAAGTACTCATTTTAGCAGAAATACCAAAAATAGCACAAAATTTTTATCTTTTAAATAATCCTTTCTAGCTTCACTTAAAACAGTCAAAAATAAAGGGGACAAAGTTTCATTATGAAAAGAAATATTACTAATAAAGTGAAACATAAAAAAATGTTACTATAGCATTGCAAGAAAAATGTTTCATAGCATTTTTCCTTAGCTATGCGTACTATGCTATAGTAAGCGCTCCTTACACAACGTTACGAGGATATCTTCATCATGATTTAGTTTCTTACAGTCAACAGTTTTTCGACAATACTGTAATATCTAAAGAGAGCAATACATGTCTCCTAATAATAAATGAGCAAATCTGCCAGTTAGCTAGTCAATAAAAATCTTCTAAGATCCTACCCTGTGATAGACAAAACATATTTCGGTTTCGGTTTGATAAATACGCCCCACCACACTCGAATAAATTTCAATCAAAACTGTTAGCACAAACACTAGAAATTATATAATAACTGATAACTAATAGATTAAATTAACATTACCATAAGATATGTAATTATTTGTTTTCATAGTTGATTTTTTTAGCTTCTTAAGAATTTAAAAAACAAAAAAACAAAAACAAAAAACAAAAAAAACTACAATTAGCCGATTAACCGTTTTTTTTTTTTTTTGTTTTTTTTTTGTTTTTTTACGTTTGATTGTCACGTTTAAGAGTTTATTGACTTCTTTCTCTTTTTTTTCTTTCTTGCGTTCTTCTTTCATTCGATCTTTCTTTCTTAATCAGACTATATAAATATTTTTCCTTTCTTAATTACATGTAGCTCATAAAAGCACACACGAAATATATAAACAAAACACGAAAACCAAGAAAGGATGTGGTGTTAGCCTTTACGCAATATAGGCGGATTTGGACTTAGACTATTGAGCGAGGTTTTATCGAAACACGACTTTTTGTATGTTTAGAGATCAATGGAAGATACTTATAGTGTACTTATTTTATAATGAATTACATCAATGTAAACCTTATAAAAATCTCTAAATGATGATAAGTTATAAAAGTTTTATAGAAAATTCGATCATTTTCAAATTTAGGCTGAACATAGCCTCTGCGGCATTTTCGACATGATTCATACATAATTTCAAGTGATTGAAGCTTCAAACTTCAAAAGCCGATGGAAGAATCAAAACATGAAGTTATTTTATATATTTTTACACCATATTAACGGACAAAGACTGAAGTTTATGTTCATAACTTATAAAAAATTGTCGTACTATCATAAATGTATTTAATTTAACATTTTACATTGTATTCTTATGTAATTGCATATAGCACTGGACAGAATTTCAACAGGTAAGCTCTCGGATAAACCCGTAAGTCGCTATCGGTAATTTCCGCTGTATTGAAGCATAAAGTTCCCTATGATCATTTGGACGTAACATAATACTTTAAACATTTGATCGTTTTTGAATTTGTCTTATAGAAACGTTTTAAATTGGTGACGTTTAGACGCTATATGCCCTTACCAGGGTTGAGCGTCTATAAATAACTTAAACATTCATTCTACATGTTTTTCTAGAAAACAGGCTTAACACGGTATGGCATCTTCAGCGTCTTAACGGTTCTAGATAGAAGGAAATATGCCAAATATAATGGTAAAAACAGATCTGTAAAATATTTTGTCAGTGCAGAGATATTTAAGAAAAATTGTCAGCAAAAAAAGTTGTTTACCGGTCACGCGCAGTTTCCCGCAATGTCTCGTACGTAATACTTTCGTGTCCGTAAATTTGCCTACATACCGTGTAGGTGGTGTATGCGAGACGATTAGTCCATCTCTGCGGACTATTCTGGCCCTATCAATTAGATGAGTCTATTTGTGAATTAAGGGTTTTATGCCCCCGTGACGATAGTCAGGGGGCATTATGTTTTACCCGTGTCCGTCGCGCCTAAAAAGTTTGTATAATCAACTCCTCCTACAGTTTTTAAGCAATAAATCTGTAACTTTGCACAAATGTTGCAGACATATTGAGAATGTGCACCTCCCTTTTTGAAGGGAAAAAATTAATTTTTGACAAAATTATGGCCTTTATGGACTTAGAAATTTTACAGGTTCTGACTAATACAAGTTTGTATAATCAACTCTCGAGAGACTATGCATCAAACATATTCTATTCTGTTCTATGCAGAAATTTTGGCTTCATGAAAATGTTTGCTCGATTTTCATGTTGTAATAGAAGCAACAATCCAAAAAGTTACTAAGTATATTAACATCTAGAGCCTGTTTTTTTTTTTTTTTTCTTGTTTTGTTTTGTTCACTTGCAATTTCTGAGATTATTCAGAACAAAAGCATGTGTTTTCTCTATTCTATTCTATCCCATAACCTTGCAAGAACATAGGCACACCAACAACCCTGTTCTAGCTGGTCCTGCTGCCCTAGTTGTGCTGGCAAAGTCCATCCCTATACACTGTTTAACCCTTTGAGGGCCACGACGTTATTATGCCTGCGCCGCACTCTTTGACGTTATTGTTTTCAGCGGTAACGTCATCATAAAATGGCGCCATTGAAACGTCAGTCTGACGGCGCACAGCTGTGAGGGTCGGTCTGTAAGTAACAGTTATGGGAAAAATATGCTGAATAAGTATACACATGTTTTCATACACAAGTTACATATAACTAGATATTTGTAGCTATATTTTGATATGAGCATAAGTTTGTTTGCAAAATTAAAATAATGATAATAATAATAAAAAATAATGGTAAAAGAAACAGATTGGGTTATTCTATGTTTGGGAACATTAACTGTACTTTGATTATCCATTTGTGGGTGAATTTGTACTACTGTGCATATTTAGAGGGCTTAGCGCCGCTGCGTAGCAAACCATAATCCCAACTCAATTTGGCGCAAATTTGATCAGTCAAGTGTGGACAGGAAACGTTGCTGATATTTTGATTTATCCCCTAACCAGAAACCTGGAAGTACTTGGAGCACTGACTAAGTATGGCCGAAAACTCTGAAGTGAAACTGGGCGAGATAGAATACACAAATAATTTTTTTTTGATTTCATGGATGTGTAAGCAACGTCAAGCAATCATAAAACTTCTAGAAGTACACTATAAAAAAAAAAATCCGTAGCTTTTACGGTAAAATACCCGGAATCTGGCTGCCAGTTCATTTACCATTGTTTTTATGGGTGTCTGCCTGTAGAACATTTGTGGAAACAATGATGTGGTAAGGTTATGGTAATTGACCGCACTCGGAAATACATTGATAGTTGAAGGGCTACATGATAAGAAAAATACATGTCCTATTCTATCCTATTCTGCCTGATTTTTCCTGCAAAACTTAACGGACGCCAATATTTAACCGTGCACTGTAAAAAATCCGTAGATTTTACGGTAGAATAACTTGAAAACCAGCTGCCAGTCCATTCCCCGTTATTTTTACGAGAGCCCGTAAAAATTGGCAGGAATTATCAGGCAGAGTAGGATAGAATGGAGCAGGTTTTGCTTCAGTCCTATTGCCCTTTAACACAATAAAGGCATTTCTAGTGCGGCCAGTAAGAAAACATAACACTGCCATATCGTTATTTCCAATAATGTTCGGCCCCGTGCCAACCGGGGGGTATAAATAGTTGGATGCTTTCGCTTGTAGCAGGTGGTGAAACCCCACTATACAAGCAACCGTCCGTTATATAGTCCATACAGTTTATCTGATCAAATATAAATGATCAAATCTTCCGTACAAACAGATCCAACGTGCGAATTTAAGTAAACCCCATTTAGAAATTTATTAGATATTTAAGTAAGCATCAAACGCGAATTCTATCCTTTCGATCTTTACTATTACATGATACTAACATGCTTCATTTGTTTGTGTATCATTCTGTGCCCGTGGGTCGCACACGGGGCGAAGATTATTACCTCATCTGTGTATAACAATTGTCTTGTGTTTGTATCACTTTTCCAAACTCGAGCACGTTGCACTTTAAAATAAGAAAGAAATTTGTCTCAACAGAAAAATAATAAACAATTTGTCTTCTGTAGCAATTGTCTGCTACGTTTTGTTTGCATATGCCTTAAAGTTTCAAATCATTTAACAAATCTTATATGTTGCTACCTCTTCTTACCTATATAGTAACTTTGACAACTTCTTAGTCTCATTGCATATACTCCGGATATGGATCTTCTATTCCGACAACGTCAAAGACGTCTTTTCAGCAAACGGTTCTCTTTTTCCCTTTGTCTGTGGGGAATAAAATTTACAGACCACTTTACTTCTGTAGTGGACGGGGTGAAATTCCCTGTCAAAACAGGAGCCACCTGTTTGCCGTGGGTGGCGTCTCGTATGCTGGAAAAAGGGATCCTGGTAGTTGAGGGAAGCCCAGGGATCTCCAGCTTTCCAACACACTACTTTGGCCCTGGCTTCAGATAGACGAGCGTTTCGGGTTAGGCCCGACCCGTTTCAATCGGCTCGGTCGTGCTATGCTCTAGAAATACGCTACTTGAATCTTCACTTCCTTCTTTCTTTATACGTATCTATAATGGTACATACCGGGCTTAAATTATTCCCTTCATTTCTTTCTATATGAGTATTTTCGATGGGCAGCGGCTGATGGGTTAATTGACGGGCATATTTTTCGGCCTTCAACATTGGGGGTTTAAACCGAGGGATTTGATTGTTTTGTTTAATGGTTATGTAGCTTTGGCGTTGGGAATAGGTGATCCGTTCCCCTAAAACATCCCCTTGTAGGACTCCGCGGAGGGTGAAGCGCATAGCCAATGACTAATAAACACCAATCATGGGATCCTCAAATAAGAGAAGATTTCTAATGGACTCTGATGACGACGCGGACCGGCCCTCATATTTCACATTTCAAGGTTTTGATAGTTTCGCTAAATTTCTAGTCATTCAGTCACTTGAAGAGAAGGCGGTCACGACCCTTTCCCCTTTCGTGATTGAGAAACAAATTGAAAGTTTGATAGGAACTCCAAAATCTGTTAAAAAACTAAAAAATAAGACTCTTCTTGTCGAAACATACCGAAAAGCTCAAACGACAATCTTCTGAAAATTTCTACCTTTTTTGGCCTTAAAGTCTCCGTCACGGAGCATACAAGCCTTAACTCTTCAAAAGGCATCATCCGTGACAGAATGTTGAAAGGGGAAAAAGAAAATGAAATCGTTGACTACCTCAAAGAACAGGGCGTGACCGCCTGCAAGCGTTTCACTATAAAAAAAGATCACTATACTGTTGAGACGAACACGTTATTACTTACGTTCAATACCGTCACGGTACCAAAATCATTAAAAATCTTTTACCGAGTTGTTCCAGTTGACGTGTATGTGCCAAACCCTCTGCGGTGTTTCAACTGTCAGAGGTTTGGCCATCACGAAAACAATTGCCCCGTTGATCCCGGATCTGTTTGTGCGACTTGTGGCACGGGAGGTCATGGCCACCATACCTCCGCGTGCAAAAATCCGGTTAAATGCGTTAACTGCGGCAAAGATCACGCCTCTCGATCCAGCGGATGTGAAATTTGGAAAAAAGAAAAAGAAATTTTGAAAATTAAGGTTAACAAAAATGTTACATATTTGGAAGCTAGGAAATTATATGAAAGCCAAACTCAAACATCGGAATTGGACTTCACAAAAATAGTCCACTCACTTGCAAAACCCGAAACAAAAACTACTGGTACCCAATTTTTCGAAAAAGATTTTGACATTCTGCCATCTTCCAAACTTAATACACCATCTGTAAAACCAACATCTCAGCCGAGAGCAAATACAGCCCGCTCTGGCTCAGGTTTACAGCCTCGGGCCGCTTCGGCGGCTCGTCCAACTAGTTCTCAGTCTAATTCTCAGTCTAGTTCACAGTCTAATTCACAGTCTAGTTCACAGTCTAGTTCGTCTGGTTCGAAGTCTGCTAGACAGACTAAGGAACAGCTTAAAGCGGCGGCTAAAGCGCAGAAGGAGAAGGATAAACATCGTTCTCCTTCTGGTCACGGCTCTGGCCGTCGATCACATTCTGGCGGAGGCTCGTCCTCCAATTAACCTGCCATCGGAGGTTCGTCCTCCAATAAACCCGGCAAAGGATCTCCAGATCCTGTTAAAACGGTCAATAAATATGGCGCTTTGGAAGATGACATGGATACTGCTTAGGAGAAGTATATTCTCCTGATTGGTCTCCTGACACGTTTTTTTCTCTCCCATTCATTTAAACATGGATAAAAAGTCAATAATACAGTGGAACTGTCGTGGTCTTAAAGAAAATTATAATGAATTATTAATTTTGATGTCTCTTTTATCTCCAAGTGTCATTTGTCTCCAAGAAACCTTTTTAAAGCAGTCAGATAATGTTAGTTTTAGAGATTTTTGTATGTTTAACTATATTTGTCCTGATGGTCAAAGAGCATCAGGAGGAACTTCGATTCTCGTAAAATCTAACATTCCACATAGTCAGTTTAATCTGAATACAAACTTACAAGCAGTTGCCGTCAATGTTACTTTATCCAAAAAAGTAACGATATGCTCTATTTATATTCCGCCAAATGATGTACTTTCTAAAAATTCCTTGGTCAATCTAGTAGACCAATTGCCGCAGCCATTTATGTTAGTTGGTGACTTCAATGGTCACAGTAAAACCATGGGGTTGTTTGAATACAAATGAAAGAGGAGAAATTATTGAAGATGTAATTGCTGAAAATGATTTGTGTATACTTAATGAAAAACAGCCTACATATCTTCACCCTCCCACGGGAAATTATTTTGCCATAGATTTGTCTATTTGTCATCCTAATATATATTTAGATTTTGACTGGTCAGTTTGTGATGACCTGCATGGAAGCGATCACTTCCCAATCATAATTAAAGAAATTGATTCATCTGATGAAGAACAGCACTCTCGATGGAATTTGAAAAAAGCAAATTGGGAAATGTTCGTAACATCATGTCAGGAGCGGCTTAGCTCTGAAAAGTTCAAAACAGCAGAAGATATGTCTGCTTTTACATCAGCATTACATGCAATTTCGGAAGAAAGTATTCCGAAATCCTCGACAAGTTCAAAAAGGCGTAATCCATGGTTTACTAATGAATGTAAAACTGCAATAAACAAACGCAAATCGTCTTTACGAAAATTTAATAAAAATCTGTCTCGTGAAAATCATGTACATTCAAAAGTAACTCGTGCTAAAGCACGAAGAACTATCAAAGAAGCCAAACGTTCATCATGGCAACAATATGTCAATAAATTAAATCCTAAAACGCCAGTAAAAAAGATATGGGAAATGATACGAAAAATCAGTGGAAAAAACAAGAAATCTGAATGTGTTCATATTACATCTTCCAACGGTAACAAATGTTTTTCCACTGCAGAGATTTCCAATGCATTAGGCGAAAACTTTCAGAATAATTCTTCAAGTTCAAATTACAGTCAACGATTTCAGGAACTGAAAACTGAAAAAGAATCAGAAAATTTAAATTTTCAGTCGTTAAATAACGAAAAATATAATCTTCCCTTCAGTATATCAGAATTAAAGGAGTCTCTTGATAAATGTAAAGATACGGCCACAGGGCCAGAAGATATTCATTATCAAATCCTTAAACATTTACCACCTGATGCATTGGAGACCTTACTTAATATGTTGAATGATATTTGGCATACTGGAAATTTTCCAGAAGACTGGCATAAAGCACCCCTACATCATTCCTATTCCCAAACCGGGAAAGGATAAGACGGAAGCTACAAATTACCGACCGATAGCGTTAACTAGTTGCATATGTAAAACAATGGAGAGAATGATTAACGATAGGCTCGTTTGGTTCCTGGAGTCAAATAACTTGATTTCCAGAAATCAAGCGGGCTTTCGTAAGAATCACAGTACTATAGATCAGTTAGTTCGATTAGAAACTTTTATTCGTGATGCATTTGTGAAAAAAGAACATGTCGTCGCAATATTTTTTGATCTGGAGAAAGCGTACGACACGACGTGGAAATATGGCATCATGAAAGATTTACATAATATTGGCCTTCGAGGCCGACTTCCAAACTTTATTTCGAATTTCTTATCTGACAGATCCTTTAATGTTAGAATAGGGTCTACATTGTCTGACACTTTTAAACAAGAACAGGGTGTTCCTCAGGGAAGTATTTTATCACCTACTTTATTTAATATAAAAATCAATAACATTGTTAAATGTGTTAACGATACCGATTCTTCATTATATGTTGACGACTTTGGCATCTTTTACAAATCGAAAAATATGGAAAACATAGAATTCAGACTTCAAAGATGCCTGAATAAAGTAGAAACCTGGGCCACAGAAAACGGTTTTAAATTTACTAAAACTAAAACCCAATGTGTTCATTTCTGTCAGTTGAGGGGTTTGCACCCCGACCCAGTTCTTAACATTTATGGATCGCCAATTCCAGTTGTAAATGAGGCCAAATTCTTAGGCCTTCTGTTCGATAAGAAACTCACTTTTATTCCTCACATAAAAGCTTTGAAAGCTAAATGTTTAAAAAGCTTTAGATGTTTTAAAAGTGCTCTCCAATACAAATTGGGGAGGAGATCGTACTGTACTTCTAAACCTGTATAGATCTCTTGTGAGATCTAAACTGGATTATGGTTCAGTCGTATATGGTTCGGCACGAAAATCATACCTTAAATGTCTTGACACCATTCATCATCAGGGGTTACGTCTTGCTCTTGGAGCATTTCGAACATCTCCCGTAGAAAGTCTTTACGCAGAGTCGAATGAACCGTCTCTCACTACTATATGTATCAAAACTAGCTGCAAACCCAAAGAATTCTGCTTACGATTGTGTTTTTAATCCTCGGTATGAAATATTTTATAACAACAAACCGAGATCTATTAAACCCTTGGGTTTACGTATTTAACCTTTGCTAGTAGACTCTCATATTGACATTTAAAACATCCAGAAATTTTCTTTACCTGTCCAAGAGCCATGGACATTAAAACCTCCTAACGTTATTTTATCATTACATAAGAATAAAAAATCACAGACGAACCCTGACCTTCTTCAATCAGAATTCTTGCAAGTAAAATCTAATTTTCCGAACCATACCATAATCTATACGGATGGTTCAAAACAAGAAGATAAAGTTGCATGTTCGGTTGTAAGTCCCCTATTCACAGATACTATACGATTACCAAATGGCAGCTCTATATTTACAGCTGAAGCTAAAGCCATAGATTTGGCCCTCAATCAAATTTCAGTTCAAGAAGACAATCAGTTTATTATATTCTCAGATTCACTTTCTGTTTTATCATCACTTAAAAACGTCAATCACCCCAATCCTTTAATACAACAATTACTTCGTAAATATTTTCAGTCACCATCAAAAGAAATAATCTTTTGTTGGGTTCCAAGTCACGTCAATATTCGTGGAAATGACCTGGCCGATAAAGAGGCCAAGGCGGCTTTAAATTAACCAGAAAGTACCTTCCGAATTCCGCACTCAGATTTTAAATCTCAAATTAATACATATATCAAGTCAAAGTGTCAAACTAATTGGGATAATCAAATTCATAACAAACTCCGACAAATTAAACCAGATTTTCACAGCAAGGACAATATACTATCAAATAGGAAAGAACAGACTGTCATTACCAGATGCCGAATAGGGCATACCAGAATTACACATTCGTTTTTATTAAATAATGAGGTTGCACCATTTTGCATACCATGCAATGAAGTCATTACTATCAAACATCTTCTTGTGTCATGCATTGACTTTCACCATATTCGTTCAAAATATTACAACATTAAAACCATAACCGAGCTTTTTAGCAAAGTTTCTTCTATCCAAATTATTGATTTTTTAAAAGAAGCTGGACTTTTTAACAAGATTTAGTCTTTTATTGTACATAACATTTTTATCATTTGGACGTAACATAATACTTTAAACATTTGATCGTTTTTGAATTTGTCTTATAGAAACGTTTTAAATTGCTGACGTTTAGACGCTATATGCCCTTACCAGGGTTGAGCGTCTATAAATAACTTAAACATTCATTCATTCATTCCAATAATGTTCAGCAGGCAAACAACGTAAAAATAACGGCGAATGAACTGGCAGCCGGTTGCCAGTTATTCTACCGTAAAATCTACGGATTTTTTACAGTGTAGAATCTACGGAGTTTTTACAGTGTAAAAGTAAACGTAATACCGGCTTTATTCAGTTTGTGACTGATTAGCCGGGAGATCATGCAATAAATGTCACAATCATCAAAATTATTTCTTATAATCAGACATATAAATTATTTGCCTGCCGATTTGAAAGTGTTAGCAAATAACGATTACTTTTATTTTATTATTATTTTATTTTTTTCTCTTCCTTTCTATCTTGTCTAAAAGCAAATCGTTACGTCATTTATACTTGATATTGATGGGGCCCCGTCCTCTCCCTCCCCCCCCCCACCCCCGCCTCCCCTCGGGGTATCAGATTATCAGATACACACAACTCCAACAATTTTATTATTGAAATTTTGCATGATATTCTTGATGATCTGAGGATGTCTGAACAGAACGCTCATCGTGTCAAATTCGATAGCTCATGGCCATACAAGAATATATTTTATCGCAGATTATCGGAGCCTTTTCTTCGTGGATTATCGAGCCTTCATTCGGCTGTTTTATCGCAGATTATCGGAGCCTTTTCTTCATGGATTATCGAGCCTTCATTCGGCTGTTGTACTGGGTTACCCTTGCTATTCAGAATAGCACTTTTCGATCCGGAATTCCGGATTTATTGATCTATACATCGTTTTATCATTTTTTTTTGGTAAATATTACTCCAACATTTGACATTTTCAGATGGTGTGTGTGGTTGTGAGAGATGGAGTGTGGCGGTTCATTTGCAAACGGCAATACTTAGACGGGGAAACACGCACATTTTTAGAGATGTGGTCGCCCTAGATATTTATGTTTTCGGTCAAGATCCTGTAACAGATGAGACAGGAAAGTTGTCACCGTTTCGTAGAGAACAGATGGGCGAAGACGAGCTTGTCAAAGAAAAGAGTTGCACCGTAAAAAAAAAATCCGAAGATTTTACGGTAGAGTACCGGGAACCAGCTGCCAGCCAATTTCCCGTTATTTTTACGGACGCCCGTAAACATTGGCGGATTCATCCCGCAGGGTAGCGAAGAATAAGACAGGTGTTGTTTTGGTTACATAGCCCTTCAACACTATAAAGGTATTTTCGAGTGAGGTCAGTTAGCATAAGTCTACCAAAGCGAGATTTCTAAAAAATGTTTTACAGGCAGACGCCAGTAAAATTAAAGGGAAATGGACTGGCAGCTGGTTGCCAGGTATTCTACCGTAAAATCTAAGGATTTTTTAACAGTGTATGCTATTTCCTACGCCATTGCTTACCGCATCCTGGCCTTCCCTATCTATATCCTACATTCCATCAATTCGACCGCCAGTTTTCAAACACTTCCCGTTCTTTTGCAGCATTTTCAAAAGGGATTCAATACATCTGATGCCCTGCTCATTTCACTGGAACGATTTTTTTGTTTTGTTTTATTATTTTTTTAAATAGTGTTGAAGGCTATCAGACCTAAACAATACCTGTCTTATTCTACCCTGCTCTGCGTGATGATTCCGCCAATGTTTACGGGCGCCTGTAAAAATAATGGAAATTGGACTGGCAGCTGGTTGCCGGGTATTCTACAGTAAAATTCACGTATTATTGTTTTACAGTGTAGTTGAATTTGCTCCCTCCACACTCGTAATAGTGAGGTTCAAATCTGACACAGAAGGGCAAGTACCTGTCCGCAAAAAAAACCGCCGGATTATACATCCGAGAAATGCATACATGTACATGTGCTTATCAGTCCGTCGGAGAGAAACAGCTTGACACTTTGTCTTTCCATGTCAGCGTGCGTACGTGGTCATGCAGATACCTTTTTATATTTGTAAGTTTGTGCAAGCGTTCATTATGCATGCGCGCAGAGTTTTGTTGGTTGTTTTGGATTTAACGGATCTCTGACACAGTTTTTCAGTCTATTTCGAGCCTTGTCTTTATACTCAGTGGGCGCGTAAGTCGTATGTATACATCTGTGTGTGTGTGTGTGTGTGTGTGTGTGTGTGTGTGTGTGTGTGTGTGTTTTTTTTCAGCTATGATCAGAACTTGAAATTTTCTAAAAGCCAATTTCTGGTGTGGTGAGGGCGTGGTGGGAAGACTATGGGAAAAAGTAGCTCTAAAAGGTTCGAACAATACACTTTCTTCCTATAGCCATATTTCAAGGTGTGTGTGTGGGGGGGGGGGGGGTAGGAATGTGAGGGGGACTAAGACTTTCTGAACTCTCTGACAGGTCTTCCAAAACATTAAACGTATAGGAAATGCAAGAAAATTATAATTATAGTAATTGTCTTTGATTTTTCGTGATAAAGTTCCACCACCACTGCTGTTCCGGAAATATTTCTTCCGGAAATATTACTATAAAATGCAATCTTGACACCGCCCCCCCCCCCCCCCCCACACACACACACACACATACACATACCCCGACTGCCCCAGAAATATGGACTATATAGGAAATTCCCACAGGAAAAGATCTATACCTATTTTATTTTGAATATTAGAATAGCCGTGCCCCGTGCCAACCGGGGGATATAAATAGTTGGATGCTTTCGCTTGCAGCAGGTGGTGAAACCCCACTATACAAGCAACCGTCCGTTATATAGTCCATACAGTTTATCTGATCAAATTTAAATGATCAAATCTTCCGTACAAACAGATCCAATGTGCGAATTTAAATAAACCCCATTTAGAAATTTATTAGATATTTAAGTAGGCATCAAACGCGAATTCTATCCTTTCGATCTTTACTATTTCATGATACTAACATGCTTCATTTGTTTGTGTATCATTCTGTGCCCGTGGGTCGCACACGGGACGAAGATTATTACCTCATCTGTGTATAACAATTGTCTTGTGTTTGTATCACTTTTCCAAACTCGAGCACGTTGCACTTTAAAATAAGAAAGAAATTTGTCTCAACAGAAAAATAATAAACAATTTGTCTTCTGTAGCAATCGTCTGCTACGTTTTGTTTGCATATACCTTAAAGTTTCAAATCATTTAACAAATCTTGTATGTTTCTACCTCTTCTTACCTGTATATGCCCCGTGCCAACCGGGGGGGTATAAATAGTTGGATGCTTTCGCTTGTAGCAGGTGGTGAAACCCCACTATACAAGCAACCGTCCGTTATTTAAATGATCAAATCTTCCGTACAAACAGATCCAACGTGCGAATTTAAATAAACCCCATTTAGAAATTTATAAGATATTTAAGTAGGCATCAAACGCGAATTCTATCCTTTCGATCTTTACTATTTCATGATACTAACATGCTTCATTTGTTTGTGTATCATTCTGTGCCCGTGGGTCGCACACGGGACGAAGATTATTACCTCATCTGTGTATAACAATTGTCTTGTGTTTGTTTAATTTTTTCCAAACTCGAGCACGTTGCACTTTAAAATAAGAATTTTTTTTGTCTCAACAGAAAAATAATATACAATTTGTCTTTGTAGCAATTGTCTGCTAAGTTTTGTTTGCATATACCTTAAAGTTTCAAATCATTTAACAAATCTTATATGTTGCTACCTCTTCTTACCTATATAGTAACTTTGACAACTTCTTAGTCTCATTGCATATACTCCGGATATGGATCTTCTATTCCGACAACGCCAAAGACGTCTTTTCAGCAAACGGTTCTCTTTTTCCCTTTGTCTGTGGGGAATAAAATTTACAGACCACTTTACTTCTGTAGTGGACGGGGTGAAATTTCCTGTCAAAACAGGAGCCACCTGTTTGCCGTGGGTGGCGTCTCGTATGCTGGAAAAAGGGATCCTGGTAGTTGAGGGAAGCCCAGGGATCTCCAGCTTTCCAACGCACTACTTTGGCCCTGGCTGCAGATAGACGACCGTTTCGGGTTAGGCCCGACCCGTTTTTAATCGGCTCAGTCGTGCTAAGCTCTAGAAATACGCTTCTTGATCCTTCACTTCCTTCTTTCTTTATACGTATCTATAATGGTACATAGCGGGCTTAAAATATTCCCTTCATTTCTTTCTATATGGGTATTTTCGATGTGCAGCGGCTGATGGGTTAATTGACGGGCATATTTTTCGGCCTTCAGCATTGGGGGTTTAAACCGAGGGATTTGATCGTTGAGTATAATGGTTATGTAGCTTTGGCGTTGGGAATAGGAGGTTCGTTCCCCTAAAACGTCCCCTTGTAGGACTCCGCGGAGGGTGAAGCGCATAGCCAATGAATAATATACATCAATCATGGCATCCACAAGAAAAAGGATATTTCGAATGGACTCTGATGACGACGCGGACCAGCCCTCATTTTTCGCATTTCAAGGCAATGTTACTTTCGCTAAATTTCTAGTCATTCAATCACTTGAAGAGAAGGCGGTCACGACCCTTTCCCCTTTCGTGATTGAAAAACAAATTGAAAGTTTAATTGGGACACCTAAATCTGTGAAAAAACTAAAAAAACAAGACTCTCCTTATTGAAACATGTAGAAAAGCACAAACCGACAATCTATTGAAAATTTCCACCTTTTTTGGCCTTAAAGTCTCTGTCACGGAGCATACAAGCCTTCTCTTTAAAAGGTATCATCCGTGACAGGATGCTGAAAGGGGAAAAAGAAAATGAAATCGTCGACTACCTAAGAGAACAGGGCGTGACCGCCTGCAAACGCTTTATCATCAAAAAAGATCACGAAACTGTTGAGACGAATACATTACTTCTCACGTTCAACTCCGTCACAGTACCGAAATCTTTAAAAATCTTTTACCGAGTTGTTCCGGTTGACGTGTATGTGCCACACCCTCTGCGGTGTTTCAACTGTCAGAGGTTTGGCCATCACGAAAACAATTGCCCCGTTGATCCCGGATCTGTTTGTGCGACCTGTGGCGCGGGAGGTCATGACCACCATACCTCCGCGTGCAAAAATCCGGCCAAATGCGTTAACTGCGGCAAAGATCACGTCTCTCGATCCAGCGTATGTGACATACGGAAAAAAGAAAAAGAAATTTTGAAAATTAAGGTCAACAAAAATGTTACGTATTTGGAAGCTAGGAAATTATATGAAAGCCAAACTCAAACATCGGAATTGGACTTCACAAAAATTGTTCACTCACTTGCAAGACCCAAAACAAAAACTACTGGTACCTAATTTTTCGAAAAAGTTTTGAATGATTTGATATAGACATTTGATATTTGACATAGATTTGAGATGTGGGTCATTGTTATACCATTCCTTTTCAGAGGGAGTTTGCTTTAACAAAATTATGTCTGTTTTATTTAATAACCGGTGTGAATGTCGCGCTTTTCTTGACGGTATCAACCCACTATACACAAATATGACTATTACAAACAGATTAAGAAATACAATATCTCCCCTAAGGTTACATGCTGCGTCTTCTGTACGGATTCCCATATCTACTCAAAGCCTTCGAGCTTTATTACCTACAGTTAGAATGAGACCTCTAAATTTGTTTTCGGCATCATCTGTCGATCTACATGGAGCATCAAATGCTAATATTTTTCGCAACAATCTACGAGTAAGGTTGTCCCCAATTAAATCACCAGTTTTACGTAAATACCCTAATCCGTTCAAAAGACCTAGTATGTATCCTAGCATTTCTAAGTGCAATGCCAAGAGTTGCAACTGTTGTGAACATTTATGTACCGACTCTACTATCACTTCATCTGTGAATGGTAGGACTTTTTCAGTAATTAACGATTCTGATTTGGATTGAAAATCAGAGAATCTAATATATGTTCTAACTTGAAACACACAGAACTGTAATATGCAATATGTTGGACAAACTTGTCGTAAGCTGAAGACTAGATTTGGTGAGCACTATCGTAAGATTTTAAAGGCTAAAAAGATAGATACTTTTCTATACCAACATTTTAAGCGTACTGGTCATTCTCCTATTAATGTTTCAGTACAAATATCTGAGAAGTTATCATATGATCATAATTCTTCTGCTCGATTCAATAACATAAAAAGATTCGAAACTGAATTAAAATGGATAAAATTATTGCAATCAGCTTCTCCACTTGGTTTTAACGATAACATCTACCATGAGGGAAATATCTCTAAAATGCCAGATTTTGATGTGTTTTCTCTTTTAGAAATTCGAAAACGTAAATCCAGATCTCATGGTATAAGACAAAAAGGAAATGACAAACGTAAAAGATGTGCTGCCAAAAAATCTAACACTTCTCTTAATGATTTATCAACAATATTATTGGAACATGGCCGACATGCTATGCTTTCAATTCTTAGTTCCCTACCCATTCCAGTCTTACGCAAATTGGATATAGAGGCTAATAGGTTTTACGATAGAAATCACCAAACGTACGAAGCGGCACTTCTAACTAGATGTTATACTCAACACGCTCTCCGTCCACTAATTGATTCTGAAATCAATCATAAAAGAAATTTCATTAAAATCCCTTTCATTAACAAAGGTATTGACTTTATAGATTTACCTAGTATATTTCAGGATAAATCTGTTACATCTTCCATACCTAATTATTTCCAAAATTCTGAACCACCTATTATTTGTTATAAGTATAACAAACCGATTAGAAGTATCATATTTAATTTCAATAAACTTGTGTCTGATCTTGACATCGATGCTAATACTCCTGATTCATGAGATTGTAAAGATTCCAAATTTATTTACCCATCAGTAGGTCATGTTGTGACTGGAAATTTGAAGATCATCCCGGATTCTAGAATTCGTAACATTGTTTCTAAGGGTCCTAAGTATAGATTCCCTTCCCATATCGATTTCAACAGATGTAGGGAAGAAATTGCATCTGCATTAAATGATTTTGGTAATCGTTGGTGTAAACGAGAGGGTGTTGAAAGTAACGCTTTAAAGAAATGGAAACTAAGTATCTTTAATATTGTGGATAAACGTATAAAGTTTTATTCACACAATACTAATCTTTTACCTCCTAAGCCTAAATCTTCCTTTAGATATTTGAAGCAGGGTATCCAGGATTTTCATAGGAAGTATGTTTTGGTTCCTGCTGACAAGGCCGCAAACAACATTGTTGTTGTTTGTCGGTTGCACTATATTAACACTTTGAAGCAGGAACTTAATGGCACCACGGCTTACGAAGAGACTTTTACAGATGAGAAGCCTGTCGTTAATAGCCACTCAAATGGTTTGCCTTTAAAGTTTGCTGTAAACGTTAAGGAACGCCAAGACAAACTTCCTACGATGTATTGGTTACCTAAGCTTCACAAAAAACCGTATAAAGCTAGATTCATTGCCAACTCTAGCTCTTGTACTACTACAGAATTATCTAAATTATTAACTTCTTGCCTCACTGCTGTGAAATCTCGTGTCATTTGGTACTATGAGACAGTGTATGAGAGGTCAGGGAAAAATATGTTTTGGTCTATAAAAAATTCTGGTGAGGTACTTAGTAAACTGAAGGCAAGAGGGTTCCGTGCGACTAGTTTGTCCACTTATGATTTTTCTACTCTTTATACCACATTACCCCATAATTTAATAAAGGAAAAACTTGTTGATTTGATTGAGAGGGCCTTCAAAAAGTTCTCCAAAAATGAAGATACCCTTTATATTGCCTGTAACGATAAGAAAGCGTTTTTCACTTCTACTGACCGTAAAATATATAGAGGATATGGTCTTTGGTCATGTCAGAATGTATGTGACGCCTTATCATATCTCTTAGATAATATTTACATCAGATTTGGTAATAAGTTATACAGACAAATTGTTGGTATTCCGATGGGTATAAATTGTGCTCCTCTTGTGGCCGATTTGTTTTTATTTTGTTATGAAAGAGATTTCATGACTTCTCTTTCTGTTGATAATCAAGCTGATATCATTGAGGCATTTAACTCAACCTCTAGATATTTAGACGATCTTCTGAATATTGATAATCCTTATTTTGAAAGCATGGTTAACCAAATTTACCCACCTGAACTTAAATTGAATAAAGCTAATACTTCAGATACCGAGGCCCCCTTTTTGGATTTGCATCTATCTATTTCCAACGGTTTTGTATCTTCTAAAATTTATGATAAACGTGATGACTTTGACTTTGATATAGTTAATTTTCCATTTTTGGATGGTGACGTTCCACGTCGTCCCTCTTATGGAGTGTATATTTCTCAACTTATAAGATTTGCTAGAGTGTGTAGTCATGTAGATGACTTTAATGCTCGTAATAAATGTTTAACTGCTAAACTTCTTCAACAGGGCTATCGGTATCATAAGCTTAGAAAGGCTTTTTCTAAATTCTATCGCAGACACCATGAATTGGTTTCAAAATTTGATGTCGGATTAAAATTTCTTTTACACCAAGGCCTATCGGAACCAGAATTTTATGGTGACTTAGTATACAAATTCAAAAAGATTAAGGGTAGGACTGATTTTTCTGATCAATTCCGAAAAATAATAATACGTCACAAACGTATTGGCTATAATTTAAATGTTATGCGACAGTCTGCATGCTTAGTGATTAACCCAATCACGGTTGATAACTTTGCTGCACTCTTTAATTGCACACCGGGGGATCGGTCGTCAGACTATATGATGGCCCCGACCTAAAGCTATATATTTTAGTTGGTTGGGACCGGAGCCTTTTTGTCTGTTGCTTGGTCCACCGGGGCTCAACTGGTGACCTTCTTTTGCTTCAGATTTCCAGTGGGGTTGTTTGGCAGGACAGGGATCTCCACCTGTCAGACGGCCCGTTGTATCTGTTGAGTCCTCGTCTTTGCTTCTTCATGGTGTTGAAATTTGATTTATGTGTTTACCGTGATGATTCATTGACGAGTTAGAGGGTTATCATGCGAACCGAACAACCAACTAAATGTTTTGTACCACTTCAGAAACTGAGGGTGAGGTTGGGCCTGTAAAATCGATTTAAGCCCCCCAGTAATTCATTACTGACCGTTCCAAGGCGGTAGTTCTGTTGTGGTTCTCTGTTGCCTGTTTTTGGTGTCAGAGTTTCTGTGATGTTTTACCTTATGTATGTTCTTATTATTTTTGGTTCGGTTTGGGTTGCTGAGTGGCCACCTTTTGGGAACAAGCTGCTCACTCGGTTGGCCATATGTTCTCTGTATCTTGATTATTTGTAATCTTAGTTGTTTCCAACTATGGTTTGAGGGCTGGATTTGGATTTTGATTGTTTCAGTTCCTGGTCTTTGCATACTTTTTACTTTTGACATTCTGCCATCTTCCAAACTTATTACACCATCTGTAAAACCAACATCTCAGCCGAAAGCAACTACAGCCCGCTCGCTCTGGCTCAGGTTCACAACCTCGGGCCGCTTCGGCGGCTCGGCCAACTAGTTGTCAGTCTAATTCTCAGTCTAGTTCACAGTCTAATTCACAATCTAGTTCACAGTCTAGTTCGTCTGGTTCGCAGTCTGCTAGACAGACTAAGGAACAGCTTAAAGCGGCGGCTAAAGCGCAGAAGGACAATGATAAACATCGTTCTCATTCTGGTCACGGCTCTGGCCGTCGATCACATTCTGGAGAACGATCGTCCTCCAATAAACCTGTCATCGGAAGCTCGTCCTCCAAACCCGGCAAAGGATCTCCAGATCCTGTTAAAACGGTCAATAAATATGGCGCTTTGGAGGATGACATGGATACTGCTTAGGAGAAGTATATTCTCCTGATTGGTCTCCTGACGCGTTTTTTTCTCTCCCATTCATTTAAACATGGATAAAAAGTCAATAATACAGTGGAACTGTCGTGGTCTTAAAGCAAATTATAATGAATTATTAATTTTAATGTCTATTTTATCTCCAAGTGTCATTTGTCTTCAAGAAACCTTTCTAAAGCAGTCAGATAATGCTAGTTTTAGAGATTTTAGTATGTTTAATTATATTTGTCCTGATTCTCGTAAAATCTAACATTCCACATAGTCAGTTTAATCTGAATACAAACTTACAAGCAGTTGCCGTCAATGTTACTTTATCCAAAAAAATAACGATATGCTCTATTTATGTTCCGCCAAATGATGTACTTTCTAAAAATTCCTTGGTCAATCTAGTAGACCAATTGCCGCAGCCATTCATGTTAGTTGGTGACTTCAATGGTCACAGTAAAACCTGGGGTTGTTGGATTTCAAATGACAGAGGAGAAATTATTGAAGATGTAATTGCTGAAAATGATTTGTGTATACTTAATGAAAAACAGCCTACATATCTTCATCCTCCCACGGGAAATTACATTGCCATAGATTTATCTATTTGTCATCCAAATGTATATTTAGATTTTGACTGGTCTGTTTGTGATGACCTACATGGAAGCGATCACTTCCCAATTATAATTAAAGAAATTGAATCATCTGATGAAGAACAGCATTCTCGATGGAATTTGAAAAAAGCAAATTGGGAAATGTTCGTAACATCATGTCAGGAGCGGCTTAGCTCAGAAAAGTTCAAAACAGCAGAAGATATGTCTACTTTTACATCAGCATTACATGCAATTTCGGAAGAAAGTATTCCGAAATCCTCGACAAGTTCAAAAAGGCGTAATCCATGGTTTACTAATGAATGTAAAACTGCAATAAACAAACGCAAATCGTCTTTACGAAAATTTAATAAAAATCCGTCTCGTGAAAATCATGTACACTCAAAAGTAACTCGTGCTAAAGCACGAAGAACTATTAAAGAAGCCAAACGTTCATCGTGGCAACAATATGTCAATAAATTAAATCCAAAAAAGCCAGTAAAAAGATATGGGAAATGATACGAAAAATCAGTGGGAAAAACAAGAAATCTGAATGTGTTCATATTAAATCTTCCAACGGTAACAAATGTTTTTCCACTGCAGAGATTTCCAATGCATTAGGCGAAAACTTTCAGAAAAATTCTTCAAGTTCAAATTACAGTCAACGATTTCAGGAACTGAAAACTGAAAAAGAATCAAAAAAATTAAATTTTCAGTCATTAAATAACGAAAAATATAATCTTCCCTTCAGTATATCAGAATTAAAGGAGTCTCTTGATAAATGTAAAGATACGGCCGCAGGGCCAGACGATATTCATTATCAAATCCTTAAACATTTACCACCTGATGCATTGGAGACCTTACTTAATATGTTGAATGATATTTGGCATACTGGAAATTTTCCAGAAGACTGGCATAAAGCAGTCCTCATTCCTATTCCCAAACCGGGAAAGGATAAGACGGAAGCTACAAATTACCGACCGATAGCGTTAACAAGTTGCATATGTAAAACAATGGAGAGAATGATTAACGATAGGCTCGTTTGGTTCCTGAAGTCAAATAACTTGATTTCCAGAAATCAGGCGGGCTTTCGTAAGAATCACAGTACTATAGATCATTTAGTTCGATTAGAAACTTTTATTCGTGATGCATTTGTGAAAAAAGAACATGTCGTCGCAATATTTTTTGATCTGGAGAAAGCGTACGACACGACGTGGAAATATGGCATCATGAAAGATTTACATAATATTGGCCTTCGAGGCCGACTTCCAAATTTATTCGAATTTCTTATCTGACAGATCCTTTAATGTTAGAATAGGGTCTACATTGTCTGACACTTTTAAACAAGAACAGGGTGTTCCTCAGGGAAGTATTTTATCACCTACTTTATTTAATATAAAAATCAATAACATTGTTAAACGTGTTAACGATACCGATTCTTCATTATATGTTGACGACTTTGGCATCTTTAACAAATCGAAAAATATGGAAAACATAGAATTCAGACTTCAAAGATGCCTGAATAAAGTAGAAACCTGGGCCACAGAAAACGGTTTTAAATTTTCTAAAACTAAAACCCAATGTGTTCATTTCTGTCAGGTGAGGGGTTTGCACCCTGACCCAGTTCTTAACATTTATGGATCGCCAATTCCAGTTGTAAATGAGGCCAAATTCTTAGGCCTTCTGTTCGATAAGAAACTCACTTTTATTCCTCACATAAAAGCTTTGAAAGCTAAACGTTTAAAAGATTTAGATGTTTTAAAAGTGCTCTCCAATACAAATTGGGGAGGAGATCGTACTGTACTTCTAAACCTGTATAGATCTCTTGTGAGATCTAAACTGGATTATGGTTCAGTCGTATATGGTTCGGCACGAAAATCATACCTTAAATGTCTTGACACCATTCATCATCAGGGGTTACGTCTTGCTCTTGGAGCATTTCGAACATCTCCCGTAGAAAGTCTTTACGCAGAGTCGAATGAACCGTCTCTATATATCAGAAGAGAGAAATTATCACTACAATATGTATCAAAACTAGCTGCAAACCCAAAGAATTCTGCTTACGAATGTGTTTTAAATCCTCGGTATGAAATATTTTATAACAACAAACTGAGATCTATTAAACCCTTGGGTTTACGTGTTAAACCTTTGCTAGTAGACTCTCATATTGACATTAAAACATCCACAAATTTTCTTTACCTGTCCAAGAGCCATGGACATTAAAACCTCCTAACGTTATTTTATCATTACATAAGAATAAAAAATCACAGACGAACCCTGACCTTCTTCAATCAGAATTCTTGCAAGTAAAATCTAATTTTCCGAACCATACCATAATCTATATGGATGGTTCAAAACAAGAAGATAAAATTGCATTTTCGGTTGTAAGTTCCCTATTCACAGATACTATACGATTACCAAATGGCAGCTCTATATTTACAGCTGAAGCTAAAGCCATAGATTTGGCCCTCAATCAAATTTCAGTACAAGAAAACAATCAGTTTATTATATTCTCACACTCACTTTCTGTTTTATCATCACTTAAAAACGTCAATCACCCCAATCCTTTAATACAACAATTACTTCGTAAATATTTTCAGTTACCATCAAAAGAAATAATCTTTTGTTGGGTTCCAAGTCACGTCAATATTCGTGGAAATGACCTGGCCGATAAAGAGGCCAAGGCGGCTTTAAATTTACCAGAAAATACCTTCCGAATTCCGCAGTCAGATTTTAAATCTCAAATTAATACATGTCAAACTAATTGGAATAATCAAATTCATAACAAACTCCGACAAATTAAACCAGATTTTCACAGCAAGGACAATATACTATCAAATAGGAAAGAACAGACTGTCATTACCAGATGCCGAATAGGGCATACCAGAATTACACATTCGTTTTTATTAAATAATGAGGTTGCACCATTTTGCATACCATGCAATGAAGTCATTACTATCAAACATCTTCTTGTGTCATGCATTGACTTTAACCATATTCGTTCAAAATATTACAACATTGAAACCATAACCGAACTTTTTAGCAAAGTTTCTTCTATCCAAATTATTAATTTTTTAAAGGAAGCTGGACTTTTTACCAAGATTTAGTCTTTTATTGTACATAACATTTTTATCATTTGGACGTAACATAATACTTTAAACATTTGATCGTTTTTGAATTTGTCTTATAGAAGCGTTTTAAATTGCTGACGTTTAGACGCTATATGCCCTCACCAGGGTTGAGCGTCTATAAATAACTTAAACATTCATTCTTACCTGTATAGTAACTTTGACAACTCTTAGTCTCATTGCATATACTCCGGATATGGATCTTCTATTCCGACAACGCCAAAGACGTCTTTTCAGCAAACGGTTCTCTTTTTCCCTTTGTCTGTGGGGAATAAAATTTACAGGCCACTTTACTTCTGTAGTGGACGGGGTGAAATTCCCTGTCAAAACAGGAGCCACCTGTTTGCCGTGTGTGGCGTCTCGTATGCTGGAAAAAGGGATCCTGGTAGTTGAGGGAAGCCCAGGGATCTCCAGCTTTCCAACACACTACTTTGGCCCTGACTTCAGATAGACGAGCGTTTCGGGTTAGGCCCGACCCGTTTCAATCGGCTCAGTCGTGCTAAGCTCTAGAAATTCGCTACTTGAATCTTCACTTCCTTCTTTCTTTATACGTATCTATAATGGTATATACCGGGCTTAAAATATTCCCTTCATTTCTTTCTATATGAGTATTTTCTATGGGCAGCGGCTGATGGGTTAATTGACGGGCATATTTTTCGGCCTTCAGCATTGGGGGTTTAAACCGAGGGATTTGATCGTTGAGTATAATGGTTATGTAGCTTTGGCGTTGGGAATAGGAGGTCCGTTCCCCTAAAACGTCCCCTTGTAGGACTCCGCGGAGGGTGAAGCGCATAGCCAATGAATAATATACATCAATCATGGCATCCACAAGAAAAAGAACTTTTCGAATGGACTCTGATGACGACGCGGACCAGCCCTCATTTTTCGCATTTCAAGGCAATGTTACTGTCGCTAAATTTCTAGTCATTCAATCACTTGAAGAGAAGGCGGTCACGACCCTTTCCCCTTTCGTGATTGAGAAACAAATTGAAAGTTTAATTGGGAAACCTAAATCTGTTAAAAAACTAAAAATCAAGACTCTCCTTATTGAAACATGTAGAAAAGCACAAACCGACAATCTCTTGAAAATTTCCACCTTTTTTGGCCTTAAAGTCTCTGTCACGGAGCATACAAGCCTTAACTCTTCAAAAGGCATCATCCGTGACAGGATGCTGAAAGGGGAAAAAGAAAATGAAATCGTAGACTATCTAAAAGAACAGGGCGTGACCGCCTGCAAACGCTTTACCATCAAAAAAGATCACGAAACTGTTGAGACGAATACATTACTTCTCACGTTCAACTCCGTCACAGTACGGAAATCGTTAAAAATCTTTTACCGAGTTGTTCCGGTTGACGTGTATGTGCCGAACCCTCTGCGGTGTTTCAACTGTCAGAGTTTTGGCCATCACGTTAACAATTGCCCCGTTGATCCCGGATCTGTTTGTGCGACTTGTGGCGCGGGAGGTCATGACCACCATACCTTCGCGTGCAAAAATCCGGCCAAATGCGTTAACTGCGGCAAAGATCACGTCTCTCGATCCAGCGTATGTGAAACATACTGAACATTCTTTACCGGTCCCTTGGCTTATCGATTTTGTTATCTCCCCTGTTTTCCAGTCTTACCTGTCCAATATAGGGTATTAAGTTTATATAGAATGTATAGGGAATATTTATATTTATATGATTTTTTTATCTTTTTCAAAATATTTGAATCTTTTATAACCTATATTCTGAAAGTATAATGCAATACCTACACAATGGTGTTTTTATTTTTCGAAAAAGTTAATGTTTACTTGCTTCCTTTGGCGTGTAAATTACAGACCTATACTGACCATTATACTTAATGGCTCATACAGTAGAATTACGAAATTTTCCACTTTCAGAGCATATTTCTGATAATTTGGAGCTTTTCTGATATTTTTTATAACCTAAATTCTGAAAGTCTATAGTCTAAGGATTAATATGATACTTTTATTTTCAAATTAACATTATGTCTTGATGCTTTCCCATGCGTTTAAAAACCGAAACTTTAAGAGTTTGGCGCTGGTAACTCAATCGCCTAAGTTTAATCATGCGCACTCCTGCATTACTCTTTTGGCTGCTTTATATGAATCGGACTAACGAATCAAATTAACCATACTAGGATGAAATGTAATGAAATAAATAAATAAATAAAGAATTTAATAAGAATTTAATCATTTTGACTCAATTTTTCTTGAGCACGACGAATTTTGTTTTAAATTAAGTCCAGAAATTCAAAATCGAAAGTATCACGGTCAATGTCTAAAAAAAAAGGTAAATAAATAAAAGTAAAATAAAAGAAAAGAAACAAAAAGGGGAAAAAAAACTTTGTAAACGTATAATTATTTATTGATTTGTTTGTTAAGTTATTTTAATTAATGTATTTAAATTAATGTAAACACATTATATGGCAGCTAGCGGTCCTTTTGCTCAGCGATGTAAACATACAATAATTGACAAATTGCTAATGGTGTCAGAGTTTCGGCGGCTATAAAGAACGTAAGCAATTAGGAAATTCAAATCGAAAATATGTTTTTGGACAAACTTAATTGATTTCGGGAGATAATACCATTTTAATTTGTTTGTATAGGATTATAGACACATCATTAAAGCTCAAACAAGTGAAGCGGTCAGTTTTAGAATATAACTGACTTTTTTTGCTCATCATGTCACAAATTAAATTTCTCCACTGATACCATATGTTCGTCAACATGGCTTCATCTAAACGTGTTTGCAATAGTGTGGATTAAATAAAATTGCATGAGGGAGAAGTCCTTTCTAGAAACCGTTTGCAAAAAGTGTTAAGCGTTCCATTTTTCCAAAGACCTACACAGTAGAGAGGATTATTGCCAGAATCTTCTTATTCTGGAATGGAATTTGCCTAATCTTACTATTTTCTCTTTCTTTCTTTATTTCTTTCTTTCCTTAGCATAGCATTTGATCAAGGTGTTATAATTCGCTTCGCTTTTTATTATTCTTGAGTTAGATTCGTGATTAATATAACTTGCGGGTTAACAATATAATATAGTAAGGACAAGTCTGTGCTTTTGATTACATAGCTCTCTTCATGACAACACTGCATATCAATATCTAGCCTCCCAAAAAAGTGGAACATAGGCAAACCGTACAGACCCAGACCAGACGGCACAAAACGGCGTCTGATCAGGATCTTCACTATTTGGATAAGACAAATGATAATTTCTACTTAAACAAAATAAAAATGATAAAATTACACCCCCCTTAAATGACAAATACTCTCTTCCAATATATACAAATAGGAGAGTCCACTGGGCGTACATCGGGTTAAAGAGCAATATACGTATTTCAGAATAATCCACGACATAAAAAAGGTCAACTAAAATGTTCGTGTGCATTCTCGCGCTGACTAGTTCTCTTATAAAATATCGTTAGTAATCATAACATATTATGCAAAAATGAAATGAACTTGTACTTAAAATTTTCAAAATAATTCTATTGGAAAAGAGACAGCTTTTTCAAAGAATACTGAAATAATACATGTAAAACAGTATATATCTTGGATTCATATGTTCTATTGATAAATTTATGCAAATGAATAAGTACTTAAATCATATAATACTATATCTGTATTAATATATGAGCCGCGACACGTCAAAACAAACAAACTGGCATGTGCGGACAGCGAAGACTCCACCCAGTCTGATCAGAGTCTTCGCTGTCCGCATGGAGCCAACTTATAATCGCAATGAAATGTGACTGATTCTTCGCTTCAACCCCTAAGGCAGGTCAATTTATGACGCTGTGTCGCATTAATTCCCCACGTGTCGTCTATTCTTATGATAACCTGTTGGTGCTTCAGATTATCGCCGAAGATTCTTTGATCAGATAAAAATGAGAAAATATTGCAGACTAAACAGTCTGGTCAGTGTGCGTGCCTCAGATAAGAAGGGGTAGCAGGGATAATTTGGAAATAATTAACAAAGCATATGTTGTGACCCCTTATTAGAACCGTCTCACCGAGATAGTTCTAATGAGGGGTCACAATATATATTTTCTTAGAAAAAAAATAAAGAAAGTATCCCTGAATTATCCTTGAAGGAAAAAAATAGTTGAATTACTGCAGAAACAACTGCTGAGTGATTGTCTCAGATTAAATCCATTTGTGGCGAGTTAACACTTTTGTGGACAGGCCATATTGAAATCTGCAATTTAAATTTCCAAATATCGTAGACTGTTCATGCAAACAAGGATGACTCTGATTAGACTGTGCAAGCTTATCTGAGTCTTCTGTGTGCAAAAATGTAATATACAAGAACCCATTTACATGGCCCTGTTATCCTCATCGCATTGTATAAAAAAACAGAGATTTTCAGCAAAATAATGGTAATATTTTCAGTTAAACACAGTCTGGTCCAATAACATCCTGTTTATAACCATATTCCCTTTGTTATTGACATTGACAGTTGATTTCTGGCCCCTACCTGTATTTCAGTCACAAGTCTTCTAGGCTATCTTATCTCTGAGCAGCATGTTTCATAAAGGGGCATTAGGGTATTATGCGATCAGAAATGTATCTTTGAGGCAAACTAAGCAGACCATTATCAGACGCCGCATTTGCGTCTGGTATGGGTCTTCACTGCTCGCCAGAGGCCCCTTGAGGAGATGCCAGGCATAAATGGGTTAAGCAAGCTTTCCGAAAATGAACATGGTGTATATGGTGTCAACTATCAAAACATTTCCGCCGCGACACGACAGAATCAAGAAAGTGGCTTGTGCGCCCTGGGAAGACTCAGATTAGCCTGGACAATCGCCATGAACGGGTTTAACCCATAGAGCGCCCATCGAGGATGGATACTCACTGATCTGAGTCTTCCCTGTGATCGAATATCGTCTTGTAGTTTTAACTATGCTCGGCCTTATTTCAAATGACTTGGCGATTTTACGTCCTTTTTCAACAGTGTTTCAATCATATCTGGACGATGGGACGTTGATAATGAAAAGCTGTGTGCAATGGAACCCCGTTTGCGGTTGCAAAGATTTTCGCCACAAGCAGGGCTCGAACCCGAGACCGCTAGATCAGTAGGCAAGCCCTTAATCTAATGAGCTACCGGGGCACGCCTCATAAAGCCAGTATAAACTATTACTGGAAAAATTAATTTAAACCTGTTTCTGCCAATCCGAGTCAACTTATACATCCATTTCCATCTGGTATTTTTCAGTTTAATATATTTTACTCATCTTAAACAGTGTAGACCCGGATCTGCGGCGTCAGATCTGGGCCAACACTGTTTGCCAATGTCCCTTCATATCAGACATTTGGCATTAATGGATTTAGCTAATTTTAAAACTCGTCCGCCATAAATTGTGAGAAAAATGCTAAACATAACACTGATCGCACTTAAGCCGATAACTTGAGCTGCCATAAAGTTATCTGATATACCACTTAGGTATGTTTATTCCACTAGCGCTTAGTAGGGACATCGATAATCCTCTAGATCGGTGTTAAGGGAAATAATCCAGTTGACAATGCCGTACAGGTAAACAGGAACGATTACTCGTCCAAAACCCCGTAGAATGTTCAACATGATATGGAAAAAAGAAAAAGAAATTTTGAAAATTAAGGTCAACAAAAATCTTACATATTTGGAAGCTAGGAAATTATATGAAAGCCAAACTCAAACATCGGAATTGGACTTCACAAAAATTGTACACTCACTGGCAAGACCCGAAACAAAAACTACTGGTACCCAATTTTTCGAAAAAGATTTTGACATTCTGCCATCTTCCAAACTTATTACACCATCTGTAAAACCAACATCTCAGCCGAGAGCAACTACAGCCCGCTCTGGCTCAGGTTCACAGCCTCGGGCCGCTTCGGCGGCTCGTCGAACTAGTTCTCAGTCTAATTCTCAGTCTAGTTCACAGTCTAATTCACAATCTAGTTCACAGTCTAGTTCGTCTGGTTCGCAGTCTGCTAGACAGACTAAGGAACAGCTTAAAGCGGCGGCTAAAGCGCAGAAGGAGAAGGATAAACATCGTTCTCCTTCTGGTCACGGCTCTGGCCGTCGATCACATTCTGGAGAAGGATCGTCCTCCAATAAACCTGTCATCGGAGGCTCGTCCTCAAAACCCGGCAAAGGATCTCCAGATCCTGTTAAAACTGTCAATAAATATGGCGCTTTGGAGGATGACATGGATACTGCTTAGGAGAAGTATATTCTCCTGATTGGTCTCCTGACGCGTTTTTTTCTCTCCCATTCATTTAAACATGGATAAAAAGTCAATAATACAGTGGAACTGTCGTGGTCTTAAACCAAATTATAATGAATTATTAATTTTAATGTCTATTTTATCTCCAAGTGTCATTTGTCTTCAAGAAACCTTTCTAAAGCAGTCAGATAATGCTAGTTTTAGAGATTTTAGTATGTTTAATTATATTTGTCCTGATGGTCAAAGAGCATCAGGAGAAACTTCGATTCTCGTAAAATCTAACATTCCACATAGTCAGTTTAATCTGAATACAAACTTACAAGCAGTTGCCGTCAATGTTACTTTATCCAAAAAAGTAACGATATGCTCTATCTATATTCCGCCAAATGATGTACTTTCTAAAAATTCCTTGGTCAATCTAGTAGACCAATTGCCGCAGCCATTTATGTTAGTTGGTGACTTCAATGGTCACAGTAAAACCATGGGGTTGTTTGAATACAAATGACAGAGGAGAAATTATTGAAGATGTAATTGCTGAAAATGATTTGTGTATACTTAATGAAAAACAGCCTACATATCTTCACCCTCCCACGGGAAATTATTTTGCCATAGATTTGTCTATTTGTCATCCTAATATATATTTAGATTTTGACTGGTCAGTTTGTGATGACCTGCATGGAAGCGATCACTTCCCAATCATAATTAAAGAAATTGATTCCATTGATGAAGAACAGCATTCTCGATGGAATTTGAAAAAAGCAAATTGGGAAGTGTTCGTAACATCATGTCAGGAGCGACTTAGCTCTGAAAAGTTCAAAACAGCAGAAGATATGTCTGCTTTTACATCAGCATTACATGCAATTTCGGAAGAAAGTATTCCGAAATCCTCGACAAGTTCAAAGAGGCGTAATCCATGGTTTACTAATGAATGTAAAACTGCAATAAACAAACGCAAATCGTCTTTACGAAAATTTAATAAAAATCCGTCTCGTGAAAATCATGTACATTCAAAAGTAACTCATGCTAAAGCACGAAGAACTATTAAAGAAGCCAAACGTTCATCATGGCAACAATATGTCAATAAATTAAATCCTAAAACGCCAGTAAAAAAGATATGGGAAATGATACGAAAAATCAGTGGAAAAAACAAGAAATCTGAATGTGTTCATATTAAATCTTCCAATGGTAACAAATGTTTTTCCACTGCAGAGATTTCCAATGCATTAGGCGAAAACTTTCAGAAAAATTCTTCAAGTTCAAATTACAGTCAACGATTTCAGGAACTGAAAACTGAAAAAGAATCAGAAAATTTAAATTTTCAGTCGTTAAATAACGAAAAATATAATCTTCCCTTCAGTATATCAGAATTAAAGGAGTCTCTTGATAAATGTAAAGATACGGCCGCAGGGCCAGACGATATTCATTATCAAATCCTCAAACATTTACCACCTGACGCATTGGAAACCTTACTTAATATGTTGAATGATATTTGGCATACTGGAAATTTTCCAGAAGACTGGCATAAAGCAGTCATCATTCCTATTCCCAAACCGGGAAAGGATAAGACGGAAGCTACAAATTACCGACCGATAGCGTTAACAAGTTGCATATGTAAAACAATGGAGAGAATGATTAACGATAGGCTCGTTTGGTTCCTGGAGTCGAATAACTTGATTTCCAGAAATCAAGCGGGCTTTCGTAAGAATCACAGTACTATAGATCATTTAGTTCGATTAGAAACTTTTATTCGTGATGCATTTGTGAAAAAAGAACATGTCGTCGCAGTATGTTTTGATCTGGAGAAAGCGTACGACACGACGTGGAAATATGGCATCATGAAAGATTTACATAATATTGGCCTTAGAGGCCGACTTCCAAACTTTATTTCGAATTTCTTATCTGACAGATCCTTTAATGTTAGAATAGGGTCTACATTGTCTGACACTTTTAAACAAGAACAGGGTGTTCCTCAGGGAAGTATTTCATCACCTACTTTATTTAATATAAAAATCAATAACATTGTTAAATGTGTTAACGATACCGATTCTTCATTATATGTTGACGACTTTGGCATCTTTTACAAATCGAAAAATATGGATAACATAGAATTCAGACTTCAAAGATGCCTGAATAAAGTAGAAACCTGGGCCACAGAAAACGGTTTTAAATTTTCTAAAACTAAAACCCAATGTGTTCATTTCTGTCAGTTGAGGGGTTTGCACCCTGACCCAGTTCTTAACATTTATGGATCGCCAATTCCAGTTGTAAATGAGGCCAAATTCTTAGGCCTTCTGTTCGATAAGAAACTCACTTTTATTCCTCACATAAAAGCTTTGAAAGCTAAATGTTTAAAAGCTTTAGATGTTTTAAAAGTGCTCTCCAATACAAATTGGGGAGGGGATCGTACTGTTCTTCTAAAAGTAAAAAGTATGCAAAGACCAGGAACTGAAACAATCAAAATCCAAATCCAGCCCTCAAACCATAGTAGGAAACAACTAAGATTACAAATAACTCTTAATCTGTTTGTAATAGTCATATTTGTGTATAGTGGGTTGATACCGTCAAGAAAAGCGCGACATTCACACCGGTTATTAAATAAAACAGACATAATCTTGTTAAAGCAAACTCCCTCTGAAAAGGAATGGTATAACAAAGACCCACATCTCAAATCTATGTCTAATACAAGTCCACAGACAGAAACGTAAGAATTAGTTATACAACGGGGTGCGAATATCGGTCAATTAATGACCTCCAATTCAGTATCGAAATGGAATGGTATTAAGGGACATGAATAATGGAAAATGATTGCAAACAACCCCTGAGGATTGGAAGAATAAGAGCATTAAATGGATGTGCGGGGAGACTTTTTGGGGCGGCCACACAGCACAACCACAAGAACTCTGATAATAAAAGTAAAAAGTATGCAAAGACCAGGAACTGAAACAATCAAAATCCAAATCCAGCCCTCAAACCATAGTTGGAAACAACTAAGATTACAAATAACTCTTAATCTGTTTGTAATAGTCATATTTGTGTATAGTGGGTTGATACCGTCAAGAAAAGCGCGACATTCACACCGGTTATTAAATAAAACAGACATAATCTTGTTAAAGCAAACTCCCTCTGAAAGGAATGGTATAACAAAGACCCACATCTCAAATCTATGTCTAATACAAGTCCACAGACAGAAACGTAAGAATTAGTTATACAACGGGGTGCGAATATCGGTCAATTAATGACCTCCAATTCAGTATCGAAATGGAATGGTATTAAGGGACATGAATAATGGAAAATGATTGCAAACAACCCCTGAGGATTGGAAGAATAAGAGCATCAAATGGATGTGCGGGGAGACTTTTTGGGGCCGCCACACAGCACAACCACAAGAACTCTGATAATAAAAGTAAAAAGTATGCAAAGACCAGGAACTGAAACAATCAAAATCCAAATCCAGCCCTCAAACCATAGTTGGAAACAACTAAGATTACAAATAACTCTTAATCTGTTTATAATAGTCATATTTGTGTATAGTGGGTTGATACCGTCAAGAAAAGCGCGACATTCACACCGGTTATTAAATAAAACAGACATAATCTTGTTAAAGCAAACTCCCTCTGAAAAGGAATGGTATAACAAAGACCCAGATCTCAAATCTATGTCTAATACAAGTCCACAGACAGAAACGTAAGAATTAGTTATACAACGGGGTGCGAATATCGGTCAATTAATGACCTCCAATTCAGTATCGAAATGGAATGGTATTAAGGGACATGAATAATGGAAAATGATTGCAAACAACCCCTGAGGATTGGAAGAATAAGAGCATTAAATGAAACCTGTATAGATCTCTTGTGAGATCTAAACTGGATTATGGTTCAGTCGTATATGGTTCGGCACGAAAATCATACCTTAAATGTCTTGACACCATTCATCATCAGGGGTTACGTCTTGCTCTTGGAGCATTTCGAACATCTCCCGTAGAAAGTCTTTACGCAGAGTCGAATGAACCGTCTCTATATATCAGAAGAGAGAAATTATCACTACAATATGTATCAAAACTAGCTGCAAACCCAAAGAATTCTGCTTACGATTGTGTTTTTAACCCTCGGCATGAAACATTTTATAACAACAAACCGAGATCTATTAAACCCTTGGGTTTACGTATTAAACCTTTGCTAGTAGACTCTCATATTGACATTAAAAACATCCAGAAATTTTCTTTACCTGTCCAAGAGCCATGGACATTAAAACCTCCTAACGTTATTTTATCATTACATAAGAATAAAAAATCACAGACGAACCCTGACCTTCTTCAATCAGAATTCTTGCAAGTAAAATCTAATTTCCGAACCATACCACAATCTATACGGATGGTTCAAAACAAGAAGATAAAGTTGCATGTTCGGTTGTAAGTTCCCTATTCACAGATACTATACGATTACCAAATGGCAGCTCTATATTTACAGCTGAAGCCAAAGCCATAGATTTGGCCCTCAATCAAATTTCAGTTCAAGAAAACAATCAGTTTATAATATTCTCAGACTCACTTTCTGTTTTATCATCACTTAAAAACGTCAATCACCCCAATCCTTTAATACAACAATTACTTCGTAAATATTTTCAGTTACCATCAAAAGAAATAATCTTTTGTTGGGTTCCAAGTCACGTCGATATTCGTGGAAATGACCTGGCCGATAAAGAGGCCAAGGCGGCTTTAAATTTACCAGAAAGTACCTTCCGAATTCCGCACTCAGATTTTAAATCTCAAATTAATATATATATATCAAATCAAAATGTCAAACTAATTAGGATAATCAAATTCATAACAAACTCCGACAAATTAAACCAGATTTTCACAGCAAGGACAATATACTATCAAATAGAAAAGAACAGACCGTCATTACCAGATGCCGAATAGGGCATACCAGAATTACACATTCGTTTTTATTAAATAATGAGGTTGCACCATTTTGCATACAATGCAATGAGGTCATTACTATCAAACATCTTCTTGTGTCATGCATTGACTTTAACCATATTCGTTCAAAATATTACAACATTAAAACCATAACTGAGCTTTTTAGCAAAGTTTCTTCCATCCAAATTATTAATTTTTTAAAGGAAGCTGGACTTTTTAACAAGATTTAGTCTTTTATTGTGCATAACATTTTTAACATTTGGACGTAACATAATACTTTAAACATTTGTTCGTTTTTGAATTTGTCTCATAGAAACGTTTTAAATTGCTGACGTTTAGACGCTATATGCCCTTACGAGGGTTGAGCGTCTATAAATAACTTAAACATTCATTCATTTTTTTTTAGAATAGCCGTCTTAACCTTTAACTGGATTTACCCCGGCGGTTACATGTCTAGACTTTGCTCCCTTGCATGCCATAGGAGGGCTGTCCGATGTTAAACAGAAATAAAAAAAATATTTGAACGAAAAAAAAAATACCGCCCGATAAAAAGAGAATGTGTCTTCCTTCTTTCCATCAAATATCTTTATTTGTATTTATTTCTTTTTTGGTTTTGTTTTGGGGAGAATATCCGAAACAAAAGATCGAGATAGGTCTTGCCATGTTTCTCCAGAAAAATTTTCATCAGGTTTTTTTTTTTCTCCGACAATATAAGCGTATCCATACCAATTTTAGTGCGACGGACGCGTGTTTCTGTATTTAACTTCTTCAGTGTCGCTAAACCCCAAAAGTTTGAAAGAAAAGAGATGATGGGCAGGTCTCGGCAGGCAACGAGCATCCCCCTATTGTCGCATTCCGCGGGACACATTAGCTGCAGACATCAGGTAAGAGACGCCTACTTATTAACTCGCGAGCACAGGCGGCCCCCATCGAGCCACCTCAGCCCCTGTGTCTCGAGAAAAACGACAGACAAGGGCATCAGGAAAGAGATGTTTGATGCAGCAGGAACCTGCAAAAAGCCAAAACAGTTCAAAAGAATGGAAGCCAAACTCAGCTAAGATTCTTGTCGCTATGAAATGTTTGTTTTAGTTTTAGAAGAATTTAGAAATTTTACCAGATAACATAAAGGATAAACAAATGAAACGGCGAAACAATGCAATTAAAACAATAACACCGTTCCAGTGTAAACGTTTGAACACCCCCCGCGTTTGGCGCGACGTTACGTGACGTTAGTGGCGACAAACGTTTCATTTTACTCTCCTCACATGACGTAATCAGAAATAACAACCCTTCAAAAGTCGATTTTAGCGTCTATAAAAGCAACAATTTATATATTTATGAAACGACAGACTATTTTATAAAAAAACATTATGTTTTCAATTATTTTCACGGAATTAAGGGACCGAATCACTCACCCTAGAAATGGAACATGGTCCATTTGGCACAGAACATGTTAATGTTGATGTGCGTCGGAGCAATCTAACTGAGTTTTTTATTCCAGCCAAAGCGATGCTTATATTTCACTGTGCTAATATTTCCTTGATGGAGCCGCGTCACGAGAGACAATCCATTCCCATTTGTGCGATATGACTGTAATACTGTTGAATGGGCCGTAAAACCCCAAATTATCCATTCAATGATTGCCCACGCTGTGAAGCGTGCATGGTGAAATCAAAAAAGTGCAATAGTCTTACTTTCCACTAAAATCTTTTTCCGCCATCGCTACTTATGCTCTTACACACATACATACATTTGCAGATAAGAAAACACACAAACACATGTGCATCCAAAGGCGCAAGTGGACATTTTTTTTCGTTTTGTACTGTCGTGCTCACTTTAGCGCAGCAAGAGCGTAACTGCCTATACGCCAATACGCAGGCGCTTAATGAAATTTTGTCAAGCTGACAAAAATTCAACACGCACCTGCATATCTGATGATGCTGGAATTTTGTAAATTCGATAGTAACTGCAAACAGCCGCGAGTACATGAAATATCTTTGGGGCTAAACTCTACTTCTCACCCTAAACCATGTAACATGTTTACAAAAGCCCTTAGTTACGCCTCTGCGTGGTAACAGTTTGCAGTTTGGTTTTACTGTGTTTTATCAGCATTTGCATATACGTACGCATATATTTAGCAAAACTACACGCGTATTTGTCTCGAATGAACCAGTGGAATGAACCAGCCTTTATATGAACATTAATATAGAGTACTTTTCAAACTTTCAAACAGTCCTGCTCTATGGCGGGACGTTTCGCATCATCACTGGCGCCAAATCTCCCGGACGTTACGTCATCGAAACAATTAATTTTTATAGGCATTTTTTCGGTTGTAAAACTATGGAAGCGTCCTAGTGACAGGTTAAAAAATATTTATCTCATACGTAGGAGAAAGGAAGTCCTACGTAGGACTTAGTAACTCCTACGTAGGACTTAGGGGAGACCGGGTATAGTTGATGCACGGGGCAAGTTGATGCAGTGGGAATAAAAAGACAATGACGTCGTTATGGACGTCAGAAATGACGAATTAAAGTAGTCATTGACAGCCGCCATCTTTTCCCGAAGTTTTGCGGAATTTCGAAAACAAATGAGAATTTGGTGAAGAAAAGTTCATTTTTGACACATCTAAGTAAATTTATGGTATTTTGCAATTTTTCGATTAGCATGCATTTGATTCTGGTTGTTCATAATTGTTTTATGCACACAGGTAGAGAAATCTTTCATCTTAAAAATCATACAATCTTCTGAAGGAAAACATTGTGTGTTAGTTGTCTACCTTGCTGAATGTCACGTGGGGTATGGTTGGGGCAAGTTGATGCAATGAGCATGGGGCATGTTGATACACCATAGAATCCTACTTTATTATATACCTATAAATGATACACCCTTTGGAGTGCCTGTGTTCTGGCCATTTGATACAGACAGTCGTATCAAACTGACGTTTTCTGAATCCGTATCACTACCCTTTAAAACGAGGCTATTTCTGAGTTCCAGCTTCAGGCGCGTCATTTGTTAACGTGAATCGTTGAAACGAGAACCAGAGAAACGGGACTAGTGACGTAACGTCAACAAACACGTCAAAGGGCGCGTAACGATAGCTCAGTCGGTAGCGTTTGTCTTACAACTAGCAATATACCTCTGCCGCGCAGGTTCGAAACGGGTCGATGCATTATCGCTGGCAAGTATGAATAGTTGACTGTTGCCTAAGGTATATAATAAACAAATTATTATAACAGTAACTTGATCTGGCGCGCTGTATCACGTCTCGTGGATGAGCTCATACCATCGAATCACCCTCGACGCAAGCGTCTCGGGTGATCCGATGGTATGAGCTCATCCAAGCGTCTCGGGTGATCCGATGGTATGAGCTCATCCACTCGACGTGATACAGTACGCCAGATGAAGTTACTATTATAATAATGTGTATGTACTGCATGAGCAGTTCACAATATTTGGATGGACTTGATCTCTAACAGATGTAGAACTAAGTACACTACTTTAAGCATTTCGAATTTGTATTATTTTAGAATACGATGTATTTTATTATATTCAAACAATTATATACAATGGCATTCGAGCCATGTCACAGCAATTCCAACAATTTATATGTGCGCCCAGCGAAGACTCGATACATCCGCGCAGTCTGATCAGAGTCTTTTTTGTGCGGTCTATGGATAGCTAAGGACCCATACCTTTTTGTGTGACCAGTGAAGACTCTGACCCGAAGGTGATGATGCACAGGCTGGTCTAAGTCTTCGCTGTGCGCATTTGTAAATTGTACGAATTGCTGGGCCCCGCCTTTTTCAATATAACATCTTTGCCAATGGAATGTGCTTTTCCCGTTTAAAATGTTCTAAAATTTTAGAAATAAAAGTATAGAATGTTTTGATCATTTTATCGTACAATTATTCATATACAAATATCCCTTCTATAGATCTTTTACTGGAGATACATGTAACTTCAATGGCCAAAATAATTTTGATAAATGCATCTAACTAGAAAGCAAGGAACCCCCCCTCCCCCCCACCCCATTTATCCATAAAAACGATCAATTTACTGGAGTATTCGTTAAACGGACTTTAAAGGCAAGACAAAATCTGTATCAACTTGCCCCAAGCCCACTACTGGGGCAAGTTGATGCATTCGACCTCCTGATGAAATCTACTTAAACGGAGGGAAAATATACCAACATTCAAGGATTACTATTTGATTTTAAATGCAGAAAAGGCAGATCTTTTAGTATATACAAAGGTGATCACTATTGGACAGTCCGGTCACGAGATATATCAAAAAGTCTAAAAAGTGCATCAACTATCCCCGGTCTCCCCTACTAACTCCTACGTAGGACTTAGTAACTCCTACGTAGGACTTACTAAGTCCTATGTAGGACTTTCTAACACCTACGTAGGACCGTAGGACTTAGTAACTCCTACATAGGATTTACTAACTCCTACGTAGGACTTACTAACTGCTACGTAGGAGTTAATAAGTCCTACGTAGACTTACTAACTCCTACGTATGAGATAATAAGTCCTAAGTCCTACGTAGGAGTTACTATCTCCTACGTAGGACTTAGCTGTTTCATACGTAAGAGATATATGTGTATCTGTGCTCAAATTACTGCCTGCTTCAAATAATGTTATTTATATAACAAAATTCATAAATTCGAAACGTATGATTTATTAATCTGCATCTCAAATACGGGAAAACTGTATTATGGTTATCTCCATTCTAATGCAACTTTAATTATTTTTTGGATAACGCTTTTAAGTACCTGATAAAATGAAGTCACAATTACGTTGTTACATATTGCAACAGTCTTATTTTCTATCAATGGAGAATAAAAAGCTACATTTTCTAATCATCATAATGCATCTTCTCAATAGCGAGATTACCGATGCATGATGTTATATATTGTGAAAAGTAAATATTTGTTCCGCGGATTATGCAGCCCTCTGAACGAATATTTGTTGTCTTGTCTGAGATCAATAAGGTAGAACACTTCTACCAGCAACTCCAGGAAATCATAGACCAAACACCCAAGAAGGACATTCTGGTTGTACAAGGGGATTGGAATGCTAAAGTTGGAAAGGATGCACAGGAAGACTGGGGAAACGTTTGTGGACCCTACTGCAATGCCGAGACAAATGAGAGAGGTCTCAGACTTCTAGAGTTTGCAACCTGTAACAGCCTAGTATTGACAAACACCCTTGGCCCTCACAAACCATCACGAAGATGGGCATGGCACAGTCCAGATGGGAAACACCACAATCATATTGATTACATCTTGGTGAGGAAGCGCTTCCGATCAGGAGTCAACATCCATAGGACAAGGAGTTTTCCTGGAGCAGACATGACTCACTTCATTGTGAATAAATAAAGTGACCATGACCTGGTGATGATGACCTTCCGAGTTCGTCTGAAGAAGGCTAGAAAGCCAACCCAGCCAAGACTAAAGTTTGATCTTGAGAAGCAAAGGGACCCAGATGTGGCATGCACTTTTCAAGCAACAATAGGTGGGAAATTTGCACCACTCATTGGTCTGAGGGATGATGACATGGACATAGATACCATGATTACCACCTACAACACAGTAGTGACTGAGGCAGCCAGTGGGATACTTGGGAAGGAACGTCGCAGGAAAAAGCCCTGGGTCACCAGAGATGTTCTCGACCTCTGTGATGAGAGGAGAAATTTGAAGAAGAAGAGGTATGAAGCAGGAGGAGCAGAAGAATACAGGAAAGCAAACAAGAGGATTCAGAAAGCAGTGAAGAAAGCGAAGGAGGATTGGATAGCTAGTCAGTGCGAGGAGATTGAAACTTGCTTGAACAAACACAACAGCAAGAAAGCATACCAGCTTGTGAAGGATCTAACTTCAGAGAAACAGGGTAGATCCAGAACTATCCAGGACAAGTCTGGGAAATGCCTTACAGAGGAACAAGAGATTCTCAGCAGATGGACAGAATATTGCTCAGAACTATACAACCATGAGACTTACGGTGACAATGCGGTTCTGGACTGCAATCAGCCCCCAGAAGAAGATCAACAACCGATCCTTCGTGAGGAAGTTGAGATTGCAGTAGCAGCACTAAAGAAGGGGAAATCTGCCGAAGTTGATAATATACCAGCAGAACTTGTTCAAGCTGGCGGGGAGACCATGATTGATGTTTTAACAGATATTTGTAGCAGGATCTGGAGAACAGGAGAATGGCCTACCCCATGGACTCAGTCGCTGATTATTACGCTCCCTAAAAAAGGCAACCTACAGCTCTGTCAGAACTACAAAACCATCAGCCTCATCAGTCATTCAAGCAAAGTCATGCTGAAAGTCACCATACAGTGCTCTTATTTTCAATTCTTCTCTATCTCTCTTCATTTTTTTCCTCCTTAATCCATGTTATTATTACAGTGTGTAAACATGTCAAGTATGTACGTCTAATCATTGAATGCTAACTGAACTTTTATAATCTTGTTAAGGCGTATGGGTATACCTCATGATTCTTGTCTTTTAATTTTTTGAAGGGGTCAACATTGACGGCATTTCCTATTTTCCCCTGGATTATGCGACCCTTTCATAATGCTCGTGGAGGGAAGGGTCTGCACCAATGGGGGCGGAATCAGAAGAATCTGCCCCTAGGGGATCGGATCCTTCCCTTCATGAAAATAAGTAGACAGAAAGTAGGTATTATTGAAAATGACAGATTGCTTCCTCTGAAAGGTATACCCATAAACCTCAAAGTAGTGCTTGAGCGTCCAATGACATATTTGTTTGTTCGGTATTTAGTCCTTAGCAAAAAAAGGAGTATTAACGTTTAAATAATATATTAGTCATGCTGTTACAATGTACGGAATATATAGTGTAAATTATATGAATTAGGAAATGAACTCTATAAGCAATATGCTTCCGTTCAGATCCTCAATGAATATTACATGTATATGTCTTGCCAGTATATTTTGTATGAATAAAATATTGTTTAAACCAAAGTCATCTTGAACAGGCTTAAACAACAAGCCGAGGAGATAATCGCTGAGGAACAGGCTGGGTTCCGAGCAGGAAGGAGCACCACAGAACAAATCTTCAACCTTAGAATCCTGTGTGAAAAGTATCTCCAACATCAGCAGAATCTGTACCATGTCTTCATTGATTTCAAAAAAGCCTTTGAAAGGGTATGGCATGCAGCCTTATGGGCCACCATGCGGAAGTACAATATCAGTGCAAATCTAGTTCGCACCATTGACCAGCTATACGACAAGGCTACAAGTGCAGTCCTGATAAATGGCAGCACAGGAGAATGGTTTAGAACAACAGTTGGAGTAAAACTAGGATGTATTCTGTCACCCACACTCTTCAACATTTTTCTCGAACGGATCATGTCTGATGCTCTGGAAGAACATGAAGGAAAGGTTAGCATAGGCGGCAGAAACATTACCAATCTGCGGTTTGCCGATGACATAGATGTTCTAGCTGAGGAAGAGCAGGAACTGGAAGCTCTAGTTGAAAGTCTCGACCAATCCTGCACAAGGTATAAGATGGAGATCAGTGCTGAGAAGACCAAACTGATGACGAACAGCGCAGACGGCATCCAGAGGGAGATCAAGGTAAAAGGGCAGAAGCTTGGTACCGTAAGCAGCTTCAAATACCTTGGAGCAGTTGTCTCAGATGATGGCTCAAACAGGAGGTTCTCTCAAGGATTGCACAAGCCACTTCAGCTCTTACTAAGCTGAAACCAATTTGGAGAGATAACAATATATCTTTTGGATCAAAGGTGAAACTTATGCGCTCCCTTGTCATTTCCATATTCTCTATGCCTGTGAATCATGGACCTTGACAGCAGAGTTAGAGAAAAGAACGCAGGCCTTTGAGATGAGATGCTACTGAAGGTTACTGAACATTTCGGAGAAAAACCATATAACCAATGAGGAGGTTCGCAGGAAGTTCCAAGCAGCCATTGGAGAACATGATTGGTTATCCCCTCGGGGATAACCATATTAAGATAGGAATTCGTACTCGATTAATGTACGCCGTTTCCTTTTGCTAATACAGGTCCCACTATTTTCCGATACTTCTACATTTGGCACACCCTGGTACAGAGTTTTCGCCAGCATCGCTAATGCATGATATTAATAGTTTATATCTTAAAACACTTTATCCCAGAACCATCAGACTCATCAGTCATTCAAGCAAAGTGATACTGAAAGTCATCTTGAACAAGCTTAAACCACAAGCCGAGGAGATAATCACTGAGGAACAGGCTGGGTTCCGAGTTCCAAGCAGCCATTGGAGAATATGATTGGTTATCCCCTCGGGGAAAACCATATTAAGATAGGAATTCGTACTCGATTAATGTACGCCGTTTCCTTTTGCTAATACAGGTCCCACTATTCTTTGGTGGAGAAATATATTTGGTCACATGTATGTATATTGTTTCTCTTACTACATGTTTTCTTCTTTAAAGCAAATGTTACATATTCACTGTTGTACCATGATACTGTACGTTGTAACTGCTGGGAGAGGACTATATAATGTTGTTAGAACTTGTGTCCAATCCCATTGTGTTTATACAATAAATTATGTTTAATCTAAAATCCCACTATTTTCCGATACTTCTACATTTGGCACACCCTGCTACAGGGTTCTCGCCAGCATCGCTAATGCATGATATTAATAGCTTATATCTTAAAACACTTTATCTCTCCCTATACACGATGCATAACCATATCGGACGCTATCTGTGAAAATCTGCGTTACTTGACTCTATCTGTAAGTGCTACGGACTCTATTTGTTACTTGCCATGGATGCTTCGGCAATTCAGTCGAAGAAAAAGGGACAAAACGTGTAAATACTGTATTTCATGGTTTCCGCGGAACACATACCTTATTTTTCCTAATATTTCCGTCGATATTATTCAGCTAGCGATGTTCAGTGCTTGTCATCAGTGAAATCAAATGCAGCGTGATAGTGCAGGAACGTACATGTCCCATGCAAACAAGGAAAAACTCAGTGTTTTATTTGTAGGTAATGAGTTTTGTCCTTAATTTACGAAAATAATTATGTTCTTGATAATTTACAAATGTCGTTATGTGTATAAATAAAACCTTTACGTTAATATCAATATTTAAAGGACACCACCCATTATTTTCAATGTTCCGGATTCTATATGTGTCTCCGAAATAATGTAATTTTATGCCAACGGACAGATGTTGTCCTCAAGGCAACGGACTATACTTGTGAGCAGCAGGATTACCGAGAACAATAACAAAATATGGACCACCCTCTGTCTATCTTTATATGCCCTTTCAACATTTTAAAAAAGGTTTACTTTTAATATTCAAATAAAAATATATTTTACCGGCTTACCTGACACCTTTTCGAGCGACTAATGTCTAGGGCGAAAAATACTTTAAGTTGGAACACGCACTTCCATCTACCGACGACGGTATGGCTCTGGCTTTTTGATAAATAATATCTTTTGTTTTATGGATAACTTTGTATATATTTTCTGTTAAAGATTATCTCTACTTTTAGAGATAACGGCTCACTCAAAAGATGTAAAGGAAGTTGACAGTGCTCTCCATTTATGGGTTTCTTTGACCTAATATCATGCATATAGTTACACCAACCTATAGATGTTGTTCATAATAAACCGCAACTCTAGGTATCCACCACCGTTTGTACTTATAACTATTCTATTCATTCTATTCTATCCCATAACCTTACTAGGCACCACAGATGACTTCAAAACAATCCCTTTCCATCTTGTCCCGTCTTCAGCTGCCCTAGCCGAGCTGGCAAAATCCATTCCTGTCCACTCCTTGATATTGTCTTCCCACCTCCTCCTCCGTCCATCCCCTACCCTCTCCCCTTTCACTGTGCTCTGAAGAATTATCTTTGCTAAACCAGAAGACCTTGAGACGTGGCCAAATCACCCCAGCCCCCGCCTCCCGACCAGAGTCAGGAGCCCATCATATTCTAAAATGGCTGTTTGGGTCTTCCTGCGAACCTCCTTATTGGTTATATGGTCCTTGTACGAAATGTTCAGTAACCTTCGGTAGCACATCATTTCAAAGGTCTGCGTTCTTTTCTCTAACTCTGCTGTCAAGGCCCACGATTCACAGGCTTACAGAAATATGGAAATGACAAGGGAGCGCATAAGTCTCACCCTTGATCCAAGAGACACGCCGCTATCTCTCCAAATTGGTTTCAGCTTGTTAAGAGCTGAAGTGGCTTGTGCAGTCCTTGAGAGAACCTCCTGTTTTGAGCCATCATCTGAGACAACTGACCCAAGGCATTTGAAGCTGCTTACAGTACCCAGCTTCTGCTCTTTTACCTTGATCTCCCTCTGGATGGCATCTGCGCTGTTCGTCATCAGTTTGGTCCTCTAAGCACTGATCTCCATCTTACATCTTGTACAGGTCTGGTCGAGACTTTCAACTAGAGCCTCTAGTTCCTGCTCTTCCTCAGCTAGAGTGTCCATGTCATCGGCAAACCGCAGATTGGCAATGTCTCTGCCGCCCATGCTCCCCCCCCCCACGTTCTTCCAGAGCATCAGACATGATCCGTTCGAGAAAAATGTTGAAGAGAGTGTGGGTGACAGAAGACATCCTTGTCTTACTCCAAGTGTTGTTCTTAACCATTCTCCTGTGCTGCCATTTATCAGGTCTGCACTTGTAGCCTTGTCGTACAGCTGCTCAATGGTGCGAACTAGACCTGCACCGACATTGCACCTCGGCATGGTGGCCCATAAGGCTGCATGCCATACCCTTTCAAAGGCTTTTTTGAAATCAATGAAGACACGGCACAGATTCTGCTGATGTTGGAGATACTTTTTACACAGGACTCTAAGGCTGAAGATCTGCTCTGTGGTGGTCCTTCCCGCTCGGAACCCAGCCTGTTCCTCAGCGATTATCTCTTCGGCATTTGGTTTAAGCCTGTTCAAGATGACTTTCAGCATGACTTATAACTGCAACTGCAAAAATATGTATACGCGCGTATTGAAACGTTGAATCATTTCTTCGGCTTTGAGGTTACCAAAACCCTCTAAAAAGTTATAAAATGTGTGCAAGAAGAGGAATCAATCAATCATGAACGATATCTAAATAGAAATCTGCCTCGTGTTGATACCATTTTCGGATCACGTAGACAAATGTAGGCCCATGCTTCTGAAGCACAGATAGTTTCCGATGATATTGACAGATAGAGTCCTGTGTGAAGCACGATTAGCCGCTAATAGCGTCTGGTGCCAGGCGCATATAGCATCCGGTGCCATTGTAAAAGGTAAAAAAAATCCGATTTTCTTAAAAAAAGAGACATTTTCTCAACTCAGAGCCTTACAAAAATTTAAATTTATTCATTAGGGTCAACTTATCCAACCGATCTGTTTTCTTTCCATTGCGTTCGCAACTGATCGGCATTCAAAGTGGACACACTCTTCAAAATTGTCAAATCTTGACCTTCATTCCAGCTTGTAGACTCGAAAGTAAATACGATTTAGGCATAACAGCTATAGATACTGGAAGACACGGATGTCTGATGTTCCGTGCACCTGAAAATGTGTTGGTTACAATTATATTAGAGTTTATTAACACCCACCCTTACCTCGTTTTTCATTTTTGGACGGATAGAATCCTAAACTAACGCAAATAGACTCCGAAATACACAGATAAAGTCCAGTTTTCACAGATAGCGTCCGATATGGTTATGCACCGTGCTATACAAACAGTTACCTGAAAGTTCTGTTATCACATTACATAGAGACTCTAACAGGAATTAGAAACAGCGGCTATGGCTAAAAATAGACTACTGATGATATAGTTTGACCTTCACATTGAGTAAGAATAGAAAGAAAACCCTTTATTCAAAGCAGTTATCAGAAATATGTTCCCTTAGTTACCTGTATAAACAAAGCAAACATGAAAATACTATAATATGAAAACAAAAAAATTTCCTCAATGAAATTTATAGCCTCTAACCTATAGTCTGTTTTACCCAATTCCAGTCTGTCGGTTTCTTCATGCATTTTTTTTTAGTTATTTCCATCACATGTTACGTTTGAAACAGACTATACATGTTACTACTAGGTTGTTACCTCACCTTCCATTCATAAAATCAGCTGCAAAACAGTCAGAAAACAAGTGCACTGCGCTTCTTTGCGCCAGCCTGAATTGTTCAGAATCTTTAGGAAATGCTTTCAATACAGAAAATTGCACATGGCAGTGGCATTGGAATGCATTGGAACTTATCATGACAAAATTTGAATTTTCAAACTCGCAGAATTCAAGCGTAATATTTATCTGGCACTTACCTGCAGATATTCCCGCTAGATCTATATAAAATACTCTAAATCAGAAAATCCATTAAAAAATCATGCAAAACAGGATATTTAGCTGCACTTCCGGTTCGCATTGTTTATTTCATTTTTTCTTTGTGACCTCTGTGACCGAAAGAGCGCCTCTAGCGGAAATTAGAAGTTACTACATTACAGTACAGATCAATAACAAGTTCTACTTGATTAACGCTGCATGCAGGTGCCACTATATACCGGTATTTACTCCCATAGTTTGGCGCACCCAGCTGCAGGGTCCCTTCCAGCATTGCTGAGACATGAGCTGTAAAACTTATCCTGAACACTTCATCTCGCCTAATACAAGAACCTCACCTATTACAAGCACTTACCAGAGAGTACAGTCCACTTACGAAGAGACATTACTAAACAGTACTGGTCATCTGACAAAAGTTAAAAGGCACTGAAGCTCACCTGTTACAAGCAATCACTAGACAAAAAGAAAAAGTTGTCAAACTCGCCACTTACCTACAGCTTCAACAAATCCAAGAATACAACAAAAATTAACTTGAATTGCTGCCAATTTTCTGCTTTACCACTGGCATCCTCTAGATTCATTTGCTAAGGGATAACCTCTTGAGCTAAACTTGTGAACTCCTTGCGCTGGTCAAGAAACGGAAACTAAGGTGGTTTGGCCACGTCTCAAGGTCTTCTGTTTTAGCAAAGACTATTCTTCAGGGCACAGTGAAAGGAAAAAGAAGAAGAGGTAGACAGAAGAAGAGGTGGGAAGACAATATCAAGGAGTGGACAGGAATGGATTTTGCCAGCTCAGCTAGGGCAGCTGAAGACAGGACAAGGTGGAAAGGGATTGTTTTGAAGTCATCTGTGGTGCCCCAACGACCTAGTAAGGCTATGGGATAGAACAGAAAATAGAGATTAATAATACAAATCATAAAAACAATTCGGCCGCGACACAAGAACCAACAAAGTGGTTGTGCGCCCAGTGCAGACTCAGATCAGCCTGGGCATCCGCTCAGCCTGATCATAGTCTTCGCTGTCCGCATGGAGATAGCTTAGACCCTTAGCTACCCTTAATGCGCTTAGTGAAGGTTCTGATCAGACTGGGTTGTTGCCTAGGCGCATCTGAGTCTGCGCTGCTTGCACAACCGCTTTGTAGGTTTTTTCGTGTCGCAGCTCAATTAACGTTATTATGACGTTGTTCAAGACTGGCCACACGTCCTAGAGTAACAGGTTTTGAAGCAGATAAATTATAGTAAAGAAAAAAGATAGGCAATGATAAGGAAATGATACAATCAAATCCCACATTCTGCCCTAAAAACAAATAGGGAAAGACACAAACACACACACACATACACACACGCACACACGCACGCACGCACACGGAAAAATTGACACAAGTTCACGAACACACACACACACAAACCCACACACACACACACACACACACGGGAAAATTGACACAAGTTCACGAACTACATTTTGTCAAAGGACTACAGCATTTACACTAACTCTCCGAAAGTAGGTGACTCAAGACAAGCTACAAATCTATCTAAGATATATGCCAGATCTGGATGTGTCAAACAACGTTCAAACAACGTCATATCGACGTCGATGCAAACTGATTATGTTGAAACATGTTTATACGACGTATTTTCAACCTTATACGCCTTCTGAGTACATACTGTAGCAGTTTCTGGCTTTCTTATGACTCTTTCTTTCTGTTATATTATCTCCTACGTAGGACTTACTAAGTCCTACGTAGGACTTACTAAGTCCTACGTAGGAGATAGTAAATCCTACGTAGAAGTTACTAAGTCCTACGTAGGACTTATTATCTCCTACGTAGGATTTAGTAAGTCCTACGTAGGACTTATTATCTCCTACGTAGGTGTTAGTCAGTCCTACGTAGGAGTAACTAAGTCCTACGTAGGTGTTAGAAAGTCCTACATAGGACTTAGTAAGTCCTACGTAGGAGTTAGTTAGTCCTACGTAGGAGTTAGTAAGTCCTACATAGGAGTTAGTAAGTCCTACGTAGGAGTTAATAAGTCATACGTAGGACTTTCTATCTCCTACGTATTAGATAAATATTTTTTTAACCTGTCACTAGGACGCTTCCGTAGGAGTTAATAAGTCCTACGTAGGACTTTCTATCTCCTACGTATTAGATAAATATTTTTTTAACCTGTCACTAGGACGCTTCCATATAAAATGGTAGATAAAAGTAACATCATAATAAATATTCTGTACAAGATTTCCTCAAAATTATCGCTATGTTTTGTCATTTTAACCCTTTGATGTTGGGGATAGGGTTTGGGATCTGATTCAGTCAGTTCCTGAAGTGTAGTTACTCTTTAAAATTGGAACTATTTATGGTCTCTGAAGCGGCCCTCTGGCACAAAGCTGGTAAAATATGCACGAAAAAAAAATAGTTAAACCATTTATGCATAGTATCCCATTAAACGGGGACACAGATAAACAGTGCAGACCCAGATAAGACGCCGCAAAAACGCGGATCAGGGTCTACATTATTTGCATAAGGCAAATAGGTATTCTTAATATAATCATGAAAATTAAACCTGACACCCATTAATTGACAAATGGGCTCAGCCAAGTTATATGGATAGAAGAGTTCACCAGGCATAAATGGGTCAACATTCTTCATGATCATTTCATTCATACTCATTTGCACACTGACATACAGAGCAGTTGTCATCGTCTGGATGCTGTTGCTTACAAATGTTCAAAGTTTCTTGCCCAGCGTAAGGAGTTCATCATATTCTCCAATGGCTGCTTGGATCTTCCTGCGAACCTCCTCATTGGTTATATGGTCCTTGTACGAAATGTTCAGTAACCTTCGGTAGCATCTCATCTCAAAAGCCTGCGTTCTTTTCTCTTACTCTGCTGTCAAGGTCAACGATTCACAGACATATAGAAATGACAAGGGAGCGCATAAGTTTCACCTTTGATCCAAGAGATATGTTGTTATCTCTCCAAATTGGTTTCAGCTTGGTAAGAGCTGAAGTGGCTTGTGCAATCCTTGAGAGAAACTCCTGCTTTGAGACAACTGCGCCAAGGTATTTGAAGCTGCCTACGGTACCCAGCTTCTGCCCTTTTACCTTGATCTCCCTCTGGATGCCATCTGCGCTGTTCGTCATCAGTTTGTTCTTCTCAGCACTGATCATCTTATACCTTGTGAAAATCTGGTCGAAACGTTCAACTAGAGCTTCCAGTTCCTGCTCCTCCTCAGCTAGAGCGTCTATGTCATCGGCAAACCGCAGATTGGTAATGTTTCTGCCGCCTGTGCTAACCTTTCCTTCATGTTCTTCCAGAGCATCAAACATGATTCATTCGAGAAAAATGTTGAAGAGGGTGGGTGACAGAAGACATCCTTGTCTTACTCCAACTGTTGTTCTAAACCATTCTCCTGTGCTGCCATTTATCAGGACTGCACTTGTAGCCTTGTCGTATAGCTGCTCAATGGTGCGAACTAGATTTGCACTGATATTGTACTTCCGCATGGTGGACTATTAGGCTGCATGCCATACCCTGTCAAAGGCTTTTTTGAAATCAATGAAGACACGGTACAGATTCTGCTGATGTTGGAGATACTTTTCACACAGGATTCTAAAGTTGAAGATTTGTTCTGTCGTGCTCCTTCCAACTCGGAACCCAGCCTGTTCCTCAGTGATTATCTCCTCGGCTTGTGGTTTAAGCTTGTTCAAGATGACTTTCAGTATCACTTTGCTTGAATGACTGATGAGTCTGATGGTTCTGGGATAAAGTGTTTTAAGATATAAACTATTAATATCATGCATTAGCGATGCTGGCGAAAACTCTGTACCAGGGTGTGCCAAATGTAGAAGTATCGGAAAATAGTGGGACCTGTATTAGCAAAAGGAAACGGCGTACATTAATCGAGTACGAATTCCTATCTTAATATGGTTATCCCCGAGGGGATAACCAATCATATTCTCCAATGGCTGCTTGGAACTTCCTGCGAACCTCCTCATTGGTTATATGGTCTTTCTCCGAAATGTTCAGTAACCTTCAGTAGCATCTCATCTCAAAGGCCTGCGTTCTTTTCTCTAACTCTGCTGTCAAGGTCCATGATTCACAGGCATAGAGAATATGGAAATGACAAGGGAGCGCATAAGTTTCACCTTTGATCCAAGAGATATATTGTTATCTCTCCAAATTGGTTTCGGCTTAGTAAGAGCTGAAGTGACTTGTGCAATCCTTGAGAGAAGTAAAAAGTATGCAAAGACCAGGAACTGAAACAATCAAAATCCAAATCCAGCCCTCAAACCATAGTTAGAAACAACTAAGATTACAATTAATCAAGATACAGAGAACATATGGCCAACCGAGTGAGCAGCTTGTTCCCAAAAGGTGGCCACTCAGCAACCCAAACCGAACCAAAAATAATAAGAACATACATAAGGTAAAACATCACAGAAACTCTGACACCAAAAACAGGCAACAGAGAACCGCAACAGAACTACCGCCTTGGAACGGTCAGTAATGAATTACTGGGGGGCTTAAATCGATTTTACAGGCCCAACCTCACCCTAAGTTTCTGAAGTGGTACAAAACATTTAGTTGGTTGTTCGGTTCGCATGATAACCTTCTAACTCGTCAATGAATCATCACGGTAAACACATAAATCAAATTTCAACACCATGAAGAAGCAAAGACGAGGACTCAACAGATACAACGGGCCGTCTGACAGGTGGAGATCCCTGGCCTGCCAAACAACCCAACTGGAAATCTGAAGCAAAAGAAGGTCACCAGTTGAGCCCCGGTGGACCTCCTGTTTTGAGACATCATCTGAGACAACTGCTCCAAGGTATTTGAAGCTGCTTACGGTACCCAGCTTCTGCCCTTTTACCTTGATCTCCCTCTGGATGCCGTCTGCGCTGTTCGTCATCAGTTTGGTCTTCTCAGCACTGATCTCCATCTTATACCTTGAGCAGGTTTGGTCGAGACTTTCAACTAGAGCTTCCAGTTCCTGCTCTTCCTCAGCTAGAGCATCTATGTCATCGGCAAACCGCAGATTGGTAATGTTTCTGCCGCCTATGCTAAACTTTCCTTCATGTTCTTCCAGAGCATCAGACATGATCCGTTCGAGAAAAATGCTGAAGAGGGTGGGTGACAGAAGACATCCTTGTCTTACTCCAACTGTTGTTCTAAACTATTCTCCTGTGCTGCCATTTATCAGGACTGCACTTGTAGCCTTGTCGTATAGTTGCTCAATGGTGCGAACTAGATTTGCACTGATATTGTACTTCCGCATGGTGGCCCATAAGGCTGCATGCCATACCCTGTCAAAGGCTTTTTAGAAATCAATGAAGACACGGTACAGATTCTGCTGATGTTGGAGATTCTTTTCACACAGGATTCTAAGGTTGAAGATTTGTTCTGTCGTGCTCCTTCCAACTCGGAACCCAGCCTGTTCCTCAGTGATTATCTCCTCGGCTTGTGGTTTAAGCTTGTTCAAGATGACTTTCAGCATGACTTTGCTTGAATGACTGATGAGGCTGATGGTTCTGTAGTTCTGACAGAGCTGTAGGTTGCCTTTTTTAGGGAGCGTAATAATCAGAGACTGAGTCCATGGGGTAGGCCATGCTCCTGCTCTTCAGATCCTGTTACAAATATCTGTTAAAACATCAATTATGGTCTCCCCGCCAGCTTGAACAAGTTCTGCTGGTATATTATCAACTCCGACAGATTTCCCCTTCTTTAGTGCTGCTACTGCAATCTCAACTTCCTCACGAAGGATTGTTTGTTAATCTTCTTCTGGGGACTGATTGCAGTCCAGAACCGCATTGTCACCGTAAGCCTCACGGTTGTATAGTTCTGAGCAATATTCTGTCCATCTGCTGAGAATCTCTTGTTCCTCTGTAAGGCATTTCCCAGACTTGTCCTGGATAGTTGTGGATCTACCCTGTTTCTCCGAAGGAATCTTGGAACTTGGTAAACATAATTATGGATGATGAGTTGTTGTATCGTAGAACTGAGAATTGGACATTACTTTATTACCTTAATTCTTCCCTTTATTTATCCACTTTTCTTTCTTGTATCATAGTTTCTCAAGAACTGTTTCAGCTAGGCACTTCATGTTTGGTATACAGATAAATGATGAGCTGCTGTAACTTAGGACTGACAAACAGGATTATTGAATTTATTCATTCTTTATTTATCCAGTTTTCTTTCATGTCATATTTAGAATGTTCAAAATTTGTGTGACAGTTTCTTTGCAACTTATTTATTGCTGTTTACTTAAGCAGTGCAGCGGGGCTATAGTCAGATCTCCTGAAGGTTCTAGTTGAATTTTTCATATACGAGGGGCATTTCAGAAATAATGTAAATGATCTCTGTGTAGTCTGTTGGCTAATATTTAGCAGTGGTTTTATATATCATTGAAAAGGTAAATTCAAGTGCTTGAAAATGGTATGCATCAAAAGAATTTCCAAGTCACTAATGCATGACAGCAAGTGCTTAGACGTCATAAGGGCGTGGATACTGGAAACTGTACATTTTCACCGAACGTCTTTTGTGTTCTGTGGCTGTTTGCTCCATGATAAAATGATATATTTTAATAAAGAAACACGTAATACTATCCTTTAAATGTAAAATTAGAAAGTTATACACATATCCTTTCCAGACATAAAAGTCCTAGCATATTTTCAAGTAATTAAATTTAAATTTCTTATACTTTTTAACCCTTTGGAATTTTCCTTTGCAGTTTTCGGAATTCTTTTAGATAAAAATGCCAGTCATTTCGTTTCATTCCAGTGCATGTTGAAAAACAGTTCAGTCGCCATTTAAGAAAAAAAAACAGACAATCACTAAAGGTGATAAATGCCCCGCCATATGCCTCACTAGATGAGTAATGTGTTAAAACATATTTGTGTGAAGTTACATCAAAATCTGTCAATAAATAAAGGTGCTAAAGGGATGACAAAGTTGTTTTTCCTAAAAATAGCAACTGTAACCTTGATCTTGGATCTACAACCCTGAAAGGTGACTTTGTCCAAGATATTGTTATACTTGATATTTTTGTGAACTTATATCAAAATCAGTTAACAAATGAAGGCGCTAGAACCATGACAAAGATTTACATGTACCTATAATAGCATATGTGACCTTTGACCTAGGACCCACAATGCTGAAACGTAAATTTGTCCCAGATATTGTCATGCTAAATATTTGTGTCACGTTTTGTCAAAATCATTCCAGATGGATGACAACGTATTTTCTAAAAATAGCAAATGTGACCTTGACCTTGACCCTAAAATTCTGGATCGCGAACTTGTCCAAGATATTGTCACACTAAACATTTGGGTGAATTTACATCAAAATTGTCGATGAATAAAGGGGCTAGAGGGATGATAAAGTTTTTTTTTCTTTCTAAAAATAGCAACTGTGACCCTGACTTTGGATCTGGAGCTGGAACGGTAATTTATTCAAGATACTGTTATACTTAACATTTATGTGAAGTTATATCAAAAACGATCTTTAAATAAAAGCGCTAGAGCGATGCCCAAGTTTTTCTGAAAGTAGCAACTGTGACTTTGACCTTGATCCTACCAACCTGAAACGCAAACATGTTTTAGGCATTGTCATGCCCAAAATAGCTGTGATGTAATACCAAATCGGTTGATAAATGAGGCCACTGGAGTGATGACAAAAGGTGAGCTTGTATATGAGCCATGAAAATAAGGTCAAAATATATATGTCATTCAAGGGGACATAATTCTGCAATAAAGACCTGACTCAAAGTTCTGTTTCCTTTATGCACATGTTCAATGCATGTCTGAACTGTGTTGCAAGTTCCAAATCCCATCACCAAATACTATTGGAGAAGTTGCAGAGACAAGAACAGCACTACAAAGTGTGAAATACAGTCAAAATATGTATATCATTCAAGGGGATATAATTCTGCCATAATGACCTGAATCAAAGCTCTGTTTCCTTTATGCACCTGTTTGATGCATGTCTGAACTGTGTTGCAAGTTTCAACTCCCTGAATCAAATACTGTAGAAGGAGTTGTGGAGATATAAACAGTACTACATATGTGAAATATGGTAAAAATATGTATGTTATTCATGGGGACATAATTCTGCAATAAATACCTGAATCAAACTTCTGTTTTCTTTATGCACATGTTCAATGCATGTCTAAACTGTGTTGCAAGTTTCAACTCCCTGCTTCAAATACTGTAGGAGGAGTTGCGGAGACAAGAACAGTACTACAAAGTGTGACAGATGGACGTACGGACGTATGTACGGACAAGGTCAAAACTATATGCCCCTCCCCACTTTGTGGCGGGGGCATAAAAAAGAAAAGAAAAGAAACAGAGAGAACTAATAATCAAATAAATTAATAAATATGTCGGTCTTTGCTCTATCTACACGTATTTAGCTAATAAAGAGAGAGAACTAATACACTTATGCATAAAATGTGTCGACTCTCGATAAACAAGACCAAAAAATAAATATATAAATAAACAAATATGTAAATAAAAGACTACTATATAAAAACAAATAAGAGCTACGAAAAAAAATTTTCAAGCTAAGCATTTTACTGTTTTTATGCATGGTCCTTTTTTATGCCCCCGCCACGAAGTGGGGAGGGGCATATAGTTTTGCCCTTGTCCGTTCGTACGTCCGTCCGTACGTATGTACGTCCGTCACACTTTGTAGTACTGTTCTTGTCTCCGCAACTCCTCCTACAATATTTGATGCAGGGAGTTGAAACTTGCAACACAGTTCAGACATGCATTGAACATGTGCATAAAGGAAACAGAACTTTGATTCAGGTCTTTATTGCAGCATTATGTCCCCTTGAATAACATACATATTTTGACCATATTTTACACTTGTAGTACTGTTCTTGTCTCTCAACTCCTTCTACAGTATTTGATGCAGGGAGTTGAAACTTGCAACACAGTTCAGACATGCATCAAACATGTGCATAAAAGAAACAGAACTTTGATTTAGGTCTTAATTGCAGAATTATGCCTCCTTGAATAACATACATATTTTGACCATATTTTACACTTCTATGACTGTTATTGTCTCCGCAACTCCTCCTACAGTATTAGATGCAGGGAGTTAAAACTTGCAGCACAGTTCAAACGTGCATTGACATGTGCATAAAGGAAACAGAATTTTGATTCAGGTCTTTATTGCAGAATTATGTCCTCTTGAATGGCATACATATTTTGACCATATTTCAGTGGCTTATATCCAAGCTCACCTCTTGTTGTGGCTCTAGCGGCCTCATTTATGAACTGATTTTGATATAAGGTCACAGCTGTATTGAGTATGACAATACCTAGAACAAGTTTGCGTTTCAGGTTGGAAGAATCAAGGTCAAGATCACAGTATCTATTTTCTGAAAAACTTTGGCATCGCTCTAGCGCTTTTATTTATGGATCGATTTTTATATAACTTCACACAAATGTTAAGTATGACAATATCTTGAATAAATAACCATTTCAGCACTACAGGTTCAAGGTCAGTGTCACAGTTGCTATTGTGAGAAAAATCTTTATCATCCATCTAGCCCCTTTATTCATTGACAGATTTTGATGTAACATCACCCAAATGTTTAGTGTAACAATATCTTGGAAATTTTCGCGATCCAGAATTTTAGGGTCAAGTTCAAGTCACGGTTGCTATTTTTAGAAAATACGTTGTCATCCATCTGGAATGATTTTGACATAACTTTACACAAATATTTAGCATGGCAATATCTGGGACAAATTTACGTTTCAGCATTGTCGGTCCAAGGTCAAGGTCATAGATGCTATTATAGGTACATGTAAAACTTTGTCAAGGTTCTAGTACATTTATTTGTCGACTGATTTTGATATAACTTCACACAAATATTAAGTATGACAATATCTTAGACAAGTACACCTTTCAGGGTTGTAGAGCCAAGGTCAAGGTCACAGATGCTTTTTTGTTTTAGAAAAAAATTTGTCATCCCTCGAGCACCTTTGTTATTTACAGATTTTGATAGAATTTCACACTAATACCTCTTAATACATTACTCATCTAGTGAGGCATATGGCGGGGGCATTCATCACCTTTAGTGATTGTCTTGTTTAAATGATTATATTGCTCAACATTGCACAAGATTCAAATGGTCAAATAACGAGTGTTGTGTCAAAATTCAGCCAATAATATCAAAGGTCAAGGAATATTTAATCTTTTTTTTTTTTTCTCGTCGTACTGCATTGTGAATACTAGCATTCTGTCTTATATCAATTCAAAATGATTCTCTTATTTGTAATTTTATAATAGATATGTTATCGAAAACAGACTTAGATATTCAAAGTTTTTGCCTTACGGTGACGGCCGCAAGCCAGTATTCATGTGGTTTAGAGATACCGAGTTAGATACGTCACGCTTAGTCGGAAAATACCAAGAGAGTTCGTACTGCAACGATTCATTCTTAACCTTTTTAGGGACGCAAGCCATATAGATCGGAAAACTCGTTCCGGTTTGACACCTCATTTCTTCATGATTTTCTTCACAAACACGAAAATTTCTTTATAACAAAGAACTCTTCCGATGTTGTCTATTTTTATCCATATCCGATTTACCTCATCTTCTAAAAATAACAGATGGAAAATCTGATCTATTTTTGATAGTACATGTATTATGTTTTGATATTTCCGTTAAAAAGCACGTTTTTCTTTCATAAGTGCCTTGAACTTGGCCACATATCTTTTGTTTTTATAAACTCATTGCATAAAAATGAAACTCTGAATTTAATGCAAAATATTTGGCTTTGCATCCTAAGAAATATACCAAAACCTGTTCAGTTCAGTTCAGTAGCAAAACCTGTGTTCTGTTCTGTTCTGTTCAATTCTCGTATCGACGTTACCCAAGTGACTCAACGGTACGTAACCATAGTTGCACACACTTGGCGCCGTGACAAAACCTGTGTAAGAAACAGTGTTTATATATAGCTTAGCGCACAAGCATTAGCGTTTCAAAAAAATCATGCAGCGGCGTCGCGAAAAATAAGCCTTAGGGCATCGCATAATCTCACTAGTCAGAGCAACCGACACACTGTCCAGAGCAGGTGCATACGTGGGGTCTGATTAGTCTTTTCGGCATATTCTTCATGATGCAACATCTTTCATGCTGAGGATAGACTGATCAGACTGCGCTTATACCGGAGTGGGCTGATCTGTGTATCTGTAAAACCTAAAAGAGCAGAAAATATAGCGAAGTTCAAATTCACTGTTTAAATTTAGAAACAGGCGCTTTTGACGATTTTTTCCATTATCACTCATCACATTTACTGAAAAAAATGTATCCCATCTATCCGTGTGTGTGGCTTATATATACAACTGACCGTGTTATGTATGTAAAAGCCGGTAATGTCGGTCAATAATATTAACGCGTACGCATTGCAACAGGCATTTCCATGGCAGGAAGCGATATAATGTACACATTTTTAGCATCTGATAAATTTCCTTTTGGCCATCAACATGTTCATGAATAGCTGAACTGGAAACCTCTTACAATAATACAGGTACAGAAAAAGTGGTACAGAAAAAGTGGGCAATTCAGAATCGTTAAAATTTAAATCTCGTTGAGGCCGACGGTTAGGGACTCATTGACAGCTAAATGACAATGGAGGGGTTGGATGGACGGTGCGATAATGCTGGGTATAACTTCCAGTGCCGGGGCGTCCTACTGATTTGGATTATAGTAGGGCAAGGGCCTACTGTGCTTGTAGTAGGTGCGGGTGGGGGTTCTGTGGACATTTTTCTTGCTTTTATAACACTCTCTAGTGTTGCCTTTTTACTTTACCTATACAAATGTACAGAGAGATATTTACACTCGACGATTTCCTTAGATGAACCTATACTGGGCTGACGATGTTCATACATCCATGAACAACACTCATCCATGCAATGTTACGCGTAAGCAACGTCAAAGATAATTCAAATAGATGAATGGTCAACCTAACGTTTGATTACGTCATGTTATAGTGACGGCTGTTGTACGTCATTATCAAACACGTTGATTCATAACTATTCTTCGTCCTTTCCTTGGCGTTAAATTAGTCAGAACTTCACGAATAAGTAACAAAATTGATGTGAAAACACAACATAAATATAAAAGATAAATTTCATTTGTCGGAAGTTCATGGAAGTTTGAACGCAATGGGTTCCGTGCTTTGTTGTTCCCAAATGGTGTAAAGCAAGTTATTGTCTCAAACAATAGCAGCATGCATTTTCTTCTCAGAGTGTCAACATTTTGTTCTAGTCACTGCCACTGATGACACTAAAACTGAAAATAAATTACAGTAAATATAAATTTCTTGTCTTCTTTTGATGCCAAGTTCAGATGTGCAACGATTCCATAGACATGGGTTGGAAACAGTCTTTCCTAAAAAAATTATTCAAACTAAATCAACATTTTGTTCTAGTCACTGCCACTGATGACACTAAAACTGAAAATAAATTACAGTAAATATAAATTTCTTGTCTTCTTTTGATGCCAAGTTCAGATGTGCAACGATTCCATAGACATGGGTTGGAAACAGTCTTTCCTAAAAAAAATTATTCAAACTAAATGAATGAGACTCATCAGCCGTGAAGAAAAGACTTGAAATAGGTTCATATATTAATTTTCCTTGAGACATGCCTAACGGCCAAATCGTCGGAAAACTTTGTGTGTGTGTGTGTGTGTGTGTGTGTGTGTGTGTGTGTGTTTAAATATTTCCTCAATTTGTTTTTCAAATATTCAAGAAGTTAAGAAATTAAATACTTTGCTAAATAATAGTTAGCAACAGAAAGGACACCAACTATTGGGTTCACTTCAATAACAACTCGTGAAAATTTCTTTGTATTAGCTGGGCAGCAAGCCTTCCTTTTAAAAGGAAATTTTATCTGTTTTTTTAGTCGTAGATCTACTTTTGATTTCTACTTTCGGTTTGATACACACAAACAAAAAATGCAACATGTTGATAACTATATTGAAATCAGGTCAATTTCAAGATTGACCACAATTCCAAATTGGGACAGCTCAAATTTTGAGATAGATCGTTGTCGCCACCCAGTGTCAAAATTTAATACGGTCGCGGGTGCCTACCGACATAGATGTTATTATCAAATCTTCAACTAGAGACATGAAAAAAAAACACATTTAATCTGTGCCGATTATCTTTTTTAAAAGATTTTTCTTGTTTAAACTTGTTTTTTCAAAAATCGTTTACGTTCCAAAATTAGGTCAAGGTTGCGTTCATTTCTTAAAATATAGTGTTATTTGCTATGAATATAACAGTCGAAAACATAAAAATGATACGTCGAGAACCAACTCAGTTAAAAACCGTAGACTGGGTTGCCTACCCCTGACAAACTTGAAGCCCTCTGTAGTGGCAAAAGTGTCGAAGGGAAGGAACTAGTCTATTTATTTGTGTCTGGTTCTTATTTATCCGTAATCAAACGCATGACTTGTCGTTTTTTTAATTGGATAGTGCATTACGGGATTTCCAATATTCTTCGCGGGTTTAAATAGTGTTTAGTATTTAAAGGTAAGAATGAGCTACTTTTGTATAAATCCCTTTTCTGTCTAATTAACATTTTGTCTCTAAAGTCATCCGTTTGATGTTTACTTTGTGTTTGCACCATTACTTTTGCTGTGTCAGGATAAAAGAAGAAGTACTTTCTTTCTTTATTTCTTCCGGTTCAGTTTTTAATAGCGGGCCTTTGCGAATGCAAAGGATATCCCCGGCGTTGTAGTCCGAGTGTGCCTTAGCGTTAGCGTTTGCGTTAGTGTCAGCATGATAGCATCCGTGATCAGGTAAACCAATGTTAACAATTGCGTTTAACTCGACGTTCAACTCGATCTGTATCCTATAAATTACAGCACCTACAATCATCATACTTGGTACATATATACACTCATATGACTGCAGCAGCTGCGTTATACACTTATGTGTCCTTGAGATATACAGGGTGTTAAGAAAGTTCGAAGACATTACAATATTGCTTATAACTGCAGAAGTAACATTCATTAAATCTTAAAACTTTACAGGTTTCAAGAACTATTCAATATTAAAAGATCCACAATGTAAAAACTTTTACGACCGCACTTTTCTGTAATAAAATTAGCAGTTCGTACTCAAGGTGTCAATGTGGCCTGCTTTTTATTATGGATTTTACGCATATAGGTGTGCCATATTAAACTGTTGTTTATTCTTATCCCTTAGTGCATCATCATTTTAAAACTAACTTAAATGATAGAGACTAAGCCAAATCGTATTTCATTAGTTATAGCTTGTAAGCAATTGTAGACAACATGCACATTTTGACAGATGATTGATTGACATGAAAAAGCAGATGAGGCATTAATATTTTGCAAAGGGGGTGGGGGTAATGAAGTAACATCTGAAGTGAAACTTGAAATCAAAAGTTGACACAAAATCATTTATATCATGGAGTAGGTCTTAGAGGGAAGGGAGACAAGAATAAAATTTCAAAATATTTTTGGTTTATCTGTAAATTATTATATATTTGAAATTTTACCTCCAAAAGGTCAAATTATGCAAATGTGTTGATAGAATAGCATTTCTAATTCATTAGTGCATCTAAATGACAAGAAAATTCGTTAATTACAGGAGGTTTGTACCCCAGTATAAAGTATTTTAAAAGTTTCCTAAACAATGCCATATTCTTACCTACTTTGTTTCAAAACAACGAGGTTTTATTGCAAAAGTCAATGAAAAATGAATCTGAAGTTAAATCTAAAGAGTAATTTGTTAAGGGTGATTTTGCAAAAATTATATAAACTAAATTCGAATCAAATGTTTGTGCTCGATGTGAGAACAAATCTAATAACAAAAGACTAAAAACTTCTACAGAATGCCTCTGTATTTACAAATATTGATTTAGATACTATCCCTACCCCCTAAAATTTAAAGTTGCAATTGAGAATGGAGGTACCCTTTCGATTTAGTTGGATATTCCGTAGTGAACCGTCGGAAAAATAATAAAAACTAAATAAAAAAATCCGAAAATATTTCCTGCAATACCGGTACTTTTATATTTTTAAATATTTCTATTAGTTTTGGGAAACCAAGCTCTTAAGATGCTGATCTCTAATGCAAATCCAAATTTCGTCTTCACCATTAGTCAGCCGTGTAGAGGGTGTGTCCATGGCAATTTAGATTTTCTCATTTTAAAATCGAAAAAGAATTTATATGTTGCACATCTTTGGTAGTGCTTCCTATATCACACTTACAAAGTTTTGCCAAAATAATACCATCATTAAGCTTTCAGTGAAAGTTAAAATAATGTCTACGAACTTTCTTAACACCCTGTATGTTACGCTAGACTGCCTTTGCTGTTTAGCCCCATTTTTAAGGGAACGGCAGTAGTGTAGAGGATAGCACGCAGGACTACTTATCCAGGGGTTGCAAGATCGATCCCCTGCTTCTGTGGACTTTCGGGTGAGACTCATTTTCGGGTAAGACTCACCGAGGTCCCGTCTCCGTGTGGCCTTGTTGTTGTTTAACAAAAATGAATACCAGTTTAACCCCAGTTCACTTATTTACTATCTGAAGGTTATTAGTTTTGATGATCCCTATTACATAAGAGAGTTGATACTTGGTCAAATAGCATATCCTTATAATTGCAGCAGCTGCAAAGATTCCATGCTGTCTCCTGTGCCCTTTACCTTTGTTCATGGTCCAGTGATTTTGCCTTATGTTTCCCACACTGTTTGATGAATTAACATCAAACCTAGCCTAGTGGATCAGTCAGACATTGCAAAGACATCATACTATTTAAAGATCACTGTGACCTATATTTCATGGTTCAGTTATTTTGATTCATATCTTGAGCCCTTTTTAGTAGATATCCATCATACCCACCTGGGATAATGATTCAGTCTGACTCTGTAAATATATTCATACTATTTGTAGGTCACCGTGACATTTTTTTTCATTGTTCAGTGATTTTGCCTTGTTTCTCTAACACTTCTTAATAGATAAATGAAAGTGGTCAAAGTACCCAAATCATAAGTCCGAATTCGTAAGTCCTTTTAACATTGACAACTCGCACTGGAGTCAGTGGGACGTCAGTGGGACGTCACTGCGACGCCATGTGCCTGCTGGGAAGGTAAATGTGATTAGATCAAATCTTGTTTCTATGCTATGTTGTAGATGCGCTAAAATGTATTTGGCAATCTGAATAAAGAATTGAATTGAATTGAATTGACAATTCCGGAATATTTAGGATACACAGGTATGGACCCCGAAATTGAGGTGTGATCAGGTGCTCGCGAGTAGTAAGCATCACCTGCCTATTATAATACACCCGCCATATCTATGTGTCAGTAGAAAAAGTCAGTGAAAAAGAAAGTCCGGTATTTGAAAGCTTATCTAAGCTTCGGCTGAGGCCATCAAATCGGAAATTAGTTTAGAAACGGCCACATTGTAGGGATCAGCGAGTTCATGGTGTCTCTCATAAAACTTTTAACTGTCGATACAAGCTTTACTTTCTGATAACACTGTGTCAGCAGTTTACGGGTGAGCAGCCTTCTCTTTCAACAAAGTCATGATATTTAAAACAGGCTCTAGCATAGCGGACTAGCCGAGAAACTTTATCTCATGCAGGTGCTGAAGGGATATTACTACTCAAAAATGAAAAGTTAACGATGGGAAAATTGAAGTCGTCCCTCTTGTCATAAAGCCTAGTAAAAAGCTTTCCATTGTCAATACAGAGATAACAACCTAAGTATGAGGCAGATGAACTGGACTCCGTGGTGTCTTTAATTTCAAGTTCACATGGATAGATGTGGTAAAAAAAACTCCGAAATCTTTGGAGTATTCAGAGACAGAACATCATCTATATACCTGTAGGTGAAGTTTAATTTCTGTGCCAGGTGTTTATTATCCTCTTTTAAGAGCCCTTGTATAAACTCCGTCTCATAACCATATCAAAACAAGTCGGCAAGTAAGGGGGGGGAGTTAGTGCCCACTGGAATGCCAACTGTCTGTTGAAAAATCTGACCGCAAAAAAAACCCCAGAGGACCAATGGTCCTGTAGCTCACCTGACACCTTCTGTCAACAGACACAATTTTTCATTTCGCTCATTTGTTACAAATTTGAAACCAGTAGCTTCAAAGGTGTGCATCTTTTAATTTTAAAATCTCAGTGACCATGAGCAAAGTTAAAAAAATGACCTTGACCTTTGATGACCTGGTCTTCATTTATTCATTTAGTTAACCATATTTTCCAATTATTATATATAGGCTTAAAATCAACATCAACTGTTTAAGTATTTTCCCACATAAAAGCATAACGTACCAAAGTTGACCTTGCCATAAATTAGGTCAGGGTCAATGCGCCGTCATGATTTGTACAAACTATGATGGGCCCCGAGTCCTCAATACTACATACCATGCCACGAGGTCATTGTGCCTTTGGTTCTGGAGAAGTAGATTTTTGAAGGAGTTTTACCATATATGTCGTAGACTTGAATGGTTTCTGAGAAATCAACTGCTTAAGCATTTTCCAATGCATCAAAATTGACCTTGCCATAAATTGGGTCACAGTCAATGCACAGTCCTGATTTATATATGATGGGCCAAACTTCCAAATGCTACATACCAAGTTTCAAGGTCATAGGCCTTTTAGTTCTGGAGAAGATTTTTGAAGGGGTTTTACCATATATGGACATGGCAGCCATCTTGGTCAGGTGACCCAGATCCTGGGAACCTACTTTCATTCCCCCATCCCCACTAAGACTCCATATGAAATTTGGCTTCATTCCGGGAAGTGGTTTCAGAGGAGAAAATGTTTGAAAATCTTGACAACAGATGGACGGCTGACAGGATGATCTTGACCTTTAGTGACAGTATCTTCATCTGGTCATTCAGTTAACCATATATCCAAAATCCACTGTTTAAGCATTTTCCCATATAAAAGCCTAACATACCAAAGTTGACAGTGTCATAAATTAGGTCAAGGTCAACGCACGGTCATCATTTGTATAAACTATGACGGGCCCAAGTGCCCAATGCTACGTACCAAGTTTCAAGATCATAGGCCTTCTGGTTCTGAAGGAGAAGATTTTTTAAAGGTTTTTACCATATATGGGCGTGGTGGCCATTTTGGTCATGTGACCCAGATTCTGGTAACAAACTTTCGTTCCCCCATCCCATTGAGACTCCATATGAAATTTGGCTTCAGTCAGCCCAGTGGTTTCTGAGGAGAAGATGTTTGAAAATCTTGAAGAAGGACGGGCTGACAGAATGACCTTGACCTTTAGTGACATAATATCTTCAGCTGTTCATTTAGTTGACCTTATATACCAAATATTGTACCTTAGACTTTAATTGTGTCTGAGAAATCCACTGTGTAGGCGTTTTCCCATATAAAAGCCTAAGGTACCGAAGTTGACCCTGTCATAAATTAGGTCAGGGTCACTGCACTGTCATCATTTGTATAAACTATGATGGGCCTGAATGCCCAATGCTACATACCAAGTTTCAAGGTCATAGGCCTTTTGGTTCTGGAAAAGAAGATTTTGAAGGGTTTTTACCAATTATGGGCATGGCGGCCATCTTGGTCATGTGACCCGGATACCCCGAACAAACTTTCATTCCTCCAACCTAGGTAGGCTCCATATGAAATTTGACTTGAATCAGCCCAGTGGTTTCAGAGGCGAAGATGTTTGAAAATCATGACGGCGGATGGGCTGAAATAATGACCTTGACCTTAAATGACATAATATCTTCAGCTGTTCATTTAGTTGACCATATATACCAAATATTGTACCTTAGACTTAAATAGTGTCTGAGAAATCCACTGTTTAAGCGTTTCCCCATATAAAGCCTAAAGGCCCTGTCACACTACAACGTTTCAGACAACGTATGCCAACGTATGAAAAAATTATACAATACGCTGGCATACGCTGGAGATAAATTAAAACATCAAACAGCAGCCGGTTTTGGAACGCACACATAGCGTACTGAAACGTATAAGTAACTTATTCACAACTTATCCCTAGCGTATACATAACTTATACAAGCGTATAACAGCGTATTCCCAGCGTATCTGTAGCGTTCTTGTCCTATGCCGAACGCATGCACAACGTTAGTCTAACTTACGCCGACCTTATGTATAGCGTGTTGGAGCGTGCTTCGACGATCAGAGGTAAATCGACGGCTCTCTACAACACTTTTTATTGTAGTGGACGTTGATCGATGGACATGCCTAAAGAACGAAAATTAGAGAACTTTGCAGGTGGTAGCTGACCACCTGCATGCCTACCGTCGCCCCAGTCATCACCCGACTGCCGTGCCTACGATGGTAGCCAACCTCCCTCTCGCGCAAACTCCAGTGCCTCTTTAGTGGTATCCGTGGCGGCATCTGTAGCAGCTGTGGTGGCATCTGAAGTATTAACCCCCTCTCAAGCCCCAAAACGACAAGCAGAAGCGGTCCAAGAAGATTCCTTATTTAAAAGTGATGAATTGCTGACTGTATCCAATATATATAGCTGAAGCCCAGGTCGCTGGCGGATATGTTACCTAAATACGCTCAGTGCGTTCGTGATACGTTGAATAAGTTCTAAGGTCGTCAGGCATAGGTCGGATACGTTCTGGATACGTTCGGTATAAGTTACAGGTAAGTTACCTATAAGTTAGAAATAAGTTACGCGTACGCTCCACAATGGACCTGCTGGTTGCCGACGTATGTCAACGTATGATTAACTTACAAGTTACGTGCATGAACGTACGCATAACTTACCTGTTGCGTACACCAAACTTATGACTAACTTATAAACAATACGTCGGCGTACGCTGAAAATTTTATGCATGCACAAAATTTTGGGCCGCATTCGACGTACAACAACTTATACCAACGTATTTGAGCGTACTCGTAACTTGTTCATAACGTATCCCCAACTTATTGAACGTACATCAGCGTGTTTACTAAATTTCTCATACGTCGGCATACGATGATGCTATACGTCACTGTGTGACAGCCACATAAGGTACCAGAGCTGACCGTGTCATAAATTAGGTCAAGGTCACCGCACTGTCATCATTTGTATAAACTATGATGGGCCCGAATGCCCGATGCTTCATACTAAGTTTCAAGGTCATAGGCCTTTTGGTTCTGGAAAAGAAGATTTTTTAAGGGTGTTTACCATATATGGGCATGGCGGTCATCTTGGTCATGTGACCCGGATACCCCCAAAATTTGGACGCCAGCTATGACACTGACTTTTTCAAGATTTGTTCAGATTGGCCAGGGCAGAAAATACATACCACTTTCCCACATGTTTCAGGATTGGTTGTCACGTCATGGTCAGTGGGTGGAGAAAATCGAGTCCTTTAGACACTCTGGTTCTGGTTCAAGATTATGGAGACACCACTGCTTGACTTTATGTCATGCAGTTGCATAAAAAGTTCTTTCCCTGTATCGTATGTCCATCTGGTAGTTCAAAATCTTCTTCTGTACAACCACTGAGCCGATTGAAACCATACTTTATATGGAGCCTCATTGGATCGGGGGCATTAAAGTTTGTTAAGATGGTCTTGGCCACTTATTTACCAAGTGGCTGCAATGCCTGTATATGGAAAAATTCTTCTAAAAAATCTTCTTCTCCAGAATCAAATGACTAATGACCTTGTGGCTTGGTATGTAGCTTTAATGACTCGAGCATATCATAGTTTATGCAAAATGATGACTGTGCGTTGACCTTGACCCAATTAATGGCAAGGTCAGCTTTTGTTCATTATGCTTTTATTATCGCTAAATGCTTAAACAGTGGATTTCTCAGAAACTATTAAAGTCTAAGGTGTAATATTTGGTGTATATTGTTAACTAAATGAGAAAACTAAGACATTATGTTGTTTGAGGTCAAGGTTATTCTTTGATCTTTGTTCAAGGTCACCAAGATTCTGTCGCTCATTAACGTTTCTAAAACATATATTTCAAACACCTCTTTTTATGAGGTTACTCGGCCTATTAAAAGTAAAAAGTATGCAAAGACCAGGAACTGAAACAATCAAAATCCAAATCCAGCCCTCAAACCATAGTTGGAAACAACTAAGATTACAAATAATCAAGATACAGAGAACATATGGCCAACCAAGTGAGCAGCTTGTTCCCAAAAGGTGGCCACTCAGCAACCCAAACCGAACCAAAAATAATAATAACATACATAAGGTAAAACATCACAGAAACTCTGACACCAAAAACAGGCAACAAAGAACCACAACAGAACTACCGCCTTGGAACGGTCAGCCTTATTTCATTTGGAGCTTCACTGGTTCTGGGGAACCAAAGTTTGTTCAGATAATCTTGGTGACATAACCAAGGTGGCTGCTATGCCCATATATGGTAAAACCATTTTAAAAATCACCGAAGGGCCAATGACCTTGAAACTTTGTATATATTATTTGGGACTATATAGGGCCCTACAAAGTTTATTCAAATGATGACCGTGCGTTGACCCTGACCCAAGTTATGGCAAAATCAACTTTGGAACGTTATGCTATCATATCGGAAAAAGTTTAAACAGTGGATTACTCAGGAACTATTTAGTCCAAGACATAGTATACTGAACCAAAAGAGAAACTTTACACTTGGGTTTTAACGGTATTATGGGACAGCTGTCTATTTGACACAATAAAATGGTTTGTTTTTATGAAGTTTAAGCATCCTTCTTTAAAATGAATCCTCCAAAAAATCGATCTATAGTGGCCCTCGTAAAGTTTCGGTTTCAATACAGTTGGAGTCCAAATAAAGAATCACAGATTTCACAACAGAGTATGCCTGTTGCTCACGGTTTCCCTATTGCTTTATCTCTGAACAATAACTGCAAGTTTGTACAGACAAGTATCAGAACTTCATACAGAAAACAAATTCTGACAGCATTTTTCAACATTTATAAAAACTTACAACTGATTTTAGGTGCCATTTTATGCACTGTTCAGTTTAACATTATATTTCCCATAGAGAGTGTAGCACTGGGGACTCGAGTTCTACAATCTTCTTTTTACAAATGATGACCTTGCATTGTCATTTACCTAATGTATGGCCAGGTCAACTTTGGTTCCTTGTGCTTTTATATAGGAAAATGCTTAAACAGTGGGATTTCATGGAAAGTTTTTAAACCTAGACATGATCATTGTAAAATATGATTAACTAAATGAATACATGAAGACATAAGCCCAGCAAAGATCATGGTCATTCCGTGAACTTTGCTCACGGTCACTGAGATTTTAAAATTAAAATTTCACTCCTCTAAAGCCACTGTTTTAGAATTTGTAAGAAATAAGGGAAATGACAAATTGTGTCTGTGGACAGTAAGTTCTCGGGTGGGCTACAGAGCCATTGATCCTCTGGTTTAGATAAGTTTGGCTCGTTGCAACTTTCAGATTTTTGCTGTATCAGGTATCCTGTTCCTGATGCCCTTGCCCATGGGGTTATAGGCGGACAATACCTAGTACAACTATTACATATTTCGTACAGGTTTTCTTTTTCGCAAAGTGGCTGAGTCTATTAATTTTCTCGTTTCAGGAAACTTCCTTTTGTCTGTGACTATATACCATTTGGAAAAGAAGGAGGACTTACAACAATCATGTTCGGTTGGGTGTTAAGACTGGGCCTTTTGCGTTTGTGTACTGCCATTTTCCTACTTGTCATTCTTCCTACCTGTAGTGGCACCAACCACAGTGTATATTTGTTGGCAATATTAACCAGTTGTGCTGTAGTAGGTTTCGTGTGTTTGGACCGTTTGGCAAATTGTATGCATATCAAACAGACAAATGACTATGGATATGTTTTGTGGTATTGTAGTTTAATTTGTATGTCCCTATTTAGGTTGTCTAGCGAGGCTTCTGCTCTTTCCTCTAACAATGCGGAAATTATGACTTTTGTGAACATGAAAACCATGTATACATGTATTTACGGTGAAATATATTGTTTTTTAAAACTGATATATTACATGGCAAGGTACGTTCGCCAAAGGTTTGGATTAATACGGTCGTTTTTTTACGCTATATATCTACATATCAATGCACTTCTATTGATATATGGACTGTGTGTTGCGTTTGCTCGCATCAGTTTACAATTGCAAAATGGGGTGTTAAAAGAGAGTAATTTTTTCCATGAGAGTGTATCCGTGTCAGATATTTTGGACGGCCGTCCATATATACAAGAAAATGGCTTCAATTCAAACAATGTGATAGATGAATTTTCGCCAGACAGATTGGGTGCGTACCATCAGGATTATGTAAGGTACTTGGGAGAAGATATTCAGATAGAATGTAGTGTGTATGTTTCTAAAGATATATCTTTGAAAATGATGGACGTATACTTGGTAAGAAACGGTAAACGATTTAAACACAGATCTGATCGCATAAAAGAGCAGTTAGAACTCGAAGATTTAAATTATAGTATATTGGTTAAAATGAAATTGACAATAAGATTTTTAGAACAAGATGACTTTGGGTTGTATCAGTGCGTTTATGAGGATACGAATGTTTTCTTCGTGGAGCACCAATCAAGTACAAACTGTATGTACATCTCCATGGAACAAAAAATAAAATGGAACATCGGTGACTTCTTAATTTTGAGAGCTAAAGCCACACTAGAAACTGTTGAGTTTCCAGTAGGTATTACAGTAAGCATGAAACACTACTTTTATATTACTGAGGCCCCAGTAGATGAAATATCTTTCGAATACAGAATAAATGGTCATGATATTCATGATATATGTTTGCCTGATATGATGTCGTGTACACTATCAGCTATTCTGTATGCACTGTGGACATTTGGGGGATATTTTCGAGAGAAGTTTTCAGTTTCTGAATTTAAATTTGCGAGCATCACAGTTGCTGCACTTCGAGCTCATATGTGCGTTTGCGGAAGATTTTATGGGGAACACTCTTTAGTAATGCATATACCTTACTTCAATGTTACTACTGGAAAGGAAGAAATAGTTGAAATTCTGCATGAAAAAAAGATAAATGTTCAACCAATATCTTGGTGGAGGAACGCTTCTACGCCGTTCGAGAATTTCATGATGCAGCCAGATCATGAAAACAGCAGTGTTACGAAATGGATCTAATCGTTCACTATGTCGTCGAGATTATTTTAATCCTTTCAATCAGTAAGGCTACAGTTTTTAGGGTAACTGTGGTAATAAAACATTTACGGAAATTGTGACTATGTTATGCATGGGTTGTTTGTGAATACCTCTCGTGGACAGCATATTGCATGATTTTAAGGTGAATACCTGCACGAGTCTTTTGATTGTGGAAAGCGCTTTGCATGATTTTAATGTGAGACGCATAGTATTTATACGCCTATCTTTTAATGAAAAGTTAGACGTGGCTGTTTAATTCTTGATGGATGTTATATTGTTGTGTGCCCAGATTCTGTGTTAAGACCTAGAAGGGCACATCAAGTCCGGCAGTCAGCTGTTAGGGCTTAGAGCCACGTCTCACCTGGAGATGCGATATACGTCTCCAGGTTAATACCAACCCGGGTAGAGGCAGTTACAACGCCGTTTGTGCAAGGTTCCCAAGCAGAGGCGGGAAGCACAAAATGTAGGCGGGAGTGGTTAGCACAGTTTTGCCAGATTCTGTGATAAGATCTGAAGGTCACATCAAGTGTGGGACAGTGTTCGTCCACTAAGGTGTTTTAATATATATAGACTGGTCCCTGGTACAATCCAGGGAGCGACCAGTATATAATCGTGCACGTGTTTATATGAGTTGGTGTTCCTCATGATATATGGACTGGCCCATGACATGATCCAGGGAACGACGAATTGAAGTCTACCAACATAAGGCCTTGTTTTTTTGTATGAGCTCAAACTAACGTTTTTTGTCCTTTGTGTTTTCCTTTAGTTCATGGCGCTGAGCCGAGTACGGTGTTGACGTCAGACGGTAATCTATTTGCGTATTGTACGCAAATCGATTACAGATTTGAAACAAACACCTTACTTGGGCCAGCGACATGAACTGATATGTGTTGTATATTATTGTAATTGTGACAGTTGTAAATTGTATTGTTGTATATAAAATTTACATTATATATAAACTTAAAAAAAATTCTAACGTTGTTAGAGTTTCCTTGTTAGTGCATTACACTAGTAGATAACCCTTTAACCGGAAGTCACCCTCCGCCGTCCTGGCGACGCATAAGGCTCTACACCCGTGTCGACCGAGTGTAAAACCTTCTGCGTAACATGGTGTCAAGAAGTAACGGGATTTGACTTCTGGTTAATATCTGCCAGTGTAAGACATTGACAATATATACAGAATCTAGGCACAATTTTGTCAGACATTTTTTTTTATTATTATTGACTTTCTGATTGTTCTTTTCTAAGGTAACGTAAGGCTGTGAATTTTAGGGGAGCAATTTTGCCACTAAATTCTTAGTAAATGTAACCTACACTCAATTAAGGTCAACTATCCTTATTCCCTACGTGATGAAGTGCGATAGCCCATGCATTATTTTGTGATAAAATGTAACAGGTTGCATATCTGAGTGGGGAAACTGAGGTATATAGACCTGAATTGTCTTGGCACGGATGATACATATTTAGTTTTAAGGTCCGTTTGAGTACCTTGGCACTGCTGTTGCATGACAATCTGTTAGTTCATTAATTCAAACGTTTGTACGTGGTGTCGTAACCGTTACTGAGGTCCATTTTATGTCCTGATTTAGTAACGTAGGTCACTCGTAACGTTATATAATATCGTTACAATGAATTAAACCTAATAGCGGAATCTTAAGTTTGATTTACCGTTGGTATCTTATATGGTTTTGTAAGGTAGGACGTACAGTTGTCGTGTCAGTGTTAATACGTTGCGTTACATACGTTACGTTTGTATATCCGATACGCTAGATCAAGTTGGGCGTAATTGTATGTGGGTTATTTACGTCATCTAATTACGTCATCTAATAGTGAAAAGTAATTCTCGGCAAAGTCAACGTCAGTTTATGACGTCATTTCCGGTCTGTTATGAACGTAACTTTAATGGCTACGTCCAGATCGCGAGTATACTAATTAATCAACGTTTTAGTTGGATTAGTTCGTTATTATTATTGTTAACGTTTTAGTTAACGTGTGTGACTATAAGTGAACATCGGTTTCAGTTAAGTTAACGTGAGCATTACGTTAAGCGTCATGGATCAGTTAGTTAAGACGGGAAGGGAGTTAGGTTATGAAGGGCAGGCATTGCAGGAATTTGTAAAGCAACAGCAAGAGACTGAAAGGGCAGAAAGGCACGCGGTAAGGGAACTTGATAAAGAGAAGATCGCGGCGGAGAAAGAGAAGATCGCGGCGGAGAAAGAAAAGCTTGCGCAGGCCGATAAAGACCGGGAAATTGAGTTAGCTAGGATCGCGCAGGCCGAAAAAGATAGGGAAATTGAATTGGCTAGGATCGCGACGGAAGAAGCTAAGATTGCGGCAGATAGGGAAATCGAGATGGCGCGGATTGAAAGTATAGAGCGGCAAGCCGAGAAAGATAGGGAAGCTAGGTTGTATCAAGTCGAAAGCGATAAGGAAGCAAAGTTGTCGAGCGAAGTTGAGTTAGAAAAGTTGAAGTATAGTTTTGAATTGCAGCAACGCGAGTTGAAGAATCAGATAGATTTGCAGAAGGTAACGTTTAGAGTTGAATTAGAAAAACAGAAGGCTGAAAAGCTAGCGCATGCGCGAGATCCCAAGTTACCGTATTTTGATGAAAGTAAGGACAAAATGGATAGTTACTTATCAAGGTTTGAGAAATACGCGACGGCGAATAAATGGGATAAAAACGTTTGGGCTGCATATTTAAGCGCATTACTTAAAGGTCGCGCGCTTGATGTCTATGATAGATTGTCTGTAGATGATGCAGCAGATTATGACAAGTTGAAAGATGCGTTGTTAAAGAATTTTGATATGACTGAACGCGGATTTAGGAAGAAATTTCGCTATGATAGGCCTGAAAAGTCCGAAACGTTTATTCAGTTTAGTAGTAGACTTAGGTCGTATCTTAATAAATGGTTAAAAATGGCGAAAGTAGACCAGTCTTACGAAGCTGTTTGCGATTTTTTCGCTAGAGATCAGTTTTTAGAATCCTGTAGTAAAGAACTATATGTTCATTTGAAACCGAAAACATTCACGAATCTAGGTGAGATGGCTAGGGAAGCAGATCTATTTGCAGAAGCACGTGGCGGTGTCTACGCTTGTGTTAATAAGGGGCAGCGTGATAGTAAGGGCGTAACTCAGAGTAGATCTGATAATAAGCCGAGTGCGAAGCCAGAGATAAAATGTAGTATTTGTGGTAAGGGACATTTAACATATAAATGTTTTAAGAATCCCGATAGGAAGCAAGCATATAGTGCGGAGGTAGGTGCAAGTGCAAGCGGGTATAGCGGAAGTAAGGGGAGTAGTTATGCACCGAAAGATGAGACACAAAGATCACAGAGTAAGAGCGATACTGTACAGACGAAGGGTAGTAATTCAGATCGTGGCCGTGGTCGGGGTTATTCCCGCGGACGTGGTCGGGGTGGCGGACATCAAATGAGCTTTTGTAAAACTACAATGAATAGGTCTCATGAAATTGAAGGTCTCTATAAGAGTAAGGAAGAAAGTCCACTAATCAATGATAACGTGGATAGGGAAGGTGTCTGTTACTTTTTAAGGTCGCGATTACCAACAGCGCAGGGTACGGTTAATGGTAAGACTGTTGTAGTTTTAAGGGACACAGGTTGTACTGGGTGTGTCGTTCGTAGAAACTTGGTTTCTAATGATCAGTTACTTGGTAGAGAATCTGATGTAACTTTGATTGATGAATCTACCCAAAGGTATCCCTTAGCAATGGTTGACATAGATTGTCCATTTTTCACAGGAAAAACTGAGGCATTGTGCATGGAAGATACATTGTATGACCTGGTTATTGGAAATATTGACGGGTCAAAACTTCCCGATATGTCCCATTTTGCAATGGCGGCAGTGACTAGGTCACAAGCTAAGCAAGGTGAAGAGGTCTATAGGAAACTTAAAGTTCCTGATCAAATTATTGCTAGTGATAAGGAGGCATTGAAGCAGGCCCAAGTTGTTGACCCTAAATTGAATGGCATAAGGCAAAGAGTGGAATCTGGGAATGTGACGATTAGTCGTGGATTGAACCGGGGTGAAACTAAGTTTATTCGAAAGAGAGATTTATTGTATAGGCAGTTTACTAAGGGAAACAAGGTCACTTTGCAACTTATTATCCCTGAAGGTTTTCGTGAAAAGGTGTTAAGATTGGCGCACGAAACCTTGATGTCAGGTCATTTGGGCATAAAGAAAACTATGGATAGAGTGTTAACTGAGTTCTTTTGGCCTGGAATTTGTGGTGATGTGGCAAGGTTTTGTAAATCTTGTGACATATGTCAAAGGACTATTCAAAAAGGTCGTGTCACTAAGGTTCCTTTAGGAAAGTTGCCACAGATTGACACACCATTTAAACGAGTCGCTGTTGATATAGTTGGACCGATAGAACCTCGTTCTGACAGGAAATCCCGCTATATTTTAACAATGATAGACTATGCGACGAGATATCCCGAGGCGGTAGCGTTACCCGGCATTGAAACGGAACGCGTAGCCGAAGCGTTAGTTGAGATGTTTAGTAGAGTTGGCATACCTGATGAAATGTTAACAGATTGCGGAAGTCAGTTTACTGCTGAAGTTATGAAAGAAGTAAGCAGGCTGTTATCACTCCAGCAGTTAACCACGACGCCGTATCATCCTATCTGCAACGGTCTCGTAGAGCGTTTTCACGCGACGTTGAAGCAAATGCTACGTAGGATGTGCGCAGAACGTCCAAAAGACTGGGATAAATATCTCCCAGCACTACTGTTTGCAATAAGGGAGGTTCCGCAAGAGTCATTAGGGTTTTCTCCGTTCGAATTGTTATACGGACGTAACGTTAAGGGCCCTATGGCAATATTACGTGAATTATGGTCTGAAGAGGTACAGGATGAGCAGGTTCTGTCTACGTACCAGTACGTAATTGAGTTGAGAGAACGGTTAGAGCAGACGTGTAAGTTAGCACATGATAATTTACGGAAAGTACAAGTAAAGCAAAAGGCTTATTATGACAAACGCGCTAGGTCGCGTAAATTTAACGTGGGAGATAAAGTACTGTTATTACTGCCAACTGACAGTAATAAACTGTTATTGCAGTGGAAGGGTCCATATGAAGTAGTAGAGGTGGTGAATAGAATGGACTATAAAATCGACGTCAATGGTGTCGTGAGTACATATCATGCTAATATGTTGAAACAGTATGTCGAACGTCGTACTGTGCCGTCACATTGTTTATTGTCGACTGAGACTACGGAGTCGGTTGATGACGATGGTAGTGATGAATTTTCTCTTGATGATTGTGCTTTTCCGACAGCTAAAGAGCCGGAAACTTATAACGACGTCAGTATTTCAGATACGTTAACGTCAGAACAACGTATGGAGGTTGAAGCGTTGATTAAACAGTACCCGGATGTACTATCAAGTTTACCCGGTCGAACTGATCAAATACAGCACGATATCAAACTACTCACGTCAGAACCCATACGGACGAAGGGTTATTCTATCCCGTATAAGACGCGTAACGTCATGGAGACGGAGATACAGGATATGTTGGATTTAGGGGTAATCGAGCCGTCGATTTCACCGTATTCATCTCCTGTTGTCCTAGTTCCGAAGAAAGACGGATCAGTTAGATTCTGTATCGACTTCCGGAAGCTTAACAAAGTGACGGAATTCGATGCAGAACCTATGCCAAATATGGAGGAGGTTATCAATAAAATGTCGGGACATAAATTCTTTACAAAGATGGACCTGAGTAAGGGTTATTGGCAAGTCAGTCTTACTGAAAGGTCTAAACCTTTGACGGCATTTGAAACGCCTAAGGGTTTATTCCAGTTTAAAACTATGCCCTTCGGTTTGGTCAATTCGGGAGCCTCTTTTTGTAGGTTAATGAGAATCATATTGTCCAATCTCCCAAATGTTGACAGCTTTGTTGATGACATGTGGATATTCACTGAGACATGGAAGGATCATGTGACGTCATTACGTCAAGTGTTAGATCGGCTCAGGTCGGCCAAATTGACGGCAAAACCATCTAAATGCATGATCGGATATGGCAGTATCGAGTGCCTTGGTCACAATATCGTCGGACAGACGGTACGACCGCAAGAGGACAAGATACAGGCTATCAGAGATGCTCCTCGTCCATCTACGAAAAGGCAAATTAAATCTTTTCTGGGATTAGCTGGGTTTTACCGTCGTTTTATCCCAAATTTCTCATCCATAGCTTCTCCTCTGACTGATTTAACTAAACGGGATAGACCTAATTCTATCAAAGATTGGCAAGATCAGCATGAAAGGGCATTTCAAACCCTGAAGAGTAGGCTCACGTCTAGTCCTATTCTTCGCTTACCTGTTTTTCAAGAAGGTAACCCGTTTGTTCTTCGAACAGACGCTTCAGACGTTGGTCTTGGAGCTATTTTGCTTCAGGAGTTCGAAGGTGAAGGTCGTTTGCCGATTGCTTATGCTAGCAAGAAATTGTTACCTCGGGAAAAGAACTACTCTGTAATTGAGAAGGAATGTTTGGGTATTATCTGGGGTGTTGAGAAATTTCGTAAGTACCTGTATGGGGCGGAGTTCCTACTTGAAACTGACCACAAACCTTTGTCTTATATGCAGATAGCTAAGGTGCTCAATCCCCGAATCATGCGTTGGGCCATGAAATTACAGCCGTACAGATTCAGGATCGTTGCTATCCGCGGCCAAGATAATTTGGGGGCGGACTACCTTAGTAGATAGTTTGGCCACGTTATGCATCGCACCGTTGTTGTGTATATAGCTAGTTTTCCAGTTTTGACATAGCCTACGATTCGATCGCATTTCGTACTATTTCAGAAAAGAAACATTGTTATGTTTTTTTCTCCCTAAGGGGAAACCTATGTTACGAAATGGATCTAATCGTTCACTATGTCGTCGAGATTATTTTAATCCTTTCAATCAGTAAGGCTACAGTTTTTAGGGTAACTGTGGTAATAAAACATTTACGGAAATTGTGACTATGTTATGCATGGGTTGTTTGTGAATACCTCTCGTGGACAGCATATTGCATGATTTTAAGGTGAATACCTGCACGAGTCTTTTGATTGTGGAAAGCGCTTTGCATGATTTTAATGTGAGACGCATAGTATTTATACGCCTATCTTTTAATGAAAAGTTAGACGTGGCTGTTTAATTCTTGATGGATGTTATATTGTTGTGTGCCCAGATTCTGTGTTAAGACCTAGAAGGGCACATCAAGTCCGGCAGTCAGCTGTTAGGGCTTAGAGCCACGTCTCACCTGGAGATGCGATATACGTCTCCAGGTTAATACCAACCCGGGTAGAGGCAGTTACAACGCCGTTTGTGCAAGGTTCCCAAGCAGAGGCGGGAAGCACAAAATGTAGGCGGGAGTGGTTAGCACAGTTTTGCCAGATTCTGTGATAAGATCTGAAGGTCACATCAAGTGTGGGACAGTGTTCGTCCACTAAGGTGTTTTAATATATATAGACTGGTCCCTGGTACAATCCAGGGAGCGACCAGTATATAATCGTGCACGTGTTTATATGAGTTGGTGTTCCTCATGATATATGGACTGGCCCATGACATGATCCAGGGAACGACGAATTGAAGTCTACCAACATAAGGCCTTGTTTTTTTGTATGAGCTCAAACTAACGTTTTTTGTCCTTTGTGTTTTCCTTTAGTTCATGGCGCTGAGCCGAGTACGGTGTTGACGTCAGACGGTAATCTATTTGCGTATTGTACGCAAATCGATTACAGATTTGAAACAAACACCTTACTTGGGCCAGCGACATGAACTGATATGTGTTGTATATTATTGTAATTGTGACAGTTGTAAATTGTATTGTTGTATATAAAATTTACATTATATATAAACTTAAAAAAAATTCTAACGTTGTTAGAGTTTCCTTGTTAGTGCATTACACTAGTAGATAACCCTTTAACCGGAAGTCACCCTCCGCCGTCCTGGCGACGCATAAGGCTCTACACCCGTGTCGACCGAGTGTAAAACCTTCTGCGTAACAAGCAGAATGAAATCTTATGTGATAGAATTAATTTGCTCAAATCAAGAATTCGAACATCTGGTTTTGAATATTACTTCATATCTCATTGCCGTTGTAATAATCTGGATTCTATTCCGATTTTTTTCATATCCAATGAAGCTTTATTGCAAACTAACAGTAATGCCTGTTAAAAATTACATTTTCTTTGGCCATTTCTTTCCACGACAGGTACATCATAAAATGATCGCTGGAATAGAAGATTCCTACCAAATACAGTACCATATATATTTTTCACACAGTATGGAAGACTATGAATGGTGCAAAAATATTGTTTCATATCTGGAAGACGATTGTGGATTTAAGGTGTGTTTTCCAGAGAGAGATTTAGTACAAGAGGCTGGCAAGACTAAACTTTCTATGTACTCCAGTGCCACACAAGCATGTGCCAAATTTCTTGTCGTTCTGTCGCAAAGTTATTTAGATGACCCAGACTGCAACTATCTTCAGCTAGCAACATGTATCCTTCCTTTGATAAATGAATCAGATGGGAACGGAAGGAACGTTATATTTATAAAACGAACAGGTGGAATAACTATTCCACTTCAGCTTAAGTGGAACACAGGGATTCGTACTGTCGACTGGACTACCAAAGGTTCCGAAGATGAAAAGAAAATACAATTAAAACGGTATTTGGCTAGCTATTAATGATATTTTTTGTAGTTTTGAACCTTTTAGTAGTTTCAAACAATTTTGATGAAACTACTTCAGAGGAAAATAAACTGCATATTATTAACAAAGTTTAAACTCTGACCGAATGCAAATTGTATTAGGTTCCCAGGTCAACAGAAGTTGGGAAGGAGGCATTAATGAACATTTTTAAGAAGGAAATGATTAAATGAAATTATGCATCCTACTACAACAACACATGGGAAACGAATGGAAACGACACAGCACGGCACATAATGTAAGACAATGTGTGCGTAAATCTAAGTGAGCAGTTGTTCCTCAGATCAATTATCGATGAATAAGGCTAACCAATATCGAAGACGTCCGAGAAACTGACTCAGTTGACACTGGACAAGGATAAACTGACCGGAAAGTTTATAGTGGGCACGTTGGGCATAATTACTTTGGTAACCCGACCAACACCCTAGCATTCCTCGGGCTACTTCAAGATATGTATGTATGCATATCTTCGAGAGGCCCTAGGAATGCCTGGATATTGTTCGGAGCACACATATCTTCGAGTGGCTCGAGAAATACCTGTGTATTGCTGTGGTTTACCACGTCGGCATAATGGGTAAACCTGGGTCTGAGGTTATAAAACTTGAGTATAATCTCAAACTCAAAATAAAGCACACTGATTGGGTGCTTCTCGGAAGCAGCCAATCTGTGTGCTTGATTTAGAGTTTGAGAATGTACTCAAGTTTTATAACCTCCGGGCCTGCGCAATACTCATGTATTTATTAGACCACTAGAAGATATGTGTATGTGTACGTATCTTCGAGTGACCAGGACTGCCTGAGTATTACTCGCGTTTACCCAAGTAACTCTGCCGCACGTGCCTATCTATATACCAAACATAAAAAAAAAGAAACGCACACAGTAATATTTTGGTATTTCCGTGGAAATTAAAAATAATTAAAAAAAAAATACTCATATAGTGTTAGAGGTAGACAATCGGACAATCGGACAGTTCAATCCGAGAATTTAATTTAATTGTGTCAATTCAGTACTTTGTGACCCATTTCTGAACAAGGAAGGGGTCAGTTTTCAATGTCACAAATTTCAATAAGAGGCTATTGTCAGCGATTTCATTAATGCGTGTTTTCATCCATCCGGAAGGTACAAATACTCGTTTAAGCCATGATAAAGTTTGAGCAAGATTAGATCAGAAATACGGATTTTTAGACATTTTCTAATCATGCTATAAAAGGTAAATTAAACAGAAAAATCTTACGGTCTGCGTTTCTTTTTTTTTTTGTTTGGTATATATTTTGATTGTGTCAATTCGCACGCTTCAGAAATTATACATTGAATAACATAGGTGTAAGAGTGTCACTCCAAATAACTTTAAAACTATTGTCAGTTACATTTCAAGTGTTTTAAAGTATTGTCTGATTTATCGTTTTTTCTTATAATTTACAATATATGCCTTGTTTTTATTGTCGTGGTCTGAAGACGCTCCGTCAGTAAGATCATCAGGTTAAAATGTTAAGGTATTCTAAGGACAGTTATATGCCAAAGCTTTTTATTATGTTAAGTTTTGTATGTTATAAATATTTCTAATGTTTGTATTAACTTGTTTGTCATGTTAGCATTGCTGTTCCATTATCTACAATAGTTGCACCACTTTGCATTCTAGTTTCATTATGTTTGTGCGTTTGCATGTTGTTGTTGTTGCTGTGTGTGTGTGTGTGTGTGTGTTTGTGTGTGTGTGTGTGTGTGTGTGTGTGTGTGTGTGTGTGTTTCTGGACACATGAACATGTGCGGAAGAAAATAGTGGGTCTGCATGCGTAGAGTTGTAAAGAGTTAACATAAACTCCAGAAAAAAGGTTCTGCTTAAACCGGTGCTGGGGTGGGGGGGGATGTAGCCGGTATCACACACTTCATTACTGGTCTGAAGGTAATTTTATCGAAGGTAACTTGTTATATTTTTTCTTTTCGGCTAAAACCATAGCTTTTTGGATGCTCGATAAAAAAATTATTGTTACAGTTTCAACGAGTATCCACAATAATGTTTTGAGCGGAAATATGTAATTATTGTGTACACCTGCAGCCCCCTTGTTTCTCTATTTAAATCGTTGGGGGAAAAAAAACGATGGGCATTTATTGTACTGACATGTTAAGTTGTCCCATTGCCAAATATTATTTAGGCGACCAATGTAGTGTGAAAGGGTAATGATCAGGAACTGATACAGTCAAATACCACATCCCAGACATGCATGACAATAAAGTAAAAGTAGGAAACACTTAAATGAGGCAAAACACAAGCAGTAAGACAGCACAAGCGGATAGAAGAATGAACATCTCTTTCCCAGGTTTAACTAAACATAAACACAACGGGCACAAAAATCTGCACATGCCATCTATCTAATCACTACACAGTTCCGAGCCACATCCAGAATGTCACACAAAATCACATGATATCGTATACCTGGCCAATGCAACGACAACTTAGCACGTGACATAGTCTCACAAACAAATCCCACGTGGTCAATACCAACATAAGTCCGTGATTTTACCTTTCAGTTTATGATGGGATGTATACCTGTTTAAAGAAAACAAACTGACACCACTTTTAATAAATTTACCCTGCTTTGCAAGAACAGAACGCATCGGAAATGCATGATGTGCCAACTGCCATGTATAGGCCATGAGGAGGCTGATTCTTCGCCATAGATCGCCAACATTTAGCAGGCACTTGCATTTGTCATTTGTTTTTCCGCCATCTTTGTGTAAGCTTGTGAGACGTAGTAACAGTAACTAAGCAGGCGGAGCTTAGCAGCTATTCTCGGAACTGTGTCTTGTACTAAGTGTGGCAAACAGTACGTAGGCGAAACAAAACGTGCACTTAATGGGCGCATGAATGACCACCATTCTTGACTGGACGAAGCGAAGATTTCAGAGGTCACCTGTCGCCAAGAACTTCCATTTATATGACCACAACAATATATTAATGCATTGACTACTCTTTATTGAAAATTTAATGGAATTCGGTTTGCTTATTCTTGTATTAACTGATTGATTGATTGTTTTGGGTTTAACGGCCCTTTGAGACAGTATTTCAGTCTATATCGGGCCCCTCCCAGAGAGAGGGAGAAAAAAGAGAAAAGATAGACGAGAGAAAAAACGTCAAAACAAACCCCTCCCGCACCTACTGCAAGCACAGTAGGCCCTTGCCCTACAATGATCCAAATCAGTAGAACGCCCCGGCACTAGAAGCTATACACAGCACCATTGCACCACCTTACCACCCCTCTTGTATTAATGAAAGCATAAACGATTAAGGAGACAAAATCAGAAAGGACTTCTATGATTAAGGCGAGGACTTTCCCCATTAGACCGACACGAAAGGTCCGAATTTTCAAAAGTATAAATTGTGCATATTTTTCTTAGCAGAGCTTCCACAAATATGTAAACCGTATGAAATCAGATCATGTGTGATTCAGACCCAAAGACATGGGGAGATAATCCACGTTGACTCTACATACCCTACATTCTTCAAGATTTTCGCATACCTGATTTTTGAGGTAATGAAAATATCGAAATTAGTCATTCATTCCGTAATTTTTTGTCATAAATGCATGCTAAATACATGCATATCACAATATAAATCAATGATTTTCTTCTTGTTACGCCTGACTGGCATTTAAGCATGCAAAACCATAGTTATACTTCCGGTAAAAACGGCCAAAAGAGAACGCTTCACTATAACTAAAATTCAAGTACTTCCCCCCCCCCCCCCACGTGACCCAGCATTTCCTTCATGCAGCAGACTTATGCGTTGCAAGTATACGCAATATATATGAGTGGGAAGCTGGGTCACGGGGTGGGGGGGGGGGGGGGGCGATACTCAGTAAGCCAAAGAATAAGAATAGTCAACAGTAGCTCTGTGATCTTCAAGGATTATATTGTGTACCATGACCTTGAAATGAGGTCAAGGTCACATACATATGGTCAAAACTATCCAGTGTTGTCTGTTATGAAAGTAATGTAGGTAAAACACGTGTGAACAGTATACAATAAATCAATATTTCAACGATCAGTTTGAGGATAATTTACAATTACTCTTTACAATGACGTCAACGTCAACGTATGTTTAACGTACTTTACATAGACACAAACACTTGAAAATTCGTTTGTCATGCAAGTTACATGTCATAGTCATAAATGCAAAGCAAAAGTCTGTGATCCGTATAGCTTTTTAATCATGGGGAAAATTCACGCCTTAAGCATAGAAATCCTTGCATGCCGTGATTAGTAAAATCGCCTTCTAAGTCAGGAGTTTTCTCTCGCATCATATATGGTGTAAATAAAAGTATATGCACTTAGTACTGGTTATTGTGTGGTTAACCGCTTAGGAGGTCTAAGCCTGCCAAGGAATAGTGTGGTTAGGTTAACTGACCGTCCCGACATGACCATAGCTGTTTACCGTGGACGTTAAGCAACAAATCAATCAATCAATCAATGGTGTAAATAATGCTTCTAAAATCATTCCAGAAATTTTCCGCATAGATATCTCGTTACAATCTAGTTATGCCTCTTTATGCAAATGATGCAAAGTAAACAATTTTCGCGACAACTTGAGATACGACATCCGTTTGTGTATTTTGCTGTTAAAACAGCCAAACTCCAGTTCAAGTAAAATTAAAAGGTTGAGTTTGTAATCAAATGATCCGCGACACGACAAAACCAGCAAAGTGGTTGTGCGCGCAGCGCAGATTCAGATCAGCCTGGGCATCCGCCCAGTCTGATCAGAGTCTTCGCTGTGCGCATGAAGGAAGCTTAGACCCTTAGCTACCCATTTAGCGCTTACCGAAGAGCTTGACCAGACTAGGGGCTTCCAAGGCTGATCTGAGTCTGCACTGGGCGCACAGCCACTTTGTTGTTTTTCTCGTGTCGCGGCTCAAATTGAGTATTACAGTAATGTTTATGTAAATGCGTAATATGGGGCAAAGACAGTATGAAGTTTGGAATGCTTGACCCCTCCAGCAACTGGGCAAAATTTAGTAAAATTCATGCTGTATCTCTAATATCAACAGCAAAAATCTTTTTATCAGCCTTCAGTTTTCGAAAAACAAAGTGGAAGTGAGTGAAATATTGACAAATTTCAAACGCAGAGACTGTTATAAACAATTTTCACCAATAGCCTTATTTGTTATCATATCCAAAATACCATATTTTTCAAAAGAGAATTCAAAATGTATGAAAATCTTTAGAAAATATTTGCTTCTGAGTTCTGACTCACATTGTTAATGATTTATAGCATTTTCCTTTTAATAACATCATGCTGAACTCGGACGGTTGGCGCCTGACCTCCGTTCCGGGACGTCTTGGGTCGGGACCACCGTGGTTTAACTAGTAGGTATTCTTCTGAATGTATTCTCTGCTCTTGAAAGAACTCTTTAAGATTTTTTAATTTTACTTTACTGCAGCTTGTGTTGTGCCGTGTGGCGGCCGTAAAACATCTCCCCGTACATGATCCATAGTGCAGATATTATTTTATTTTCGTCCTTTGAGATCGGAGGATATATTTTGAGAAATCGGAAATTTTACATTGGTTGAGAGTCTTATTCTAGATCATCGTATTTTGTATTATTTGGACCCTTTATGGTACAAGTCAGTCTTAGAATCGACTGCGCTGTTAAAATTAAGAAATTTCAGTGTGGTTTTCTCTGGTTTCGTGACCAGATATTGTCAGGATTACTGATGTGGCTTAATTAGCCGAAAATACGTAGTCTGGCCCATGTTCCTTCTTCTGAATGTATTCTCTGCTCTAAAAGGAACTCTTTAAGATTTTAATTTTACTTTACTGCAGCTTGTGTTGTGCCGTGTGGCGGCCGTAAAACGTCTCCCCGTACATCATACATAGTGCAGATTTTATTTTATTTTCGTCCTTCTGAGATCAAAGGATATATTCTGAGAAATCTGAAATTTTACATTAGTTGAGAGTCTCATTCTTGATCATCGTCTTTTGTATTATTTGGACCCTTTGTGATACCAGCCAGTCTTTGAATCGACTGCACAACTGAAGTTAAGAAATTTCAGTGTGGTTTTCTCTGGTTTCATAACCAGATATTGTCAGGCCTAGGGTCACTGATCAGGCTTTATTAGCCGAAACTAAGTAGTCTGGCCCATGTTCGTTCTTCTGGATGTATTCTCTGCTCTTGGTTGAACTCTTAAAGATTTTAATTCATCTGCTCTAGAAGTTTAGTGTTGCTATTTCTGTGAATCCTTATATTTGTTTTATCTTAGTTTCAATTTTGATTACTATGTTCCTGAGATATTACAGTTATGACTTAGGAATCTTCCGCGCAAACCGAACAACTAAGTGCCTGATGAAGCAAAGCAGGACCAAGGACTCGACCGCAAACCGGTTAAGTCCTCCAGTAATTTCATTGCTCGTCGCCCCAAGCCGGGCTGCGTAGCGCAATCGGAGGTCCTGGGTTCGAAACCCGGTCTGGCCACATACTTTCGTTTCTCCTTCCGCTGTTTCAAGAAGGGCAGTTGTCAGTTACTGGCGAAAGCATGTGCACTTAGTACTGGTTAACCGCTTAGGAGGTCTAAGCCTGCCCAGGAATAGTGTGGTTAGGTTAACTGACCGTCCCGACATGACCATAGTTGTTTACCGTGGACGTTAAGCAACCAATAAATCAAATAAATCAAATCGTCGTCCCAAGGTTGCACTTATGTTTTGGTTCTTCTTCGTTCTTTCATGTGTTGTTTGTCGCTTTTGCTGATTTGATGTGTTTGTTATGTTGAGTCTAGCCCTGGCATTAAAGAAATGAAAAATAGGTAAAAATAAATGTTTAATGTTTTACGTATAATTCGTTCTTATTGTCAGGGTTGTTGCTTTTTGTAAGGTTGTGTGGGCGGTGGTAGTTTTTGTAGGGATGAACAACTAAGTATCTGATTAACCAAGCAGAACAAAGAGCTAGGGTTGGTCGACCACAAACCGGTTAAGCCCCCTAGTAATTTCATTACTGGCCGTCCCAAGGCGGCACTTCTGTTTTGGTTCTTGGTTGTTTTATATGTTGTGGGTTGCTATGCCTGTTATTGATGTATTGTTTGTAATGTTCAGGCTAGCCTGTTGACCACCTACAAGGAAAATGGCTGTTCACATGGCTGCCGCTAGAGTTGTCTTTGGTGGTGACTAATTTTGTGTTGCCTCTTTCCCACATGGTGTCTTATGTTGAATCTGGAATAGAATTGTGTCAGTTCCTGAGAATTTTACTCCTTACTTTTACTTACGCAGCGCAATCGCTTTAAAAATTAGATTTTGTACTCTTAGCTTTTGTGACTTTAGCCTTTTTGACAATTCTGACAAAAGGTATTTGGACAAGAAAGTGTGCCTTGCATAGGAAAATCTATGTACTATGTAAGTTTTTGACATAAGGGACAAGTCATTTATTATCAGGTGGGGGGTACATTTAGGAGGGGTCGAATTTTTTGGGGGGTGATGTACAGGGAGGGGGGGCGGAAATCGATAAGCCTCGGAGCAGGGCGGGTCATATCTTTTATTAGGCCTATTGGGGGTCGGAATTCTTCCATCAGTCTCCATTTTTAAAAATGTCTCAGTCGCCCCCCCCCAGACCCCCCCCACCCCCTCCCCCCACCCACCTTACTCCTAAAATTTTAGATTCTTTTCTTTCAAACTCAAAACTTAAAGACTTTTATGAAAATGACACGCAGCTTCATATCCAACAACAGATCTGATACATGACCAGTATAAAAGTGTCTATAAAATCATATCAAGTAGATTTTGTTCTCGATTAAATTTAATGCCTGCGTGTGTGATATCAGCTCTCCATGTGCCTTTTCATCAGTAAAACTACTGTGGCTTTTGAGGTGTTGCACCCCCAGACCCCGCTCCCCAGAGGCCCAATTAATATTATTAACAGATATAATTATTAAGCATTCTACAACAGATTTCTTGATGGAAATTAACGGCATAAAAGTGCAAGAAATGCAGACAAAATCGAACCAGACCATGATTAATAATCTGTTAGAATAAGAAAATGTTCTTTGTGTTTCATGCAGGTTTCGATTGAGGTCAGTCTGAGATAAAATAGGTTATATGGTGTGTGTGTGTGGCTGGGATTGGGGTATGGCGGGTATAAAAAAATTGTCAAATATCTTGGGGGGGGGGGGGGGGGGGGGGGGGAGTCGGAAAAATAATTCTGGTGAATCTGGGGGGGATCGGAAAATTTTTGGAGAACCATATGAAAATGTACTCATCGCCCCCAGCCCCAGCCACCCCGATAAGAAGCAGTTTCAATTTACATAAAATTGTTTATACTATTAGGGACGAGTCATTTATTATCAGCTGGGGGGAGGAGGGGGGGGGGGAGGGTACATTTTCATATGGTTCACCAAAATTTTTCCGACCCCCCCCCCCTACCCCTCCAAGTCTCACCAGAATAATTTTTTATGACCCCCCCCCACCCCCCACCCCCCCCCCCCCCCCCTATCCCCAGTGCACACACATACTATATTACCTATTTTATTTCAGATTGACTTCAATCAAAACCTGGCTGTATGAAACACAAAGAACACTTTCTTATTCTAACAGGTTAATTACATGTAATCATGGTCCGTTTAAACTTTGTCCGCATTTCTTGCACTTTTTTCTTCTGCTAATGGTCATCCAGAAATCTGTTGTCGAAAGCTTAATAATTATAACTGTAAATAATATTAATTACTACGCAGTAGGACTCTGGGTGGCGGGGTCTGGTGGCGCAGCCCCCAGAAGCTACAGTAGTTTTGCTGATGAAAAGGCACGTGGAGAGGCTGCAGGCATTAAATTTAATTGAGCACAACATCATCTAGTTGACATGATTTCATAGACACTTTCATACTATTCTTTCTAGCAAATCAATGAAAAGATCCGTGTGTTTGGCTATAAGTGCCCAAGTTTTGTGTGTCATTTCCATAAAGTCTTTTAAGTTTAGGTCTTGAGTTTGAAAGAAAAGAGTGTGAAATTTTAGGAGTAATGGGTAGGGGGTGGGTCTGGGAGGCTTTGCTCCCCAGAAGCTGAGACATTTTTAATAATGAAGACTGATGGAAGAATTCTGCCCCCCCCCCCCCCCCTCCAATATGCCTAATAAAATATATGATTCCCCCTCCCTGCTCCGAGGCTTTTTTATTTCCGACCCCCCAGTGTATCACCACAAAAAAATTCCGACCCCGCCTAAATGTACCCGCCCCCCCCCCCCCCCACCCCCCCCCGCCCCACCTGATAATAAATGACTCGTCCCTTACTGTGAAGCGGTAAAATATGCGTTTCTTTCGCTGTCGAGGCAATCCACTTAAACTATTGACTTATAAATTAGTGATAGGTACACACATGTATATCGATTCTTATATCAACGGTATACACACTAGCGAAATTTGAGAAGAAAAACGACAATAGTAGGCTAGGTTGTGTAAATTATGATCAGTTCATGTCAGACCTTCTGTTGATGTGTTGCCTGTCCCAGCAAGCACGAAACGTCAATAAGACGTTGTTTTGACGGATGCCAGCACGTTGATGTTCCTATGTACAGGTTCATTAAACTTCCACAATGGCTACCGGCAACACGAATCCTGCGACGGCGGGTCAGTTTGACTCTGATGAAGACACGGAATTGCGAGATCTAGAAGCGGAACTTAACAAAATCCAAGACCAGATACGGCGAGCTCGCAAGAAGCAGGACAAGAAAAACCTACTTCACAGACAGATAGAAGCAGCGAAAAAAGAGTTAGCGACTGTTACGAAGAGTGAAGAGAGTAAGTACAAAGTTTTTCTCTTTTTTATATTCCCGTTTTGAGAAATAGCCACTTCTTTCTATGGCGTTTCTCGGCTATCCATCATTAACTGTCCGTGTCTGCGCCATTAATAGGTATAGCTATTTAGCTGTGTTTGCTCCCACTAAAGTTGGCAAAAGTAAGGAGGAAGTGGCAAGTCTGCGCACGGGCCTGTACTAGGTTGAAATGAAGTGTCACATGACGGATTGCTCTCCCTCGCCGGGCCGCGTAGCGCAATCGGTAGGGCACCTGACTCATTACCTATTACCTCATATTAGGGTTGAAAGCTTAAGCTTATGTTACCCCCTCTCGTTTGAATTAAATTCTCCGGTTCAAAGGAGTACATGATGTCTCCCATGTATCTGTCAAATCTGTTTTTGAACTGGTTAATTGATGTTGAATTTATAACATCCTCTGGAAGATTGTTCCAAGGGTTTACAATCCTCATTGAAAAGAATTTTGAGGCATTTTGTTCCTGAAGTTTTAGTCTATGGCCTCTAGTGTGGGATATTTCAGATATTTCGAAAAGCTGTTTGAAGTCAAAGTCGTCTAGTCCATTTAAGAGTTTGAAAACTTGTATCATATCACCTCTGTGTCTTCTGAATGATAGAGTAGGTAAATTAAGATATTTTAGTCTTTCATAATACGGCAGGTCTCTAGTTTCAGGTAGTAGTTTTGTAGCCCTTCTTTGTACACCTTCTAAAGCATTAATGTCTTTTTTGTATCTTGGGCACCACACTGCATTACAATATTCCAAATTTGGTATCACTAAGGTTTTGAACAATTTACTAAGAGATCTTTTGTCAAGGAATGCGAAAGTTCTTTTTATCAATCCAACTATCCTGTTTGCCTTATTTATATACTTACTAATATGGAATTTGAATTTAAGGTCTTTATCAAAAATAACTCCTAGGTCCTTCTCTTGAGTTGCTGTTGGAATGTTTTTTCTTCTGTGGTCCAAACCAGTTTCCATATAATAGTCTGTCTCAGAATTGTTGTATCCAATATGCAAGGTCACACATTTGTCAACATTAAATGGTAACAACCACTTATCAGACCAGGACATATGGGATATATCATTCTGTATAATTTCAGTTTTCTCATTGATCTCAACTGGACCAAATATTTTAGTGTCATCTGCAAAAAGTCTGATCATAAGTCAGAGGTCCTGGGTTCGAAACCCGGTCTGGTCACATACTTTTGTTTCTCCTTCCGCTGATTCAAGAAGGGCAGTTGTCAGTTACTGGCGAAAGTATGTGCACTTAGTACTGGTTAACCGCTTAGGAGGTCTAAGCCTGCGCAGGAATAGTGTGGTTAGGGTAACTGACCGTCCCGACATGACCATAGCTGTTTACCGAGGACGTTAAGCATCAAATCAATCAAACAACCATTGCTCTCCCTCCTTCGATTAATTATGTTGAAAATACATTGAGTCTTGTTAACTTGTTTTCTTAAAAAGTATTTAAGTTCAGATGTCCATTGATTTATTACCTTTTAGCCGCACAAATGACGATTAATTTCAAATCTTACATTCTATTTCAGAGCCAGGCAGAGAAACAAAAGTCGTGTTCACTGCAACAGTAGCGCACGCAGCATTAACTAATCTCGGGGCAGGACAAACCATCATCTTTGACGAAGTAATAACAAATATTGGCAACGCATACGATAAAATTACCGGAATATTCACTGCCCCGGTGAAAGGTGTCTACATCTTCGATATGGCCTTAATGACGGACCCGGGAGATCATCAGTACCTTGAGCTGGTACAAAACGGAAAACACATTCTGTTTAATTACGGACATGCGTTAGGTGGCAATCATTTAGTATCCAGTACAAGAACAGTATCTATCGAACTGTTGAAAGGGGCTAAAGTGTGGATAAGGACAAGAGCTGCTTCCGACCATGGTACGGGAAAGGTACATGGATATTCATTCTCAACTTTCAGCGGCTGGTTATACACGGTATTGGAATAAAGTTTGATGCAAGCGTGACAAAAAAATGTTTCTCAAAAGATCGACATTTTAAAAGTGAACAAAGAATGAAATATATCAGAAGTTTCGTCACCCCATCATATAATGTCGCTGATTACCGTACGAATGCGTGTGCACAAATAGGATTTGTTAATTCATGGACCTTAGGCTAAATTACTGGACTACAGTTGACGAGCTGTATAGAGGATAACAGTTTTTTATCATCTAGTTTAAATTAGATACAATAGTTATTTTACTTCTTTACTCCAAATATTCTTGTACATATTTGAAATTATTTATGCAATCATTTTGTTCTTTCTGGAGATATTTTATATATGGCCTTTAAATGCTTCGTTCTCAACAGGCCACCCAATGTTCAAAGAACATTGAATTAATGTTACTTCAACGTAAAAACGCTGAATCAACAGTGATTCAACGTTGTTTTAACACCGTGTGCTCACTGAATTATTGATATGTATTGTGACATTTATGTTCCATAAACTATCATATTCTTTACCACAAAGGTAAAAAGAAAAAAACCAAAAAAAGACCATTGTTTTGAGAATTGGAACAACAATAACAACAAAAGAATTTACTTTTTTAAACAAAGAAGCATCATTAAGCATTAACGTTTTTATTATGCTCCCCCTCTCTGTTTCCCCACTCCCCCCTCCCCCAACGCCGAGACAATAGTCGGGGGGGTGCATTAAGATTTGCTGCTGTATGTCTGTCCGTCTGCCTGTCTGTCCGTCCGTTCGTCAGAGTTTCTGTCATCAACTCCTCCCACAGTTTTCAATGGATCTTTTCTCAAACTTATTACACATGATGCGGACATAATGAAGATATGCATATGGAACACTGAGAGAAGTAAAATTGATTTTGAGAAAATAATGGCCTTTTGAACTTAGTCATTCTGTGGACTTTTCTTGTACTAGCGGTATGTGTAATCAGCAACTCCCACAGTTTTAATGGATTATTTTCCAAATTTGTACACATGTTATGGAGGACATAATGGAAATGTGCATGTTGCTTTTTGATGGCGACAAATTATTGACAGAATTATGGCAGATGAAACTTAGTCTTTTTGGCAACCTTTTTTGCAATTTAGGGTATTAACTTCGTGTCATCAACTCCAGATAAAGTTTTCAATGGATTCTTTTCAAACTTTCTACACATTTCGTTCACATATAATGAAAATACGCAGGTCGCGTTTTGATCTGGACAAAAATAATTTTGACAGAGTAACAGCCTTTTGAACTTTTGGGCGTTTCTTTATTGTTTGCATTTATGGTATTGAGCTTGTTAATCAGCTCCTTTCCCAAATTTTGTTAGATTATTTCTGTAAGGAACAGAGGGGACTTTTTGTCTGTTGCTTGGTCCACCGGGGCTCAACTGGTGACCTTCTTTTGCTTCAGATTTCCAGTGGGGTTGTTTGGCAGGCCAGGGATCTCCACCTGTCAGACGGCCCGTTGTATCTGTTGAGTCCTCGTCTTTGCTTCTTCATGGTGTTGAAATTTGATTTATGTGTTTACCGTGATGATTCATTGACGAGTTAGAAGGTTATCATGCGAACCGAACAACCAACTAAATGTTTTGTACCACTTCAGAAACTGAGGGTGAGGTTGGGCCTGTAAAATCGATTTAAGCCCCCCAGTAATTCATTACTGACCGTTCCAAGGCGGTAGTTCTGTTGTGGTTCTCTGTTGCCTGTTTTTGGTGTCAGAGTTTCTGTGATGTTTTACCTTATGTATGCTATTATTTTTGGTTCGGTTTGGGTTGCTGAGTGGCCACCTTTTGGGAACAAGCTGCTCACTCGGTTGGCCATATGTTCTCTGTATCTTGATTATTTGTAATCTTAGTTGTTTCCAACTATGGTTTGAGGGCTGGATTTGGATTTGGATTGTTTCAGTTCCTGGTCTTTGCATACTTTTTACTTTTAATACCCATAGCTTCAGAAGATCATGACTGACCGTCTTTCTACACTGATCCGATGTCATTTTTAGTCAACAGTCTTGCATTTACACTCAAGTCACTTTAAAATGCAGACATACCTTCTTTCAGAAGTGCGTTCAGTCCGACATTAAATTTAGAAACCTAAGTCGAAGTGCCGTCGATAAAATTTAGAAACTTATTTTTGAAATTCTATGATACCGATAGCTTTGTTTCATTTTCATTACGAGCTTTAAAGTCAACAGTTTGACTTGACACTCTGGCAAAACGAATGAGCTGAAAAAAATAAACGTCACAAGATGTAGTACGGGGAAGGACTCAAAACAATATTTAGTAATCTGCAAGTTGCATTTAATTACCAAAAAGCAAGGCATCTTGGCCTGCAATGGTTTAGTTTTCTGACATGATATTGTTTGTGATCAAATATATGCACTGATGAGATTTAGTGGCACTAGGCTCTTAGACATGAAAGGCCAAAATATTTTTAAGGCTACACACTACATTGAATTTTCAGAAAAGGAAAGTAGGTCATAGTGACGTATACTAGTCAACTTCCTTAGTATGCATTCTTGAGTGATAAAATAATATTTTATCACTCAAGAATGCATGCCAAGGAAGTTGACTAAATTATATAAATTGATAACACTTGGTTGTCTAGGATTCATAGAGAAGATGCACAGCAAAGGCCACAATCATGAATCATAACCCGCCCAAGACACCGGATATTTTGCGGAACGGAACTGAACAGCAACTAGCAACTCACTTTCCCATACCGACAACGCCGTTGTTGGTGTTGATGTTGTTGTTGCTGTTGCAACTCTCGTAACGACGTTCCCCAAGTGGCTCAGCAGTACCGACCTGGTTTCTTAAATTAGTAATTATTGATTATTACAATAAGTTTGGTTGCTTAATTTGCATATTTTTGTACGGAATAAAAACGCATTGATTACACCCCTTGTCAAGCTTATAAAGTAACAATGCGACTTATTCCCTAAAATGGCTCTGTTCCATTCCGTTCCGTTCCGCAAAATACAAATCGTCAATAGCCGGACTAAGAAGGAAGAAACACAAACAAAAACATAGAACAGCACGCCTCCCTTTCCTGGTCAGACGGTAGCTTCAGCTGTTAGGCGCTTAACTCTTTAAGCCCCAGTGACGAAATTAGCAAAATTTTCAAACATTTTAGATCCTGATGAGGCGGCTCATAGATATACACTGTTTGAATTCTCAATATGAAATGTCTTGGGCAAGGCATTTTTTTAATTTTTGCAGACGTAAATTTTGTTGTCTGCTTTTTGGTGCTTAAAGAGTTAAACCAGTTTAAGTTGCGCAGCCTCCCTCCTGATGCTGCTCCAAATACAGGGTGATCATTTTGCGTAGAGGCTTCCTAACTCACAAGGCCCGGTAGCTCTGTGGGCTAAGCGCTGGCCTACTGATCTAACGGACCGGGTTCGAGCCCCGCTTGAGGCGAGAATCTTTTCTACCGTAAATGGGGTTCCATTGCACACAGCCTTTCATTATCACCGTCCTACCGTCCTGATATAACTGCAATACTGTTGAAAAGGACGTAAAATCGCAGGTCATTCATCCATCCATCCTACTCTCTTGTTGAGGCACTCCAGCAAGTGGTTTTAAGTGGAACTTTTTTCTTTAAAGATGCTTAAATACCAAAATTTTAGGTTTAACATACCCAAAACCATTTCTCGTAGCTAAATACTGACTTGCAGCATATTGCATGACCTCTTTTGTCTATTTTTATCATTTTTTGTTTGGAGGTGGGTTTTCCAATAGTAAAAATATTCCTTCTGGTTTCCAGCCTTTGATGAGGTCCATTTTAATTTTAATAAAGCTGGGAACCACCCATTGTGACATCACAACAGAAATGATGTCATCACTAATCACCAAATCTGTTTTGGAATATGACCATTTCAGCAAAGGGTTGTTTGCAGTGTCAGCTACACTTATGCATCTTTTTGTTTTCCAAAAAGATATTACTTATGAAAATAACTGCTATAAGATATAAGTATAAATTCTTCTGAACTGATTTCATGTTAATTTTATATGAAATGGTAATTTTCAAGAATGTGCTTGAAACATGCCACCCCTACAGCAATAATGGTTATCTTGAGGCCGCCATTATGAAACTGAAAAAAATACATTGCAAGAGATTACTTTCCAAGCTTGAGAGCATGCCAATGAATTTCAAAAACTCTACTGGACAAATCTGATTACGAGAAATGGTAGTAAACTGAACCATGTAAGTGGAATTTGCTGTTTCTTTATCCTTTAAGTATAAACTTCGAAAAACCACTTGCTGGAGTGCCTCAACAAGAGAGTAACTCTCCAGTGAGGCAACATTGTCAAATACATAAAACCATCAGAAAACTGTGCTGAAACAAAGATCTGAGGATGGACAGAGTAAAAGGAAACCACTAGCTGGACCTTAATGAACCCGACCAAAGACATTGGAGGCCAAATTTCAACCTTCTCAGAGCTCTAGATAAGAGGGGTATTTGATGATAATTGAGGGATATTTTTTTATTTCTCATTGAAACCATATGTTGTGACCCCTCATCTGAACCGTCTCGTCGAGACGGTTCAGATGAGGGTCACAACATATGTTTTTATGCAGAATTAACAAAATTATGGCGCACCTCTGGTATACCGGGCGCATTTTATGACTGAAAAAGGCGCGCTTTGCGCGCATTATAGTGCGCGAAGCGCTCCCATCGACGTCCGAAGGACGTCGCGTGCTTCGCACGCCAGACACTATATAGAGAGACACGCGACAGCGTGTTGATCTCGGTAAAAAGCCCATAAAAAGCCAAAATAACCCCAAAAATGAATTCTCCGAGCGTTTTTATGTTAATACCTTCGGTATCTAATACCGAAAGGTATTAATCGATTTTAAAAGATGAGCAAAATCCGTCCAGCGGTTTCGTTTTAAGAACGTCAGCTGTTTTTCTGAGATCACGTGACTTTGTTTTGACATGTGATCACATGTGACCAAACAAACCGTATTGATTGGTCGTGACGTATCTAAGTTGCAGACGCGCCTTCTTGTAAACAAATAGCTGTCAAAATACCATGTCACTGGTTTACGATGATATTTATGAAATAACAAGGGATTCATACAATTTGATTTTGTGGTTACAAGATAAAGGAGTAATTGGTAATTTCGGAGGAAACTGTGTTCGTTGTTCAGAGGGAAGAATAACATTAAAAAAGGACTCCAGTTACGGCAGAGAAGGTTTCGTTTGGCGATGCACAAAGAAGGAGTGCGGTTACAAAATTTCAGTTAGAGCTGGTAGTTGGTTCGAAAATTCTCATTTGACACTGCAGCAGGTAGTAAAATTAACTTATTACTGGGTGTACAAGACAAGGCAGGATACAGTTAGACGTGAACTGAAAATAAGTTGTGAAGAAACCCTGGTGGACTGGTATAATCTTTGTCGAGAAGTTTGCTCGGAGGTGATTGAAAAAGAAAATGTAACGGTAGGTGGGCCAGGGAAAGTTGTAGAAATTGATGAAAGTAAATTTGGAAAGAGGAAGTATCACAAAGGCAGGAGAAAGGATGGTGTTTGGGTATTTGGTGGTATAGAAAGGGACACGAAGAATTGTTTTTTGACCAGTGTGGAGGACAGGACCGCGGATACTTTGATTCCAATTATTAAACAGCATGTTCTTCCAGGTACTACGATAATTTCGGATTGTTGGAAGGCATATTCAAGGCTTACAGAAGAAGGGTATGATCACCAGACAGTTAACCATAGTAAGGAGTTTGTAAATAAAGAAACAGGGGCGCATACAAACACAATCGAAAGCACCTGGAGGGCAGTCAAAACTTCTCTTCCAAAGCATGGAACTGTAAAAAGTCTGTATGACACCTATTTTGTGGAATACATTTTCAGAAGACGATACCTAAATAGTGCTCAAGACCAATTCCTTACCTTCCTGGACTGCGTAAAAAAAGTATATGACCCTAGTACAACAAAAAGACTCAATCCAGTTCCCAGACCCATAGTGAAACGAAAGGCTCCAAATGAATCAGCCACGGCATTGAAAAGACCAGCCCTCCTTCCACTTAACCTAAATATGTCAAGTGACGATGACTTTCAGTAAGGTAAGACAACAGTATATATTAGTTTCTGGGGGGCAAAGCCCCCCACACCCCCCAAATTGTTCTTGTTTTTCTTGGTATTTTGCCTTCACTTTTTATCTCTCCGCAAATTTTCAAAAGGCCGAGGGGCTTCATAACGGAAGAAATAACCCATAACATTGGTATTGTTTTTACTTTTATTTTCAAAATAGTATATATCAATCTGTTTGCGATTGATTGTTTTCGCAAAACGACGCAAAATAGCGTGATTGAACTGTAAATTTCACCTCAGAATTGCGAAGGTATCAAAGCGGAGGCGATCGCATTGAAATCCAATATGGCGGCCGCTCAGATTTGTTGACTGTTGCTAAGCGGCGACTGCGCAAGCGCAAAACCAATGAATAGAATAGAATGGAATGCGCCCGGTAAACCAGAGACTACCCAAAATTATCACTAAATACTCCCTCTTGTCTAAAGCTCTGCTTCTTTAACAGATTACCAACGGTGCCACCGCTCAGTCTGAGGTCCGACTTATAACCATTATCACCGTTGCAGTAGGTTTACAACGGTTCTATCAGTTCGTCTGATGCCCGACTACCCTCGAACATTCTTAGAGTGCACTGATCTGGATTCATGGAGAAGATAAGTAATAGTTACACCATGGTTTGTCCGCCTGTACGAGGAGATAATCAACGAGCTTTAGCTTTAGTGGATTATCTCCCGTACAGGCGGACAAACTATGGTATAACGATTCTATACCACCCTTATGAGACGTTCCCAGTTAAGCTGGGCCATTCGCGGACAAAAATGGCCATATATACAACCATTCCAGAATTCAAGAAAAAATCACGAACATGATGCTCATTTTATCTGCTTCAAATCTTTAAAATATTTTCAGATAATAGTTTTAGATTATGGAATTCCGACCATGTTTAGAGACATACCCTTACAATTAGAAACGGCATATCTTATGACGTTATTAAGATACGCTGAAAGACGATGTCGCATACGATTTCTTTGACATGCGTAGCATTGCACATTTACTAATCTACTGGCATTTGATTATTTTGGCTGGTTTCAATTTAAAATGTTTTTCTTTGCTTTTTTGGAAGAAAGGGTTTTCTATGAAGCGCTGCTTTATCAAATGACGTCAACGCTCTCAAAACGTGGTCTTAGTGACGTTGTGATGTAGGTTACGTGTGACGTAGGTTACAGTGCACACATTTTAACGTTTTTATATCATTAATGTTTCAGTGCATGTAATCTAAGCACACCATCTTGTAGCTGTTACTAGGTAAAATTTTGCACATGAGTTTTAGAGCGATTGCTTTGCTCAGTTTTAAGAAAAGCCCGTGACGTAAGGTTACATTCTTACAGAAAAATGCGGGGGTAATGTACTTTGAAGACGAGTAAAATATACAAAATGGAGCAAATTTGCACAAATGATATAAGATATTGAGGAACACATACTTCTTCGTGTGATCTTGTAAGTTTTATGATGCCGGGCCATTTTAGTTAATACATGTATCATGAATTTACCGCTGTGACGTAGGTTACATGAAATTTGCGACATTAGTTCCCAGTCTCATTTCGTAGCAAAAACTACCCTTTAGATATTGTTTAAGCGGGGAAATATGTAAGAAATCACCTGAATTTCATAATGGAACTCGATTTTCAGCAGTGATAAATCTTTTGTAGCCGTGCGGCGTTCATATCTATGCAACGGCATTATTGCGACATTTAAAAACGTCGCATTTTAAACCAGGCCCCGAGGTTATAAATCTTTTTTTGTGCTCAACTCAGCTGAGCATGAAATTTTCTCTGCTGATAAATATGCTGATATAACTTATGTTGGCATTTTCATATTCATAAGCAGAGAAAATTTGACCTCAGCTAAACTGAGCAAGAAAACAACTGTACTTATCAGTAATTTGCTATTTATTTGCAGGTAAAATTTCATGCTCAGCTGAGTTTTATAACCTCGGCAGGGGCGTAACTAGGGGCAATTTCATGATACGCACAACCATGTTTTATGCTGTACTTCTTGAAAGGAACGCTAGTATTTCAGCCACTTTGGTAATTGGTATTGAAATCTTGTCTAATTTATAAAATTTCAGCATGCAAATATGCAGGTGCGTTTTGAAATTTTGTCAATTTTGACAAAATTTCAATACGCACTTGCGTATTTGCCGTATACGTAGCTACGCCCTTGCTCGGGGCCAGGGTATCATTATTCGAACCAGTGTCAAAACTGTCTAACATAACCCATGCATGTCTTGGTACTTTTATCTACTTCTTTTGAGAGAGGGCAACTTGTCAGAGGCTAAACAGGACTGTTATTTTGTAATTTAAAGAAAGGCAATCCGAAGGACAAAATTAATAGCTAATGGCCCAGCTTAACTGAAAACGTCTCTTATCAGTGTAGACCTAGCTCACTGAGAAATATTTTGTGCTAAACTTGGCTTTTTCTGGCAAGGGTGGTACAAGATAATTATCAGATCTGCTGGTCCCCGTTTCACTTAACAGCGTAAGCCTAAGATTTGCGAAAGTTTCCATACAGTTTGTATCCAACTTACGAAAATCTTAGGCTTAAGATGTTTAATGAACCGGGCACTAGACGTTCACCCATTTATGGAAGTTGTGTGTTATAACAAATACAAAGTTATGAGCATTTAATTTTACTGTAGAAGGCTGTATTTTGCTTTAAATATGAACCTTATAAACGTTTGTCCTAAGACCCTCGACGTAGAAATGTCAAGTCACAGGAGGCGCAGCATGGCACATCCCAACAGCTTAACTGGTGATGTTCTTAGTACCTCATAACCCACTGCATTCTGGGTATTTTTTGTCGACTGCTGAAATTTTCGTCTGCAGCAATAATCAAGAATATTTTGACAATATTGGTCTAACTAACTCTTGTAGAAATGATGTCTAGGCAGCAAACAGTTTGGATCTCAGATCAGGCCCCACCTTTGTGGGGCCTGATCTGGACCCGAACTGTTTGCCCAGATACCCCTAAAGGGGTATCCCGAATGGGATGGGATAAAGAGACTCTCAAAGGTTTTGAAAACCTGAAAATAATGGTGCACAACCTGTAAATAGGGTGAGGGACATTTCTTCATTTTAACTCAGATTTTAAGAAGTGTTCTACTCTACGAAGAGGTGTTGCATTCTAGGAAAACTCTGCTGCAACACAACCAGTAGTAAGAAATTTCGGTCAGGTGTGTTTCCTCCAGTGGTTTCCTCCTCTGAGAATTGAACCAAATTCAACAAGACATATAGTTGTACACTGGGTCATTTGTATCCGGATCTTAGTCTTCCGGATTTCCAATGAATGAAGAGTTGGTTGGTTGGTTGATTTGATGCTTAACGTCCACGGTAAACAACTAAGGTCATGTCGGGACGGTCAGTTAACCTAACCACACTATTCCTGGGCAGGCTAAGCGGTTAACCAGTACTAAGTGCCCATACTTTCGCCTGTAACTGACAACTGCCCTTTTTGAATCAGCGGAAGGAGAAACGATGAATGAAGAGTAATTGAATCCCATTTCTAAAATTTCAAATACAACTAAATCTAATGTGTATAGTGTACAAGAGCAGCTTTTTATCAGAATAAGGCAGACCCAGCCAGCTTGCCAGTTATGTTGCTGATGATGGGTCACTTTATATTCAGTTGTTCAGTGTTATCAACACTCACACTTTCTATTATATATTGCCAGGCCGGGTAGCGCAATCGGTAGGGCACCTGACTCGTAAGTCAGAGGTCCTGGGTTCGAATCCCGGTCTGGCCACATACTTTCGTTTCTCCTTCCGCTGATTCAAGACGGGCAGTTGTCAGTTACTGGCGAAAGTATGTGCACTTAGTACTGGTTAACCGCTTAGGAGGTCTAAGCCTGCCCAGGAATAGTGTGGTTAGGTTAACTGACCGTCCCGACATGACCTTAGTTGTTTACCGTGGACGAACCAACCAAATTCTATTATACATTATATTTCCTGTTAACATCAAAAGCTGAAAGATATTAATGCCAACTTTTAAGATCCGGATACAAATGACCAAGTGTACATTATATGTCTTGTTGAATTTGGTTCAATTCAGAGTCTGCTTTTAGAGCGCCATAGCGAAGCGAAGGGGTTGGGAGCTTATGTAATACTCTTCATATGTGTATGAGTGCGCGTGCACGTGTGCTTGCCCGTGCGAGTGTGCATGCTTTTTTGCATTAAGCTCTGTCTGTAGTAATCAAAAGGGATATAGTCTTCAACTTGCTATATAGGAACATCTGGAGCCGGACGCAGTGACGCATATCGGGCCATGTCCTATATTTCATAGATCATTGAATATAGAACATTTTGGTTCACCAGTTGCGTTTAGCTCAGTTTCAAAGTAACTAAAATGAATAGAGTTTTCAAACTTTCTACACAGGAAAATATGAGCAAGATCAACTGAATGCAGGGACGCATATCTAACCATGACCTATGTTTCATGGGTCATTGAACAAAGAAAATTTGGGGTCACCATTTGCGTTTAGCTCAGTTTCAAAGTAACCAAAAGGGACCGAGTCTTCAAATTTGCTAGTCGATAACATCTAGGAAAGATCAACTGAATGCAGTGATGCATTTGGACCATGGCCTATATTTCATGACTCATTGAATATGGACACTTTTGGTTTACCAGTTGCGTTTGGTTCAGTTTGTAATACCAATGGCGATAGAGTCTTCAAACTGGCCACATAAAACATCTGGGGAAGGTCTACCGAATGCGGTGATGCATATTGGGCCATGAACTATATTTCATGGATCATTGCACGTAGAATATTTGCATATTTTTGCCATTTTCGCTCATAGAACCTGTTTCACTTTTTCAATTGTAGTTAAATAAGATTGCTGTAAAGGTACTGTTAGAATATATAAATGACAACTTCATTACTTTTGTAAGAATATCTAGAATATTTAGTGCGTTTCATGTATTGGGGATCAAATATTCGGCCATATAGATGACAATCTATGTTATGACTGGAAGAACTTAATAAGTAGTTTGCTTTCGTTCTGACCCGGTTTCTTATTTATGTCAGTGTGTATTTCTTGTAATGAAGTTTCATGAAATAAAATATGTTTAAACTAGAACTGTATAAGAAACCTTCTAAACAGTTAGCCCTTTTTTTAAACGTTTGGTCAATTTTTTAACCAAACAAGGAAAACTTGTCATATAGCTTCTAATTTTAGCTATTGTCCACTTGCGTGACACTTTTGTAGTGTATCGAGCACCAACAAGCTTGAAAAAGTCCACGTTAGGGCCCTGAAATTTACAAATAATTATCATTCATCTTACCTCAGCTGTCTCCTCAAATCTACCAATACAAGCAACTTCATGTTCGTAGACTCAAGCAAGTAGGACATGAAGTATTTAAAGTATTTGGCAATATAAATATATAAGTGACCTTGTCAAAATAAAGTCTTTTTGTATATGATTCCAGGGCTGAAAGAGAGACAGATTTACCAAGAGTAAACACAACCAGGTATAGGTTGTATATGCTGTCAAATCAGACTGCTCATGCACACCAACCTACGACTCATTCTTGGACATTCTAAATGACTTTGGCCTGACACAAATGGTAACAAAACCCACACGACATGACAATATTCTGGACTTATTCCTAACCACAAACCCTACCTTGGTAGATCAGGTTGACTGTCGGCCTGGCCTAGGTGCCCATGACATGGTCACTGCTACTTGTGCCTTAAAGCCCTCTATTCAGAAACAGAAACCTAGGAAAATCCCCCTCCTAGGCAAAGCTGACTGGCCTAGATTCAAATCCCTCATGCATAAGTTCCTGCTCACCCACCTTGATAAAACAGTGGAGGAACTATGGTCTGATTTTGTGTCCACACTTGACAATTTCGCCTCAAAGTGTGTCCCATCTAAAACAATCCGGGGTAAATCACCTTTACCTTGGATCACCCAGAGCATCCGCAGACTGATCAGACGGAGAGATGACCTATATAGGAAATATAAAAAGACGGGAGACCAAGCAATTCGAAATAAATTCCTGACCCTTCGCAAAAACATTAAACATAAGATAAAAGCTTCTCATAATTGCTATCTGGAAGGTCTCCTTGGTCTAAATGACGAAAACTCTGTCTGTGACAATAAGAAACTTTACTCCTTCCTTAAGAACTCCAAGCAGGATCAGACTGGCTCACCTCCTCTCCAAAAGGGAAATAGGTTAGTGACTGACACTACTGAAAAAGCAGACATCCACAATCAGCAGTTCCAATCAGTTTTTACCACAAAAGGACCCTTGTCACTTGCTAGGCTATGCAAAATGAAAATACAGGATATGGCTCTCAGCGCTACAATGTGTCATGACACAGTACCGGATGGGATACTAAGTTCAAATCCAAAGATGGAAGAATTCACCATCTCTTGTAATGGTATCCTAAAACTCCTTCAAAACCTCAAACCCTTTAAGGCAGCCGGTCCAGACAGGCTCAAACCACTCCTACTCAAGGAACTGCGGGAAGAAATTGTCCCAATAATTCAAATTATCTTTGAACGCTCCCTTCAAACAGGCAAGCTTCCGGCAGACTGGTGTAGAGCTCAAGTCACCCCTATATTTAAAAATGGATCCAAATCATCAGCTGCCAACTACAGACCGATATCCTTGACTTGCATACTCTGTAAGGTCCTTGGGCATATTATGGCATCACACTTGGTTAAGCACCTCAACTCACATGACCTGTACGATCTACAACATGGCTTTACAGAGAAAAGGGCATGTGAAACTCAGCTGACCATGTTGGTCGAGGACCTTGCTAGGAATGTGAGCCAAGATAGACAAACTGACTTGATACTGTTGGATTTTTCAAAGGCTTTTGACAAGGTAAATCACTCGAAGCTCCTTTGCAAGCTCCACCAGTATGGTGTCAGAGGAACCGCACTAGCCTGGATCCGTGCCTTCCTGGGTAATCGGTCACAGACGGTGGTTCTTGATGGCGAGGAATCAGGTTCGGTTCCGGTGAGCTCTGGAGTCCCCCAGGGCTCAGTTCTGGGACCGATCCTGTTTCTCGTTTACATCAATGACCTACCGGATGAGTTGTCATCACAGGTCCGATTGTTTGCAGATGACACGGCCGTTTACCTAACAATCGGAGGTGCGGAAGATGGCAAAGTGCTACAAAACGACTTGGACAGACTGTCTGTGTGGGAGGACAGGTGGGACATGGAGTTCAACCCCTCTAAGTGCCAGGTGGTACGGGTGACAAAATCCAGGAGTTTCTTTAATACAGTGTATTCTCTACATGGTCAGGTCCTGGAGGTTGTCACCAGTACAAAGTACTTGGGGGTTGATATCTCCAGTGGCCTATCCTGGACCCCCCACATAGATCGAATTACTGGAAATGCCATCAGAACACTCAACTTTATCCAGCGTGACATAAAAACCAAAAATCAAAAGGTACGAGAGACTGCCTATAATACACTGGTCCGCCCCAGCTGGAGTATGCTGCCCCTGTCTGGGACCCGAAAACTAAAGAAAACATACTCCAGCTTGAAAAGGTACAACGTAGGGCGGCACGCTGGACCACAAGTAGTTTTGAATACAGGTCAAGTGTCACTGCCATTGTAGATAAACTAGGTTGGAGAACTTTGCAACAAAGAAGGGCAGATGCGCGTTTATGCCTCTTTTATAAAATTGTCCATGGCCTGGTGGCTGTCCCCCTCCCTGACTACATCCACCCATCTCACAGAATATCTCGGTATTGTCACTCAATGACATTTCGTCAATTGCATACTTCTAAGGACTGTTATAAATACTCCTTCTTTCCTCTGGCTATTGTTCAGTGGAATGCCCTCCCTGTAAGTGTTGCATGTCTACCAGACCTTGAATCCTTCAAGGTAGCAGTTAGTAGACTGCAGCGCACTAGGCCATAAGTCCTGAGATAGTTGTTTTTAACCTGATTTTAACATCTTCACTATTTTAACCTATCATCTTTTATCCATCTTACTGAATGCTTTTAACCTGTCTTTTCATTAATTTTCAGCCTTTTTCTGTTCGACAGCGCATCTACCTAGAATGTCCGCGAGGGCGTATGGCAGTATATGAAGATAGATAGGTTGAGGTCCTTTAGATTTAAGACCGCTCGGGTATGGAACAGCCTTCCAAACGAATTACGAGTGGCAGAATCCTATCCTCAGTTTCAAAGGCTAGCCCGTGCCCGGGACGGCCTATGATATATTTATGTTGTAAAGTTTCTTATAGTCGACAATAAATAAATGTTATGTTCTGTTCTGCAGTTGATCTCATTTCACTTAACCCGTGTTGTCCTTATTAAGCATGCTCTTCCATAAGGTGCGTTTTTTGTCTTCTGAGAATTCTTGCTACAATCTGCATTGTGCCAGATAAGGCCATGGCCCTATCTCTAAAGAAAACCCCCACAAGACAGAGATGGGGTCTTGGCACCCTCTGTGCATCAAATATTTAACACAGATTAGAGTGCTGGGTGAAGGTAAGACCAATAAATAATTGTTTCAACTGACTACGGGTGTCCTATGCAGGAAACGAAAATAGCGACACGATTATCATGCGGACAGTCAGTTCCTTTGACCGGTGCAAACCTAAAAGATCTCCATGATAAAATTATCCGCACCGGCTTTGTCAGATTTATTTTTAGTTCCAGTATTTTGGTATTTATGATGATTTATTTTTAGTTCCAGTATTTATGATTAGACCACGAGAGAAATCGACTCATAATACAGGTTGACGTGGAGTTATTATTGCCTGTAAAGATGGCAGAAAGTGTAGACGAAACAGAAAAGGTACAGTATTGTTGGCGGTTGTAAAATCGTGGGATTGTAAATTCATCATCTTCCGGATACAGGTCAGAAATCCAATACTGGAATGTAACTTTGACCGGGTACCTATAAAACTAGAAACGAAACCAAAAACGAAACGAAACAAAACAAAATGCAACGAAACGAAACGGAATAGAAATAAGAATCAGAATTGTTTACTGGTGATACGTCCAAAGACAATCATTCACCAGGACCTGTGAATCAGGGAAGCTAGTCCCTAGCCCTTATAAGAGAAGTAAACTTAGTAACTGAATCCTCTGCACACTCAGCAGCAGAAATAAGTGAATCTTCCAGGGAATTCCAATCTCTAATAGTCTGGGGGAAGAAACTGGACTTGTAAATGTCAGTCCCAGCCAATGGGGTTTGAAATGTCAGGGAATGATGATTCCTGGTACGCCTATTTGGGGGAACAAGGTCATTTATGGGTATACTGGCTGCACCCCTTAGACCTTTGTAAAGCATAAGTCTACTATCTTTCCTTCTCTTTTTTAGGGATTCCCACTTAAGTTTCTCCAGAATGCCAGTCATACTCCCAGTTTCATATGTGTAATTTCCCGTTACAAATCTAGCTGCCCTTTTCTGCACCTTCTCAAGTTCATCTTGAAGAAGTAAACTTTGAGGGTCCCAAACTGAACTGCCATACTCCAGGACTGGACGCACCAGTCCCTTGTATGCTGACTCCTTAACATCTTGTGGACATGTTGCCAAGTTACGTCTGAGGAAGCCGAGGGTCCTATTAGCCTTTGTGCAAATATTACTGACATGTGTGTTCCATTTCAAATCATTGGCAATGGTTATGCCGAGATACTTGATAGTTTCTACATTACTGAGGACCGTTCCTTCTAAGGTATAGGAAGCATTGATCTTCTTGATCTGTTTCCTTGTAATTTGCATTATATTGCATTTAACAGGTTGAAATCTCATGCCCCAACTCCTTGCCCAACAACCTAACTGATCTATATCCTCCTGAAGTTTCACAGTGTCTTCAATATCTCTGATTTCACGATAGCAAACACAGTCGTCAGCAAACAGTCTTAATTCCGAGTCAATATTTTCTGTTATATCGTTAATGTATAACGAGAACAACAATGGTCCAAGCACAGTGCCCTGGGGGACACCTGACAAAACCGGGGCCCAATCCGACTTAACTCCATTTACCACCACACGCTGCTGCCTGTAACAGAGAAAAGAATCTATCCATTTCAGAGTCTTCCCACCAATACCATAGCCGTATAGCTTACATTTAAGTAATTCATGAGGGGGAGTGTCAAAAGCTTTCTCGAAGTCCAAGATAAAAGTGTCAACCTGACCGCCCTTATCCAAGATTTTAGCCCAGTCATTTATAACCGTGATCAGTTGAGTTTCACAGCTATGTTTCTTACGGAAAGCATGTTGTCTGTCTGACAAAAGTTTATGTTCATCCAAATGTGCCATAATAGTAGAGCAGACAATGTGTTCGAGTAACTTGCATGGTACACAAGTTAGAGAAACCGGTCGGTAATTGCAAGCCAAAGACCTATCTCCGTTTTTGAAGAGTGGGCATATATTTGCAAGAGACCATTCCTTGGGGATTTCACCCGAGTCAATAGATTGTTGGAAGAGATGAGCGAACATTGGGCCTAATTCAGATGCTAGTTCTTTTAAGACTCTAGGATGCAATTCATCAGGTCCTAAAGCTTTCGATGGGTTCAAGCCCTTAAGAAGTTTCGTTACACCTTCTGCGGAAACATGAATGTCCTCCATGAAAGGAGCCGAGCGATTAGGAAGGGGGACTTGGGTGTGCTCACTTTTGTTAAACACATCCGAAAACTGACAGTTAAGTTCATCAGCCTGTTCCAACTCTGACTCGGCAACACCACAAATCAAATGAAGCAAAATAAATCTGAAATCTAACAGCACAACATACATTTATATAATCCCTATATACCATTGCAGCAACAGTTACCTCCGACTATCACCTTTTAAGTACAATTTCCAGCTTTGATAAAGTAGAACATAAGTCTCCTGTTGTCAGCACAGCAAGGGCAACTGAAGGCCAAAGACTCTGTCTGGTGCCCAAGCAACCTTACAAGGTTATGGGATACACTAGACTACTCACTAGACTAGATTGGATGTTAGTCTGTTGGCAAATAAAGGCAGGAAGGATACAGGACGCGGTAAAGTGGTGGAGAGAAGATGAGGGGTGGAACCACTTCTAAACCTCAATAAAAATTGTTTTAAGAAAAAAGTGCGGGTTGAAGAGAAGATAAATTTCAAAACGTCACACTCTGCCTCTTGCCTGCACATTAAAGGTTCATTTGGTGGTTTGTAAGAGGATTTGGGTACAGGTATTTTGCAGTGGGATCCCGAACATGACAACAGTGAAACCAAGGGAAGGATAACTTAAGTTTCTGGGAACCAGGGAACATTTTCTGAAATCATTATAGTTCGGGAAATGCAAAGACATTTTTTTTTTCTGGGCAGCATAAAAATAATTGTTGGGGACCGAGGCAAGAACACTATTTCAGGAACCTGGGTCATATGTATGGAGCTGGTAGCCCGAAAAATGTGGAAAAGCTCACACGACGCTCCACAACAAAAAAAAAGTAAAAATAAGTATTAATTATCTTTAAATAACAATCAAAAACTATAAAGATAATAAAGAAAATGCCCTGACCAAAACACCCTAAGACCAAATGAGACCCCAAAATCGTATGTCAGGTTATCAAATTAAACAATTCAGCCAAGTCTGTTTAAAAGTTAATGTATTTGATCTAACAAATACCCAGAATCTTGGTAACTTCATATAGCAATGTATAGGGATAAACATGGTGCTTTTTTTAGTCTTCCTTTTGCATTAATATGTGGTGCTGTGCTATTGTGATACTTTCATGGTATTTTTCAGATTTTGCTCCATTTTGTTTTATTTCTGTTTCGTTCCGTTGCGTTTTGTTTCGTTGCGTTCAGTTTCGTTGCGTTTCATTTCGTTCCGTTTCGGTTCCATTTCTAGTTTTATAGGGACCCAACTTTGACCACGGTGAGGTTATTAGTTATTTGCATACTTACTGTAACTTACTGTTACCTTTACACCAATCAAGTATCATCTGCTTCTATAGGTGATTCTCGATACATCGATTGTCTGTGTCCCCTGTTATGCGCAATGAAGCAGGTGGTGTTGAATTTGAATGGGTGACTTTGACAGTGGTTATTAAGGCGGCTCTTGAATGAGTTCAGAGAGGGTGCCCTAACTACAGTTTCTGGTAGAGAATGCCATGTGTCAATCACTCTAATGCTGAAACTATGACGCCTTACGTTTAACCGAGCTCTGGGTTTAAACAATTTGAGAGAATGGCCCCTGGTTGCTCCATGTAGTGCAAATGTAAATAACTTATTTATATCGACTTTATCAATTTGATTCATTATTTTATACACTTGTACCATGTCGGCTCTTTCTCGCCGATATTCCAGCGTAGGTAAACCAAGGTGCTTCAGTCTCTCTTCATAAGACGTGGCTGATACTTTTCACTAGTCGCGTAGCCCTGTGCTGAACATTTTCAACGATTATTTTATCCTTTTTAGCTCACCTGAGCACGAAGTGCTCAAGGTGAGGTATTGTGATCGGTCTTTGTCCGTCGTCCGTTGTCCGGCGTCAACTTTTACTTTAAACGACTTCTTCTCCAAAACTGCTAGCCGGATTTCAAAATAATTTCACAGAAATGTTCCTTGGGGGACTCTCTACCAAAATTGCTCAAATGGTTCCGCTCCGCTGAACAATATGGCCGCCAGAGCTAAAAATAGAAAAACCTTTAAACAACTTCTCCTCCAAAACTGCTGGGCCGATTTTGAAATAATTTCACAGAAATGTTCCTTAGGAGACCCTCTACCAAAATTGCTCAAACGGTTCTGCTCCGCTGAACAATATGGCCGCCAGAGCTAAAAATAGAAAAACCTTTAAACGACTTCTCCTCCAAAACTACTGGGCCGATTTTAAAATAATTTCACAGAAATCTTTTTTAGGAGACCCTCTACCAAAATTACTCAAACGGTTCCGCTCCGCTGAACAATATGGCCGCCAGAGCTAAAAATAGAAAAACCTTTAAACAACTTCTCCTCCAAAACTGCTAGGCAGATTTTGAAATAATTTCACAGAAATGTTCCTTAGGTGACCCTCTACCAAAATTGCTCAAACGGTTCTGCTCCGCTGAACAATATGGCCGCCAGAGCTAAAAATAGAAAAACCTTTAAACGACTTCTCTTCCAAAAGTGCTGGGCCGATTTTAAAATAATTTCACAGAAATGTTTTTTAGGAGACCCTCTACTAAAATTACTCAAACGGTTCCGCTCCGCTGAACAATATGGCCGCAAGAGCTAAAAATAGAAAAACCTTTAAACAACTTCTCCTCCAAAACTGCTGGGCCGATTTTGAAATAATTTCACGGAAATGTTCCTTAGGAGATCCTCTACCAAAATTGCTCAAACGGTTCTGCCCCGCTGAACAATATGGCCACTAGAGCTAAAAATAGAAAAAAGCTTTAAACATCATCGTTTCTAAAGCCAATGGCTCGATTTAAAAAAAAATTCACAGAAATGTTTTACTCATGGCTCTGAACAAAAATTGCTCAAACGGTTCCGCTCCGCTGAACAAAATGGCCGCCCGAGCTAAAAATAGAAATAAATCTTAGAATGACACAGAGGGCACAGTTATGATCCAATCATCATGAAACTTTGTCAGAATGTTTATCTTAATCAAATCTAGACCATCTTTGAAACTGGGTCATGTGTGGTCAAAAACTAGGTCACTGGGTCAAATCTTAGAAAAACATTGTGCACACTCTAGAGGGCACAGTTATGATCCAATCTTCATGAAACTTTGTCAGAATATTTATTTATATAAAATCTAGGCCAAATTTGAATCTGAGTCTTGTTGGGTCAAAAACTAGGTCACTAGGTCAAATATTAGAAAAACCTCATGTACACTCTAGAGGGCACAGTTATGATCCTATCTACGTGAAACATTGTCAGAATGTTTACTTTCATGAAATTTATACCAGATTTGAAACTGGGCAGTGTCAGGTCAAAAACTAGGTCACTAGGTCAGTTCTTAGAAAAACAGTGTGAACGCTTTTGAGGACACAGTTTTGTTCTAATCTTCATGAGACTTTGTCAGAATGTTTGTCTCCAACGAATCTGGACCAAGGGTGCAACTTGGTCATGTTGGGTCAAAAAGTAGGTCACTAGGTTAAACCTTAGAAAACATTGTGTACACTCTAGAAGGCACAGTTTTGATAACTTTGCCAGTAGTGTTGTTCCGATTGTCGCTGAACATCGAAAACTAATCGCTCAGGCTTACGTCGGCGACAATCGATTGTGATTTTGTAACTATCGATTTTAACACAGTCATTTGGTCAAAAACGTCACACCGACCGTTAGGTGAGTTTCGGTTCATTTTCGGTCGTTTCGCGCATTCAAAGGGAAGCGGAACGTAAATTCACCGGATCGGACCGGATCGGGCCTAATCACCGGATCGGACCGGATCGGACCCGAATTTCAGCATGTATAGCTGTTTAATAATACTTTCTTTGACTGTTAATGTGTATATTTTGCATAAGATGGTGTACACCACAGATGTATTACAATAACATTTGAATTTTATGAATTTACAGTTTGTTGTAATTTCGTAGAAATTTCACTGAGACAGATACGTAAACATGCATATGCAATATAATGTGATTGAAATGGCTAAAAATGAAAAGGTCAGATGAAATAATCCGACATTTTTTCATTTTTGTTCGAAACATAGAGTGTGGGTTCACGTTATAGAGGTGATTTAGAGCAGAGCAGTGTCCTATAAATACATATAGGTCACTGAGCATAGATAATATGTGCTGGATACATCATGCTAAATGCAATGCAGACCCCTTTAACCCTTTGAGTGCCACGACGTTATTATGCCTGCGCCGCACTCTTTGACGTTATTGTTTTCAGCGGTAACGTCATCATAAAATGGCGCCATTGAAACGTCAGTCTGACGGCGCACAGCTGTGAGGGTCGGTCTGTAAGTATCATTTATGGGGAAAATACGCGAATAATTATACACATGTTTTCATACACAAGTAACATATCACTTGATATTTGTAGCTATATTTTGATATGAGCATACGTTTGTTTGCAAAATTAAAATAATGATATAATAATAAATAATAATCATAAAAGAAACAGATTGGGTTATTCTATGTTTGGAAACATCTACTGTACCTTGTTTATTCATTTGTGGGTGAATTTGTATTATTGTGCATATTTAGAAGGCTTAGCGCCACTCCGTAGCAAACTATAATCCCAACTCAATTTGGCGCAAATTTGATCGCTCAATGGTGGACAGGAAACGTTGTTGATATTTTGATTTATCCCCTAACCAGAAACCTGGAAGTACTTGGAGCACTGACTAAGTATGGCAGAAAATTCTGAAGTGAAACTGGGCGAGATAGAATAAACAAATAAATTTATTTTTTTGTGGATTTCATGGATGTGTAAACAACGTCAAGCAATCATAAAACTTCAAGAAGTTTACTGTAAAAAAAATCCGTAGATTTTACGGTAAAATACCCGGAATCTGGCTGCCAGTTCATTTAACATTGTTTTTACGGGTGTCTGCCTGTAGAACATTTGTTGAAACAACGATGTGGTAAAGTTATGGTAATTGACCGAACTCGGAAATACATTGATAGTTGAAGGGCTACATGATAAGAAAAATACTTGTTCTATTCTATCCTATTCATCCTGATTTTACCTGCAAAAGTTTACGGGCGCCAATTATTTTACAATACACTGTAAAAAAATCCGTAAATTTTTACGGTAGAATAACTGGAAACCAGCTGCCAGTCCATTCCCCGTTATTTTTACCAGAGCCCGTAAAAATTGGCAGGAATTATCAAGCAGAGTAGGATAGAATGGAACAGGTGTTGCTTCAGTCCTATTGCCCATTAACACTATAAAGGCATTTCTAGTGCGGCCAGTAATAAAACATAACACTGCCATATCGTTATTTCCAATAATGTTCTGCAGGCAAACACCCGTAAAAATAACGGCGAATGGACTGGCAGCCGGTTGCCAATTAGTCTACCGTAAAATCTACGGATTTTTTTTACAGTAAAGAATCTACGGATTTTTTACAGTGTAAAAGTAAACGTAATACCGGCTTTATTCCGTTTGTGATTGATTAGCCGGGAGATCATGCCGCAATGTCACAATTATCAGAATTATTTCTTATAATCAGACACATAAATTATTTGCCTGCCAATTTGAAAGTCTTAGCAAATAACGATTACTTTTTTATTATTATTATTTTATTTTTTCTCTTCCTTTCTATCTTGTCTAAAAGCAAATCGTTGCGTCATTTATACTTGACATTGATGGGTGCCCCGTCCTCTCCCCACTTCCCCTCGGGATATCAGATTATCAGATACGCACAACTCCAACAATTTTATTATTGAAATTTTGCATGATATTCTTGATGGTCTAGGGAAGTCAGAACAGAACGCTAATCATGTCAACTTAGATAGCTCATGGCCATACAAAAATATATTTTAATTTAGGCTAAACTACACTGTAAAACATCTCCGTTGATTTTACGGTAGAATAACTGGCAACCAGCTGCCAGTCCTTTTACCGTTATTTTTACTGGCGTCTGCCCGTAGAACATTTTTGGAAATCACGATCTGATAGGAGAAAGCTAACTGGTCGCACTCGAAAGTACCTTTATGGTGTTGAAGGGTTGCATGACCAATAAAAAACTGTTCTATTTTATTCTACTCTGCGTGATAATGCCGGCAACTTTTTACGGGAGCCCGTAAAAATAACGGTAAAATAACTGGCAGCTGGTTGCCAGTTATTCTACCGTAAAATCTACGGATTTTTTTTTACAGTGTATTTCTTCGCAGATTATCGGAGCCTTTTCTTCATGGAGTATCGAGCCTTCATTCGGCTGTTGTACAGGGTTACCCTTGCTATTCAGAATAGCACTTTTCGATCCGGAATTCCGGATTTATTGATCTATACATCGTTTTACCTTTTTTTTATGGGTAAATGTTACTCCAACATTTGACATTTTCAGATGGTGTGTGTGGTTGTGAGAGATGGGGTGTGGCGGCTCATTTGCAAACGGTAATACTTAGACTGGGAAACACGCACATTTTTAGAGATGTGGTCGCCCTGGATATTTATATTTTCGGTCAAGATCCTGTAACAGATGAGACAGGAAAGTTATCACTGTTTCGTAGAGAACATATGGGCAAAGACAAGCTTGTCAAAGAAAAGAGTTGCACCGTAAACAAAAATCCAAAGATTTTACGGTAGAGTACCGGGAACCAGCTGCCAGCCCATTTCCCGTTATTTTTACGGGCGCCCGTAAACATTGGCGGAATCATCACGCAGAGTAGGGAAGAATAAGACAGGTGTTGTTTTTGTCACATAGCCCTTCAACACTATAAAGGTATTTTCGAGTGCGGTCAATCAGCATAAGTCTACCAAATCAAGATTTCTAAAAAATGTTTTAGAGGCAGACGCCAGTAAAATTAACGGGAAATGGACTGGCAGCTGGTTGCCAGGTATTCTACCGTAAAACTTAAGGATTTTTTTACTGTGCATGCTTTTTCCTACGCCATTGCTTACCGCATCCTGGCCTTCCCTATCTATATCCTACATTCCATCAATTCGACCGCCTGTTTTCAAACACTTCCCGTTCTTTTGTAGCATTTTCAAAAGGGGTTCAATACAACTGATGCCCTGCTCATTTCACTGCACTGCAAAAAATACAGTAGAATTTACGGTAAAATAACTGGCAACCAGCTGCCAGTCCTTTTACCGTTATTTTACGGGCGCCCGTAAAAATTGCAGGAATCATCAAGCAGAGTGGGACAGAATAGAGCAGGTGCTGTTTTGGTCAGATAGCCATTCAACAATACAAAGTTATTTTCGAGTGCGCCAAGTTAACACAAAACTTCAATTTCGTGATTTCCAACAATGTCTTACAGGCAAACGCCTGTAAAAATAACGGGAAAAGGACTGGCAGCTGGTTTCCAGTTATTCTACCGTAAAATCTACGGAATTTTTTACAGTGTGGAACGACTTTTTTGTTTTGTTTTATTACTTCTTTAAAATAGGGTTGAAGGGCTATCTGACCAAAACAATACCTGTCTTATTCTTCCCTGCTCCGCGTGATGATTCCGCCAATGTTTACGGGCGCCCGTAAAAATAACGGGGAATGGACTGGCAGCTGATTTGCCTGGTATTCTCCAGTAAAATTCACGTATTATTGTTCTACAGTGTAGTTGAATTTGCTCCCTCCACCCTCATAATAGTGAGGTTCAAATCTGACACAGAAGGGCAAGTACCTGTCCGTAAAAAACCGCCGTATAATACATGCTAGAAAGGCATGTACATGTACATGTGCTTATCAGTCTGTCGGAGAGAAACAGCTTGACACTTTGTCTTTCCACGTCAGCGTGCGTACACTGTAAAAAATAACTGTAGATTTTGCGGTAGAATAACTGGAAACCAGCTGCCAGTCCTTTTCCCGTTATTTTTACGGGCGTTTGCCTGTAGGACATTGTTGAAAATCACAAAATGGAAGTTTTATGTTAACTGGCCGCACTCGAAAATAACTCTGTATTGATGAAGGGCTATCTGGCCAAAACGACACCTGCGCTATTCTGTTCCACTCTGCTTTATGATTCTTGCAATTTTTACGGGCGCCCGTAAAAATAACGGTAAAATGACTGGTAGCTGGTTGCCAGTTATTTTACCGTAAAAACAACAGATTTTTTTACAGTGTACGTGGTCATGCACATACCTTTTTATAGTTGTAAGTTTGTGCAAGCGTTCATTTATCATGCGCGCAGCGTTTTGTTGGTTATTTTGTATTTAACGGATCTTTGACACAGTATTTCAGCCTCTTTCGAGCCATCTCCCAGGAAGAAAATAGATAATGATAGAGGAGAGAAAAATGTTCAAACTACCCACACCCGCACTTTATGCATGAACAATAGGCCCTTGCCCTTCTATTATCCAAATTAGTAGGACACCCCGGCACTGAAAGTCACCCAGAACCATCGCCCGACCATAACCACCCCCATGCAGGGAGCCGTGGGCTCAACTCCCATCGGGACACATCTATTTAACTTCTCCAGTGTCGCTAAACCCAAAAGTTTGAAAGAAAAGAGATGATGGGCAAGTCTCGGCAGGCAACTAGCATCCCCCTATTGTCGCATTCCGCGGATCACATTAGCTGCAGAATCAGGTAAGAGACGCCTACGTATTAACTCACACAGGTGTCCCCCATCGAGCCACCCCAGCCCCTGTGTCTCGAGAAAAGCGACAGACAAGGGCATCAGGAAAGAGATGTTCGATGCAGCAAGAACCCGCAAAAAAGCCAAAACAGTTCAAAAGAATGGAAGCCAAACTCAGCTAAGATTCTTGTCGCTATGACAAGTTTGTCTTGCACTGCAAAAAAAACCCCGTAGATTTTACGGTAAAATAACTGGCAACCAGCTGCCAGTCCTTTTACCGTTATTTTTACAGGCGCCCGTAAAAATTGCAGGAATCATCAAGCAGAGTGGGACAGAATAGAGCAGGTGTCGTTTTGGCCAAATAGCCCTTCAACAATACAAAGTTATTTTCGAGTGCGCCAAGTTAACATAAAACTTCCATTTCGTGATTTTCAACAATGTCTTACAGGCAAAAGCCCGTAAAAATAACGGGAAAAGGACTGGCAGCTGGTTTCCAGTTATTCTACCGTAAAATCTACAGAATTTTTTTACAGTGTGGTTTTAGAAGAATTTAAAAATTTTACCAGATAACATACAGGATAAACAAATGAAACGGCGAAACAATGCAATTAAAGCAATTACACCGTTCCAGTGTAAACGTTTGAACATCCCCCGCGTTTGGCGCGACGTTACGTGACGTTAGTGGCGCCAAACGTTTCATTTTACTCTCCTCACATGACGTAATCAAAAATAACAACCCTTCAAAAGTCGATTTTGGCGTCTAGAAAAGCAACAATTTATATATTTATGAAACGACGGACTATTTTATAAAAAAACATTATGTTTTCAATTATTTTTACGGAATTTTGGGACCGAATCACTCACACTCGAAATGGATTTGGCACAGAACATGTTAAACCCAAATATTACTGCAATATATCCGTTGGGCACACTATCTTCTACAAAATATAAACATAATCAGTCATAGAAAGTATGATAAAACAGTTATAAATGGTAAAATTCGGGTCCGATCCGGTCCGATCCGGTGAGTACACGTACCCAAAGGGAAGTAATCCAAACACCGGTGACTGTATTTACCGAAACGTACCGAAATACCGAAACGAACTGGAAATACCGAAACGAACAATTAAATATATAGGGTAAAATGGCATTTCGGTAATTGATTGTTTATACAGGTACAGAATAGGTGTTAATGAGTGTTTGTACAGGTATAGAAAAGGTGTTGAAGATGTTTTCATAACTATAATATACAGGTTGATGTGATTAAAGGGGTAGATTAAAGTGGCTCTTTGTGTTTAAAGTATTACTTTAAAATAGAGATAGATTTTAGTACATAGCGGACCTCTCATGGGTCAGGTTTAGTATATGGCTTACCTCTCATGTGTGGACTGACGGACATATGGGCGGTCGGATAGAAGACGGACGATAGCTAGATCATAAACTTTGAGATAGATAGATAGATAGATAGATAGATAGATAGATCCAGCACCACCAAGATTTATTTCATAGGGGATTCAATTGAAAAATACAGCTTCAAATCCGCAAGACTCAGAATCGGGAGCTTAACGATCTGCGAAGATTCAAACCAGTCTGTGAATCTGTCTATATATGGTGTGTGCGAACGGCAAAAGTTCTGGCCAGAATGCGTGGATGCGCAGGCTGATCTGAGCCTCAGTTTTTCGCATATACGTTAAGCACCCTTTTGGAATAGCGTTCTATTAATGCGTATAGAACCTCATATAACTGTATATATAAAAACGCTGGAACAACATTGAATCATTATCATGACGTAAGGGTTCCACTACAGTATATAAAAAAGTTGAATCAGTGTTGTACAATTTTTTTTTTAAGAACGTTGTATCATCATCATGGCGTAAGAGTTCGCTGCTGCATAAAAAAACACGTTTGAACAACGACGTACCATACCATAATGACGTAAGGATCCATATATAGTATGTGCGAACAACAAAAGCTTTGACCAGACTTCTGGTTTGAACCTTTGCTGCTTGCATATGAGTGCAGCACTTTTTTTGCGCATGGCAACTCATATTTTTTTAGGGGAACACTATATGCAAAAAGAGAGAGAAAAAAACAACGTTGGAACAACGTCGTATCGTCGTCATACCGTAAGGGTTCATGCTTGCCGAGTGTGAACAGCAAAAGCTCTGACCAGACTGCTTGGATGCGCAGTCCAGTCTCGGTCTTTACTGTCCTAGGGTGCAAATATGTGGCGCGGTGTTATGTCCCTATCAACAGTATTTTAGTTAGTCAATCTGGCAAACGAAAGAGTGATAATGAAAGGCTGTGTGCAATGAAGCCATGATCACTGTAACAAAGAGTTCCGGATTCGAACCCGGACTGCTAGCTTAGCAGGTCCGAGCTTAACCTACTGAGCTACTGCGGCTCCGCTGGTTTCTCTGCACCCACTATGTATCGCAAGATGTAAGATTTTAGAATCAGTAGCCACAAATGCACTTTCTTTACGGATGTGCCGAAGGGAGAGTCGCAATATTATGTATCTCACTAATGCTTTTTATGAATATATGTCGTTAAACTCGTATGCCAAAGAAATTGTTGAAGAAACTTTATCTTATTTGATAGTCCATTCTGAAGCTTATTCTCCAACTCGTGCATCATGCACAGAATAATGATCATAATAAAAACTTTCATTGACTTCGACTCACGCCACGAATGATTCTAGTTCCACTGACCTCCCAGTAGGCACAGTACGTCGAAATGAAGTCGTACTGACGTCGATACGACGTCATTACGTCGCATCGATGTCAGTACGACGTCACCTTGACGTCCTGTGCCTGCTTGGCTTTAATATGTTGAGTGAAACAATCGAATGTTGTTTGAATATTATATTGCATATTTCGCCAAAATCATTTTCTTATTTAAAAGTTTATTCTAAATTATTAATAGTCTTATTTTCTTTTTAATTGTACAGATTATCATCTTAAATGTTAGTGGAATTGAAATCTTTCTAGTCTAGTCTAGTCTATCCCATAAACTTGTGAGGTCGTCGGGCCACCACAGATGACTCTACAGCAATCCCTTTACACCAAATGCTTCTGAAATCTTTATGGTTCAGAAATAGACATGAAACTGTAGCTAGAAGCAGAAATATCTCAAAACGATATTTCAGTTATCCAGTTGTGATATTTAACCATATTCCCGGCTTGAGATAAAACAGTAATCTCTGGCAGTGACCTATAAATACATCTATATATAGGTCACTGTCTCTGGTACATAATTGTGTGATATCATTGGAAAGGCGATTCTTTTGAGATGACGTCCTGTATGTTCTATGGAGAGGAGGCTTTTTAAGACATGAGTAGTGTCCCATATTCATCATGCTTAATCAGCAATGTTTCAGTTACCCCTTAATAGTTTTAGCTTATAACGCGTCTCTACAATCCTACATTTTCCCCCAGTTCAGCTTCCACACTGTGGAAGTAAACAAACACATTCGCCTGTAAATCATCATTATTGGTATTTGAGGTCAAAGGTTATGTTTATGCTGGGGAAAGTGAGGTACTGTCTAGATAATAGGGGTTTATTGATAAGGGCGAGAACCATTTCTGATAAAACATGCTTTATAATGAGGCGATTCCGTTCTGAGATAGATGGCTAATGGAGGAACAAGTTCTTTTTTTTTTTTTTTTTTTTTTTTAGAATTATCACTGCCTAATCTCTCTCACACACACACACACGCACGCGAAGGTTATGCCTCTGAATGGATTACTTCAATAGAATTATATCTGCATTTAAGGGGGGGGGGGTGGAGGGGGGGGGGGGTACAAATAACTGGTACAGTAATCCATTTCAGATGCAGACCTTTCAACAAAATAGCATTTTATGCTAGTGAAATGGTACCTTATTACAAGTTCTTTTTCTCCTGTCAACCAAATGATGTCTTTTGCCTCTCAGTGAACCATAAAGTCAGCAAACATTCCCCATCAAAGACAGCACAAGGACCAGACTCCCTAGAGACTCAACTTCAAACAGACAGCTTGTTTGGACAAGTACTCTGAGAAAACAAACAATTAAGAAACAATAAATAAATGAATGATGACCTAGAGTTATATATTATTATTTTATTTATTTTATGCAATGGTGAATATGCAATAATGCATATATATGTATATGTGAGCGTTAGGAGATAATTATTATAGAGTCCCTTTAATCTCTTTAATCTTTTTAACCTATGTATTGCACTTGTGAAAACATTCTTTAACACCTATTCTATACCTGTATAAACAATCAATTACCGAAATGCCATTTCCCTATAAATTTAATTGTTCGTTTCGGTATTTCCAGTTCGTTTCGGTATTTCGGTACGTTTCGGTAAATACAGCTACCCTCCAAACACGACTAGTTTCCGCTGTCATCATCATGTCGTCGAAATCTGAAGCAGACCCCGACGAGGAGCTTTATCCCGTGTCTGGGATTATTTCCGCTTAAGGAAAGTAAAGGAAGGGCCTGCAACAAAATCAAACATAGATATGACGGCTGTCGTTTGTTCTGTGTAAAAAAACATACGCAAATAAAGGTAGTGTATAAATACCCCCCACCCACTCTGCATATGAAAACGAAACAGCGTTTTGCGAACTGACAGTTATGAACTCAGAGAGACACCTTTGGCTAAAAGTATGAGATTGCTGTAACTAACACTTAGACCTAGACTGCAAGACTTGCAAAGTCACTGTTACTCACAGGGTAAAAAAAGCTATCAGATTGCATCTGTTTACTGATGCCAAAAGAGTAATGATGTATAACGCTTTTTTCCGGTTACTAGAAATACCGGAATACACTTAATTACCGGAATATACCAAAATACACCGGAATATACTGGAATATACCAAAATACACATTTTTATTTACCGAAATACACTATGATATTACCAGAATAAATGTAATATCATCCAAAATATGTCTTTTAGTAACAGCTGCATGTAAAAACCGGCAAGTGAATGACCCATACAAAGACCATAACCAGCTTGCAATCTGCACAGTTATACCGCAGGCGCTTGAAGTTCTATGCTATGAAACATATTCAGTGTTCCCATTCACGTAGAATTGTGCGTGATTCACGCAAAGATTTAAAAAATCGCGCATAAATTTTTTACCGAACACGTGCATTCACGCACGTTTTTTTAGGAAAAATAAAAATAAAATCTCATCGGATTTCATTGCTGGGTTTGCTATTTTGATTAGCTTTTTATTTGTTTACTTGTTTTTATTGCTCGTTTTTACTTTTTCCCCGGAAAAAGCGTTTGATGTGCGTTCTAACAATAGTACCGCAGTTTATTTATGCGTTGCTAAGTGCCTGGTATCCTGTTCACACTGAAGATTGTTACAATAACGGAAGCCAGTAAACTGGTAATATCCAGCACCTCGCTAATAGTAGTGTATTGTATTTCGTAATGAGTAAATTCTTACGGAAATTTCCGTGATATTTGTGTCGGTAATTAGCCCTTTTCACTACGACCTTGATGAAGTGACTTAGCGTCTGCTACATACGGTTATGGCACAGCTGAAATTAACTGCCTTTTATACTTGAATTAATGTATATGCATACACTAAGTCACTTTTACAATTTCCTTTTAAAAACAGCTAATTTACAGCTATTCCAGCATGTTGTCTTTGTTTTATTTTGCTTCCCTACGTTGTACCCTCAAATTTCAGCTTCATACCCGCAGATTTCATTAATTGGGGGTATGAAAACCCGCAATTTAGAAATTGAGTGGGAACACTGATATTTCAATGCCGCTAAACATCTAGGCTATGAGCCATTTTGAAGAATGACCTATAGACTGCGTCAAGTATAATGGGTTTTGAGGGTCTTTTGAGCATAGAACTTCAAGCGCCTGTGGTTATACCTATCCAAGGCCCATACCCTGGTCCATTTATTCTCACTACAGATGCAAAAATAGCAATATCTGAGCTGGAAAATAGTTCTTATTTATCTATTCTACCAATATTTAAGTTAGTTTTGATAATAAAAATGTTTATTTTGATGCTTTTCCGGTATATTCCGGTATATTCCGGTAATAAGGTGTATTCCGGTAATTCTAGTAACCCCTTTTTTCCGTGCATTATGCTCTTTATTTAGGTGGATAAGTACATATTTAGGCTTTTATGGAGCATTAGCTATCATTACATATTGTTTGACATGTCTGACAAGATATCCGATTGTATAATCGATAATCAATCGGTTTGACTCTTCCGATAATCGATTGTGATTTTCCTGTCCGATTCCCAACACTATTTGCCAGAATGTTCATATCCAAGAAATCTAGACCCGGTTTGGAACTGGGTCATGTAGGGTCAAAATCTAGGTCATTAGGTTAAATCTTATAAAAACCTTAGGTACACAATAAAGGGTTCATTTTCCATTTAATCTTTGTGAAACTCTGTCAGTCATATGGATGTCTCTGAGGTTAAGTTCACAGGATACTCAGGTGAGTGATAGAGGGCCATCGTGGCCCTCTTGTTGTATAAAGGTGACCAAATTTGAGTAGCATATTCTAAATGAGGGCCTACCATAGTTTTGTACAAATTTAGAAACATTTCTTTGTCAAGGTAAGTAAAGGTCCTAAAAATTATTCCAACATTTCTGTTTGCTATATTTACTTTTGATGTTACATGTTCTCTGAATTTTAAGTCTCCATCTATTATCACTCCCAAAATCAATAATTATGCGCAAAAGAAGTTTCACTAAGTGTTAATTCTTCCAACATTTAGCCATGCATAAAGGTTTTATTTCATTACAAAAGCAAATGTCCAGAGCCTAAATAAGGAATAAAACTTTAAACAAAGTTTGATCATTTGCTTTTATGACTTCTTCTTCCGGTACATAGAATAACCGAAAAGCGCAGAAATCTATCTATCTTTATCTACACTGCATCACCCCCTCGCGGAAATACCGGAAACCACTGGAATAACCAAAAAAAAAAAAAAATCAGTTTTTATATGAGTTATCATTGTAATATTACTTTCATGGGTGGGAGAAGCGGTGGTTGACAAAACACGGACTCACGGACCGGTTACAGACTAATTGACAAAACACGGACTCGTAGACAACACACGGACCAACGGACCAATATTTGCGGACTGATTGACAAAACACAGACTAGGAGACAAAATATGGACCAACGGACCATATTACTTACGGACGGACAGACCAGTTACGGACTTAGATAAGAAATAATGTAACTTAAAATGTTGTCCAGATTGAAACATTTACGGACCCACAATAGTGTTATACACTGAACGTTACGTCGAGACGTCGCCATAGATAAATTTTGTGTCTCAGATTGTGATTGATAGTCTGCTCAGAATATAAATAGTGTATTTGACTATACACCATCATGCTATTTTATTGGTTCTACTAAAGACAGAAAAGAACTTACCCCACCGAAAAGGACCGAAAAGGACTTTTATTTGCCGTTAAATGCCATATAAAACATATGTTTTAGAACTTTTAATATCATCAGGATATTAATCGTTGCTTGAATAATATTTTTATGAATTGTAGTATCACAAAAATATTACTGCACCGAAAAGGACTCAGCTTCTGGTCAGTCAAGAGATGCCATGTACCGAAAAGGACATCACAAATGTCGAATTTCGGGCACCGAAAAGGGCATTAATAATTTAACCTTCTAGAAAGCAAATTATGTTAAGAAATAGAATATTTTACCCTATAAATTTTTCAAACATTTTTATAACATGAAATGGCATTTAAAAGGTCCTTTTCGGTGTCCGAAAGTTCTTTTCGGACCTTTTCGATGGTAAAAGTCCTTTTCTGTCTTTAGTAGGACCCCTATTTTATTTACTAATTTGGTTTATTTTGCTTAAGAAATTACATAAAGCAGATGGCAGTTCATAATCATATTCCTGGATATAACCGAAAAGCAGTGATAAAAAATGCTGAGCACCATCAGCGCCTTTTTCTGTTACAATGCAGTATAGTATGAAACCCAAGCTAATAAAAGTCTCACAAATAACACTGCAAATGATTTCCAACCAAGAAAAAAACCTAACTTAAAAAATTATTCCCATATTAAAGGTAGGTTCCTGTACTAGCGATAACAATTATGTCCACAAAATAATTTCGTCTTTTTCTGAGCAGTATTGAAATCTCTTACTTTTCTGAATTTGTTGCTACTGAGAAACTCGTCAGATGGTGAAGAAAATAGTCGTTTTCCCTTTTGGTTTATTTTCTTTCGTTGGAATTCCAGTTCTAAAAATAACTATGTTTATTATGTCTATAAGTGGGCGATTTCTGATGCCATTCTCCAAAGGTCAATTTTCCCTTATCGTGAGCTCTCCTAGAGGTCCTGGCATGGTGGATGGGTTAAAACTATCCCAAAATGCAATGCAGCATGACCTCGGCTGCGTTATCTATTTTTGGCGTGAACTAAAAATAGTGCTAACTGGTGTGCGAAGCAGAGATAGGAAATCCCTTGCAAAACAACTTTTTTAATATTTTTTTGATTTACACTTTTTAGTGAAACTTATTCATTCCCTTTTATAAGTGCTTTCCAACAACTTTGATGAAAGATCATCAAAATTATTGTGCATTCCAAAGTACAGGAACCTACCTTTAACTAATTTTTTGAAATTGCTTTTCGGTTTTTCATGTGCTTTTCGGTATTTCTGTGCTGTTTGGTTATTCGATGAACCCTTCTTTTGCTATTTCTGATTTGCATACCTGGCCATTTTCTAATCTCGGATATCAGCTTGTGAAAACATTGCAACGATTTACTTATTTTGTACCTTCCAGTGAAAAGTTGGTCCTGGTATGGGTGCAAAATTTTATTGCAAAATTGTTCCCTGTTTGATTATTATATCGATGGTCCTTATCTGCTTTTTAGCTCGCCTGAACGAAAGTTCAGGAAGAGCTATTGTTGTCACCACGGCGTCGGCGTCCGCGTCAGCGTCCGCGTCCGCGTCCGGAATGGATGTTTTGTTTAAAGTTTTTTTAAGACCTATATCTCCCTAACCCATGGATGGATTCTTTTGATACTTGCACTGTAGTTAGATATTGGTCCAAAGTTTAACATGTACCACCCCCACCCCACTCCTTGACCTTGATGTCAAGGTCATGGACTTAGAAAATTGGGAGTTTTTTGGGACTGGATGTTTTGGTTAAAGTTTTCTAAAGCCCAGTATCTCCTTAACCCATGGATGGATTCCTTTGATACTTGCACTGTAGTTAGATATTGGTCCGAAGTTTTCCAAGGTACTACCCCCACCCCCCTCAGTGACCTTGATGTCAAGGTCATGGACTTAGAAAATTGTCTTTTTATTGATTGGATGTTTTGGTTAAAGTTTTTTAATGACACATATCTCCTGAACCCATAGATGAATTCTTTTTATATTTGCACTGTAATTAGATATTAGTCCAAAGTTTTACAGAGTACTACCCCAGCCCTGCTTGGTGACCTTGATGTCAAGGTCAGGGACTTAGGAAATTTGATCTTTATTAAAGTTTTCTAATTGCGTACTGATTCATAATGCTTGGCAGAGATTTAGTTTACACTTGAACTGATGTTAGACACTTTTTGAGTTTTTACAAAACACTATATACTTACCCGACTGGATGACCTTGATGTCAAGGTCATGGACTTTGAGTTTTGTCTTAAAGATTTTGATTAGTTTTATATTAATGAAGACATAATTTATATTAATGAAGACATAATTTCACAGTGCCACAATGGACTCAGTTGATACTAATACTTGGACTGATGTTAGATAACACGGTTAAAGGCTTTGATACATCCTAGCCCTGTCCTCACCCCCCCCCCCCCCCCCTCAGTTCTTTGAACTCAAGCTGATTTTGAAATTTCATGTGGATTTTTTTTTTTTTTTTCAAGACATTTCTGAGATAGCTTTTGTTTATAAATGTGTTGTCATTATGGACATGCTTGCCTGAAGTTTTATACATAGCAGTCCACACCACCATAGCGACTGTGGGATGGGCAAGCACCTATTCAGGCGAGCTATGCTGTCAGGCGACAGCTCTTGTTTAGCTCACCTGTCAAGGTGAGCTTATAGTATAGCCTTGGTCCGTCGTCATCGGCGTCATCGGCGTTCACACTTTTAAACATCTTCTTAGAAACCACTGGGTGGATTGAAGCCAAATTTCATATGGAGCCTTATATGGTAAAAACCCTTCAAAAATCTTCTTCTCCAGAACCAAAAGGCGTATGACCTTGAAACTTGGTGTGTAGCATCGGGCATGCGGGCCCATCATAGTTTATACAAATCATGACCTTGCGTTGACCTTGACCTAATTTACGGCATGGTCAACTGTGGTACGTTAGGCTTTTATATTGGAAAACGCTTAAACAGTGGATTTCTCAGAAACTATTTAAGTCTAAGGTACAATACTTGGTATACATGGTCGACTAAATGACCAGATGAAGATATTATGTCACTAAAGGTCAAGGTCATTCCGTAGGACCATCCGTCGTCAAGATTTTCAAACATCTTCTCCTCTGAAACCACTGGGCCGATTGAAGCCAAATTTCATATGGAGTCTCAGTGGGATGGGGGAACGAAAGTTTATACCCGGGGTCTGGGTCACATGACCAAGATGGCCGCCATGCCCATATATGGTAAAAAACCTTCAAAAATCTTCTTCTCCAGAACCAAAAGGCCTATGACCTTGAAACTTGGTATGTAGCATTGGGCATGCGGGCCCATCATATTTTATGCAAATCCTGACCTTGCGTTGACCTTGACCTAATTTATGGCATGGTCAACTTTGGTATGTTAGGCTTTTATATGGCAAAACGCTTAAACAGTGGATTTCTCAGAAACTATTTAAGTCTAAGGTACAATACTTGGTATACATAGTCGACTAAATGACCAGATGAAGATATTATGTCAAACATCTTCTCCTCTGAAACCACTGGGCCGATTGAAGCCAAATTTCATATGGAGTCTCAGTGGGATGGGGGAACGAAAGTTTATACCCGGGGTCGTGGTCACATGACCAAGATGGCCGCCATGCCCATATATGGTAAAAACCCTTCATAAAACTTCTTCTCCAGAACCAAAACGCCTATGACCTTGAAACTTGGTATGTAGCATCGGGCATGCGGGCCCATCATATTTTATGCAAATCCTGACCTTGCGTTGACCTTGACCTAATTTATGGCATGGTCAACTTTGGTCCGTTAGGCTTTTATATGGGAAAACGCTTAAACAGTGGATTTCTCAGAAATTATTTAAGTATGAGGTACAATACTTTGTATACATGGTCGACTAAAGACTTAGATAGTCCCATGGGGGAACGAAAGTTTATATATTTGGCCCAGGTCACATGACCAAGATGGCCGCCATGCCCATATATGGTAAAACCCCTTCAAAAATCTTCTTCTCCAGAACCAAAAGGCCTATGACCTTGAAACTTGGTATGTAGCATTGGGCATGCGGGCCCAACATAGTTTATACAAATGATGACCTTGCGTTGACCTTGATCTAATTTACGGCATGGTCAAATTTGGTACGTAGGCTTTTATATGGGAAAACGCTTAAACGGTGGATTTCTCAGAAGCTATTTAAGTCTAAGGTTTAATACTTGGTATACATGGTCAACCAAATGACCAGATGAAGATATTATGTCACTAAAGGTCAAGGTCATTCCGTTGGACCATCCGTCGTCAAGATTTTCAAACATCTTCTCCTCTGAAACCACTGGGCCGATTGAAGCCAAATTTCACATGGAGTCTCAGTGGGATGGGGGAATGAAAGTTTATACCCGGGGTCTGGGTCACATGACCAAGATGGCCGCCATGCCCATATATGGTAAAAACCCTTCAAAAATCTTCTTCTCCAGAACCAAAAGGCCTATGACCTTAAAACTTGATATGTAGCATTGGGCATGTGTTACGAAATGGATCTAATCGTTCACTATGTCGTCGAGATTATTTTAATCCTTTCAATCAGTAAGGCTACAGTTTTTAGGGTAACTGTGGTAATAAAACATTTACGGAAATTGTGACTACGTTATGCATGGGTTGTTTGTGAATACCTCTCGTGGACAGCATATTGCATGATTTTAAGGTGAATACCTGCACGAGTCTTTTGATTGTGGAAAGCGCTTTGCATGATTTTAATGTGAGACGCATAGTATTTATACGCCTATCTTTTAATGAAAAGTTAGACGTGGCGGTTTAATTCTTGATGGATGTTATATTGTTGTGTGCCCAGATTCTGTGTTAAGACCTAGAAGGGTAAGATTTTATTATATTTATTTAGAATAGTTTGGCTAAGAATGAAAAATGTGACTTCTGATTGATATGGTATGATTATATGTGTCGACTGATTTGATTTTGTTGGCAGTGATCAGGCTGCGCATGTGTCGACCGATTTTGTTAGTAAGCATGCTGCGCATAATATTTGTATATTAGGAAGTTTTGTAAATTTCGGAAATAGTTTATATCACTGATGTTGGTTGCAATGGTGTGCGTCTATTTGACGTCCAGTGACGTCAGTTGCATTCATGTTATTCATATGAAGTCAGTTGCATCATGTTATTGCGACGTCAGCACTTTTTATATTACTTTCACGTATACGTGGCCTATAGAAGTAGATTGATTTGTAATGGAACTAATTTATGTACTCGTGACGTCAATTGACGCCATAGCATGCACCGCATTAAGGGTTTTTTCCATAAGTTATAATGGTAACATTTGGTCATCATGCGTTTGATTTGCCTTCATTAGACGGCGTCATATGGTACAACATCATTGATGTCATGATGTCAGATCAAACGTTATGATCCCAAATGTGTGAGAAACGCTTATTCAGCTATTATATTCTATGGCAAATGGTATTACGCTTAGTTTAAAGAAATGAATTAATACATAGGCGAGTTAGATTTTGGTCAATCAATTTAATGTAAATAGGTCATTGTTTAGATTATTCATGTTTTATGTGGGGTATGTCATGGTAATGCCTGTTGACGTCAGTATACTTCTTGACAATGTTTGACGTCAGATCCTTCGACGCACATGCGTGGTAGGATCTACGTTTCTTCATTGGCGGAAGTGGTAAGCACACTTTTAGCTTTACATCGTGAGCGCGAGTCGTGTCTAGTGACACGGCTGGCGTGTGCACGTTATGCTCGGCATTCGCCGAGGGCGTTGTATGGTATTTCCAAGACAGGCCCACGTCTTACGTATTGTTATTATGTAGTTACAATGTATTAAGTGTAAGTTCGTTATTTTTAGGCACATCAAGTCCGGCAGTCAGCTGTTAGGGCTTAGAGCCACGTCTCACCTGGAGATTCGATAAACGTCTCCAGGTTAATACCAACCCGGGTAGAGGCAGTTACCACGCCGTTTGTGCATGGTTCCCAAGCAGAGGCGGGAAGCACAAAATGTAGGCGGAAGTGGTTAGCACAGTTTTGCCAGATTCTGTGATAAGATCTGAAGGTCACATCAAGTGTGGGACAGTGTTCGTCCACTAAGGTGTTTTAATATATATAGACTGGTCCCTGGTACGATCCAGGGAGCGACCAGTATATAATCGTGCACGTGTTAATAAGAGTTGGTGTTCCTCATGATATATGGACTGGCCCATGACATGATCCAGGGAACGACGAATTGAAGTCTACCAACATAAGGCCTTGTTTTTTTGTATGAGCTCAAACTAACGTTTTTTGTCCTTTGTGTTTTCCTTTAGTTCATGGCGCTGAGCCGAGTACGGTGTTGACGTCAGACGGTAATCTATTTGCGTATTGTACGCAAATCGATTACAGATTTGAAACAAACACCTTACTTGGGCCAGCGACATGAACTGATATGTGTTGTATATTATTGTAATTGTGACAGTTGTAAACTGTATTGTTGTATATAGAATTTACATTATATATAAACTTAAAAAATTCTAACGTTGTTAGAGTTTCCTTGTTAGTGTATTACACTGGTAGATAACTCTTTAACCGGAAGTCACCCTCCGCCGTCCTGGCGACGCATAAGGCTCTACACCCGTGTCGACCGAGTGTAAAACCTTCTGCGTAACATGGTGTCAGAAGTGGGATTTGACTTCCGGTTAATATCTGCCAGTGTAAGACATTGACAATATATACAGAATCTAGGCACAATTTTGTCAGACATTTTTTTTATTATTGACTTTCTGATTGTTCTTTTCTAAGGTGACGTAAGGATGTTTGTAAGGCTGTGAATTTTAGGGGAGCAATTTTGCCACTAAATTCTTGTAAATGTAACCTACACTCAATTAAGGTCAACTATCCTTATTCCCTACGTGATGAAGTGCGATAGCCCATGCATTAATTTGTGATAGAATGTAACAGGTTGCATATCTGAGTGGGGAAACTGAGGTATATAGACCTGAATTGTCTTGGCACGGATGATACATATTTAGTTTTAAGGTCCGGTTGAGTACCTTGGCACTGCTGTTGCATGACAATCTGTAAGTTTATTAACCTAAACGTTTTGTACGTTGTGTCGTAACCGTTACTGAGGTCCATTTTATGTCCTGATTTAGTAACGTAGGTCACTCGTAACGTTATATAATATCGTTACAATGAATTAAACCTAATACCGTTGGTATCTTATATGGTTTTGTAATGTAGGACGTACAGTTGTCGTGTCAGTGTTAATACGTTGCGTTACATACGTTACGTTTGTATATCCGATACGCTAGATCAAGTTGGGCGTAATTGTATGTGGGTTATTTACGTCATCTAATTACGTCATCTAATAGTGAAAAGTAATTCTCGGCAAAGTCAACGTCAGTTTATGACGTCATTTCCGGTCTGTTATGAACGTAACTTTAATGGCTACGTCCAGATCGCGAGTATACTAATTAATCAACGTTTTAGTTGGATTAGTTTGTTATTATTATTGTTAACGTTTTAGTTAACGTGTGTGACTATAAGTGAACATCGGTTTCAGTTAAGTTAACGTGAGCATTACGTTAAGCGTCATGGATCAGTTAGTTAAGACGGGAAAAGAGTTAGGTTATGAGGGGCAGGCATTGCAGGAATTTGTAAAGCAACAGCAAGAGACTGAGAGGGCAGAAAGGCACGCGGTAAGGGCACTTGATAAAGAAAAGATTGCGCAGGCCGATAAAGACAGGGAAATTGAGTTAGCTAAGATCGCGGCGGAGAAAGAGAGGATCGCGCAAGCCGAAAAAGATAGGGAAATTGAATTGGCTAGGATCGCGACGGAAGAAGCTAAGATTGCGGCGGATAGGGAAATCGAGATGGCGCGGATTGAAAGTATAGAGCGGCAAGCCGAGAAAGATAGGGAAGCTAGGTTGTATCAAGTCGAAAGCGATAAGGAAGCAAAGTTGTCGAGCGAAGTTGAGTTAGAAAAGTTGAAGTATAGTTTTGAATTGCAGCAACGCGAGTTAAAGAATCAGATAGATTTGCAGAAGGTAACGTTTAGAGTTGAATTAGAAAAACAGAAGGCTGAAAAGTTAGCGCATGCGCGAGATCCCAAGTTACCGTATTTTGATGAAAGTAAGGACAAAATGGATAGTTACTTATCAAGGTTTGAGAAATACGCGACGGCGAATAAATGGGATAAAAACGTTTGGGCTGCATATTTAAGCGCATTACTTAAAGGTCGCGCGCTTGATGTCTATGATAGATTGTCTGTAGATGATGCAGCGGATTATGACAAGTTGAAAGATGCGTTGTTAAAGAATTTCGATATGACTGAACGCGGATTTAGAAAGAAATTTCGCTATGATAGGCCTGAAAAGTCCGAAACGTTTATTCAGTTTAGTAGTAGACTTAGGTCGTATCTTAATAAATGGTTGAAAATGGCGAAGGTAGACCAGTCTTACGAAGCTGTTTGCGATTTTTTCGCTAGAGATCAGTTTTTAGAATCCTGTAGTAAAGAACTATATGTTCATTTGAAACCGAAATCATTCACGAATCTAGGTGAGATGGCTAGGGAAGCAGATTTATTTGCAGAAGCACGTGGCGGTGTCTACGCTTGTGTTAATAAGGGGCAGCGTGATAGTAAGGGCGTAACTCAGAGTAGATCTGATAATAAGCCGAGTGCGAAGCCAGAGATAAAATGTAGTATTTGTGGTAAGGGACATTTAACATATAAATGTTTTAAGAATCCCGATAGGAAGCAAGCATATAGTGCGGAGGTAGGTGCAAGTGCAAGCGGGTATAGCGGAAGTAAGGGGAGTAGTTATGCACCGAAAGATGAGACACAAAGATCACAGAGTAAGAGCGATACTGTACAGACGAAGGGTAGTAATTCAGATCGTGGCCGTGGTCGGGGTTATTCCCGCGGACGTGGTCGGGGTGGCGGACATCAAATGAGCTTTTGTAAAACTACAATGAATAGGTCTCATGAAATTGAAGGTCTCTATAAGAGTAAGGAAGAAAGTCCATTAATCAATGATAACGTGGATAGGGAAGGTGTCTGTTACTTTTTAAGGTCGCGATTACCAACAGCGCAGGGTACGGTTAATGGTAAAACAGTTGTAGTTTTAAGGGACACAGGTTGTACTGGGTGTGTCGTTCGTAGAAACTTGGTTTCTAATGATCAGTTACTTGGTAGAGAATCTGATGTAACTTTGATTGATGAATCTACCCAAAGGTATCCCTTAGCAATGGTTGACATAGATTGTCCATTTTTCACAGGAAAAACTGAGGCATTGTGCATGGAAGATACATTGTATGACCTGGTTATTGGAAATATTGACGGGTCAAAACTTCCCGATATGTCCCATTTTGCAATGGCGGCAGTGACTAGGTCACAAGCTAAGCAAGGTGAAGAGGTCTATAGGAAACTTAAAGTTCCTGATCAAATTATTGCTAGTGATAAGGAGGCATTGAAGCAGGCCCAAGTTGTTGACCCTAAATTGAATGGCATAAGGCAAAGAGTGGAATCTGGGAATGTGACGATTAGTCGTGGATTGAACCGGGGTGAAACTAAGTTTATTCGAAAGAAAGATTTATTGTATAGGCAGTTTACTAAGGGAAACAAGGTCACTTTGCAACTTATTATCCCTGAAGGTTTTCGTGAAAAGGTGTTAAGATTGGCGCACGAAACCTTGATGTCAGGTCATTTGGGCATAAAGAAAACTATGGATAGAGTTTTAACTGAGTTCTTTTGGCCTGGAGTTTGTGGTGATGTGGCAAGGTTTTGTAAATCTTGTGACATATGTCAAAGGACTATTCAAAAAGGTCGTGTCACTAAGGTTCCTTTAGGAAAGTTGCCACAGATTGACACACCATTTAAACGAGTCGCTGTTGATATAGTTGGACCGATAGAACCTCGTTCTGACAGGAAATCCCGCTATATTTTAACAATGATAGACTATGCGACGAGATATCCCGAGGCGGTAGCGTTACCCGGCATTGAAACGGGACGCGTAGCCGAAGCGTTAGTTGAGATGTTCAGTAGATTAGGAATACCGAGTGAAATGCTAATCGAGCATGATAGTAAGATCACGATTGACGTCATGAGAGAGGTTAGTAGGTTGTTGTCGCTTCAAGATCTGACAACTATTCCTTATCAATCTACTGGTAAAGGACCCGTGGAGAAATTCCATGATACATTGAAACAGATATTACGTGAAATGTGCGTAGAACGTCCGAATGACTGGGACAGGTATCTCCCAGCATTATTATTCTCAGTAAGGGAAGTTCCGCAAGAGTCATTAGGTTTTTCCCCGTTTGAACTGTTGTATGGGCGTAATGTTAGGGGTCCTATGCAAATATTAAAGGAATTGTGGTCTGTAGAGGAAACTGACCAACGTGCGTTATTGACGTATCAGTACGTTATTGATCTAAAAGAACGTTTAGAAAGAACGTGTAAGTTAGCACAGGATATTGTCCGGAAAATGGACGTAAAGCAGAATGCTTATTATGATAAACGCGCGAGGTCGCGTAAGTTTGACGTCGGAGACAAAGTACTTTTGCTACTCCCGAATGAGTGCAATAAATTGTTACTTCAATGGAACGGGCCATATGAAGTTGTCGAAGTAGTCAATGCAATGAACTACAAGATTAACGTCAAGGGCGTCGTGAATACTTATCCTGCTAACATGATTAAGCAGTACGTTCAACGTCAAAAGAACGTGTCGTCTGCAGTTGTTAATGCACGTGACAATGTTGGATCAGCGGATCACAGTGATCCAAATGTCCAAAGAGTTAACATTTGTACGTCAGAGGACGTATCCCAATATGACTTCATACGTGAAAACGTAAAGCCCGACGACGTAACGTCGACTCAGAAATCGAATATGGAAGAACACGGTGGCGATAGTAGATTAGAGGCAGAGGCAACGGATCCTGTGGGATCTGTCGTGCGAAGTAGGTGTAATGTCAAAGACAACGTTAATTTTACGTCTGATACACTTAAAGGTGGCGATTTCCACCTAGTGTTCGATCAGACTTACCCATACTTCCCCATTCCATTTGAGGCACGACAGGTACGACACAGAGAATTGATTGACTTTGGGATTAGGTAAATCCGTGGCCAAGATAATTTGGGGGCGGACTACCTTAGTAGATAGTTTGGCCACGTTATGCATCGCACCGTTGTTGTGTATATAGCTAGTTTTCCAGTTTTGACATAGCCTACGATTCGATCGCATTTCGTACTATTTCAGAAAAGAAACATTGTTATGTTTTTTTCTCCCTAAGGGGAAACCTATGTTACGAAATGGATCTAATCGTTCACTATGTCGTCGAGATTATTTTAATCCTTTCAATCAGTAAGGCTACAGTTTTTAGGGTAACTGTGGTAATAAAACATTTACGGAAATTGTGACTACGTTATGCATGGGTTGTTTGTGAATACCTCTCGTGGACAGCATATTGCATGATTTTAAGGTGAATACCTGCACGAGTCTTTTGATTGTGGAAAGCGCTTTGCATGATTTTAATGTGAGACGCATAGTATTTATACGCCTATCTTTTAATGAAAAGTTAGACGTGGCGGTTTAATTCTTGATGGATGTTATATTGTTGTGTGCCCAGATTCTGTGTTAAGACCTAGAAGGGTAAGATTTTATTATATTTATTTAGAATAGTTTGGCTAAGAATGAAAAATGTGACTTCTGATTGATATGGTATGATTATATGTGTCGACTGATTTGATTTTGTTGGCAGTGATCAGGCTGCGCATGTGTCGACCGATTTTGTTAGTAAGCATGCTGCGCATAATATTTGTATATTAGGAAGTTTTGTAAATTTCGGAAATAGTTTATATCACTGATGTTGGTTGCAATGGTGTGCGTCTATTTGACGTCCAGTGACGTCAGTTGCATTCATGTTATTCATATGAAGTCAGTTGCATCATGTTATTGCGACGTCAGCACTTTTTATATTACTTTCACGTATACGTGGCCTATAGAAGTAGATTGATTTGTAATGGAACTAATTTATGTACTCGTGACGTCAATTGACGCCATAGCATGCACCGCATTAAGGGTTTTTTCCATAAGTTATAATGGTAACATTTGGTCATCATGCGTTTGATTTGCCTTCATTAGACGGCGTCATATGGTACAACATCATTGATGTCATGATGTCAGATCAAACGTTATGATCCCAAATGTGTGAGAAACGCTTATTCAGCTATTATATTCTATGGCAAATGGTATTACGCTTAGTTTAAAGAAATGAATTAATACATAGGCGAGTTAGATTTTGGTCAATCAATTTAATGTAAATAGGTCATTGTTTAGATTATTCATGTTTTATGTGGGGTATGTCATGGTAATGCCTGTTGACGTCAGTATACTTCTTGACAATGTTTGACGTCAGATCCTTCGACGCACATGCGTGGTAGGATCTACGTTTCTTCATTGGCGGAAGTGGTAAGCACACTTTTAGCTTTACATCGTGAGCGCGAGTCGTGTCTAGTGACACGGCTGGCGTGTGCACGTTATGCTCGGCATTCGCCGAGGGCGTTGTATGGTATTTCCAAGACAGGCCCACGTCTTACGTATTGTTATTATGTAGTTACAATGTATTAAGTGTAAGTTCGTTATTTTTAGGCACATCAAGTCCGGCAGTCAGCTGTTAGGGCTTAGAGCCACGTCTCACCTGGAGATTCGATAAACGTCTCCAGGTTAATACCAACCCGGGTAGAGGCAGTTACCACGCCGTTTGTGCATGGTTCCCAAGCAGAGGCGGGAAGCACAAAATGTAGGCGGAAGTGGTTAGCGCAGTTTTGCCAGATTCTGTGATAAGATCTGAAGGTCACATCAAGTGTGGGACAGTGTTCGTCCACTAAGGTGTTTTAATATATATAGACTGGTCCCTGGTACGATCCAGGGAGCGACCAGTATATAATCGTGCACGTGTTAATAAGAGTTGGTGTTCCTCATGATATATGGACTGGCCCATGACATGATCCAGGGAACGACGAATTGAAGTCTACCAACATAAGGCCTTGTTTTTTTGTATGAGCTCAAACTAACGTTTTTTGTCCTTTGTGTTTTCCTTTAGTTCATGGCGCTGAGCCGAGTACGGTGTTGACGTCAGACGGTAATCTATTTGCGTATTGTACGCAAATCGATTACAGATTTGAAACAAACACCTTACTTGGGCCAGCGACATGAACTGATATGTGTTGTATATTATTGTAATTGTGACAGTTGTAAACTGTATTGTTGTATATAGAATTTACATTATATATAAACTTAAAAAATTCTAACGTTGTTAGAGTTTCCTTGTTAGTGTATTACACTGGTAGATAACTCTTTAACCGGAAGTCACCCTCCGCCGTCCTGGCGACGCATAAGGCTCTACACCCGTGTCGACCGAGTGTAAAACCTTCTGCGTAACAGCATGCAGGCCCATCATATTTTATGCAAATCCTGACCTTGCGTTGACCTTGACCTAATTTATGGCGTGGTCAACTTTGGTACGTTAGCTTTTTATATGGGAAAACGCTTAAACAGGGGATTTCTCAGAAACTATTTAAGTCTAAGGTACAATACTTGGCATACATGGTCGACTAAATGACCAGATGAAGATATTATGTCACTAAAGGTCAAGGTCATTCCGTTGGACCATCCGTCGTCAAGATTTTCAAACATCTTCTCCTCTGAAACCACTGGGCCGATTTAAGCCAAATTTCATATGGAGTCTCAGTGGGATAGGGGAACGAAATTTTATACCCGGGGTCTGGGTCACATGACCAAGATGGCCGCCATGCCCATATATGGTAAAAACCCTTCAAAAAACTTCTTCTTCAGAACCAAAAGGCCTATGACCTTGAAACTTGGTATGTAGCATCGGGCATGCGGGCTTATTATAGTTTATACAAATCATGACCTTGCGTTTACCTTGACCTAATTTACGGCATGGTCAACTTTGGTACGTTAGGCTTTTATATGGGAAAACGCTTAAACAGTGGATTTCTCAGAAACTATTTAAGTATTAGGTACAATACTTGGTATACATGGTCAACTAAATGACCAGATGAAGATATTATGTCACTTTAGGTCAAGGTCATTCCGTCGGACCATCCGTCGTCAAGATTGTCAAACATCTTCTCCTCTGAAACCACTGGGCCGATTGAAGCCAAATTTCATATGGAGTCTCAGTGGGATGGGGGAACGAAAGTTTATACCCGGGGTCTGGGTCACATGACCAAGATGGCCACCATGCCCATATATGGTAAAAACCCTTCGAAAATCTTCTTCTCTAGAACCAAAAGGCCTATGACCTTGAAACTTGGTATGTAGCATCGGGCATGCTGGCCCATCATAGTTTATACAAATGATGACCATGTGTTGACCTTTAATTAATTTACAACATGGTCTGAAACTTTGGTTTGTTAGGCTTTTATATGGGAAAACGCTTATACAGTGGATTTCTCAGAAACTATTTAAGTCTTAGGTACAGTACATGGTATATATGGTCAACTAAATGACCAGATGAAGATATAATGTCACTGAAAGGTCAAGGACATTTTGTCGGTCTGTCATCAAGATTTTCAAAACATCTACTCCTCTGAAACCACTGGTCTGATTGAAGCCAAATTTCATATGGAGTCTAAGTGTGATCAGGGAATAAAAGTTTGTTCTCAGGGTCTTGACCAAGATGGCCGCCATGCCCGTATATGGTAAAAACCCTTCAAAATCTTCTTCTCCAGAACCAAAAGGTGTATGACCTTGAAACTTGGTATCTAGCTTTGGGCACTCAAGCCCGTCAAAGTTTATACAAATGATCATGCGTTGACCTTGACCTAATTTATGACACTGTCAACTTTGGTACATTATGTAGGCTTTTATATGGGAAAACGCTTAAACAGTGGATTTTTCAGAAACTATTTAAGTCTAAGGAGCAATATTTGGTATATGGTTGACTAAATAACCAGATGAAGATATTTTGTCGTTGAAGGTCAAGGTCATTCTTTGACTTTTGTACAAGGTCATTGAGATTGTGTCACCCGTCAACATTTTCAAACATCTTCTCAGAGGCCACTAGGGTCAATTGAAGCCATATTTCATATGGAGCTTCACCGGCTTAAAGGAACCATAGTTTGTTCAGATGGTCTTGGTCACTTAACCAAGATGGCCACCGTGCCCATATATTGTAAAAACTCTTCAAACGTCTTTTTGTCGAGAACCGAAAGGCCTATAACCTTGAAACTTGGTACCGGTATGTAGCATTGGGCACTCAGGCCCATCATAGTTTATAAAAATGATTACTGTGTTTCATATATTATGGAGCTTTAATACTGGGTCAAAGGAATCAAAGTTTGTTCAGATGGTCATGGTCGTATGAACATGGTGGCCGCCACACCCATTTATGATAAAAACCCTTCAGAAATCTTTGTCCAGAAACAAAGGCCCAGTGACCTTGTGGCTTGGTATACAGAATTGGGACTCAACATTAATTCCCAAGGGAGGGGGGTTATCTGCCCTTGCCCTGGTGCTATATACATGTATAAAAGCATTAAAATATATACCAGGACCAAGTGTCAGGTGAGCTACAGGACCATTGGTCTTCTTGTCTTGAAAAAGAAAGTGTTAGGTTTTGAGAGTAGGGCTAAATCCGCAGGCTCATATTTTTTCAAAGAAAATAGTCTTTGCATAAACTTTATTTTGTATTCAAGCAGATATACCCATACAGTGTCACAGTGAATTTCAACTTGTTCTGTTCAAAGGCTATGATGCTACAGTTATAAATGTCTCAGTTGTAGGAAAGTCAATGTAGAGCTTTATGACTCCTGTTTAAATGGATAGGTATCTTCCTTTAATCATTAATATCTGATATAGATTGGATTATCTATAATCTGTGTAAGTCTGAAAAGTTCCCCAAAACATTCTGTGCAACATAAAATAATAAACAAGTGACCTGATGTGGGTATGTCAATTTTTTATCACGCGGCGGAACACGTCCACGAATTTACAACCCAGTGACATTTGCTATAAATAGATCACCCTATCACATGCGGATGAATTTTCTAACATTGAAAAGATATTACATACATATTTTACACATCACATATTGGCCGTTCTTCTACACTCTCCATCGCACCAAAGAACATTTGCATGAAATGTTTAGGACATGAAATTACCGTAAACGCGGTAATTTTCGCAGGTTCAAATTTTCGCGGTTAAGGGTCAAAATCAAAAACATTAATTTTCGCCATTTTCAAAATTATGCGGTTAGCAACATGCGCGAAAAGCAAAACTACTTCTTTTTCTTTGAGCCAGTTCTTTCATTAACCTGCGGCAGCCCTGCCGCAGGTTAATGAAAGAACTGGCTCAAGTGAAAAGTGCCAGCGATTACCGAAGCAAACAGAAACAAAATATATGAACACTGTGTCTTACTTTGTAAGAAACTGGAAATTATTTCGCGATTTTAATATTCGTGGTTTCCAAGGGACCGCGAAATACCGCGAAAAATGGAACACCGCGAAAATTATCTTGTATACGGTACTACTTCCAGATCCTTTTTGATTCCCCAGCCACAGGTTCACCAGTGGGCTCCAATTGATAGTTCCGAAAACCACGCCTCCTTTAAACAGGTATACACCCCTCCATTAACTGTAAGGCAAAATCACGAACTTATGTAAGACATGGAACCACATGCGATTTTGTTTATGAGACTATACATGTCTATGTCACATTCTAAGTTGTTGTTGCATTTGTCAGATATACATGTACCCTATCAGGTGACTTTGAGTGGCATTCTGGGTGTGGCTCAGAACTGTGTATGGTAATCATTCTGGTCAAAGTATCACTGTTGTCGGAAGTGAAAAATCAGCAGAGAAAATTTCGTGTGTAGGGTCCCGACAGGGATTCAAATTCACGATCCCAAGATTGTTAACTGAGCACACAACACTAGGCATAAAGGTCCTGACCAGTTAGACTGGTCAGTTACATACTTTGTATACCTATACATATATTTTACAAGTTGCATATTGGCTGTACTTCTTAAGAATGAAATGGATGAGATTAACTGCATTCCACTGGCTACAATTTGTTTCCAGAGCCTCAAAGATGGTACTCTTACAGGAAGCAAATTATTTTCTATATGATGAGTGTCATCCCATACAAAGTAATGGAGATTATCCCTGCCAGTCCATTCCACTCCATCCCTGTCATGTTTTAACCCTATTGCAGTCAAAACAGCCAAAACTCCATATTTTAACCCTGTTGCACTCAAAACTCCATATTTTAACCCTATTGCACTCAAAATGGCCAAAACTCCATATTTTAACCCTGTTGCACTCAAAACGGTCAAAACTCCATATTTTAACCGTGTTGCACTCAAAATGGCCAAAACTCCATATTTTAACCCTGTTGCACTCAAAATGGCCAAAACTCCATATTTAAACCTTGTTGCACTCAAAATGGTCAAAAACTCCATATTTTAACCCTATTGCACTCAAAACAGCCAAAACTCCATGTTTTAACCGTATTGCACTCAAAACAGCCAAAACTCCATGGATTTTAACCGTATTGCACTCAAAACAGCCAAAACTCCATGGAGTTTTGGCCGTTTTGAAAGCAATATGGTTAAACTCTGCCAATATATGACAATGCCTGGAGGTTTACAGAGATGCTGTTTATTTTTTGCTCTTTTGTTTGTTTTCTAGATACTGCTTGATCCTTATGTATACATCTGCCAGATCCCTGGGAAACAAGTGCGTACAAAACTAGCGGCTGTAAGTACTAAGTTCTTTAAACAGGGATGAGAATTGTACTCTTAAAAGAGGATTCCTCTGTTTTGACTGAAATTTTCTGAAATAAAAAGTTGGTTGTTGGTTGATTTGATGCTTAACGTCCACGTTAAACAACTAAGGTCATGTCAGGACGGTCAGTTAACCTAACCACACTATTCCTGGGCAGGCTTAGACCTCCTAAGCGGTTAACCAGTACTAAGTGCACATACTTTCGCCAGTAACTGACAACTGCCCTTCTTGAATCAGCGGAAGGAGAAACGAAAGTATGTGGCCAGACCGGGATTCGAACCCAGGACCTCTGACTTGGCCTGCCTTATGCATAATAATTGGCCTTTCTTAGGAAACAAAGACTAAGTTTGGGATTTAATATGGATCTTCAGCATGGTTTAATGGAGAGAAAAAGAACAAATCAATTTTTAGACCCAACTTAACTCAAGTATTTCACCTACTGTGTTCTGATTTTTATGAAACAGATGAATAGCTTGTTCAGCTTACCCAAGATCAAACTTCCATAACTGATGTATGTATATGAGCCCCGACATCACAAAACCAACAAAGTGGCATGAGGGCCTAGCAAAGACTCAGATCAGCCTGCGAATCCGCCAGTCAGATCAGAGTCTTCGCTGTCTGCATGAAGCTAGCTTAGACCCATTAGCTATGCTTTAAGGGCACAAAGAAGACTGATCAGACTGGGTCAATGCCCAGGCTGATCTGAGTTTTCGCATGGTGCACGAGCTACTTTGTTAGTTTTGTCATGGAGGCCCATATATTGAAATGGCAATAAACGTCAACGGTCAAATGTTGCAGAAAAATTAGGGTGATGTTTTTGTGCTTTCCTATGTGAAAAAAATGATGTCAGCTGGACTTGAGTGACAACGTTTTCATGTAACTGTCTAGGTTCTTCCCTGATTACCATATTTATTCTGCTGTAAGACAGATTTTTTTCCCTTCCAAAACAATCCCAAAAATCTAGATCCATCTTACAAGATGGATCTAGATTTTTGGGGATTGTTTAGGGAGCGAGAAATGTATCTAATAGTCAAATTACACACAATGATTTGAGCAGTGACATAGCAAAATCAACAACATGCTACATGTATGTGCCCAATGCGAAGACTTATATCAGCCTGGGCAGCTGCCCAGTCTGACTCCATGTGGACAGAAAAGACTCTGATCAGACTGGGTGGATGCTCAGGCTGATCTGAGTCTTCGCATGGTGCACATGCCACTTTGTTGGTTTTGTCGTGTTGTGGCTCATTTACTTGTGAAGGTCTCCTAATACATGTATTTTGGGTAGTTGTGCAAAGTATCTTGTGCTCATTGCAGGCCTTTAACCATTGGTTGAAGATTCCTGATGACAAGCTGAGCCAGATAGGAGAAATAACACAGATGCTTCATAATGCCAGTTTATTGTAAGAGTTTTATGCCTTCTTCCGATCAACTCATGTTGACCTGTCACTGTCAGAAGTTATGTGAGAATTCCACCAGCTTATCTTTTTACAAAGCTGAAACTTAGTAAATTTACGTTCATATGAGTCAAATAGCATTGTTATAGTTTGGCTATTTCAAAATTTGTAGAAGCTTAAATTATATCAGAGCCCCAGATAAGAAGAGGTAACAGGAATAATTGAGAGATAATATTTCTTATTTCTCAACAAAAACATACAGTAGAACTTCATTGGCTCGAACAGGCTTGGGACCAGAAAAATTAGTTCCAGCCAAGGAAAGTTCTAGCCATCCAGGGTTAAATTCTATACAAAGTGACCTCTAGGGCCCAAGGAAAGAGTTCCAGCCAGGCAGGGTAAACGAGCCATCAGGGTTCGAGCCATTGAAGTTCTACTGTATGTTGTGACCCCTCATTAGAACCATCACGGTGAGATGGTTCTAATGAGGGGTCACAACATAAGTATAGAAAATTATCCCTGTTACCCCTTCTTATCTGGAGCGCTGATTATATTTTCCAGTAAGGAATGAAATTGTGGGTTTACCAGGTAAACAGAGCTCCAGATAAGAGCTGGTATTGAGGGTAATTCTAATTTTTCTTGCATCCCAGATAAGGATATCCGTGTTTTTTGCTAGGGATAGAAATTCTTATCTTACCCTGGTTGTCTGACCCATGGGTAGGATAAAAAAAAGAAAGTTTTCGCGTGACTTTGGTTTGCATTGGTTGTATTTGACGTCACGTAACTTCATCGCTAGCTGACGTCATAGCAACATCAGAAATTACAACAGTTGTCAAAATGGCGGACTTCGCAACACAGTGTCTAGAGGAATCTTTGATGTAATTAAAGCTTCAGCACTTAAAGGTATGCAAGAAAAAGAAGCTACCATGGGTGTGAGGTACGGATAGACGAATCTGTCCCTCGAGTCACTGTCTGGCATCACGAGGCAAGCCTCGTGATGCTAAACAGAGACCCTTAGGACAGATTGGTCTATCCTTACCTCACACTCATGGTAGATTCTTATATTCTTATTTCTCTACGAAACATATGGTGTGACCCCTCGTTAGAACCATCTCGGTGAAATGGTTCTAATGAGGGGCCGCAGCATATGTTTTTATGGAGAAGTATGGACATTTATCCCAGAATCATCCCTTTTATCCCTTCTTATCTGGAGCATTGGGTCACACCATACAATAGTGTTGCAGGTAAAGTCAGAGTTATTACAGAAGAAAGTCATAACCTAGAAAAGTTTATCAAACTGGTATTCCTCACCAGTCAACAATTACCTTCAAATGGAGACAGTAGTGCCTGACAAAACACAGTTTACCCAGATCAGATTGCTGCTTTAAAAAAAATTGAGTCCCCTTTACAAGACTGAGACTGTTAAGGGACTGCATTGTTTTTTTATATTTTTTCTTATTCTTTATAAAACCTGTTGTAGCCACCACAACATATGCTTTATGGGGAATAAGGAATAATATCCAGATCTTTCCCTTCTGAAACAATCGTAAAAATCTAGATATGTCTTATTAGATGGGTCTAGAGTTTTGGGATTGTTTTGGAAGGGGCTTGTGTTCAAAGATACGTCTTGCTGGGTGCCAGCTGAGCTTATGTGTGATGTCACATTAATATATTCCAGAATAGATGATATTGAAGACAGTTCTAACCTGAGAAGAGGGGTACCAGGTAACTAAATTTTCTTTGTTTTCACAGAAATCAGGGCTTGGCATTATTTTACTTTCAGGCCTAGAGGGTAGATTTGAATCAAATGTCAAAGCCAACTGTATGCCAAACAAAAAAAAGAAAAAAAAAGAAACAGAAAAAAGAGCATATATAAATTTCGTTGTCTGCTCAATTTCCATATAGTCTATGGAAATGAATATCAGGGGTCACTGTGATTTCATAGCTGGCCGGTTCTGCCTCGCCTTTATGAAATTGCAGTGAGCCCCATAATTTCATAGAGGGTTGGAAACTAATTATCTAATTACACCATATGAAAAATACTAAGTGCACTGTTTGCTATTAATCCAATTTGTTTAATTTTTTTTCTCTTTTTAAGGGGCACAGGAAATGGTAAATATGTTTTTCTTCTTTAACTGTTGATTCAATGATGAAACATGTTAAACCAGAAACAATAATGGCAGAATTAAGCTAGTTGAGATTTTGTTACTTATTTTACCAATTGTGCAGTAATGGGAAGAACTTGAACAAGTGCAAAAAATGGCAAATGTACTACATTTGTAAAATATATTAAAGATATGCATACTTGGCCATTGATAGAGAATGCAAGTATGCTTATAACAAGTAAACAACAGAAAAAATGAACTTGTCTTTTCTGCAATAGCTCCCATGTTTGTCTTTTCTGCAGTGGCCCACCATATCTATGGAACACCCCTAACAATCAACTCAGCCAACTATGTGTATTTCCTTGGTCTACAGAAACTACTGCAACTGGACCATCCGGAGGCTACAAATGTATTTACAGGTATAAAAACATATTACATCACATATATTGTATGTATCACATATATTGTATATATCTCATACAAACCTGGTCCCATTTGTTGAAAGCATTCTTAGCTTAACAGTGCCATAAGTCAAGGATTTGTTAAGTCTTCTACTACCCAGAAACTCAAGTGTCTCCCACTCATAGGAGAAGATGTCTATAAGCTAGTTAGCTTGTTATCGAATCCTTTATATTATCCATGTATGAATTGATTGTGTATGTTTACATGTTGAATAAAACACTGTTTAAACTAAGTGTTTAATAATTTTGTAGAAAAAAAAGAGACATTTTTGCACTGCAAAAGCTCCTCACAGGGCAGTGTTTTTGGGGTAAAATACATTTGAAATTTTAACATCTCTTCAACTAACAACATGTTTGTTTTGAATGGCTGGGCCCAGGTCTCTCTAGTAAGATAGACTCCCACTTAATTTTGCACTTCTGAAAGCCAGTGCCCATAAGAGTTGCAAATTTCACTTATTATTCAAGGTCAGTTCTTTTCCAGTTCTTAAAATTGAAATTGGGCGGTGTCTGCTTAGCGTGTAAACTGGATGGACTACATTTCAAGAAGATCTAAACAAGAATTGAATATTGTTTTCATTGTTTTTGAATAAAAGTACCAAACAAAATGTTTTAAACACCTGTTTAGAATAGCTTGCAAGTAGTTTTTGTGACATTTTCACTAAATTTGATGAACTCTCACTCAGAAATTCATTCATTCACACAGATTTTGTTTCACGGCTTTTGGCAGATTTTACTTATTTAGGGAAATTAAGGTTAATGGGTACATTTTCAGGCTAAGCCACTCTGCCAGGTCTATTTTGGTCTTCATCACAGTAGGGGTCAACTCTTTAACTTAAGAATTTGCTTTTGAAGGACCAGGTTCTTCTCTAAGAGTAGACCCCATTTTGGAAAGGTTTCTTTGCCCCAAGAATTAAACAGGAAGTCAAGAAAGTTGTAAAAAAACCTCTGAGATGCAGAAATTGTGTGCATTTTAGCAAGTTTTGCATTTAAATCATAAGGTATACAAAAAGAAAAAAAGAGTATATCTGAAGTGTGAGGTGTGAATAGAAAAACTACCCCTTGAAATCACTGTTTGACATCACTAAGAGCCATGTGATGCCGAATAGTGACCAGTAGGAACAGATTTTTTTACCCCACCACTTACCGATGAAAGATTTTTATAATATTATCCTTGTATATATTTCAGAACAACTGTTAGAGTTACATAGGGGTCAGGGGATGGATATTTACTGGAGGGATGCAGTCCAGTGTCCCAGTGAAGAGGAATACAAAACTATGGTGATAAGAAGTAGGTAACTTAAGGCGTCTGAATACACCCCCTTGGGAGATAACTCTGGCGTGGACATATTTATCTCCCTTCTCTATTGGGACTGCTCTTAAAGATAAGAATTTGCTCTCAGAGCAAATTCTTTTCTTTAAGAAAAGCCCTTATTGGCTTCCCTTTAAGAACAAATTCAGCCACCATTCCTTTAAGGTATATTAAAATATATTCAGGGAAAGCCAGTCAGTCATTTTCATTTTTGCCCCCTTTCTAAACAAAGATCAACTCTTTAAAGTCACAAAAGTTGTTCCCTTTTATAAAAATGATTGGAAAACAAGGCAGTGTACCCATAATCTTAAGGGTAGCCCCTATTTGAGAAGGAATTTACCAACAGGATTCATCAAGAAGGGTAGCAAATAATGTTCAGATGATAGCCAACCCATGGTGATGTGTCTGTATACCTCAAGATGAATGGATACACATACTTTTTTGCTTCCTTCTCAGTCGGGATAAGTAGTTTGAACAAGAGGCTTTAGCTGTGTCTTCAAACTTCTGAGGGACCAAGCAAATGTACATGCAGTGAAACAAGCATGTATGATCCCTATTCTTGCATTCAGGCATATAGTACCATTTGAAAACTTGATGAAAATGACTGGGAAAGCATAAAAATTGTCCTTTAAAGTGCCTTGTATATCATGACTTCATTCCGCAAAAAAAAACACAAAAAAAAACAGAATGGCTAAAATGCTAACAAAAATTAAGAAATAAATGCTTATCTCAAGGTGGCTGTGTAACGTAAGGTAATGTCATGGAAACAAATTATGGCTTGGATTGCAAATAAGCTAGCTTAAAACGATTTTTGAATGGCGCATGTTTAACAATGTCAGTGCATGGATTGAGCTTCCCTAAAGGATGGTGTTTAATAGCCATACACACAGGGCTTTATGCAAGAATAGTAAAATCAGCTTATCATGAGTTAATTTCTGTAATTATTACTCAATTTTTCAGAAACTGGTGGCTTATTTGGCCTTGCTGTTAGATTGATGCAGTTGTTTAGTGACAACACAAGGTATGTATTTTGGTACTTTAACAGTGCTCCAGATAAGAGGGAGTAACAGGTATAATTAAGAGATAATTTTCCCTATTTCTCCATAAAAACGTGTTGGGACCCCACATCAGAGACAGTTCTAAAATGGGGGTCACAACACTTGAACAAGAAAAATATCTCAGAATTATCCTTAATTACTCTGATTATCTGGAGCACTGAACTTATTTTAGCTCACAGGAACAAAAAGCAGGAAGAACTTTAAAACAAAAACTACAGTGTCAGTGATGGCAATAGAGCTGGCATTCTATGACATTTTAACTTGACTGTATACGAAAGTACTTGATGAGCTGTTGCGTTCGCTATAGTGTTCCACTTTGGGTTTAAGTTTAGGTGGAATATTTTTATGTGATGGGCATGGCATTTTCAGGCAAGCTAGGTCTTTATCATATAAAAATATATGAGCCGCGACAAGACAAAACCAACAATGTGGTTGTGCGCCCAGCGCAGACTCAGATCAGCCTGGGCATCTGCCCAGTCTGATCAGAGTCTTTGCTGTCCGCATGGAGGTAGCTTAGACCCTTAGCTACCCTTTAAGCGCTTATCGAAGATTCTGATTTGACTTGGTGGATGTTCAGGCTGGTCTGAGCCTGCCCTGGGCGCACAACCACTTTGTTGGTTTTCTCGTGTCGTGGCTCATATGTGGGTCTTATTAGAACTACCTTAGAGACGAATTTACTGTATTTTGGGACACCTCAAATAATTGATTTTTCCATTTGGGACAAATGGAAATTATTTTACGCATTCCAACACTTAAGCACATTACAGTTTAACAAGGCATAACATAATAGGTTTTATATAAAGATGAATAATTCAGTTTTCCTTAGAATAAACAAAAAAAAGATCTTTTACTGGTGCTCTGCATGGGAATACACTACAGACAAATTGGCTCTGAAATCTGATAGATAAACTACCAGCACCATCACAGGGAGAGAAAAGAAAAGATTTTCTTTTATCAGCAAAATAAGGAAAAGGTTTGCCATATCCTCATGGCAGTAAGCAGCAGGGCTAGAGGTCCACCATACCCTTGGACACAGCATATGAAAGACTGATTTTGCTCCCTCTGATTTTGCTGTCTAATGAAAAAAAAGAAAGTTTTATGAAAACTTTTGCAGTTACTTCCCTTAGTATGTTTCATATTGGCATATTTGAATGTAAGAAGTTACGTCATGGAGCAAAGAAAATATATTTCATGCTAAACAGTAGAGGGTGGGGCAAGCAACTACAGAACAATATTGAATGTTTCTGGTACTGTGAATTACATGTAATAGCAGCTGGATCCAATAACATAAACCTCTCTGAAGCAAAGTTTTCTACTTCAAATTTAGTTTGTATGCTTAAAGTTATATTGTCTGCAACTTTTAATCATTTTGACAACTTGTACACAATTATATTTAGCTATTTTAAAAGCCCCATAAAAGTAAGTTTTTATCATAAATCTATTCATTCCCCCTGAAAATGCATGAATACTATGATAACCTTTGGGTAAACAGGAGCCTTTAGCTTTCAAATAATTTAGTTCGGACCAAATGAAATTCTAGACAGCTAATAGTTTACCTAAATTACTGTTGTTATTGTCGCAGTAACCGGCCTAGGTTTGTTATTTTTATGAATGTTTCCTGGCCATATTGTATTTTTGAAAATTGTAAACAATTATTCCCAAAATAAATTGTTAAAACTTGCAGCCCATATCACTTTAAGATTAAGTTTATGATTGTATTTAATAAATGAAACCACTTAAATCAAATTTCAACTTAGCTTTTTGCAATATTAGAGGAAGTGAAGCCTTAGGAATATCTGACTCTTAAAGGACCAAAAAAAGTAGAAATTCGCAAAATTTCAAAGACTGTTTTGTCCAAGCTAGATCTATATCATATTCTGAATTCAAAGACTACAGGGCGAACAGTGTATATCCAGATGAGGTGGCTCATAATGAGCCACCTCATCTGGATCCACACTGTTTGCAAATACAACTATTTTCATTTTTTCAGTGTTTAAGTGTTTTTTAAGTGTTCAATTTATCTTCTGTCATGTTCTTCCACAGCAATTTCAAGCCTCTTCTAGACAAGCTAGGACTGTATTTTCAAATCAGAGATGACTATGCCAATCTTTACTCAAAAGAGGTAAGATATATGTCAACCATATTTACCCTTATTATATTGGGACAGGAGCGTCAGAGCAAATAGTGTCATCCCCAATCAGAGCCAGGAGCCCTGGTAACTCTGACAGTGGGTTAAGCTTTGCATGCTTATCTAGCGGTCCAGGTTCAATTCCTGCTGGAGGAAGAAATCTTTCCAACCATTTACAGGCCTCGATTACACACAACCTTTCATTATCACTTTCTCATTCTCCTGATATGACTGAAATACTGTTATTGCATAAAAAACAGTGCCAAGAGGTATTAACAGCCATGCATCAACCGGCGAAAAGCCGTGTTTCAACAAGGGTTTTCTCGCGCTGTTGAAACACGGTGACAGAACTTTCATTATGCTTGCGCCGGGCCACTAAAAAATCGCCATGCAACTTTTTCTCTCTCGTTTCGGTCGAATTACAAAAATTGGTGGTGCACTACCTATGTATGTCTATATGACGTCATCATGCCTTTGTAATCTGACATCATCGTCGTGACTCAGGTTGAAAGCGATGTTGTTTACATTCTTACGATGCCAAATGGAGAATAAATTAAAGTGGAAAAGAAAACATGCATCTCAAGCTTTTAGCAATCAAGAAATGCAGGATGGTATATGAATGGATCAGGCTTGTTCCTGCATGGAAATTATTGCTCAAGGTATCTATCTGCTTTTGTTGATTAATTTGCAATCTATTTCCCGTCAACTACAACGGCCATCTTGGACACTTTTCCGAAGTATTGAGGCTGTAGGATGATGGCAGCCATTTTGAATAGAATGAATGCTCTTGGGCCCGGAAGATGAATATTAACAAAAAGATGTACCAGCGTGTTGGCTGTCAAACAGTGTCAAAATATAGTGCCAAGTTTTTTCTCAAATTTTAACTAATATTTTGTTGAATTTATGCAATAACAGCAATCAAACATTTGTTTCCAATGCATTAACATTTGCCAGGTCCCTCGGGAGATGTTGAAAACCTCGGCCTTTGGCCTTGGTTTCCAACATCTTCCTTGGGACCTGGCAAACGTTAATGCATGAAAAAACATGTTTGATCCCTATATTGAATACTTGAAGTATGTAAAATTGCAGGTGGTCTATTCATCCATCCAATGAGAGCATGGTCTGCCTAGTTAAATCTTTAAGCACCAAAAAGCAGACGACAAAATTAATGTCTGCAAAAATTAAAAAAAATGCCTTGTCAAAGACATTTCATATTGAGAATTCTAAGACTAGAGAGCAAACTGTAGATCTAGATGAGGTGGCTCATCATGAGCCACCTCATCAGGATCTACACTGTTTGCAAATTCCACTAGTTTCGTCATTGGTGCTTAAAGTGTTAAAGGAACATCTGTGCAGAACTTTTGTCCTTAAGTATAGTTCAAAAAGGATTAGATTTGCCACCATATGTTAAGTATTTCCTCACAGAACAAAAAGAATTTGTACAAATTTTAAGGTGTATGGCTACACGTCAATGTTTTCTGCCATTTTTGCAAAGGGAAACAATTGCTCTGACTTCCTGTCTGTTTCTTTAACAAGGAAGCCCTTTCAAAGTGAGGTATACTTCGATTGAAAAGAAATTGGTCCTTGGGAAGCAAATTCTATCCTTTAGAAGTGACCCTTTGAGAAGGGATACAAAAATGAAAGGGCAGAATTGCTTCCCGTGAATGTGTACCCATGTGTTTTAGACTGGAAACAGTTAAGGGCACTGAATATTAGATGACCATATTTATTTTGCCATAAGATGCTGTTTACTGTCTCCAAAAGTACTCCAAATATGTAAATCTTTTATGGGTAATTCGGCTATTTCAAATGAGCCGCGACACGACAAAACCAACAAAGTGGTTGTGCGCCCGGTGCAGACTCTGATCAGCCTGGGCATCCGCTAAAATTGATTAGACCCTTCATTTAGTGCTCAAAGTGTAGCTAAGGGTCTAAGCTACCTCTATGCGGACAGTGAAGACTCTGATCAGACTGGGCGGATGCCCAGGCTGATCTGAGTCTGCACTGGGCGCACGACCACATTGTTGGTTTTCTCGTGTCGCGGCTCAAATGATATTAGATTATTATTTGAAGATGGATCAAGATTTTTGGGTTTATTTTGGAAAGGAAAAAAAACATCTTATTGCCAGTGATGGTAAATTGGTTATAATTACAAATCTAAGAGGGAGAAATTAAACAAAGTAAATGATCACTGACTACAGTTCATGTCTTTTTGTTGTTTGATAGACATTTCACTATGTTATTTTTAAGATTTTACAGTTATAGTCACATATTTACATTCTCAATGCATTTATTGAAAAGCCCTATGGTAAACCATTAGAACATACTATAGTTTACACTTCAATAACTACATCAGTTCATGCAACATTAGGAGCCCCGTTAGCTCAGTGGTTTAAGCGCTGGCCTACTGATCTCGCGGACCGGGTTCAAATCCCGCTTGAGGCGAGAATAATAGAATCTATGATGGGGTTGAGGCCGAGACAAGGAAATCTCAGGCTGGTTTTCAGATTATTTAGTCTTATGCGAGGCTTGCCGAGCATAAGACTTAAATAATCTGAAAACGAGCATGAGATTTCCTTGTCCAGGCCTCAACCCCATCATTGATTATTTTTCTCACCCATTATTTTTTATAGAACAGAATATTCATTGAATACCTTAACTTCTTATTGTAGCCATTCCTATAAACTTGAAGCTAATTTTCTATTAATAGTTTGACATAAGTGTTAATTTCACCTTGTGCATGCATTTTTCATGATTGGCAGCTAATCAAAAGTCTACAGTGACACTTCCTGTACATCACTGGGTGTCAATTTCATATTCTGCATGCAATTTTCACGACAGGTAGTAAGTTGATTTGTTGAATTAAAGTGTATTATTACTTGGGCTGTACTATATAACAATGATTGGCATTTTGAGACAGCTTTCAGAGCCTAGGCTGAGATAGCAGGCCGAGATAGAAAAATCTCAGACACCTCTAGAAAGGGATATCCTTGTCCAGTGGGTGAGAATCTTTCCTACCGTAAACGGCAGGGCTTGGGAAAACCGGATTTTTTCGGTCCCAGACCGAAATTCAGAAATTCGGACCGATTGGAAACAGCCCAAAACACCCAAAAATCGGTCCCATATTGGCCCAATACTTAGGATATTTTCTTTGATTCTGTCAGATATTTCTTTGTCGCGGATGTTTCGGCTATTTTCGTCGATGTTTACGGCACTGCATTAAATTGGGTTGTTTACATCAATTTAATCAACAACGTGTCAAAAGTTATCACAGATAATCACAGCTCCGATTGTCTTGCCTAGGTGTGAACATGTTTTTAGAAGACTTCGATAATTAGCGCATGTCACGTGTCACCAATCTGAGGTCACCTCATATACACAATACACAAGCCGACGCTCGGGGAAAAAAGGCCGTGTAAAGTAGTCAGTGATTACTTCCAAAGAAAGCATTATAAAAGACTTTTACATGCGAAAAAAACAACAACAACAAAGCTTAAACCTGATTTGATTATCTGTAGGCTTGTTATTGTTTTTAGGCGACGTCAGTGATCGCGCAAATAAGTATTTTTTATTCGTCCAAAGGTACCTTTTTGAAAGAAAAAAACAAATTTCACGGGCAAGGGAATTAACTCGAATGAAAAACTCGAATAATAGTATTGGTTACCAGCTAAATAGTTTTTGACCCATACGAACCGGCGGCAAGACGAATCATGTGGTTCCGGCATGGCTACTTTCGCTTTCTTTTTCTGTATTTTAAAGCACATCATGTTTCACAATAAGTTAGAACAAAGGGACTAAATTGCTAATTCAGCCCTGATTTTCATTGTGTCAGGTAAGCAGCAAACATGTCTATCTAGGGCTAAACAAGCGCTACGAACATGTAAACATGGGGTTTTTCATTAGTGGGTGGGGGTATTCAGCGAAGATTGTTATATCGTCCCCCGGCACCCGCATAGTGAAGTTAGGTATGACGTCATCGGCTGGACCGATTCAATTTTCAATATTTCCCGAGCCCTGGTAAACGGGGTTCCATTACACACAGCCTTTCATTATCGTCCCATCGTCCTGATATAGCTGAAATACGGTTGAAAAAGACGTAAAATGGCAAGTCATCCATCCATCATGCAACATTACATGAGACATGGTTCTCTCCAATCTGATTGGATGTAGAGACATTATGACATAGTTGACGCTGTTCCACTGTTAGTAGAAAACTGCGTATAAATGTTTTTCTGCTTCAACTGTAGACCCGAATGCAAATTTCTTGTAAAGTAATAGATAGAAAAGAATGTTAATATAAGCAATGAACTTAATTTTTCTAGTGTTTATTAAAGTATAAACTACATTGGGTCGCAAGCAAAGTTTATATGAACCCATTCGGGGTTCACTTACTTTGCATGCGACCCAATGAGTTTATACTTTGATGAACACCAGAAAAATGAAATTCATTCCTTAAATAATGCAGTTTTTCTCAACATACTGTACAGTAACTATTTGGCTATGATTAGGTTTTCTCTTATCAAAGTACCCCAATTATGTAAATTAGTTGTGTATAAATTGGCTATTAGATAGATTTTTCTCTTACAAAACAATCCTAAAAATCCAAATCTATCTTGTAAGACAACTCTGGATTTTTAGGATTGTTTTGGAAGAGAAAAACCTCAGTTGTTTAGCCAGATAAATACTATAAGTAATGGTATATTTGTTTTCAGTATGAGAAGAACAAGAGTTACTGTGAAGATTTGACAGAGGGAAAATTCTCATTTCCCCTTATACACGGCATACAGACAGACAAGAATGATAACCAGATTTTAAATATCCTTGAAATATCTTTGTATTAGACCACAATGTGAATTGGAAAGTATTAGTGAAAATTGTATTTTCACAAACCTTATGAAGTTTCACAAAAATGAATTTATTATGAGAATTCTAAATTCAAAACTTCATTTCTTAGCAAAACATATGTTGTGACCCCTCATTAGAACCATCTCAGTGAGAGGGTTCTAATGACGGGCACAACTTACGTTTCTATTGAGAAATATGAATAATTATTCCTAAATTATTCCTGTTACTCCTAATCTGGAGTACTAATTTAAGATATATTCCTTATCTTTAAGTAAGTATATTGCGACAGAGAACGAAAGACAGTGATGTCAAGAAATACTGTGTAGATTTATTGGAGAGGAAAGGGTCATTCAAGTACACACGAGACGTTCTTATAGAACTAGAGAAAAGGTAAGGGTTGCTAAATTTTGTTGCATGACTTTAAGAGCCTGAAGTTAAAGAAAATCCAGTAGTTAGAGACAGTTGTCAAGTAAGCACTATCTACAAGCCAGACCACTAGAGAAGATGTCATGGGATATTTGAAAATATTTACATTATCTGTGCTTTCATTGAAAAGCCCTATGGTAAACCATTAGAGCATAATGTAGTTTATACTTCAAAAACTACATCAGTTCACGTGACGTTACATGATGTAGTGACATCAAAATAAACCATGGCTCTCCAATCTGATTGGACGTAGGCTACGTTATGATGTTGTTATATCGTTGACGCTGTTCTGCTTTTAGTAGAAAAATTGCGTATAAATGTTTTTCAGCTTCAACTGTGGCCCCTTACGCAAATTTATGGTCAAACAATAGATAGAAAAGAATGTAAATATAAGCAATGAACTTAATTTGTCTGGTGTTTATCGAAGTATAAACTACATTGGGTCAGTAGCAAAGTTTACATGAACCCCTTTGGGGTTCACTTACTTTGCACGTGACCCAATGTAGTTTATACTTTGATAAACATCAGAAAAATTAAATTCATTCCTTTAATATCCAAGACTTCGATTTGTAAGAGATCTGCAGACTGATCAGAATCATAGTTATTAACTATGATGACTTGTCCTATCAACAGATTTTTGAGAAACTGATCATACAGCAGAGAATTCATGCTGATCTGAGTCTTCCCTGTTCATTTTACAAGAAGTGCATTCCTCATTATACATACTTTTAATACTAATGATCATATTTAAGGAATGAATTTCATTTTTCTGGTGTTTATCGAAGTATAAACTACATTGGGTCGCATGCAAAGTAAGTGAACCCCAAAGGGGTTCATGTAAACTTTACTGGCGACCCTATGTAGTTTATACTTGATAAATACCAGAACAGTTAAGTTCATAGCTTATTTACAGTCTTTTCTATCTATTTATTGAGCACAAATTGTCGTTATGTTCTACAGTTGAAGCAGAAAAACATTTATACACAGTTCTGCTAACAGCGGAACAGCATCAACAACGTCATAATGCTGCCTACGTCCAGTCCGATTGGAGAGAAAGATAGTTTATTTTGATGTCACTTAACCGCATATAACATGGCGTGAACCGATGTAGTTATTGAAGTATAAACTACATTACATTCTAATGGTTTACCATAGGACTTTCATTCAATAAATCCACTGAAAATGTTAATAGTTAATACTATAATATAACCCCTGCATTTCAAACCCTGCAAGTCTTCTGGCAGCGAAAACAGTGTAAACAGATCACAATAAAATTCATAGTGCTATAGTTGCTAAATTCATTGTTTGTTGTTTTGATATTATATGACTTCATGTTGCAGAATATGAAACAGAAAAGTTAACCTCCCTTCAATAGTGATTTCCATATCGGAGCTGCATTTGATAATTCCTCTTTCAAAGTGTACGCTCTGATTCGAATCTACATTGTTTGCAAAGTCCCATTTTCCATGTCCAGCTAGTTTACATGAAGGTTTATGGGTCCACCACAATTTTATGCCATTTTAGCTTGCCTGTACGAAAGTACAGAGAGCTATTTTTGTCACTTGGACGTTTGCGTGGGCGTCACAGTTTAAAGTTTTTTATGTGATGGGCAAGGCACTGGAGGCAAGCTGTCCTGTAGGGGGACAGGTCTTGTTACAAGAGGAGACAACTTTTGTGACTTCCTCGAGATGTAATACCTCCATGATCACTCTGAATTCTCAGTTCTGATTTTCCCAGAGCTTCAGATAAAAGGGGTTAAGGAGGATAACTAAAATGTAATTTTTCTCATTTCTTGATGAAAACATATGTTGTGACCCTTCATTAGAACCGTCTCGCTGAGACGGTTCTAATGAGGGGTTACAACTTACATTTTTGTGGAGAAATATGGAAAATTATCCCTAAATTATTCCTGTTACCCCTTCTTATCTTGAGTACTGTTTTTCTTTCAGTATTTATGAACAGATGGAGTCATTCGGTGGAAATCCTCATTTACAAGGACTTATGGATGAACTACAGAAGATATACAGATCTTGATGATAACATTTTTGTTAGTTCTTTTTATAATTTGCCCATTTGAATGTAAAGGAAGAGCTGTTCAATGTTGTCATTGGTGAAGGATGTCAGTCCGCATTTGGATTTTACAGTTATTATTATTTAGTCCTTTAAGATTATTTGGCAGGCTGTGTTGTCCTATGACAGTGCTTGACACCAGGGCCTTGATGATCAAAGCATAATTAGCTTATCCAAGTTACTAGTCATGGATATGTTATGTTTTTTTTCATGCATTAATGTTTGAAGGGTCCTGAGGAAGTTGTTTGAGCACGAGGCTTTAGCCAAGTGTTCAAACTTCTTCCAAAGGCCCCAGCAAATGTTAATGCAATGAAACAAACATGTATGATTGAATCTTAGAGCGTCATTCCATTCCCTGGAAAACCATTAAAGTCCTTGTTCATATTGCTTGTATATCATGACATATTTGGCAAAAAACTTTGGCAAAAATGCCTGGAAAACCATTAAAATTCTAATTCATATTGCGTGTATATGGAGACATCATTCCACGAAAAGTTTGGTGAAAATGCCTGGAAAACCATCGAAATAGTCCTTTATATTGCTTGTACATTGTGACATCATTTTGCAAAAAACAGGTTACAGTAGATGGTGTAATTTTATAAAACTGTTGATAAATTGTTCAATGCCTGGTTGCTCAAAACTAACAGCAGTCAGTTAATGAGAAATCATATGGAGCACTGTCCTTGACCTGTTATATCAAGCTAATGACGCTTTGAACAACTAAGCCTAGTTTGCTGCCTATACTGTTTGCTGTCCAAATATGAACATCATGAAGGCAGTTGTTTTACAGATAATCAGGCTGATATAGTATTTTTTGTGAGTTTGTCTTTGTTATACTGTTATACTGTATATTTTGTAGGGCATGCTGCAATAAATGATTTGATGAGACTGTTCAAATATGTCATAAATTTATTGGGGCCAGATTTTGCATTTTATTCACATTAATGATATGAGCCATGTAGAAACTACACTGATCAGGAGACATATTAGCCAAACGATGAGATGGATGGCTTTCGTGATGGATTCATTTCAAACATATTGCCATACTTTTCAGATGGCTTTCATTATGGATTGATTCATTGCAAGCATTTTGCCATATTGTTTATATACTGACCTTTGCATTTTCCATTTGTCAGTTTTGATTTGAAATTATATGATTGGGTTATAAATCTGATTACGAGCTACAACATGACAAAACCATCAAAGGGGCATGTGCGCCCAGCGAAGACTCAGATCAGCCTGGGCACCCGCCCAGTCTGATCAGAGTCTTAGCGGTCCGCATGGAGTTAGCTTAGACCCTTAGCTACCCTTTAAGCACCCAGCAAAGACTCAGATCAGCCTGGGCCCACATGCCACTTTGTTGGTTTTGTTATGTTGTGGCTCCATTTTGTATATGTGCTTTAACACACCGGATAGGCGGCAATGGAAAACACTTTTAACAATCAATTAATGCGGATCGAAAACCGTTAGAAACAGCATTTTTGATTGCAAATTGTCGCCAGTTTGCAATCGAAAACACTGTTTCTAACGTTTTTTGATCCGCGTTGGTCGATTGCACAAGCGTTTTTGATTGCCACCTACCCGGTGTGTTTATTAGGTATAAGATTCATTTATGTGACAACATTCTGTTAAACTTCTCAACCTCCTGATATTAAAGTGATTGGATACAGTGCCAGGGGCAGCAACTCTGCCATTTTTATATGCCCATTTTGAAAAAACGGACATATTATGGTATGGCGCTGTCCGTCCGTTAACATTCTTGTGCGCACATAACTCGGTAACCGTTTGGGATATCTTCATGAAATTTTGTAGGACTATATATTAGGTTGGGGCAAAGTGTTGCTCACTTAGAGGAAAGAATTTAATCCTCTATGAGCAGAAATTCCCTTAATTCTTGACCTTCTTATGGATGTGTTTTGTGATCTGGGGAAGCACACAGAAAGTCACAAAAGTTGTCTTTGCAAAAATGACTAAAAATATGGAGGTTTACCCATATATCTTAATTGGTCGTTATGAGAATCTGTTCCAGTTTGTATGGCCAGGGGTCACAAAGGCTGTACTTGGTCTCTGTGACAGTAGGAGGACTAATGAGCAGGTGATCCGAAATGTAGAAACTGAGAGTTAAGGAAAACGGAGTCTTTTTAGAATTAATTTTCTCATTCAAACAAATGTGTAAATTTTCATTTGATATTTCTTGTAGATATCATTTATTTATTTGTCAGCATTATGTATTGCTTAAGCAGACCAAGTTTTAGATATCGTAAGATTCATTATATTTTTGATTTCATTTCTTGATATTAAAGAGATGCCCATCAGACATAGTAAACTCTAAATTTGTTTATCTTGTTTTATCTGGTATTGCCTCCCTTGTACCTTGTAATGTTATAGAAAAAAGTTTTTATGTACCATATTCAGCTATTAAACAGTGCTTTACATCTGGAGAATGAACCCAAATGTGTTAATCAGTCAAACGAAATTCTGGTACGAGATGGGTTTTTCATGTCTAAAACAGTCCTAAATATCTACATCCATCTTATAAGATGGATCTAGATTTTTGGATTGTTTTAGAAGGAAAAAAAAAACATCTTGCAGCTGAAGAAGAACAGAATAAATTCATGTTACATGTAAGAGACAAGCCACAAAAAAGTACCATATTGCATGTACGGTAATGACCCTAAAAATTCGGACAGACAGGTCTAAGCAAACATTGTAGACCCAGATCAAACTGCTCCTCAAGGAGCAGTTTGATCAGGGTCTACAAACATTTGCCATTCACTAAGCATAATTTGGATGCATTATTCTTCTGAATCCCTTTTGTATGAATAGTTTATTTCCATGAACTGTATCTATGTAGAACTGTATGTATCTATGTTTTTTGTACAAATAAATAAAATTTAAACTTAAATCCACTTTCTAAGAATTTTGGAACAATAATTGTCCAGCTTCTGCATGTCCAAAATTTTAGGGTCATCACGGTACATTGCAGCCTGTGTTTTAGTCTTTTATGTCTGCACTATATCTGTACAGATCATGCATAATGGATATAGCAAAAACACACCTTGTAAATGTGCAGTACTAGTCCCACCTTGAAATTAAGAAATTATGCTTCTGCATGTAGGCAGCCAAAATGCAATAATGATAATAACCGTCTTTATTTTCAGAAAGAGTCTTTCTTTAAAAGGCTTAAACTTATGTTAAGTCATAATGAAGTATTACAATTTTAGCTTTGTGATATAAGTAGTAAAGGACGGCACTATGGGGACTCCCGGCCGGAGACTAAGTCCGCAGCCTGGGGCAGTCTCGGGCCGGGAGTCCCCATAGATGACATCGCTTTAGTAAGCTTGAAAAGGCTAGTTTGAAATAACTTAGTCTTTTTCAAGGGTAAAAGTCTATGTAATATGGCATAGGAGATGTCTTAAGAGGCTATACAGTAATATGCGTCTGCTATTAGTCTCTTGGCCCTGTATCTCAAGACCTCACTATACCAGAGGCATAACTCTATAGCGTCAGTTGATGGTATGAGTTGCTGTGGCATACTCTTGTTCATTCTGTTCAATTTCTGAGGCTTTACAGTAATATGCGTCTGCTATCAGTCTCTTGACCCTGTATCTCAGGGCCTCACTATACCAGAGGCATAACTCTATAGCGTCAGTACTTGTTCCTTGGGGATTATAAAATCTTGTATCTCAAGATTTTAATGTTCTGGACTGAAATTATTTCTTACTAGCCTTCTAAAGTTTACCTGAAAAAATAACAACGACTGTATTTTTTCAATAACAGAACTTTAATTACCCCGCTAACGAACTAACTGACGATTGACAAAGGATTAGGGTCGTCCCTCTGCCATCGTTTACAAACATATTTACAACATCGTATACATTGGATATTTCTTTGATAAACAATTGGTATATCTTAAGCATTTACAACTTTGAATCCTATGTTCAAAGAACTGGTCTGGTGGCGTTATTGTCTTTTTCACTGATAAGTATAGTCTTCCATAATTCAAACTGAACCACATTTCAATGTCTCTGTCATTTTGGTATGGATCTTCTCCTGTTCCCATCAGGTTCTCGTGAATGGCCGTCTTCAGATCTAGTCCTCTGCTTAGCTGATGTAATATGTAGATACAATACATTCCACACACTTTACTCCATGGACTCTGAAGCATCTCTGTATTTTCTATCCACGTCTTGGTATTTCTTTGTATGAATGGTAGAATGTAGTCTTCTAATGGTGGTTGTCCATATGAATCGAAGTAAATCGCCTTGTCATCTTTGAAGTATAAGGCCACCCAATGTTCTCCTGGTTGGTCCGAGTCATCTGTATTAATGATGTATGCTTTCACATCCAATGGCTTCTTCTGTGGCAGGAGATCCTTCGAGACAACTTTGGCGTTCAAATGCATAAGTTGAGACGCCTTGGTCAGAAGGGCCGTCAGTTCTAGCGTATTCATCTCTGTTGTAGGAGTCTAAGATTCTCAGTTCCCAGTATTTTTTCCAGTCTTCATTCAGTGGAGAGCAGTATTGGTTTTTCTTCAGAAACATCCAGTTTTTATAGGCTTCCACGGCTTCTTCCGGCGTGAGATGACTCATGCCTCTTGCATCTCTAGTGTCTTTTAAGCCAAATTTTAGGCACAGTTCATGGTTCCAGTCTTTGATGACATCGTAGATGTTGAGACATTCTAATGCCGGTTCGTGATAGTGTAAGTCTCTTATCCAATCATCTCCGGCTCCTAGACAGAGCATGTGATTTTTCTGGCTGGGATGATCTATTCTGCAACCTTCACACTCGTGTTGAGCATATTCTCTGACAGCTATTCTCAGGTTCTTTAGCATTGCAAATATCAAAGCAGTCTTGTCCTTGCCAATAAATGTTTTTGGTGGTGGCACATCAAATTGTTCTAGCAGTTCTCCATTTTTATCACACACAGATCTGATCTTTGGGTGTAACAGCTGTTCAAGTTCGTCCTCCAAGGAACCAATTTCGTCAGAGTAGGATCCATGTAGTTGTTCGAAGCATTCCACTCTAAACTTCAGTTCTTGTTCTACAAAGTATCCTTTGTTCATGGTCTCAGTAGTCTGTGATGACTTCTCTCAAACCGTTGATTTCTACCAGGTTGTCAAACTCTGCATATACTATGACGTTGATGGTCTTGCCGAGTGCTCTAGCAAACTGAAGTTCCACTCGCAGGTTGCCGGTTTTTATAGGATGTAGATGGCTCTGATCGGCTCCTTGGTCTGGCGTGAAATCGTATCCCCAGAAGCAGTATCCACCTTTGTAGTCGTCGTAGTCGATGTTACAATTCTGAATCTGATTTTGACTGCCCAAAGCTTGATACAGAGACATGTAAGATCTGAGATATTGATCCAAGTTAAATTTCGGTTCAAATGGTTTTCCATAAATGCTGTGACCGTCACAACTCACTTCAAGTTTGCTGAGACCGAAATGTTTGAAGTTGAAAGGATTTGTGGCGAACGATCCATTGAATGTTGCATTATCTACCATGCCAATGAATAATCGTTTTGGAAGTTGTCCCTGAAACAAGTGGTCCTCGACTTTTGATCTAAGACCGGTGCCTATGGTAAATGTCTTAACTTCTACACGCCGTATGGGAAATTTGGCATTGTGATGTGCAATAGTTTGATTGAGATCATTGGCTATGGCTGGCAAAAGTTGAACATTGCGAACTGATAAGACTGCTGCATCGATCTTAACCATAACAGGGTACTCATCCTTAGACATGATACAAAATTGAGGAGAAGCACGATTGAGACGAAGTCTTAATTCTATTCCATTAGGTAAATATTTTTCCTGCATGGCCAAATCTAGATGTAAACGCCCTTGAAGTTCCTGAGGGTTACTTAGTTCAAAAGGGGTTATACGGGCTGTTACATTGCCATGAGCAAAATCTTCAAAGTGACCAGGTTCATCTTCGTACCAAAATTCTGCAGCTTTAAGTTGATTGTCTTTCACATCAGATCCAAAAGAAAATAAGTTTTCAATGTAAGCCCTGTAGGGATACGTATCCATATTACTGGTCACCAGTTTATTGTTAAGATATAGATCAATTCCACTAAACATACTGTGAAAGAAGTTGTTGATGGGAGCAACTTTTTTATCGTTCTCAAGATTGTCACCGTTTGCTCTCAAAATCCTGAATTTCAAGTACAAATAAGTTTGTGATAAATCAGTGTAATATTCCGTATGGCCTGGTACCACAAATTCGATGGGTGCATGATAACTGTCTAGAGAAGCTATGGGATGATAATCTATCCACTGAGAATCTTGCATGGTGGTCAGAGTTGGAGGAACAGTTTGCATGTCTATTTCAGACTTGCTACATTCACAAGATCCACTTTGCATCATTTTCTTAGTCAAAAATATCGCGGTCAAATTTTAGATTTGAATATTTTTTCCTAATGGCTCTGTTTACAGAATTCTTTCTGCCTCTACCCTTTTGCAGTTTGTTGTGAACAGTTCGACGATTTGTCTTAGACTGAGTTTTTCTACGTTTCTGACTTGATTTTATACCTCCCGAAGCCAAATGATCCAAAGCAGATTTTCCCAAAGATTTTAAAGCTGATTTACCTCTACTTTTTAAAACTTGTTTGATATTTTGACCATCCAAGATGTCGCGAAGTGCATGAATTCCTTGATCTTTGGCTACATGTTTGATACTGTGTAAACCTGCTTTTGCAACAGGTTTTAAGATTGGCATGACCGTTCTCAAGGCAGTTTTAAACATGGACCCTAAACCATAACCGTACTGTCTCGATACACCTCTGTAAACTGGAAAGTTATTTCCACCCGACCCTTGTTGACACACTACACCACGAGTTTGGAAATACATTTTTTGGCTAATTATCTTTGAGTCTGAAATGTAACTTGATCAAAGACTTTCCCGTGATAAATGGAATATCTATTCCCGTATCGCCTTTTATACTCACGTGAACTTGATCTATGAATGATTTTGCCACCGGAACGTAATGCAAGTTGACAAACTCTTGATGAGAATGATGAGAGCGTTTTGAAATCTCAAATGGAACAACTCGCAAAATAGGAGCAGTTATGTCACCTACGTAAGTGTAACTGGCAATATCCGAGTAAACGTACAGTTGATTATTAGCCGTGTTTAAATCTACTTCGTATCTAAAAGCATGTCTTTCGTTTCCGATGGGTCTTTCTGACATTTTTGGATTTACCCCTAATTTCTCCCCAAGTAGTTTTGGGAATATCAGTCTGACGACTTTTGGATTGTTGTAAAATATTTTGACACGTTTACTGTTATTGCCATAACTCATTTCTATCGAAGCATTAACACTTCTCAAAGCACTTCCGAAACGTGTATCGATGATGCCTTGTATTTCTTCCACCAAATGTTGTGGACTGCTGTAATTTCCTTTGGGAATTTTCAACTCGTATTCTGCGCAGGTGTTGTCTTCCGTACAATCCTCGCTCATATTTTCTACTCCGAATTCTTGAGCTAAGACTTTATCGTAAAATCTCAAGTAGAAAAAATTGGTTTCATCCGAAATATTCATGATTTGAGTTGGTGTAATCATTTCTACCAAAGCAACTTCCCACTTTTCTTTTTCGATGTTGATGGGATGATCTAATCTGACAGTAAAAGAACTTTGTGTATTGTCAGGAAAAGTCGTCATTGAACTGTCACTTAACAATGTCAAATAAAACCCTGTCATGGTGCTTGTTTGGAAGTTTCTTCAAAACCACTACGTTTTCTGAATTTTAACCCTGGGGAAGGAAGAATATAACCGACAGAGCTGCTCAATAAAATCAACCACAATTCTTTATCTGGACTTTGAAGACTGATTTGAACTAGAGAAGTGATGATGATGGCATAAACGATAATGATTTGAGATAAAAATGTCAATCTATTTTTGGGTAACTTGGCTAAACTTTCAGAAGATTGCAAAGAATCCGTGTCCCTTCTTATGACTGAAGATTTTAAATTCATGTTCGTGTTTTTATACAAGATCGGATTCCAAAATCCAACTGTCAAATTTGGATGGATAACCTTTCCAGTGAACTTTAATTTCTTTGACCCACTTTTTCCCAACTTTTCGTTTACGACGATCTAAGACAGATTCTATTTCGTAAATTTGATCTTTGTCCACACGTTGTAATTCTTGCGAATAAAAAGTACCTTTTATGAGTTCCCCGTCTAGATCTTCTATTTTATAGGTAACGGGACTCTGACTTTGTATGACACCCCTAACCTTAAACAATTCTTGCGTCCAGTTTGGTAAATAACCTTTTTCAAAAGTGCGTTTTGTTTTGTTGATGCGCACAAAATCACCCACTCTTAATTCTGGACTTGCAACTTTTTGCTTTTTGCCGTACAAAATTTGGGATACTTGAACTTCATTTTTGACATCGACAGATGCAGGCGTACGTTTAATGCTGCGATGATAAGCATGATTGTACCCGTGAACTAATTTTGGAAGTACGTCGACATATTTCAGTGTACGATTATGAGTAAAATATCTCCACATGCGACTTTTCAGAGTTCTTTGAAACCTTTCTACAATACTTGCTTTTGTTTCTGGATTTTCTGTCGTGAAAAAATGAATATTTTTAGATTTCAAGAACTTTTGAAACTCTTTATTTTTGAATTCCGTACCTTTATCAGTTTGCAAACTTTTTGGAATACGTCCATGTTTCAAAACAGATGTAAAAGCTTCCACCAAAGTTTTTCCAGATTTGTCTTTGATCGGTACAACCCAGGCGTATTTTGAAAATACGTCTATCAAACAGAGCAAGTAACGATATTTGTCGTTATATTTTGCCATACTAGATACGTCCGCCAAATCTCCCTGCCATTGATAATCTATTCCTGCCACCACAGTTTTGCGACGCACAAATTTTCTACGTATGGGTTTGTGCAAAGTGTAAGTTTGTTGTTTTCTTAACCAAGTTTTCACATCGTCAAGTTTGATTTTCTTTGAAATTTTCTTAGCTGCTTTATACAAAGCTTGCAACCCCGTATATCCCACGGGACTTTTAGGATCGTAATAAAGTTTTGATAATAATTTATTCATTGTTCATCATAAGATAACCATTTTCTGGGTGATTCAAACAGTTCTTCTTTTATAGGTTTGATAGAACTGGGTGTAAACAGTTCGTCTCTGATATGTTTTCTAGTGGCAGACAAACTTCGAGATAAGTCTTTCTTGATGTGTTTTCTAACCGATTGTGTAACGGGACTTGTTCTTTTTTTAAGAGTAGGCATGCGTCGGTGTTTGGTTTTAGGAGTGACATACTCTTCTTCATCTTCGTGCTGAAGAGGAGTACGATGCATCCATTCCCATCGTTTCTTATTTCCCACAAAATCTTGAGGCACGTTCATGTCTCTAAGAGCCTCAGCAAAAGGTTCCCAACCCCTGGGCTCAGTGTCTTTTCTCTGTCTTAAAACATCATTGACTAAATCTATGATATTAGACCCTGCAACCGGTTTGCCATACATCTTAACCGTTCCGTCTTCGTCCCAAGATAAGTTAGGATTATTTTCTAACCAAGATATCAATAATTTAGCTTTCTTTCGCATCGTGGTAGGAACACTATCAAAAATACGTTGATTAATTTTCGATTCAGGCTCTACTGGGAGAGAAAGTTTTGTTTCTGTCAGTGCTTTGCGATGTGCCGTTTTAAATTTATGTAAAGTTTGACCAAATAATTGAGATTTTTCTGCCTCTGACAAATCTTCGTTGGCCATGACCGAAGACAAGTCTCTTTGAAGACTGGCCGTCGCAGAAACATTTGGATCGGGTGGAAGTCTTGGTTTTTGAATTTGTTCTTCTTTCCAGCGTTTCATGTCTTCCCAAAGTTTAAATGGTACCACGGCCATTTTACGCCCTTCCATTGCAATTTTTTTACTGACCAAGAATAGATCCTAAGACTGAACCAAGCAAAGGTTTTAAAAGTAAACCCAGGAGTGCACCACCTTTCTGATTGAGAATTTTTTCTTGTTTGCTAGTGCAACACGTTTTGTAGACAATAATCGAATATCATTCTTCCTAGAACGTAATTGTTCTTTCTGAGCTTTTGTGAGTTTGACATTGCCTTTTATAAGATTTAAACAACATTCCCCTACACAGTCTAATATCTCTTTTGGACAATCATTGACAATTTTTTGACGAAACCGATATGGAATGTTACATAGTCCTTCCAGAAAAGGACCATACTTTTTAATCAGTGAACCTCTTTTCTTTTTGATTTGTGTTCTTTTCTTACGTGCAGCCATGATAGCAGTCAAGAATTAAACTAGTAAAATATCATGTTAACCAAGTCCTTTTATAGTGAAAGTTTACGTTTAGCCAACATCTGTTTCATGGCAGCTTCAAATCCATGTTTTCTGGCAGTACGAAGATATTCGTTTGCAGGAGAAGAACTCCTTCGAGGAGAAGCCCTTAGAGGAGAAAATCTAGAAATTTCTAGAGCAGGTGATTTTGCAGCAGTGCGTCTTTCACCAATTTTTCTGAGACTAGAGTTTGGAGTAGAAAACTGAGTAGAAAATGGAGAAGGTGTTTTTGCAGGAGTGAATCTTTCACCTATTTTTCTGATACTTGAACTTGGAGTAGAAAATCGAGTAGAAAATGGACTTGGAGTTCTTAGACTAGAGTTTGGAGTAGAAGGAGTAAATGGACTTGGAGTTCTTGCAGTTGACGGTCCTGCAACAGGAGATGGAGGTTTTCTAGGTTTCTTAATTCTTACAGTGACAAACTTATCGTTCACTTTTATTTTTCTCCTTGATTTAGTCTTTGGGGATTTTTTCCTCTGAGTTTTTTTCTTTGGAGATTTTTTCTTGCCTGTTTTTTTCTTAGACTTTTTAGGACCTTTTCTACCCACTTTCTTTTTCTGAGAAAACCGTCTAAGTATTTTATTACCGTCCCAACGAATGAGAGATCTGATTATCACCCCACCAAAAAACCCACCGCCACCAGGTTTTAGAATGATTTCTCGTTTTGTATCTGCATTTACCAAAGGACTTGCTAGTTTTCTAACATCGTCTTTGCGTTTGTCCATGAATTTTTGAGTTTGTTTTGGTAATTTCATTTTATTTTCAGCTATTTTTCTAGCTGCTAAAGAAAACCATTTGATCATTTCCATCAACCCCGCATTAAGCAAAGTTTTTCTTTTGTTCGAATCATGCTCTCTACTCAAATTGTAGAGAGCCCTGATCAAGTTTGCCGATGCTTTTTGAGCCATGTCTGGTTTCATTCTGATCCATGTAAGACCAAACACACCATTTTATACTGGAAAATACACAACTGGACCTTGTTGACCCAATTTTGTATACCAGTTTGTAAAAATATCTGTTCTAAACCTCAAATGATTTGGTGTGTCTGGTTTTAAATCAATCAGTAAATAACCGTGTGGCTTAGAAGTGGCATCGTTGAAGGCAGACATCAAGTGTGGAGCTTGAAGTTGTTGTGCCAAAACTTTAATTTGCATTTTGTCTCTTGGACTTTGAAACAAAATCAAGTAAAGGGCATTCAAACTGATGGTACGTGTCGATTTACTCTGCTGAAACAAGTTTTGTGTGATGTACACAACACTTGCATTTCTGTGATGACCTTTCCTCGTGAACCAAAGTTTAATTTTTTCTTCGTCTTTGTCGCCCAACATATCGTCAAAGACAATCAAGTGAGTTTCACTCGTGTCTGTGACAATATCGTCGTCGTCATTTGGAATTCCTAAAATAAATCTGATGTTTAAATCTTTGCGTTCTTGCAAGATATTGTACACAGGTTGCCATTCTTTGTAACACCACACGATACGTTGTGGTAAAATATCAAACAAGTCTTCTTTGTACTGAATCAGTTTTTTAACAAATTCAGTTTTTCCCGATCCACTTGGACCCGATATAAAAATATTAGCAGGATGTTTAAAAAACAAACTACCAATATTTTCTTCTTGAACTGTTACCGACATGATTGAAAGATAAAATGAGAAAGAATAATGAAAGACATGTGTATATATAACATATTTTTATTTTTTACAAACAACAAATTGTTTTACTGACATACTTTACAAATAATTTTTCTTACTGAAAACACTGTTTCACAACAGTCTCTGATCTGATTTTCTTTGGTTTACAGTACATATCCATACGGAACAGTTTCTCCACTTTTTAAAATCACACGTTTGTCATAAGTAAATCTATATGTCTTAGATTGTCTCTCCGTCGTAATTTTTCTGTCTTTATGTTTTCTTATACGGTGCTGATATTCCACAGATTCTTGAAAGTCCCTCTTCTCACTATGGGCCCATTCCATCATGTTGTAGAAATGGATTACTTGTGAAGTATTGTAATCCAGGGTCAGTCCTTTGACTTTACAGGTAGACTTGCGTTTCCCAGTATCGTGCTCCACATACTCGTAGCCATAATTCTTCGGTCCCATACCCACAAACTTGGTGATTTTCGCAGTAGGTAGTTCGTCTGTCCATTCGCCGAGTCTGTTGTTGATGATCTCTGGATTCCATAATTCTGGTTTGTGAATGTAGATGACAGAATCCGTATCGAAGTACAACACACGTTTTTCAAGTTGATGCAGGACACTGTATAACTTCAGTCTGGCTTGTGCTGTCACAAAGGATCCTACCACCACGTTGCTGCAAGCATGAGGTTCTACAATCGATTCCAGATCTTCCCAGTTGACTAACAAAAACTCTTCTCCAAACACTTCGACATTCTTCACTTTCTTCAATGGATTAGTCACCAGTTCAAAGTAGTCAGAAGGATCTGACACATATTCTGTTTTGGTCATGTTGTCTCTCTGTGCTAATTTTCCCCACAAACTGTTTAAACTGATTTTGCTGATTCCACGTCGACCTTTGTTCTTTTCCACCTTCTCTAGTCTGATACCTTCTGCTTCGAAATAGTCCTGTTTGAATTTGATCTTGTCCAATTCTGTCTTGCAACAGTCGGGATAGCCACTTGACTCTTGTTTAATCTTCAGGAAAGTATCGATATATCCAGCAAAGATACCTCCTTGTCCAGTTGACTTGTCGTACTGTGAAGATTGGGGAAAATGCCATACTTCGTACACATCTTTCAGCTGGTAACCCAGTTTCATCGCCTCAAACAATTCGATGCTCACCCAAGTTCCCACTAATTCTCTGTCTTCTTCTCTGTCGTGCGTACATAATTTCGAATTGTCAGATGTCTCTGCACAACTTCTACAGAGTGGAAACAGTAATTTGTTGTTGCACTTGTACGGCAATACCGGATGATACAAGCTTCTGGGTGGTAACACTTTACATTTGATCAGTCCAAAATATTGATGTATATTGTCTCTGTCGATGTCTTCTTGTGAATAAATTTCTGGATGTCCAATAGGGAAGATTCCGTACTTGCAGATGTATGGATAAAGTGAACACACATCGATATACTTAATTTCCTCGTCTCCTTCAATTTCGTAAAACAGTCTTGTAGAATTCGTACGTCCTCCAAATAGCGCATCTCTGGGTTTGAGTGGATCCAAGTTGGTAAATTCTGCATCCACCATCTCCCTAAAATCTTTGTCGTCTTGATAATATTGGTCGTAATCGCATTCCCACATTTCTATCACTTGATACCCAGCTCTTTTCAATTTCTCGGTCTTCTCCACAGTCTGTTTGTATAGCTGGTACATCGTCTGGCAGTTGTAAGTATTGATCTTAGTTCTGTCGGGGAAATGTTTGGGACACCCGTGCCAGTAACATCCATGGAACTCGTACACTGTTTCTTTTTCTGGAGCGTACCCATCCACATAATGTCCAAAAACTTTCTGTTCACCACCATTCAAAGCGTGACGAATTTGGATGTGATTCTTTCTAGCCACGGCTTGAATCCAGCGCACAGCTTTGATAGAATACTTCTTTTGGTTGGGATAGCCTTCTGGTGGAATGATGGCCACAGAGTTTTCAGGCATGTGATTCTTCCTCCATACTTGGGAACAAGCTTGAGCGATCGTGCATGCATTAGAAAAAGGATCCAAGTCGCTGATATCTATCGATTGTTTTCTAAAACATGAACAACCTCTCCTCAGGATATCTACATCGCTGCGACAGTATTCTTCCATTTCACTTCTGAAGTCAAAGATGGCATTGGATTCCACTTTCTGCTTGTGCCATTCCAGGAAAGTTTCTCTGTCTTTGACCGACATCTGTCCAGGATTGTACATCTCCACAGGAAAGTAAGGTCCCACGTAATTCTGGTTGGCATCAACATTTGCCAAATGTGGGAAATAGCCTTTCTTCATCTCTGTTAATCCAAAGGTATCTGGAAAATTGGCTAATCTCATATGCAGAAAATGATACGAGTCCAAGAACTTGACTTTGGCAGCAGTCATCGTCACGATAGTATTTCCATTCATAATCACATCGGGCTTAAAAGTTCCATTTTCTAGTATGTAGCGTAGAATAAATTGTCCATCGTATCCTCCAAAATTATGTGCAATAACAGTCACTCCTTCATTTTCTTTTCTAAATAACCAGGAACAGAAATCTGACAACGTATTTTCACCTTCAAAGATCATTTCTCTTCCAAACTGACTACATTTGTCACAATGCCGATCTACAGGTAAATTAACGCAATGGTCACACGCTTTGTTTGTGAACTTATTACAAATTTTACATGGCTGTTCAATAGGTAAATCCATACACTGATCACAAGCTCTATGTGCAATACAAAAGTTGACAATATGTTCGCCAGAGTCTTGCTTGGATTCAAAGTCAAAAAATATGAATTGAGGTTGAATAACGGTACCTTTCTCTTCATCGATGATATCGTCCTTCTCGGCATCTTCTTCCAACACTTCGGTCTTGGGTTTGCACACGTAAGGTTGAATATAACATTGATGTTCGGCTCCAACAATCAGTTTACAAAATTTACATTTCTTCTGTCCTGGACACACGTGATTTCTTTTATATCCTATAATCCTATTTCCACATTTCTCACAATTATGCACAAGTTGACAAATAGATTTTTTCTGTCCTGGTTTGACTAATGTATGATTAGCAAAACAAGATGCACTATGAAATGTTCTCTTACATTTTGTACAGTACTGATATTCGTGAAGACATGGCGTTGCACTATAACAACTAGTACATCCATTCAAACAAGCATGATCCTCTCTATGATTAAATCCCTTGTCACAAAACTCACAATAATAACTACATCCTTGAAATCCTTTGACATTGGTGATAGTGTCATAGTGATCTGTGCCATTGTAATAGATATGAATTACTTTTGTTTTGTCACTAGGTCTAAATCCAAGTGGAAACAATAATCCGTCTTTAGGATGCTGTAAATGTACTTTGATCAAATAGTCAGGAGCTAACACAGTTTGAAATTTCTTGTATTCTTCAAATCCACAAGGTTGATTGTGAGGAATCTTAGCACGATCTAATAATTTCATGGCTTCTCTAGTTTGTAGTGATTTGTTTGATTTTCGAATATGTTCCCAAGTTTTCTTCCATGAGTCAGATGTGTCCCTGTCGGCATGATGTTTTCCTACCACAATAGCTCTAGCCATACACATGACATCTTTGGTGTTGTTGATTTGAACAATACTATGTTTCATCTTTCTCATATTGCGTGATTCAAAATAAAGTCCATGGTGTAATGCCTTTCTTCCACTTCCAGTTGGTAACTTGGTGTGTGTCACTTCCAAACTCATCTGTCCATCATTGATTTTGAAATCTTCATTGGATTGTAACACTTTCTCGATTTCTTGAGTCAAAGATTCCCCAGTCAGACTTGTTACATCCGTGAATGGTACAAAGATTCCTAATTTCAGTCCGGGATGGTAAATGCTCATTCGAATCCTGTCATTGCCTTGAGCTTGAGAATGGGTCTTGATGTCATCCACCAGCTGTTGAAACATCCGAGGTACAAATTCCAGCGGTGATACATCTTCTGGAAATTTATTGACATCCACATTGTACACATTGGCTCTTGTTCTGAAACGTCTCGACTCACGTTCTCTAACAGGCTTGATCACATAGTACTGTTTGTAATCATCTTCTTCATCGTCCGAATAAATCACCATAGGCCTTTTTCTTGGTGGTGACACCTCATCTTCAGATTCTTCACTGTCGGAATAATCCACAAGTTTCACCTTCTTTGGCGATGGTAACTCGTCCTCCTCAGAGTCTGATGAAGTGGGTGGGGTACGTATTCTCTTCCAATGTCTCTTTGGCATGTTGTCTTGTCACTGTTCAAACGCAGAATGTCAGGAGATCTGAATATTTGACTTATATATCTATCAGCACCAAGATTAGTCAGGCGAGATACATAGTATTTGACTTAACAGGCGAGACAACAGGAATTTTCGTGGTACAGGCGAGACATGGGCTTTACGGAATTTTTGTAGTAAGGCGAGACAACAGTCCTAAGGAATTTTTATTAACTAGCAGGCAAGACTACATGCTATATGGAATTCTTATCACCAGGCGAGACACATAGAATTTTTGTGCTACAGGCGAGACACTAGTTTTACGGAATTTTTGTTATTTTTAAAAGAAGTGCAAGAAGAGTGTGCTGTTCAGCACCTTGTTCTTCCCCGGTCGGTTACCCTATGCCTGGGAAGCCCTGGCGATTTGAAGCCATATCTACATGATCACAAGTCCTGAATGTCACTGTGGACCAGAGACCTGCCAGCGGATGTTCAGTTTACTGGGATAGTGTCCCGACCCCTTAAGCCATAAGGCTTCTACTGTTTCACATGTAATCGATAGACTTCGCATCTGCGGGCCCAGGCGGTATAACCGTTGTGCACACCAGTTCCAGTCCAGTGGTGACCGGCAAACCAGCAATATTAATATGCGAGTTCCTAATATATATACCTATACATAAACCAGTTTACTTGAAACAAGATTGGACATTTGCATATCATGTATATCTGATTTTAATAAAAGGTCATGTTACTTTTTATAGTAACACATTTTAGAATATAAAAATTAATTAGAGAATAAAAAAATCTACATTTTGGTGTTTATTTTATCAAAATCGGCCGAAAAATAACAAAGTTATTCAATTTTTCATATTATGGTGTTATTACAAGGGAGGTAAATCTGGATTGACTTTCTTTTATTCTATAAATAGACAAAACAAGTAATAGCTTTCAGAAAAAATGATACAAATGAAAAGTGAATATGTGTATGGTATAAGAACTTTTGTTATGAGTATATTTTGTGTTAACTACTAGCTCTAAAATAAAAGAAGCATGTTTTGCCAGGCATGTGCACTGCGCATGCGCGGAATTTGGAGGGTAAGAAAACTGTAATAACTCAAGATTGCCTTGATGGATTTTCATAATTCTTTTTTTATTGGAAAGAACAAGTCACCACCTACCAAATGAAATTAAAATAAATTGTCACACTGCGCATGCGCGGAATATGGAGGGTAAGAAAACTATAATAACTCCATTTTGCCTTGATGGATTTTCATAATTCTTTTTTCATTTGAAAGAACTGGTCAAGGCTTACCAAAAAATATTTCAAAATAATTAACCACAATGTGCATGCAGAGAATCAAGAGATATATAATGTGTACATTTCATTTTTGCAGCTCATAAAGTTTCAAGATGTCTGAAGAACTAGTCGATCTGGGTGTGTTACCAACTGAAATTAGAAGTATAATCTACTCAAGGCTCGTCAATATTTCGAGGAAAAGTAAAAAGTTTAGAGACGAACTTCAACTGACGTGGTTTAACATGTGTTTTCAAAGAGCTCTGTCTTGCAACAATTTTTACCAGAGCCTAGCACAGCTATTATATGACATCGATGGAATATCGAATCTTGACCAGAACATGAGATTATACTTTCACAAACGCATGATGGAAGTGTTGAAGGATACTCATTCTAGACATGACCGATGGATCTTTACGATTTACAATTTCAACAAGGAAACATGTGAACAGTTTTTTGAAAACTTGTTTCCTTTCCATTATGACATTTACGTACATGGAAAAATCGTGAATGGACATCTGACTGGGCTTCTAGTATTCTTTCAGAGTTTAGCATTTTTTTACTACTTACCATTTCTTTACCAGTTAAATTTTCCTGCACCTATGAACGATTTGTTATTATCAACCTGGGAAGAGCATATAAACAGTTTGCATGGTCGTGATGTGTCATTTGGAAACAGAGACGCATATGAACAAGTTATCGAGAGGGAAGAGAGATTATTACCATTACGTTTTCCAACAGTCTATTCAGACCTGCTACTTGGAATAAAACAATGAACGTGATCAAGAAATCTCCTCCAGTATCGTTAGGTCGAATTTTACAGTTTGACATTTATCGAGGGTCACTTGAACACACACTGTCCTTACAACCTACAAGTTCAGAATTTCTGAAGTCAAAAGATGGACTCAGAACGTGGTTGGGACGATATGAAACATTCATGACCTTTCGACAAGCCATGTGTGAAACAGCTTTGATAATGAACACTTTTTTAGACGCATCGCCTGTGAAGTATAGGCAATGGCTACTTCATGTGGCAAACAACGAGGACGTGATTACTTACCTTTGCAATGTACTCAAAGATGTTGAAGAGGCTTCGAGAGAACAATCTATGGATATCGACTCAACAACAACAACAACAGAAAATATGGAAATTGAACAACCATCACAGGAAGAACCAATGGATATTGATATGGATGAATTGACTGCAAAATTTGAAGCTTTGACACTATAAAGTGGAACTGTTTGTCTCTTGCAAAATCATTTATCTTACGGCAAGCATGGAGACAAAGTGGTTTGAAATTCCTCTGACACAAATTCTGAGATTTAGACCTTACAGAAAATTACTAGTTTGTGTTTACATACTACATTCACATGAGAACATTACTTTAGATGAAATTCAGATGAAATTAAACACAGAAGAATATTTCAAAGATTTTAAAAGACTCTGGTGTTCGTGTGCGAAACAGGAATTATCAGAGGAGACGGTCTTTACATTTGACAACTGGAAACTTCATGTGGCCAACAATTCAAAAGTGATTGACTATCTACAGTCGAAGACAAGGCGTATATAAGGACTACAACTAGATCTGCGAGTCATTTCAGCTCTGACTTTCAAACTGTCAAGATGGAAAGTAAACCTGTGGATCCAAGACTTAATAAATACAGTGATGCCAACAGTATTTATTATCACTGCACAGCTTTGAAGAAACTTTTGAAAGAGAATGACAGAAAATTAATTCAGCCATTGGAAATTTCACTAAAAGAACAAGGCCTGTTGAAACCACCCTATGGTTATTGCTACAATTGTGGGTCGGTGGATCATTGGACTGCCTCGTGTACCGAGGAGAAGAAGAAAACTACTACAAATAAACCACCCAATGGGAGTTGTTACAACTGTGGTTCACCTGATCATTGGACTGCCTCATGTACCGAGGAGAAGAAGAAAACTACAAAGAAGCCACCGTATGGGACTTGTTACAACTGTGGCTCGCCTGATCACTGGCTACCCTCATGTCCTCATACCGACTTACAAGATGAAAGCTCGGGATCACCACAACCGGCCGAGAAGTCAGAAACTACGAGGAAAAGACGCCATACTGATGATGACTCTGATGTACCCAGTAAAAAGAAGTCAAGAACGGCTTCACCAGAACCGACAAAACCTACTGCTAGACAACATAAGAAGAAGAAATACTGTGTTGTGTGCAAAGAAGACACTCATATGATGAAAAACTGTCCTGAAATAGTGAAAAACTAGTGACTAGATAAGAGACCTAGTGGATAGACAATATCTAAACGATATTGTGTGTCTACTGGACAGTGACTACTATTGTGTTCATAGTGGATTAGTTTTCATAGTTACATGTAAGGTTGTATTCAATAAAATTGTTTTTAAAGTATTTGTTTTTTGTTATTTCATAAGGTTACTCTTTAAACGAAAGAGTTGGGTAGCCCTGAAAAGGGCTGTTTGGGTGTTCTAAGTCTTCACTTACTGTGAAGACTTAGACACAGGTTTTACAATCCCCACAACAGGATTCGTCTTTGATAAGTCGATCCCTCTCCTCCTCATAAATACTTCAAATCCCATCTTATTTTGCTGCCTTTCAACTTCTTTCCAGTCTTTCTTCTTAAAAGCTTTACACAGTCGGCTGAGATCAAAAGGGATATACTTTGACAAACCCATATTTGAGAATGAAGTTGTTAAAGGCAGTTAAATATATATATTGACTCATGGCGGACGTGAAAGAGAGCATAGTCTCTTGACCAATCAAAACTATGCAAAGTAGTTATGGGGTTTTATGCAACAATCAACAAAGTATTTCTTTCTGATAAGTTGTGGTGGCCCTGAAAAGGGCCGTTTTGAGGTTTTAATAAACCTTTCTATGAGCAGGGACACCGCGAGGGCCTGCCACCACAAGCTGGACAGCGTACTGACCAGCTCGTGTAGGTCACAGTCCTCTCTGCCGGCAGATAGAATGGTGGCTGGTCCGCCTCCCTCTCCCAATCTTCACCGGATGGACGTTCTTCAGGCTCTTGCTTCACTTCTTCGGGCTCTTGCTTCACCACAGCCATCTGTCTGTCGACCGTCACCATCCTTCTTACGATGCCTATCAGCTCTACGAGCCTCTCTGCACTCTCCATTACAGACCTAGTCTGTGTCTCCAAAGCATCGAGATATTCGTCGCTCAACATCTTCTCTGTGTATAGCATAAAGACAATGTGACGAAGTGGGTCAGTGTTCCAGTATTTATTCTCTCAACACCGACGTGAAAGAAAGCACTTTTCTAAGTAGGTCAATCCGGTCTTGGGAGTATAAAATGGCACTGACCTACTTACAACTTCAGTCATGGGGCAACTACTGACCTTAGACGATCTTATGAAAGAACCAGACCTTCTATCGACGGCAATTAACTCAATTGCTACTGATGCATCGTTAACTCAACAACAACAACCGAACGTGCAGACCTATTACTACCACCCACAGCAATCACAACTGCAACAAACACAGCCACAGGTGTCACAGCCAAAGACGGGAGCTGTAGAAGTCTTGCTCAAAGAACTCAATGATCTCAAGAAAAGAGTACAGCAGTTAGAGGACCAAAAGCAACAACGTCCCATGGAATTAAATCCGATCAGAATACCATTAACTATAGAAGTAATGACACCAGAATCGTCTGTGACCGTACCAACTCAAAATGGACTTGGGTCGCATAGCAAGAACATAGATAATTCAAAAAGAAAGAAGAAACAATAGATTCTTCTTAGCTATAACCACACAAACAGTCCTTTTCAGGACTACCAATTACATCAGAAAGAATACCCTACTGATTGCCCTAATACTAAGGAAGCTATAGAGTTATGCCTCTGGTATAGTGAGGTCTTGAGATACAGGGCCAAGAGACTAATAGCAGACGCATATTACTGTATAGCCTCTTAAGACATCTCCTATGCCATATTACATAGACTTTTACCCTTGAAAAAGACTAAGTTATTTCAAACTAGCCTTTTCAAGCTTACTAAAGCGATGTCATCTATGGGGACTCCCGGCCCGAGACTGCCCCAGGCTGCGGACTTAGTCTCCGGCCGGGAGTCCCCATAGTGCCGTCCTTTACTACTGATATATAAGTGGGTGGAGTTGCCACAGAATCTGAAAGTTTAGGCATGGTGGCTTTTAGAAATTTTGTGACAATTCCTCTAGTTATTTTACCCACACGCATACATTTTCACAACTGTGCTATACATACATAGAAGTCAAATAACCTCATTAAATTTTAGCTACCTGTTTCAAGCAGAAGCCTGAATTCTTAATTTCCTGGATGTAATTTTGCAGTTACCAGGCCTGGAAAAGCTGAGATTTACAAGGCTGTGCAGATGCAGGTGTTTACCTTTTGCATATGGTATACTTTTCGCAATCAGTGCATGTTGTGGGTATCTGTTGATGTTGTTTTCTTCTTGTGGGGATGTGGGGCAACAAAATAGACCACTGGACCTGTACATGAAGCAAAGACTCAGACTAGGCCCCGAGGTTATAAAACTTTTTTCGTGTTCAACTCAGCTTAGCATGAAATTTTCTCTGCTGATAAATATGAAAATGCCAACTAATGTTGGCATTTTCATTTTCATAAGCAGAGAAAATTTCACACTCCGCCAAACTGTGAAAGTAAACAACTGTATTTATCAGAAATTTGCTATTTATCAGCAGGTAAAATTTCATGCTCAGCTGAGTTGAGCATGAAAAAGTTTTAGAAGCTTGTGGCTTGATTACTGTAGTATGCAGCATACTGGGTGTGTATCTTAGAGAATCCGTATTATGTGTAATGCTGATTGCCCAGACATGCAGCTACTCATCCCTTAAAAAGTAAAGGTAAAGGCTTCCCATAGTCTAATAGCTGTAGGCGCAGTGGGGGTTAGAGACCCACTGTATCTTGGGCACAGCAGAAGAAAGGGGGAGCTCATCTCTCTCCTTTTGCTGCCTTATCCTTGCCTGATCCGAAAAAGGTACACATTTACTGCTGGGTTGACAGACAGTTTTCCAGTTGTCGGATGGTGAAGCCGGGGTTTGATCTCACAACCTTCTGGTGACTTTCTACACTATAACCGAGTCACTCTAACCACTAGACTAGGGCGGCTGTTGCGCATGTCTTAAGATACTTATTACTGACCATCCAAATTTTGATGGTGTAATCTTAGTCTCATTCATGTCCCATCTGAGGAATGGATGATTTTAAGTATTACACAACCTTTTCAGCAGTTTTTTAGTTTATTTGCGAAATAGTCAAAATGTGGAAGGGGTTTTACAACTCAAATGCTAAAGGAAAGTAAGAACATGAGTTTTTCTTGAAACTGTTAAGCACTACCTTTTGGTAACCAGTGTATGACTGGACCAAAGCCAGTTGTAGTGATACAGATGTGTCATGGTTTGAACATTTTGTTTAAACGAACAATGCCATTCTAAATATTTAGAGAGTATTACAGTGGAGACCCAGATCACACTGCTACTGAGGAGCACCAATGAGAGTCATTGCTGCTGTCTGCTTATTTTTAGGAAACTTCCCCAGGAAAGATTAATGATCCAGTTTGAGTATAGAAAATTAAAACTCATTGCAGAAATGGCTTAGAAATGAATGAAGTGTTTGAGTATTTGAAGTAACTATGGTAATCTATCAGACATTTTAACCATCACTTTGGAAACGATAAAAATATTTTAATTGCATTATGTTGATAACCATAAATACTGGAGCAGATATCCCTGTGCAAACAGTGAAGACCAAGATCAGACTGCTCCTAGGGAGCAGTCTGATCATGGTCTGCACTGATTGCCATCAGGCCATCAATTTTTTTACCATCACTCGATGTCGAAATCAATATACAATGTATTAAATTTTAGGATAATTTCCATGCCTGGTTAAAGTGTCCCAGTATCTGGTGTTTTTGTAGTAGTTATAAATAATTGACACCTCAGTAGTTAAGGGTATGTTCAGAAGTCGTTTTCATACATTTTATGATGTTATTTTCACACAAAATATCTTTACATCTTTTTCATATAAATAGGTCTATAAGATGACAAGTAATTGCTGGCTTGAAAGACATGGCTAACCCAGCCTACAGATCTAAAGTTTGGCCAAAGAAAGAAAAATGTTTTCAATTTCACAGCTAAAATTTAGCCCCATGAAATGTGCAAATCATTTTACTTTACATGCTTGCTATAATAAATGTAAATACAGTCAGCCCTCTTTATAACAGTATTCAGTATGAGAGCAAACCTCTTTGTACTGTCAGTTTTGATTGGACTGAAGAATGGTTTTGTTCTGAAAATAGAATATAAAATCAAGTTCAGTTTAAACAGCTAAGTCATTGGGAACAGAAGTTGTTGATATAAAGAGGGTCCACTGTAATGGTATACTGTGATCAGTTCATTATAATATATTATAATATATTGCTCCAGCTTGGAATTTTAATAAACATCTTCCCCTGTCAGGGTATGCTTCATGTAAAACTGTTTTTTGAAGTCTCAATTTGGAGCAGTCTGTTCATGGTTACCCAACCAATTGTCTGACTGCAGCATGTCAGAGCTACAGTATTGCAGCTAGTTTTGGGTCTGAGTCCACACTTCTTGCTCTAATATTTTCAAGTTTTCAAAGTTGGACAAAACCTCAATCTTACATTATTATCATAAAGATCCAGATAATGGAAAGTATACCATCATGCTTGTTCTAACATTATTTCAAAGACAACTTTTGTGACTTCCTACTTGCTTCCCTGTACAATGAAATTCTTCCAAAAAGATTAAAATTTGCTTCTAGAGGAGCCAGTTCCTTCTCATAAAAGTTGACTTCCATTGAGAAGAGAGGCAAAAATAAAGATGGCAGAGCTGCTTACCCTGAAGGTGTATCCACCATTCACCTTAAGAATATTTAAGATAATTCATTAAAAGATATCTTTTGACCAATAATAGAACCACCTTGCTTTAATTCGTCCATTTTGCAAAAGTGATTCATATTACAAAATATGTACTGGTCTAGAAATACAAATCATTAATGCTCTCAGTTTTATGAGGAGCCCCCACCCACCCACACACCATCACACTTCTGTACTCCAGGCCGGGCTGGGTAGCGCAATCGGTAGGGCACCTGACTCGTAAGTCAGAGGTCCTGGGTTCAAATCCCGGTCTGGCCACATACTTTCGTTTCTCCTTCCGCTGATTCAAGAAGGGCAGTTGTCAGTTACTGGCGAAAGTATGTGCACTTAGTACTGGTTAACCGCTTAGGAGGTCTAAGCCTGCCCAGGAATAGTGTGGTTAGGTTAACTGACCGTCCCGACATGACCTTAGTTGTTTACCGTGGATGTTAAGCATCAAATCAACCAACCAACTGTACTCCAGTGGGCTAAGTGCTGGCCTGCTGATCTGCCTGTCCCAGGCTCAAATCCTGCTAAAGTTGGAATTCTTTCTAACCGTAAATGTGGTACCATTGCACAGAGCCCCCATCATCTTGATTTGACTGAAATACTGTTAAAAAGGACATAAAATCACAAAGCATCCATCCATTGCATTTTTTCCCCTGCATTTTTGTGCAGACTGAAACCCCATAGATACATACAGTATGATTTATGAAAATCAGTAAAACAGTGAATTCTGATAATGATGAACTGTACAATTATCTGGTGTGTTACATGCTTCCAAGGGATTTACAGTTTCAGAAGTTGGTTATCTTTGCTCCAGTTCCACCAACACATCTTTAGCCAAGTTAATATTTAAATACATGTAGGTTACTAGGGAAAACTTAAAATATACTGAAGGAACTGGAACCAAAAAATTTAAATCACAAAATTAAAGTGTCATTTCTCTATATTTTGCAATCCATTATAGCTGGAAGTATCTTGCACATGAGGAGTTATGGTAATTTTAATATTTTAAGATATGAGATGAAGATTATCACAATTTGTGAGCAATGAAGCAGAAACGTCACCAACATTAAATGTTGATATCAAATTTAAAAGAAGCTTAAACCATGTGCTAACAGTAAATACTTAGTTCAGCGTGAATATGCACGGGCTGAGCAGAGTCTTTATTTTCCACTGTCCACAGATTTCTCGGGATCTGTTCATGGCAGGCTGAATAGTGATTAGTGGTGTGCAGGCTGATCCTAAGTATTCCTTGTCTGCATATGATGCATGAAACCTTTTAATGCGACTCCAGTCAAATGATGCTTTATGAACTGTGAGAAAGTTAATTTCCAAAACGTAAAAGTGACAAGTTTGCTTAAAAAGCATCCTGTTTGATGGCCATTAAACTGCAGGTACTTTTGTACCACAAAATTATTCTGTTTACCATTATCGAAGAAAGTGTTCAGCAGAACCATAGATATCTGGAGACAAATATTCTTTGATTTTTTCATGCCCCATGAGAGATGATGTTATACCTGTTTCTGTATGTCCCTGTATCCATCTGTCCGTCTGTATCATGCCTAAAAAGTTTGTGTAATCAACTCCTCCCAGAGTTTGCAGCAATCTGTTTGAAACTTGACTTAACTTTTACAAGCATATTGAAGATGTGCATATGACATTTGAAGATGAAAAAATATATATTTTGACAAAATTAGGGCATTTTTAACTTACACGGTTTAGAGGTTAGTCTTCAATGAAGGGGAGCAAGTTTGTGTAATCATCTCCTCTCACAGTTTTCATGCAATCAATTTGATATGTTGCACAGCTGTTACAGGCATATTGAAGATGGTAATGTGACTTTTTGAGAATGAAAAAAATCATTTTTTGACAAATATAGTATCTGTGACTTAAACACTTCAGTTTAGTATAGCAAGTTTGTGTAATCAACTCCTCTCATAGTTTTCATGCAATCAATTTGGAACTTTGCACAGATTACAAGCATATGAATGATATGCATGTGACATTTTGAAGAAAAAGATATTTTTGACAAAATTATGGCATTTTGAATTTAGACATTTTAGTGTTTCATTAACTCACCAGATGGCAGGGGTTTTTTTCTGTAACAAAAGCATGTTGTGACCCTGTATTAGACCTATCATAGAGAAAATTTAAATAGGGACCACAACATCATATGTGATGGGCAAGGCGCTGTCAGGCGAGCTATCCTATACAAGAACAGTTCGTGTTTTCAAAATGCTTCACACCTGTTTCATGTGTATGGGTATACCGCCATGTTGTCCCGTCATTTCTATAAATGAGAACAACTTTTATAACTTCCTGTTGTTTTCCTTGACGATGAATACCTTCCACTAGAGGGTCTACTCTGATATGAAAGAGTCTGCTCCTAGAGGAGCAAATTCTTTCCTCTTAGCATTGGCCACCATTGAGAAGAGAAAGAATCAAATGAGTTGTTTCCCTTGAAAATATACCTGTTCACCTTAAGTCTTTTAAAAGTGTTTTTTTACAGATCCTCAATTTACCCTGTGAAACTTAAGTTGTGATCCTGCAAATCTTGGAATTTTAATCAATTGCATCTTTCTTTCCACTCTATGCTTGGGACAGTGAGTTCATAAGGGTTGCTGTTTTAACCCTTAAAGCGCCAAAAATTAAAATTGTTGAATTGGCAAACAGTGTAGATCCAGATGAGGTGGCTCATAATGAGCCACCTCATCTGAATCTACACTGTTTGCCTTCTAGTGTTCGAATTCTAAATATGATATCGTTTGAACGAGACATTTTTTGAAATTCTGCAGACGTAAATTTTGTCGTCTGCTTTTTTGGCGCTTTAAGCATTAACATGTTTCTACATTTGTTTTATCCTTTATTTTGATCAAGGTCAGTGACTTAGCAGTCTCGTATATTCAAAACTGGTGGAGAACAGTATACTCTGTCCAATTGTAATAAATGACTTAGTTGATGTGTTGTTTATGATCTTGATTTTTTCTTGTCATGAACAAAATAAGTGACATTTATGCATTTTAAGTGATGATAATTGCCTTTTCTACAATCAGATGGTGGGACTGGGTCTTTGACCTTACAATATGGAAGACAAGCCCTTTGTAATAGACTTATAAGTTTATATTGTTCTTTGCAAATGACCACACAACCAAAATATGTAATAAATGTTGAATATTTTTTACACTTATGTTCAGGTTTATGTGACGATTTCTGCAGTCCATCAGGGGTATGAACACGTTTCATATGTTCTTTTCGTACCATATGCTTCTGTTGTAGTATCAGTCTCCAGTTTGCATAAATTTGAAATAGTCAACTCTCAGTACCTCGAAGTCTAACTTAAGGCCAAACTACTGATATCTCAAGGTAAATTTTCTTCTTTTATACAAAAAGATAGTTTGAGATATCAGTGTTCGAGATATCAGAAGTTGACTGTACATCCGTTCTACCTATCGCCTAAGATTCACCTTTGTGAGCTAATTTGTTCTACATAGCATATGTATTCTGAGTAGCTACAGTGGACCCATACGATCAGTTAGCATAGGACTAGTGTTCGTACTAGTTAAATATAGTAAGCCCTTCGTAGCTCGCCTTTTGGTTCAGCCGGGAGAGCTTGTTTGATAGGCAGGCTCTATTGTCCGTCCATCCACCACTCGTCAACCGAAATTATACTTTCAGAAAAGCTGACATTACTATAGCAGAAAATGCTTATTAGATGCGAAGTGGGGACCTAAGCATATTGTAAAAAGCTTTACTTAGTCAGTATCCGAGCCTTGTGGACTCTGTGGAATCTGCAACTTTATAGCGAAATTAAATGAAGCGCGGGCTTTTTTACCTGTATATGGTTGGTTGATTTGATGCTTAACGTCCACGGTAAACAACTAAGGTCATGTCGGGACGGTCAGTTAACCTAACCACACTATTCCTGGGCAGGCTTAGACCTTCTAAGCGGTTAACCAGTACTAAGTGCACATACTTTCGCCAGTAACTGACAACTGCCCTTCTTGAATCAGCGGAAGGAGAAACGAAAGTATGTGGCCAGACCGGGATTCGAACCCAGGACCTCTGACTTACGAGTCCGGTGCCCTACCGATTGCGCTACCCGGCCCGGCTTTTACCTGTATACATATAAGTTTAAAGGTAGGTTCCTGGACTAGCGATAACAATTATGTGCACAAAATAATTTCGTCTTTTTCTGAGCAGTATTGAATTCTCTTATTTTTCTGAATTTGTTGCCACTGAGAAACTCGTCAGATGGTGAAGAAAATAGTCGTTTTCCCTTTTGGTTTATTTTCTTTCGTTGGAATTCTAGTTCTAAAAATAACTATGTTTATTATGTCTATAAGTGCTGACGCCATTCTCCAAAGGTCAATTTGCCTTTGCCGTGAGCTCTCCTAGAGGTCCTGGCATGGCGGATGGGTTAAAACTATCCCAAAATGCAATGCAGCATGACGTCAGCTGCGTTATCTATTTTTAGCGCGAACTAAAAATAGCGCTAACCGGTGTGCGAAGTAGAATTAGGAAATCCCTTGCAAAACAACTTTTCTAATATGTTTTTGATTTACAACTTTAGTGAAACTTATTCATTCCCTTTATATTAGTGCTTTCCAACAACTTGGATGAAATATCATCAAAATTATGATGCATTCCAAAGTATAGGAACCTACCTTTAAAGCATATTTGCGCGCCATGGCTCAGATTTCTGTAAGGCTTCCAAACATTGTTCAAGCAAATTTGTGACCAGCCACTGACGAAACAGTAGTTGTTGTGTTGAACAGAGAACACAGGGTGTTCAGTCGTGGAATATATTTTGCGAAATAGTATGTAGCAGCTTAGCAGAGAACGACGAGTACCCAGATTGAAAACAAAAATATACCCAGTAACTACTTGGTTGACAGAGTACCCGTTGTGACCTTATGCGATATGCCAAACGCTCTATGTACTTGACCAAGGCGCCCCTCCTGTGTTGAGACAGGTGTTCAAATATGAAGGTGGCTGTCTGTTGAGCTTCTTGCAGAGGAACAACAGGAACTAGAAGCCCAAGTTGAAAGTGTCGACAAAACCTGCACACGTATAAATGGAGATTAGTGCTAAGAATACCAAACTGATGACAAACAGCGCCAATGACAGAAGTTGGATAGTGTAACAAGCTTCAGGTCCTTTGCGATCATTGAGTTCATCTAAAGTAATTTTCAAAATAGAGTTCTGCTTTTGAAAATAGAGTACTGCTGAAGTCGGTGCTAAGGGGCATGGCTGGTGTTGCACATATCACAGACTCAGTTAAACCGAGTCTGATATTTTCTCTTCTTTTTTTGTGTGTGTGTATTTTCTGCTTCCATAAGATCTTACTATTCAGAACTTATTCAAATACCTTGGAGCAATTGTCTCAGATGATGGCTCAAAACCGGAGGTTCTCTCATTGATTGCACTAGTTGCTGCAGCTCTTACAAAACTGAAGCCAGTTTGGCGATAACAACATATCTCTTGGATTAAAAGTGAAACTGATGCGCTCTCTTGTCATATCCATATTTCTGTATGCGTACGAATCGTGGACCTTGACCGTAGCGTTAGAGATAAAAACGCGGGCCTTTGAGATGAAATGCTACCAAAGTGATGGAAAATTTCGTACAAGGACCACATAAATAACGAGGATGTTCGCAGAAAGATTAAGAGAACTTGACTTTGGTCAAGATGGTTTGGCCTCAACTCATTGTCTTCTGTTTTAGTAGGGCACAGTGAAAGGAAAAAGGAAGGGTGGAAAGAAGAAGAGGTGGGAAGACAATATTAAAAAGTGGACAGGGATGGACTGGACTAGGACAGCTGAAAATTATGTGAACTTAACAAGTTGCAGACTTTACCAGCACAACTAGGACAGCTGAAAGCAGGACAAGGTGGAAAGGGATTGTTGCGAAGCCATCTCCGATGCTCCAAGGACCTTGCAAGGTTATGGGATAGAATAGAATATTCTGTTTCAGAAAATGGTACGGTTCAGCTTCATTCTGCCCTGTCATCGAGATTCTGTTACTTAACAATTAAAATCGACCTTTTATCACATATAGAAAATCCCTATTTTCCTAAATATAAGATCACCTAGATGACTTATTGCACTTATCCTAAAATTTGAACAGATTGGGTTTACTGCCAGGCGATTGGACAAAATGGATGACAGCGCAGCAAACAGTGTAGATCCAGATCAGGCTGCTCTTTAGATGGAGCAGTCTGATCTGAATCTACACTGTTTGCTCAGGTTCTTCTGTTCTATATTTTAGAGTCATAGACACGAACAAGGCAAGATAGATTGCAAGTTGTTAACCTGACGGGCTTTTGTCACGCCAAAGGTCATTACGGGTATCCCGAGGTCAACAACTGCTTTTGATACGTATCTTCGGGTGGGTTTATATATGAACTTGTGTGACGACCGCCACGAAAATATATAGAAAACAGAAGTAGCCATTTCCACACTGGTCTGGTATGTATAACAGGCAACGAAGACAACGTACAGGAAACTGTGGAGAGCAGTCCAGCTCACGGAGCATCCAACTGTCGGTTCTAGAAATGGGAATCAAAGGTTATACGGAATTGATATGTGTAAAAAAATGGGTTAGAACAAGCATGGCAACTTATCTATGAAAAAAAAGAATCTTTCTTGCACTGCGTTTATTCTAAAGGGATTCGTTTGAAACATTTCTCTGATTTTGAGTTCAAACAAATCCTTGGGTCCCTGAGAATATTTATTTGAATTTATGATGGCTAGATAACTTGCGATTTCAAGTCCTTTTCCACAGTATTTCAGAAATATCAGGACGATGGATAGACGCTATATGCCCTTACCAGGGTTGAGCGTCTATGAATAACTTAAACATTCATTCAGGACGATGGAAGGGTGATGATGAAAGGCTGTGTGCAATGGAATCCGAACGATTTTCGCCCTCTTCTCCAAGCTGAAGACGCTGAAGCCGTTAGGTTTACTTCAATGCTTCTCTAGCAGATACAAGTAACATCCCATCACGATCATACTTTAATATGATAAAAGTTGGAAACTGAAAGAGTTGTGGCTACGAACGGATGGTGCATTTCTGTAGTCCGCTGAAGAGAAATAAAAGTTGAGCCAGACAGAGCTGGTTTCTGATACACGAAGCGGGTATACCCTAAAACTAAAATTCTAAGTTTTGGGACAGGTAGGTCCGAGCAAAAAGTGCAGACCCAGATCAGACTGCTCCTTTGGAGCAGTCTGATCAGGGTCTACACTGTTTGCTATTCCCTCTTCATCTTTTGGACAGTCTACTGCATCCTAAAACCAAACTCACATTTTCAGAATAATTATGATAATCATTTTAGTTTTTGACCGAATTTTTGGAAATTTTATGGCATCCCACAATAAACAGTATCATGGCTAGCCGTTACCCGGAATACTGAAACAACCCATTAATAATCTATCTAAAGATTGTACCATACTGAGCCCAGGTAATTTAGCCCTGAGGTCACACCAAGTTCATTGAAGTTGATCAAAAAATGAGAGGGTATCGCGTTGAAATTGTTATAATTTCACATTAAAAAATTGATTTATGATTCGCTGTGACCGCTGGACTGAAAAAACGAGAACTGGTCCGTATCGGTAACAGTTAATTAAAGTCTCTAATATAAAATGTTTCAGAAGCTAGAAAAATAAGAGGAGCGAAGCGCCTGGCCTAGTGGACTGAGTGTTCGTCTCCCAACAGGAGCATGTCCGAATAGTTCAACAGAACATGAAATCCGCATCCCTTGAAGCACCCCTGGTTAACTATGAATATACAAGGGCTGTAACGAAACGAAAAAGCTGTTACGAAACGAAAAAAGTCATAGTTACCAAACGACCTGATGACCTGGTCGTTCGGTAACTATGACTTTTTCGTTTCGTAACAGCTCTTTTTCGTTTGGAGCCCCGGTAGCTTAGTAGGTTAAGCGCTCGCCTACTGATCTAGCGGACCAGCTTCGAGCCCTGCTTGAGGCGAGAATCTTGCCTACCGTAAACGGGGTTCCATTGCACACAGCCTTTCATTATCACCGTTCAGTCGTCCTGATATGACTGAAATACTGTTGAAATGGAAGTAAAATCGCAAGTCATCCACCCATCCATTCATCCATCCATCCATCTTTTTCGTTTCATAACATCTTTGAAAACATAGTTAACCAGGCGTGTGAAGAAGTGGTTGGTAACTGCAGTGTCACTGAATGGCGGCGATGGCGCCCGCTTTACAGGTCTGACAAAACTGTGCATGTGCATACAAGACAACACACACCGAGGTGCACCTGTTATGGTTTCATACCCAGGGGCTTCTGCCTCGCTATACAAGCACGACCGGAAAAACGCAGGAAAAACAGATTACATGAAAACTCATCGGGCATCTAACTGGTGATTTGTCTGATTTTGCTCAAACTGGATTTTGCCCGAGGCTTTGCACACATCAATACTGTATATAAGTTTCAGAAAATGGTTGAAAAATGCGGTTCCATGTTGCATTATAAGCATAAGGCAATAACTTTGTAATTAAGAAGAACAGCTCGCTATTGCTAACAGGGGATCATTACAATTTAATATTAAATGAGAAATATTAACAAGTTGCATTGAAAATGCACTGCCCTGAGCTACCTTCTTAGCTCGCCTGAGCCAATGGCTCCTATGGAGCTCATGGGATAGGAAGGCTCTAGATTAAACATATTTTATTGTATTTTATTCTTTTTCTTGTTTATAGAAAGGCTCGGTTGTCCGTCGTCGTCGTACGTCCTGCACAATTTCTACTTCTCCTCTGAAACCGTTGGACCGATTGCAACCAAATTTCATATAAAGCCTCCAGGGCTTGCAGGAACAGAATAATGTTCAAATGATCTGTGTCACATGACTAACATGGCCACCATGCCCATATATGGTAAAAACCTTTAAAATCTACTCCTCCAGAACCGATAGGCCGAACGACCTTGAAACTTGGTATGTAGTATCAGGTACACAAGTACTACCAAGATTGTTCAAATTATAACCTTGGGTTGACCTTGACCTTTTTAACGGAAAGGTCAAATTTGCTTTCTGGTGCTTCTATATGGATATCCTAGAACTTAAGATTTCATGGAAATTGTTGAAGATTCAGTGCTGCATGTGAAATTTTGTTAAAATTGGCTGAGAGTTACAGAGATATATCCAAGGAGCCAATCATTTCCATTAAGTAGACCTCGTTTTGGAAACGCCCGTTTTGGAAAGGCTTTATTCTATATAGAAGTACACAGGAAGCCACAAAATTTCTTCCACTATGTAAAAATGGTGGCAAAAACTTCCCCCCCCCCCCCCCCCCCCCCCCCCCCGATGGCTGTTTCTTTACTGTCGACAGTTTCTTTACTGTCGACAGTTTTTGTTTTGAGATCTAAATATTGTGCATGGACAATGTATTTTTACATTCTTACTGGCACACGTGCCTAATAGTCTAGGGTGAAAAAAAAAACAAGAAAATGGCTAATTTGAAGAAACAAATAAAAATCTTTGAAAGTATGTAACAATTCATGGTCTTGTGCTCATCTGCGATAGCGGCAGGTCCATAACCCTTTTCATCTTCTTCTGCTCCTTCTTCTTACTTTTCAGTTTCTTTTTTTTTTCTTATTATTATTCTTGTCCTTTTTTTTCAGAAATAACTTTAACCAAAGGCGCTTGAAGTTTTATGCTATTAAATACATTTCAATGATGCCGCTAAACATCCAGGCTATGAGCCATTTTGAAGAGCTTTACATCCAGGTTATGAGCCATTTTGAAGAGCTTTACGAAATGGCCCGTAGACTGCGTCAAGTTTAAAGGGTTTTGAGAGTTTTTTTCGAGCATAGAACGTCATAACAGTTTGACGAAAGATGCAAGCTAATATTTCTATTTGGCTGACGCACAGTAAAACAAAAATAGGCACAATTATTTATAATTAATAAAACCATTATGTCTAGTCTACGTAAAACAAAAGGTTTGTCAAAATGACATGATGAATTAAGGCGAGAAAATAAGGATGTGTTCTACAAAAACCTTTAATCAAGCGGATCATCAGTCATTATGAACTAAGCACGTAACTATGATAAATAGGTGCTAAAACAGTTTTTATCTTTCAGTCTTTGTGAAAATTCGACCAAGTTTCAACTATATTACTCCCATCTATTTTCTGGGCAGTTATCTAAAATGGGCAGCGGGCAGATTTTCATCCAGACTTCTAATTATGAAACAGGATATGTTGTACTGGGGAACTGGGAAGCCTAGATGCAGTAATGCCTAAAAAGGCATTGTATTATAGCTCCGACCTAGTGGGAGCCATAATGCAATGCCTTTTAGGCACTAGATATTAAAAGAATAAACAGCTGTAGGCCTCAAGGCGTGCCAGGGCCTTTTTCCATGATTTTAGAGGCTAATTGTATTTTGCGGAACGGAATGGAACAGAGACATTTTACGGAATAAATCAGTTGCTAAACATATTTCCTAACTTAACAAACCCTTTTTAATGATTAATTTTTAATTTTGCTGGCGGTTATGTTGATGTTGTCCATGGCAGCTGAAAAATTAATGCCATATATTTTATTTTATTTTACTTTAACTAAGGTGGTTAGGCCACGTCTCAATGTCCTCTGGGTTAGCAAAGACGATTCTACAGGGCACAGTGAAAGGAAAAAGAAGAAGAAGAGGTGGAAAGACAATATTAAAGAGTGGACAGGAATGGGCTTTGCCAGCTTAAATTAACTAGGGCAGTTGAAAACAGGACAAGATGGAAAGGGGTCGTTTCGAAGTCATCTGTGGTGCCCCAACGACCTTGTAAGGTTATGGGATAGAATAGAACAGAATTTTATTTTGTCCCATTCTTGTAACGCTTCTACATCCGATCACTTTCTAGTGATGCTGGAATCACACACCAAAGATTACATTTCTTCTGCACCAAGAAAAGGGTAGCATGGTGAAGAGAAGATGCGACGTAAAATCCAAAAAGAGTCGAATTTAAACCGGTAATATATTCCTTCTGTCCTGGCCTGGAAACTTTGCTAAAATATTCAGGTCTGTCACTTTAATGTTTACATTTTCAGTGGGAGAGGGGGGGGGGGGGGGGGAGAGAGAGAGGGGGGGGGCAAATAACGTAAATTCGGGTTAAGTCGTCAGGCTCATAAGTGGTCACTTTCCTTTCCCACACTGCTCTCTTTGCCTATGTCATCACAGAAGTGGAGGTGCGGCAACTATTTTCGCAACAATTGCGGACCATTTACTGCATGTAATGAATGACCAACTTGATCCTGATCAGGTTTTCTTCTTAAACTTCTTGAGATGAAGCTGGACAGTCATCGTCAGCAAGTCTTTGTCACTTTCCTTACAATCTTGACGCTTTTTTGGGAAACACTTCCTGGATGTGATCAGTTTGAGCCCAGTTATTGAGGAACCGGGATCCTCATGGAACGTAATTTGGTTCAGCGGGGGCCTGTGTAAAGCGGACAAGCCCACTTGTTCGAAACGTATGACGTCGTTAGTACTCCAGACGTATTGTATGCAAAATCGCTGCCATTTTTTGCTGTCAAAAATGTGAGGAGCTTTTACAGTGCAAAAGCCACTCACATTTCTTTCAGCAAAAAGTGTTAGCAGACGTGATGAAAACTTCACGAATCCTTGAGCAACGACTTCGTCAAGCTGACGGTGCTCTGAACAACTAAGCCCAGATTGCCATCTGAACTGTTCCAGGTATATCTTCTAGATGCCTTGTGGAATACCAGGGTGTTGGGTTATTGTGATGGCAAACTTATCTAAATCTTCTACCAGTGCCTCCTCATTGCATTTTGGACAACAGGTTCTCTGTGACTTTGAGTGCCGAAAAAGCTTATCATTGTCCATCTAACATAGCCTGTCTATGTTATTGCAAGCTTGCAGAAAAAGTAAGCTATTATGAATTTGAATACCCTCTGAGCATGTGCACACGCACACCTGCTTAACTATGTTTCCAAGGCTGTCATGAAACGAAAAAGGCTGTTACGAAACGAAAAATAGTTATAGTTCCAAAACAACTAAACAAATTTGTTTAGTTACGATGACCAGGTCGTTTGGGAACTAGGTCTTTTTATCCCCTCACACCACGAAGTGGTGAGGGGATATAGGTTTTGTCCCGTACGTAAGTACGTACGTAAGTACGTACGTACGTACGTATGTTCACCTTTTGTCATCGCTCTAGCACTTACATTTCTCAAGGGATTTTGAAATAACTTCACACAAGTGTAGGGCATGACAATATCTCGAGCAAGTTCGACTTTCAGGGTGCTGCGCCCAAGGTCAAGGTCACTGTGGCTATTTTTAGAAAAACTTTGTCATCGCTCTAGCGCCTACATTTCTCAATGGATTTTGAAATAACTTCACACAAATGTAGGGCATGACAATATCTCGAGCAACTTCGACTTTCAGGGTGCTGCGCCCAAGGTCAAGGTCACTGTGGCTATTTTTAGAAAAACTTTGTCATCGCTCTAGCGCCTACATTTCTCAACGAATTTTGAAATAACTTCACACAAACGTAGGGCATGACAATATCTCAAGCAAGTTTGACTTTCAGGGTGCTGCGCCCAAGGTCAAGGTCACTGTGGCTATTTTTAGAAAAACTTTGTCATCGCTCTAGCGCCTACATTTTTCAACGGATTTTAAAATAACTTCCCACAAATTTTGGGCATGACAATATCTCGAGCTAGTTCGACTTTTAGGGTGCTGCGCCCAAGGTCAAGGTCACTGTGGCTATATTTAGAAAAACTTTGTCATCGCTCTAGCGCCTTCATTTCTCAACGGATTTTAAAATAACTTCACACAAATGTAGGGCATGACAATATCTTGAGCAAGTTCGACTTTTAGGGTGCTGCGCCCAAAGTCAAGGTCACTGTGGCTATTTTTAGAAAAACTTTGTCATCGCTCTAGCGCCTACATTTTTCAACGGATTTTAAAATAACTTCACACAAATGTAGGGCATGACAATATCTCGAGCTAGTTCGACTTTTAGGGTGCTGCGCCCAAGGTCAAGGTCACTGTGGCTATATTTAGAAAAACTTTGTCATCGCTCTAGCGCCTTCATTTCTCAACGGATTTTAAAATAACTTCACACAAATGTAGGGCATGACAATATCTTGAGCAAGTTCGACTTTTAGGGTGCTGCGCCCAAGGTCAAGGTCACTGCGGCTATTTTAGAAAAACTTTGTCATCGCTCTAGCGCCTACATTTCTCAACGGATTTTAAAATAACTTCACACAAATGTAGGGCATGACAATATCTGGAGCAAGTTCGACTTTAAGGGTGCTGCGCCCAAGGTCAAGGTCACTGTGGCTATTTTTAGAAAAACTTTGTCATCGCTCTAGCGCCTACATTTCTCGACGGATTTTAAAATAACTTCACACAAATGTAGGGCATGACAATATCTCGAGCAAGTTTGACTTTCAGGGTTCTGTGCCCAAGGTCAAGGTCACTGTTGCTATTTTTAGAAAAACTTTGTCAGCGCTCTAGTGCCTATATTTCTCAATGGATTTTGAAATAACTTCACACAAATGTAGGGCATGACAATATCTCGAGCAAGTTCGACTTTCAGGGTGCTGCGCTTAAAAGGTCAAGGTCACTGTAGCTATTTTTAGAAAAACTTTGTCATCGCTCTAGCTCCTACATTTCTCCATGGATTTTAAAATAACTTCACACAAATGTAGGGTATGACAATATCTCGAGCAAGTAGTCTTGTGTGAGGGGATTTGTATCGCCTGCGATACCTTGTTTCGTTTAGCAACCGTCCTTGTATTCACATTGTTAACCAGGGGATACAAGGGATGTTACGAAACGAAAATGAGCTGTTACGAAACGAAAAAGAGTGATGTCACCAAACGACCTAATGAGCAGGTTGTTTGGTAACTATGACTTTTTTTCGTTTCGTAACAGCTCTTTTTCGTTTCGTATCATCCATAATTCCCATCAGACCCAGCTGAGCGGTCGCGGACCATTTTTTCCAACAGGTGTGATTAATGACAAGGGGGAAAAGTGTGCATTTTGTATCATTTTATTTTTACACGCTCTCAAACCGTACTTTCAAATCTCAGAGGAAAGCTCATTAATTCCATCTGGGATGAATTTAAGAAGTCAAATTACCCACATGTTGCAGTCTTGAAAATGCATCTGAAATACGCATTTAGGTCACAGTTCAGCTGCGCCGCGTAAAAGTGTATTTTGGGCTTGTGCGAACAAAGACGATTAATAAAGCCTGCGCATTCGCGCTGTCTCTTCAGAGGCTTTCCTATTTGCATTTATAAGAATACGTGTATATCAATCCTGTGGACTTCACAGCATTGTAACCAGTCTTGCAGCAGCGCATGCTGATCGGAGTATTTTCTGTTCGCACATGCCAAATGGTACTTTTGCCCGCCGTAATGCTCAAATCTAGATCAAATGGGTTTTCAAATAGTAAACCCCCAAAACTGACTTTAAACTTGAGAGGCTCTGAGGGGCTCTGAATAGACTGCGCATATTTTCAATATTCGCTTCTAAAGGCGAACAAAGAAGGCTCAGATCAAACTGCGCTAATGCGCAGTTTAATATGGGTCATCATTGGTCGCATACTCCTGCTTGTACATTTTCTCATGCCTGCCCTGGAACTCTTGAGAAATGGAACTTTCGGAAGTAACCTGCAGGGAGCCTCGCTGGACAAAACATGTGCTTTCTAGGAGCGGAAAAAGCATGGGAAATATACATGTTTTGGTGTCATTACATAGAATGGACGTAAATTAACTGTTATAAACCAGGTAAGTTCTTTCTTTCAGGTTTGCCCTCTGACCATGTCATTCTGTCTGCTGTGGAGTGGCGTATGCGTCATGCTCACACGAAGTTTTGTTTACAACCACTTGCATGGTTGATGATCCAGAAAGGGTGGAATTTCCTGTAGCAGCTAACCAGCCATGAGACTGTGGTATAAATAGATTTTCTCCGTTTTTTTTTTTTTTTTTTTTTTTTTTTTTGTTTTGTTTCTTTAAAACATTCTTCACCTTAATTCATCATTTTTTCATTCATAACCATGTTTTATTTCATGGACTGACACCAGTCTAATCATTGATGACTTGAAATTTTACGTCCTTTTTAACAGTAATTCAGTCATTGGGTGAAAAAGGCTGTGTGCAATGGAACCCCGTTTACGATTGAAAAGATCTATGCCTACCGCTGGGTTCGAACCCGGGACCGCTAGATCAGCAGGTCAGCGCTTAACCCACTGAGCTACTGGGGCTCCTTCCAGGCGTGGACAGTAGATTCGATTCCCAGCGAGCGGCACATGTCCAAGAAATCCGCACTCAGTCAGTCAGTGTGCCATTTGAGCTGAAAAGAAGTCGGTGACTGCGCTGTCCTTGAAAGACGGTGGCGTCCTGCCTTATCATACCGGTAAAACTGCATGACACACTGAGGTATTATTCCGGGCTCTATGGCCTCGTTAAACAAACACGACTAGTTCAAACGTTTTTTTTTTTTTTTTTTTTTTTACACATCTCCTCTTCGAATTTGGAGGACACGGACAGACTCGGTGTAATCAGTTTCTACAATCAAGAAATCCGCAACCAGAGTGCCCTGAACTTGAAAAAGTGGTGTCAATCAATCGAAGCACCGCTCGGCCAATTCCGCGATTCACGGAATTGGCCGAGCGGTGTTCCAATTGGGTACCAGGGTGGCTGTCGGTGTTTGCAGTGTCGCTGGAGGTCGGCGGTGGCGTCGGCGGTACATGTGGACACAAACTCAACATTTGTACGGACGGACTTTTGCCTCGCTAAACAAAACGTACTGGACAAACAAGATTGTCCTCAAAGCTTTAAACTTTACTGCGTAACAACGATGTTGCTACAGTTGGTTACTCTGACCAGCGGGATCGGAACAGGCACTGCAAATGATCTGACTTGACCGCCATCTGTCTCCATAGCAAATCGGTTGAGAAAGAAGCAATCTCGCGGCAGCGTCATATGCACCTCCCAGGTACTGTTATTATCAATGCTTGGGTTAGTCGAGTGCCTTCCTGGCTGGAGAAACCGTTGAATGCGTGATTCGAACTCATAACCTCCAGATTAGCAGTCGGACACTCTAAGCACTAATTAAGCTACCGTTGTTGCTATTCTTGATAGCTATTTCTACAAGGAAACGATCCAGCAGGCATATAAGGTTGAATCAACCTTGAATCAACGTCTTGACGTTGAATCAAGGTTGCCGATTCAAGGCTGATTCAAGGTTGGTTCAACCTTGTGTGCTTAGTGGGGAATCTGTATGCGGAATTTATTACAGCATATCCTCAATAAGGAATTTGAAAAAAAAAGAAATTTCTGAAAGATGGAATATCTAATGTGAGTGTTTTCACTTTAAGACTATCATGATTCTTTGCCGTTTTTCGCTCCACTGGATGAAAGTTCAGGAAGAGCTATTGTTGTCACCATGGCGTCCGCGTCAGCGTCCGTGTCCGCGTCGGCGTTCGGAATAGATGTTTTTGTTAAAGTTTTTAAAGACTTTTATCTCCTTAACCCATGGATGGATTCTTTTGATACTTGCACTGTAGTTAGGTATTGGTCCAAAGTTTAACAGGGCAGGGTACCACCCCCACCCCCCTCAGTGACCTTGATGTCAAGGTCATGGACTTAGAAAATTGGGAATTTTTTGGACTGGATGTTTTGGTTAACGTTTTGAAAGCCCAATATCTCCTTAACCCATGATTGGATTCTTTTGATACTTGCACTGCAGTTAGATATTGGTCCAAAGTTTTCCAAGGTGTTACACCCCCCCACGCCCCCTCAGTGACCTTGATGTCAAGGTCATGGACTTAGAAAATTGTATTTTTATTGGTTGGTTGGTTGGTTGGTTGATTTGATGCTTAACGTCCACGGTAAACAACTAAGGTCATGTCGGGACGGTCAGTTAACCTAACCACACTATTCCTGGGCAGGCTTAGACCTTCTAAGCGGTTAACCAGTACTAAGTGCACATACTTTCGCCAGTAACTGACAACTGCCCTTCTTGAATCAGCGGAAGGAGAAACGAAAGTATGTGGCCAGACCGGGATTCGAACCCAGGACCTCTGACTTACGAGTCGGGTGCCCTACCGATTGCGCTACCCGGCCCGGCGTATTTTTATTGATTGGATGTTTTGGTTAAAGTTTTTTAAAGACCCATATCTCATGAGCCCTTATCTCATGATCTCCTTAATCCATGGATGAATTCTTTTGATATTTGTACTGTAGTTAGATGTTAGTCCAAAGTTTTACACAGTACTACCCCAACCCCACTCAGTGACCTTGATGTCAAGGTCAGGGACTTAGGAAATTTTTGGTCTTTATTAAAGTTTTCTTATTTCATACTGATTCATAATGCTTGGCAGAGACTTAGTTTACACTTGAAATGATGTTAGACACTTTTTTGGGCTTTTTCAAAACACTGTATACTTACCCCCTTGGATGACCTTGAAGTCAATGTTATCGACATAGAATTTTGTCATAAAGATTTTGGTTAAAGTTTTATATTTATGAAGACATAATTTCACAGTGCCAGGATGGACTCAGTTGATACTAACTTACTTTGACTGATGTTAGATAATGGTTCAGGGTTTTGGTACATCCTGCCCCCGCCCCCCACCCTGCCACCCCCTACCCCTCAGTTCTTTGACCTCAAGCTCATGGACTTTGAAATTTCATGTGGATTTTTTTTATTTTTAAGACTAGTTTCTGAGATAGCTTTTGTTTATAAATGTGTTACCATTATGGACATGCTTGCCTGAAGTTTTAAGCATAGCAATCCACACCACCATAGCGGCTGTGCGATGGGCAAGCACCAATTCAGGCGAGCTATGCTGTCAGGTGACAGCTCTTGTTACAAAAGGAAACAGCTTATGTGACTTATGTGAGAAGGCCCTTTAAAAAGGGGTCTTCTCTTTCATTCTTTGCGGAGCAAATTTTTTTCCTTTAAGACCATTTTAAGTTTTTACGATGGTGACGACAGTCTACAGAATACATTTATCACCAGAGAAAGTTATATTTAAATTATTATTTGCCTGCAATATTTATTTTAACATTTTACTAGTGTTTCACAAATTTAAGATAAAGTTTTTGGCAGATCAGAAATTGCAGCTGCTTTTATAAACATTAAAAAAAAACGTTTTTCTTAGAGAAAAATGCATTTTTTTCATTCACTTCTTCCTTGTGTTGTGCAGCTCTTATTGTTTTTAGTTTTTCTACCGTGAATGCATAACCATATTGGTGTTAATGGCTTCACATTTAAAATTGAATTAAAGTGTTATTATTTCTAATTATCTTTTCCATTTACTTTAAAATTATGTTTATTTATTTAATTCATTTTCTTATTTGCGAAGTGTATATTTCTTGATGTTTTCGTTGAAGTGAAAAAAGGGCAGCGTATATAAAAAGTAAGAAATACATGGGGAAAAATAACGTAAATTACAAGGATTTTAACTGTCGTGATTAGCTGTCTGTTTTGAACAGTACCCGCCGCACATACTATGGCATTTCGTAACTTCCAGTAGATAGTTCCAATGTTTCCTACGCGTAGGGCGTGGCTATGCCACTCAATCAGCCAGTTCTCGTAACACGCCCGGCTGCCTAATAATACAAATCTCCGCTTGTTTGTAGATTTTGTTTGAACCACTGCAGTTCATTCATAGTCTCTACTCAATTGTGACATGTTTCCCGTTAGTGTATTAGCTTTAGTTACACAGTCTTCCACCTTGACTAGCCATGCAGCCAGCCGTTTGGTCACCTGGAACTGATATATTTAGACACTCGTGGAGCTAAACTTAGGCAGTGGAAAATCCAATGTTATGCAATGGAAAATCCGATCTTGCAACAGCTCTCCACGTTTGGTTGATCATCCAAGAACATGAAAACCAAGAGTCATGTCAGTTGACTGACAATACAAAACGGAAGAAAAGTGGTATTGATAAAAAAAAAGAAACAAACATGAAACAAAGTAATAAAAAGAAAAGAAAACTGTTTAGAGAGAGAAAGAAAAGACAATTATTACGCATATTTCTCCTAACTTAAAGCCGCGGTTAAGGCAGGGGAGAAAGATTTTTGGGCGCGCGTGTGTGTGTGTGTGTGTGTGGGGGGGGGGGGGGGGGGGGGGGGGGGGCTGAATCAAACAATAAAAGGGGAAAATAACAAAAAGGCAAGATTTCGATTCAATATTTGTTTCAAAATGCATGTATACTCTGTGTGTGCTATGATTTGCGTATAAAATGCGAGAAAATGAAATGTGAATCATCTCATATGTGACCAGTGACCACTATGACAGGTCTGTGCTGACTGGAGTTTTACGTGACAGCTATTTTTTACACTATTTACCCTAAAATTAGGACACCTACACATTCCTTTTTCTGAATTGGACTCTTCCAGCTCCGAAAATGGACAAGCCCAATTGTCTATCAGTGATGTATAAAGACTGTTGGGAAAAAGTGCAGCTCCTCAGGAGCAGTCTGATCAGGGTTTACACTGTTTGTTCAAGCAAGATGTCCGAATGAGTAGGATTAATACGGTAAATTGAGTGGAACCAGTTCAAACGCAATTTATAGCAATTTCTCGTTTTCCAAAAACCCCGGCTTTTTCACATACTGGGACGTCATGTTTCAAACAGGCTGCAATTAAAATGAATTGTTAAAGAATTATACATTATCATATTACACCTTTTGTCGCCCAACATACAATTACACCAAATATCAATTCTACATTCTAACAGTCTCGCGAACAATCTAACACTCAAAGGAATGTGAAAATGTTCAGTTTGGGAAAACGGGGGTCCTACTCCGTATAATGCAATCCGTATTGTTGGCAAGTAAAGCTGTCGTGCCTTTATAAAGCTGTACAAAAGAGTAGGCGATTTAGGAGCAACTTTTATTAAAATCCTCAGGTTGCTATGGGGATTTCTTGTTTGCGAGTTGCGGACTTTTATTCGCGAGGAAATTGGGGTGTATGTTTAGAGGACTTTAAACAGAATTTGAAGAATAATTGGAATTGTGTGGTTATGTTTGCAAACGAAAGAAACTTGAGTTAACACTCGGTAAATGCTTGACCCAGATAGTCTTTCTAGTACCTGAATGGACTATTATTTGGAAGAAGTTCAAATTTAAACAGGAAGACACGACCTTAATCTTTAACACAAACAGACCTGGTCAAATGAATTTGTAACCATTTTTTTCCGTATGACAACTTCACCTGTCCCCACCTTTGAATGTCGACAAGTACTTTTGCCCTATCCCCCAATTGATCACACGACGTTGAAACAACACTGAACAGACGCCTTTGTACAAGGTTGGGCAGTAAATTCCACCCCCGGTATTTACCGGTGGAATTTACCGGTATTTACCGGCCTGGAAAATACTCCCAAAGTGGAAAATACTGGCAAATACTGGTTGATTGAACTTTTTCACCTTTGAATCTTGCTAAAAGCAAAACCAAGTTAACTTAAAATAATGTATATTCAACCTAAATAGATGTTTTATTTAATTTTTATTTTAAATATGAAGTTTATCATCATAAAGAATAAAATGTTTCATAAAGCAGGTTGAAACAGCCAAAACATGGATTTAAGACAGGAATTTTGACAAGTATGAACAGTATCTTGATTCAACTTTATTATTTGTCCTTAAATTCAACAGCATAAAAATACAGGTAAGAAATTACAGGTAAATTCACCTGTGCACCTGTCCAGTCGCCTGTGACACCCAATTTGCAAGACAATGTCTAACATGTTAAAACAACAAGTTTCAAAACAATGAGCAGAATATTGCTTGGGGCAAGGATCGAAACAAGAAGTTGTCAGAATGGTAGATCTGTTTTATACAAAGTCAAGTTGAAGTACATAGAGGTGTTATTGGTATGGCTTGAGCTATAGTATGGCTTCAACTCTTGAATACATTTATAGCTGTCAGATGATAACTTGTCATAATCAGTCCTGAAGCTGAACCATCACACATCATTACCAAACTACTATTCACCATAAGCCAAAGATCCTATGCCATTGATGACCAAGACAACAAGACCTGAGTGCCAGCTGTATTGACTGGAAAACAGTAGTGAGTGCCAAAGCTTCATGACCCCGAGCCCACAGAGGGAAATGTCTAGCTGCGAAACAGCAGCTAAAACAAAGCCTAAAACAAAGTTTAAAATTTCACTGGCTAGTTAAACTATTAAATAAATATAGATACAATTGTTAAACATCAGAAAAATATTAAGTTAGTTGACCAGTATAACTGAAATACTGAAAGGATTTTGATATAAATTCCAGCTGGTCAATTCAATCAACCAGTATTTGCCGGTATTTTCCAGTATGTGCCGGTATTTACCGGTAAATACCGCCGGCATGGAAAATACTCATATTTGCCGGCATTTTGCCAACCTTGCCTTTGTAGGTATACAACGTTGATTTAATGTTTCAACATTGTGTGTCCGATGGACCCGGGTGTCCAATGGATCATTGTTGATTTTGTCCAATGGATCATTGTTGATTTTGCGTTGTTCTGCGTTGTTAAGCGTTGTGTGCCCACTGGGATCTGTCTACTCCATAATAATAATTCCAAAACATTTCTCAGCTAAGTAGGATAAACCAGATAAAGTATTGAGAATGGAATTTGATGGGGATTTGGTTAGCAGTATACAGAGCTCCAGATAAGAAGGGGTAACAGAGATAATTTTGGGATAATTATCCATATTTCTCCATAAAAACATATTTTGTGACCCATCATTAGAACCGTCTCATCGAGACGGTTCTAATGAGGGGTCACAACATATGTTTTCGTTGAGAAATAAGAAAAATTATCTTTGAATTATCCTCAATACCCCCTCTTATCTGGAGCTCTGAGTATATCAAGAATGACGGTATACAGGTTTTGGCCAGCTGGCAAAATTCCCTCTAAGAGCACCCTGGTTTACACATTTTCATGTTTTCTTAGTATGTCTGGTCCACTGTACTAAAAGATTTACAGTAATTATAGGGTTACGACTGCAAAAGATCTCTCATATGCATGTCTGTTTGTCCACTCATGCTATATTCTTCTGTGATGACCTATTAAAAGCAAATATATGCTTTAAGTTATGATATTTGTACGTTTAAACTTTCCAAAGGGTGCTATGTTAGCAATACGACCAATATTTCTGTATAGCCCGGTCGGACTTGATACGCCTGAGCGGCGCGCAATAAAATTCAGACTTCTTTGGAGTTTCGTTATAACGTTATGGACAATCAGAATATGGACGTTTTTCTTCAACAATCATTGGATGAATTTCTCGTTTAAAGCGTAGTACCAGCAAAATGGCATTAATGTCGAAGGAGTGCAAACACAAATATTTTAAAGGTATTTTATTGTGTAAGACGAACCTGTCCTATTTTTATTGTTATAACATGAATGTCTTTGTATTCTTTTCAAATATGTATGGAAAACAGCTTTGTTTACTTCGCGTAAATCTTATTCGTGTCATACTTTCCTATGCTCAGGTTTAAATCTCCGATGATTGTAGAGTGGAGTCGGGTAATATCGGACAGTGGGTAAATTCGGACATACCATTGCAAACAGTAAACATCCAGATGAGACGGCTCATAATGAGCCGTCTCATCAGGATTTTCACTGTTTGCCCAGTTAAGTTTGTTTTAATTCCAAACAACTGACATATAAAGAAAATAATGTCACTGTCCGAATTTACCCGCTGTCCGAATCTACCCGACTGTCCTATATATCCCGTGTTATGCTAATAAATCCTGAATTTGTATAGTAGTGCCATAAGCTTTTATACCCTAATTGTACAACCTGGTATAAGGACATGAATACGTGCTGAGAGCATAAGAAGGGAACCTTATGGCACCTGCGAACAGCAAAGACTTAGACCAATCTACGCATGAGCAGACTGATCATAGTCTTTGCTGTTCGAGACATACGATATACCCGAAGAACTGCAGGTTCCAGAGATTCACACGTGAACTAAGAAGACTTCTGATTGCGAGGATGTCGTTGCAATTGCACATGCATCATTGTAACTTTTAACCTGGCGTTACACATAAGAATTCATTCAAAACAAAAAAAGCATTTTCATTCACTAGTGAAAAGATGTTTTATTGAAGAAATGTATTAATTCAATGCCGGCCAGACAGCTAGCTACCCGGAGCCCGCGTTACGACAACTTCGGAAAATCAAAATTCAGCATTCATTTATACAAACCATAACTAAGTCGCAGAGTTTCCTTAGAATCCCCTCAGTGAATCGATTCTAATGCGTCCCAACTGCATATGTTTTTGAAGAGATACGTATAACGAAAACAGAAAAACACCCCCAAAAAGTTTCCCTTTCCAGTAGCTTTGCCCCTCTTTAACATCTGAATATTGCTTTGAATATTGCTGTGTTATTGCCGCAGAAAACGGGTGGAATATGAATTTAATGATGTGTTCTTTTACAAAGCAACTGGCGTTTTAGCACAAATCAATATTGAAAATCGATTCCTAGTTCATGGGACGATTAAGTACAACCTTGCGTTAAGTATAAACACAGACAAAGCTTAATCATTGCATTATAGGACAGTAATGGAATCGAATCCAAAACAGGCAAAGAAGTTAAGATGACGAGAAGAACCACAAAGTGCCAAAAGAGAAAACTGTGCTCTGCACAACTTTTTAATGTTTTTTTTTTTTCATGAACCTTTTAATCTGGGACATGTCAAATAGTGGTAAACAGCGCAGAACCTGACCAGACAAATCCTGTGAACCGCTGTCTACTCATTAAGTTGTCGAATGACAAAATCACCAATCTTTCATCTAGGGAACTCTTTTTAATATTAAATGTTGCTGCAGTGAATCTTAGAGCGGGCCGCCGTCTGCTCTGAGTATTTTACCTACCTGGTTCTACCTGGGTTGAAGGCCGTTGGTAAGCAATGCTTGTACTGGCCTCTTTTAGCAACTTGTCTTGAATTTTATGGTCTTTTAGGCTGAAAATGATACCAACACAGCTCATAACAAACAAGAAAATTAAAATGAAAAGCACCTAGAAAAAAAACTGAGAAAACTTATTCCTCATTCAACGAACGGCAAATCGACGATTGCACAACACCGAAGACAGATCCGCCTGCGCGTCGGCCGTCGTTATTCGTAGAAACCTAATTCAGGGACCTTCTAGTATAGGGCGGACGCACATTCTGTCGGTCTTCGCTGTTCGCACCTTCTCTCGTGCCGCGGCTAGTGAGGGTTTTCGCAATATTTTAGTTCACATATAAATGGCTAGAAAAGCAATATACCGGCTTAAATTCCTCTATTTTATTATGTTAATCACAAGTAAAAAGCTGGCGTGCCAGGTTGTCGTATATCAGCTATTTCCATCTAGTTTCAATTTACCCCGGAGCTATAGAGCACATGATCGTGTCATGGCGGGAATGACAATATTAACCAATCAGCGATCAGAATCTGTCATAAATATGTATAACTAATAAAAAACATCCCGTCTCTGTTTACCTCCATTTCACAGGTAAATATAGGAAATGTACATACACCTAAGCATTCTGTCACTAAACGATCACGATATGAACATTTTCTTGCTAAAATAAACAGATGTCAGCCATTTTAAGTCTAAAAACACTGTTTAGTCGGAAAATACCGGTCTTGTTCGGAAGCTCTCGGAGCGAAGGTGGGCGTGTTTTACACAGCTAGCGACACATTTCAACAACTTACCTGCACAACGGCACGGATCACTGAACGTTGAACAGGTAAGATTTGTTTGTCCACGGTCTGTTCGCTTCTTGTTCAACTTCACGGTCCTGTGGGCCTTGTCCTAGCGTTTCTTGTCAATCAGAGACCGTCAGACTTGAACAACTCGGAATATACACAGACACATGTGATTAAGAAAATGTGATTTTACAATTTGGTAATTAGTTTTTGTGCATTTTTCAGGTGGCGAAGTAAACAAACGACCCACAAAACAGGTTTTGTATGACAGCTTGTGTGGAGGTTTTGTATACTACCGATCTCGGATCTACATATTGTGACACTTTTTTTCGGATTTACCAATCAAACTGGCGGAAACGTTAGTGCAGGTGCTCTTGCCGTCAACGGCAGGACTGACGTCAGGTGTGTTGACGTCGAGTGAGTTGACGGCGGCTGTGTTGTCGACGGGGATCACGTCAAATACCACGGATGAAACTGTAATTGCTGTGTCGGAGATTCCGACGGCTGTGAGTCAGGCTGCCGATGAGCCGACCCCGGACACAGAAGCTCAGATGCCGTCCATACACTTTCAGCCTTCGCTCGAGCCAAAGCCGGATCAGTTTCAGCCTTCGCAGGAGCCAAAGCAGGACCACTTTCAGCCTTCGCTTGAGCCGAAACCGGAACCTGAAGATGTCAACGAGCCGCAGGAACAAACCATAGTGTCGTCAGATCAGCAGGATCCTGAGGAAGCTCAGCAGCAGACCCAGGATCAAGCTCAAATTCCGCAGTTAACCCAGCTGACACAGCTTACACAAGCCCAATTTCAGCCTCAGGCGGGTGTTACCCACACCATCATTGAAATGCTTCCACAGACTATTCTTGACCATCAGCAACTCTTACAACATCAGCAATTCCTGCAGCAACAGCAGCAACAATTACAAGCTCTACAGGCTCAGCAACAACAGCAGCAGCAACAACAACAGCATCAGCAGCAACAACAACAACAGCTGCAGCAAATTCATGATATGGAGAACAAACCTGTGAAACAGCAAGTGACACCTGGGGGCAAAGGTAAGCGGTTCACTTCTCTGTTGTAAAGTGTGTTGTTGTTTTTTCTTAAAGTGAATGGGTACACTTCAATGTTTTTTTTCCACAATTTAGCAAATGGGGACAACTGTCGAGGCCCTGAGTTGCTTCTCTGGACGGCGTAGCGCTTCCAAAACGGGGTCAACTCTTAAAGGTAAGGGGCAACTCTTAAAGGAAAGAACTTGCTCCTTGAGGAGAAAATTCTTTTCTTTAAGGGATCCCCCCCCCCCCCCCCCCCTTTAGAAGGGATTTAATCCAAACCATCGCTCATGAAAGTGGAAAACTGCCAAGAGTTGCTCCCCTTAAAGAGTATCCATTCACCTAAATATCGGTGCACGTCTACTGTGATAGTTTATGAGATCAACATAGTCAGCATCGTGATGAAAATGGTATTTTGGTTACTGGCTGTCGATACTGCTGTCGATTATCTCGGTCGACAGCCACTTGCATGTATGGTAATTGACCGACTCGGTCGACAGCATATTTAGAGAAATTGGTATTGCCCTGTGATGATTATTGTACATCATATTCAGCATTTTTCGAACAGGTAGGACTGGGATCAGGGTAATCAGACTGGCGAAGAAGCACAGGCCGATCTGAGCTTTCCCTGTTCGAACTTGGCCAAAGGCACATCATTGACGGCGCTGCTAAAGCACCAGAGAAGACCCTGATCATTACGTTCTTATTCTGCTTAATTCAAGAAAATTCTCAGACAAAAAAAAATGATGGACTTTTACTTTAGAGACCAGTCTCTGATGACAATGCCATTGTAGACGACAGTGTTAACTATGGTTAACAGCCAGGCTACTAAAATGTTTCAAGAATTTTCTTGAATTAAGCAGAATATCTCAAATTCATACCAATCAATCAAACCTTTGCAAACTCAGGGTACTAAGTCCACTATGTTCCTTACATAAATAAGGAACAAAGGAGACTTCGTACCCTTGGCTTGCGAAGATGGTTCTAACATAATAAAAGACTGTATCAGTCGGCAAACTAATTTCCCTAAAATTCATAAGAAATGTTTTGACTGATTGGTTATTTTTGGTGTAAAAGCCTTATAGGATAGTATGCCAGTCTGTACTGAGGCGTGTCCAGGAGGGAGGGTGGAAAACTGGAGAAAAATAGGATGAACAAAAATATACAGATAGCCCCAACTCGCACCAACTGCAAGCACAGAAGCCCCTTTCTAGCCATAACCTTAAGGATGGCCAGTAGTTGCGCATGGTATTCCCGCATTTCCATTCCCATCTAATAGTTAGCAAGACTATAACCAATGCCATTTGACTCATATTTAAGTTAAGTAGGCCTATATTTGTACAGAATCTCAGCTTTGTAAAGGGTAGAAAGTAGCCAAACTGAAAATTTGGATTTTACTGGTGGAGTCGCGTGGTAACTGACAGATCTTTAACTCATTTGTGCAAATGTTGTGCATAAGTATGCTTTTCATGCCGAATAGCGTTGTTATAATGTTGGCCAACTATTTGCAAAAGTCTTTAACCCGTTAAGACTTGAAACCTGTTTAGGAGACAAACACAAACAGTGCAGACCCAGTTCAGACCCCGCAGAACACAGTCTACACAGTTTGATGGCAAAAAGTTCTTTGCCAAATTCAATGAAATGAAAATACCCACCACAGAAACCCATTAAAGTAGAAATGGGCTCATCCAAATGATCAGGATGGACAAGTCCACTGGCGTAAAACGGGCTGACTGAATATCATATTTACCCGACCTGCCATATCGTCCAAGGAAAAAATATGATCAAAACAGAATCTTCGCATCAAATGACGAGGCAGTCCCACTTCGATTCCTTGTAATTAGAAGATAAAAGGCAAAAATCATATAACCATTGCTAAAGCATCCATAATTTATTTCTAAATACGATTTAACTTGGTACAAATTGGTCCCTCTTTGGCATGATAAAATACAGTTTCACAGAACAAGATTAAGCTTAATTGCAAGGTCATATGATCTAGGTGTGCTGAAAATTGAATTTGCAGAAATATGAAATATTTCATACGTTTCTTTTTATTCCAACTATTCATACCGCAATGACTCAAAACATGGGGCTACAAATGTCTATGCAAACCGTGGTTTAAACGGTGCATTCTGCCCAGGCTCCTTTTATCACAAACTACTGATATTTCAAAATAAATTTTCTGGGACCAGAAAATTTACTTTGATATATCAGTAGTTTGGAATGAACTTCGACTTTGAGATATCGAGAGTTCGCTGTATTTAATGCCACCCTAGTCTGTATGGTCCTTGCATGCTACAGTATGCGTTTACCGAATAATGGTATGATGTAGATATAAGCGAATTTTTATTCTATGTTCGTATTTTTGTTTAAACTTGACTAGTTCCCATTCATGCACCGCTAGTGTCAATTCCCAGTATGTCATGTTCCACAACTAGTGGTTCTAGTCATGCATTTACAATGTTTGCTTAAATGACTATAACCACGAATATAATACTCACTAACGTATGAAGAAGATTTGGACACTAACAACCGTTTTATTTGGTGGTTTTCTTTAGTGGTTTTATTTCTATGTACGGAAAAAGAAGACAAATCGGGAGGTGCTAACACGTCAAATAAATAAGTCAAGATTTGGACGTATAATTCTATATACCATACGTACGTGTGAAGAAGATTTGGACACAAAAGATTGTTTTATTTGGTGGCTTTTTTTGCTTTTTTTATTTGTTTATTTTTTTCTACGCGAGAGGAACTACAAAATGCAACAAAAGTGCTAAAAATTAAGTCGGACATGTATATAATTTCTTTCTGTTAGTTTTCTTAACCGTACTATAAAATGTGTGTAGACCTGGATTTTATCTTAAACGAATGGACAGATCTGTAACCGGACTTTGAAAAACCTCTTGGATTGATTTATCTTCAGCTTTGTAGCTCTTTAAATCAGCCAAGTCCATGTTACAATCTGGTTATAAGACGGCAATGGCAGATAATGCAGATTCTGAGACCTGGTCTCCTCTGGGAATACATTACTTGCCTACTGTGCTGCTGACAAAATATAAAGGGGCATTTTAATAAGTTTTCATATACACAAGGTATAAACCAGTCCGCCAATTTTCGCATCTTGCAGAGACTGTCCATCATATTTGGCTTCCGCCGAGACTGTCTGCGATCTTTTGCTTCCTGCAGGGAGTACCGTACTCGAAAAATGGCTTCCTTCCGAGGCTGTCCACGTGACTCTGCTTCCTGCCGAGAGCCTCGGCAGGAAGCAGAATCACGCGGACAGTCTCTGCAGGAAGCCATTTATCATATACAGAAGTCTCAGCAGGAGGCAAAAGATCGCGGACAGTCAACGTAGTCCTAGATCCGCTGCGTATTCATGCTGTCTAACCTGTCTTCGAAGCTCATGCCGATGATAACAGCAGGCTACGAGAAAATTTACCAGACGGTGAATCATCACAGCTGAGCTGGCTCCAAGCTGTTTGCAAAGGACAGATCTTCTCTTGACACCATGCCCTTTTGACTTGTGTTAAAAAGTAAAAAAAAAAAATGTGACAGTGGATAGGAAAAATGAGTCGGAAAGACAACTGCCTTATACATAAATGTTCAGTCTCCTTTTGTTGTTTACACGGAATTTTGTAAATAAATTTGCAGATGATTATCCTCAGAATCAGTTGAGGATCCGATAGTGATTATTCTATTGATTTGGTTAGCTTTCCGGTGCTTCAGATTAGAAGTGAGGGATGATGTCCATATCTTTGGATAAAATATAAATTATGACCCCCTCCCAAGCCCCCTCCGCCACCACCACCACCATTAGAGGGTCCAAATGAGAGGTCACAATATATGTCTGTGTCAGCAATAAGGAAAATCTATCTCAGAATTTTCCTTGAAACCATTGCCTTAATTTTGTCCTGACATTTTACATGTACATTTATATCTTCCAAGTTTCGGCTCCCTGATGCGGTTGATAATCATATTTCTTATACCTCAATTCGCCTACAGATTCACGATTCGCTGAATAATCGTCCAACCTGGCAGAAGATATTCAAATGAACCAGCAACAGCTACTTAAATATTCTTTTCAGACACTTGGTATTTCAAAAGCGCATAAATATAATTAAAAAAGTAAGTAGAGACTTCAAAATTTTCGGTTTACCAAGGTCGAAACATGATCCTATAGCGTTCTGAAGTAGGGCAATGGCGAAAACCTCAGATCACAATGAAAGCACTATTAAACCTAAAATACACCTTTATATAGCTTTGATTTTATGGGACATAAAAGTAATATGAATTCCTACGAAAAGAAAATAGGTTGTTGACACAAAGTATATATACACAGTCCCCTCAGTTTACATTTGATTATCATTAAGTTTACACTCTCAGCCATGGTTAGCAAATGAGAAAAGTTATCTTGTAAGTGTGAACAGACTGGCCTGCGCATCTTGCTGCATCTAAAGCTGTTGGCATGACGGCATATCACAATAAGTGTTCGAGTACCAGCAAAATGTGTGACTATATAGTAGATGCACTGTTTGGGTACCGGCAGCATCTTAAGCTGTTGACATGACAGTAGATCTCTTGGACTGTTCGAGTAGGTTGTTGGTTGGCAGCATATCACGTGAACTGTGTACCAGCTGCATCTAAAAGTTGGTGGCATGGCAGTGTATCACCGGAACAGTTTGGGTTCCAGCTGCATCTACAGTTGTTGACATGAAAGCATATCACATTGACTGAGTACCGGCTGCATCTGAAGTTGTTGACATGACAGTATATCACATGAGCTGTTTGAGTACCAGCTGCATCTAAAGTTGTTGGCATAACAGTATATCATATGGAACTATTTGGATACTGACTACATTTGAAGTTGTTGGCCTGACAGCATGTGCATACTACATGGATTGATTGGGTATCAGCAGCATCTGAAGTAGCTGGCATGACAGTATATCACATGAACTGTATCTAAGTTGTTGGCAAAACTGCATATCACATGGGCTGTTAGGGTACTGGCTGCATTTACACTGTTGTTGGCATGACGTTATATCACATGGATTGTTTGGGTAACAATGCATCTGAAGTTGTTGGCTTTGTTGTTGTTGTTGTTTTGTTTGGGTACCAGTTGCATCTTTTAGTTGTTGGCATGACAGTTATCACAAGAACTTTAAGGTGTCAGCTGCATCAAAAGTGGTTGGCATGACATCACATTGACTTTATGGGTACATTAAAAATTGCTCTGCACATAAGAACAACAGTTTGAAAATGCAGACAAAACGTGACACAAATATTTCACAGTTAAGAGTGATGTACCAAAACGAGTCATTTGGTAATGTAGGGGGCGATAGGAATTATATGTCTGTTAAACACTTCTGTAATTCAGTTTTCAATGGATATTTCTAATAATCTCAGCTAAAACATAATCTGGTCAGTCACAAACTTAAGTCGTTTCATACATAGATGACAGCAAACTTTGCAACTAAGGACGGGCATTTTACCCATTTTTATCGTCTGGATCCTGAACACCATGGAATCTTGAATACCACTGCGTTTTAAAGCAGGCTTTTGGGGTGTGACCTATTGTGACAGTGTGCTAAACTATAAATAGGGGATTTGCAGACATTCATCTCGGTATTCGTAAGCAGCAAACAATACAATATTCTTATTTGCTGCTTCAAAACAAACAAAACTTTAACGGAAGACACCTCTTGAGCCGAATAGCAAGAAAAAGTACATTTTATGCACAAACTGCAAAGGATCAGAATACCCAGTGTATTTGGCTCATAAAGTTTCCCTCTTTGCATCTTCGTGGAACAAAACGAAAACCCAGATCAGTCGGCTGAGGCATGTGTGTTTCTCGATCGTCCCTACATGGTCTAAGCCACTTACCGGTAGTTTGAGACCCAATTTAAGTCTGCTTAAACATTTAATCTGAGAACTACTTTAATGGCCTAGTTATTTGACCACTCCGTTAAACCTTAGGCAATAGGTGTTAGATTTTACCGATAACTACTGTACATTTCAACAGGAGACAGTCTAAAATACCAGAATGGCCCCGGGGCTGTAATGTCCACCTATTGTCCGGTGTCATCGGGGGCGGACAGAGCTGGTATTTGGTTGGTTTATCCATTACTGTGTCCATTTTCGTGTCAGTTTCTCTATAGCATCAATGCCATTGACAAGTATAGGGCTTACTTACCTTGTCCCAGTTTTGGGTATGCAGTGGAAATAGTCAAGTCAGGAATTCCTTAGAGTGTCCGTTTCATCGAAAATTCTGTTCATACGCAGTACATGTATTTGGGGACTGGTTGCAGCTGAAGTTCTTGACATTGCAGTATTTCACATAGATGTTGGTTGCTTTGAGTTTAACGGCCCTTTGAGACAGTATTTCAGTTTATCTCGGACCGTCCCCGATAGGAAAAAAGTCTTAGAATATACGAGAGAAAAATATCTCACCCGCACCTACTGCGAGCACAGCAGGCCCTTGCTCTATTTCACATGGATTGTCTGGGTGCCGGTGTTGACATAGCTTTGATTCAAATGGACTAGATACCGGCTGCATCTTAAGTTATTGACACGTACATGGACTGTATGGCAGGGTGTTAATACCTAGAGTAGTCGGAATCGAAGCTTGGGGTACTGGTTGCGTCATAATTTGTTTTAATGATGAACTTAGTTTGACAATATTGGTATAACTAACTCTAACGTTTGTGTGGCCTGATCTGGATCCAAACTGTTTGTTCAGATACCCCGGATGGAATGGGTTAATTAATGTACGAAAACACAGAGCCGTCGTTATGTTTGAAATAAAGTTCCGTAAAAGAACTGGAACGTGGTGGGAGGGGGGAAGGTGTGAATGATCAGGTGTGAATAAAAGTAGTAAACCAACCATAGATGCTTAATGTAACATAACCGAGGTGTGGAGAGGTCCAAACTATCAGTCTTAATCTGTAAAGTCACTGTTAGAAAGTGACTTCACTATTGGAAAGTGACTTGGCTGCAAATCATCCACAGGTTTAAAGAAAGTCTATAACTAGATCCGCCGATTTTTGACCACTGACCATTGTTTGCGCTGGTAATACCCTGTGTCATCTTGCACTTGCGGCCTTGTAACGACATTGTAATTACACAAAAACTTCAAAATTACTTGCTCAAACATTTCCTTGAGCAACAGACAGAATCAGTAAGAAGTCGTAAAAGTTGACCTCATTTCGTATTAGTGCCGAACGCTATATATTTTGGTTTGTCGTAAGATACATCACATTTGATTTTGTAGAAATGTCACAATCCAATGGACCGACAGACTGGCGGAAAGTTATTGCCTTTTATTCATGTTATTTTGATTTTTAAATAAAGATATTGTTTTCCTTATACTGCAGCAGCAGAAATTGTCTTCCCCCCCCCCCCCCCCCCACCCCCACCCCCAAAGAAGTCGTGCGTTCCGAGTCCGACAAGGGTTATGATTCTTCTCGTCTATGCAATCTTCTCACTTATTTCCTTCCGTCAGCCAGATCCCTAAACAGCCCGATGTAATACTTAAAAGGGCCAATTCCAACTTCTCTTTTGTATACAATTTACGTCTTTAACAAAGGTTCTGGATTCAGTTTTGAGATAAATTTGTAATAACTAAATCACTCCGACCATTGGCTATCAGCTGAGTGTAGTTTTTAAAGTTAAATCATGTGATAGCCATTAGCCAATGGTCGGAGTGATCTAGTTATACTTTTAAAGTACACTCAGCTGATAGCCAATGGTCGGAGCGATTTAGTTATACTTTTAAAGTACACTCAGCTGATAACCTATGGTCGGAGCGATTTAGTTATACTTTTAAAGTACACTCAGCTGATAGCCAATGGTCGGAGCGATTTAGTTATACTTTTAAAGTACACTCAGCTGATAACCTATGGTCGGAGCGATTTAGTTATACTTTTAAAATACACTCAGCTGATAACCTATGGTCGGAGTGATTTAGTTATACTTTTAAAATACACTCAGCTGATAACCTATGGTCGGAGTGATTTAGTTATACTTTTAAAATACACTCAGCTGATAGCAAATGGTCGGAGTGATTTAGTTATTTATTTATTTCAAAACTACTGCCCACAAAAGTTTTGTGGGCAGTAGTTTTAAAATAAACAGCAGACTTGACGCCCGAAACGCGATTGTGAGTTGAAAAAGGGGCATATTGTCTTCGTTAAATTGGTGTGTTTCTGTTCGATTTATCGTAAACTTGTTCATTTATTTTGTGAACATTTATATTTAATGATTTTGATCAGTTCGAATATTGTTTACGAACTTTTTATCCGCAAAAGTAATTTTTCTAAGTATCTGTACTACCTCATACAGGATCTTTAGAGACGGTTTTTGATGAGTCATATACAATTATGATAATGAAATTAAAATTTATAGGTAGCTACATGCAAATCAGTTGCGGTCCATGATGTGAAAACGTTATATATCAAAGACATTTTTGGCTTTGGACATTTTTTGGGCTTGTCCAACAAAATAAATGCTTAAGGATTAACTGTAATAGAAAATGAACATAAGGTGTGTCTGAGAGGAGCTCTATATTAAAGTCTGCTGATGCACCAGTCATTTGCATTGCGTGGCATGCCGGCTATCCTAGGACCGAAGAACTGCTGGGGATAGCGGGCTTAAGTATTGTTTTTACTTTAGCGTTGTTCCTGCAGTGCCGGGCATGTGCGGGGCTTTTGATTAACTGTTAAATTAGTTTGGACAGTGATAGAAACCCCAACTGTTTTACATAGTCCCAGAGACTTGATTAAACACGCAATGCCGGGCGTCCACCAGGGCTTTGTAGAGAGAAAAGTCAAAGTCACTGCTATTTCCCGACCCTTGGGTTGCCTGAGTTGCAAATGGCTGGTGTATTACCCATACCGGAACCTTCAGCAGTGGAGACCGTCTTTATCTGTAAATATCTTGTCTATAGATGTGACAAAGTGTAATAATTGTCATGACCAGTGTCGTTCATTACACTTCTCAGTCCTTTTTACGTTGATGTTCAGATAGGTCATCGACTTCATACCTTGACTTTTTATTGTCGTCACATATAGCACTGGGACTGCGGCGTGATTTACTGTTTGGAAGTCCAGGATATATTTCAGTTTAATTCAGTACCTAAGTTTACATTATACATTTCAAACGTTTTGAAAAATATAAAAAGATTTCTTTATGAAAGTTGTAGTAAGTTATGTTGAACCGACTTGAACCTGGTATATAGCCCTGTACCGCAGAAAAGTTATTATCATTATTTTTACTTTCTAATAGCCAGCAGGAATGATTAACATAAAACCTTTGTTTCAACCACCAATGCTCATCTTTCACCTGTCCTTTGATATGTTTCACCTGCACCGTGGTAAATTAATTCAGTATGTAAACTGATTTTAGATGTATACTACAATATACTTTGCAAAACCGACATTTATCATAATACCTGGGATAGAAAAAGTATCTTGTGCTATGAGTAAACCATGTTTGCGACGTCACTGTGTCTTGTTCTGATTCAGACCCATTCTCCCTTACTATGGCGAAGTCCTTACTGACGGTCGTCGCTGCAATCCATCCCGATCTAATTCAAGTTGTCCATTATCGCCTTAATTGACTGGTTTCGTTGCCTTCCAGTTTCTACCTGTCTTATCCAATGTTATGACCTCATCTAGGACCTATGCATTCAGGACATTGTTTTGTCACCCGAAGTTTAGCCTAAACAGATTGTGTGGAAGTGGTAAAGTCTTTCGGCATGGTGTAAACTGTCTAAACCTCGCAATAAAAGATGGTTGGTAGTACTACAGCCTTTCAGCTTGTACCAAGCCTGATTCTGCATCGAACCACAACCCACGTAATTTGCCAAAAGTCTGGTCTAGCATTTGCTATCCTTGTGCGTACTTCATCATCAAAGCGCACATGTTTAGAGCATGCTGTATATATCTTCAACTAGTAGTCTGTTTCCTTTCGGTGTCATGGTTGGTTCATTGGTGTTTATTTTAAGGTGTCAAGTTCCTACCGGTGTTTTTGTTCAGGTTTGCTTGAATTTTCTCCGCAGTCCTTCCACTGAGATTTTCCCAATTGGGTTGTTCTTTCTGAGCTTGTGGGACTATAATTTCTGTATTGGGTCAGGTCTTTCCATTTTCGCGTCAGGTTGATACATTAGGTCTTGGAAACGCCTTTTCCCAACGGCTGTCATTTTCGGCCGTCTTTTCTGAGATGATTGCGTAAGTGTAGCCAGTGTTGACTCCTCATGTATCGTCAGTTTGAGCATATTGTTATTTCTGAAATGACTTTACTTAACTTACTCATTTCGAACAAATTATTTAAAAATGGATCAAAGTTTGTTGGAATGAGACCGTTGTGGTTTTGTATCATTTATAATGATTTTTTCTTAATTACTGTTGAAATGATGATGCATTCTTCAACATCAGTCATAAAACCTTTGTTTTAACAGTCCTGTGGCTGTTTAAGATTGAGCGGTCTCGACAAAAATACAAGTGAAATACAGAATATTATACCACCTGAGTCGGGCCTTGGTTCGGGCTGCCAGCGCAATCAGAGTCGTAAGGCATCTGTCTTACTCGTCAAAACTGGAATCTTCACCTGACGAGTTTTGCAGATAGTGGTATCTAGGGCAACACGGATGTGGTGTGCCTTGCGCCTAAAGCACCAGTTAAAAGGATGAAGATCTTTTAAGGCTTGACGTGTCTCATTTATAGCAGATATATATCGAAATGTGTTTTCATGTCTTAAAGTTTTGGTCGGTTATGGCTTGTCCATCACTCATAGAGGATGAAAATGTCAACTGTGAGGTTTTTATCTTGTTAATAATCTGAACAATCTCAGAGGACGATCTGTGTTTACTTCTTCAAAGGCCAACCTTAAATTGGTTAGGATGCCTCAACGTTCCGTTTTGCCTATAACCTTATTGATATGGTAATTACAAGCGAAATAGAGAGCATGACTTTTCATTAAACGTTTATGACATTATTAAATGAGAATTTTATATTTTTTTCTTGGCTTTAAAACTATCGACTCCAGTAAGCCGTAAGCCAGTAGTAGAAATAACATACATTTAATTAGACTTTCTAGACTATACTGTCTTTCTGGTCGTGTTATGGTTCTCTGATCAAAAGTTGTTGTTTCGATTCTCCAAGGAAGCTCAGCGGAACGCAGCCATAGTTGCACATACGTGGCACCGAGTTTTTCATTCTGGTCAAAAGGTTTCAACAGGCTCACCCCTGGTCAGTACAGTTCACTGTTGCCTCATATATAAGAAGCTTTCATGCATCACACCACAGCTAATAGCATACAGTTCTGAGCAGTTGCAGGTCTTAAACTTTAGCAACTGACACACAGGAGCCGCATCAGTTCCCTCCTTGGAACGGACAGACCGTCGTACAGACCGTCCGTTCCAAGGAGGGAACTTTTGACTTTGGATCTTGTTTGTTCACCTGTATAGTTGTCCACTTTGCTCCCTGATTTGTTTTGTGGTTTGGAATTACAGAAAATATGGCTTTTGATGCTTGTTGTATTTGTTGTCTGCCTCCTTCTTTCTTCGTTTGGATGGGTTCAACCCTTTGTGATTGTGGCCTTTCATGGGTATCTTTACTTATATTTGAAAAAAAAATGTGTACATGTACACACAAGGCCTGTGTGATTGAAGGTTGAGATTGATGTGAAACATTTTAAAATTTGAAGACGGGAATATTCTTTTCATTTAGAAATAATTGAATGCATTATACAAATCCGAACGCATTCACTGCCACAATTTGTCTTTGAGACGTTAGTGCATATCGCTACCATATACCGATACGGTGGTACATGGCATTAAATGTTTGTGGTGAAATAGCATTCTATTCAATGACACTTGTTTTAGAAAGTAAAAGAAACCAACTTTGAGTTTGTTTAGAATATTCTCACTGACAGTAATGTGCAGTTAGTTTGTCATGTTACGATGCATCATCATCATATGTTTTGTTGCATTTTGTCATTTATAGACCTGATTTTTGCATTTCTAACCTTTGTTCTTTGTGTATCATACTCAGGATTTAAACGGATGATAAAGATTTTGAACAATGTGCTTCGCGTATTTACAAATAGAGAATCTCACAAGATGTGATTAGGTTAAAGCACACTACCCATCAGGGTTCGAGATTATATAACTTGAGAATAATCTCAAACTCAAAATAAAGCACACTGATTGGCTGCTTCCGAGCATGTGCTCGGAAGCAGCTTATCAGTGTGCTTTATTTTGAGTTTGAGAATGTACTCAAGTTTTATAACCTCTGCGCCAGCTCTGTCCAAATCGGCTTAAACATACTGGGGAAAACGAAAGAAAAAAACAAAACAGCAACAAAAGAGCACAGCAAATCTTGCGCAAGGTTCGCATCAGCGAAGACTGAAGCGCATACAATTGAAGGAATTTTCTCAGCCTCAGATGCTCCGTTTATGTCATTCTGGGTAGTAGTACCCACGGTGTTGGCACCCAAAAATGTGAAACATTTTACGCGCTTGAGGCTGGCTATCGTTTCCAGTGTCCAGTCTTGTACAGAAACTAGAGGAAACAGATGATGATGAACTTCGGCATAAACTTCCACAGATGCTAATAAAACACCGACCTAAGCCTAAGCAAACATTGTGGTCCCAGATAAGACTGTTACTTTGTCTCACCTTATAATTTTTCATCACTGAAATCCCTCAAACTTGAGGGAATTTTCCAATAATTCTATAGAGCCTGAGATTTCTGCTATAGTGGTGAAAACTGACAAGGTGGTCTGATCAAGGATAGTTCTGTTTGCCAGTTCTCCAACAGGGTTCGTCACAAAATCCATTTGTTTCAGTTGTAGGATATATGCAATAGTAAATTAAGGGGTCCCAATATTTAGGCCGTGACACGACAAAACCAACAAAGTGGCATGTACGACCGCGAAGACATATCAGCCTGGGCATCCGCCCAGTCTGATCAGAGTGTTCGCTGTCCGCATAGAGATAGCATAGTTTCTTAGTTACACTTCAAGCGCACAGCCAAGACTCTTATCATGCTTGTCGGATGCCTAGTCTAATCTGAGTCTTCGCTGAGCGCACATGCCACTTTGTTGGTTTTGTCGTGTCGCGGCCTAAATTAAGGTGTCCCAATATTTTGAGAAGTGACGGTGCGATGACGCTACAGATACGCGAAGCAAACAGTAAACCTTGCCCAGCTTTCTAATTAATGCATAAAGCGAAAATAAATTTACGGAAATTTTAAACTTGTGGCAGAATTTGATACCTCGAAACGGTTTGAATGTGAAACCCGTAGTGAAAAGTAAACACACTGTTCCCATATTTTCTATGAAATAACAAAACATCTTCCACATTAATTTGATAAGGAAAGAAACGTTGTAAAATTTGAATATTCGTCCCACCTTAAGACATGTGGCCTTACCATTTGAACAACCGTTGAAAAGCGAGATATGCTAAGAGTGTGTTCTGACCCCACAATAACCCACACAGACCGAAGCAGAGTATGACCACTACAGTCATATATGCATAGTGATCGGGGTCTTCGCTGGTACGACAAAAAAGAATAAAAGGCACCTTTATTATTTGCAGACCCGAATTTTGAATTATTTATCAAATCTAATAGAAAACGATGTAACCGGGCCTGATGGGGTTTCTGTGACGTGCGAATTGATGTGGATAATGGATGATAAAGCGATTTGCAAAGGTGTCCATAGTATGTATTAGACGTTATATGTTTGAAGCAGGGGTTCAAACACCTTATTGGGGACAAAATAGATGATACAATATTTAATCTTGCTGCAAGTCCCCGGAATAAAAGGTAACAGTTTCCCGTAGCCTAGTGACCGTATGGGTAATGTTGTATCTTGTGTACAGCATATGAAAAGCGGAGCCCATCCCTCTTTTTTCGCTGCCTTATCTTTCCCTGATTCGAAAAAGGTATCCATTTACTACTGGGTTGACAGAGAGAGTTTTCCAATCGCCGGCTGTCCCAACCCGGACCTCTAACCACTCAGTTACGGAGCCTCTCTCCCCTGTATAGCTTCCGACAAAATCATAGTTTGTATCTGTTTGGTTTATAAGGACATTGCATTCTGAAGATAGCCATTGTCTATGTTTAAATGACATATGAGTTCGGACTTATGATTTGGGTACTTTGACCACTTACATTTGATTCATGTACATTGGAGGTTTTAAAAGCGAAATTAAACCCAGTCTCTTATTTTGCTAGATGCCTTTCTATAAGTATAATTCACACTACTTTCATTTGCTGCAGTAATTTCGGACTTTTGTGAATTTACTGCAACGCGAAAGGGTGTTTTACGGCATGTTCGAACAGGTCAGACGCAGATCAGCCTAACGTATCCGCGCAGTCTGATTAGAATTTTCGCAGTCTGTTTTAGAGATTACCAAATTCCATATGCTTAACTGTTGCGGACTGACGATACAGAGGATGACTTGTAGAGTCACTTTTCACACAAGAGGCACTGCATAGTTTCGCGTGGATTGGCCCAATTTTACTTTTTCCATTAAATGTTCTTTTGGTGAAAAACTACCTGTTTCTCACGGTATGTAGTGTCATCATGATCCGGACCTTTGTCATAACTCCTGTCTCATTTCGACCTTGAGATGTTGAAATCATGGTACTTTAAGCCCTGTGCTAATAGCTTCCGCGCTGTCTTTGATATCAGAGTCTTCCAAATCTGCATGAACCGTCTTAGGACCCCGAGGAATCTGTATAGCGAAAAGCGGAGACTCTGCTCAGCCTCGCGCAGGCTGATCAGAGTCTTGGCTGTTCGCATACACCATAAGTAACATTTCTCAAACATTTCTTGTTATTTTGAAATTTCGTTTTGAAACCGAGTGATTTGGAGTCTGATTGCTAATTTAACTCGTTACTTTACTTTTATTCTGTTTTCGTCTCCCTTTAAATCTTCCTTTTTCATCTCTAGTGGTGACGTTCTTAGCTTTTACTGAAAAGTATGGCTTATTTATGTAGAATTTGAATTATGTAGAATTTTAATGTAGATTCTAATCTCACGATCTTGTGTGCGTAATTGTACCATTATTAAATTGTAAATACATGTATGTTTACTTGTAGTAAAAGCAAAAACTTCTGCAAGTTATCATCGGGGTACAAAAAAGTGGCCTTATATAATAGGCTACAGTTTCCACTAAATGCTCCTCTGACGTCAGAATTTAATATTCTGATTGCATTTGTTGGTGTTCGGTGTGAAGATTTTGACATAAATTATTGAGCTGCGACACGAGAAAACCAAAAAAAGTGGTTGTGCGCCCAGTGCAGACTCAGATCAGCCTAGGCATCCGCCCAGTATGACCAGATTCTTCACTGTCCGCATGAAGATGGCTTAGGCCATTGGCTACCCTTTAAGCGCTTAGCAAAGAGTCTGATCAGACTCGGCGGATGCCCAGGCTGATCTGAGTCTGCGCTTGGCGCACAACCACTTTTGGTTTTTGTCGCACCTGCTTTAGCAAGGTGCGATATAGGCGTCCGGTTTTCCGTCCGTCATTCCGTCCGTCCGTCCGTCCGTCCGTCAGTCCGTTCACATTTACGTCAACCCTGGCGTTAAAGATTTGTACAGTTAATTTCTCCAAAACCACTGCAGCCATGGTTCTCAAATTTCATATGGAGCATGATCAGACTACAGGGCTTCAGATTACACAAATTCAGCCTGGTCGAGAATTCAAGATGGCCGCCTGTTACTAAAAATAGCAAAACAACATAATTAACATTTTCTCTAGAACCACTAGGTATATTTGGCTGAAACTTTGCATGGAACATCAATAGGACCTCCTTTTTGAAAATTATGAAAATGAAAAAAATCTGTAGCGGAATTAGGTCACAGTGACCTACTTTTAGTTTACGAGTCTCAATTTTGCTTGTGTGCCGATAAATCATTAAACACGGAGTGGATTTTGCTCAGATTTAATCAGAATGATTCTTGAAAGGAGTTTTTCTCTCTTTTTTTTCACATTTATGGGAATGTTCAATCCAAGATGGCCGCCACTGTCATTACTAAAAATAGCAAAAACATGAAAATGACTATATTTCAGGAGCCCCTGAATGGATTTGGACCAATTTTGTGTCAGAATAATCCTTGCATATAGCTATTTCGGTTTTGGGCAAATTGGCCATCCAAGATGGCTGCCATCCACCGTTACTAAAAATAGCACAAACATGAAAATGGCAGTACCTTAAGAACCATTGGGGTGGATTTTGACAAAATTTGTGTCAGAATAATGCCAGAAACTATTTTGTTTTCTTTTTATTCTCAATTCTTCTCAACATCATCTCTGCTACTGTGGAAATGCATTGCAGGTGCGACATAGCATTCCGCGGAATTCTTGTCTTGTGTCGCGGCTCATTTATATTATATAAAGAAAACAAACTATATCATAAGCTAGTTTAGTCTTCGTGCCTAGTGTTCGCTGTTTCATTATCACCATTGTTGTCATTGCCAAATAGAAATGCACTTTACATCCCACCCCTTACGCGCCATCTACTTAAGCATGACCACGTCCCCTACAGAAGCACATTTTTTTCAAATGAATTTCATAGATATAGACAATAATATAAGCTGACAACGATCCGAAATGGACTCGGAACTTCGAATTTGATTAACACGATGACGCTACGCCCATATAACGCATTACCTCCTTCAGCCGTTAGTCCCCGATGGAGTTTCTCGTGCTATATTATGTTTTGATGGTGTTTTGTAGTTAGTGTTTTCTTTGCTGTCTTCCCGCAAAAAGGCCCTATTTGGATGAAGAATTTTTTACCTGAAAAGGTCTACATAATATAGCTGTGTCATAAATTACTAAATATTGTGCTTTTTTGCCCACAAAACATAAACGAGTTTATATTAATATATCATCCTTACGTACAGACGTATTTCGGTTTTTAACGTTATTGCATAAAAAGAGGTGCCGTATGTTATCAACAGCGATGTTTAACGGGCGAAAATTCATGTTTTAACAACGCATTCACGTGCAGTTTTGACCATTCCATGCAAATTAAATAGAGGGGGATCTGACCTTCGATCCCTGGATTGATAGTCAAGCGCATCATCCACTTCACTGCCGCCGCTCCCTCTCATGAGTTGGGAGTTTACACAGACCGAATGCCTTCTTGCTTTTGGAGCTGCAATTAGGTTGTGTGCATGAAACTAGTTTAACTCTTTCGGCGCCAAAGTCGCAAAAATGCGACTTTGCAAACAGCGTATATCCAGATCAGCCGGCTCTTAAAAGAGCCGTCTGATCAGGATCTACACTGTTTGCCATTCAAAGCCTGATTTTATGAAAAATGTCTTTAGATTGTTAAAATTTCCAATTACAAATCTGTCGTCTGATGATTTGAGCAGACGAAAATTTGTCGTCTGAAAAATTTGGCGCCGAAAGAGTTAAGTCTATGATACATGTACAGTAGTCTGTGCTACTGCTCGTTCCAAGGTGGAAAGTTCGCGTTTGTTGCATAATTAGCATTGTTTTTTGACATATGGTTTACACTGAGCATTGTGGTCATCTGTATAGCTGTCCACTTTGCTTCCTATATTGTTTTGTGGTTTAAAAAGGGAAATAGGCAAAAAAAAAAAAAAAAAAAAAAAAAAGAGATTTTTGTGTGTTTAATGCATTGCTTTTGATATACATATACATGTATGTTCCTGTGTGTGGGACTTAGCATGTCTGATATGGAGGACGTTCTGTTCTGTTTTGTAATTTGCTTTTCTCGCTTCTTTTTATTTTTGTGTCTTGGATTGGTTGCTCTTTGTGGTTGTAGCTTATTTTGGGTATCTTCATTTATATATTTAAATATTTTATATGTTTAACCCAGATCAGCCTATATATCCAAGTTGACTGATAATGTTACATGTATTCAGTGTTCTTTGACAAAGTACACTGAATGACATTATCAGTCCACTCGGATATATAGGCTGATCTGAGTTTAAACATATAAATATTCAAACATATAAATGTAGATACAGTCAAACCTGTCTTAAGGGGTCATCCAAGGGAAGTCCAAATATTGGCTGCTTAAGACAGGTGACCCCTTAATACAGGTTCGTTTGCCCTGTATTTTGGTTCAAGGGATCCTGGAAATGTGGCTGCTAAAGGCAGGTGACCCCCTTAATAGAGGTGACCACATAAGCAGGTTTGACTGTACAGTGTTCTTTGACAAAGTATGGCTAGAGGTCCTGGGTTCGATACCTGGTCCGGCCACTCACTTTCATTTCTCCTTCCGCTGAATCAAGAAGGGCAGTTGTCAGTTACTGGTGAAAGTAAGTGCACTTAGTACTGGTTAACCGCTTAGGAGGTCTAAGCCTGCCAAGGAATAGTGTGGTTAGGTTAACTGACCGTCCCGACATGACCATAGCTGTTTACCGTGGACGTTAAACAATAACACAACAACAACATTGACAAAGTATGATGAGGTTGCGCTGAGTGCATGGTTTCATACCACCATCTTTACTCTAATGCAGTTCGATTTGTTTTGATGACCTTGACCCGTGACCTTAACCCCATGTCATATCGACCCGTTGCCAAGCCCCATGATACTGATTTCTTTACCGTAAGTTGAATAGACTGTGCAAACCCATGTTCATTTTAGGACATTTATGGTATGGTTATGTCCCAGTTTTTGTTGTTGTTTTTTTTTCTTTTTTTTAAATTTTAAAGAAATTAAAGCTGACAGCATTTCATGACAGACAGACAGCAAGTACGTTGCTGCGCTTTTTTGCACTGTTGTCAGTTTTCGTTTACCTAACATGTGCATGTTATATATTGTCATGGTGATAAACATTTATTTTTTGCCTGAAAATGAATTTTAGTGTAGGCATGTTTTAATGACGTAAATCAAACCGATTTAAATACTTAACCAACCTCAAATTGTAAACAGGTTTAAAATTTACTGATTTATAAAAATGTTGCCTGAAAAGTACATCAAAGCATTCAGGTGAGACAATTGAAGTTAAAGTAATTGATGGTATCAAATACATTAGTCAAAGCTATCTCACTCTATTAAATGTGTTTACCAAGTTCGAAAACATTAATGCATTCTTCTGATGTTTTGCCCTGTGAAAAAACTCTATCCTGTTTAATATGATAACTCTTCTAATGTTGTCAAAGCTGTGTTGTAACAGTGAAAGGTACCCGTTGAATAAATGTATACAGGTGTGACCGCAGAACAGTTGTCAAATAAAATGGAAACTGAATGTCTCCGCAATATCTTAAAAATGCTTTGTATGACCTTCAAAACTTTTTAAAATAACCGCAATTTTGTTTTTTTACCTGTCATCGTGATCACAATCTTCGGGTACGAAATCATAACAGATACTGTACCTCGATGCGTTGTGTTTTGCATGCACTTGTACAGTTTTGTCAGTTTGATAAGGCGGGCGCTTTCGTCCTGCGACTACTTTTTTCCAACCCAGATCACACAAGGTGTCTATTGAAAATAATTGATCGGACATGTGCCGCCGCTGGGGGCCGAACCCATGACCCTGCGTGAAACCCGAACACGCAGTCAACTAGGCCAGGCCCTCTGCTACAAAACAAGAACAATCCGTATTAAGTTTTAAAATATACCGGTATGTATGGAAAGAATTGACAGGTTTTCCTCAATGAAAACATTCCTTACATTGTGTTTAATTCAGAACATTAATACTACTTAGCATGACCTACTTAATACTATTTTGATATGAAGTTTAAATTCTTCTTAATGAGGATCAGAAATAATATTCTTTACATATTCTTCAAACAAGAACAAAATGAGTTCGTACTTCCTTGTCAACTGCTGATATCATCTGTCTAAATTTTGATGAGAAAGCAAGCTGAAACAGATCTGTAAATCTTCGCAGTACGTTTACTAATTCTTCAAATAAGAATCAGAATGTTTTTGAGCTTCCTGCTTTCGATTTTAAATAATTTTGATGAGAACATACGAGCCGCTTCACGACAAAACAACAAAGTAGCATGAGCGCCCAGCGATTACTCAATTCAGCCTTGGCACCCGTCCAGTCTGATCAGTGTCTTTGCTATGCGCTTATAGGGTAGCTAAGGGTCTAAGCTAGCTCCATGCGGACAGCTAAGGCTCTGTTCAGACTGGGCGGATGTCCAGGCTGATCTGAATCTTTGCTGGGCACACATGTCACTTTGTTGGTTTTGTCGTGTCGCGGTCCATATATCTGAAAGAAACTTTTCGGCTTAGATTAGCCTTTCATGAGGGAAATCCGCACACACCAAAATCTAACCTGCCGAACCAGGGGCATAACATGATGCCCACAACCAGGTTCTATATTCTTTGAGGGGAAATCCAGGAGTTTAGCCCTCAAGATATGTAGTCAACTCTCGATATCTCGAAAAGTCGAAATTCAATTCAAACTACTGATATCTCAAAGTAAATTTTCTGGTACCAGAAAATTTACTTTGAGATGTCAGTAGTCTGGAAAAAAACGGAATTGAAATGCGAACAAAATTAGGAAATTTGTCCATCTATTTTATTTGATATATGAGGGTACTTCTGAGATATCAGTTTTGAGATCACAAGAGTCAGCTGAATTTCATATTGCCATGTCTATTGTCAGTTGGTGTTGAAATCATGTCCAGTTACAAAAATCAAAATGCAAATACGCATTACACGCAAATACGTGTGAAATTTTGTCAGGTTGAAAATCGCTACGCCCTTGAGAGCATATAGAACAGCAACAAAGCCCTGCCTAGATGGGCAAATTCTAAGTTCAGCGGACTATTGTTGGTAACAAATGTGGCAAAGTGCGTTTCTTGCAATATTTTGGTGTTTCCCGTCATAAAATGTCTTCCATGGCCTGTACTAACCCTAGATGTTGAGGCAGATGTGTTGAGGAGACTGTTTCCCGTATCAGAAAACTGATCAGTGTCTGTATCGTTTGCCATTCCACTTGAAAAATTTTGATACCATTCTCCAAATAGCAAATTCAACTTTATCAAATTTTAGGATTATCACATTCATTAGTTAAGATATCTAAAAACATGTTTTTTAGAATACTTGCGGTAGCTTACATTGAATGTTAATTAATATAATAAGCATACGCATGTATAAATATGTAATAATTAATTTCAGTCTGTAAAGATTCAGACTAAAACCTTGTTTTGGCTAATTATTAGTTCAGTTACTGCAGACATATTTAAAGATCACGATTCCCCCTTGTATTTCTCGAAGCATCCGTTTGGTGTAACCTTTAACAAGGGACTACAGACTTGAAATATAAATGAGACAATCGTGGGGCGTATGCTTACTGTACCAACTCAGGCCAGGCTGAGTTCATGCGCATACATGTATTTAGGTCTGCGCTTGCGTTGCCAAGTTCACAATTTGGACGGACACACGGCGCCAAGTGTGTGCAACTATGGTTACGTACCGTTGAGCCTCTTGGGTAACGTCGATAAGAGAACTGAACTGAACTGAACTGAACTGAAAGCCTTTCACAACTGAACTACCAGACCTGTCTTGATTTCTGGAAACGAGCTTCTGTCCTGTTGTCTCGTTATAAAGGTTTAAAAAGATTCCAAACTTGGCTTTGGTTAGCCACGAATTACTTTTCCAGTAATCGTACGAAATCCAGTACGGAAAGCTCCGGTACACATGTAGCATGTACTGGTGGGATTCCTTTACTGTGTACTTTCTATCACAGGCATACCAAAGGCCAGGAAGGTTCGCAGTATTACAGTTTAGCATTTAATACCTCTGTTTGCTCGCCTTTGTAACCCTGTAAGTGCAGTTGACTGTGTAACACAGTTTTTTGTTGTGTTTCGGCGCCGACAGACCTTGAAAGCCAGTCAATGAAATACCTGCTTGTCTTCGGCAACGCCACAGTTGGCAGAACTGAACCTGAACCGGTCTAAAACCGTTAGTTTGTTGTAGTTCGCCGTTAACAGACCTTGAAATGTGTCAATGATATCCTCTGTGCAGAGCTCCAGATAAGAAGGGGTAACAGGGATAATTCAAAGATAATTTTTCTTATTTCTCAATAAAAACATATGTTGTGACCCCTCATTAGAACCGTCTCGTCGAGACGGTTCTAATGATGGGTCACAAAATATGTTTTTGTGGAGAAATATGGATAATTATCCCTAAATTATCTCTGTTACCCCTTCTTATCTGGAGCACTGTCTGTGCGCTCTGCTTCGATGACTCGTGTTGTCTGTTCAACGGGAAATGTTTTGTTTTGCGTGAAAGCCGACGGTATGAATGGCGTTACTAGTAGGAATTGAACCGTTTCTAACGTAAACAATACAAATATCGGGACAACACTGCTTGCGCAAATCTTCAAACAGTGTAGACCAAATCGAATAGCTCCGCGCAAAGCACTATTTGCCATTTTGCTTGCAATATTTCAAACGTCGCTGAATAGCTTAAATCAACTTGGTCAAAATTTTGAATAAATACAGTAATTTGTTAAGGGTAATAATTTTTAGGGTAACTGCGGCATGTTTGTACTGGGCGCTATTAGAGTGTTAAAATACCTCTATCTGCTCTATTGCAAGACCGTAACACCACACTGGCCTATATAATCTAATACCTTCCTACAGTATTGTTCGACCTAAAGGTGCACGTCGTTGTTGAAACAAAACCTTCAGTTTGAAATTTTAGATTTTCAGTCGTTATCTGATCTTATTGAAAAAGATGCCGGAACGTAATACTAGTAATGCTGGGCAGGAAAACAACTGTAACTCAAAACAGGAACAGAACAACATGAAGGCTGTAAGAACTTGAAATTCCTGGGTACCAGTTTTGAAAATACTGTCGGAAATACTAGTATACGATGTCATTCTGGGAGCCAGTTTGAAAACACAATTGAAACTTTTTCTAAGTCATTAATAATATATGATGTTACTTGGAGTGCCGAGTTTGAAAATACAGCTCGAACACTTTCAGAGATGTCATTCTGGATGACGGTTTGGATGCTTTTAAGAACTATAAGTAATGCATGATGTTACTCCAAGCGCCGATTTAGAAGCAGGATACCAGTATTGAAAATAGTTTGAACTAGTAATGTATGATGTCTATCTGGATACCAGTTTTTAAATACAATTGAAACTAGTAATACATCATGTCAGTCTGGATACCAGTTTTGAAAATAGTTGGAACTAGTAACATATGATGTCACACTGGGTACCAGTTTTGAATACAACTGAAACTAGTAATACATCATGTCTGTCTGGATACTAGTTTTGAAAATACAGTTGGAACTAGTAATGCATGATGTCAGTCTTGGTACCAGTTTTGAACATACAGTTGAAACTAGCAATGCATAATATCAGTGTGGGTACTAGTTCTGAAATATAATTTAAATAATTTTAAAACCATTTATGATATATGATGTAACTCTGGGTACATGTTTTGAAAATAAAGTAGAAACAGTTTTAAAGCCTATAATATATTATATATGATGTTACTGTGTGTATCAATTTTAAAAATTTTGTTTGAACTAGTAGTGTATGGTACCGATTTTGAAAAGAAAAAAGTTGGAACTAGCAATGCACAACGTCACTTTGGGTACCAATAATAAAACTTCAGTTGGAACACCTTTAGAGCCATTAGTAAAGATATCACTCAGTGTACCGATTTTAATAGATGCTATTACTGTCTTATATACTATTTCTTAGTCAAATGAACTTGGTTTCTATCTTCGACATAAATATTTGAAAAGTTCTACATGTACTTGTATATCTATGTCAATGGATTAAAGGTAGGTTCCTGTACTTTGGAATGCATCATAATTTTAATAATCTTTCACTCAAGTTGTTGGAAAGCACTTATAAAAAGGGAATGAATAGCTTCACTTAAAAGTATAAATCAAAAAAATATTAGAAAAAGTTGTTTTGCAAGGGATTTCCTAACTCTGCTTCGCACACCAGTTCGGGCTATTTTTAGTTCGCGCCAAATATAGATACCGCAGCTGACATCATGCTGCATTGCATTTTGGGATAGTTTTAACCTGTCCGCCATGCCAGGACCTCTAGGAGAGCTCACGGCAAGAGAAAATTTGCCTTTGGATAATGGCATCAGAAATCGCGCACTTATAGACATATAACATATCTATTTTTAGAACTGGAATTCCAACGAAGGAAAACAAACCAAAAGGGAAAACGACTATTTTCTTCAACATCTGACGATTTTCTCCGTAGCAACAGATTCAGAAAAAAAAAAAAGAATTCAACACTACCCAGAAAAAGACAAAATTATTTTGTGAACATAATTGTTATCGCTAGTTCAGGAACCTACCTTTAAAGCCCTGTATGGTCTGCTTATGGGTGCCTATACACTTAAAGTATAATTTATTTTACCATGACTGTTCATAACCTTATTGACAGCAACTTTTTGCATTTCTTTCACTTTGAATTTGGTTAATCTGTTTTAAGTCCATATTCATTGAATTTGAAAACCCTGGCGTGCCACGAATACAGAAGATTGACTTGTATCCTTTGCGATTCCACTTCATTACATTTTAATCAAATGCCTATCTATTTCGGACGATTGCAATCATTTTAGTGGTTGGGGTCCAGGTGTGGCCTCTTTGTTACTTTAATAAGGTGAAAACTGGAACTTGTAACTGCTACCGAAAGCGACATTGAGCACTGATAAATTTGAGTATATCTAAACAAAATATGCTTTAGAGTATTTTAGTAAAATTACATGTGCACATGCAGATTTTTCTTTTTTGTTGTTGTTGTTTGTATGGAAGTTTTATAGTACAGCCGTATACCTTAAACATCAAAGCTACCGGAAATAATATAGTCTTTCATATAACTGAGATAAAAATATTATTTGTGTAATTTTGCCTCTGGTACGCCAAACCATCACGCCCTCTGATCAGTGTCAGTATCGGTAACTTTATATAGCACATTTTCTTCCGAAGAATAATGGCATAATCAAATCTGACTGAAATGTCCCATTAAAGAAAAGTGGGCATATAAATGCTGAGAAAAATAACCAAATGTTTATCTAACAATTAAAAGCCATAACTTTTGAAATTTCAACTGCGCGTGAATTACAGGCGACTTAATAGCTAAATTACCTGTTTACCGTATTCGAAAAAGATCTTAATGCGCAAATTATATAGTACCCAGTCAGTTGCTCTTAAATCAGCTTTTATAGTGTCAGTTTTGAATACAGAGGTGTGCTGCCATGGTAACCAACAGGTATTCTATCCTTTTTATTAAAGGCTGTCGACATATTTGCATTTGATACCGCCCAATTGTTGCATCTTTTAAAAGTACCACCAGGTGGATATATTTGAAACCGTAAACTCATCCTTTCAGTAATTTCGAAATATCGTAGTGTTGTGTGTGTTGTCGAATCTTTTTTGGGTGCAATAAATGTAGGTTATACCAGAGTTACTACAAAAACAGAAATATAAGGTTGAATTAATCTGATATAGATCTACAGATTGGCGGCTGTAGTGTAGTGGAAAACACTCCAGACTACCAATCCAGGGGTCGCAAGAGCGATCCCCCGCTTCTCCGGTCTTTCGGATGAGACTTTAAACCGAGGTCCCGTCTCCATATGACCTCGTTGTTGGTGGGACGTTAAACCCGAGGTCACTTACTTAGATCTACCCAGCAGGCACATGACGTTGAAATGACGTCGTTCAGACGTCGATGCGACGTAATGACGTCGCATCGACGTCAGAACAACGTCATTTTGACGTCGTGTGCCCGCCAGGTACAGTTAAAGTGGCCCGTGTCTGTAAATGTGCAGCGATATAACGAAGTCGTTACGTTTAAAATCGCCGTAACTCTACCAACTGGCACTCTCCTGATGTAGAACCACATGAGAGTTAAATGTTATAAGTATTTAGCATTCAAAGACTTTCACTGACCTTGTACAGTGTGCTTACCGATGCAGCAGTACTCTTGGCGGTTTGTTTTGAAACGCCGCTGTTCAAGCATGGTGTAAGCTTAGTTTTTAAAACCGTAATACTTGTAATGTCAACCGTACTTTATGACATTTCACATTGTGTTATAATACAAAAATACCTATTGAATACCAGAAAACCCTAAGTTCTTGGACAAAGACCTAGGTAAACGTGTAAATCCAGCACAGATTAAAGATTAAGGTCTGCACGCTTTTATATTCACGGACACCTATAAATGTTAATAACCCTTTTAAAAAAAACAAAAAAAGTTCCAACCCGAAAACGCAATAATCATTTTTGAAAATTATATTAAATGTCCGAAAATGTACTCACTTGCGGTACCAGGATAATTCAATCCGGACTTATACCTCAAGGTATGGTCTACATAGATATACAACAGTAGGAATTAAAGTAAATATTTTTCATCTTTGTGTTCAAAACGTATTTAAAGGTGTTGCCTACTGTGTAATTGTATCAAAATCAGATGAAGAGCAGCAAATGATCTACACGATGCTATACATACATACATATGCTTCAGAATGAACACATGAACACCAACCCATCCAGTCATCCGTCCATAAGACAAATACATACATACATACATACATACATACATACATACATACATACATACATACATACATACATACATACATATCGGAATTAATTCATAAACGTTCATCTGAACATACATACATACATACATACATAAATGTATGTGGTTTTGTAGCATTTATACTCAGAAAACTGGTACATATCATTGTTGTTAGTGCAAAGTTGTAGCTGCAAGTCATAATACACTGCTCACAATATATTTTTATGAGCACTATTTACAAATTTCACGAGATTCTATATAAAACATCACCATATAAACTAATATATAGGTAATGCATCAATTTCCTCAATTATGTTTTGATGCTAAAGACTTTTATATACAGACTAATAGTGCTCCTTTACATATTTTGAACAGTGTATAGGCATACACGTTTTCCACTGATAGCTTGTGCTAATTTGTTACTTTGTGATCAAAGTTTTGTTACATTTTTACACAGAAAGTGAATCATATCGTTGTTTCTAGTACTCAGTTTAAGCTATTACATACATACATACATACATACATACATACATATGTTTGGAATTTCTTAAGATTTACATCGAAAATAAACCCACAGGAGCCATTTTGACATGACGTTGCATTATTTAACATGCATACATATGTCGAATGTAATACATACATACATACATACATACATACATACATACATACATACATGTTCCAGGTTACAATACATTTTATAATTTTATATAGAGTAGATTTAAACGATAGGCGTCACTTTGGCTTGATCTGAAGCTTAAGACATACGAGTGATGAACTTATTATTAAAAAACGTTACTTGTAATTTAGAAATTGGAAATCTTTGTTTGTGTTTATCGTTTATAAGAACTGTCTTGATGAGATAGCTTTTGTGAGCTGCCATAACAAATGAACGTTATATGGAGAATGATTATCCTATAGATACACCAATGGTCACTAATAGACCCTTCCTTCAGAGCTATGCCGTTTGTCCGCTTAAAACAATAAAAGTCAAGCATTTGTATGTTGTAAATGCTAAAAGAGATATTTGAACCGTGACACGACACGACAAAACCAACAAAGTGGCATATGCGCCCAGCGAAGGCTCATATCAGCCTGGGCAGCCGCCCAGTGTGATTTGAGTCTTAGCTGCGCGCTTATAGGGTAAATAAGGGTCTAAGCTAGCTCCATGGGGACAGCGAAGACTCTGATCAGACTGGGCAGAAGCCCAGGCTGATCTGAGTCTTAGCTGGGCGCACACGCCACTTTGTTGGTTTTGTCGTGTCGCGATGCATATGATAGATTTTGGCTTGCTTTTCACAGTTGGATACTGGTACAAGTGAATACGACGTGTGGATTTGTCTGCAAAATTGCAACTTGAACCTTGGTTAGAAGGTAATTTAAACCTAATTTTGCATGATTTTGACTAAACATGCCAAGTTTGGGCTATAAATATTCTTTCACTCTGGTTTCGACACAAAAATGGTTTAATTTTACAAATAAAAGTCACCTGTCTCCTTTCTGTAATGTCTCTTCTTTTTATAGCGTCATCTGGTTTATACGATATATCTGAGAAACTGCCCGAGGTTGCTCGGATTGTTTAGGGATAAATTAGAATGGCGGTTGTTTGCGATGATAGCATCTCGTTATAGTGACAAACCGCATTACACGATCATAAATTGACATTTAGGAATGAAGGTTAAGCGCTGGCCTGCTAAGCTATCGGTCCGCGTTTGATTCTCTCTAGGGGCGGAAATCTTTTCAACCCTGATACTATGTTCCATTGCAGACAGGCTTTCAGTATCACCCTTCCAGCGGCTAAAACCGCAGATCATCCATGCAGTTATCAAACATGACGAGGTAGCGGTATCTTACGTATTTTGAAAGCAAGGCATGAAAATGCATACCAGTAGGCACTTATTTACTGTGACTCCCTATTTGTGTTTTCTTGAACAACTGGCTGTATGTGTTGACGTACAAGGGATCTCGCCAATAAAGATTTTGTCTGCTTTAGCGAGTAGATTTACAATTTCATTCAAAAATATTTTTGCTTTAATGAAAAAAAAAAAAAAAAAAAAAAAAAACAGGTTGTATCCTTAAATATTTCAAATATTATAAGTCCGTCATTCCTTTGTTATATTTCCTGTTAAAATTCATCAGTTAGATTAGATTTTGCCGATTGCCGAGGCTAAAGAATACTATTAGTGTACATTGTTCTTAATGGTAGTGACTAGATAACATTCTCTTTTTGTTTTTTAGCTTGATTGGTTTGTCATGTTTTTCTTCTGAGCTATTTATATTATTGTCCTGTGTGGTGAACAACGCTAAATTCAAATCTATTGGTAAACAGAATGTATAAAGTCCATGAAAACTAAAAATATAGATCTACTGTTCTCTTAATGTACAAAGTATTAAAGTTACTTTTTCCCTTCAAACGCGTATTTCATAAAATCTACTTAGTAGATTTTAAGAAATACGCGCTTGGAGGGAAAAATCGCTCTAATTTAAAATGATGGGTACCCTCTCAAAGGGCCAGCAACTCTTTCATCTTCATTTTGCCTCTCTTCTTAATGGAGTCAAGACAGAATTTCTTCCCCTGGGAGCAAATTCTTTCCTCTTTGAGAAGACCTTTTTTTTGAAAGGCACTGTCGCCCATGAAAGCAAACAGGAAGTCAAAAGAGTTGCCGCCCTTTGTGAAAATGGCGGTAAAACACGGAGATATCCCCGTACACATTAAATATTAATATGATATTCCAAATATTTGGAACACATCGTGCGAAAAAGGCGCCTTGTTGCATATGCGAACAGCGAAGACCCCGGTCATCAATATTAGAGCAAACAGTAAGTTAATCTTAGCGAACAACAACGACGCTGATCAGACTGCATACAGCTGCAGGTGGATCTGCGTTGACTGTCTGCTCTAGGCGCAAGGTCTTTTCTGTGGCACTGTCGTTGACTGTCCACCTTCGTAATGTCACCATTAATTGGGAGAGCAGTGCCCAAGCAAACAGTGGTGATCAAAATCAGACTGTTCCATTTAGTAGCAGTCTGATCAGGTTCTGCACTGTTTGCCTCTCTGTCTTTAAGTTTTGACAGATGGCTGGAAAATTCAGGCGTGTTCAAATTTTAGAATACTTTGAAATAGTTATTTGTTAGGATGTTCCAAATTTAGGGCAGATGTGGTATTTTTAAAGGTTAATGAAAGAAATGAGAGAATTAAATCAATTGAAGTATAATGGCTTCATTTATTTGTTTGAGGAAAGTGATTCCATATTATTTGTTTATGATATAGATTAAGCATCACATTAAACAATTTTGGAATATGATTAGCATCGATTAAATGGGAAAATCCAGAGCTCCAGAGAAGAAGAGTAAATAGGGATAATTTAGGGATAAATTTCCTTATTTTGCTATAAAACGTATGATGTGACCTCTCATTAGAGGTGTCCCAACTTAAGAGGTGTCCCAACTTACGTTTTCGTGGAAAATAGGAGCCCCGGTAGCCCAGTGGGTTAAGCGTTGGCGTGCCTTGACTATATTTGAGACCTAATCTGATGTTTGGCCCTATCAAAATTTTGTTGCTGCAGTGCTTAAACTCGTAGAAAAAGCCATTCTCGATTGTTGTTACAAGATGGTATCACCGCGACTAACTGATGCACTATATTATCCCGAGCAGCCTTCGGGCAGTTTCTCAGCTAATATATAAAACCAGATGATAATTTAAAAAGAAGAGACATCACTAAAAGAAAACAGCTGACTTTTATTTGTAATGTAAACCATTTTTATGTAGATTCTACGTGTGGTTAAAGTTCGGCAGGTTAAGTCAAAACTATGCAAAATAAGGCTAGAATAACTCACTATAGTGTTCATGATTCAATTCTGCAGATACACACGCTATAGGACCCTGACCTTACATCTTACATCTTACTTATTGACCAGTAAACTGTACCAGCCATTGTTTCGCCCGGAAACCATATTCCAGTTGGCCATAGATCTTGGTAGATCAACTTCTTTTTGTGAACTTGACCTAATTTCAAGCCAGTTTTCCCGCCTTTATAGGTTTATTAATATGCAATGTGACCTTTATATGAGGATAAATGCTTAAGGGAAGAATGTTGCGGTATAAATCAATCTTATGTCTAGTATATGACATCCTTCATTAGACATAAAGAAATTGTGTATCACTATTTACACAAATACATTGTTAAACGTGTTGGTATTTAAGGAGTGTGTGCTTCCGTTCCTGTTTTTAAAAGCGTTCTGGCTATAAAACGGACGCCTTTGACAGAAATCAAAGTCTGCATTGAATTTTAATTCATGTAGTTGTCCAAGCATATTTTGTTTTTATACCCGCCACACGTTAGTGGCGGACGTGTGGCGGGGTATTATGCTTTTACGTTGGCCGTCCTTGTGTCGGTCCATCCGTTCGTAGCACGTCCCTCCGTCCGCACGATATCTTCGTTTCCGTTCGATATCTTAAAGATTTACTCCCTTGATAATAATAACAAAAATGCTTTGATGAAATATTTCATGCAATACCTCCGACTTGGTCTAACTATACATTTGAAATAAAGTTTAGATAATAATATTTGATAAAAGTGACTTCAAACAAAAAATAAGTTAAATTTTTAAATGATGGCGGACCGCGGTCGAAATCGCATTATTGGACAAAAATAATTTATTCATACGTCACAATCACGTGCGCGAATAAGAAAAATACCTGTACATGATCACATGACACACGTGGTCAAAATCGATATTCTTACAAGCCGTGAGGAAACGGGCAATTTGCATTTTAAGTTGAAGTTTATTTTTCATTCCACATTTATCGAAAGAACGTGTAATTTCTCAAAACTTGTATGATTAATTATGACTCTATTACATATTGTCTAACGAAATTTTGTTAAAATATCTGTTTCTGAAAACATGAAATAAACGAGGGAGACAATCTTTAAGTATTTATTAACGCATTTCGTTCGATTTTTGCATAAGCATTTGCACCAAGAATGTCTCACTCAAGATTCTTAATGAGCAAATTTCGATAATGTTTGACAGAGTTATGGCGCTTTTCAGTGGCCAAAACTTTTTTGGTCTTGGTCCTTTAGTAACATGATGAAACTTCACAGAAATATTAACATTTGCGTTCAATCCTGAAAGAAGTTTGTCCTCATGGGTGTTTGGGGCTACATAAATGTATCAAATCAAAGAAGCAGTTTGTCAGAACAGAACAGAACAGAAACTTTATTTAGTTAAAACTCAGGCCACACACAGGTGGCGTAAGAGCACACAGTATAAACAAGAAATACACAACAAAACTGATTACAAGAATTACTTAAAACAATCATGATGTAAACTTGCTCATAATTACTTTGATAAAGCCAGAAAGCTTCTTTAATGTCCCTATATTGTCAGAGCAAAGTAAATCTTTAAATTTCAACATGTTAGGTCTTGTATAAAAATAAGGTTCCAGGAGACGCTTACGTTCTGATTCAAAGAATTCACAACATAAAAGATAGTGAAACTCATCGCCTATTTCTCTTTTTGTACATAGTTGACATAGCCTTTCATCTAGGGGAATATTTTCCCATCGACCCGTCTCAACGGGTAATTTATGGTTACTGGTTCGAAACTTGATGATCGGCAAATAGTGCTTTGAATCAAGTTTTGATAAATAGCTTTGAAAAGTAAGATCTTGCTTAAAACTGATATAAAATTTACCTTTTGAAGACACATCACTTTTCTGAAACCACTCTTGTATGTGTAAATCAAATAAGACGCGGGTTATTGACATCTTGACAGATCTAGGATTATCAATTACACTTTTGTGGAGAAGATCTAAACGACCGACAGAAACAAGGATGTCTCTGATGCAACGTATCCATTTATGTACATAAATTCCTGCATTGTAATCATGTAGCATCTTTTTGTATAATACCTTAGACAGTTTAGACTCTTTTCCGTTTACAAGTGATAACCAAAAGCCAATCATTCGGCTTTTTATGTTTATTTCAATTGGCCTACGTCCTAGTTCGGCATGTAACATGTAAATAGGCGTACTTTTCCTAAGGTTTGTTATTCGTCTTAAAAACTCATTATGAAGATTTTCAATTAGCTGGGCATTTTCAAATCCCCAGATTTCACATGAGTATAAAGCAATAGGTAAAATAGTGTGATCGAAAAGTTGCAACTGCAAATCGATGGGAAGATTAAGATTTCTTGCTCTTTTGTATAAAACGTGTAATGCCTTTCTAGCCTGGTCAAGATTATGTTTCCTAGCGTTATAAAAACTTCTGCTTTTTGTAAAAACTACTCCTAGGTATTTAAATTCATTACATGTAGCAATGGTGTTTTCTCCAAGTTTGTCTCTAACTTACAGCAGATGATCAGAGTATGCTGTTCAAACCCTTGTTCCATGGGGTTACTCGCCCCGAGCTATGTACATGCATAAAATGGTGATAGAATCTGTAAAAAAAATCGGATTTTTCCGAAACATACTGATAATAATAAAAGTAATAAAAACTCATTGTCGTGAATAATAAAAGTAATAAAAACTCCTTGTCGTGATAAAACTTGGGCTCCTAGGGGGTATCTGTCCTTGTTCAGTGTCCACAAAATACGTATAATAGTGGGGAGTGATTTTTTCTGAGGCTTACAACAGAGGATCAGAGAAATTGAAGCGCCCTGTCATGACAATTTTTCTTATTCCGTGGGGGTTCGATGTCCCTTTCCTGAAATAAAATCAGGAAAATGGATGACTGAAGTAGGTTTGTTGTGGCTTGGTACCACGCATGCGGTGCTTTTATTTATCAGTGCTTTTATACGGACCACAGTTCTGGATCAAACAGTAAACTGGCCCCGTTCCTGTGTGACCCTAATGATGGTTGGACGTGACAGGTGGGTCCAAGCAATCGCAATATGTTGTATGAACTTACAAACTTGTTATAACTTTCTCACATTCCATCTTTATATGAGCCGCGACACGAGAAAACCAACAATGTGGTTGTGCACCCAGCGCAGACTTAGATCAGCCTGGGCATCCACCCAATTTTATTAGATTCTTTGTTAAGTGCTCAAAGGGTAGCTAAGGGTCTAAGCTACCTCCATGCGGACAGCGAAGTCTCTGATCAGACTGGGCGGATGCCCAGACTGATCTGAGTCTGCGCTGGGCGCACAACCACTTTGTTGGTTTTGTCGTGTCGCGGCTCATATCACTTAATAATTTCTTTGCCCGAAAGGAAAGTGAAAAGACTATTAACTCTACCATCAATAGACCCTGCTTGATCGATTTATTCCATAATAGTGATGCTAATGGAAAACCGGATTAGTGACAGGAACGTATACCCCACCACGGCTCCAATATTGATATTCTTTAGCTGTATGGTCTCACGTGAAAAGTGGCCGTCAGTCATGCGTGAACGGTAAGTACTCAAATCCGGCTGATCATCAGCCCAGTCTGATAAGTGTCATAAATTTAAGTGTTAGGATGGCCCGTGATTCATATAGTGGCCAGGAGGTCAGAAAAGACAGCCTTCGTATATGCACGGCTGATCTGTGCCATCCTTTTTCGCCCATTCCGTAAGAGACGGTTCTACTCGGTCCCATTACCAGGGAGGAGAAATGGCTTCCTGCTGGGAAGCATTGTGAAAGTGTCACCGAGATCAGTTTAATCAGGGTGGTCGAGACGCTAGATTCTTGATTGGCAGAAACGCTTTACGTTGGCCAGATGGTTAAATAATAGGCGACTTGCTGATTCAAATGGGAGTTTCTTGCATACCCGACAAGGTTATCAGCAGTTTCGAAAAATGCTGTTTTCCCTGAATTGCATCTCCTTGTAAAAGAATACATGTACGCTGCATTATGTTTCGTACGAATACGAATCTCTATGCGGAACTCCCGTTCTCAATTGCAATTGCCAACGGATTTTATCGCAAACAAGGGTTTACGTTCAACGGTTGTTTGTTTCGAAGAATCTCCGTCAGCAACGAAGCTTCCAGAAGTCTTAGTGCCATGTTGGCACAAATATTTGTATGAGAAAATGATATTTGAACATATTTCATTTTCCTTTCTCAAGTTATCTGTTTTGTTTTAGTCCTTGAAGTACACTGAAACGTATGTTCTATACGTTTTAACTGATGACGTTTGGAAGAATATACGGTTTCTTTCTCTTCAGTGGTGTTGCTTTTCCTGATAAACGCAACATAAACCAGCGTTGAAAGAACGCAAAGTATGAGGGGCATAAGCTAAGGGAAACAACTGCATATTGTACATTGTGATTCGCAATAACACAGTTCTTACCCTTACATCGACACCAGTTCAAGGCTTATTAGAGAGCTGAAATTGAAAGTTATCATAACTGGGGAATAGGAGCAAGATGTAATTTAGATACTTCACTTTTCATCCATTTATTTCTTTTCATACTCGTCCCAGCCCAAAAGTTGTTAATTTACAAATGACGTGTTTATCTGACATATTATCTACCAAGAAAATAAAATCAAAGAGCAGGTACTGAAATAAGCAGTAAAATATGTTAATTTCCTTCAATAAAACATCTATAAAATACATAATTCGTGTGCTTTTATCATACACCGATCCATTTACGGAAAATATGAAATATTTTTTTGCTATGTACTGAGCTGCGGCGTGAGAAAATAAGTCTTAAGACATGTGCGTACCGTAATTTTTCTGTTATTAAAACGGAGGTTTTCCCTTCCGAAACAATCCCCAAAATCTAGATCCGTCTTATAAGACGGATCTAGATTTTCGGGGTCGTTTTCGAAGGGAAAAATCCCATCTCACTGTAGAGAATTTCATAAGACAGAACTAGAAAGGGTCAAAACTCCGTTTTACGAGCCGAATAATTACGACACTGCACGTATTTTAGACCGGACTTCGCTGTGCAGTCCGATCTGAGCATGCACTGCTCACCAAAACTGTAACTGATTGACGTCCCATGAAAAGGGACCTTAAGCCCTGTGCGGACTGTAAACGCCCAAATAAGCCTGCACATCAACTCAAACAAGCAGACTCTTCACCACTTACTTTATTTAGTCCCCCTCCCCCCCGGATTACTAGATTGTTTCTGCGAAGAGGGAAGACTCTGATCAGACTGCGCGAAAACACAGGGGCACGCCGTAAGATTTCACGCGACGTCAATCAGTATAGACCTGTCAATATGAGAAGATGGAACTTGCGTATGCCCAAAGACGGGCTCTCTCAAGACCACTCATCTGTGTACCTGATCAATTCGGGCGAGACGTTAAAATCGGTGATGTTGCAAAATTAGAAAGTGGAAAATTAATGACTGAGAAAAGATTTTATATCTTAAATGTTTAATAACTAATATTTATGATATCGAGGGAGGAAAGAATTTGTTTATTTAAGGAACTGCGAGTCCAGTAATAAAAACCGACAGAGAGCATGCATGCTGGGGCTTTTGCTTGTTTGGGGGCTAGGGCTAGTGCTTGTTGTAAAATATTGTTCCAGTCAAATTTAAGAAATTATCAAAAAGTGTGGCCAATTTCATACTCAAACAAGCAGATACACCACATCAGAGACGAGCAAAAATAACAGACTCTTTTCACAGTCGTCTTTACACCTATCAGTCTTGGGGTGTGTGGGTGGAGGGGAGGAGGAGCGGAGGCGGAGCTGTCCTGAGGAAATTAGACTGCAAGTTTGTAAGTTTTGGAAGGGATTGAAATACACATGTTTCTAAATTTCCTCCGTAAAGCAATATAGATTAAAAGAATTAGACAATTTACTTTAAAGCACAAATAAAGCAGACGACAAAATTTACGTCTGCAAAATTTCAAAGCATTCAGTTACATCAAGCTGTATTATATTGGAGAGATCATAGAACAGAATTTTACCACATCCCCGACTTCCTTCGTGTTAATTGTGTGCTTGACTTCTGACCTTATTCGGAACAAACATATTTCTTATTGCGTTTTCGGCGCGAAATAGCCTTTTTGTTCTGTTATGCCATAAAACCCATGTCACCCACTCTCTCAAAGAAGATCCAGGTGCGGCGGCACATAAAGAGTCGCCTCACCGGGATCTGCGTTCAACTATTAGTTTGTTTCATTTTTTTGGCACTTCCAATAACTATTTAGGGCACATGTCTTTCGAAACTTACGTTTGAAAGTTTTTAATCTGTTGTTTAAAACTTTCAGAGAGCGGCAGAATAAATCTTGGGTTTGAAATTTAAACCGTGGTTAAATTTTTTTATTTTTTTTTTTGAAAGCGTGGATTGAAGATTTGAAACGAAGTTTTGAAGCTGAAACCTATGTTGGAGAAGCGTTAACATACCGTCTTATTTGTCCATATAACCTGTTATTGCTCTTGAATATAACCGCCTGCCCAGTCTTATTAGGGGCAATACCATTTTCCTGTTTTTCTTTTTGAAGGAAAATTCACAGAAATTATTATCATTATCACCCCACCCCCTCACCCTCATCCCCACCATCTACCACCAGTTTCAGCAGGCTGTCTGCTCAAAATCACGATAATATAATTATAGTGTCTAAACTCAGTTGCTGCAGCTTTTTCCTGACAGAAAAGAAAGAAAGAAAAAAAAAAGAAATATAAAAGAGCAGCAAACTTTTATTCGCTCGTTCACAATTTTGATAGTATGGATATGTATTCAGTTGGGCCATAAAATACAATACAAATCAGTTGTAATGTAATTCAAGCTTGTATAAACACTTTCACGGTCCAAGTCTGGAACCAACCGGAAGATTGGTTGCGTTCTAAATTTTCTTCCATAAATGAGCCATATTGAAGTAAAAAACCTTACACATGATGATGAGTAGGTCTATCTTGCGTGGTCTTGCTTTCTCCCTATAATCGCACTCATCTCCCGTTCCACGCGCACATCCCTAGATGGATGCAGATTTTGTGAACCCTGTTGCAACTGCATAGGTAATGAAAAGAAATATTTGCTTTTTGAGTGCGACTGGGTTATAATTAGGATACCGTAAATTCAAAATATTGGGACATACGAAGTCGTAACTGTCTTACTATGGAACAGTTTACTTTTAAATGCATTGGCCCTCAAAAGGCAAACAGTGTAGACCCTGATAAGGCTGCAGCGTCTGCACTGTTTTCTCAGATTTTTGAATTATTTACGGTAGTAACCTCAGACTCAGTATTCTCTCTCGCTCGCTCTCTCTCTCTCTCTCTCTCTCTAGACAGAGAGTCTTGCTCTCTCTCTAGAGAGAGAGAGTCTTGTGATCAGTCATCTTTTCTCCAGTCTTGCACGTTATTGATCTCCTCCACTAACCGTCTTCCCGAGGAAATCTAATAACCCTCATCAGCCAGTTATCTTACAGACATGCTAATGATTCGCTCTGAAGGATGTTGGAGGCGGAGTTAGGCGGAGTCGGTTTTCTGTCACCACGCCTCATTTAGCTGCTTTCATTTTGTGTCGTTTCTGTTTGTTGATTTTGCGTCCGTTTTGTCTTGTTTAAAACGGATGATAAAACAAAGTGGTTAAGAGAGAAAGCTTATGGATGCATCTCTGTTACTCGACGGTATTTATTATTCAAATACTTGAAAGTAACGAAATATACCATAATATTTATAATAAATGCTGAGACATTATGTTTGCTATGCTATATGCTGTTTTACCTGAGTAACTTAGTTGGCGTCTGTCAAAACAGTTTACCCCCCCCCCCCCCCATCCCTACCCCACCCCATCCCCTGCAAGACGCACACCAATGTTATTTTCTTCTGGCCGTTCTGAGGCGGTGGTCCTGGACTTCTGCCAGTGTCCTGTTGTTGTCGTTGTAGTAATCAGATAAGGGTGTCTAGAAGACGTAGGTGAGAAGGCACTATCAGGAACTTATACAATCGAATTCCACATCCTGCCCTAAATGAGACAACTTGTACACATGACTTCAGGTCTTGGCATTTTAGGAGGAGATGCCGCACTTGCTGGAGGCTCCCCTGTCCTGGACATTTTGTGACTGAGTCATTAGAAATCCATACTATTATCATATTGGGTTAAAGCCACTCTCTGTTGTTTGAGTGCTAAGGAAGATCGCCTTGATTAAATCTACCGGAGATTTTATTGTTTTACGAGGAAAGCCAATCAAATTGATCATCATTCCTGACTTGCGGTCATAATCAAGCCACTGTTTTCCTATCGTTCAAAACAACGCGGTCCTACCCTATATACGTGATAGAATGCAACTGACGAACCGCGCTTTTGTTGCAACATTGCGGTACATGCACTGATACGCATCTTGCGTAGTTTGGTTTCTGTATAATACAATACCCAACAACTTTCTACATTTGATTTTATCTTTATTCTGCACACATCCCTCATGCATTTCCTAAAGCACTGAAGAATTTTGTCACCTCGTATTTATCAGGACTGCTCTTAACTCGTTCATGCTTATTGTCCCACACAAGGGACGTTAAAAACAGTGCAGACTAAGATTCTGTGGCATCTGATCAGGGGCTGCAGTTTTGAATAAGAAACACGGTTACTAGATTCTAAAGAAATGAAAATATTAAAAAAGCCCATACCACCTGACGCATCCGCTCACTATGATCTCAGTCTTCATATTCGCACTATTCGCACATGCTAGAAGATCGCTTTTTCATGGTATGACTTCAATAATTAGATAATTTATGAAATAAAAAAGATAGAAAAAATAAACAATTAGACATAATATACCCCCAGTTGGGCTAAACTGAAGTGCCCGCAAGCCACTGTTTGTTTCTGGAGTCGTCTGCTAAACAAGTGATTTTTGCACTTCCGTTGTTCATTTTCAGACCTGCAAGACAGCAGGTACAACCATTGGTACAATAATTGAGCCGCGAAACGAGAAAACCAACAATGTGGTTGTGCGCCGAGCGAAGACACAGATCAGCCTAGGCATCAGCCCAGTCTGATCAGAGTCTTCGCTGTCCGCATGGAGGTAGCTTAGACCCTTAGCTACCCTTTAAGCGGTTAGGGAAGAGTCTGATCAGACTGGGTGGATGCCCAGGCTGATCTGAGTCTGCGCTGGGAGCACAACCACATTGTTGGTTTTCTCGTGTCGCGGCTCAATTATGAATTCTTCTGAGTGCGAGTATTACTGCACGGAAGTAGATGTGTCAAACCATTGACAAACAGCTTCGAACAAATTATTCTGTCGCAGTCTTATTTCTTTGTCTTCCAACAGAGAACATACAATAAAATAATGTAATTTCGCGACTCACTGGTCAGTGGAGACTGGTTATCAAACAGTAATGTAAAACTTGCAGAATGCTTCATCGGGACTGTATCCCAGTCTAAATTTCCAGCGAATCCACTTTGTCGCGCTAATTAAGGTGAATAAACTCATATTTGGAATTTTACATCCTTCTAATTTTTCTGAAAAGGTTCACGCTGCTATGAAATTTCTGTTTGGAATTAGTTTGCTGTCATCGGATCGATTTTAATATTGCCTCAAATGTCATAACGCTTGAAATACATCCCCACCCCTTCTATTTAAGCAAGCAGCGCATCTGTTCAATTGACTTTAAGAGTTTAATTTTAGGTACTTATCGTATTGGAAAATTGTTAACGCGTATTTTATTCTTGCGTTAAAGTATCCGTCTACGGTCTCCGGTTGCGCAGACTGTTTAGTTATTTTAAAAAAGTCAATGATTTATTTCCAAATTTGGAATGGATTTATATTTCTGTTTGATGGCAGACAGGCATGAAAAATAAAAGCACATCAGATGATCATTTAGCCTTCTTTACGTGCATCGTAAGCTAGCGGTCTGGGCTCGAAACACGCTGTAAGATATCTTTTCAACCGTAAACGGGATTCTGTTGCACACAGCCTTTCATCCCATTGCCCGTATATGAGTGAAATACATTTGAAAAGGACATAAAATCGCAAGCCATTTATCCATCCATTGCGTGCAACTGCTTATGGACTCCCAGGGACTGGAGTTATCGTGTCAGTTGGTATCGGTTGGGATTGCAGCTCCAAGCTTCGCTGCACCGGAAATTATTACATATGTACGAACTAATTCTAAAAGAGTATGAAGTCTTTTGCTATGGGTCGTAAAGACATTTTCTTTTCAATGACGTTCATTTTATTTCAGAACATAAATTCCAGGTTCATTGTGACAGGCCTAAATGTGATATCTAAAAGTTAAAAGCTCAGCTGCAGCACTTTTAACAGTCAGTTTTTTGCAACCAGTTGCATAAAGCAACGTAGTTACCTTATGTCACCACTGTAAGCCTTGAACACTGTATCTGTTGGATGGATGGCCGGCCCAGTATGATCCTTCCAACGCAGTTGCCGTCTTTTCCATTACGTCACACAACAATATGTTTATACAAGTGTATTAGACACACTTTGGCATGCTATACAAAATAATCCGTTTTGTAAACCTAACCTTATATATGGAACAACATATCTTAATACCACCCTAGCCAGGAAACGCCATCTTAAGCACAAAATATTTCACAATGAGCAAGGTCTACATTGATTAGGGTGGTACCATAATTTGTCCACCTGTGCGTGAGCTAATCCACTCGCTAAAGCTCGTATATATTCTCCCGGTACAGGCGGACAAATCATCTTACAACTTTTACTTCAACACAGAGGAAACTGTACATCATCAGTACAACAAACGTCAAAAGCCATCCAACTATTTTTATCTATTTTCTGTTTCAAACCGCAAAACAATACAGGCACGAGACCACAATGATGCAATTACAACAAACTGCATCCCCTTCCTTGGAACGGTCAGAAGCTAAAGATACTGGGAACTGAAACTATAGTTCCATGCGCGCAACTTTGTTTCTACATGTATCTGCTGAGCAGGTCCACAAATCAATGCAACAACGCAAAACGCATCTAAACAAAAAAATAAACACAGAAAGCAATGCGGACAGTTGCTGAAGATCAGCTATCGCAAACAAGTCACGTTAAAAAAAACTAAACGGGCAGCGGACAGCGGACAGCTATATTGGCTGTTGCCACAATGCAAAACAACGATACGGTTCAGAACACATTGAAATCATCATAAAAAGGCTGAAGCAAAGTTGAGGACTGCAGTTCAAAGCCAGAGCAAATTAGACCACGTTGATATATGTGTTCAGGCGAACTGTCGAAAACAAATTTTTATGTAATATATTTAGGAGGGTTTCGTAACTTAGTCTGAAGCCCGACTCACCGTCGTGCAACTGAAGAGGGAAGCAAGGCTGTTTACTGTAACTGGGTTAACCACCATGCAGTTTGTCGTCAGTATAACAACAATTTTCAGATTTTGTCACCTATAGAGAAAATGTGAAAGGTGATTGGAAAGCGAGACCCCGAGGATGAAATAATAACAGCATTAAATGTATGTACGGGGAGATCTTTATGATAATAATAATTATAATAATGATAATAAAGACTATTTTCAGTGGGTGACACAATTAGCTACAAGCTACTCTTTCTTGAGGCCCACTTATCAAAATATGTACAAATCAAAACATATATCAAATACGCATATACAACATTTACGGCCGCCACATTGAAAGTAGGGTCAAGGTCAGCAAAAGCAAATTAGTTGTTTCAGTGATGTGTCCATACAAGCTTGGCAAAACTTAACCCGATGGCTCAAGAGATTTTGTATGGCTGATGATTGAATAAATCTGGTGTGTTTGTCGTCAGATGTACCTAAAGCAGAAATATTTTACCTTATGCTGCAGCAGAATGGGTATACTTCTAAATAACATATTACATCTTAAAATTCTGTTGTTATTTATGACTATTATCTGTATGATACAAACCCCATTGGTCACGTTGGTGTTTTAACTGACTTTCCTTCATTCACTTTGACTCGGCTGGTAATTTTGAAAGTCCTTTTTATCGTTTTCAGTCAGGCGATGACATTTTCACATTTTGGTCTTGTCCTGTGCACATTAGCCATGATAAAAAGATAACTGACATTTACCCTCTCTCTTATGATTTCTAAAACATTCATTTTCAATGTTTTATTGTCTTGACCCTTTAGGAAACTTATCGCTCCCTTGCGATACATAAACTGATTGGTCCCCTTGCTCCGTCGGAAGAAATATGCTGGTAGACGTGTTTCACATTTATTTCTCCGCGATAAGAAAATGAAATGTTTCTGGTTGCAAGCGAGAATTAAAAGGTTTCAAGCTGTCCCTTGAGGGCGATGATTCCTACTTTAACTCCAAATTGATGTGTGGATTGCGACTTTTATCTGAAATGGTGCAAATAGAGCTAAAAGCAAGTGTTATGTTGTTGTAAGATAACATTCAATTTGAGCGTTAATTTACGGGCGGAGGAATTGAAGCATCACTCATTTGTTAATTTGGTCTTCAAACCGCAATAAAGTGATGTTTCTGTTGTCACTTGTAATGCATTCTTTGAGTCAAAGAGTGGCATGAACTCTGACGTTTTTGTGGATACGATTGAAATGCTTCCAACACGCTACCAGGTCCGTATTCGAGGTTTACATGCCTGTATGTAAGGTCCTTTAAGTCCTGAAGCAACAACGATAGCCTCAAAATTCTAAGAGGATGGTATTCTTTTGCAGTTTCTGTCCTAGGTTCAGTAAGCTATTCATTCCGTTTACTACACATGCTACATGCGTTCTTTTTGTGGACTGCTTTCAATTTGTGTGTATGATTCTTTCCCTTTCGGTTTGTAGAGTAGGATGTGGGATCTGATGTATTAGTTCCTGGTCATTACTTGTCTTTTTGCTTTAGAAAAGTTATTGTAGTACTATTCATAGATATTTGGCGTACTCTATCCCGAACCCTTTTTTGATGAACTTCCTGTGAAAGCGCGTAGGTTTCCTTTCTTGCGTGTGGTGCAATAGTTCGTCCCTTGATTGGTTGACGCTTTAAGTTTAGTGTTTGCAGTATCTCCTTCAGCTGCTCATGCCCTGCTTTAAATAATGTTTTAAATACATTTGAGCCGCGACACGAGAAAACCAACAATGTGGTTGTGCGCCCAGCGCCGACTCAGATCAGCCTGGGTAGCCACCCAGTGTGATCAGACTATGTTAAATACTCAAAGGGTAGCTAAGGGTCTAAGCTACCTCCATGCGGACAGCGAAGACTCTGATCAGACTGGGCGGATGCCCAGGCTGATCTGAGTCTGCGCTGGGCGCACAACCACTTTGTTGGTTTTGTCGTGTCGCGGCTCATATATTTTGTAAATGCCATTTTTGTTGTTGTTGTTGCACAAACAACTGTTTCTTTTCCGCACATTAAAGGGCTAATTTATTAATTAGCCAAAGACGCTGAAAAACCTTACGTTACCCAGCCCTTACAAAATGATGTGGAATATATTTCATTTTGTCATTTTGACTACTTTTTATATCATTTTTGCATGAAATTTATGAGAAATTACTTCGTTTTCTTATTTTGGGAGGCAGCATATTAGTTAAAAACATACGATGACATAATGCGACAAATGACTTGTAACAGAATAAATGTTTCTATTTTAAGCACACACACCTTTGGACGCATTTGCATTTAGGGAAAGCGCCGAGTAATCCCTGCATTGGATACAAATAATAGGACCCGAATGTTCAAATGATACGGATTCTGGTACCATTTATGCAAATGTGCACTATATGTTTTATGTATTTTGTATTGCTTCTGAAGTTTGTTAATGTACACATCCTACATGTTGTACTAGGTGTGTTTGTTGTTTACGTTTATCCCTTCTTCTGATGGGTTATGCTTTGTGAATGTAGCCTTTCCTGGGTATCTTCATTTATATTTTTGTAAACTGTTGTCGGCCAAGTTTTTGCCCTGCAACTTTAACCTCTTTTCTCCGGCAATGGACCTTTTCTTTGGACAATATTTTTCTCTGGACAAGCTATTTCATTATCTATGCGTATATTTGAAAACTTTCCACATCTTTGCAAACTTTCCACATATGGCAGGTGTACTAGTGTGTAAAAATGTTCCAGAATGGTATGTAAAATGCTTTAGAATGTGATTTATGCCTTTTTGCTGACCACATTCTATAAAATGGTGCTTACATGTTGTATGCATAGTAGGTGCTTTGGAGAAAAAAGGTTTAAACGTTAACGACATAGGAGACCTTGGCTCCTTTAATCGATCCACCGTTTGATTTTCACCTTGCATGGATTATACTGTTGTCAATTAAAGATGACGGTTGGCCTGTAATAAATCAACATTGTCCCTTTCCCTTGGGCAAATAAAACCCGGAGAATTGCCCATCTCACCTGTCGCAGACATGCTGGCGAATATTGAGGGCGTTTAGACCGGCTCTGATTGCATTGCGAAACATTTGCAATTCAAATCAATTATTTACACGTTTCACAACTGATAGAATTGCATGGCCTTATCGCAGGATCGCGGACATTATTTTATTGCGGTCGTCTCGTTTATATGCAATGTGAAATTCAGATTCTGAAAAAGTTTAAACGATATTTTGCAGCATTTGATGTACCGTAATTGTCCAAAATACCATGACAGTCTAAATGAATACAGTAAATAACAAGGAAATCTTACTGTCCCGCGATGAGTCAGTCATTGCTGGTGGAACGGCGAACAGTGCAGACTCTGATCAGACTGCTCTAGGAGCAGTCTGATCAGGGTCTACACTGTTTGTCCTGGCCTTTTCTGTTTCAGAACCTAGATTTAATACGGTAAGCAATGTATAATTCAGACTCTGAAAAGCAGTAGATGTAAAATGATGGTCTGAAGTTTTGTCCGCTTATCTGCAAAAGAAGTTTCATTAGTGTCACATGATTTTTACATTGGTATGGAGTTAAATAATAAATGAGCCTTGTCACTGGGAAAATATGCATAGAATTACGGATGAGGCATCGAATTTAACTTCCACGACTTCCGACGTACTTTTGTTGACAGTTTCAAGTCGCTCTTTTGTTGGAATTTCTCTTTCTTAGAGGCTCCTTTCGTCGTTTTTGTTCCGCTATTCTTTCGATGTCAGAACTGGGTTGCGCTTTGTTAGTGAAGCTTTTCTCTGGTATCTTCAAATATATTTCTGTGTGGATCTGAATGTCACATGCAAACGTGGAAGCATATTCTTGAACGCACTTACGCTGAATGTTATGCAACTCCGAATGGGTTTTATTGTTGGCGTGTTCTGCGTGTTCTTTAACATTTTAACATTTTGGCAAGCGATATGAACCTTTGCAATAGTGCTCTACACGTTTGTTCAACTCCAGGTTCAGCTCTTAGCCTCAGTTTTTGCATGGGTGTCTCAAACTCTTTTGGTTTAACTCTAAATTCAGTAATATGAGATTAGGCTTATATGAACATGATGAACATGAACTGTATAATCAACTTATTCAGATTACATTTGTACTATGTCATTTTCCCCTTAAAATGGGTTGTATAAGAATTTCGAAATTTATTCTTCAAGGCACAGGCATAATATTTTTGTTTCTCTTTGAGTTTTATCCCTAAACATTCGGAAAAAGTATATGACAGTGTAGACCCAGATCAGACTGCTGACCAGGATCTGCATAGTTTGCTGTTTAGCCAGAGGCCTTAGTAAAAAAAGCAGTAAAGTTGATGAGAAGGTAGTATTCTACTGGTGTCAGTTTTGGATAATTACGGTATTTTGTCACAGTGTCCGAACAATTAGTTTAATTACGGTAAGCAAAGAATCGGACGGACTGACTTTTCTAATTCATCAACGAAGATTAATTAGCAAGAAGATATAAATCCTAGGTGAACGGTGATTTACAGCGCAGCCTACGAGATTATGTTGAAGTTGGTTACAATTCAGTAGAGCTGTGGGTCCAACGCCTCTCAACCTCGTCCCGTCTTGCTAATAAAATATTGTACATCATTTATTATAGAAGAAAAAATCATAATAAAACTGTAAAATCTTGAGCCTGGACAGCCAGCCTTCAGTATCCTAGCTGTCTGAGGTGACAGCTTGAAAAATTAGCTAGAATATCATAGCAAGTGTGAACCGCAGTCCAATCACTAAATTCTGTTTCTTATCTTTTCAAGAGTGTTCAACTCGCGCGCTCTTGACTGTGTTGCGATATCTCTGTCAGTCTTAGAAATCATGAATTCGCGTGATTAACGGTTTTGGAACCAGGGGCCGTATTCATAAATCCACTTAAGTCGTTGCTATGCTGTTGCTAAGGCTAAATATCTATAAGGGAGATTCCCTACAACTATGAAATTTGCTCTGGAGGAACAGTCTTTGTAAGACTGTTCCTCCAGACCAAATTTCATAGTTGTAGGACAAAGACTGTTCCTCCAGAGCAAATTTCATAGTTGTAGGGAATCTCTTTCAAGGAAATTTAGCCTTAGCAACAGCATAGCAACCACTTAAGTCGTTTTATGAATACGGCCCCAGTTTTATAGTTTTGGCTTTACTAAATGTGGACAGTAGCTTAAAGAGAGCTACCAGAATGAAACGTAATATGTATGACGTCTCAGCATGAAAGCTGACTTTCAGTGTATATCAAAGTGTGAACAAATGACAAAATAATATAAATTAAGAAAGAGACAAGCCTTAATGTTTAGCCGGTTCTTGAATGTCAAAATTAACCAGCTAGATAAAAGTGAAAAGAACGAGCCTTCAAGCTCACGTGTCTTGACGGTACCCAGCAGGCAAACGCAGCTGAATAAACGTCGTACCAACGTGAATCTAACGTCACGACGTTGTATTGATCGACGTTAAAATCATAATATTGTATCTAGGAGCACAATGCTTGAGTATTGTGCTCCTATATAGGATATAACATTTTTGGTTATAGCAAGTAGAGGAAGCAGTCAAACATTTCAACATAGTTGATTCTAAAATTCTAGCACAGGAAATGACTTCGAAAATATTTCTGTGTTTTATTTATGAGACAGAATTCTGGTAGAATCAGAGACTTCATCTCGACACTATAAAAACTGAACTGTGTATTATTCTCGATTAACATCTATAATTCCATGATAAAACAGCAAATCTGACATTGCCTGGCTAAGGAATCTTGGAGAGACATTGGTGTAGAGATATTAGGGACGGATTTTACTGATTTGATCGCTCTAACACGCATCGCACTAGCAATATGGTAAAATCTCGGAAAAGCGATTAACATAAGTTGGATGAATAGAGAGCACATCAATAGACTTATGATAGGGCAATAGAAAGAGAAATTTAAATGAGACTGACATTGATCCCCTTATACCAATGACAATTTAAATAGTTTCTTCATCTACGTCGTATCTTAAATCTACCTCAAAAGTGAATTTTGGAGAAAAGCTCCAGGAGACGAATTTGTGAATTTTCGGACTACGTTGGACTAATTGACCTTATTTTGTATTCAGTTCTAGTCATATTGACTCTGGATATTTTTACAACTTGGATATTGTGTTAATAACTTTTTTGGATACTTTGATTTTCTCTTCGTTGACCTTTGATGTTTATTAATTAATTACGTAATAGCCATCATAATTGGAACTTTATATTTAAAACGACAACTCCATTTGTGTTTTTCATTGTCAGATATAAGGTTCTTCGTTTCGTTTGTGTCATTCCTATGTTTTGAGTCAGCTTCAGTTCCGAAAAACAGGCAAAATACATCACTGATTCAAATGCATCGATAAAATGAATAATATTCCACTTTAAAATGATCAGAATTGACGGCTGACCAGTAAATATAATAACATCAGTGCAACATCGAGTAGAAAGTGCCTGAATATACTAGGCCTTAGGCGTTATCACCTTAGCTTCAAACGTAACTGAACCATATATGACGACATAGCGCAGTTGAACGGACGTCGTTTATTGAAATGTTGACTTTGAAACTATTGGTGCGTGTAGTTCTGGACCTAAGATAAAGTTGTTTCTCAAGATTATGGACATGTTGTATTTCGGAGATTCAGTCCCCTACCCGTCCTACCCCGGCCATTACAAGCAAGGGTTTAACTACAGCCCCGGGGAGTTCAATAATTCATGTGCCTACCAGTCTGTAGGGGTCGGGATGGGAGACATGGGTGCATGTCGGTTCAACTCGGTGGGGAGTGTGTCCCCCGCCTACGGCATGTATGCTTTCCAACAGGCGAGCTGCGCCGGACTATTTGCAAGAAAAGCAGGAAGAATAAAAGGTAATGTTTGTACATGTATTCTATTTTTTTTTTTTTTTTTTTTTTGAAGGGGATGCTCTTAGTGTTTGTTTTTTATTCTGTATGAGCACATTTATTTATAAAATACGCAATATACAAAATATTCTTTAACAACCATATCAACATTTAATTCTTTTTACCCTATTTTGCATCAGACCAAATAAACGTAGGTTCCTATATACAAATATGGTGATGAAAGAACATGGTGAAAATTACATGTTTTAAATGTTTTCAAAATTAAAATATATCCATATGATTCAGAGTCCCTGGTAGAATACGAAAGCTTTGAAAAATATTTTAGCTGATACGTGCATGGTATTTTTTTCGCGATTAAAAGTACTAAATATAGGAACAACAGTAAGACTTAATTTCTGAATGGGTTTAAATCTGAATACATACTAAAATAAAGCAAATTGAATATGTGTGTTTTCTGCTAGTTTCTCTAACGATGAATAAAACATGATGCTGTTAGCGTAATTTTCCTACTACAAATATTTGTACGACTAGCAGTAGATCACATACACACATTAATGTGTAATCACATGACTTATTAAATCTACATTGATATACCGAGTGAATGAAATGGAGCTAAATAGCTCAGTTTCATGCCTTTACATTGCTTATTTCATTTCTTTACATGATATATATACATATACTGTATACATACCACTGCACGAAAATACATAGCTAAATCTGTGATTGGGTGGGGAAGGAATGGTATAGATTGAGGGTATGAAAATGAATAAATAAATAAAACGTACACGAGACATTATGTATTTACAGAATTTTGAATCTGGATTTGCATACGCTAGGTAGTCTAGTTGGCAAAATTTTGGCTTCAACTTATATTTTGGTTTAACAATATTTTAGCCATATAAAGATACATAACAATTCAAAAATTATTCCTCAATAGGGCACACAGAGTAAAGCCAGATATTAATTTGAATCTCGTTCCCGGTTTGCAATTAAAATAAAACGAACTTCAAACAAGCATGTTTTTACTTTACGAGCATTTGTATTTAGTTTCCATACAAGAGAGAGTTTACTAAATATTATGATTTGCGAATTCTCTCGAGACAGAAAAGGGGGAATCAGATGCATAATTTCAAAGAGGGTTATCTACATCACGCTTTATGTTATTTAGATATAGGGGGTGGTCGGGTGGTGCGATGGTGCTGCGTGTAACTTCCAGTGCCGGGGAGTCCTACTGATTTGGATAATTGTAGGGCAAGGGCCTTCTGTGCTTGCAGTAGGCGCGGGTGGGGGTTGTTTGGACAGTTTCTCTCTCGTCTATCACCTCTCTTCTTTCTCCCTCTCTTTGGGAGACGGCCCGATATAGACTGAAATACTGTCTCAAAGGACCGTTAAACCCAAAACAACCAACCAACCAAATTGTTTAGATATAATACTTTCACTTTCATTGGTCTCAAAACAATTTTCAAAGTTTTGTTTATCAGATCATATACGTATATTATACATTTTGCTTAGTAAAAACCATACGCTGTATTGTATTTAACATAAGGCTGAACCAATGAATGCCGTTTTTTAAAAACTTGTATCAGCTAAAGGTTTATTTAGTATAATAATAATAAAAAAATATTAATAATAAAGAGCAGGTATTAGTTTTATTTGTTCTTCGTTCATTTTTTGGGGTCTGAAAAGTAGTTAGTGCCAGTTACTTTGTGTCAATTAATGAAATGTAGAAAATATCTTTTTTGCTTCGCAAATAACAAATATGTGCACACACTTGTATCTTTGCATATGCATATATCTAGTACGACACTACCAAGAATGTTGTGTGATGATAAACAAGAAACTTGTCAACTTTTACCGAGAAATGGCCTTGTTGAGTTGTGGACATTGCTATTGAAAGAGATTCAGATCTCTTTACACTTATCTCGATCTATCATCAATTTGTTGTGGTTACATAATAAGCACTGAAAGTTCAAATACTTGTAGATTGATTCTTGCACCGCGTCACCTTTCTAATTAGCATTTAAAGCTGTTTTATCTTGGTTTTCATTGTCATCATCACACCTGACGTGACTCAGGAGCATTTTATAAACAATCAAATGATCTGTTCGATTGGCTTTGGAAAAAAAGAAGATAAGCAAAATCTTTGAGTGGCAGTGATCACATGGGCTAGATTTTAATGGGCGAGGCGTTACATTTTCTGATGCAAAAACACTGCCATTTGTTTACCACAAATGTGAGGAGCTTTTGCAGTGTTCAAGCTCTGCACATTTTTTTTCAGCTAAAATATAAGTACATTTAATTTATGTTCTGGGTACTAGAAGACTTAACAATTTCTGGACTAACGACTTCGGTAAGCTAATGATGCTTTTGATAGCCAGACTCAGTTGTAAACAGTGCATTTACTGCCAGAACGAGAATTGTTTTAATGCATGCATTGTTTGTGTATTATCATGGCTCAGTAAACAAAAATTTAAAGTGGTAATAGTGGAAAAAGGTTTTAAAAACTCTATAAAATTGACCAATCTTGATTCTTAATCCAGCAGTCGGGATTTTCGTTCAAGTTTTGCGGCATATAACAAAATATTCTTAATATAGTTTAAGCTTGAGACCAGCTGGTTATTAGGAAGAGTCTGCGATCGGAAATCAGTTCTCTCATTTCAAAACATCTGGTTTTTCCATCATTTTTCTTATTTAAAATTATGTTTTCAGTATCTGCAATAATCATAATAATATTCTTTGTCGTTATATCTTTATAATGAGCTGCTTAATGGGCCAGTAATTGCTTTTGTTGTAGGTTGTGAATTTCAGAAAAATGAGGTGTAGGTCCCCGCTGTAGGGCTGCTTTGATTTGGGAACAGTGAAGATACTCACTCATACATACCAGCCCATGCAGCATTTCAGTGTGCTAAACGTTAAAAGTAGCTAAGTGTCCATCTTCAGAATTTTAACTTGATTGGATCTCTGTTGTTGCTCCTATTTAAAAGCGATGGTGCCTTTTTAAAAGCAGATTACTTGTCCAGTAATGGAAATATATCCGTAAAGGAATTTTTAGAAGTCAAACGCATGTATATGTAATGTATATCAGCAAAGATATAAGATCTATTCAGTCGTTTATTCAGTAAACAGTCCTGTTTACAATAAAGGCAAAAGTCTTAGACAAAATGTCCATTTAGTCCCATTGAGAATTATTTTATTCCACAATAAATATTTTTGTCAGCCTTGTTTGATGTTTTGTCATATAATGTAAATTTTCTCTTAAATATTGACACTGGTTCTCTTTCGTCGGTAGAAAAACGAGAAGTTATTTCGTTCAGCCGGGTACAAATTGGTCATCCATTAGAGCTAGACTTCGGTAGTATGCTGGGCGTCTATTCAGGATATGATTCATGGCACGAGACTTGTGCCTTATCGCAAATGCAAATAGTCTCTATGCGGATCATCCTGCGCCTGTTCACAGATTTATCGAAGTCTTCAGTCTACACTAAACATATTCTCCATGATTTACACATATTTTGAGGCGAACAGGGAAGACCAATCAGCCAGCGGGGTTGAAAAAGAAAAGTAAAAAACCTTGCTATTAGCACATTTCTCGTGGCACGGCTTATATGAAAAATGTTCCTCTAATGTAAATGAAATTGATCCAGGTTAGAGATAGCTGGGCATAAAACACTTTTATTAGTGTTGACTTTATTAAATGGTGTAAAATTGTGAAACGTCTAACGCAACAGTCTATGTTCTGTTAAATGGATGGTTAGAACCAATGTCTTTGAAAGTAGTAGATCTATTTATATTCATAAAATTGGACTGCTCCTGGTTTGCACCATTTCCAACGACCAAGCCCTGATAGGACAGATTATCAGAACGTAAGGGTTGATACAGAAAGAATTGAGAATTGACACGGTTCACACAGAAATTCGTAAAAAAAAACTGTTCTATTCAATAAGATCATTTGTAAAGAACCTGAAAGAATGTTAGTCGAATTGTTGATATAGATATCATTGTGGAAAATATCTCCATGTGGGAGCATTTTCAAAACTTTACTGGTATATTGTAAAGTGATGTGAATGTATATCAAAAATAATATAATACCGTAACAAGGTCTAATTGGCTCATATGATACCAATTTATGTACATGCATTGTCCTTGTAAGCATTACAGCTGAGCTTATTTAGCTCTGCTCATTAAAGATGCATCAAAAACTGTTATGATGCATCGTTAATGAGCAGAGCTCTGAAAAAATGGCCTCAGATTTTAAACAAATTTCAGAAATCTTGTTTTTATATCTTATAAAAAGTAAAGATCCATCAACTCGTTGTTACCCACCTCAAAAAAGATTTCTCATTTCCACGGTTAATCACTGAAAAGGCCATTATAGATTATTATTGACAATGATGTACATGGCGGTTTAATTGTAAACAAACAAAGCCATAAATCACTGTTGAAGTAAAGACCAACAGCAACAGAAATGATCTGATACGCGTCACATACCAAAAACTGTGTCCCAGGTCCAGTTCCGAACAGTGCAGACATCAACCAATCAGCGCATACGTGCAACGAAGAAGTCGTACTCGTTTCTTGCTTGCAGATTATTGAATGACTGAATACCACAACACATGTCCTTATAAGAAGGCCGCGCAAAATAACAGAGACTTATCTAGAGTCTCAAAAAACAATATTCAAAGGCACTATAGGGTGGATTGAATTTGATACCTGCTTAAGCTAGGGCCTCAGTCTGCTGTGCTGGATGACCTGTTGTTTGGAAATATTCAGGCTGTCTCTTTTTGTCTATGTGTGGGAGACAGCTTAATAAAAGACCGTAATACTGTTTCAGATGGACATTACACCCAAACCATCTATCATGTTATTATCGACTAAGTGAACGCACAGGCTTGTCTTTGCTGATTGCATATATTCTTAACACCTTCTATGCATGCCCCAGCTATTTTAGCTGCTCTGAATCTTGGCTGTACGCAAGAATTGAGGACCTTTTATACTATTGCCCATTTAACACTTAAAGTGCCTAAAACGAAAAAAATGAATTTGCAAACAGAGTAGTGCCAGATAAAGCGGCTCATGATGAGCCGCCTCATCTGGATCTACCCTGTTTGTCTTTTTATCTTTGAATTCTCAGTATGATATAGTTTGGACATAACATTTTTGAAAGTTTGCAGACGAAAACTTTGTTGTCTGCTTTTTAGCGTTTTAAAGGTTAATATAAAAGCCACATTAATGTCCACATCTAATATGGTAAACCCTTGTTTACTGAAGTTTTTTTTTCTCACATTGTATTAATGACTTCTTTTTAATTTCCATACAAAAGTTATAATTTTCATAATTCATAAATCTGAACAACCGGGATGACAGCAGTGCGTAGAGATACAATTGTTTTTCTTAATTATGATAAAATATTCATCAGAGAACTTGACATATGTGATAGTTGACTTAAATTCATGAGAAAAGTCACCACCTGTATTTGTTCGCTGGCCCAAGTTGTTTGAGGGAGGATCAAAAGATTGTTTTAACATTACAATGCACCAGTAAAAATGAATATCAAGCAACAAGTGTGAAAATTCTTAAAAGTAAAAAGATAGGCAATGATAAGGAACTAATACAATCAGATCCCATATCTCACCCTAAAAACCAAAAGGGAAATAAGAATAAACATGATTTAACAGCAGTTCACGAAAGACACGCACGGTAAACCGAATGAACAGCTCTTTCCCAGACAGGTGGTTATTCAGCTGCCCCAGCTACAACCACCCACACAACAGGAGAACGAAACAAGTAACAGTAAAGAACCACAACAGAAGTACCGCCTTGGAACGGCCAGTAATAAGTAACTGTGTGGGGTGAGGGGCTAAGCTTGTTTCACGGGGTCCCAGCCCTCGTCTCCAGCTTCTTCAATAGTTCAACCAAACCAACGAAATATTGCCATGTACACAAAGACAGTTATTCAATCAAATTTAAGTGACAAGTGACGAGGAACTTCGTCGACTATCGCTACATGTACCAGAACAAACCAAAATCGGTGACAGCGAAAACGCTTGATGTCATCTGGAAGTTTGTGTTTAGATCCTGCCACTTACAGATAAATTTGATTTGTGTCAATCCTATATTTGCAAAACATGGTAATTATTTGTATCATTGCAAATGATCAGTTGCTGGTAGGCAGTGGCTCCTCTAACCCTTTCGTTAGTTGGATTCGGGCCGTATTAGGTCCATACTTCATCTTTAATATTCCTGTAGCCATTGCTTTTTAAGAAGTCTGAGAATAAAGAATTGACATTGTTAAAAGAAAACGATAATTTTAAGGGGAATTCACGGGTACTGTAGGTTATAGGTTTGAACTGACGTATCCTGAAGAAAAAGATCAGAACTTTTAAGTGGAGTTCACAGGTACTGTAGGGCACAGGCATTATAAGTGGGGCGAGATACATGTACATGATCCCTAGGCCACTTTGCCTCTAAGGGACGTCCCAAGTACTTTTTGAACAATCCCTTGCAATATAGACGTAACTAATTACAGTTGGAAATATATTTATTGTGCACTTAAAAAGAAATATCACTACGTCTTAAGTGAACCCAACAAAAAAGCGACACCGTTTTCTTGTTAGATAATTATTAGATATTACGGAAAAGGTATTAGACCACAAAATACTTTTATTTTTTTGCACGATTAGAATGGGTTTAAAAGACGAAGGATTAAAAGTTACATTTTTTGCCTGGATTGCGCGTCTGTCTTTTGCTTCTAGATTGGAACTTGTTTATAAAGCATGCTTCAAACTGTTTTTTTTTTTTTTTTTTTTTTTTGCTTCTAAATACGAGCTTTTGATGTTGGGGATTGGGTTTGGGATCTGATTCAGTCAGTTTCTGAAGTGTAGTTACTCTTAAAATTGTTATTAAAGCATGTTTCAAACAGGGTAGACGTATGTGAAAAAAAAAATCTATGAATCAATGATATTAAAGGTTAAAAAATATAAAGCTGTATTTTAACCAGGTGTGAGATAGCTTCCTTCTGTTCTTCAAACTTTATACATAATGATACTCATTAAGCCCCATAATTGATGTTTTGGAAGAATTAAAGGTAATAATCTCCGAATTATCTTCAATACCCGCCCTTAACCTGAGCTCTGATTCTGAGCAATCTAACGTGATACCATCAAGTTATACATGCAGAATCGAAGTTCTGACTGACAAGGACAAACTGTGACTGGCAGTCATGTGCAATATGGGCGTTTGATTTGTCACGCAAACAGAATCAATAAGCCGAAATCTTTGTCTTGGTTCAACCTGTGCTTGCGGAGAAAATTCCAAAAATGTTAAAGACGTCAGCAGTTTCCTTGAATAGCAGACGTTTCAATCATAAGACCCTTTTTGCCAGTTAACTCAATCCCTCACTAATTGCTAAAACAAATGCCTTCTCTTCATTATCGATGTTAAATTCATGGTGAAGAGTATTAAATTATGGCTGTATTAATTGTTTCTGCGAGTTGTTGACGGCTAGTTGTGGTGCCATTTACCACGACTAATGAACTACTAGAGAATCCCTTAAGAACACACAAATGTAATTCATTTAGTGTTGCAAATCCAATCAATTAATCTGAAACTTGTAATAAGCTCTAAATAACTTAGGAAGAATGTTAATCAAACCAATAAACCCGTGCGACATAATGGGTACTCGTTTGATTTGATACATGGCAAGAATTGTTACGGACCGATTATCTTAACCTTTAAAATACAGTAATTCTTTTCTGCAAACCTGAGGACCGATTTGATCATAGTCTACATTTTTCTTTTCGAGGTTCATGAATGACTGTAAATGTCATTGCCGCTGCGGCATCTGCTTAGTGTCAATTTCCGATCGTTAAAAGTTTTTCGACAAGGCGCCGAAGAAGCTGTGCTGACCTGTGACAGCTCTTGTTTTTCTCCCTTTAAAAATGATTGGGCTAGTCGAGATTCAGTATCAGAAAATTTCATCAGCATAGCTGTATTAAAAATCAACATAGCTGTATTTTAACTCAGCATAGCTGTGCGATTCGCATCTGCGGCAGAAACTTTATTTCAATATACTGAGTCTTACATTTTTTAACACTTTGTATTTATATATTCATCTTCTCGAGACTAAAATTCAAAACGCAGCCTCAGTAGTTGTCCCTACCAGACGAGTTAACTCTTTAAGCCCCAGTGACGCAATTAGCAAAATTTGCAAACAGCGTAGATCCTGATGAGGCGGCTCATAATGAGCCGCCTCATCTAGATCTACACTGTTTGCCCTCTAGTCTTTGAATTCTCAATATAAAAAGTCTTGGACAAGGCATTTTTTCTAATTTTTGCAGACGTAAATTTTGTCGTCTGCTTCTTGGTAGTGAAAGAGTAAAGCTGTCATGCACTTACATGTCAAGCTTGGGCTAACTTTGGGATTATGTTTTTTCTTAAAATTTCGTCGAATTGGTTTCTGTTCAGCTCATAATGATGCCCTATGGTTTGATCTAGAGTAGAAAAGTCAATACAAGTCAGGTCACGTCCTTAGCTGCTCTAACTCGGGGTCACCTCTACTACTGTCAGGTGGCTAATTGGCCGGGCATTTTATTATAAACTTAAATTGAAATGGTTGTAGCTGTGCCTCAGATGTTCCTATATGTAGTCTGGCCATCTTTAAGATGTCACAATTCAGACTTCTTCTGAATGTATTCTCTGCTCTTAAGGAACTCTTTAAGATTTTAATTTTACTTTACTTCAGCTGGTGTTGTGCCGTTTGGCGGCCGTAAAACGTCTCCCCGTACATCATCCATAGTGCAGATTATATGTTATTTTCGTCCTTTGAGGTCAGAGATGTTCTGAGGAATGTGAAATTTAAGATTGGCTAAGACTCTTATTCCAGATCGTCTTTTATATTATTTGGACCCTTTTTGATACTAATCAGTCTTTGAATCGACTTTCCAATTAACATTAAGACATTACTGTATGCTTTTCTATGGTTTCGTCACCAGATATTGTCAGGGTCACTGAGGAGGCTTTATTAGCCGAAACTACTTAGTCTGGCCCATGTTCTTTCTTCTGAATGTGTTCTCTGCTCTTTAAGGAACTCTTTAATATTTTAATTAAACAGGTATTTCATAACTTCCCGTCGTGTTTATAAACTTTCAATAAGAAGTAGACACAAGACAAAACAGGGTCAGGTGTACTGCCAACTTGATAACAGTAAAATTCAAATAACGTGTAGTAAATGACAAATTTCATAAGCGATACCAGAGCTCTGGATAAGAGGGAGTATTTGGTGATAATTAGGGATAATTTTTGTTAATTCTGCATAAAAACGTATGTTGTGACCCCTCATCTGAACCGTCTCGACGAGACGGTTCAGATGAGGGGTCACAACATATGGTTTCGATGAGAAATAAGAAAAATTATCCTTAATTATCATCAAATACTCCCTCTTATCTAGAGCTCTGGATACGCTAATAAACTTGTATAGCTGTACATCTCTCTCATCTTGACCCACAGACTCAAACAGACACACAGGAAATGACTTTGTATACAATGCTTGCTTACTTTTAGATTCTCTTGCTTACGAGTTATATGAATGTAATATATAATAAATAAACTATTGTTAAAAATGTTAATAGCAAATAGATAGATTATTTCTCTTTGGCTTTTCCTGAACCTTCAGAGTATTCAAACTGACTGCTTTAAAATGATGGCCACTTACCTAGTCTGCCCGAAGTACCCTATCTCGTGTCTCATTGTATTATCACCACTAAGTTAATGTGGTAAAGCAAGGTACAGAATACATCAACTACATGTAAACCTAGTTGCAATACAGAGTTGTTCATGGACTGGACTACAGTTCATACATTTTGTTTCCCAAACGTTGACTGAGTAACAGTTCCGTATATTTTGTTCATGGGTGCTTTGGATCAGATTTGCCCGTAGATGTTCGCCATTCCGCTAGCTGTTTCAGGTACACCGCCGGACAGTAAAATCATCTTCCTCAAAGTTAAATTTAATTTTCAGTAGTTCATTTTTTAAGATAATTTCGGTAGTAAGCCGTTTATTGCATGTCATAGCAGCCGTTCTTGTGTTCCTCACGTGACAACTTCTTTACTGATATATTTTGACATCACGTTTCATTGCCCGTAATTTCATTCATCTACCACTAATTTGGATGTCTTTCTGTCGGTATTGGTTTTCATATCCATTCTTTCACCGTTTACAATGTTAAAGTTTAATAACATATAAGGATGACATCTTTATTTGGCTACTTGAGGACAATTATTCGTACTGAAATGCCTCAGTCGTATGAGTACTATTTAGTGTAGGTCTGGCGAAGTTTTAAATCTTAGTAAGCGAGCTCAGGTTACTAATCAAAGGATAGAAGTAGCTAGAGTTTCATATAATTGTATAAAAAGTCGCGATCCTGCTTCTTTGCGTGTATTTGGTCGAAAAACTCCCAATACAAGAAAGTTGCTCAGTGACAACCGGAACAGATATCTCAATTCAGGAAAAATCCTATAGATATAAATTTTACTTAATGAAATACAATTGAGAGATCAAACTTTTTTTCAATCAAAGTATCGACGAATCCTTTATTGAAGAATCAGAAGCAATATCTTTGAATCTGTTTGTATCATGATTCACTTTTCGGACAAATAAATTCTGAAAAAGTCTTCATTGTATAAGCAAGTTCATTTGTCTTATCAGATGAAATGGAAGGTCACATAATAATAATTGAGCCGCGACACGAGAAAACCAACAATGTGGTTGTGCGCCCAGCGCAGACTCAGATCACCCTGGACATCCGCCCAGTTTGGCCAGACTCTTCGCGAAGCGTTAAAAGGGTAGCTAAGGGTCTAAGCTACCTTCATGCGGACAGCGAAGACTCTGATCAGACTGGGCGGATGCCCAGGCTGATCTGAGTCTGCGCTGGGCGCACAATCACTTTGTTGGTTTTCTCGTGTCGCGGCTCAGTTATGAATCTGACCTGACGGTATCCATAGTTGAAGCGATGAGTGCATGGCGTGGATTCTATTTATTGTTTGTCAGGCTATAGTTTTTCCTCTTTGCTTCTGTCTATTATAGAAAATATGTAACTGTATTTATGTACAGTTCCTTTGTGTTGATCGATGTGTCTGTTATCGAGTGAATGCTCGTCCATAACCCTCTTTCGGGGTTTTGTTTGGCGTGTGCATTGTGCTTGTGGCCTTTCCTTGGTATCATTATTCAAATTGTTTATCCATTCTTTACTAAGCAATGGTACATCTTTGAGCTTTGAAATGTGGTACTAGGACAGTTACAACCGGACTCTCATCTTTTATTACGGCTGCGAATCTACGCACTCAGATGCCGCAATAAATCATGAAATATTATACAATCTTATTCTACCAGTTGCATTCCAATGTAATGACCCGATAGACTTAATTAGTAAATATAACGTAGCTTTAAATGAGCTTCAATTTCAATATTTTCCCACGTTGTGAACTTTTGATCGGATGATTGGTAAATAACATGATGTAAAAATGATTATATACAGTACTATTATTTATTTCGATGAATTTATTTGAAAGCATTTACACATTACACCAGTCCTGGCCATGAATATTTAGATATAAATACATGGCAGACGCTACAGGCAATGAAAAAATCCCACATCCCGCCCTCAGAACCAAAGGGGAAAGAAACACGTACACAAATAGACACAAATTTACGAAAGACACGCAAGTAAACCGAATGAACAGCTCATTCCCAAACAGGTGGTCGTTCAGCTTTCCAAATTGGAAACCGCAGCAACATACAGTATCTATTTTAAGTTACAAAACAAAACAGAAATCAGAATGTGCAGCTATTTAGATGACCATATTGCTAGAGACCATAGACAAGTGGACATAGCAACATGTTACATTTAGGAACCACAACCCTTTGAACGGTCAGTAATAGATTACTGGGTGAGGAGGGGGTGGGTGGGGCTTAAACTTGTTTTACAGGATCCAAACTCTCGCCTTCTGCATATACAGTGGTTCGAAATAGTTAGATAGCTGTTTGGTCTGCATGAAGGTTCCCTAACCCATCAACAAATCATCACATAAACAAATCACGGATAAGACCTGTGATGAATCAGAGATGAGGACCCGACAGAAACAACGTATTGCGACACCTGGAGATCCCTGGGATGTAATTAAAATCTTAAAGAGTTCGTTCAAGAGCAGAGAACACATTCAAAGCAGGAACATGGGCCCTACTTCGAAGTTTCGGCTATTCAAGCCTCCTCAGTGACCCTGGCAATATCTGGCGAGGAAAGCCAGAGATAAAGCAACACCACTGAAGTACCGTAGCAAACGAAAACTACCAGTTGAACCCGACTGACCAAGCAATAGACAAGGCAAGCTCCGGCCACAATCAATTAAAATAAATAGCTTTATGTCGGGTTCATCACCGAGTCTGATGCCCGACCAACCGGCATGCAATTAAAGAGGGAAGCAGAGTTATTCACCATGAATTGATTAACCACTAAACATGCAGACTGCAGCATTGCATTAATGTTATATCCAAAGCATTTGTGATATATGATAAATTTTTTGAACTTATCTTTTCTATCTTACATTTTTTTAATTTATAGACTAAGCCACCATAAATTTTTGCTTCCGATAGGCCCTGCTGCAAAAATCTTTTAATCTGAATTTAGATACCAATTTATAGTATCGGCTATGAGATTTCGAGAAAGCTTTTCGAAGTTAATGATACCGCTAGCCCTATATAATACCGACAGTCCTGTATGATACCGACAACCTTATTGGAGGAGTTTAGCAGCTACAATTCTATTACTGGCATTGAAGTCAGTCACATGCCTAGACTATGGCAAACCGAATAAGTTGAGAAATGTAAACCCCGTAAGAGGTACCAAGGGGAAGACCACCGTCTAAATAGGAAAGTTAACTTTATCAAAATCATAGTCATCGCGTTTATCATGTCAGGCAGGTCAGAAGGTTTTCCTATTATTGGGGTAGCTGAATGACCATCTGTTTGGGAAAGAGCTGCTCATTCGGTTTACTGTGCGTGTCTTTCGTAAATTTGTGTCAATTTCTGTGTGTATGTGCTTCTTTCCTATTGGTTTTGAGAGCGGAATGTGGGATTAGATTGTATTAATTCCTGACCATTGCCTTTCTTTTTACTTTGAGAATATGAGCCATAGCGTTTTTTCGAAATTGTGTTTTCACTCGTACGGGTATTCCATCGCGTTTTTCTTTTCCTCTGGTTGTAAAAGACACGTTTAGGTGTTTTACATACTTATATGGCTCTCAGTTTATGTTTATACTTCTTTTCATTTTGGTTTTGAGAACGGGATATGGGTTCTGATTGTATCAATTTCTGACCTTTGCCTACCATTGCCTATCTTTTTAACTTTGATGTTTTGTTGTATTGTTGCACTGTTCTTATGTGTTTGACTGAGTGTGCCTAGAATGTAAGCTGATCGTTTCCATTCTTCCTTTGCATTTTACCCTTCTCCAGCTTTCGATTTCTGGATGGGTTGTATTTTTTTTATTGTGGCCTTTCCTGGATATCTTTATTATAGTCTTCCTGATCGTACAGTTGTAGCTATGATTTCATGAGTCATGAGGGGAGCAGTAACAGTCTTTGATATTTGAGGAGGAAAAAACTCATGTGCGAAACAATATATAAGTAGCGTTTAGATATTTACTCAGTATATATAAAGTTAAGGAAAACCTTTTCAGCAGCACGATAATGTCTAGATTACAGAGTATTAATAAAAGTTGAATATTCGACTGCATTGGACCCCATGGATATAAGGGATTGATAGTTCTGACTTCGTTTTCTGCCGTTCTTTCCTCGTCTTCTTGCGTGATTACCGTTTTTCATGCTGGCATCGATTTCTTGAGTATATCTGATTTGTCTTTTAGCAACATCTTTGATCTTCATGGCTGTTTAATTCGATCCTCTAAGACTTGATAGCTACATCTTCCTGTTCGGAAAACGCACGCGAGTTGATGTAAAGGAACTCGTAGCTTGTCGGTCGATGAGGACATAGTTTATTCCGATTCACTTGGTGCGACTTTTTGCTCGCATATCTCTAGTGTTTCTTTATTCTGTAATTTTGCTTCTTTTTAAAGAAAATGATTTCGCTTGAGGGGTGGAAAAGAATAAACAGCATATGACTTTTGACTGGAGATCAATTACAACTTTAAGGATAGAACCCGAGAACCTAACCTTGGTTGGTCTTGGATCCACAGTTCTCGTTTGTCGTTAGGCACAGATTGATGATCCAAAACACATGCCGGGTCTTCTTAAGGTCTGACAGTTTTTCTGAAGACCCGATGCGTATTTGGATCAGCATGTGTTGTCCATGTCCTTCGGTTTAACCACTAACTGATATACTTAATGTTTTGTGTATTGTATCACCATATGTCCTCAATGATTATTTCAGTTTGCTTTCGTTTTGAAAAGTTCGTTTTGAAACTGATATGAAATGTTCAAATGGACCTCACTTGCAAGTGTATAAACCAAACTTAGATGACGGTGATTAAAGTTAGGACTTTAGTGTAAGACAAAAAGCCTTTTTATATGAAAGAACTTTAGAAGTTCATGTATAGTTGTTTTCCTATCGTGCTCTTTAGAGGATAATGGCGGCGTTTCGTGATAAAGAATATTAAATGGCAGGTGAAGAGTCGCTGGGTGCAAGCGGATCGATGTGTGGCCTAAATCAGACCCCTGATATGGTAGATTTATCCCGTAAACCCCTTGTCATGTTTCTTTGGGACAAAACTACCGATCATCAGTTAAAATTTGAACGTTTGTTTAACTCGTTCGAAGATATGAAGATATGAAGTTTGCTACTTTATTAAGAAAAAGCAAAGACAATGGAAATGGTTATCTTTAAAACGTTGTTTTAATGTTCCGGCAGTAGCGATTTCGGAAATTGATTTGATAGCAAAGTTCATTATGATAGGTCGTGTCATGTTACCGTAATGGCACTAAGTATAAAGATCAGAAAGTGTAAACTCAGATCAGGCTAAAACAGTCCGATTAGAGTTCAATCTGTTTCTATTCCACCAGCAATGGTAGTGTTATTCCAGATACAAAAAATACAAATTAAAAGACGTAGACGAACGGTTAAACTTCACTATTTAAAAAAGATTTTCTGAAATTGATTAAGGTTTTTCAATATTTTTGGCAAATACAAGAGTAAGGAACAATAACAAATGTACAGGAATGTTTAATTTTTGAAAGATTTTGTATAGGACAATTGGTTGTCTATTGTTTTAGATGAATGGGCAAAGATTTTTGCCACAGATAAGTTTTTGGGTTTGAAATAAACACTACTGTTAATATAAAATTGAACTTTGGAACCACATCGTAAATGAGAAAATTGTACATGAACACCCATGTACTGCGTTGAGACCCATCCTAAAACATGACAATTTCTGTAAAATATCTAACTCTGTGAAACTTCCTGCGACTTATTTTTTTATTTCCATTCATGTAATTATCATATGACTAACGTCGTATGCAGTTATTGATAACACCCCACATTATTATTTTATCTTGTTAGAAATGATCATACTATAAACAGAACATTACATTCATGGCTGTTTCATATGAATTTATGTTATTTGCATACATGCTATTATCTCTGATGTTTTAAAGACAGTAGCTAAAGTAATTGAATTTGTCGTAGGTGACGTTAGAATATACGCGAAAGCGAAACATTAAATTCCTGTTCCTATTCATAATTTACCGCTATTTTACTCAAATTCAATTTTTGCCCGTATGGCCATACAACAATAGTAGTGTAAAAGGACAATAATCAGGAACTGGTCCCTGTCCGATCGCTTCTCAATCGACATCATTTGCACCATTTGCCTAAAATTATTGTTCTTTAACGAATGCATTGTCCATCCTTTTCAGTTGGTCGTTGTACATTTCTATACTCGCATCTCCAATGAGACAGAAAAAGATGAACATTTATGTCACCGTTTTTATGTTCAATGATTGTATACAAGTTTTAATTGTTTCCTTTGTCGTAATTATTTGCTATATAACTTCTGCTCTTTCTTGTTCGTTGGTTGTGAAAATATGCTTAACCTCTTAATTTGTTTCTCTATCTTTCTGGCATTGTTAAAATAGTTTTCTTACAACATGCGATAGCGATCAGTACAGCCACAAAAATATTTCATTGTGTTTAGTCCAAAGCATTTTTGAGCTTCGTTATTTAAAATGAGTCACAAGAATCTATATTAACAAACAAAATAAAATTTAATAATGTCAAATTACATCTAATTGCAGTCGTAGTAAATTTCACTGTGTCCTTAAATCGTTATTGTGCAAACATTTTGGCGAAGCATTATGAATGGGAAATTGCAAACCTCTGTCTTCAGTTTCAATACTGCTACTAACAATTGCGTATAATGTATCACCATGTGTGTAAGTTAACAGATGACACCAAAGGTAGATTGTTTGGCCAGTTTTTCTCTCTCCTATCATGTCTCTTTCCTTTCTCCCTCTCTTTGGGAGACGGCTCGATACAGACTCAAATACTGTCTCAAAGAGCCGTTTAATCCCAAACAACCATCCAACCAAGGTAGACATTTTAACGGTGTGTGAATGACCTGTCAAGTTGAAAGAGCTGCTGTGAACGGTCAGACCCCTGGTTTAGTGAAGGGGAGGGGTTGACGATAGCTCTTGAATGGTGTTTCTTTCTTTGTCTATAGCTGCCGTATTGTTGTTACCTTCTTTAAGAATACATTATGATCCGTAGTAGTACCACCTTATCGAAGCATTGCTAATAAATGGCCAAAGCGTATTTTTATTGAGAATTTAAAGAGTAACAACACTTCAGGAACTGACTGAATCAGATCCCAAACCCTATCCCCAACATCAAAGGGAAAGATTGACAAAGACATCCCAACAAACAATAACATACAAGTGATAACCCGAGTCAGCAGCTCTTTCCCAAATAGGTGGCAACTCAGCTATCTTTATTGAACTAAATAATTTAGACCAACAGAATGGTTGGATAGAGAATAAGAGAAGTATCCTTAGATATTCGTAAAACCACTCGAAAAAAGAGACATATTTTGGACGATTGAACTTATCATTAATATAACTTTTATTATTATTTAAAAGTAGAGTCGAATCGGCACATTCTGTTGGTCGTTGCACAAATATACTTAAAATCTGAAAATCGCAGTGACATTAGTCTAAATCAACTTGAAAAGGTTATAAAATCTAAGAGGGCCTTGCTGAAGGTCTGTTTCAGATTTATCGCTTTTCACAAATAATCATAAATGCGTTCCTTTAATTGCAATGAAAGCATTCATCATTCATTAGAATGAAGGTGGGCCACACTACATAGTTTCGACTATTAAAGCCTCATCAGTGACCCTGTAATAGCCTGTAAAAAGCCTCCTTCAGCTTTAACTTGCTGAACGGCTGATTCACTGTTATCGCCTTTTCTAAGGCCTGCTTCAATTTTATTGCCTATTCCAAGTTAGTTTTAGTCCGACTAAATAGGAAGATGCTCTGCAGTCCTTCGGCTTAGTAAGGAAGATGCTCTGCAGTCCTTCGGCTTACTAAGCCGAAGGACTGCAGAGCATCTTCCTATTAAGTGTGGTTTCCTCCTACAGGTGCTCGTGATTGACCTATTAATCGTTTATGCTTTTCAAGTACTTGTTATTCATAAGTTCATTGTTGTTATGTTCCGATATTGTGTACGAATTATTTTCGTTTTGATGGTAAAGGAGCATAACTGCAAGCGTTGTAATAATTGATATTCTGAAATAACGCGATACTTAAACAAAATTAGACAGGTCACCCCAACACTCACAATGAAGCTGAAATCGTACAGCTGCAATTGAAATCGTTCTCTATTAAATTAATAACCCCATTTTATGGTACACCTTAAAAGCATACTATACACGTTTCTTACCATAAATTTCGCCCCGAAAGATAATTACCACATTAAAATGAATATTGGGAACAGAACAGACGCATTGAGAGAGTATTTCCTTTTAACCCGGGTGGCAGTTGATTTCAGTCAAACTGCTTCAAAGTGAGGCATAATTATCATATAAATGACAGAGTATAGCGATGTTATATAGAGACTGGATTTGTAGCCGCTACGTATCACCACAGGTACTCCATCCCACCCTGATACGGGGAAGACCTTTCTTTCTTCTGCCAACCCTAGTCCTTCACTGCCTTTTATTTGGAGCTTAGCTTTAAATATTATTATTCCGCCGTACTCCCAGGTTATTAGATGAAAAATTAAAAAGTGAAAAACTATCATAAAAGTCCTTTCAAAACAGCTTAAGTCAAACTTGCGAAGTTGATTGTTGTTCCCACATTTGTGTGGCACGCTATGCATATGACCGGCAAGGTAAATCATTACGCGGATTCGTAAAGCAGCAGTAACTGTGTTTCAAATTGGGCCCAATTAATCCAGCTTTGACTGTGTTTTCTAAATACGTTAAACCCGTTTCAAATGCACAATCCAAGCTTTTTCGCACAATAATTCGAGGTAAATATTTCGTTGCCTAGTCGGAAACTGGAGTCTCCTCTACACATGCAAAGCTGATGTAGATATAAGCGCTAATGTCTTTTTGTGATGATAGTTGAGTACAACAGCTATCTTAAAATAATGTCGATGACATTACTGGAGGTTGCATAGCCTTATTTAAACGTTTAGTGTCTCAAGTATTTATTTATAAATGCTTCTCATTTTTAAAGGTGATTTCTAAAATATTTCACACATCTTTTTTTAAGCATAAACACAAAAATGCTCGACGATGTTTAGGTAAAATCAGTTTCGACACAGGCACACTGCAAAAACAGGAGACCGTGATGGACAATATAAGATTCAAACAGTATCTTTGTTAAATCCCAGCCGTCTCAACGATACTTATCTTATATGACCTGTTTTACACTTTGGGTCATAAATAGTCGACATTTCTTAGAAATAAGTTTTTTTTGTCTTCATAAATTGGACTATTGTATATTTATGAAAACATAAATCTACCTTAACTAAATTTATTGCGACCGATGTGCAGTTTTGTATTTTAGTGCCGCCACTAAACCCCAGCAGTTTGAAACGAAAAACTGATGTGCAGGTTTCGACAGGCAACTGATAATCCTCTCAGAGCGACAGTGACTAACACTATCCATGAAAAAAGCAGATGCAGACATCAGGTAGTAGGGGACGTCTGTGTATTAACTCCTCAACCTAAGCAACTTCAACACCATGGCCCGAACTGACGACATGCCAGAGCATCAGGTAGAGATGTCTGATGCAGCGAAACCTGTAACAAGCCAAATTAATTCAAAAGAAAAGTTGTAAAACTCTGCGTAATGTGTTCTGAAATGCTTATATGCAAATCAACAGTTCAAACCGATGTTTGTAGTACTTGCAATAAAATAATAACATCTAATTGCCCTCAAAAGGTTGTTACAGTCTTTCGTGGCGAAAATATATCTATACCCAAATAACTATGTAGTTATCAAGGTTAGATTATTTTTCATATTTCGAGTTTTAGTTTATTTGAAACTTTTTAGGCAACTGCGTTTTATGTTATATAATTTGAGTATCTTTTTTCTCAATCATTAGAAATTTGTAGAGTAGTGTAATGCTCAGGAACTAATACATTTATTTGGTCTTCCAAACATTTGGGGTTCAGCGATACTGAAGAAGTTTAAATACAGAAACGCGCGTCCGTCTCACTAAATTTGGTATTGATACGTTTTTACTGTTACAAAAAATATAAGCGTTATTATTTTTCTCTTTTCTTGCCGTCAGGAGTCCTGAAATGAGTAAAAGTATAAAACCCCTGTAAATAATGAATCTATTGAGTAAAGCTGAATAAATCCAATTTATGATTATAATTTCCAGATAATTGTGTATAAGAAACGTTTCATTCCAGTTTGCAAAACAAAATTAAATGGCCTAGAGAGGGACTTGGATTTTAAATAATATTCTATGTATTTAGTGTAGCGCACGAGCGCTTCTCAACAGACTCTGTATGACATAAACCCGTCCAAGTTACTCATATGGAAGAAGAAACATCTTATGAAATTACTTTGTCAATAGTCAATATGATAATGTTCGAATTCAGCGTTGCTGAACCGCCGAGAGCCATTGTTTTATCAATTATGATGCACTGAAGTGGGTTTAAACAGCTTTACAAATAACTTGCATGTTAGCCAGATTTCTTATATACAATGCCAAAGTTGACTTACTTCATACTTAAAATTACAAGCATTATTGATATACTTTAGACGATACCAGTATCATTTGTCTTAGATATGATACATGTCAACCAGAATAGACCTCGATAATATTAAAACATCCAGTAGGCTGACCAGTGTTCTCGCTAGTTACGCATATTTTCCCTTACATAATGTAAATCATTTGATACAAACTAGCAATTTAAATAGTATGCTGAAGTAAAATAATAAATGCAGCTAATTTAGTAATGCGGAGAATCTTGTGTTTTCTCCAGTCTTTGCATCTTCTATTCTATTTTTCTATTCCATAACCTTTGTATTTTGGAGAAAGTTTAAAATGTAACTCTTTCCAGACGATTCTGCCAAGATGGAGACGATATACTGGTACCCATTTTAAGACTAGCAATAACCTTCTCAGCGGGACATCATTCAAACACCCTACTACAAATATTTTGTCATGTAAATAGCATGCTCAAAATACAACTTTATATCATTATCGAAAATGAAATCAACGCATATACTCGTTTGATTGCGGGATTGATTGGTTTCATTCTACTGACAAATATTTTGATTTCGATTTTTTTTTAGTTTCCAATTTCAGACGCAGAAATATCTGTACTTTTGGTGTCTTCTACAGTCAAATTCGCCTTTTTCATTATTGGATGCAGACTACGATACGTCAATAATCCTGTGGACGACAAAATGCTAAATAAGCCGTACTGCATGGAAAAAGTCAATCTTTGTATTTGCGAACAAAGAAGACGCAGATCAGACTGGACATGTGCGCAGTAAGATCCTAGAGTTTGCTTTTTAATTAAAATCACTCATGTTTCATAGCTTCGTTATGCAGACTAGAACATCAATATGGTTTCTTCTTATTTGATACATTGATATTGGCTCTTGCTTTATTTCCTTTTCTCGCGACAAATGCCCAGATGCTAAATAGAAAGTAGGCGCGTCGTCAATACAAAGGTGGATCTATATAGGGCTGGGCTATGGTAATCGATGAACCGAGTGATACGTTATCAACAGAATCCGTGTTCACTCGAGCTTTCACTTTATGACACGAACTCAAATATCTAATAATATTTATGATTTATCGAAAATCCCTTTTAAGCACGCTAATTGAAAGGGCATTTCATGTTGATGTATTGGGTTTTGGATAGTTTTAAGAGGTGATTGTGGGTATCCATGGATGACATATTTGGACGCTATCTGTTACTTAGAATGTTTAGCAAGGTGTACGATATTATGGATGAATCTTTTTAAGTTACTTAGAACCATATAATAGCGAATAATGATCATTAAATTTTTCGACTCATTGACTTTTGTCTGATTTTTATTTTCCTTCGAGCAAGAAATCGAACGAAATGATTTATAGAATTTGACACTGTATTATTTCCAGAAAACTCAATTGTCTGTGTTTTTTATTTATCTGTATTTGGCACCAGAATGTCTTCTATGATGGACTTTTCAGCTTATAGATATCAATATCATAACCCCAATTTACACGTGATGGACTTTTACCAATCTTGTAAAAGTAAGTAGTCTTGGTTCTTTCTTTTACGTCCATTTCATTTTTGGCTATCAAAATACCCATACGGTGGTTTATAATTTACTCAGGCTGATGCCTTTCTAGACGGATACTGAGTGTTCCTCCAAACATTCACTATCAGGATATTATCGTTACAAAACTTGTCAGCTTATTTGAGCCCTGTCATTTTTTTCTTCTGTCATTTACTGCGTTATGTAAAGAAGTTACTTGTACGAGCGCGGGTTTTCTCTACTTAGTTGCAGTTGTTAAAGGTGAATGAAAGCCGGGCAAATTTACGATCCACACACACATACAAAGGCATCATCTTTTTAAATAACAAAAGACGGTCCGAATTAAGTTGATTGATATCACCTTCATACAACCAAATTCAGCTTCTGTTGTCAAATTGCCCTCATTTGACATTCTAGTATTTGCCGTGTGTTTATTTTCATGTGCATCCATTGCATCAGTTGGTTTGTAAAGTAATTCAATGACCATGAGCCTCCCACTACACACGCCGTTACTCGCGACTACACTTGCGTAACGCATACAAAATCACTTCGTAGTCTCTGTCAAATGCGATACATAAAGCCCACGACTCTATTTAACAGAGTAATTCACTTTTATGATAACCTTAAGACTAAGAAATTTTATTATTTTTTTTTTAATTATGTTAATTGTAAACTGTTTTTTATGTTTGTTTACTTCTTTTTCTGGTTTAAGGGACAATCCTATGTAAACTAACTTAACTCTTAGACATTTAAACAGCTTATTTGGTCAGGTACACTGTCTATTCACTACAGGTAAAACTATAGTTAAAAATCACAGCTAATCATACATTACTGTAATATGTGAATTAGTATTACATAAGTTAAGTAAGTTTCAAAGAGATCACCTTCGTGGGAAGGTCCGTGTATAAGGTCATTTCAGCAGCACCGAATAACTGCGAAACTTTTAATTATTCAGCTTTGTCAGAATAATAAAATTTCCTTTCAGTCATGTTGATTTCTTTGCTTAATTAAATTCATGCTCATAAATATATTTATTTCTCTGTTTCTTTGTGGTGTTGCAAGGTTGTATATGATAGAATGTCACCGTCATGTCACCTGTATTTTATCATCGTTTAGTTCTTCATCTGCAGTTGCAACATTTTTCAGTCCTACCATGATTGCTAGAATCACTGGGACACCGACACCACCTACTGTATTTATCTTCAGAGTTTACTATCTGGCGATATGACAATTACCAAACTGTGCAAAACCTTTATCAGACTGTTCCTTAGGAACAGTCTGATTAAGGTTTGCACAGTTTGCCCAAGTACTTCTGTCCCATGATTTTTTGTCATTACCGTATGTTCCTATGTCAGGCAAGGAGCGAAACTTCACAACTTTTAATTTATCTCCTCATTTTTCTGTCCAGCGTAGTGATATCTGTCCTCATTTAGTCCGAGCTTTTGGGGTCATGAGGATAATTTCGGATGGAGATTTATCAAAATCTACTTTACTGTCACCTAAATTCTCAACAGTTGATTGTAGATCTTTGGGAACAAAGGTGTCTATCTTCTTAAAGCAATAAATTGACCATATAAATATGTCCAGCTTGCCTTTAACTCCTCGGGGCCACTGAAACATAGAATTTTATATTTCATAAAATTAAGCATTGTCTTCAGCCACCGCGTACCTCATTTGTCACATTGTGGTTAGAAGAAGATGAATATCCTTGCTCACATTACACGGCTGTTGCTTAGCAGGGATGATACTAAAATGCCTTGGGCAAAAAATCTTATCTCTGACCATTTTGTATATTCCATATGTTGTGAGCATGAAAATGTGTGTACTTTATTGATATTTCATACAAATTGAAGAGGTACCCTCAAAGGAGAGGCAACTCTGTCAGTTTGATTTTTGACTTCATATTTAATGTGCTCTACTGAAATTAAAAAAAAAAGTCGGTCCTTTAGTGGCTTTTTTTTCTTTAAGAGTACACCCGTTTACGAAGGGTTCTGTTGCCCAGAGACGCGAACAGGGAATCGCGAATGTGGAAAAGTATAGCGGTATACCGTTACACCTTAATATCACCGATCATCAGTGTTAAAATATAGCTGACAGCAGACTGATCAGACTCCTGCTTTAACCGCCTTCTGGTATGGTCTCCAAAATAAGTTTGCTGCAAGGTCTGGTCAGACTACTGCTTATGTTTGAAACGTTCTTGTATACGCCTCCAATGGTTTGTTAAAATACTGCCAACCGCAAAGTCTGGTCAGACCACTACTTTAGAAGCGCTTTGGTTCGGTTCGACACAGTTTTTTGAGGCACTTCTGTTTGTATATTGTCGTCTTTGAAAATTGTTTTGATATTTTCCAAACTTAAAAAGGGCGTGAGTGACTCGCCCGTAAAGATTACTTAAAAACTATCATTACACTAGTTTGATATCGTTTTATTGTATTTCACTTGTTTAGATATTACGTCATCTTTTGATTTCATGGTTTAAGTCCTGCATTTTGTATGATTTTCTGTAATATGTACCTATTATATTGTACATTCATGTGCATATTTCTTAGGTAGCTGAAATATTACAAAAAGAAAAAAAAACTGTTTCATCGAGGTCAACTTATGAATGATTCATCAGTTTTCACATAAATATTTGTAAATTTTCTTACAATTCTGAAGTTTTATATGTCTTTGATGTGTTCACTGGCTGTTTTACTAGTCGTTACAGAAGTCGTGAGAGATGAAAGTGAGATTTTATCGCGTCGCAACGTAGAAAATATTGTTGTATAAATTGACACTTCGTAGTTCTATTAATATTTTAAATATTCGCTGGCTTTCAACTGGGAATGTAGTTAAACATTCATCAAGATTTGCAAATTTTATTGAACTTTCGTCTGGAGCAAAGGAAAGTCCAGCATAGTTTAAATTACAAATGAAATTGCAGTTTCTCGAAAGTATTTATTGGATGTATCCATCAAAGTGGATCTGGTTGCAGGCCTTTGTGAAAGCATGTCAGAAGTTAACAGATACTAATAGACATGATTTCAATGGATTCCTATCATGAGCATAAATCGTGTGATTCGCGGTGCAGAAAATGAGGAGCTGCTTATGCAGTGTCACAGAGTGATGAGCAGTTTTGGAGGTGTAACTTAAAAATCCAATCGGTGTCTCGTTTTGATTGAATGGTTCCATAGGTGAATTGATATCTTAGACACTGCGCGTGCTCACATGATGAATTCTTATTGCCTTTGAAAAAAATCTTCAGGGAATATATATAACTGAACTTAGTGACATATTAATCTGTGATTCAATTTGTTGTTTTATATCGCCATGATCTTGTATGGAGTCTCTATCAGTGCTAGAGACTAGTTTTGATATAACGGCTTTATCTTTGTTTTAATTGATTATTGTTATAAATTATTGACTCAACAATTATTAAATTACATGGTGAGCACATGTTTTAGCCCAAAGTACATACTCGTTGGCACAGACTAGACTAAACATGTGGTTAATGATTTTCAGAAAAGAAGCGAACTCCCAAAGTCGCTCTACGTATCGAGACATGTAAAGAATTAAGACATAAACACAACTCATTAAACTATTCTACTCCTTTGTCTTGTAAACCGTCATGTCTCTATTTAGGGTATATATTATTTTGTTGACTTGTAACGCATGTCATTTAGACTGCTCAATTGTTTAAACTAATGGGGTATATGAGAGCGGGTATTCATCAAGCGATCAAATCACCAATTGGTCGTACAAGAAGCTAAACGGGTGTGCAGTGAACCCATAAAAGAAAAACAGTAGTGCTTTTGCATTGAAGAACAATGACTGGCTAACGGTTAGAATATGGTTTGAAGCGCAAGTGGTGAATTCGGAAACGTAGTGCCAATTCTTCCTGCTCAAAACTTTTAATTTATTATTTGTGAATTTTGGAAAGATTTTATGTGCCAAACTGGATTACTACGCGATGAATATGAACATGCATCCATATGCTCAGGGGCAGCCTATGGATCAAAGGTTTGCACCAATGCCGGGACCTATGCAACAGCCCTGGGGTGCTTATCCCCCAGCATCATTCTCGCCGTATCATATGGGCCCCAGAGGCTTCGATATGTTCTCTGGGGGATTTGTAGACGGTATGTGTTGCACTTCCATGGTGTTGTTACATTTGTTAATAAGATATAACGGGGATTACTGTTGGCCATTCATTCTTTTTCATGCTTTTATTTTGTAATAGATTGCCATGTGTTCTATTTTTGGCCATGTTTGAAATAGATGCTATACAGTCATTTCTTGTTATCTTAAACACTGATATCTCAAAGTAACCTCTTATTTTAAAGAACATAGTTCGGACACATTTCCTATTTTTCTTTTTATTTGGAGTCCGTGTCTCCCAAAACTACTGAAATTTCAAAGTAAATTTTCTGGGTCCAGAAAATTTGCTTTGAGATGTCAGTAGTTTGAGATGAACTTCGACGTTGAGCTATCGATACTTGACTTTATTGTACTTCAATCTTAAACGGTACCATGTTTTATTCAGCGGTTTCATCTAGATTTATGAACTTATTTTCCACATATGTGTTAGAATCATCATTGATGTTCAATTATTTATTTTTTCAGTCAGTATTATTTGAAATGAAGTTCATTGGTGTAGATGAAGTATGTGAATAGATGAGTAATATACATTTGTTTTCGGTCTTCTATTGTCAAGAAGATAAAGAAGTTTAAAACATTCCTTTCAAACCATAAAATACAAACCATTTGCTCATCTCAGATGTTACTTCGTAAGTCACTAAAAATTTGATGAATGGTTTTAGCATATAACGTTTAAAGGACAACACTAGGCAAATTTAAACCGGCACCATTTACGTTCTACATTTACTTGCTAGTTGTCTATTAATTTGATTAGTCTTTGTTCATTAGTAAAATATGATGAAGTTTTCCCAGCGAGTAGTAAATACAATATGTTAATGTTTTCTGTTGAAAGTCTCAATATTTATTTTTGTAAATTACGTTTCAGGTAGAATGATAGTATATTTAACACAGCACCAGCATTGGCTTATAAGTTTTAACTAACTGAATATTCATTTTCGTCTCTTATAGTGCCAATATTTGATAGAATTTTAAAGAAGAAAAAAAGAAGAGAATAATAAGTAAACTAAACAAACACTTAATTAAATTTGATTGTACTAGAAACAGAGCAAGTGAAATTAAAAAAAACTACGATATTTCTTTCTCATTATTGATAGTGTTAAAACTGATTTTAAACCGTATTATATTAATCAGTTTTTTTCTCTCCTTTTTTTTCACGCAGGATTTCCTGGCAAGCTTAAACCTGTTAATTATCTTTTTTTATCTATTCCTTTGTTATTATTATTATCATTATTATTATAATTATTTTGCTGGCTTCCCAATATTATGCAAGTTTGCCGTTACTAGAACATTTAGTTGTGATGTAAGCCAATGACAAGATACACCACACACTTCTAGAATCACAGTTAAACAGCATGTATTTAAAGGAGCTTGAGAAAAATGATGATTGGGTGAAGCGGAAAATCTGCTGGTAAGATCAAGTCTGACCCAGGTCTTCTGTTAAGACTAAACATACAGTTACAATATATAGGCCGTGACTTTTTTTATGCATATTTCATATTATGATGAAGCCAAATGTTTTGTGCTTTAAAATAAAATATTTAAAAAGCATGCTTGATCTACTTGGCACCTGTTGAATTAATTTTTAACCCTTGATTTTGAACAATCAAACATAAAATACCAGTAACTGGTTGATGCCTGCGACCTTGAATTATAATTATCAATTAACGTGGCAGGTATGTTAATAGCAGTCATGAATCATTGTATATTTGTATAATTGATATACATATATTCAAACTAGATTCTAGAATTGAAAATCAAATGTACCGATATTTGTAACTATGAAAACGCTATTTTTGAGCAACAAAAGCTAAACAATGCAGTTTACTGCAGTGGACATGGTAAACATACCATCCTGCGTTAACAAATGTTTTATGTTATTTGTTAACTTATTTGTATAATAAAAATTAAACGTACCTTTACCAATTAAGTGACACAAATTATGCACCTAACACGAAATTTATTTTGCATGCAAATTGAATACCAGTACATGAAAGCCAGACATTCTACACAAGGGTCTTGAGACAGACAGACAGTTTATAAGATTTGCATAAATTATGTTGTGTCAATTACTGATGTTGGTGAGGGATAATACAAATATGTCTGTCAGAAAGCAGTGTAAAAAAGGCAATGATCATTATCTCACCCACACCATTAAGAGACAAAACCGTACGAGCTGATAGCAAAATGGACAGCACCTTCCCGTATAGGTGGTCAGAAAGCTAACCGAATAAAGCACCCACATAGTCTGTTCTACCGTATTTCTGCTTTTACATCAGATGAAACAGAGCAGACAAAACAACCCGAGTTTTCAAAGACTGAAGATAAGCAGACACTAATACAGTTACATAGATAATCACATCAGAACCACCACCTTGGAACGGTCAGTAATAGATTACTGGGGCTTACATCGCGTTTACGGAGCCCCAGCCTTCACTCATTATAACACTGAGAAATATAACTAGATGGAATCATAACTCTATTATATATTAGAGGTGTATTTGTTGATATTTCAGGGATAAGTTTTGTCTCTAGTGATAGATTGTGGCACATCACTAGAAAGTAAGGCATGCAGTTTCACTGAGGGCCACAATATGAGCCACGACACGAGAAAACCAACAAAGTGGCAAGTGCGCCCAGCAAAGACTCAGATCAGCCTGGGCATCCGCCGAGTCTGATCAGAGTCTTCGCCGTCCTCATAGAGATAGCTTTGGCCCTTAGCTACCCTTTAAGCACTAAGCAAAGAGTCTGATCAGACTGGGCGGACGCCCAGGCTGATATGAGTCTGCGCTGAGCGCAAAACCACTATGTTGGTTTTCTCGTGTCGCGGCTCATATATGCTTTTATGGAACAATATTGCAAGTTATCCCAGAATTGTCATAAACTAATCCGCATGTTGGTGAGTATAAAATATTTTTCACACTATAAATAGTTCTTTATTTGTTCTTTTTCAGGTCATGGGGGTGTCAATCAACTAGGTGGGGTGTTTGTTAATGGCAGACCTCTTCCCGATGTTGTTCGACAGAGAATAGTGGAGTTAGCTCACACAGGTGTGAGACCGTGTGATATCTCAAGGCAGCTTAGGGTCTCACATGGCTGTGTCAGCAAAATACTAGGAAGGTATGTAGTGACCACATTATTAAATCTCTGAGATCCAAAGCACTCGGTTATCAAATTGTCAGCTCTAGGCATTCTTCGGGAAAAAAGGCAATGTGTTCCCTTAGTTTTAATTCATGTAAATATGCCCAGAATTGATTTAATCAAATTCCACAACTTGAGAAAGAAACGAAACAGCCCGTCACAGCACTGAAGTTTATGATGCTATAGCTTTAACATAAAGGCCAGGACCCATTTATTCACAGCACTGTTAGTTTGAGTCATATAGTACACATAGAAACCTCATGTGCTAGTGTTTTTGCTGAAAAATGTGAGGGGATTTTGCGCTTCATATTTTTTTCTGCAAAAAGGCAGTGTTTTACGTATTATACGTTTGTACTTTTAACGTTTCGTCAACTCACGACTTCGTTAGTTTTGAACATTTTGGCACAGGGCATCAATTACATTTACATATAGCAATCTTTATTCTTATTTAATTATTGAAAACAAACAAAACATAGTAATGATGAAATAAAGCAGATACTCCTACTTTAGACAGTCAGTAAAATACCTGGGGATGGGTTGGGGGGACAAAATAGGTCATGCATCATCTTTAACACAAATATAGTCAAATATTGTTCTTCAGTACAATGAACTGTTTTTCTGTCGGTTAGTCGCATCCGTTCTTAATTCAAAGGCATATTCAGATGTTTGACTACTTTTGTATTGAAGATAGAATTGACTAAGCTGAGGGAGGGTGACTGTGACTTAGCTGAGAGAAATCATATTGCGTTTTCTGAAGAGGGCGCAGTGTTGAAAATTTGAAAACAGTGTTTTGATTTTCATAGACTTAATGGTTAGTTCCCTATATTTAAAAGGACACTATTTTTCATATAGATGCTATGCTTAGTCATTTTAGTGTTGCAAGAGAGTAAATTTCATAGTTTCTGCTATTTGTTGTAACTTCTTTGTCTTTATATAACACTTTAATTGTCTCACTCTAAAATATATCGGCAAGTGGGAAGCTGTCTTTAAATATCGTTTTCCATCATGTCTATAACAGTTGTAACTGTCGAACATATTTAAAACTCAGTTTCTTCCTAAGCTTTGAAGTTCTGAATTGCCAGTTTTACGTCCTGTTTGTACAACAAACGAACACACAAGAATTTTCTCATCCCAGACAAGACAGGCTATTTTATTTCCTGGTGTTTCCTTAATAAGCTAGACAGAACTACTTTATTAAGTTGTCTAGTTTCTTGAATAAATGGTTTTCGCGAAAAGATGTTCTTTTGTTCATAAAACATTACACATTTGTAGAAGTTTGAACAGCATCTTTTGCCAGTGGATATTTCATGAAAGTATATTAAATAGACTGACACTACCCATACCAAATAATGTCCTTTATTTAACTTTTTCAGTGTCGCCAACCCATTGACGCGGTTAATGAAAAACAAAATCTATAAGAATTCCTTCAAAGACAGAAAATACATTCAAAAGAAGCAACATGGTTCATATTTCAATGTTTCGGCTTTTCAAGCCTCATCAGTGATCCTGACATGATCTGGCAACGGATGCAATAGAAATGCATGCTGTAATTTCTTAATTTTGATAAGGCAGTCGATTCAAAGACCGATTAGTATCACAAAGGTCTAAGTCAATAAAACGAGATGATCTAGACTGTTCATCATCGGCGGATATGAAAACTGTTTAAAATGCAATAGATTCAGTAGCCCAGTATACAGATTCAATATCAACTTTGTTCTGGAAATATTGTTACTGTCAAATTATTAGATACATTTTGTTTTATTTGTAGCTTCTGTTCACACATGTACAGATATTTCTTAAACACAAAAGTCGACTTCACCTGTATATTTTTTAAACACAAAAGTCGACTTCACTAACTGTCTCTTTGTATTGTTCAGGCATTTTGTACTTTTTGCGACATCTGGTTACCTGAAAAAGGATTTTACAATAATATTTTATGCTTTCTGAAAACCATAAATGAGCCAATAATTGTTTCACTTCTGGAAGTTATTGTCAACTAGCTTCAGATCTTTATTGTCTTTTGTGGTAAACCAGGTAGCTTATTGATGAGCTAAGTTTATCTGCATAATATGCGCAATAAGAGCCGTGAGAACTGTGGTATTATCTGATGAGAGTTAATAATTAGACAGTGCTCCAGATAAGAAGGGGTAACAGAGATAATTTTGGGATAATTATCCATATTTCTCCACAAAAACATATTTTGTGACCCATCATTAGAACCGTCTCGTCGAGACGGTTCTAATGAGGGGTCACAACATATGTTTTCATTGAGAAATAAGAAAAATTATCTTTGAATTATCCTCAATACCCTCTCTTATCTGGAGCTCTGATTAGAGTCATTAGGTATCATATCGTTGAGGTAAAAATTAAATTCCATATAACTAGATTCCTACTTTTCAACAACACAAATTTGGTCGGATGAAACGGATGCTTCCGAGCATGTGTGCTTTAGTTTGAGTGTGAGAATGTACTCAAGTTTTATAACTTCGGGGCCATGCTGTATTGCTTGTAAAATTAAAGAAGTCAAGTTTTTTCGCTTGTCGTTTGCGTTTCCCTTCTTCCTTTAATATCTTGTGTGAGTTATGTTTTCTGGTTGTGGCGTTATCTGAGTATCTTTTTCTACATTTTTGATAAAGAGCAAGTTGCTCATTTCAGCAGAATCCAACGTGTAAAACATAAAAAAAAGGTTTAATCAGAGAAAATTTGGTAGCCAGATTGGACTGTCCTTATACGGCCTTAACATCGCACTTTTCACCTCAAGATGGGTCAAAATAGATAATACTTAGATTTGCCCTTAACCGCATTTAACATATAATTTTTCTTTTTAGATGCCATAATTGGGCTTTGTAGGCCACAAGTTTAATCGTGTGAGTCATAAATTCACCACTCGTGTAAAAGCAATATAAAGAACACAGACCGTAAGGAGAATTGTTTCTGTATTAGTAAAATGTAACCAATATGAAATGGCTTCCGATGGATTGCGTGTTTAGAAAACTGTCCCGCAAATTTGGTAAAAACCTTAAGTGCAGATAACGTAGCGTTTTGTCTCCGTGTACCGAAAACCCGGCAATTGCTATTGTGGTCAGCTTGATGTATTTATACTCTAACCAGCAATTATTTCAGCTATTGAGGCAACGTGGATACTCGGGTTACCAACTCTTGTCTTCCACCACAAAACACCATTTGTGAAGTCAAATTAAGGCCTTTCTTTTAACGTTTATCCGTTTTACAAGTTTTGCATACCGATATTTGTGGTGAATTGGCCCTTAAATGATTATATATGTGTGAGCTGAGGCAAGGGAGCGTTCATTGCGTTACTGTTATGTTTCACAAATTAAGCATGGTTCTTAGGTTTGAAGAAACAGGAATTCTGATATGGCTGATGTCTAATGTTGATAGAAAAATTGGCCTGTCTTCATGTTAGGTGGTCAGAGGAAGCCGGAATAGATTTTTTTATTTATAATAAAAAAATATTATTGCTGTTAATATTACTCAGGGAGGCATGTCTTTCGGCTGTTCCAGGTATTTTCTTCAGTAAGAGGTGTATGCTTTTTAAGCCGATGCGGTCTCTTAAATCATTCATCTTGCGCTTTAGTATATTCCAGTCTTTTCTTTTCGTTCACTCAGAGCAAATCAAGATTCATCTAATTATAAAGATATTTTGACTGCAGCTTTAAGTGAGTCTACTAGAGAGTAAAAGAGTATATAACTTAACGTACATCAATAACAGGAAGAAGTATAAATTTGAAATCAGAGCTCTAGATAAGAGGGGTATTTGGTGATAATTAGGGATAATTTTTGTTAGTTCTGCATAGAAACATATGTTGTGACCCCTCATCTGAACCGTCTCGACGAGACGGTTCAGATGAGTGGTAACAACATATGGTTTCAATGAGAAATAAAAAAAATATCCCTCAATTATCATCAAATACCCCTCTTATCTAGAGCTCTGGAAATATTCGTAAGAACTCAAATACGATATCCTATCCTTATAAGGTAGCTTGTGATTAATGTAAATTAGTTGGTAAAATGGTCGTTTTTTTTTTAAAAAAAGATGGGTTAATAGTGTTTCCTGTTTATTTATGATACAATTTCCATGTTTGTTTATGGCAAATTAATATACAGTTAACTTCCCACACTGATCTTAGATTCATAAAACTCTTAAATGAGATAAAACACACAAAATTTCCCTGTTGAAATATTTTATTGCAGATTATTTGAGGAATATCGAGTTTGTTCCCATAATATTACAACATATTCCGGTAAAGATCCGTTTTAATGTTCTGCTGATTGAGTATCTTCATTTACGTTGATTAATTTTAGCTTTATACACGCATATATATGCAAATGCAGATGCGTAAAAATTTCAACACCACTGCATAAAAGTTAATAGAAAGGTCTAGGGTATGCCATCGTCACAAACTACAGCCAACCCTCGACACCATGAAGAAGAGAACAAGGACAAACACACACGCATGTTGCAGATTATTATGTCAGTAATAAGCGAATATTTTAAAGGCGCGCCTTTCTTAAACAACCAGCCATAGATCTTGCTGTTATGTAAACCTGCGGCTGTTTGCTGCTGTTCTTTCTCTCTCTATGTGTTACATTGAATCTGTTTGCTAATAAGGGTGCTTCTGTTGCAGATATTATGAAACGGGTTCTATAAAACCTGGTGTCATTGGTGGTTCCAAACCCAAGGTAGCCACTCCTAGAGTGGTAGACGCCATCACCAGATACAAGACAGAAAACCCGACCATGTTTGCATGGGAAATACGGGATAGATTATTGGCAGAGAATGTGTGTTCCCAAGAAAATGTGCCAAGTGTCAGCTCAATAAACAGGTTTGTAAATTTTATTTAGATAATAGTCAGCAGAGCTCCAGATAAGAGGGGGTATTGAGGATAATTCAAAGATAATTTTTCTTACTCCTCAACGAAAACATATGTTGTGACCCCTCATTAGAACCGTCTCGACGAGACGGTTTCAGTGATGGGTCACAAAATATGTTTTAATGGAGAAATGTGCATAATTATCCCTTAATTATCCCTGTTACCCCTTCTTATCTGGAGCACTGATAGTCAGTTAGTAGCACCTAATATTTAAGACAGCTTCTCGGCAAATAAAACCATCAGCCGTCATACTTTGCACAAGCTGCCCCGCTAAAATGGAATTAAGACTACCGTGCCCGTTTATGACATTTTGAAAAAAAATAGATGTAATGGCGAGATTTGGATTCAGTAAAACTAGTTTAAGCCCGCAGTATTTTTTGCTGACGTTCCAAGGCGGTACTTCTGATGTGGTTCCTCAGTGTTACATGGTGTAATGTCCGCTTGTCTATGGTCTCTAGCAGTCTGATCACCTGAATAGTTGCCCACTCTGCTTCCTGTTTTGTGTGTTTGTTATTCAAAATAAGAAAAAGATGTTGCTGCTGCTTTTAATTAGGGTAGCTCAATGGCCACCTGTTTGGGAAAGAACTGCTCATTCGGTTTACCGTGCGTGTCTATCGTGAGCTTTTGTCAGTTTTTGTGTGTGGCCTTCTTTCCCCTTTGGTTTTGAGAGCGGTTATTGTGGGCTATGCTTTGTGGCCTTTCCTTGGTATGTTTATTTAGTGACCAACGTTGACATAAAAGCGTACCACTTGGTAAATTTCCACTAGACTCACAAAGATATACGACTGGGAATGCCCAAAAATTGGAGTAAGTTTCTGTGACCTTAACCTATTTTCGAGGTCAAAGTACGACTCATTATTATTACATCCCCCTATACACAAAAGCATGATTATTGTTTAACTTATTGGTTGATTTTCATCCATGGATATATTATTGGGACAAGCCAAAGATATAATTGAGTTATGCTGAGGTTGACCCGATTTTCAAGGTCACAGTCTGAAATGTGCGATATTGCATGAACCAATATGTGGATTTTTACCAAACTTGTATTGATATATCGTCGGGACAAGCCAAAGTTTTGATTTGAGTTTAGTGGCCTGGCTTGATTTACAATGACCCAGGAATTGGTTGGTTGGTTGATTTGATGCTTAACGTCCACGGTTAACAACTAAGGTCATGTCGGGACGGTCAGTTAACCTAACCACACTATTCCTGGGCAGGCTTAGACCTCCTAAGCGGTTAACCAGTACTAAGTGCACATACTTTCGCCAGTAACTGACAACTACCCTTCTTGAATCAGCGGAAGGAGAAACGAAAGTATGTGGCCAGACCGGGATTCGAACCCAGGACCTCTGACTTACGAGTCAGGTGCCCTACCGATTGCGCTACCCGGCCCGGCATGACCCAGGAAGACTAAGAATGTTAAATTGATACTAAAAGTATGTTAACTCTTAAACCAGTCGATGGATTCCCACCAAATTTGGAGTGATATATCCTTGGAACTCACCAAACATGTAGTGGTTTTGTTGACCATAGTTTTAATTTCAGAGAAAAATTTCTAGTTTTTTTTTCTTGTGCTTCAACGTGTTTACATATTTGATAGGAGTACTTAATAAATGGGTAAGATTTTGGTAGCCTCGACCTTATTTTCATGGTCAAAATGCCAGCCAAGCAAGTGTTTTAGGAAAATTACACACGGGGTAGGATGGGGGGCGAGGGGACTGGCATTGGTATAGGCTAGAGGAAGTATCTGTGTTTCCTTTTTAAAACATTTCTTGCTATATTAAGCATTTATCGTGCCACGATCAAAGTTTATTTATGAATTAAAGGAAATAACCTCCGATAAGGTCTGCTTTCATTTCATCTCAATTCTTGACATGTAATATATGTTAGCATTGTTGAACCTTTCTTCAGTGGAAAGTTAGACTGATATCATTTAGTGCTTTGCAAAAGTCAGGTTATACACTGCAAATTGTAGACCCCCGTTGATGTTTTACTTTTGTTTTCTTCACACTTCTGAGGTAGACAAGCTCTTTCAAGTAATTCTAAAGCTGTTAAATAGATATATATCATAACCACACGCGCCAAATTGATAATTGCTTCCTATTCATGAAAATGCCACGGTAAAACAACTCTTGAGAGAGGTTTTTAGACGGGAGCGTTATGGTAGATATATTATGACAAGCATATCATATCTAAGTACTGCACCAAAGAAATTAATAAACCATTACATAAAATGTTTACCAACACAACCGAATATACCCTCCACACTGTTCAGGAAGGGCAAACTAATTATTGGTTTCAGAGGTAATTGTTTTATGTCTTATTAATCACTTTTCCTTTTGTGTAAGTATAACTTGAAGTATATTTAGGTAAAGGTGCTATTATAAAGAAAAAGATAGAAATATAAATCTTTATGCTCCTTAGAGACCATTTTGTTTACTGAATCCATAACATTGTGATATACGTTTTATAAAATGGTTGCTTTGTGTTGTCGTTTCATTGCTGTTATTGTTATTAGTAGTAGTTGATGTGAATTACAAGCATAGAACTTTATGTTAAAGATGACACCATTAAATTATGACATAAGTATCTGTGTATGAAATATTCATGCCAATAATTAGGGTCAAGTCAGGTAAATTCGGATAGCAGGTAAATTCGGACAGTGACATTGTTTCCTTTATATGTCAGTTGTTTGGAATTAAAAACAATAAATGGGCAAACAGTGAAAATCCTGATGAGACGGCTCATTATGAGCCGTCTCATCTGGGTTTTCACTGTTTGCAATGGTATGTCCGAATTTACCCGCTTTCCGATGCTACCTGACTCTGCTCTAATTTCCAGCTGGAAATGAAATTACCAAACATGATATTCTGCAGCTTTGCGAGTCCTCTGATAAGCAAAGGAAATTCAAACAAAAAATTTGTATGCGAAATATATATAACGGGAAGAGATTATACAATTGTTTAATAGTATAATATAGCATTTCGAAAGGCTAAATATAGTTTCAAATAATTACTTACATACAAGACAGACAATAAAGGGACTGTGGTGCAGATTATTATACCCCCGGCATACGAAGTATGTCGAGGGGTATATAGTTTTCGTCTTTCCGTCCGTTCGTCCGTTCGTCCGTCTTTCCGTCCGTCCGTCCGTCCTTCCGTCCGTCTGTCTGTCCGTCCGTACGTTATTTAACATTTGCGTTAAAGTTTTGCGTTAAGTTTTTTATTTTGCTTCTGTTAACTGGATCTTGTTCATAGATGCTTATTATTTTAGTAGAGGATGGAAACTGATGAATTTGCATCATCTAGATGCTGCTGCTGGCCTAAGGTCAAGGTCACAGACTTTGAAATTTGTACAATAGCTGTGTTAAAGTTTTGCGTTAAGTTTCTGCTTTTGCTCTGTTTTTTCCTGATAGAATTAATTGTAACTTGTTCATGTTTGCTTAGTGTTAGTACAGGATAGATACATATTAGTTTGCATCATCTGGATGCTGCTGCTGGCATAAGGTCAAGGTCACAGACTTAGAAATTTGTATACCCTTTGCGTTAAAGTTTTGTGTTAAGTTGCATTTTATGCTTATATTTCAAACATACTTGAATAGGACCTTTTGCAATGCTACTAGGTTTACTTCTAGGTTGAAACAGATTAATTGACATCATCTGGATGCTGCTGCTGACCTAATGTCAAGGTCACATACTTTGAAATTTTTATACTTTTGCATTTTTAAGTCTTATATTAATTCATATTTTTATTATTTTTTGGCTTATAGTTTGAATATACTTTAAGGAAACAATAATTTCGCTTCTAGGTTTACTTCTAGGTTGAAACTGATTCATTGACATCATCTGGATGCTGCTGCTGATTTAAGGTCAAGGCCACATAGAAATTTTTGGTAAATTTGTGTTGAAACTTTGTGTTTATTTTGTATGTTTTTTTGCTTATTCAAATTTTAAATGGAATCTTCAGGTCTAAGACTCTTTCACTGGGTTTGTTATAAATTGTCCACCTCTCTGTTTGTTAACATTGACTTTACAGCTTTGTATTAAAGGTGTTATTAGGGGGTGGCGCTGGCCGGGGGTATACGTGAGCCCCTGCTCACTTGCTCTAGTGTTTATCTAATTTAAACTATTTATTGAACAATGATAGTGGTTGTGTAGGTGATGTTTTATTTATGAAGAACATGTTTAGGCACTTTGATTGCGGTCCTGCGCTTCGAAACTAAATACATCATTTAAGCAACAATATTAAAGATCTTTTCATTGAAATGAGTAAAACAAATATCTTATCATGTAAAGCCATTCAACGGCTTTATTTATGCCTTTTTTTCTCAAAAGCGCAATTATGCATAATTAGAAAATAGTTCCAGAAAGTATTAAACTACAGTCATATCATATGAATGTTTTGTGAGTGAATCAATTACTTGTGCAGTTGTCTGTGAAAATGCATAATCCATATTAAAGAAAGTATACCTGGTGTTGTGCCGTGTGGCGGCCGTAAAACGTCTCCCCATACATCATCCATAGTGCAGATTATATTTTATTTTCGTCCTTTGATATCAGAGGATATATTCTGAGATATCTGGAATTTTAGATTGGTTTATACTCATATTCTAAACCATAGTTTTATATATTATTTGGACCCTTTTTGATACTAATCAGCCTTTGAATCGACTGTCCAATTGAGATTAAGAAATTACAGTATGCTTTTCTCTGGTTTCTCCACCAGATATTGTCAGGGTCACTGAAGAGGCTTTATTAGCCGAAACTACATAGTCTGACCCATGTTCCTTCTTGTGAACATATTCACTGCTCTTGAAGGAACTCTTTAAGATTTTAACTCTACAAATGCATTGAGTTGCTTGAAATTAAAATCATAAAAAGTTCCTTCAAGAGCAGAGAATACATACAGAAATAGGAACATGGGCCAGACTACATGGTTTCGGCTAATAAAGCCTCGTCAGTGACCCTGACAATATCTGGTACTAAACCAGAAAAAACATACTGTAATATCTTAATTTTAATTGGGCAGTCGATTCAAAGACTGATTAGTTTCAAAAGGATCTAAATAATCTAAAAGGATCTAAATAGTATAAAAGACGATGATCTAGAATAATTGTATAAATCGATCTCAAATTTTAGACTTCTCAGAATCTATCCTCTGATCTCAAAGGATGTAAATGAAATATAATCTGCACTATGGATGATGTATGGGGAGACGTTTTACGGCCGCCACACGGCACAACACCAGCTGCAGTGAGGTAAAATTAAAATCATAAAAAGTTCCTTCAAGAGCAGAGAATACATACAGAAATAGGAACATGGGCCAGACTACGAAGTTTCGGCTAATAAAGCCTCGTCAGTGACCCTGACAATATCTGGTACTAAACCAGAAAAAAACATACTGTAATATCTTAATTTTAATTGGGCAGTCGATTCAAAGACTGATTGTTAAACATCTCGTCGTTTTGTCCACTTAGGGGATGATGGATTTAAAAGAATACACTACTGTTGTATAAACCGAAGTTTCAAATTGTTCGAGAAAACGTTGGAGTTTCATATGAGAACTAAAACTTTTAGAATGATATATCATGACTTTTTATCTTTATTTTTTCGGAAAAAAGTCTTTAATAGCTAATTACTGATTTCTTTTACTTTAGTTTTATGAAATGTTATTTAGAGGGACAGTATAACTTAAGTTTGTTTTATAGTGAAAAAGTCAGAGCAAATTAATCATTGCATTTACCACAACAGATGATCGAGTATTATTTCTTATTATGTGTCAGCAATTTATTCCTATCGCTTCCAGTCCTTGCTACACATGGCCCCAATTTTTGAAAGAGAGCTTTTTTTAAAGCTCTATTTTCTTCCCGTTTGATTACATTCTCGACTATTGTCCCCAGACTGTTAAACAGTCTCTCTATTAAAACTAGTAGCTTTTTAATGAAGCGTAAGAAATTGTGATAATTCTCGTTCAGTCATGCGTAGTAGAAATTGCACATCCTCAGCATGCTTGTCATACGCAATATGAGCATACACCTGTCAGCTAGTTTCAGATCAAACAATGTCTTTGATATTTTGTCAGTCTCTTCTGTGTCGGATTCGGCAATATCAGCTATATTAGCAATATACACAGTGATCAAGACCATTTCGGCATTCATGGCTTTGGTTTCAGATTTATTAGTTTTCGAAATTGGCCTTTGTCATGTCATTTCATTTCATGGGGCTCTGGTATGATCTAACAAAATGACTTTGTATTAAAGCAATCTTGAAGCAATTTGTAATTCTGTTGTACCATAATTGCTTGCTATTATATTTAGATTTCAAAGATTAGACGGAAAACAGTGACGATCCAGATGAGGCAGCTAAATATGCACCGCTTCATCTAGATTTACGCTGTTTGCATTACAAACTATTTCCTGTTTTGGCGTTTTAGTGTTAATAGCAGTCTCGGCAGGAATTGTGCTGACTCCTTCTGCTCTTTTGTCCTTATACATAGGGTCATACTAGTTTATGAAGGAGCAATTTGTGATTCCGATGTAATTTCAGCCTCGTTAAATGAAGTTCAGACCATTGAACAGCATTCTGTAGTGTTTTCACAAAAGAATGAAAACTCCAGTTTCGGATTCTGCTAAATTCAGTGTCATGTTTGAGTAACCAGACTTCAGAGCAGTTTGACATTTGCAAATCAGCTATTTGCCATGTACAGTGTTGAAATTTAAATAATATTTCTAATGAAAGTTGCGTTTATTGCGTGTTCAAAGGGAAAGCAAGACCGTAAATCATAGAGATAAGCGCGGGCTTCATCTTTATTGTAACTCTTATCTGATTTGTTCGTATGTATGATCGTTTTCCATAAATCATGTGCTTAATAATAATTTCTTGTCACATCGCATCATTTTAAGTAGACATATTTTAATATTGTCCATAACTTCCTTGACTTTCACTGTTGTAATATTTTATTCAGTTCAGTGCTGTAGATATTAAGGAGGAACAGGGATAATTTATACATAATTTTCCTTGTTTATCCATAAATATATGAGCCGCGACACGAGAAAACCAACAATGTGGTGTGCGCCCAGCGCAGACTCAGATCAGCTTGGGTATCCACCCAGTCTTGTCAGACTCTTCGGTGTGCACTTAAAGGGTAGCTGAGGGCTTAAGCTACCTCCATGCGGACAGCGAAGACTGATCAGACTGGGCGGATGCCCTGGCTGATCTGAGTCTGCGCTGCTACCTCCATGCGGACAGCGAAGACTCTGATCAGACTGGGCGGATGCCCTGGCTGATCTGAGTCTGCGCTGGGCGCACAACCACATTGTTGATTTTCTGGTTTCGCGGTTCATATGTTGTGACCCCTTACTAGAACCGTCTTGTCGAGACGGTTATAACGAGGGATCACAACATAAAGAAATAAGGAAAAATATCTTTTAATTATCCTCAAAAGCCCAACTTATCTGGAACACTACTCTTTGCATTCTATTCTTGATGACTATAGAAGTAATATGAGCCTATTGGATGACAATCTTTTTAAATGTATATGCTTACTGCGTATGTCCAGACCGTTCTTCCGAAATGCATATACAGAGCTCTAGATAAGAGGGAGTATTTGATGATAATTAGGGATAATTTTTGCTAATTCTGCTTAAAAACATATGTTGTGACCCCTCATCTGAACCGTCTCGACGAGACGGTTCAGATGAGAGGTCGCAACATATGGTTTCAATGAGAAATAAGAAAAATTATCCCTTATTATCATCAAATACTCCCTCTTATCTAGAGCTCTGAATTATAGTTGCGTGTGCAATTTGTTCATGCCCTGGAAGTGAATTGAAAATATTTTGCAAACAGTGTCGACCACAGTAGTCTGCTCCTGAGGCGCATTGCAATATGTCCAGATGAACGGAAATATCACAGGTCGAAAAGTTTAAAACATCAAAATGGAAATCTATAAACAAGATCCTCCAAGAAGACAGAACGCATTCGAAAGAAGGAACATGGGCCATACTTCAAAATTTTGGCTAAATGAGTCATGAGTGACCCTTGCATGATCTGGCGATAAAAGCCAGAGAAAACACCGTAATTTCATACTTTTAATAAGGCAGCCAATTCAAAGACTGATTAGTATCAAAAGGGGTCCACATAAATAAAAAGTGATGATCTAGGATATGAGTCTAAACTTATAAAAAAAATTCCCAATTTCTCAGAATATATCGTCTGATCTCAAAGTACAAAATTAAAACATAATCTACACTATGGATGATGAACAGGGAGACGTTTTACGGCCGCCACCGGACATAACACCAGGTGCAGTGAAGTCAAATAAAAAGCAGACTGTGATCAAGAATGACCCATGTACCTGCTTTTGGATGTGGTCTTTGCTTTTGAAGGAACTCACTTTAGATTTTAATTTTACGAAATCTAAAGCTTGAAGCTAAACAAACAAGTCGAGTAACACTAAGTGACTAATTTCGAAGTAGAATTATTTTAATATCTATTTAGAGGAAGATAAGCAGACTCTACTCTTAATATAGACTGGGATAGTAAAAATATGTAGTAAGCCAGTAAGGTAATATCCAGCTATATGTGTTTAATGTGGCCGTGGATCATTGGTCGCCACTCGTGTGCAGCAGACTGTTGGAGATCATGTTGTCACAGACTCACAATTTCACACGACGTTTAACTGTCATACAAGATGAGCATGGAGCAGGCAATGTTTCTAAGGCATTGACAATCAATGCTGCGATATAATGTAATTAAACACACCTTGGCACAAAATTCCAGAACATTTTGTCGGTAATAGATTTATTAATGGACACAGCCGACTAACAATTTTCTTTGAAAATACCTTGATCGCTGTTAAACCATTCGGACCGTAAGACCCATAAGGTAGATTTTGACAAATTATCAAACACTTCAAATGACGATGCATGGTCATTGACAAAGCGTGTCTGTCGCATTTACAAATCCATAGCACCTGGATGCTGTGTTTGTGCTTGTGGCCTTTCATGAGTATCTTCATTTTTGTTTTTACTTTAGGACTTTTCCTCTGTAATAGCCTTATGATCTAATAGATTACTACCTTGTAACAATATTTCTGACATGTTCGTCCAAAACATCGGACATGGGCAATGCCCTAAAAGTATTGAAATGGTAGGTGTAGTATGCAAAGCTTGAGATGTTTATATCTCAGAGGCGCTTTACCTCGTTCGGAGCAAGAACAAAATACACAGAATGTAAATAAAATCATAAAGCACTATGGTGACACTAAGGTAGGCTACACGGCATGGCAGAGGATGCAATTTATAGACCCGTTCCCTTTAGCCCACTTGGGAACATCGTAACATTATAGCGGGAAGAGGAACAAAATAATTACATGGTAGTCTGCAACGATCGAACGTCTGAAGTCTGCAGTATTTCTATAACCTGCCTTTTGCACCTGTATAGTTGAGTGTCATATTGTATGTATACGATTAGCGAAGATTCTGACCAGACTTGACCTTCAGTTGAGAAGGGAGACAAAAATACTTCCTCTGGAAGTGTAATCGTTCACCGCAACTAGTTTCCTCACCTGCCTTTGTAGCCAATACCAAGTTTCGCTTTTCTATGTTGTGCCTATTCTACAAGTAATCATTTAATAAAAATATTAATTGGTTGAGCAGTCATGTACTTGAGCGTTGACTGTTTAATATGGTCTCAGATGGTCGGACGTCAGTGGGCTGCAGCGATTTGAAAATGATCAAATATCAGGTTTACACAGGGTTTATCAGACGTGAAAGATGTAATAGACAAGTGAATGGTCATGAAAATGTTCCCTGAATTATATTCAGCTAGTTTTGTTGGGGTTGTGTTTTCGAATTGTCGTCTTTTCACGAGACTGTATCTGATATCGAAAATGTACTGTTGTGATTTGTCATTTGTGTTTCTCCCTTCGTCTTCTTTGTCCTCTGCTTTCTCATCTTTCTTCTACTTCTTTCGGTGTCTTAGGCGAATTTTGCTTTGTGATTTGGGCCTGAAATCCGTAACTTTATATCTGCAAAGTAATAGACAGTTTTCTTTTGCACACGAGGTCTTTCCTATGCTGATTGTTGCGAATGGAAACTTATTTATGCCATTTAACATTGGGGGTTGATAATTTATTTCTTCAAATAAAGGATTAAATGCACTGTCTTTCTCAGTCGTAAGGTTAACTAACAGTAATATCAGCAGTTTTAATTCAAAACATTGCACATATAGGTCTTTAGGTGGTACTAGTCATGAGAAGATCCGCAGCTACAAATGTAAGGAATAATAAGCAATTTTCTCTATGATCTCATCAGTGCTTTTGGCATTCCTCAAGATGTATACAAAAACTACTTAATACGTACTTAATAGAATCTCAGTGGAATTTGGCTAGCTGAATAAAGTCATGAAAGTGTGCTTTGTGTAGCTTTTGTGACTGTCCATGCCGTCAGATTACACAGGAGTTTGTTAGAAATTTCCAGCAAGAGATTAATTTGGCATTTCACTAAATATAAAGTTTATAGTTTGTGTTAATATTGCTGGTGTTGTTTTGCACTTTAGTACACAGGCGATATGTGCCATTTTGATGTATACATGCAAACCTGACTTAAGGGGTCACCCAAGTGAAACACAAAAATTGGCTGTTTAAGACAGGTGACTCCTTAATACAGGTTCATTTGCACTGTATTCTGGTTCAAGGGACCCAGGAAAAGTGGCTGCTAAAGGCAGGTGGCCCCTTAATAGAGGTGACTACGTAAGCAGGTTTGACTGTATTAAGCTTATAGATGCCGAGTTGTGTTTGGTTGGTGGTTCTGTAAGATTTTTTTTATTCTGCGAATGATCCTCTTTATGGTTTACAAAAAAAAAAATCTTTTTTTTTGTAGACCATGAAACAAAAACTTTTTTATTTTTTGTAAACCATAAAACAAAAACTCCACAATGATGAGTTTGTTTAGTGAGGTTTATCAACTAAAAGATCAAGAAAGGTAATTTTAATGCTTCTTTACTCTAATTATGGGGTTCATATATCCATTTACCTACAGCCTAGTACTAGGAATAACAGAATAGACGACAAGAAAATATTCTTTTAAGACCTCATTTCAGCGCTAAAACTAAAGGTTTTTGGTTTGTTTCAAAATCGTAGATGAGACTTCCAGATAAAAGATAATCAATTTTTACACTTTTTAGCTCGTTTAACGATGAACTTTGATTCTAAAAGCTGATAATACTGCAAAAGTAAAGGTTATCTTAAACTTTCTTGAAACGAAACCATGAATGGGATGTTCAAAGTTCAGAGAAAAGTTGAGAAGACTGGCCTTGTATAAGTTGTTCAGCCAGAATTCTGTGGAACTACTGTACAGTGCTCAGTTGGTTTCTGACAAGAAAGACTCACAAATATGTCCTAATTCTTTCCGATGATAAAGACTAACGAACATCCTAGCAGGAATACTACATTGAAACAACATTGAATCAAGGTTGATTCAACGTCATGACGTTGAATCAACATTGATTCAATCCTGTTTCAACGCCGTGTGCCCACTGCAATTTTCTTTCCGACAATCATGACTCAAAGTGTTATACTTTCTGATAATGAAGATTCCCAAATTTGTCTTTTTAACAATACAAATTGTATTTTTTCCTGTCCGAAAATAAAGACACAATGCAAATAAAAAAAAAAAAAAATAAAAAAAAAATAAGTTGTTCAGTCCGCAATGACTTTTGTTCTTGGGTTTCGTTTGTATGCAACTTGTGTTGAACGTTGTTCTAGTATTTTTGAACGTCTTGAAACAGAATGTGATTCCGTAGTGCCGGTATTCAGAGTTCAGTTAAGTCGAGATGCTGTATAGGTGTGTGTTGTTCTGTCTGCGATGACTTTTGTTCTCGGTTTTTGTTTTCCATACAGCTTTATTAAATCTTTAGACGGCATTGTTTTTGACAAATGATTTCTTGAAGCAGAATGTGGTTTTGTAGTATCTTTATTTATCCGCGTAATGTTACTTTGTATCATTAGCTTGAGACAGAGTTTTTTCTGCATGCATATTACGCAATTTTAATCGGAAACTATTTTAGAATTATTATTGTCTTTTGGGTCACTCTTCTGCTTGAGTAAATTGAAAAGTGATGTATACTTTAAAGCGTCGTCATGGTTTGTCATCGACTTGCGGGATCTAAAACTTACGTCTGGTGATATGAAAATAGAATCCTTAGGCTTGCAAAAGACTAAAGTTCTTGAACGCCTTATGAAATCAACTTCTTTTCTTAATGTTACTTGCGCTTAAACAGGTTTCAATTAAGTATCGATGGAATATTTTGTAACAGCAATTACTTGTCTTTGCTAACTATTGACTTGCTGTTGATTTATAGACAATTTTCCCTCAGCATCCATTCAGCATAGACAGTTACAGCTCAGAAATTGCCACTGATACCACTTTTAATGGTGACGTACCTTTGCAAAATCAGAATCGAATAGGTGAAAATAAACTCGCCGTGGGAAATGCGTTTTGCGAGAGCACGAATACGCAAACATGCCTGTGTGGTGCGATGGAGCTTTTGTTACTGCCAACAGAATACTTGGGCATTTATGGCAAGGCTATTAGCAGATCCCGCGACTGTGCATTTATCCATACCGTCCAGTTATGCAGGGTCCAACTGGTGGTTTTCCCTCGCAAGGTCTCTTGGCGTGTTTCTTTATGGTTCTCCCGGCGAGCGACATGGACTTTGCATTAGAGCGCGCGGCTTGCGCGTGGTAGTACACACTGCTCGCGGAAATGAATGCACTGAATTATTACCTGGGATTTACCATTTAAACTATTACTTTCGCTGCTGTTTCTGTTTTCTCCATTCAGAACTGCTAAACACGCTTAAAACAAGCCAGTTTCTTACATAAAGCCATCAAACCAACGATGAAATGTCTACTTGTATTCGCATACTGGTTTAATTATGAAGGTACACGGGGTGCAAATGACCTTTGGACGTCATAAAAAGGAGATGTTAGAACTGAATGAGAAAGCAGGTGTACTCGAAATAATGTTTACCGCACACTTCAGAGATGCTATGGAAGGAATTCCAGACAGACAATAAAGCTTTCATACCTATCGTTGTCAACTTAGTGCTAAAATATACAGAACTCAAATTTTATTCTGGAAAGTTGTTGCCAGTTTCCATTGAATGCAGATTGTTGCTCTCTTTGTTCAAATGTTCAACGACACAGAATTACAGTGCATGTTTAGATATTTGGCATATAGTTTTAAAGCTTACCAACATAATATCTAATATAGCATCTACAAGTCGAGGTACCATAAAAGTAAATGACGTCACTCATAAAGTCACTTTCAAAAAGCGTTGTCTTCAGCGTTATTGTTTATTGCCGATAGTGGAGCGGGATATAGTGAAAATACTTCAGTTGATGATACAAGCATGAAATTTACAGGATAGCAGGTACATGGCATGCACTTTAACATAAGATCGTGGGCCACTTGAAATTATGTCATTTTCAAGATGGCCGCCGCAAAAACAAAATGTCCGCCATTTTTATGTACTTTTCAACGCATTGTTTAAGGTTATAGTCCAGGGGGGCCGATGGCATGGATGTTTATTTTATGCCCTGATTATTGTCACCTAGAGCAGTCACTTAGGAGTTGCAAAATGGTTGTTGCCAGTTTTTCTTTCAACACTTTACCGAAAAAAAAAATGGCCAAAGTGGTGGGTGGGGTAACACTGGTCCATTACAGCACCTAAAAGCAATAAACGCAATGTAGAAAATACTTTGTGTCATAAATATCCCTTTTTAAATGTTCTAATACATAAAAAGCAAACTGAAGTCTGGAAATGATGATCAAAAAGCATGATGTATTTGTAACGTATATAACTGTAACTAAAATACAAATGATCAATGAGAAACAGACCAACCGGTGGAATGAAATTTTTACATGTGGTCCTAAATGAGCATAATCTATTGCTCTTATTTGACTCATGCTCATTTCAACTTTGACAGAATTCCTTGATATATTTTGAATCAGTTAGGTTGCAGTTAGTTGAGGCAATATCAGTTGGAGACAGAATGTAAATTATTTCTTATGAATTCCCGAAACACTGGTGAGAAAGTATAACTAGCTGTAGTTTGTATTATGTCTTAAATTGAAAAAGTGTACAAGTACACATGTAAAATGCCATTCTTATATTCATAAGACTGTTATAACTTTGGGTTAAATCTGAAAGGCACCCAAACGGTAACATTACGTAACAGAATCGAAATCCGTCCATGGAAGAATAATCCAGGGTCATATGTAATAAAATGGGGTCCTCGTTTAGACATGAAAATTCAATTTAATGTTGTTATCATAATCATTAAAGCAGTCTTTCAGCACCTCAAAAATGATTGATGCTGTATCATTTTATGTGTTCTACCTAGAAACTGACCAAAGTAACGGGTGGGATAACAGCGTGTTACAGCAGCAAACTGTTACAAATGAAATGTAGGGAACAACTAACGTTATAAATGTAAAGAGCAACAAAAATAATAATAATAATACCTGTTTCCCTACCTGTGCTGTCTACCGAGACAATCAGGTAACCTACATGCAAAAATGGCTGTCAGCTGAGGCAACTGATAAAGTATCGACTCACTTGATAGTTATTAACATCGTGCTTGATTGTAATCAACGTTACCTTTTTGTGTTGCTCCCATTAGTTACACTGCACCATATAATCACTATGTCAATTAAGCAATGGAAAATGATATACTTTAGGAGACACATATAAAGCATCTTTTCATGAGTCTGTTCATGACGTGTATCTCTCATTGTAACATTACCACGATATATTTGGTCAGATAATTCTGTAAAGCCCCTGTTTGTGTTCTGATACATTATTACCAATACATTTAAAAGTATAACGAAATACAAATTTCGTTTTGATCATTCGACTTTTTATATGTATGCTTCTTCTATCATTGTATTGATATAAATGGTATCAGAAAGCTGCATTTTCTTACTGTATATGAAGTATCCGGTCAAAACTCATTCAGTAAGACTTCATTGATAAGCAGTTAACCCCTGTAATTATTGCTAAACAATGATTAATAATAATAATAATTATAGCAATAGCTTCAAAGTCAAGGAGGTCATCTGAAAATAGATATATCAAGATTTGTCCTTGACATCAGTAGTATGCATTACCTTATCATTTACTAATTTTTAATTCAGAACTAAATGTATTACTGTTTACGCATATGAGATATGAGGAATTTATAAATTACCCAGTAATTGTTTGTTTACGTTATTCGATCTATTATCCTTCTCTTTGTTTTGATACCGTACCGCAAAGTGAAACTACAGGTCATTACATTCTTTAGCGCAACTGGCATTTGCCCAGAAATATCCCGCATCAAATATGCTGTCGTTTTGATTTGCCACTTCATTTTATGGCTTAGAATTCTGTAGAACTCGGTCCCTTAAAACGTAAAATATTCGTCAAATTAAAAGTCCTGAAGCTGGTTCCATGCTAAATCGACTCATTATCCAACCGACTATATATTGCTTTATTTGAAGCATGTATACAAATTATTTGCTGGCTTATAATTGCAGCATTTTTTCTCAAATGAAATATATCTGTTATGCAGTTTTTGGTTATACAACAAAATGTCACGTATATTACTGTCTTAAGAATCGTAAGACTGAGTAGCTGGGCATAATCATTAAAGGTGCAGATATATGCTATTAGAAATAAACAAGCAGCAAAACCTGCTGTGCATGTATGGAATTTGCTAAGTCTCCATTTATTAGCATTTGCAATATTCTGAGTTTCGTCGCATATAAAACGTACCTCAGGAAGTCCCTAAATTAGTCATAAGCTGATTGTTCCAAGAAAACAGTGTTTTTCAAGAAGTGGCAGGATATTAAATTCATAATTGTTCTCTGGGGGACAATGAAGAAATTCCGTAAGCCGTATTATAATGGACTAACTTATGAATTAAAGTTATTTACGTTACTACAAGTAGTAATAAATGATGAAAAAACCATACTAAAATGTATTTGCTAATACTTAACGATGATTCTATGGAGAAACTGCATTTGAAGATAAAAAAAGTAGTGTACATTAAAAGTATATGATTCTAAATTAAATACACATAGGTAACGTATATAATCGATGCTTATGGCAAAAGAGTCGTTAGAAAAATTGACAACATGCGCTTTTCCATTGTGAACACTCTATTGTTGACGTTTTACATGTATATATTGCCAAAAAGATAACATACATGCCCACGGACACTACATATGCCTGCGGACAATAAGCATGTTATAAATTAAAACGATAGCATTTTGAAACTTGGCGGCCATCTTGAAAATGGATGATTTTTAAGTGGCCCACGATCATTTTTGAATCTGGGCCATGTAAGGAACATTTAGTGAAAATTTCATGCTTGTATCATCAAGTGAAGTATTTCCTTAAATTTTCACTCTAAGCCGCTCCACTACGACAAATCATATACATTTCCTTTCTTCTGTTGCATAAAAATTTAAATACGAAGTCACAAATTCTCACGGGGCTTTCGTGTAAGAGAGTGTCAAAAACAGCTAGTCAAGATAAATGGTACACTTTCAGGGTAAGCCATTCTGTCAAGTTTGTTTTGCCACCCTTTCCAATGGGGATCAACCCTCGAAAGAAGAAATTCTTTTCTTTAAATGTAGACATAGTTTACAAAGGGCTACGTCTCCCAGCGAAACAAAGAGTTCCACACAACTCTTGGAATTTAAATATGCCAACAATGTAATTGTAATGGCAAACATCAGCTGTCTGATGACTTTGAAAACCCTATTTTTCTTCTGATTTCAGAATTGTACGAAATCGTGCTTCAGATGTTAGATCAAACTCAAAAGAAGATGACTCATTGGGCGACCATGGCTCACCACATGGTTCTCCAAATGGTGATGTTCTTCAGCGTGGAGGTACATACAGTATAAGTGGTATATTAGGAATATCTCCTCAAGGGACATCACCCATAACAGATCATAATGGAAATACGGGAACGAAACGAAAATTAGACGAAACTAGTGAGTTTAGTTTTACCTTGTTTCAGATCGGAATTTTGTTATTTCTTTTGTTTTCTTAGTAAAACATGTCTCTAGCTTTTTATAAGAACCCCGTATTAACACTTCTTACTCTAGTTGCCGACTTCGCGTTTGTTGTTGCAGCCCCAAAATTGACGAATAGATATGACTCAGTCAGTGACTGTTTATATACACCGCTAGACAATTCTGTAGAATTGCTGCTTTACGAAAATTGAAGAACGTGTGTCCTTTCATGGTGCGTTTGATGTTGATTCCTAAATTGAAACAGAAAGAAGATTGCTAAAGAAGATTACAGAGAATATAAATATATTTTAAAACTAAACCAGTTTGCAGAGTTTTACAATTAATTTCTAATTTGTTGTGTACCATCCCAAGAGTACCACTGCATATGAATTCAATGTTTCCATTGATAATATCACTGTAGAGAGTACTAAACATGTAATTGACTGGTGAATAATTAAAATCCTAATTGACTTGTTATACACTGTGGCTTTTATTGACAGACAAAAGAGCATGATAATTCTTATTCTCTGAAAAATACAGCTAATAAGCCATAGGGTGCTGTACTCCCTGATTTAAAAGCATCTACTGCGAAAATACAGCATTTATTTATACGAACACTGCGTCCTTATATAATATTAAAATACGGTGAACCAATTTCATATCAGGCGCATTCTGTTATTATTTTGAGCTATTGAAACATTTGAATTTTAAAAGAAGTTCTCTCAAGTGTACCGCTGTGACAAGCTTAATCCCTTCACATGAAATGGATCGAAAATATTTTATTTGCGACACGCAAAAAAGGGTATTATGCATTTGCGAACAGCTAAGGCGCAAATCAGCCTGCGCATCCGCGCAGACTGATCAGAGCCTTTGTTGTTCGTCCACAACGTGTATAGACACAGAGGAATTTACAGGCACAGAATTAAGAGTTTACCTAGACTGCACGGGTTAACGGACTGAATTAAGTCGGGAATGTTCGCAAAAACTATAATCTCTTTTTATGCGTGACGCGGCTCATTTCATTATTTCAATTTGATACTAATGCGAGCTTCGAGTACTGACAGTATAAAAAAGTAAAACTGTGGTAGGGATAAAATTTGAATAAATATAATTTCAATATTTTCTTTTCTCACATTTGTATTATATGACCAGCTGTGATATTTTAACTCCACACCACAAAGTTGTAGGAGTTTGGTCTGTTTATGAAAATAGAAATTTTGACTATTCATCTGTCAGTATAAAATCAATTCAGATGGCCTTAAGTTTAATTTGAATATAATCTATAAGTTATGATTTTTTACGTATAAAATTTTCATCCTATATTCATTTATTTTCTTTTAAATAAATCACAGTTTGCAATGTTTATAGACTAAAGAAGAGTTATACCGGGAAAGTTTTGATTAGAATGTTACAAAAATATATCGAAATGTAAAGGCAAGCCATGCAATTATCTACCAGAAAAATAACAAGATAAAACAACACACATAGGATAGTTAGTAAAGTTGAATTTGATCATTATCATTTTCAAAATATTCTTTTTTCTATGCATATAAATCCAGGTAAGAAAAACATATACGGATAATTAAGTTAAAAGGTCTGTGTCCATACTCAAACAACTTAAATCCTAATTTTGCAGAATAATCATGATTTCTGCGGAATAGCTAATATTCCTATAACTTGAGTTTATCCAAAGGCATTTGAAAGCTTGATATTTAATATATAATTGAAAATGCGAACTGAATATAGCTTTAAACTTCTGTATGACACTGAAAATAGCCAAACTGAACTTCTAGTGAGCCTGATACAATTCTTTATGTACACATATTTCACGAGAGAGTACCCACACACACTACAATATTCAACCAAGGCATCGAAGCATTATACAGAGCTCTAGATAAGAGGGCGTATTTGGTGATAATTAGGGATAATTTTTGTTAATTCTGCATAAAAACATATGTTGTGACCCCTCATCTGAACCGTCTCGACGAGACGGTTCAGATGAGGGGTCACAACATATGGTTTCGATGAGAACTAAGAAAAATTATCCTTAATTATCATCAAATACGCCGTCTTATCTAGAGCTCTGACCAAGGCATCGAAGCATACACCCGCATCATTTGTGTTGATTAGAATTACGGTAATAAACCATGATGTTGCGACTTAGACAGTGCTCCAGATAAGAAGGGGTAGCAAAGATAATTTAGAGATAATTATCCATATTTCTCCATAAAAACACATTTTGTGACCCATCATTAGAACCGTCTCGTCGAGACGGTTCTAATGAGGGGTCACAACATATGTTTTTGTTGAGAAATAAGAAAAATTATCTTCGAATTATCCTCAATAACCCCTCTTATCTGTCGCTCTGCTTAGAGCCTCATAAAACGTGATTCAAATCAGATTGTTCCATAAGGACGATTCCATTATTCAATCTGTAAATAATGACCGTAAATTTGACTTTTCATTTTTCTTATTATTATTTATTTTTGGGATAGGGGTTGGAATTACAGTGGGTGGTTAAAGTGTTCCGATATATAGAGTAATTGTGTTATTATGACTCGAGTTCAGTGCGGTTTCTTCATCCATGTGGCAACACTCGAATGAAGGCAACAGAAAATCAGTCACATACTTCATGGTCATATTCAGTAGTCAGACTGCAACAAGCATATGAATTTGCATTGGTATTTCATTGAATAAAAAATATTTTGGTACGCATATTGACTTCCCCATACATTTATGTTTTTTTATGTATTTACAAAAATGTAAGTGGTTACATTGACGTTTCACACACATTGCATCGTCAGTTTTCAGGGGTCAGAAAGTGAGTGCTACCGTATTCTGATAAAGACAGGTTGTTGTCATACTTTCGAAATTCCATTTACAGAATATTAGCTTAACTCCTCGGCTTAAACAGCTGTCTCGAAATTAGTGGCACACTAACAATGCATTTGCTGACCTGCGCATTGTACTGCTTCAGAAAGCATATACTGAATATACTATCTTTTGTGAGCTGCATGCATTTGGTCTCTTCTGTACTGAACGTGTTTTCATGTGCAGTAACGTAAGCTGATATATCCATTGACCTTGTCTGAAATAGTTATTTGGGGTGTTTTGCCGTTGAATATTCAAAAATTGTGCTGTAATGCAAATGTTTGGTAGTTATAAACTCAGAGAGTCTAGCATTTTTTCTGTGTATCTTGACGAATAATCAAAGCAGTAATAAAAACAAATTATTCAGCATTCTAATAAATATTAATAGCAGAACGATGAAACCTGATCGTACCAATTTCTGATATTAATGCTAATACCAGACAAACATGATTAGTGTCATGAAACCTAAAATTAAATCCCAACCAATTTTCCAACAATCAAATTCAAACATGAAGTCTGTTGTCAAATTGTACCAAAAAGCGATCATTAGGCCAGGTTATGTTACATCCAATAGCACGTTTGGCAGAAGAAGAAGAATTTTTCAGTTCGCTCTGAAGGACTGATGTCTCGAGTCGGTATCCGGAAAATTGGTGTCTATTTCTCGACTTTATGCGCTACCGGATATTTCAACGATTTTCTATTATCACAAGTCCGCACATGCATTGTAAGTATAGGAGAGCACGCGCTGAACCGGAAATCAATTGTAATTGACATCTTGTGTAACGGAATGAGTTTTAGGGTCTGTTTTGATTGTCTTTTTTACAGTTTCAGTTTCGAAGTAACACTTTGTTGTTTTTACGCCTGGGGCTATGTCTGAGAGACATTTTCTCGATCTAGATGGTGGTTGTTGTCTCAAGATTTTGCAAGAGCTGTTCGTGTACCATAAGATACCCCTTCACAATGGCACATAATTCCGGATACATTTCTCTCCATAAAATCGTACGTTGTGACCACCTCGATAAGTACCAAACGTGTACTATCGAAAACCGTCCTTACCTTGAATTCGGGAAAACTGTCAAAACATCATGCCTGCCCTCGTCAAGAGCATTTGTTGTAGCGCAGTGGGTTGGTTATACACTGGCAAGCGATACTGGGGCGGCGGAATTCTTTCAGTATGTCTGAAATACTGTTGAAAGGGGACGCAAAACTCAGTTTCATCTATCCATCCATGAATGTCCTTACCATTAAATGGCATGTGTTTCAAGATCTATTTTCTTTTGTATTTCAGTCACAAATGGCCACGATGCTGATATAAAAGCCGAACAGTTTAAAGCTGAACAATTAATGAATAATAATAATATGGATGTAAGTAAAACACTTATACTTTCGAACATTAATCAGCATCACTCTGCACTTGAAATTTTCGGCCTCCGGTTTTTTCCAGGAAGGCTCAAAACTAAAACTACATGCTTTTCAAGTTCACCTCCATTAGTGATGAAGTTGAATATTTTGATCATTACAATGATTATAAAATTTATTCATATAGAACACTGAATTTGAGAAAATCTGAAGATTCCGTTGAAAGACTTCCAGCCTGAAATGTCATTGAAAAATTTGCAGAGCATGGCACACAGTGTTTGCCATGCTTCTCTCAAATTATAAGTGACATGTTACCTGAATTTCATACGATGGAAAAGTTTGAATTTCTCAAACCTATAATTCATTCTCAAATAATTTAATTCTCTCTTATAGGTGAAGTTGAAAATCATGGAGGCTAATTACAATTATAATTCTGTTTGATAAGGACAGAAGGTTTAAATTTGAAGTAAAGACTGATTCTGATTAATGCTATCAATGAGTTACCTTGTGATTGCTGAAAATATACCTTTTACTTTATTTGTATATGTATTGAGTCATGAATGTCCATCAAGATGGACAACAGTCACTTAGGCCTGTAGAGAGCGTCTGTTATAAATATGTGTAGAAGTAGGTAGAAAAAATTCTCAGAAACTACTTCAATTTGAGTTGTACATATTAGAGCCAAAATAAAATATTACTGTTAAATATAATAGAACGAAATTGGATGTCCGGCGTCAAACAGCTACATCATTCTAGTTTTTGTCAGTGAATATTTTCACTAAATCCATTTTAAGAAAAATTACTTCAAAACCAGAATTATAATGATGTTTCCTTTTTTTCTTTGATTTATTTCTGAAGTGCATTAGCTTAATCTTTTAGAATATCTGCTACAAAATGAACTATATTTAATGATCACTTTTATTGCAAGCAAACTTTGTGAAAAAGTGGATAATTTGAATTGTCGCGATTTATTACCTACAATGTCATCGAGATTTATTAAAATGAAACATTTGAACAAATAAAAAAATTTGCTTAAATACACCTGTTCCATTTAGATAAGCATCACCTTTCTGCAATTAACTCGAAATTTTCATTTTATGTTGATTTTACCACTTATCATATACATTATGACATGTCATGAGGCTTTGTATGAAAACACCATAAAATAAGAAGGTGTTTTAAGAGTAATGCGATGCATTATGGTATATTACACAACTTATGATTAAATCTAGTCCACTAATGAATGCCTTATATAAAACACTTTACCGTTTCTCCCGAGGAGTCAACTCTTCAATGCAAATGGATACCCGGAATTGGCTTTTAGAAGAGCGGATTCGTCCATTACAGAGCAGACGCCATTTCATAAGGGCTTTATCGTCCGAGGTTCACAAAAGTTGTCCCCTATGAAAAAGCTGCGGAAAACATAAAGGTGTTCGGATAGAATTTTAGCCGTCTCATGGCAACTGCATGCTCGGACCCGACTAGATAAAGTGCTGTCGATTCAGAAGACGTGCAGCTTTCACCACTCGTATGGAAAGTGTACAAGTAAATTGAAGCAAGCGCACCTGTTAAAAATCTCGAGAGCCATGGTAGCTCAATGGGTTAAGCACTAACCGGCTAAGCTAGTGGTCTGGGTTCAAATCCCGTAGGAAGCGGAATTCTTTTAAATCACAGAGTTTTATTGCACACAGCCTTTCAGGATCATCCTTCCATCCGCTTGACATGACTGAAATATATTTGAAAGGCATGTAAAAGTTCAATTCATCCGGTCACCTATTGTTAAAAATCCCATAATCCTTTGATTTTAGATATGGTACCGAGGCCCTCCCCCTACGAAAGCAGCCCGAACAGAAAACGGAGTAGTATCTGATCCGGCTCAACCAATTTTTATGAGTAATGGTAACATATATCACGCTCACGGTTTACACCCACCTCCTTACGCCACTTATGTCGCCGCATCTCCTCAAATCAAACAAGAATATACCCCGTCACCGGCAGTTGATGATCAACATAGTCGAGAAGGACAGACTGAAACGAACGCCCCTGGGACATACAGTCCGACAGTAGGTGAGTAACGGTTGTTTGTCAATGTTGGCATGGTTTGTCTCTGTGAGTGTTTTATTGTTTCTGGGCCCAGTTGTTCAAAGCATCGCGCTGAATAACGAAATCATTAATCAAGGCTTCATTTGGTCTTCTAGTGCACAAAAGCAAGTGAACTTATATTATTGCTGAAAAATGTTAGCAGCTTTGTCAGAGAAGAACTCCATACATTTTGTACGGCAAAATGGCAGTGTTTCGAGTAACATGCATCGTTAGTTTTGAACAACGTGGCCCTGATGTTATTTTTGCCTTGTATGTTAGTACAAATACAAGACTTTGACTTTATTATGGGTTATATCAAATGTACCGATACTATTATAGGTCCAGATAAGAACGGGGTTCGATGGCAATTTTTAGATATTGGCCGGGCCGGGTAGCGCAATCGGTAGGGCACCTGACTCGTAAGTCAGAGTTCCTGGGTTCGACTCCCGGTCTGGCCACATACTTTCGTTTCTCCTTCCGCTGATTCAAGAAGGGCAGTTGTCAGTTTCTGGCGAAAGTATGTGCACTTAGTATTGGTTAACCGCTTAGGAGGTCTAAGCCTGCCCAGGAATAGTGTGGTTAGGTTAACTGACCGTCCCGACATGACCTTAGTTGTTTACCGTGGACGTTAAGCATCAAATCAACCAAACAAACAACAGTCTCCATTGATTAAATCTGTCATTCGATGAGACTGTTGTGATAAAAGCCACTGCGTATTTATTCATGGAAGTATAAAACCAGGAGCCGTATTCATAAAACGACTTAAGTGGTTGCTATGCTGTTGCTAAGGCCAAATTTCTTTGAAGGGGATTCCCTACAACTATGAAAATTGCTCTGGAGGAACAGTCTTACAAAGACTGTTCCTCCAGACCAAATTTCATAGTTGTAGGGATCTCCTTTATAGATATTCAGCCTTAGCAACAGCATAGCAACGACTTAAGTGGCTTTATGAATACGGCCCCAGATTTCACCGGAATTGGTTTTAAAATCATCTCTTGACTTGAAGTCTACTTCTAAGCTGAGATGGCATGATGCTGAAGCTGTTGTGTATAAGCATTTGAAGTATAAGAGGGGGCTCTTTAAACCTGAAATAGTCAAGGTCCTGTCATACGATTTTCAGGTTGATTAATTTTAGATACAGCTAAATTAGAAGAGTTGATTTTATTAATTTGTATAGAATAGCGAATGCTTGTTTGCTTGTCAGATATGTGTACCTATACTTTCATGCGAAGACTTTTATTTTTGTCATTTGAGAAATCCGGTCTTAAAGGTATATGCTAATTCTCATTATGCTCAGAGCTTCTGTGCATTGTTTAAAATCTAGGATCATTTATTTGTTCATTCAAGGTCTGTTTACACTGACAAGCTGTACGAGTAAGAACGCTGATACTGTCCTGGACAGATCCCAGGTTCAATCCCCGCTGGAGGTGGAAGTCCTTTCAATCGTAAAAGGGTCTTTATTGCAAACAGCCATTTCATAATTACCCTCCCATTGTCCTGATATTACTGAAATACTGTTTCAAAGGACGAAAAATCGCAAATTGTCTATCCATCCATCATTGACAGAGTTGGCATATCCCACAAGACCGCTTTTCTGATACCCAAACGTGATTTAGCAAACAGTGGAAACTGTTACCTGGACCAGACCAACTTGGTCAGAGACTAGTTCTACATGAATAAATTATGTATGCTGCATGTGTGTTATTTCTTGTTCAGTTCAAACGCTTGCTCCTCTCAATCCTGTCCCAGTTGACCAGACGACAAATAAGGTGACGTCACAACCGGAAGGACAACCTCACTCTGACTCACAGAACAACGAATACGAAGGTATTGTCCAGCACAGTCATAATGTGATTAAAACGTTACTTAATGCTATACACCTCAATAACATAATTTTGATTTTTTATTCAACATAAGTTTACACAAGCTGCTTTTTCTCAGTTTTTTTTCCAAACAAGTCAGTAGGAGGACGTTTTAGGTACTTACACAACTTACAGAAGAAAGAAATTATATATGTTAAATGTGCATGATTGTGAATATATGCATATTGTAATTTGTCTTATTTACAATGATTTTTCAAATAAAAGCATTTTCAATTTAAACGTTGAAAATGCTTTTGCTATTTGTTATTATTTGCTATTACTTTCCCCAATCCCATCCCAATAGTTTTGAGCCTTATTCTTTAATTATGTTATAAATACATGTCATATATATTAGCTTACAATGTTAAACTTTCTGAGAGTCTTTGGTTCAGGAATATATATCGGTCCCAAAACAACAAAACTCTTGGACAGTTCAATCTAAAAGTAAATGAAGCTCCCCACCTTGTCTTCCAAACCTTCGGCGTTGTATTATTTTTATTTCTTGGCATTACTTGTTCATGTGTGTTTCTCCAAAGACTAAGGGTCACTCACTGCTAAACCTTCGCTTAAACTAATGCTTATAATAAATGTATCTGGTTTAAATCTACGAGACAAAATTTTCTAAATTGATTTGTATTATATTGTTCCGAAATTTTCTGTATGGGCGAAAGTACTGCAAGAATAAAATATTGAATGAGAAGAACCAGATGCACTTATTCTTTAACTCTTCACGACCACTTCATCTATTTCGTGTACCATATGAAGCATTGTTTCCACCTTGTAACATCTTCATTTAAGTTAAGTACCCCCTAGTGCTCGGCGAATTACTTCTTGATAGAGTCACTATCTTGTTTCTCACAGGGGGTATGCATTAAATGATTATAAACGCCTTGGTCATTTTCACAATCCATGACTGGAGAAAGAGATTAGAGCCGCGACACGAGAAAACCAACAAAGTGGTTGTGCGCCCTACACAGACGCAGATCAGCCTGGGCAGCCGCCCAGTCTGGTCAGACTCTTTGTTAAGTGCTCAAAGGGTAGCTTGGGGTCTAAGCTACCTCCATGCGGACAACGAAGACTCTGATCAGACTGGGTGGATGTCCTTGCTCATCTGAGTCTGCGATGGGTGCACAACCACATTATTGGTTTTGTCGCGTCGCGGCTCAATATTGCTTGTGCGAACTGCGAGAACTCGGGTCAGCGGTTGCAAGAGTGATGAAAGTTTTCCCTTTCCTCAGCGACAGTAGATTACGGATGTGAATATGCAGGCTAGTGAATCCACGCAGTTTTATTTGAGTAGTCCCTGATTGTGCCTGCTCGTTTACATTTTCCCGTGACGAGTGCATCAGTCACTTACGATCCTCTTGTTTATAGTTTAGGAGGAACAAACATTATAACTTTAAGACTGAAATTTGCATGAACGAAAATTAACCCTACCCTGTAACAATGCTTCATCGTTATTATTTTATTATTTGCTACTACTAACAGCCTTCACATTATAACACTCTAATCTTGGAAAATGGTCACATGAAATAAAGGCTATTTTATTCTACACATAAGGTCGATATGTCTGCCATGTATATTTTGCGCTTTTGTATATATTTCACTCTAATCATATGCATCATCATCATTCAGATTTGAAACACTTGGCGTTAACTATTTTTTTAAATCATAGTGACTGTATTTAAAAGTTCTAGCCGTCCGCATTGAGGCAGTAGAAATACCTGTTAATCCTCGGAATTTGAGTTCACTTAACAAATGGTTATTCATCAAAAACATTTCTTTACGTACCATGTTATGCACTACTTTTTTTCTTAGAATCACAGAAGCAATGTTACATTACAAAATATCAAAATGCATTTAAAAACCAAACTGATTATACCAGAAAACATAAATTAAAACAATTTGAAGAGATAAAAGTTAAATGGAAAAAAAACTAAAATCATTAATTGGATTAAAGAAGTAATATTGGAAATTTACGCTGATTAGAAAATGAAGAATATAAACGTGGTCATCATTTGTACATAGAAGTTTCCGCTTAAACCTGATTTTAGCCTCCAAATGATCTGATTTTGCATTTCTGATTTTATTGTACATGAAGACAAATCTCATTCATAGTGCAATTCGAAAAGCATTCCTATATCAAATATTAACGATGTCAATCTCTTTAGCTTTCCTCTTTACACTTATACCCCATCATCATTCAGTATTTCAGAGTTAAATTATTTGCATGGGGCATTTGTATTCTGTGTCTGTAAATAGGTTGGCACCGAGGGTTAGCACACATTTCAAAGCATCTAAATGAGCATTGAAAATTTTAGCATAAAAACAGTCCTCGGATTTCGACTTTGATAAATCCAACGATAAAGTAGGATATTAGTTTTGCGTCAAATTAAACAACACATTGTCTCGTAAATCATCTCATAAACAGTGCTTTGGTTACGTTTCGAATGTGATAAACAGATGAAATTGTGGTAGATGAAACGAGAAACCTCCGATAAGAATTAGATTGTGAAATAAACATGATAAAATGGAACAAGTGCTCGATTTCAATCCTGCACAACTCAGCTGTCAGATGCGTCCATCAATCTTATTGGAATCAAGACGTATCTAAAAGTATCTCCAAGTCTTTATAAAATATCCACACAGTTTTACGCTGTTGTTTCTGGAATATCCATCAGGCCTAGAGCTTTTGTGATTTTTATATGTACGGAAGGGCGTAAAGTCAGCGATAATGAATCCAAATCACCAAGATTTACGGGGATAAAATTGTTTCCTTCATTCCGATTAAGATCAGACCATTATTTAGTATGCTAAATATTACTGCCAGAAAATCTAGACACTATATATCTGTTTAAGTAATCAGTGTCTTAAAATGTCTCTTCAATCTTATTTAGTTTGTTTGATAAAGTATTTCACACCTTTTTCTGTAAATTAATTTAGATTCTTGCTAGAATTATACGATAGCACTAATCTAAGTATAATGCCCTACAGAAAAAATTGTTGTCGTAAACGGATTGAATTCATGTTTTTAAATAAAATGTGTTTTTATATATATGTATATTAAAACTTCTCAGTTTTTGAAACAATTTTCGTCTTCTGGATTTTTTTCTATTTATTTTTTGATAAATACATTTTGGTATTATGGTAATAGTGATTATTATTCCTTTTATGGGCAACATCTCATTTTTCCATTTCTGTCATTTTTAATAACCTTTCTCTGACTGTCCATATTGACTGACAGTGCCTATTACTGCTGTGTACTATATCAGTGTGGTTGTCTTTTTATTTCTTCATCTTTACTAACGTCTTGAAGCTGTAAAAATGATTAAAAGGAACTGAAACCTTTTTCTGTAAACTCATTGGTAGCTGTACATAATAGTTCATTCTTACTTTTAATCTTTACTTTTTCCTGATTCAGCTGTAACTCCTAGAACACACATTTTTCTTCCGTATCAAATTATTCATCCAGCTGGTATTTTAAAATATATCCTTAATCATCTCATTGTTTTATCATAGATAGATCTAGTCCTTCAAAGTTTAAGTTCTTCATAGATTCTATTATTTATCTGTATATTACTATGTCGATTTCATTTAATCTCTTTTACATAATATATCTTATCTGTCTGTTGTAAATTATATCACCTGATCCTTCAAAAGCTTAAGCCCGAATGGCAAATATGGACATATCGGCGAAAACCGTCAAACTCGAAAATCGTCGTATTCTCCTGTACGTCTAAGCTGGCATGGGCAGAATACAATATCCAAGCAGTCACACAAGGTTGAATCAACATTGAATCAACGTTGATTCAACGTTTTACGTTGAATCAATATTGATTTAATGTTGATTCAACGCTGTATGCACAAGGGGTATGTTTGTTGATGATTGACTTTGTTTGGCCGAATTTACCGAAAAAAGGAAATGAAATTGGTGTGTGTCACTTATATTTAGCCTTGGCTTCTGTAGTATTTTGGTCAGTGTTAGTCCTACTGTTAGGTTGGAAATGGTGTTTAGGGCTTCTCTATCACTGCGCTGTGGTTTGTTTCACAAAAAATAATTGCTTCCCGTTGTGCCATAAAAAAGCATACAAATTTCCTCAAATTTCATACCAAAATCCCCAGTGCACGAGTTGTTCACCTGGCTGTTATCTTTGTAAAAATCACAACATCTACTTAATTTCTTCATTTTCCTTTGTTGCAGTTTTAAGGCTTTTCATAAGGCAGGTTTAAAAAATATTTTCTTAAAGTTATTTAACTGCCTGAATGTTCCAAAACAAATATTTCAGAACAGTATCCTCTATTTCTACATGACAGTAAAATGAATCTTTTCAAGAGGTGCTGCTATGCGAGCTCAGTCATTTTCAATTTGTCACTAACTCAAGCAAGGGCGTAGCTGCATAGAGTCAAATACCCTGGGCGCGTAATTAAATTTTGTCAAACTGACAAAATTTCATCATGCACTTTTAGGTATATGCATTTCGAAGTTTTGAAAAATCAGACAAGAATTCAATACCAACTGCTTTTAACCCTGGTAAAGCGAAATACCCATAGACTTTCCTATCAGAGGCCAAAAGCCTCAGTTACGCCCTTGTCATACAGTTTCTGTGGATCATCCCACTAACTCAAGAATAAATTGTTTAAACCTTTTCAGCTACAAATACAGAAACAACAACGAATACTGACAACACCAATGCCAATACTGCGACTGTTGTTAATCAGACCACGGGTAATTCAGGGACTCCCTCGCCAAAACCAGGGACTCCCTCAAACCCAAGTGGAGACCTTACTGTGTTAACACCCGTGCAACCAACATTAAGTCAAGCGTATACACCCTTGCCTTCGTTTCCTACTCAGTTTTCAAGTAAGCATGAATAAATGACCACATTACTTTCCAACGAGTGTAACTAGTTTTGATTTCGAAAAACGTCTTTTTTAAACAACACATATAATTGGATACCTATGTTATGAAACTATATAATGCTCAATAATTTGTAAAAGAAGTGTTTAGACTAGTATATTGGGGAAAAAGACTAGTATATTGGGGAAAAACAAACAAAATATAAAACAATCAAAATGAAATATGCTTTTCAAAATAATATATTTGTATAACAATTACGAAACAATCCTCCTGACAGAAATCTATTAAAGTGTTGTATAAGAACTCAGCATGGCATATGTATCATAATTAGTCCATTTCATAAGCATGACTTATATTTAGGCTTTGTTTACACGAACCACAATGGCGTCCCTGTGATATCTTCCCTCATTGTAATTGTTGCTTCATTCACTGACACGTGACTTTTAATGAAAAATTGCAGCCAGGTTTTCATTTCCTTAAACAGCTTTGAAGATTATCGCAAAGTGGATGGGCCAATTTCCGAGCCCTTTCCAGCTTCCTTTCTCCATAGAAATCGAAATTAGCGTCTCGATTGTATGACATATCACTTAGTAGATGACGTATGATAGCGCTTCCCTTTGCACGGGATTCCCGCGAATTGTCAATTTATACAGGAAGGATGATGTGATAGTTTTAACACAATCAAAGGCTGTACAAAACTTATTGCTTCTTTTAGTATAATCTAATGTAATTGACAGGGAAGACCACAAATTGTTAAAACACAATCACTTAGCAATGTGTAATTTCCAATCAAATGTTGTTTGTTTATGATGATTGTGCATGTTCATGGCCGTGAAGTTGATATTTATTCCCGATTACCTTTGTTCAGCTTTGCATGAAATCCACTTTACCGACACCTTGTGCTGCATATATTCTGTTTTTGTTCTTTTAATTATGCGATTTGAAATACCTGGCCTCTTATAGGTTTTGATGTATTTTCAATTAGAAAACACAGCATTTTTCTTCAGGTCAAATCATTACAGTATTGCACATTACGCGTATATTAAAGTGATATGTGAAGACCCACTGATATGTATATGAAAATGATATATGAATGTTGATGACGCATTTATTCCATGTTGAGGCTAGTTGTAATTATACTAACACCTACATGTATTAGTTAGAATTAAATAATTACATATTATAATCACTTTAACACGTTCATATATTGCATCTATGTTAAAATTTCAATTAAAGAATAAAAGCAGATAAGTGTTATTGTAAACTATATTTTTAATGTCATATTGTAGTCCTGCATTTGATATATATTTTAAATCTTCCCAGTAACACCTTCTTTCCTTCTATCTAGGTCAAGTCAGTACCACATACTCGAGTACCACATACTCTAACCAGTCTGTTGTTGGTTCTATTGTCCCTCCCATAGTCTTGCCACAAGTGTCGTCTGCTTATAACACAGCTGCCATGACAGGTAACGTTGCATTTTTTCAGAAGATCAGTTGACTCTCGTAATCTCAAGCACTGATATCTCAAAGTACCCTCCTGTATCAAACAATAAGGTTTTGACACATTTCCTGTTTTTCTTATTATTTCAACCCATGTTATCTAAAACTACTGGTTTCTCAAAGTAAATTTTCTGGAACTAGAAAATTTACTTTGAGATATCAGTGCTTTTGAATGAACTTGGACTACGAGATATAGAGAGTTCACTGTATTTTACAGTTCACTGTACATGTGTTTCGACTTAAGATACTTTTATCAGTGCCCTAGATAAGAGGGAGTATTTTGGTGAAAATAAGGAATAATTTTTGTTAATTCTGGATAAAAACATACGTTGTGACCCCTCATCTGAACCGTCTCGCCAAGACGGTTCAGATGAGGGGTCACAACATATGGTTTTATTGAGAAATAAAGAAAATTATCCCTCAATTATCACCAAATACCCCTCTTATCTAGAGCTCTGTTTTATACTTATGGTATTTCATATAGTAGATAGTCTGCTGTACAGAAACCAAAAATTTTCAAGATCAGCTTATTTTACGTATTCTCTCGAGTCAATGAAGTATTAAAACAAGCCCAAAATATGATATTGTACTGTTCATATTTGTAACTTTTTATAACCCGCCACACGTTAGTGGCGGGGTATTATGTTTTCCCGCTGGCTGTCCGTGTGTCTGTCCGTCCGTCGTATGATCGTCCGTCCGGTCGTCCGTCCGTGAGCACTTCGTTTCCGTTCGATAACTTAGGTATTTACTAACGGATTTTATTCATACATGGCATGTGCATTGGTCTTGAGAAGATCTCGGTTGGGATTGTTAATGAGCAAATTTCGATGTCTTCTTATGGAGTTATTGCCCTTTTCATGGTCTTAAAACCAGTTTTTGGTCTGTATTTCTTTTACACTTTGAAATATCTTGATGAAATTTCACAGAAATGATCGAAGTAACATAAGCTTTCAGTTATAAGCAGAATTTTGTCCACCTGGATTATCTGCCCCTGCCCTAGGGCTATATACATGTATGAAATAATGAAAAAAATGTATAAAATTAGAGTCAAAAGGGATTTTTCTGAAACTTGTAACAAATTATCATATTGATATAAGCTTTATGTCTTGATCAAAATTTTGTCCCCCAGTGGTTATCTGCCCTTGACACATGCTGTATACATGTATGAAATCATGAAAAAATCAATATAAAATCAGATTTTCGGTATATCTTGATGAAATTTCATAGAAATGATTAAAATAACATAAGCTTTCTGTTACAAGTAGTATTAAGTCCACATAGGTTACCTGCCCCTGCCCCAGAGCTATATACATGTATAAAATTGAAAAAATTCTGTTCATGAGGTTCATGTCATGATAAAAAAAAATGTATAAAAGATAGAAGACGGGGTATTGGTTTGCAGTGGCGGGGTATTACGCAGTCGTTTACGATGCTTTTATTCATAATTTGATATTTTAAGGAAAAAATGGATTCAGTAACCGTATGGATAAATATCAAGTCTCACATTCTGTAAGGTCTATTTGATTTGTTTTCCACAAATTACTGACTGTTTCCTTTTAACCATGCATTTTCATTTCCCTCCTTGATATTAAAAAAAGTATGCTCCTGTAAAAGTTTGGCCACACTATAATAATGCTATTCCACACAATGGGTATTTGTGCTCAATTCTGCTCTGAAGTAAAAGGAATGGTGAAGTTACCATGAAACTCCTAAAAATGGGCGTAGACGGAGATTTAGGTCTTGCCGCTTTCAGGAATTTCGTGAGAAATCCACCAGTTTATATTTTAAAAAGCTGAGTTTTGTACTGGTACTTTGACGAACGTAGTAGTCGAATGACATTGTTATACCGTATACGCGGTTATTTTCGCGGGTTCAAATTTTCGCGGTTTTGGGTCAAAAACACAAACATTAATTTCTTGCGATTTTTAATTTTGGCGGTTAGTAACATGCGCAAAAAAGCAAAATTGTTTTATTTTCATTTGAGCTAGTTCTTTCATTAACCTGCGGCCGCAGGTTAATGAAAGAACTGGCTCAGATGAAAAGTACCAGACTTTACCGAAGCAAACAGAAGCAAAATAACTGGACGCTGTGTCTACTGATGATACTTTGTAAGAAACAGGAAAATTTTTCTCGATTCTAATTTTCGCGATTTATAAGTGACCGCGAAATACCGCGAAAAATGGAACACCGCGAAAATTATCGCGTTTACGGTATTTTAGCAGTCCAGTTATGTCTTAGCAGTCTGTTTGCTTCAGATTGGCTTTCTCATTTCCGTGTCAGAATGCAATTGTGGGTTTCAGCTTATCTCTACTCCAGACATGGAGAAAAAATACGATGGTGTTATTCCAAAGTAATTTTGGTTGGTTCTTCAAGTGAATCTGCGCTGAAGCCCCAGACTATATTTCTTTCTAACTGATTTCCTTGCAAGGTCGCTTCGGTTTAACTGGTTGAAAATTTTGATTTCTTCCTACCACGCTTTTCTGAGTTCTGCCTTGAAGGTATATATCATTCGAGTTGTGGTTCGACCCTTGTTGTTTTAGAGCCATTTATGTCTCCACATAACGTTTGCCCTCCCATAAATAAATCCAAAAAATGGTTAATATTGAATTGCGAGAGACTGAGAGATGATTTTATAGTTGCAAAGTTATTCTGGCTCGTTCGGCATCACTTATTTTATTCGTAAATTCGGAGATGAGACTAAGATCTTTTGTTTCATCCCTTAATTGGAAACATTCTGGTCATTCACTGGAACCTATTGAATCTGTTGAGAAATGCAAAATCAAGATTTACAGAAAGACGGGGCAATTTATGAGGCAATGATTACTCTTGTGTTACGAGAGCTAGAATAAAATCATCATTCATGAAATTAATTTTATATAAATTTAGCAAAAATGTCTTTTGGTTTTAGTAACATTCACATTAAGTCGTAGGTCATTGTATGATTTGTAAATGTAATGATGTAAGCTAAAGTGTCCACGTTCTCTGGTTAAACTTGGAGAAGAAAATCCTTGATACTGACAAAACCTTGCATAGAAATATTTACTTATTTAAAACTGTTTATCATACTGAATAAAATAATTTTACAAATCTTCGTTGTCGTGTCACTGTTTCACTATCACGGCTAGTAAACGCGTAATTCCATTCCAGCTAGGAAACTGTAAAAAACATCATGCGTCTGCAAATTGATTGTCAGAATATATAGATGGTTTACATACATAAATATAGTTTTGTAAATTATTTATGACGGAGTTTCCACAAATTCCTGAAGTTGCCCAAGTCGGAATTTCGTTTCAGCCACTTTCAGGAGTTCAATGATAAATCCACCAGTTCTTTTACTTCAAAACAAATATTTAGCGTAAATGTACTGTGAAGTGGTAACATGAAATTGGTATAAACAAAACTGAAGTTTTCGTTATTTTTTGTTCTGATGTAATCTAATTCAGTGTTTAATCGCCTTAAAATCAGTATTTCATAACACAGCAAGAACATTGAAAGGTAGTAAATACATGCGTATTTTAACAGAAATGTTACTAAGATAGAAATGTTGCTTTTATTTTTCATATGGTCATTTCGTATTCAGTTGGTATAAAGAAACGTTTAAATCATCAGCCAATGCAACCTAAACTTACAGTCGCCTTATTTTTTCTGTAATACTCAAAACATCTTTACACATAATTAGTTACTGTAAAATATCGGGCACTGTGTCAGAATAACTGGCGGACCGTGACAAGGCAGACCGTAACAAGGCAGACCGTGTTCAAACTGCCTGTTTAGGAACTGGTTTCACTATGTCCTCATGCACTTTTGTCCTAGCATTTCAGGACTTTATGGTGATTATTAATTGCACAAGATATTATCAGTAAGATATTTTATGAAGCCAACAATCAGCTGTATCAATTGATCCGATTCATGCGCCCATTGCCAACCTGTTATTTTCTAACCACCGCCATTATTGGGATTACAGTCAGTAATAACAGTTTCAATTAAACACTCAAGAAAACAAAGCAGGTAGAAAGCGTAAATTATTGTAAACGACTCGACTGGGTGCTTTTTAACATCTCCTGTTCTGTGCATCTGAAAACTAAAGTGCAGGATTTTGTGAATACGTGATGCGTTGTATCTACTAGATCTGCAGAACCATCAGAAAACATTGGACGGCTCCTCTGACTGAAGCACTTGAGCCGCGACACGAGAAAACCAACAATGTGGTAGTGCGCCCAGTGCAGACTTAGATCAGTCTGGACAGCCGCCCATTTTGATCAGACTCTTTGTTAAGCGCTTAAAGCGTAGCCAAGGGACTAAGCTACCTTCATGCGCACAACGAAGACTCTGATCAGACTGGGCGGATGCCCAGGCTGATCTGAGTCTGCGCTGGGCGCACAACCACTTTGTTGGTTTTCTGGTGTCGCGGCTCACTTGTATTCTTGTTTGTATTGGTCTGAAGGCGTTTGCATTGTAGTGATATTATGAGCTCCCTGGCTCTTGTGATTTGCTTAATAATGTCAACAATAGGCGAAGAAAACTAATGGCATCCCATGGCTATTTGTCAGAATTTTACCACAGGCTTGAGTTAATAAAATTACTGTGTAATTGATGGAATTGAGGACGATCTTATCACAACAATTCATGAGGTCTCCTGTGAGACATTTGAAATAGTATTGACATCTAGCGGTCTGAAATTCTTTAGCCGGTCTCCTTACTGTCGGATCAGAAAAGCTGTTTAGCATTTTACCTCCCTCTTAATTCTCTTTGAACATAATGGTGGATGTCGTCATTATTGTATGTCCAATTATGATACGGTTAAGTGCCCAAATAACAACCAAATATGTCTGGAATGGTTTACATAAAGCTTCTTCATTCTTAAGATTTCAAATTAGCTTTAGTTGGTTTCATCATTTGTTTATGTCCAGAGCTATAAGATATTCCTTACAAACAGAATTATGTGAGTGAATTAACATAAAGTTAAATGACCCACATCATGTGATTTAAAGCAATGTAGCATTGGTGACAAGCGTAGGATCTGATCTGACTGCACTTGATTGCAGTCTGTTCAGAACCTTCACTTGTCCGATCTGCTATTCGTTCAACTGGCCCAAACCATACAGCCAACAGTGAGGCCTCTATAGACCCGGTGTAAACAATAAGGATAATCTGAACACCACTTGAAGAAACTGCCACATTTGTTGAAAGTCACATGTTGTGGCCCAACTGGTTCTTGTGGTTTGTTTCATTTGATTTTCTTAGACAATGAGGCTTGCTTGGTAGCCACATGTTTTTGAAATTTTGTTGGGCATGAGGGTACCATGGTGGTTACCTATCACTTATCTGCCATCTAAGACAAAGTCGTTCTCCTAGCTTTCCACATATGTGGTCTTATATTTAGTGCTGTTCCATGCTGTTTCATTCTTTTATACTTTGGTGTTGTGGGTATGATGTGGCATTTGATTTATCAGCTCTTTAGTAGTTTCAGATTAAATATAAATAGTTATTGTTTCAATAGTATATACCTAAAAGGTATTTTGACAATGACAGTTAGGTTTGATATAACCTGTATTTGGCGGTGATCTGAGATAAACTCTCACAGAGCTTTGATTCACGCCAACCAAGTTGACAAACATTTTCAAGACAGTTTTTTTTTATTATTATTTTTTTTTTTTAAATTTCTCAGAAGAAGAAAAATGAAGGTTTTGATACACGAAACATTCATCATTATTTTTTCATGTTAACTGATAGTGTGCTGTTGTGTCTGATGTATGATTCTTGAGATACAAGACATCGAATCTGGTATATCGTTTGATGTAGGCAGTTGCGATTGATAAACTAGATATCACCACAAATGTGAATGAAAGAAATGTTGAAATGTTGCAAGATAGCATAGTAGATGTAAAATAACTACTACAAAAACTTGAATAAAGCAGGTAATTTATTAGTGTACTATAATTCAAACTAATGTATTTTACACATGAACATACATGAAAATTTGAAAGACACATCTTCAGTATTTGATAAAATTTGTTCATATGGTATACCATTTCCGTTTGTCATATGCGTGGTTCACTAACTGCCCTCTCTTGAATTTGGCAAAATCTCTATGCACGTTTTGATAAACTGAAAAGCTTTTCATGCAAAATTTGCATAGCCTCCCAGTAGACTATTGTCCTTATGTCTGTCATTCTTCAGTATTTCTGTAAATGGACCGTCCCAGAATACCGCGACAATTTAATCACATTATGTGAAAGTGTGAGGAGGAAATCTCGCTGAGTGCATATCAATCCATAAATCGTATGATCATTATGTGGTCATTAATTGATACATTGCGTTCATTGTATTTGTACCGATTAAGGCGCTTCGACTATTCATACTTGTGATATCTCTAATTGAATGTTATCTACACTCAGAAGCAGCTTGAATCAATATCTTCCTATCTAGCTTGAAATTGTAGTTCGTTATGGTAAAATCAATCTCCGTATAAAACCTTATGATAACCCACCATTGTAAAACATAGTCGATAATATTCTAGAATGACTTATTTATTGCCTCACAAAAGCAAACACAACTCTGAGAAAACAAATTGCTAAATTAATATTCAGCACATTAATCAAATGATGTGCCATTGATAATGTGCTACTGATCGAACACAAATGGAAGCGACATTATTGCGGTTATGATAGGGTCCCGAAGATAAAACACAGAATCAGACAATATGCTAAGCAAATTCAACATTTGTCTTAATTATCTGGAAACTGACTGTTGGCGTATAAACTGCGTGTGCACGGACATCATGCTTTAAGAGTTATAGTCTGTTTCACTTAAATATTAGAATACTAACACAAAGTGTCGGTCGCCATTTACTGTTTGAACGTCATCCAGCGGACTTGATTTTTTTTTCTAATATTTCTGAAAAGTTTGTTTCTTTTTCTCTCTCTTTTTTTTCGAAATATTATGGCTTGTGCAGTCAGCACTATTTTTTGTTAGCTTTGAACAAAGCTGGTAATGTCAGAGTGGTCATTGTCTTTCCAAAAGAATGTTCTACATTTTGCTTTTATCTTGATATATTTTGTTCCTATTGTTTTACAAATAAATGACAACAAAAGTCAAATGTTTAGTAAGTACAAAGGCTCAAAAGAAAGCGCTAAGTTTAGGCAGTAGAGTGTGAAAGTTTGACTGGATAGAATTTCCTACGTTTATATACAACATTGCTTTACTTTCTTTCGCTAAATGAATAGGCTGATTGTCTTTTAGATTAGTTTCTTTGGTGTTAGGCAAATATTTATCTGTTGATGACTTTGATATTAATTATTGGGTGAAAATAATTTAGGCCTGTCATTTTCAAATAGTTTTTCTTTGTCTAGTATGTTATATGAAGAAATTAGATATTAGGAAAGGTTATCAGATTCGAAAATAGTTATTTCGGTGGTAACACAAGTAGTCGGCACTGTTACAAGATACCTGATTCTAAATAAAAACTTGTCAAACATTATATTGAAACAATGAGCATTTTATCTATGTTCAAATTCTAATAATCAAAATAATAAAGAAAATAGTGATAATTATAATAGTAATTCACTACCTTTAATGAAACAAAACCACTTTTTTGTTCTAGCTTTAACGAACAAGCTTCTGGTTCTTCTCTGGAAGCATGAATTGATTATCTCTGAAAAAACGTTTCAGAATAACTTGATTCGTCGATAGTTCTTTCATATTCCTGGCAAAGGCCCTCTCACAATGACAAACTACTTCAATTCAGTTTAAGCGTTCGAAGGGAATTTGTTATGCAGAAAATCATCATTATACTGGTAGAAAAACGGTTACGTAATTTTATCTTTCACAACATCTCTTAGCTGCCATCGTTCCAACCGTTAAAAATGTTCACTGACCAAAAAACAATTGCCTTATCCAATCTTTGAAAATGTTTAAACTGCCATTGTTTTAATCATTCTAAAAAAATACATTGGCTCTATGCTTTTCCCTTGTCTTGTTTTACTTTGTGTGTCGTCTTTGTTGGTTTTCTTTCCCATTCGGTGTTTGGAGCAGGATCCGGTCTCTTTCGCCTTTTGGTGTATAATCTGACGTTGATACGACGCTGCTATAGCGTTGAGTACATCCGTAGAAAATTCTTACATATAGTTTTCTTGTTTACAGGTTCATCTACTGATTATTATCCTCATTCTGTGCCATATTCACAATATCAATCTAGCCTCTACTCCGACTCCAGCTGGGCCTCTGCGGTTCGGTACGGACCTAGTGGAATACTCAGTAAGTATATATATCATTTTGTATCGCTTTTATTTTTCTTATTGTAATTGAATTTCAGGAAGTCTTTTATAAATTTCTCACTACAGAATTTTAGTCAGAGTACTAGTCCAGCATTTGAGTTTAGACATATAAGGTAAAACAAAGCGTTTAAAGATTGCAAACCACATGTTTTTATGGGTTTTGGACCAAACAATAACTAGTCCACTGCATTTTCTGCAACTTAAATCTATTGAAGGTTTTGAAAAGCAATCTATACATGTTTCTCATAGCTGTTGAAATTCTGAAGTAAAACTGTATTACTCTTTTGTGGTCAGTTTATAGTATACTTACTATGCAAACACCAGGCCCCGAGGTTATAAAACATTTTTCGTGCTCAACTCAGCTGAGCATGAAATTTTCTCTGCTGATAAAAAGGAAAATGCCAACTAATGTTGGCATTTTCATATTTATAAGCAGAGAAAAATTCATTCTCAGTTATTCTGAGCAAGAAAACAACTGTAATTAACAGTAATTAGTCTATTTATTAGCAGGTAAAATTTTATGCTCAGCTGAGTTGAGAATGGAAAAAGTTTTATAACCTTGGGGCCTGTTCTCTATTCTACAAAAAAAAAACGGAGATCATTATTATTCTATGACATGCATTTCATGAAATAAAAGAACGTAAAACCTAACTTCCTTGCACATGGCTATAGTCGAAAACGGAAGACTGAAATAGCTTCAGAACGTGAAAAAATTATGTTACACATCTTAGTTTAAAACATATTTTTACTTAGGAATATCAACAGAAATAAACATAGAATACATTCAAATGGTATTTAGGAATGAAAGCAAAGTTCCGTTTTCTTCAGCTATACTGAAGGAAACTGAATAGAAATCTTCTCGCATACACTCGACAACAAATGAACACGATGCAAAAAAAATTCTCTGTAACTCCTCATGATCTGAGGGTATGACACCGATCTCTAAACATTTAAATCCGATAATCTGGAATGATATTTTTGCTCATTTTTCTGTAAGGATGCGGAACACCTTATTCCACTTTCAAAAACAACCATGCACTGAATTCAGCTACTTAACGTAATATTAATGAAGCTTGTTATGGTGAAATTTTGGAAGTAAATGGACTGCAGTGGAGTGGATTCTAGCATTTAATATAGCATTTATTATCTATTCAAAAAGCATAAAAATCATATCTTTATTAACCATAAAATGTTTGACTGCTTGCTAAGTGCTGCGGCTTATTCCGAGCCGCTGGGCTTCATTGAATATTACTGAAGTTGACCAACCAGTTGATTTGGCGTTTATATGAAGCATAGTTGCACAGCGAATTGGTATATAAACTATAATGGTTAGCAATGGTCAGGTCGACTGGGCTTAATGAAAACTGCAGGCATTTGATATTTTTGTAATAGTGTTTGCAGTTACGTATAGACGCCGTGACTGAGAATGGCCCATTGAACAATGCAAGTGGTTTATTTAAAAAATGTGTATTGTTTTAACTGGTATGTTGAAAATGTTTTGTCTCAAGATAGAAAATTCAAGCTTTCATTTTTTTCATATGTTAAAATATTTGTGCTTTTGAAACATTGATTCTTGAAGCGCCCAAAACGAAAATATTTTAATTCGCAGTGTAGATCCAGATGAGGTGGCTCATGATGAGCCACCTCATCGGGATCTACACTGTTTTGTGCTCTTGTCTTTGAATTCTCAATATGATTTAAAGTGAGCGAAACATTTTTTTGAATTTTTTCAGAAGAAAATTTTGTCGACTGTTTTTTCTTGATGCGCTAAGTTAAGTTTGTATGCATTTATTATCTTCAATGGTTTAATGGTTTTCCGATGGTTGAAACCTTTAACTATAATTGCTAATTAAGGATTAATAAAAAAGGCCTTAAAATAGCATTTAAAACCAAAGTACCCATGCATTTCCTGTGAACATAAGATACTCTTGGCATGCCCCTTTCCTATAAGCATAAAGACAAGTTTTCTCATACAGCGGCCCATTTTTTCTCCTGAATAAGACTTTTCTCAGAAAGTCTGACATCTCATTAACACAGAAACAAAGGCATAAAAATAATTGATAGTAGAAAAGAAGCAGCGATATTTGAGACTCCTACGGAAGTCGGGGCAATAAATAAAGACAATTTACAGACGACATTCACAACTTTCGTCTGCACAGATTTGATCATTTTTAACGCACACAATAAAAGTTCTCTGTATGAATGGTTTACGAAGCTATTGAAGTCTGTGTCTGCCTTTTTAAAAACATTAGTAGACTGGTTGTTTTATAGACGGTTGCCTTTTAAAATTTCTCAGAATTTATCATTGAAGTAACACTGTTATTTTACTCATGTCGCATGTCTAAAGACAGTCTGCGTGCTTGAGTAAGTAGTTATAGCTGCAGAGCTTCTATATCACCAAATCATCTTCAGTTCGTAAATTTTGGTGGAGAGTGAGATTTTGCATTATAGATTCTAATTTTCTTTTCTTTTGTGAGGTGTGGAATTTTGCATTTGATTCAGCATCTTCTGGAGATGGATGAGTTGTTTTAGAGACCTTGTGCTTTCGAATCACGTTACAAAGAAGAGTCACTACTTTGTCTCTCACTCTTTTAATCTCGGATACAATTTTCGAATAGACTGTGCAAGTTAAACTTGCAGTCAGTAGTTTTTAATCCTTAATGGCAGTAATTTGGCTTTCGCTGCTTTGATGTCACATTATTATCTATTGTAATAATTGTTACATGAATCTAATAGACCGTTAGGCCTTGTGCGAATAAAGTACATCTTGCCCTACTTTCGGAATAGGATATCCTTTATATTTTGATTCTGCTTTCTTTTGGTGAAGATAGGGATCTCTACGTTTGCGCTTTTAAGTATATAATAATTTTCTTTTATTACAGATTCTTCATATTATTATCAGCCTAACAACTTGCAAACGGGGAGACCCGAGATCAACCAACCACAGCAAGTATCAGCCGGCGGGGCCATTACAAGCGCAGAAAAATCATAAAAACAGCTCCTCCATTTCCTGTTTAGAAAACAATTCCTAGAACTCAAGAGGACATGCCCAGATACAGTGTCACGTGGCTTCTCTTAGATACAGTGTCACGTGGTTTGTCTTAGAGATACAGTGTCACGTGACTCGTAAGAGGCGCGATTGTGATTTCTGGCAAGTACCGAAATTAGTGTCAAGCACAATGAACATATCGTGATAGGGAGTTTAGCTTGTGGAAAGTCACGACAGAAATAAACTAATGTGGGAGTTATAAACAGAAATGGAGGTTCATTGACATCATGCGAAAGAAACATTCTAGTGTGTTCATTTCAGTACATAATAGATAGGTCATTCTCAATTACGGGCAAATGTTATATCACTTATCATCATGCATTGGTCTTCTGTGCTGTGCAATCCCAATTTCATTTTACTGTTAATGTCCTAGATCTTGGAACACATTACCATTAGACTCTTAAAGTGTCAGAAACAAAAGCAGTTGAATTTGCAAACAGCGTAGATTCAGATGAGGCGGCTCATCATGAGCCATCTGACCTAGAACTACACTGTTTGCCCTCTAGTCTCTGAATTCTCAGTATGATATAGCTTGGATGAAACGTTTTTTCAAAATTTGCAGACGTAAATTTTGTCGTCTGCTTTTTAGCACTTTAAGATTTAAAATGAGCAAGTTGATACTGCCAGAAGATGTGTTAAGCTGTATCTGGAGGATTGGGAAACGGGTGCATCCCGTAATAGACAGCTGCTTTCAAGAGGGATCTGATCTGGTTACAATGTTTCCTGGTGCATATTTGTCATAATAGTTGGGATAAGTACGGCTCTTGCACGTCATGTCAGGCCACAAAAGCAGCGTGTTAATCGTTATTGCAATAACACAATGATTGACACGTTAATTAGAGAGGTTTGAATCTCAGTTTTTCCCCTCTTAAGTTATATTGGTTTTATGCCTTGAAATACCGCCAAATGGGCCTTCAACTTGCATTGCACCTAAATAAGAGTAAATTACTCAGTGATTTTTCGTGTTACACAAGCAAATACAGGGCATAGCTGAAAATGATTTGATTGTACTTCAAGTCATTGTTCATATAACTTTGGACAATAAAACCATGGATTCAGCCCTAGAGTTATTCAAATTATAAATTGTGCATCCAAAATGGTCCAGCCACCCAAGAAAGTTTTATTTTTTAGTATAAAGCTCTCCACAGCTATATAATAATTATGTTGTTGGGCTCTGGAATTTTGTCCGATTGTCAAGGGGCATATTTATGATAGAAGTTGCGTATTTGCTTAGAGGCAGCTACGCTACTGCAAACTCAAACGCAAGTAACATGGAATTAAATGACATGAGAATATTTTATTTTTTTGATAAAACTTGAAGTTTCTGTTGAAAGAATTTCAGTTTGTAATGTCTTTGAAAAAATGGCGAAGCAAAGCATACATTGTTTGCCATGCTCTGGAACCAATGTCATCATATATCTGTTATCATAGCAACTAAGAGCCCATATTAATGTCAAAGTGACGTCACCGAGATGTCATTCTGCCAAGGTATTAAGCACAGCATATTCCATAGTTGCTATGGTAACAGATCTATGACATCATCTCACTTGTAATTTGAGAGGAGGATAGCATAAAATGTATGCCATGTTCCTCTAAAATTATAAGTGAAATGCTACCTAAAATTTATACAATGGAAAAAGTGTGATTTTCTCAAACCTATAACTATTCTCAAGTCATTTTATTCCGTGTTCAGTACGAAATGTGGCTTCATATAGTGTTTTCATGAGTGATTGTATGACGTAGAGTTAGATATTAGATATGTTTGCAATTTTTTACTATTTTTACACTGGCGATTGAAATGTATGAGTGCTGAATGAAATATTTACATACGAAAAATTACCATTTATTCATATCATAGTGTAAATACAAATGACATATACACATGTTCATGTGCAAAAAATACTCATTTTATATTGTTTTGATGTATATTGTTTCAAAAAGAAAATATGTAAATGTTTTTATATTATTATTATCATTATTTTCTAGTTGTTCGACTACTGGCAACATGCATATCAGCTGACCGAATCTTAAATGGCCAAATTACCGACATGTCTCGTACTTTCATTAAAGATTTATTTGAGCAGTGGAAACACAACTAACTAATATGATTACCATGTTGGTTATATAAGCTTGATACACACATAAACGGTACATAGTATACTCAAAAATACCAGCTTCTTTTAAGATAATATTATACATTAAACAGTGCTATGTGATATATTAAAAATAGGGTTTTCAGATTTTATTTTTTGATTTTTTTTGTATATGAAAAACAGGCTTTTCTGTTTTATTATTTTTATCAGTGACAGAAGAAGTATCTGATAAGTTACGTATTACAAATTTGAGCCGCGACACAAGAAAACCAACAATGTGGTTGTGCGCCCAGCGCAGACTCTGGTCAGCCTGGGCATCCATCCAGTTTGACCAGACTCTTCATTCAGTGCTCAAAGGGTAGCTAAGGGTCTAAGCTACCTCCATGCGGACAGCGAGGACTCTGATCAGACTGGGCGGATGCCCAGGCTGATCTGAGTCTGCGCTGGGCGCACAACCACATTGTTGGTTTTCTCGTGTCGCGGCTCATTTTTCTTCTAAATGATCAAAGGTTTCCACATTAGACTTTCTCAGCATGGCATATTACCTCAAAAATTCATACTAACTAATATTTCAAACATCAAAATTCATCGAAAATAATTACGGGCATCTCTCGGAGGATGCAAACAGAAGCCATTTCTAATCATTTGGCTTTCTGTTTTTAGTTCTTTATTCTTTTTTTTTTTATTTGTCCAATTCTGAATGCCGCCAAAGAAAGTGAAAGTAAATTTCTGTAAGGCTTTTGCAGTGACAAAATACCCTATAATAAGTTGACTTTTATGAAAATACTCGAACACTTGGCAGTGTCATACAGTTTTTGCTTTGATCTTGATAAGTAAGGTGTCACAATAGGCATTGTATTTTGGACATTCTGTCCAGTGCGTAAACAAATCATGTCTTACCATGAAAGCGCCAAAAAAGAAAATAGTTGAATTTGCAAACAGTGTAGCTCCAGATGAGGCGGCTCATTATGAGCCATCTCATATGGATCTACACTGTTTGCTAAATTGTCTTTCAAGTCTCAACATGATACAATTAAAGCTTAAAAAAAACTTTTATTTGAAATTTTGCAGACATAAATTTTGTTGTCTGTTGTTTTTGGCGCTTTAAGGATTAAGCTGCTGAATATTGGATATTGTCTCAAAGTATCAAAATACCCATGCCCTGGTGAATTATGATTCGTATATAAATTTTGATTTCTTTTTTTTTTTTTTTTTTTTTTTTTTTTTTCATTTCATTTTATCAAACTTAATTTATTATTGTAAGGAAAAGGATTTATTCAGTTTTACATTGGTTGCCGTCGCCTTAATAATTCTTTCTCGTGTAACTGTATATGATTCAAATAGAATCTCAAATAGTTGACAGGGTGTTTTATCATAATGTTGTTTCATTTCATTCTTACTTACATTGAGCATAATTATGATAGAAAGACAGGGTTACTCGTTTGTCAATGCTCAGAAATATATTTTTGTTGTAACATTTTCATTAGCGATTACAGAGGTGCAATTCTCAGTCACAATAGAAGAAGTAGAGCTACAGAAAGATCAAATATTGGTGTAACTCTTTTAGAGGAGTTGGGTTCTAATTTCACTTCACAAATACAGTCAACTCTCGATATCTCAAAGTCAAAGTTCTTTCCAAACTACTGATAACTCAAAGTAAATTTTCTGTTCCCAGAAAATTTACTTTGAGATATCAGTAGTTTGAGATAAGAGGAGTTGAAATGCAAATAAAAATAGGGAATGTGTCCTAACGTTTTTCTTTGAGGTACTTTGAGATATCAGTGTTTGAGATATCGAGATTTGACTGAAGTTTTAAAGCCAAGTTTATACTAAGACAGCATTAGGAATATAGTCCCTTGCCCAGTTGAAAATATGTAAACCTGTGATTTGTATGGAGACATTATTTTCCTTATTTCTGCTCATAAACGTTGACTGCGGGTTTTTGTGAGAAATGCCTAAATTTGGTCGTTCTAATACGTACCCAAAACTTACATTTCGAGCAGACATAAGAAAAAGAGACACAGGTTTCAGCTGGTATAACTATATTTAGAGCCCTAGTAGGGAAAGTTATTACATTTGGGAGAATATGAAAAATCTTTCGTCCTTATTCTGTAGCTTTGTCTTCTTTTCAGTTTTCTTCATAATGATCTCTTCAGTGATTCATTTGAGCTAAGAAAGATGCTGTTAGGCATTCGAGAACAGCAAGCACTTGGATAGTCAGCCAATCCAGACTCTGACCAGAGTGTGCTGCTGACTCAATCTTCGCTGTTCTGAGGCAGCCTAAAGTCTCTTGTCTTGGTCGCGGCCTGGTTAAAGGGTAGTAAATTCATCAAAGATCATTTGAGCTGCGACACGACAAAACCAACAATGTGTTGTGCGCCCAGCGCAGACTCAGATCAGCCTGGGCATCCGCCCAGTCTGATCAGAGGCATCCGCCCAGTCTGATCAGAGTCTTCGCTGTCCGCATGAAGGTAGCTTAGACCCTTAGCTACCCTTTAAACGCTTAGAGAAGAGGCGGAACAGAATGGGTGGATGCTCAGGCTGATCTAAGTCTGCGCTGGGCGCACAACCACATTGTTGGTTTTCTCGTGTCGCGGCTCATTTATTCAAATTTCAATAAAGTAGTGCAATAGAGAGTTTTGTTAAATAACATTAAAATTAACGTTTTAAAACATCGAAATGGTTCATAATCAACAATATCTGTTAATTCATTTCTTGTGTTCAGCATAATACTGTTTCTAATAACACTGCATATTTTTTCTCAAGGTTTGTGAATCAGTTGTAATATTGTTGTCTTTTCAGTCTCAAAACTTATCACAAGCAAGGGTATTTAGTAGGGTCGAGTCGGGTCACTTCGGGCAGCGGGTAAATTCGGACATACCATTGCAAACTGTGAAAATCAAAATGAGACGGCTCATAATGAGCCGTCTCATCAGGATTTTCACTGTTTGCCCAGTTAATTTTGTTTTATTTCCAAACAGCTGACATATAAAGGAAACAATGTTACTGTCCGAATTTACCCGCTGTCCAAATTTACTCGACTTTACCCTAGTTAACTTCTTTATCCAGACTACAGAAATTGTGTTTTATAGAAAACTTACATATCACGGTTTATTGGTCTTGACCATATATTATATTGAAGCTTGATGCTGAGAAATCCTGGCTTAGTGCACATGCAGAATTAAAGGCATGAATAGTTTGCTTTCTTAGAAGTTTTCAATACTCATTAAGTCTGACAGGTCTACACAGTTTGTAATTAATCTTCTGTTTACATGCACTTTAAGACAGGATTTTTCAGGTCGCTGCTCATCTAATATACATTGTTCAAAATATCCAAAGGAATACCAGGTAGTTAACGCAGCAACTGCCAACTTGACTGAACATAAGCGGCGCTGAATTTAACTTGTACATCTCAGACAGAAGTACTGGACCAAAGAAGTTTGGGGATACTATTCATTCTGTTTCAGTTCGTAGCCCAAGGTCTGTTTCTTTCGGTTTTCTGGATTTTTTTCTAAACGTTTATAAAACTATCATTAAGAACGTTTTTGATGCCAATTACATGATCAGCATTCTTTTATGTTATACGACCTCTGCGTAAGTCATCTGTCGGTTTATAAATACATGGAGACTAATGGAAATCCCATACAGTGGTCCTTTAATTATTTTGGGCAGTGTGTTTGTATCCAAATTTTATTTTCGAATTGCGGCTATGATTTTTAATGCGCACATGTTTGTGATGAGTGTATTTTTTTACAACATGACTACGAGGTAAAAATCTGAACAACAGGCTAAGATTTGTTGTAACTATAGACGCTATCATGTTCATTTTATCATTTTCAAACCGATTGACATTGTCAGCTAAATAGCTCAGTTCTCGATCACGTCCATTTAGTTCATTTTAAATTGATTGCATACCATCACAGAAGTAAGGCAAACCTAATAACCGGTTACATGTTTGAAGTAGATTCAGTAATAGTGGTTTATATTTTAGCATCCTTTGAGAGTATGGGGGCATTCCATTAAAGGAAAGAATGCTATTCTTTCCTTTAAGAAACGATCCCTATTTAGAGGGAATGAAAATGGTGGAGTGACTTTTGCCTGGAAGTGTACACATTCACCCTAAAGGCTTCTAAAATTAATTTCTAATACGTACTGAGCTGGTTCAGTTCTGTTCAATTCTCCTAACGACGCTCCCCAAGTGGCTCAGCGGTACGAAACCATAGTTGCACGCAAGCCGGTTGAATACCTGTTTATAAATACACTTATCATACACAGTTGAGCCGCGACACGACAAAACCAACATAGTGGTTGTGCGCCCAGCAAAGACTCAGATCAGCCTGGGCATCTGCCATGTCTTATCAGAGTCTTCACTGTCCGCATGGAAGTAGCTTAGACCCTTAGCTACCCTTTAAGCGCTTAGCGAAGGGTCTGATAAGACTGGGCAGATGCCCAGGCTGATCTTAGTCTGCGCTGGGTGCACAACCACGTTGTTGGTTTTCTCGTGTCGCGGCTCATTTCAGTTTGTAAGAAATCCGTTTCTAGGTACAATGAAAGTGCTATAAAAGTTTCACAGTCATAAAGTTGTGTATATAAACGTTCTACCATCAATGTTAAAAGTGGGGTAGAATTGAGATTTTATCTATAGACATATAAATATGATGACGATAAAACTACATGATAGAGATCATATTATGTTATATAAATGTACATTTCAGCATACGATGTGTCTGATTTTATGACTTACAAATAAAAAACAAAATTGTTACAATGCTAAAACTGCTTTTGTTCTTTGTATCTACCCTCAGTCTTCTAATAAATGTACTTTTCTGAAGTTCTAGAAAGTACAAGAGAATGCGATATCTCTACGTGCAGGTCCGGTCTCCGAACATCGGCCAGAAATAATGTTAAAGACCGACTACTCCATTCATCCATCCATTTGATCGCTTATACTGCATATGACATAAGTTATGGTGGCAATCAGTGTAACAGATACAAAATGAGGACCGTTGAAATCCCATAACAAAAGTTTGTCCTGCAGAGTTTCCTAAACATCCTATCTTTGTGATAAGCCTATTATTTCCTCAAAACACATAATGTTAACCCTCAAGTATTTTCTTAGGAATTCATAGAAGTCAACCTGGAATTATGATCGCCTAGCGCACTAGGGCAGCGACCCCATGTTCCCATTCGTAAATACCTACTGTATGTAATAAAGTTGAACATATGCATGCACTGGAGACAATAAAAGAAACGTTTGATCAGCTTTACCGAAATCTTATGACGGGTGCATAGGTCTAAAAATTAAGCATTGTATCTACAAATTAAGGTTCCACTTTGTGGAGACATATAAAAAACAAACCCACCAGACACGAGTGTGCCACAGGCATCGCTGGATGGACTGAAAAGTTATCATATGGCTTTGAATTGTCTAATGATATGTCAAAAAATGCTTCTTGAAATGGAAAACAGTGTGATCCTGATCAGAGCAGTCTGATCTGGGTCTACACTGTTTGTATAGGAACTTCCGTATCAGCATTTAGTGTCCTAACGATAAAGTGTTGGAGACATTATTCGCATCATTTATCTAAGCAAACAAGATATTTTATTGCCGGTTTTGTATCAAATAAATTCTTGATTTCGCCATAAACTATTTGTGAAATTTCCAATTTTCCTTTAAGTGAGTCTTATCAGCGGTTAAAACATCTAATTCATGCTTAATATTGAGGAAATTTTAGTCTACATCTCTATAGATCATGTTTTCATTTATAAATAATTTTATAAAATTATGCCTGAATTTCGATAACTCATTTTATACTTTTTTCAGATCCTAGTGAATGAATTCTGGTTTAACGTCCCGTCAATACGAATATCCAACTTTCCGCTCCTGCAGTTGTATTATGTAATATGCATTAAATGTATTTTCATTTTAACATGCTGATTCTAAACCAAACTGACATTTAAACAAGAAATAGCAGACAAAAACATGTTTGTCAATTTCAGTATATTAGCATACATACAAATTTATAGAGTAACTACACTTCAGGAACTGACTGAATCAGATCCCAAACCCTATCTCTAGCATCAAAGGGAAAGATTGACAAAGACATCCCAACAAATAATAAATTACAAGTGATAAGCCGGGTCAGCAGCCCTTTCCCAAATAGGTGGCAACTCAGCTATCTTTATTGAACTAAATAATTTAGACCAACAGAAGGGTTACAACAGACTAAGCAAATTATACGAAAAACATTTAACAGCTATTTTTACCTATTTTCTATTTTTATTAATAAATAAAACAGCACCGAACATAAAACAAATACAACCGCAACGAAAGTACCGCCTTGGGGCGGTCAGTAATAACTACTGGGGGTTTAAACCGGTTTTACTGGGCCCAAACCTTCACCCTCACCCTCCGCCGCGGTGCACACAATTAGTTGGTAGTTCGGTTCGTATGGAGGTCCCCTAACTCACCAGAGAGTCATCACGGGCAACAATTAAAATCAAGAAAAGACTGTGATGAAGCAAGGATGAGGACTTGACAGCCAAAACGTGTTGAGACACCTGGAGATCCCCGGGGCGTCAGCAACACCACTGGAACACTGGAACCTTGCCTTCTTTTCCCGCTACCCTTACATAAGACCGTGCGCATGTATACCTGCGATTTTTTTCTGGTAAGAGACGAACATAGAAACTCAAGAAATAGTCCGGTGTCTTCTGGCAGTTATCAAAAATGGTATAAAAACATAGAAACCCAAGAAACAGCCTGGTGTCTTCTGGCAATTCTTATCAAATTATGGTATAAAAACATAGAAACCCAAGAAACAGTCTGGTGTCTTCTGACAATTCTTATCAAAAATGGTATAAAAACATAGAAACCCAAGAAACAGTCTGGTGTCTTCTGGCAATTCTTATCAAAAATGGTATAAAAACATAGAAACCCAAGAAACAGTTTGGTGTCTTCTGTCAATTCTTATCAAAAATGATATAAAAACATAGAAACCCAAGAAACAGTCTGGTGTCTTCTGACAATTCTTATCAAAAATGGTATAAAAACATAGAAACCCAAGAAACAGTCTGGTGTCTTCTGGCAATTCTTATCAAAAATGGTATAAAAACATAGAAATCCAAGAAACAGTCTGGTGTCTTCTGGCAATTTTTATCAAAAATGGTATAAAAACATAGAAACCCAAGTAACAGTCTAGTGTCTTCTGGCAATTCTTATCAAAAATGGTATAAAAACATAGAAACCCAAGAAACAGTCTGGTGTCTTCTGGCAATTCTTATCAAAAATGGTATAAAAACATAGAAACCCAAGAAACAGTCTGGTGTCTTCTGACAATTCTTATCAAAAATGGTATAAAAACATAGAAACCCAAGAAACAGTCTGGTGTCTTCTGGCAATTCTTATCAAAAATGGTATAAAAACATAGAAACCCAAGAAACAGTTTGGTGTCTTCTGTCAATTCTTATCAAAAATGATATAAAAACATAGAAACCCAAGAAACAGTCTAGTGTCTTCTGGCAATTCTTATCAAAAATGGTATAAAAACATAGAAACCCAAGAAACATTCTGGTGTCTTCTGGCAATTATTATCAAAAATGGTATAAAAACATAGAAACCCAAGAAACATTCTGGTGTCTTCTGGCAATTCTTATCAAAAATGGTATAAAACATAGAAACCCAAGAAACAGTCTGGTGTCTTCTGGCAATTCTTATCAAAAATGGTATAAAATATAGAAACCCAAGAAACAGTCTGGTGTCTTCTGGCAATTCTTATCAAAATTGGTATAAAAACATAGAAACCCAAGAAACAGTTTGGTGTCTTCTGGCAATTCTTATCAAAAATGGTATAAAATATAGAAACCCAAGAAACAGTCTGGTGTCTTCTGGCAATTTCTATCAAAAATGGTATAAAACATAGAAACCCAAGTAACAGTCTGGTGTCTTCTGGCAATTCTTATCAATAATGGTATAAAAACATAGAAACCCAAGAAACAGTCTGGTGTCTTCTGGCAATTCTTATCAAAAATGGTATAAAAACATAGAAACCCAAGAAACAGTCTGGTGTCTTCTGTCAATTCTTATCAAAAATGGTATAAAAACATAGAAACCCAAGAAACAGTCCGGTGTCTTCGGGCAGTTCTTATCAAAAATGGTATAAAAACATAGAAACCCAAGTAACAGTCTGGTGTCTTCTGGCAATTCCTATCAAAAATGGTATAAAAACATAGAAACCCAAGAAACAGTCTGGTGTCTTCTGGCAATTCTTATCAAAAATGGTATAAAACATAGAAACCCAAGAAACAGTCTGGTGTCTTCTGGCAGTTCTTATCAAAAATGGTATAAAAACATAGAAACCCAAGAAACAGTCTGGTGTCTTCTGGCAATTCTTATTAAAAATGATATAAAAACATAGAAACCCAAGAAACAGTTTGGTGTCTTCTGGCAATTCTTATCAAAAATGGTATAAAAACATAGAAACCCAAGAAACAGTCTGGTGTCTTCTGGCAATTCTTATCAAAAATGGTATAAAAACATAGAAACCCAAAAAACAGTCTGGTGTCTTCTGGCAATTCTTATCAAAAATGGTATAAAAACATAGAAACCCAAGAAACAGTCTGGTGTCTTCTGGCAATTCTTATCAAAAATGGTATAAAAACATAGAAACCCAAGAAACAGTCTGGTGTCTTCTGACAATTCTTATCAAAAATGGTATAAAAACATAGAAACCCAAGAAACAGTCTGGTGTCTTCTGGCAATTCTTATCAAAAATGGTATAAAAACATAGAAACCCAAGAAACAGTTTGGTGTCTTCTGTCAATTCTTATCAAAAATGATATAAAAACATAGAAACCCAAGAAACAGTCTAGTGTCTTCTGGCAATTCTTATCAAAAATGGTATAAAAACATAGAAACCCAAGAAACATTCTGGTGTCTTCTGGCAATTATTATCAAAAATGGTATAAAAACATAGAAACCCAAGAAACATTCTGTTGTCTTCTGTCAATTATTATCAAAAATGGTATAAAAACATAGAAACCCAAGAAACAGTTTGGTGTCTTCTGGCAATTCTTATAAAAAATGGTATAAAAACATAGAAACCCAAGAAACAGTCTGGTGTCTTCTGGCAATTCTTATCAATGTTGGTATAAAATATAGCAACCCAAGAAACAGTCTGGTGTCTTCTGGCAATTCTTATCAAAAATGGTATCAAAACATAGAAACCCAAGAAACAGTTTGGTGTCTTCTGGCAATTCTTATCAAAAATGGTATAAAAACATAGAAACCCAAGAAACAGTCTGGTGTCTTCTGGCAATTCTTATCAAAAATGGTATAAAATATAGAAACCCAAGAAACAGTCTGGTGTCTTCTGGCAATTCCTATCAAAAATGGTATAAAACATAGAAACCCAAGTAACAGTCTGGTGTCTTCTGGCAATTCTTATCAAAAATGGTATAAAAACATAGAAACCCAAGAAACAGTCTGGTGTCTTCTAGCAATTCTTATCAAAAATGGTATAAAAACATAGAAACCCAAGAAACAGTCTGGTGTCTTCTGGCAATTCTTATCAAAAATGGTATAAAAACATAGAAACCCAAGAAACAGTTTGGTGTCTTCTGGCAATTCTTATCAAAAATGGTATAAAATATAGAAACCCAAGAAACAGTCTGGTGTCTTCTGGCAATTCCTATCAAAAATGGTATAAAACATAGAAACCCAAGTAACAGTCTGGTGTCTTCTGGCAATTCTTATCAATAATGGTATAAAAACATAGAAACCCAAGAAACAGTCTGGTGTCTTCTGGCAATTCTTATCAAAAATGGTATAAAAACATAGAAACCCAAGAAACAGTCTGGTGTCTTCTGTCAATTCTTATCAAAAATGGTATAAAAACATAGAAACCCAAGAAACAGTCCGGTGTCTTCTGGCAGTTCTTATCAAAAATGGTATAAAAACATAGAAACCCAAGTAACAGTCTGGTGTCTTCTGGCAATTCCTATCAAAAATGGTATAAAACATAGAAACCCAAGAAACAGTCTGGTGTCTTCTGGCAATTCTTATCAAAAATGGTATAAAACATAGAAACCCAAGAAACAGTCTGGTGTCTTCTGGCAGTTCTTATCAAAAATGGTATAAAAACATAGAAACCCAAGAAACAGTCTGGTGTCTTCTGGCAATTCTTATCAAAAATGGTATAAAAACATAGAAACCTAAGAAACAGTTTGGTGTCTTCTGGCAATTCTTATCAAAAATGGTATAAAAACATAGAAACCCAAGAAACATTCTGGTGTCTTCTGGCAATTATTATCAAAAATGGTATAAAAACATAGAAACCCAAGAAACATTCTGGTGTCTTCTGGCAATTATTATCAAAAATGGTATAAAAACATAGAAACCCAAGAAACAGTCTGGTGTCTTCTGGCAATTCTTATCAAAAATGGTATAAAAACATAGAAACCCAAGAAACAGTTTGGTGTCTTCTGGCAATTCTTATCAAAAATGGTATAAAATATAGAAACCCAAGAAACAGTCTGGTGTCTTCTGGCAATTCCTATCAAAAATGGTATAAAAACATAGAAACCCAAGAAACAGTCTGGTGTCTTCTGGCAATTCTTATCAAAAATGGTATAAAAACATAGAAACCCAAGAAACAGTCTGGTGTCTTCTGGCAATTCTTATCAAAAATGGTATAAAAACATAGAAACCCAAGAAACAGTCTGGTGTCTTCTGGCAGTTCTTATCAAAAATGGTATAAAAACATAGAAACCCAAGAAACAGTCTGGTGTCTTCTGGCAATTCTTATCAAAAATGGTATAAAAACATAGAAACCCAAGAAACAGTTTGGTGTCTTCTGGCAATTCTTATCAAAAATGGTATAAAAACATAGAAACCCAAGAAACAGTCTGGTGTCTTCTGGCAATTCTTATCAAAAATGGTATAAAAACATAGAAACCCAAGAAACAGTCTGGTGTCTTCTGGCAATTCTTATCAAAAATGGTATAAAAACATAGAAACCCAAGAAACAGTCTGGTGTCTTCTGACAATTCTTATCAAAAATGGTATAAAAACATAGAAACCCAAGAAACAGTCTGGTGTCTTCTGGCAATTCTTATCAAAAATGGTATAAAAACATAGAAACCCAAGAAACAGTCTGGTGTCTTCTGACAATTCTTATCAAAAATGGTATAAAAACATAGAAACCCAAGAAACAGTCTGGTGTCTTCTGGCAATTCTTATCAAAAATGGTATAAAAACATAGAAACCCAAGAAACAGTTTGGTGTCTTCTGTCAATTCTTATCAAAAATGATATAAAAACATAGAAACCCAAGAAACAGTCTACTGTCTTCTGGCAATTCTTATCAAAAATGGTATAAAAACATAGAAACCCAAGAAACATTCTGGTGTCTTCTGGCAATTATTATCAAAAATGGTATAAAAACATAGAAACCCAAGAAACATTCTGTTGTCTTCTGTCAATTATTATCAAAAATGGTATAAAAACATAGAAACCCAAGAAACAGTTTGGTGTCTTCTGGCAATTCTTATAAAAATGGTATAAAAACATAGAAACCCAAGAAACAGTCTGGTGTCTTCTGGCAATTCTTATCAATGTTGGTATAAAAACATAGAAACCCAAGAAACAGTCTGGTGTCTTCTGGCAATTCTTATCAAAAATGGTATAAAATATAGAAACCCAAGAAACAGTCTGGTGTCTTCTGGCAATTCCTATCAAAAATGGTATAAAACATAGAAACCCAAGTAACAGTCTGGTGTCTTCTAGCAATTCTTATCAAAAATGGTATAAAAACATAGAAACCCAAGAAACAGTCTGGTGTCTTCTGGCAATTCTTATCAAAAATGGTATAAAAACATAGAAACCCAAGAAACAGTCTGGTGTCTTCTGGCAATTCTTATCAAAAATGGTATAAAAACATAGAAACCCAAGAAACAGTTTGGTGTCTTCTGGCAATTCTTATCAAAAATGGTATAAAATATAGAAACCCAAGAAACAGTCTGGTGTCTTCTGGCAATTCCTATCAAAAATGGTATAAAACATAGAAACCCAAGTAACAGTCTGGTGTCTTCTGGCAATTCTTATCAATAATGGTATAAAAACATAGAAACCAAAGAAACAGTCTGGTGTCTTCTGGCAATTCTTATCAAAAATGGTATCAAAACATAGAAACCCAAGAAACAGTCTGGTGTCTTCTGTCAATTCTTATCAAAAATGGTATAAAAACATAGAAACCCAAGAAACAGTCCGGTGTCTTCTGGAAGTTCTTATCAAAAATGGTATAAAAACATAGAAACCCAAGTAACAGTCTGGTGTCTTCTGGCAATTCCTATCAAAAATGGTATAAAAACATAGAAACCCAAGAAACAGTCTGGTGTCTTCTGGCAATTCTTATCAAAAATGGTATAAAACATAGAAACCCAAGAAACAGTCTGGTGTCTTCTGGCAGTTCTTATCAAAAATGGTATAAAAACATAGAAACCCAAGAAACAGTCTGGTGTCTTCTGGCAATTCTTATCAAAAATGGTATAAAAACATAGAAACCCAAGAAACAGTTTGGTGTCTTCTGGCAATTCTTATCAAAAATGGTATAAAAACATAGAAACCCAAGAAACAGTCTGGTGTCTTCTGGCAATTCTTATCAAAAATGGTATAAAAACATAGAAACCCAAGAAACAGTCTGGTGTCTTCTGGCAATTCTTATCAAAAATGGTATAAAAACATAGAAACCCAAGAAACAGTCCGGTGTCTTCTGGCAATTCCTATCAAAAATGGTATAAAATATAGAAACCCAAGAAACAGTCTGGTGTCTTCTGGCAATTCCTATCAAAAATGGTATAAAATATAGAAACCAAAGAAACAGTCCGGTGTCTTCTGGCAGTTCTTATCAAAAATGGTATAAAAACATAGAAACCCAAGTAACAGTCTGGTGTCTTCTGACAATTCTTATCAAAAATGGTATAAAAACATAGAAACCCAAGAAACAGTCCGGTGTCTTCTGGCAGTTCTTATCAAAAATGGTATAAAACATAGAAACCCAAGAAACAGTCTAGTGTCTTCTGTCAATTATTATCAAAAATGGTATAAAAACATAGAAACCCAAGAAACAGTCTGGTGTCTTCTGGCAATTCCTATCAAAAATGGTATAAAAACATAGAAACCCAAGAAACAGTCTGGTGTCTTCTGGCAATTCTTATCAAAAATGGTATAAAAACATAGAAACCCAAGAAACAGTCTGGTGTCTTCTGGCAATTCTTATCAAAATTGGTATAAAAACATAGAAACCCAAGAAACAGTCTGGTGTCTTCTGGCAATTCTTATCAAAAATGGTATAAAAACATAGAAACCCAAGAAACAGTCTGGTGTCTTCTGGCAATTCTTACCAAAAATGGTATAAAAACATAGAAACCCAAGTAACAGTCTAGTGTCTTCTGGCAATTATTATCAAAAATGGTATAAAAACATAGAAACCCAAGAAACAGCCTGGTGTCTTCTGGCAATTCTTATCAAATTATGGTATAAAAACATAGAAACCCAAGAAACAGTCTGGTGTCTTCTGGCAATTCTTATCAAATTATGGTATAAAAACAGAGAAACCCAAGAAACAGCCTGGTGTCTTCTGGCAATTCCTATCAAATTATGGTATAAAAACAGAGAAACCCGAGAAACAGCCTGGTGTCTTCTGGAAATTCTTATCAAATTATGGTATAAAAACAGAGAAACCCAAGAAACAGCCTGGTGTCTTCTGGCAATTCTTATCAATGTTGGTATAAAAACATAGAAACCCAAGAAACAGTCTGGTGCCTTCTGGCAATTCTTATCAATGTTGGTATAAAAACATAGAAACCCAAGAAACAGTCTGGTGTCTTCTGGCAGTTCTTATCAAAAAATGGTATAAAAACATAGAAACCCAAGAAACAGTCTGGTGCCTTCTTTCAGTTCTTGTTAAATGGTATATAGCAATCTACTAGTTTTCAAGGCACATTCTGGCTACCTCTTTATATATTTTGAACAGTGGATCCGCTTGAGTGTACTGAAGCTTCTTTATATATTTGAACATTAATGCAGACTATTTATTTTCTGGAACTTTGGAATAATTCTGAGTCAGTCTGAGAATAGAGTTCCACTGAAGCCGGTGGTAGGAGTCATGAGCAACGTAACATTACATTACTACACAAGAACAGACTCAATTTTAATTGAGTCTGTTCATGTGCAGTAATGTAATGTTTTCAATTAAAACTGTGTATGCTATTATTGTTTCTCTCTTGCGTCCCTCGCTTCCTTCACAATTAAACAACCTTCAGTGCGTCCTCTGGTTGTATTCTGATGCCGCTTTATATGATCTGAACATTAGCAATCATGTGTGTGTCCACTTGTTTGTTCTGAAGCTACATTTATATTTCACAATCTTCAGTGCGTCCGCTGGTGTGTTCTGAAACCGCACTATATAATTCTAACAGTTAAATTTAACGATCTTCAGCGCGTCTTCTGGCCTGGTTTGTCCTAAAAACTGTTCTGAACAGTGTTTCTTCTTGAGGAGGCTGATACCGCTTTATGTTATTTGAACATTAGTAATCTTTAGTGCGTCCATTAAAGTGTTTTTATATCGCTGAATATAGTTGAACATTAACAATCTTCAGTGCATACCCTGGTTTGCTCTGATGCTACTTTATATAATTTGAAGAGGAATAGTCTTTAGTTTCATCCCCTGGTTCTGATAATGCTTTATCATGAAGTAATTTGAACATAACCAAATCTTTAGTGCATCCCCTGGTTTGTTTATATACCGTTTTATAAACACCCTTCAGTAAGTCTCATGGGCATCCTTTGCCGTCAGCTCCGCATAGCTACCTACACTGATACCGTAATGAAATTGAGTTGGCATAAATTGCATCGTAAGTTGTTAACTTTTCTCCTTATAGTATCTTCCTTAAACAATAAATAATAAACAAATAAAGATAAAAATGTTGTGTTAGGTTCGTATAGTACACTTCTTTAGCGACATTAAGATCCTTTTTGATACTTTTTAGTCTACATAAAGTACGGTCTTTTTTGTCCTGATTTACATGAGCATCCGTTTCTAATAGTATATATTATAGGACAAATAGAGAAAATGAGCAATAGGTCACTAAGTTTTCTTTATATTTACCCAAGCCCAGGTCTTAAGTTAAAAAGTGTTGTGTCAGACTAGTAATCTACCCTATCTTACAAATCTAATGACACAATTTTAAGGAAAATCAGAGGAATTCAGTTCGACCAATTTTTTGCAAAAATTATATATATGTCCTAAAATATGTTTTCAGTAGCGTCCGTGGCTAGATCGAGGTAGGAAAGTTTTTGGGCGAGACTGTAATATGATGGCGCTTTATATAATTTGAATATAAACAATCTTCAGTGCATCCGCCGGTGTATTCTTATATTTGAATACCTGAAATTTTCAGTGCACCCACTGGTGTGATCTGTTGACACTTTATACAATTTGAAAACTAACAAAAATCTTCATTGCATCCACTGGCGTGGTCTGATACCTCTGTATATAAATTGAATAAAACTAATACAATCTCCAGTGCATCCACCGGTGGGTTCTAATACTGCTTTATATAAATTGAATCCTAACAATATAATTTTCAGTGCATCCTCTGGTGAGTTTTGATACTGCTTTATATAAATTTAATACTAACAATAAAATCTTCAGTGCGACCACTGGTGTGTTCTGATACTGTTTTATATAAATTGAATACTAATAATATAATTTTCACTGCATCCACTGGTGTGCTCTGATACTGCTTTATATAAATTGAAGATTAACAATACAATCTCCAGTGCATCCATCGGTGTGTTTTGAAACTGCTTTATATAAACTGAATAATACCGATACAATTTTCAGTGCGACCACTTGTGCCTTCTGATACTGCTTTATATAAATTGAAGACTAACAATACAATCTCCAGTGCATCCATCGGTGTGATTTGAAACTGCTTTATATAAACTGAATAATACCAATACAATCTTCAGTGCGACCACTGGTGTGTTCTGATACTGCTTTACATAAATTGAAGACGAACAATACAATCTTCAGTGTGACCACTGGTGTGTTCTGATACTGTTTTATATACATTGAATACTAATAAAATAATTTTCACTGCATCCACTGGTGTGTTCTGATACTGCTTTATATAAATTGAAGACTATTAATACAATCTCCAGTGCATCCAATCGGTGTGTTTTGAAACTGCTTTATATAAATTGAAGACTATTAATACAATCTCCAGTGCATCCAATCGGTGTGTTTTGAAACTGCTTTATATAAATTGAAGACTATTAATACAATCTCCAGTGCATCCAATCGGTGTGTTTTGAAACTGCTTTATATAAATTGAAGACTAACAATACTATTTTCAGTGCGACCACTGGTGTGTTCTGATACTGTTTTATATAAATTGAATACTAATAATATAATTTTCACTGCATCCATTGCTGTGTTCTGATACTGCTTTATATAAATTGAATACTAACAATACAATCGCCTGTGCATGCACCGGTGGGTTCTGATACTGCTTTATATAAACTGAATACTAAAAATATAATTTTCAGTGCATCCACCGGTGGATTCTGATACTGCTTTATATAAATTGAATACTAACAATACAGTTTTCAGTGCAACAACGTGTGGGTTCTGATACTACTTTATATAACTTGAATACTAACAATACAATCTCCAGTGCGACCACTGGTGTGTTCTGATACTGCTTTATAAAAACTGAATACTAACAATACGATTTTCAATGCGACCACAGGTGGCTTCTGATACTGCTTAATATATCTTGGATACTAACAATACAATCTCCAGTGCGACCACTGGTGGTTTCTGATACTGCTTTATATAAATTGAATATTAACAATAAAATTTTCAATGCGAACACCGGTGGGTTCTGATACTGCTTCATATACATTGAATACTAACAATACAACCGCAAATGCGACCACTGGTAGGTTCTTATACTTCTTTATATAAATTGAATACTAGCACTACAATCTCCATTGCGTCCACTCTTGGGTTCTGATACTGCTTCATATAAATTGAAGACTAACAATACAATCTCCAGTGCGACCAATGGTGGTTCTGATACTACTTTATATAAATTAAATACTAACAATACAATCTCCAGTGAGACCAATGGTGGGTTCTTATACCGCTTTATATAAATTGAATACTAACAATACAAATTTCAGTGCGACCACTGGTGGGTTCTGATACTGATTTATAAAAATTGAATACTAACAATACAATTTTCATTGCGACCACCGTTGAGTTCCGATACTGCTTTATATAAATTGAATACTAACAATACAATTTTCAGTGCATCCCCGGTGTGTTCTGATACTGCTTTATATAAATTGATTACTAACAGAACAAATTTCAGTGCGACCATTGGTGTGTTCTGATACTGCTTTATATAAACTGAATACTAGCAATACAATTTTCAGTGCGACCACCGGTGGGTTCTTATACTGCTTTATATAAATTGAGTACTAACAATACAATTTTCAGTGCAACCACCGTTGGGTTCCGATACTGCTTTATATAAATTGAATACTTACAATACAATGTTCAGTGCGACCACAGTTGGGTTCTGATACTGCTTTATATAAATTGAATACTTACATAACAATGTCCAGTGCATCCACCTGCGTGTTCTGATACTGTTTTATATAAATTGAACACTAACAATACAATTTTCAGTGAATCCACCGTTGGGTTCTGATACTGCTTTATATAAAATGAGTACCAACTTCACTGTTACAATCTCCAGTGCGCCCACTGGTGTGTTCTGATACTGCTTTCTATAAATTGAAGAAAATTAATACAATTTTGAGTGCGAACATTGGTGTGTTCTGATACTGCTTTATATATATCGATTACTAACAATACAATTATCAGTGCATCCCCAGTGTGTTCTGATACTGCTTTATATAAATTGAAGACTAACAATACAATTTTCCGTGCGACCACCGGTGGGTTCTGATACTGTTTCATATAAATTGAATAATAACAAGAAAATCTTCAGTGCGACCACTGGTGAGGGCCGATACTGCTTTCTATAAATTGAATACTAACAATACAATTTTGAGTGCGACCACTGGTGGGTTCTGATACTGCTTTATATGAATGGAATACTAGCAATACAATTTTCAGTGCATCCACCAGTGGGTTCTGATATTGCTTTATATAAATTGAATTCTAACAATACAATTTCCAGTGCGACCACGGGTGTATTCTGATACTGCTTTATATAAACTGAATACTTACAATACAATCTCCAGTGCGACCACCGGTTTGTTCTGATACTGCTTTATATAAAAATGAATACTTACAATACAATTTCCAGTGCGACCAACGGTGGGTTCTGATACTGTTTTATATAAATTAAATACTAACAATACCATTTCCAGTGCGACCACCGGTGGGTTCTGATACTGCTTTATATAAATTGAATACTAACAAGAAAATCTTAAGTGCGACCACTGGTGAGTTCTGATACTCCTTTATATAAAATGAATACAAACAATGCAATTTTCAGTGCATCCGACAGTGGGTTCTGATACTGCTTTATATAAATTTAATACTAAAAATGCAATTTTCAGTGCATCCCCGGTGGGTTCTGATACTGCTTTATATAAATTGAGTACTAACAATACAATTTTCAGTGTGACCACTGGTGTGTTCTGATACTGCTTTATATGAATTGAATACTAACAATACAATCTCCAGTGCGACCACTGGTGAGTTCCGATACTGCTTTATAGAAAATTGAATACTAACAATACAAATTTAATTGCATCCACTGGTGTGCTCTGATACTGTTTTATAAAAAAATACTGAAAACTAACATTAAAATCTTCAGTGCATCCACTGGTGTGTTCTGATACTTCTTTATATAGATTGAATCTTCAGTGCATCCACTGGTGTGGATGATACTGCTTTATATAAATTTAACATTAACAATACAATACCGCTGAGCCACTTGGGGAACGTCGTTACGAGAATTAAAACAGAACAGATCAGAACAATCTTCAATGCGCCCCTGGTGTGTTCTGATACCGCTTTATATAAATTGAATAAGTAACAAATAACAATCTTCGGTGCGTCCGCTGGTGAGTTTGATTACAAAAATTCTATATACAGCACATATTGTAATGAGTGCTATATACACGGATACAAATTGATGCAAAATGTTTACAGTGCTTCTCCCTGTGTGTTCTAATACTGTTTTATTTTATATAGTTAGAACATTAACAATTTTAGGTGTTTTCGCTGGTTTGGACTGATGCTCAATTTGACAAAATTTCAATACGCCATGGATAACTTTCCACGCCACTGTTTAAAAATCGATAATCGATATTCGCGAATCGAACAGGTAATGAAATACACTACGAGATATGGGCAATTCATCTTTTCCTTCTTATTTTAATTTTCCTTATATTCAAATCCATTTTTCCGTGTTCATTTCGAAAACCGCATTTATTTGCGAACAGCCATATATAATTTTTGAAAAGATTGCGAACGAAATACCGCGGTCATTTTTTAGTTTAAGTTGACTACCCTCAAAATGTATATAATATATAGTAAATCATGACTTTTTTACTCCGTTGATCAAAGTTTTTATCCGCATATGTCTCTTTTTTCAAAAAATGATAATTTTCCGTGTTCATTCCGAAAACTACAATTATTCAGCATTTCACTGATACAATTTTTATTGAAATAGGAAGTAAAACAGTGCGGTCATTTTTACATTTTCGATCAGCACCCTTATTTTCTATGCTGGCCGCAAATATCCAACAGAATTCACACATTACTCCAGGTGGCGTAGAAAGTTGCGGACGACATGCATATTTGCGTACAGATAGCTACGCCCTTGGCTCTTGTTTTGATAATTCCCAATATGTATTGAAAACTGCAAAAAAATGATAATAATAATAATAATAATAATAATAATAATAATAATAATAATAATGAAAAACCTTCAGTGTGTTGATATCTCTTTTTAAATCATTTTAAATTTTTTGTGTTCTGATAAATCTTGATATAAAAAAATATATTTTGTGTATCAGCTGTTGTTCTGAGAGCTCTTTAGAAATTACTAAACAGAACACGTGTGTATTTAGATTTTTTTATTTCGGTGGATTTATAGAACATGTACACTTATTCTGAGACTTTCCTGCTATGGCACAGTCATTAGTACAAAAATGCTAATCGGACACCGACAAACAAAACATTCTGTTTCATTTTTCGATAGAATATAACATGAAACAAACCTCAATCGGACAAACTCCAAACAAATCTGATCCTACACTGATAAGCAGCATATTAAACATGCAGAGTATAATTATCGGAGGAAAAATATTTTATTTAAAGGTTCCAACTTTGGTTTAGATGATTTATTGACTCAAGAGAATGGAATGGAATAATGAATGAATACCAGGCGAAATAACTATGACTTTGAAACGTTATTTCACGAAAACCGTCAGTATTAACAATGCCGCATTTATGACTGGCTGAGTTTTCTCTCCCTCTCTCTCTCTCTCTCTCTCTCTCTCTCTCTCTCTCTCTTGTTTGGTGGTTGAGTGTAACCATAACTACTTTCCACGATTTTTAATGTTAGAATGTTCTCTTCTCGCATGGAATTTCTGAGGGTAGTTCTGACCTTGCATGACAGACTGGTCAGAAATGTTTTCTTAGAAACGGCTCATATGGAAATACTTCACTTTCTTTCCTTAATCAGTCCCGTAAGAAACCAGTTCTTGTTTTGTTTTTAGCAGAGCTACACCGAAATTAATACACATCCTTTATTTGCTTTCATTTATGGGTGTCAAAACATCAAATCTCGCGCTTTCTGAGTAAATAAACAGATATTCCTCTATTATGGAACATAAAACCATGTTCATTTCCTAAGAAAATTTTGATTGACAATGCTAATTAAGCCCATAATATTGCATGACGCTACACCGAGAGTGTTGGTCGTGATTACCATATCCATACTAAATATTGGGAATTTTTACTAATTACTGTAATTTTCCTAAGATTTGAACATGTTGGCTTGCTGAACCAGCCACGTGCTGAAATTCACTGGCGAAAGAACAAACAGTGCGGACCCTTATCAGATTGCTCCTTATGGAGCAGTCTGATAAGGGTCTACACTGTTTTCCAAGGAAACTATATTCTAATATTTACGATCATTACAAAATCTGTCATTAAATGAAGCTTGCATTAAGGAGATGGTTTTGTCTTCCGTTGAGTTTTCCTATTCATGTTAATAAGCCAATGTAGGCAGCGTATGCTCGTGTTTTACTCTCTCTCTCTCTCTTTCTCGTTATATTACCTGGGAGCCCGGGTATCTCAGTTGGTGAAGCGCTGGCCTGCTGACCAAGCGGTCCCGGGTTCGATTTCAGCTGGCGAAAATCTTTTCAAACGTAAACGGGGTTCCAAAGCACACAGCCTTTCATTATCACCCTCCAAACTTCCTGATATGTCTGAACTACTGTTGAAAAGACGTAAAATCGCAAGCCATGCATCTATATCAAATTACATTTTATCTTTCATCGGCCTAAGAAGCAGTGCTAAAATTCGGTCCGGGCGGAATACTAAGCTAGCCTACCATGTAGGCCTTTTTACACTCACACAAGCCATGACAAAGACGGAAGAAATAACGAAACCAGAAGGAGTAACAGGATTTGGGGAACACAGGTTTTTCCCTGGATTATGTCAGCCATATCCTGTATAACTCATATAGCTAAATGACAAATATGGCTATATATGATAGCTCAAAATCATGACCAATGCGTCCAAGTTTATTGTCCCACAGAGGCTGGTTACTGGAAACACTATATATCTCCAGGTCAGTATGTGACCGACAGACAATTTTCCGTAAATCACAAATTACAGTTTATTACTCTCAGACGGCATAATTTAATTGATTAATTGAATAATCCGTGTTTCAGATATGGAGTTCATTTAACTAGTTTCAACTCACCAGGAATATGACCTCTTTATTAGTTTGTAAACCAGTCTTCAAAGAACAAGAAATCCACATTATTTGGGAAAAATACTATAGAAAACCAAGATTAGCCTGGAATACCATATCACGTTAGTTAACTGTTATGAGCGCTAGAAATAAATGGGGACATAAATCGGAAGACCTTGCTATATTTAAAATGTCTTGCTTTAAGAACATGCTCTTTTTCTTGCATCTTTTTCTTTCATAAATATTTTGGCTATTTGCCTATAGCCCTACTCTTTAACAACATTCTGACATAGATAGCTTGATAATGAAACCGCGAAGCGATACCTCGCTGACTGGAATTAGGCCTGACCGCGCGCCAACGCCATTTCCTTGACCAGCATCAAAACAAATTATACAAACAATAAACCATAAAGGAAAACAAGGGTATTATTATTTTAATATATTTTTTGTCGAAGGGCGATATTCTCAATCTATCTCGCTGAGAAAAAATAATTCTAAATCAACTCAAATGTTCGCACGCAGACGACTTTTTTGACAGACTTCTATTTTGCAATATTTACGATCGCGTTTGTCACTTCTTTTCTGGTAGCATCTTTCTATAAAGCTATACGCTATTAATTTTCTGACATCCAAAAAGTTGATGAGATTTTTTGCAGACGTCACCTTTCCGCGGGTATACATCTCTGTTTATCCGTCTTATGATTTCCGGTCTCCTCAATTAGAAGGAGCAGACGATCTTCTGAATTTCCCATAAGCAAAAACAGCGCACTCTATTTGTTCTACTTGGTTGATTCTAATTCAACTGTCTTTAGAATGGTCTCCTTTGCGTCTTCTGGACATTGATTGTCTATTTCAATAAGAATTATTTCTTCTAGCGGAGTTTCTTCCGTATGATGCAGACACTCTTTTCACAAATAAGGAACAAACAATATATGATATATGTATGGCTCAGTGTCACAGCGATATTTATAAAATCAAGTGACACAATTATAAGCTGCTATTATTATTATTATCGTCATTAATAATAATAATAATAATGACGACTTTAAGCTTCTACCCTATACTGAGCTTATAGGAAGTGATTTCTACATATGAAAATCTGTGACAAAGTTGCTAACGTAACCGCCTTGATGACGTCGGATGTAAAAAGTTACTAATGTTGACGCCCGACTCAAAACAGTTCTTTAGAAACGTCGCAGTAATCTTACTGGTACATTTTCATTCCAAAAATCGAAATAGTTTTCCTTACCAGTAAATTATCGCTATTGGAGGGCAGATGCGAATAATCACTCGTGAATTAATATTTTGCGACCTTCCCTCAAGGAATCTTAGGGCCAGGTTTGTACCAGGCTAGAGAGAGAATTTGAGGTTCATCTGCCCTCCATGATGTGTTTATCATGATAATTCATCATAAGGGAAAAATATTTCTGAAACGCATGCAACCTTTATAATCAAACCGAATTTTTTTAACCAGCACCCATGTGTGCATATGACTGAAAATTTACAGAAACGAAAGAAGAGATAACTAGGTTGTCACAAGGCATGCTCTTTCAATTTAGAGCCATTTGTGAAGACCGAAGACTCAGACCGAAGACTCAAATCATCATGTGGTGTCTGTTCACAGTGAGTCTTTGCAGATGCAGTAAAGTGTTTGACATCAATGCCGAAAAGTAGTTAATGATTTCTGTTCTCACCTTAAAAGCGTGTCAAAGCCCCCTTTCCACTAACGTGTTCGCACATACCAATCCAATCCAAAGACACAGAAGACACACAAAATGTCAGGAAGGACAGGTCCTTGTGCGCATGGCTTTTCATGTACGTTTTGCTTTGTGCTTTTATATTTTACATGTAGTTATTCTGAAGGTATACCTCCATATGTTTTTGCCGGTTTTTCCAAAGGGAAGCAACTCTCATGACTTCCTGTTTCCTTTTCAGGATGAAGTAGCCCATCCAAAATGAGGCCTACTCTTAGTGGAAAATATCTGCTCCCTGAGAAGCAAACGTAAAAGGTTGGCAAAAATGACAGTGGCAGAGTTGCTTCTCATGAAGGTGAACCCATTCATCTTTCTACCAGTTTGATATTCTACAGCTGTTTTCTTCACCCAAAGTCACCCCAGGTGAACCCAAAACTCCAGCAATGATGGGGCAATTTTGCAATGAGAAAATTACATACCCTGTCACCCAAAATATTCGGAAAATAAATAATACTTTGAGTAAATAGTGTAAACCCAGATCAGACTGCTAGAAGAAGCAGTCTGATCAGGGTTTGCACTGTTTGTCGATATTTTTATAAAAAAAAATGTCAAATGAACTCGGTGACAAACTTCAAAGGTAGTCAATTACGTAAGTGGGTGGTCTCAATTTTTAGGGTAAATAGGGTAGAATGGCAAATTGGATAATGATAGGTTACCGTCCCCTCATCACGCTGAATTTGACGTTGAACTTACTGGCCTTGCAATCTGTGTAACAATATCTCCAACTACCCCACGAGCAATCTGTATAAGATCCTGATCAGCCAGAGCAATCACGAATTTGGATTTCTTTCTATTATTATTACTTTATTAATCTATATTTTTTTGACTTTAACCTATCTATCCAATAACCTTGCAAGGTCGTCGAGATTGACTTTACCAAAAAAGCTGCCCTAGTGGTGCTGGCAGTGTCCATCCTTGTCCACTCGTTAATATTGAAGATCAAAGTCCAAACAGCTATTCTAGTAAATCTGCATTGACTGCTGTTATATGCAATCTGGTGACATGACAGACTTACTGTTTTTTCCGCCATCTTAACCTAAGGAAACAACTTCAGTGAATTCCTGTTAGCTTTTCAGGATAACGAAGTACTTACAAAATGGGGTCTACTCTTAACAGAAAGAATTTACCCCTGGATTAGTAAATTCTTTCTTATAACTTTAAGAGTTGATCTTCAGTAAGAAGGATTAAAAACAAGAACATGTTAGAGTTCCTTCCTCTTAAACTGTATCCATTCATCGAAACTAAATTCAAAGAGGGTCTACTGAGTTCAAAACAATGATAAAGAGTAGAGTACAATTTATGGTGTTTCAACATTATACTGCACAAAATAATTAAAGGAGCAGTGTTCATAATTTCCATAATTGTCTATATAAAACTCTTCATCATAAAATATAACAGAGCTGCAATGTGGGAAAACCAACAATGTTGTTGTGCGCCCAGTGCAGACTCAGATCTGTCTGGGCATCCGTCCAGTCTGATCAGACTCTTTGTTAAGAGCTGAAAGGTTGGCTAAGGGTCTAAGCTACCTCCATGCGGACAGTGAAGACCCTGATCAGACTGGTAGGATGCCCAAGCTGATCTGATTCTGCACTGGGCGCAAAACCACTTTGTTGGTTTTATCATGTCGCGGCTCAATACATAGTCTACAAATAGACACTGATACCAAACCTATTATTAGTTTTGATTATGAAGAGTGTTATATAGACTTATAAAAATCATAATGGTGCCCCTTTAAATATTTTGAGCAGTATATTGTGACAATATTTTGAGCAGTATATTGTGACCAATCACACAAAATTGTTCCCAAGGTGGTATAGCATAGTGTAAATTTCATAGCATGCGTGTCGAGTAATGGACTGCACCAAATTGTTCAGTTTTACACCCTATGATGCATACAGGAGGGAAAAAGCAATCCATTACATTCCTGACCTTATGTTCACAATAAATGCTATAGCTATTTGTATACATAATGGTAAATTACACTTTTTGTGAATTAATACAAACAGATGTCCGACAGAGAAAAACCAGAGAGCGTACCAGCGAAGACCCATATCAGCCTCCACATACTTCTTATCTTAATCTTCCTACTGCAAATTTTGAAGAAGAAAAAAAACATTTTGTCCAAGCTACTGAAATGACCCTAAAATTTTGTACATGCCGAATTTGGACAATTATTGTTCCAAAATTCTTAGAAAGTGGATTTGACACACATTAATGCATCCAAATGATGCTAAGTGAATGGCAAACATTGTAGACCCTGGGTCTACAGTGTTTGCTTAGACCTGTTTGTCCGAATATTTAGGGTCATGGCAAACAGTGTAGGCCAAGATGAGGTGGCTCATCATGAGCCACCTCATCTGGATCTACACTGTAAGCAAATTCAACTATTTTCCTTTCTGGCACTTTAAGGGTCAATACAAGCATTGCCACAAAACTCAAATCACAATGCATCAGGGGAGCATAATATCCAGGAGAAATATGGGCAATTGTCTGACAAGCCCTAAGTACCGTCATTACAAAAAATTCACTTATTAATATTTCAAAATTCTGATGTAAAAGAAAGTCTCTACAGACTATGTTTTATGTTATCGTACTGAAGCACTTTGTTTAAACATCAATTATTAACTTGTGTCACATTCTTATTCTGAAACGGGTTATAATAAACCTTTGTGTACTGTGATTGTGTAAAATGTGGTGCCATAAAAATTCTAAATAATGGGACATGTAGGTATAAGCTTTCAGTGCAGACCCTGATCAGACTAATCCTTTAGGAGCAGTCTGAACAGGGTGTAAACTGCTTGCCATTCCATCTGCATCTTTTTGGCACATTACAACTTGTAAAACCAAATTAGTCAATTTTTTGGACAATAATGGTCATTATTTTAGGTCTCCCGATTTTTGTAATTTTTAATGTAATTAACGAGATTTTTGTAATTTTTAATGTAATAAACCAATATTTTCGGACAACTTCACCACTAACTGCAATTATCCTGGAGTTCAAATAAGCTACTTTTAATTCTGATGCTGTTGCAAATGTAATGTGACGACTGATTGGATAACGTCAAAAATCTGCGACAGTATATCCTGCCATAAACTGTACCAAACCCGCACCCATTATATGTTGCTTCTGATTGGCGGACATCTGGTTTTACATTGCTGAAAGCACTTGCGATGGGTGCAAAGTAGTACATTTTGAAAGATAAAAATGTGAAAAGTGCATTAGAATGGGGATAACTGTGTTGAAAATTGTCATTTGGGGAGGCAAATCATTGGTTATATTGGTCATTATAGTCGCATATTGTGTTGCCATAAAACAAACTTTCCTATCATAGAACCAATGATTTACCTCCCGAAATGACAATTTTGAGTACAGTGATCCCCTTTCTATCCACTGATTGGTTTAAATTGCTGGTAATGTGGCAAACAGTGCAGACCCTGTTCAGTCCACTCATTAGGAGCAGTCTGATCTGAGACTCCACTGCCATATATTTTATATAAAAAAGAAAATCACTAACTTCTATTCATATATGCATAATCATTATGGAACACTACGTCAAGGAATTCTGAGAAAAAAAAGAAAGTTGAATAAAATGTTGTGTACAGACTACCAAATAAGGCTGAAAGTTTGAAGTATAAGAATCAGATTTAAGAAACACTTCTTCAGGGAAAGACTCTACCATTTTCTTGGCTGCCTCCCTACTTATTGGGGGCCAGCTCTCCCTAGCAGTAGATTCTTTCCTTTAGGAGGCAACCCGATTTTGGAAGAGCTTTGCCTTGCAGGTAGGCAAACAAGAAGTAACAAAAGCTGGCCCAGAGGTTATAAAACTTGAGTAAATTTTCAAACTCAAAGCACACTGATTGGATGCTTCCGAGCACATGCTCGGAAGCAGCCAATCAGTGAGCTTTATTTTGAGTTTGAGATTATTCTCAAGTTTTATAACCTCGAACCCTGTTACTGTTTGCAAAAACTAAAAAATCGTGGGGAAGTATCCATAAACCTTTACCTCCTAGAATTCTAATAATGGATGATGATGCTTAGAGTTTTGCCTGCCTTTAACAGTATTAAAACCATATGGAGATGATAGTAGGGTCAGAATGAAAGGCTGTGTAGAATAAGCTTCACCTGAACATCATTCCCACCTCGTGCCCTCATGTTGAATAGCTCAATGATAATGTAATGTCGGTTTGCTGTTAAGACACTGGCATAGTTATAGCCTTCGTTGGCAGATGAAGACAGTAACTCCAAACAGGTTCATCTAAGGGAAGTCAGTGGCAACCATAATTCTTACTTCAATGCTCCAGAGAAGGGATAACAGGAATATCTGAGGAATAATTTGCCTATTTCTCAACAAAAACATATGTTGTGCACCCGTCATTAGAACTGTCTTGCTGAGATGGCTCTAATGAGCGGTAACAACATGTTTTCATTGAGAAATAACAAAAATCATCTTTGAATTATCCTCATTACCCCCTCTTATCTGGAGTTATGTTACTTGAACAACACAGAACAGTTTTCATCTTGTTTAGGTGATGGATACACTTCCTTGCTTTTTGAATATTTTTTCGAAGCAAACAACTTTTGTGACTCTGCACTACAAACTTCTTCATAAACAGGGGCAGCAATTTAAGGCGCAAATTCTTTCCTAAAAGAGAAAGCTCAAATGAAATAGGGAGGCAGATAGAAAGATCACTATTCGGCATCACTCGGCAAGCCATGTGATGCCGAACAGAGACCCTCATGACCGTCTTTTCTATCTGCATCATACACCCATAAAAGATACTTATAATCTTGGGGTGAAATTGTACAAACAGAAACAAACAATTACTGGAAGTTCTTTTTTTTCAGTTTCATGACATATTCAAATACTGTTAACAAATGATCTATAAACAATGATATAACAGTCAACAATGTAAAAAAAATCAAGCTTGCTATCTCCTCAGGATCAACAGTATGCTGTTACAACTGATCACACTGTTAGGATCTACAGGCTACTCCAAGTCTCCCCAGTATGAACATGTTACACCATCGCTTTTCTCATGTCACAGGTGTATAGGTACACCTCCATGTTTTTCTGCCATTTATACAAAGGAGAACAACTTTCATTTCTTCCTATTTGTTTCTCTAGATGTCAAAGCCCTTCAAAAAGGGAATCTACTCTTAAGGAAATCTGACTCCTAAGGAGAAGGGAGGCAAAAATGAAAATGGCAGAGTTTTTTCCCCTGAAAGTATACCCATACATATTTAGTAAACAGATACACTTCCACGTTTTTCCATCATTTTTCCAGGGATACATTTTGGGGTTCTGAACTGACTTCTAAGAGGAGCCCCTGCTCAAACGGGTCTAGCTAGCCCCGGTAGCTCAGTGAGTTAAATGCTGGCCTGCTGATCTAGCGTGCCCAAGTTTGAGACCTGCCATAGATGGAAATCTTTCTAGCCATAAATGGGGTTCCATTGCACATAGACTTTCATTTCACCCTTCCATCACCCTGATGTGACTGCAATACTGTTAACAAGACCTGTCACAGGGCCAGGATAGCTCACCTGAAAGCGCCTTGCCCATCACATAAAAAACTTTAACGTAAAACTTTAACATTTTGCTAACGCCGCCGCCGCCAACGCCAGGGGTAGTACAATAGCTCTTCCTGAACTTCGTTCAGGCAAGCTAAAAAGTAAGTAAAATCGCAAGTCATCCATCCAGCCATCAAAAGGGTCTGCTCTTTAGGGAAATGGGTACACTTTCAGGGGAAGCAACTCTGCCATTTTTATTTCTGCCTCCTCTCACAACAGGGGTCAACCCTTAAGGGAAAAAATATTGCTCCCCTATGAGCAAATTCTCATAACCATGTACCCCAGAAGGCTCAAGGGAATAAGTTTATAACATGCATCTCCTGGCATTCAGCCTGTCCTCTCAAATTCAAAGAAAAAAGTATTGTACTTAAAATTGTATGGTCAGTATGGATATGAGCCTCTACACAAGAAAACCAACAAAGTGGTTGTGCGCCCAGTGCAGACTCAGATCAGCCAGGGTATCCCCCTAATCTGATCAGACTTTTCGATAAGTGCTTAAAGGGTATCTCAGGGTCTTGGCTACCTGCATGCGGACAGCAAAGACTCTGGCCAGACTGGGCAGATGCCCAGGCTGATCTGCGTCATTGTTGGGCGCACAACCACTTTGCTGGTTTTCTCGTGTCGCGGCTCATAAAATATGGAATGTTTAGCATTAATGTAGCAATTGAAAATCTCACGTCTCCAGACAACAAAAGTTAGAATTTTTTAACTAAGAGACACTATTTTTAAACCTGCTGAAATGGAGGGGAAACAACTCTAGAGCATAACAACTCATTATAGCCGACACTAGCATTCCTGACTTATCATTCCTTATGACAATTACCATGACAAGAAACATGTTAACTCATCTTGAACTATTATATAGCCCAAATTATTCTGGCATAATTGAGCAGTTGCATCTCAGCATTAATGTGAACAGCTAGTTTATGACCAGACTGTTCAGATGTTCAGGCTGGTCTGTTTGGCATTAGCACATACAATCTATGGTCTATTAAAAAATCCATGGACTTAGTACATGGATTATTAGTCAGGGATGAAGCCTTTCTAAATATCACGGTTCATTTCACCTCTTAATAACAGCAAACTTTTTATAACCCCAGTATATCTTTTTTCCTAAGAAAGGGCAGAAGATTTTACTTTACTAAAATGGAACAGTGTACATCTGATCAGGAGCATTTCAGTTGAAAGAAGGACTGATCACTTGTGGCTTTACATCCCTTTCAGCAGTATCTTAGTCATATCAAGTCAAAAAGAGGCTCATAATGAAAGGCTGTCAGCAATGGAACCCCATTTACAGTTGAGAATTCCAAACCCAGACATCTAGGCAAGCGCTTAAACTATTAAGCTACTTGGGCTCCAATATTTGGTTTGATTTCTGAGCTATTTTTACATTTGAAACATATGATGTGGTTCCTCATCAGTACTGCCACTCCAAGGTTATTCTGTTGAGGAGGCATTATGTATTTTCTAAAATACACGGTTGTGGCTTCTCATATGAACCATCTTAAGGTGACTGGGTACACTTTCAGGAGAAGCAACTTCTCCACTCTCAGTTTTGCTTCCCTTTTCAATGGGGGTCAACTCTTACAGGAAAGAAAATTCTCCTGGAAGAACAAATTCTTTCCCTTAAGAGTAGAAACTTTTGGGAAGGTAACATTGCCCAATGAAGCAAACAGAAAGACATAAATATTATTTCCCTTTGCAAAAATGGCAAAAAAACATCCAGGCATACCCATTCTCCTTAATCAGGCAGTTCTTTAACCGAGCTGCAACATGTCTTCATATCTGAAGTGGTAAGAAACTGAAACAATCAAAGATCATTGCTCCAGCCACCAAATCCACTGAATTAGTGTCTTTGCCAGAAGTACATGGTCTTAGGCATAAGTTTTTCATTTCTCGTCCTGGTTTCCATCTTCTCTTGTCAGCAACTGGCAACACAGAACACTTATAGCAAATCCTAGAATAGACTTGAGTCTTAACTTCAGGGGTTGGTCAAGAAGGCAAGAGCTCCTTTAGGACATCTGTTGGCATAGTGACCCTTTTCTCCACACTGAAATGACAAATGGAGCTCTAGATTTTAGTAATGATTCTGGGATTATTTTTTTTATTTATCAGTAAAAGCATATAATGTGACCCATAACATGACCACCCAGCCTATGTGAGGCAGTTGTAATGAGGATTACAACATACGACACAAAACACAAAACCAACAAATTGGCATGAGCGCCATGCAAAGACTCAGATCAGACTGGGCATCTGCCAAGTCTGATCAGAGTCTTAGCTGTGTGCTAAAGGTGTGGCTAAGGGTCTAAGCTACTTCCATGCTGACAGCAAAGACTCATATCAGACTTGGTGGACGCCCAAACTGATATGAGTCTTTGCTGGATGCACATGCCACTTTGCTGATTTTGTTGTGTTGCAGCTCATGTGACAACAACCAAGCATGACCACAAACTGAAGCATTGCCATGTTAATGCCAAAGCAATATCAGTAGTGAAATGATCTTGCCATTATCTGATGTAATGTTATAACATTGATTCAACAATAATACAGCAGTTCTTACAAGGAATCCCAAATATATGTTTCAGGTAAGAAATATGCAGCGTTACCCCACATTTGTCCTTATATCTTATTTTATCTGAACCAGTAACATGAAATAGCAAATCATGCTGAAAATATCTGGGTATTTAAATTTTAATTTGGCCACATTCAGGAATTGTGTGACAAGTCCACAAGTTCTTGTACTTAATTTCTTTAAAGCATATAATTGAGTCCCATCTTGTGATTTCCAACACTGTGGCAATTTTTGTCATGTGATATTCAGATCATCCTTCTCATTTATACAGGATAATCAGGAACCTCACTGTTGGCTCTATGGCTTGGGCCACTTCCATAGATGGCTGATGTGACAAGCGAAGGCTCTGATCAGACTGCACAAAAGTGCAGTCTGATCAGAGCCTTTGCTTGTCACCAATGCCACATTGTTGGAAATCACATGATGTGGCTCAAATTATGCTTTTTATAAATATGTCAAACATTGTTGTTATAATTTGGCTAACTAATTCCACAAGGATGCATTATTTTAATTTCCTGGTGGGATTGGAATTGTGCATTTACTGGGCATGTATAACAGAACTTACCTTATAGCATGTAACTCCTTCAAGATTTCTTCTGAAAGCTTCATCAAGACCTGTACTCTGCATTGTGTGTGGTATACCCGCTGCTCGCATTGAACCATGGTGGTGAAAGGTGCCACGACCATACAGAGAACCACTTCCTGGTATCCCAGCACCAATAGGCTGAAAAAATTTAATGGAACATCTAGATATGAGCCACAACACAACTAAACCAACAAAGTGGCAGGTGCCCCCAAGCATCCGCCCAGGCTGATCAGAGCCTTTGCTGTCAGCATGGAGCTAGCACCCTTCAAGGGCAAAGCAAAGACTCCGATTAGACAGGGTGGATGCCCAGGTTGATCTGAGTCCAAGCATGGCGCACATGCCACTGTGCTGGTTTTGTTGTGTCGCAGCTCATATATATATTCAGCAACACCAGACCAGCCAAGTACAGTATGTCCATGACAAAATTTTCATTATTCACAAATTCATTGGCTTGCAAACTAAAACCTCTTGCATATATAAGGTGAATCTGCATACCTCCATGTTTTTCTGCCTTTTTTACTAAGGGGAACAACTTTTGTGGCTTCCTGTTTGCTCCCTAGATGATATAGCCATTCCCAAATGGGGTATGCTATATGCCAAGTTTCAAGGCCATGGATAAAACAGTTCAAAGAAGAATATTTTTAATGGTTTTACCATATATGGGCATGGTGGCCCAGATCATTTGAACAATATTTCATTTCCTCAACCCCTGGAGGCGCTATATGAAATTTAGATACACTCAGCCAAGTGGCTTCAGTCGGTTGAAATTGTGGACACACAGACGAGGATGGATGAAGGATGACAGAGTCTGCCAATTCTATAAGCTCCCCCGGAACCTCTGGCTCAGGTGAGCTAAAAATCAAACTTCTGCAAATATTTCACCTAAATATAACAATGCTATTTGACTTTCATGTATGTACAGCATATCTGTGCAAGGTTTCCTTTGAAGAACAAGAACTAGTGGACTGAAATCTCCTAAGCCGAAATTTCAATTTGGCCCCTTTAGGAGTTTTGCTATAACTACCATACCACTTATTTATCTCTCACACAGCTGAACTTTTTTACTTATATGCTTCATATATATGCTATATATTCTGGCAATCTATTTTCAGAAGCTTGAATTTTAAATTTTCCAGGTGGAAATGAAACTGGCAGTGCGTCAGCTACAAGGGGAAAACACGGATAATTTAGGGATAATTTTCCACATTTCTCCATGGAAACATATGTTGCTACCCCTCATTAGAACCGCCTCTCGGAGACAGTTCTAATGAAGGGTCACAACATATGTTTAAATGAAAAATATTTAAAGAAAAATTATCTTTGAATTATCCACAATACCCCCTCTTATCTGGAGCTCTGAATTGGGTGTTTACCAGATGTGCCTACAGTACTTTGTTAAAAATACCAGTACATGCTATAAAAATAGTTCCAAAGTAAGAAATTCCTGAAAAAAACAAGAGAACATGCCAATACACCCACACAGAGCCCTGGTAGCTCAGTAGGTTAAGAACTGGCCTGCTGATTATGCACTCCCGGGTTCAAAGCCCACTGGAGGTAGAAATGTTTCCAACTGTAAAGGGGGTGGTCAGGTGGTGCGATGGTGCTGTGTGTAACTTTCAGTGCTGGGGCCTCCTACTGATTGGGAACACTGTAGGACAAGGGCCTACTGTGCTTGCAGTAGGTGCGGGTGGGGGTTGTTTGGACATTTTTTCTCTCGTCTGTCATTTCCTCTCTATCTCCCTCTCTGGAAGACGGCCCGATATAGACTGAAATACTGTCTCAAAGGGCCTTAACGGCCTTAACCCAAAACAATCACTCAATCAATCAATCCAACCGTAAATGGGGTTCGATTGCACACAGCCTTTCATTATCACTCTTCCATTGTCCTGATATTAATGAAATCCTGTTAAAAATAATATAAAATTGCAAGCCATACATCCATCCAAAACACATAGAATCGGTATTACCTTTTTATCTATGATTGGTTTGCCTTCAGCATCTTTTTCTACCTGGTTTTGAATTGCGGTTGGACAGTTGAAAGATTTATGACCAGTTTCTCCACATGTATGACACACCAGCTGCTTCCTGGCCACAACTGTAGGGTCTGATGCTGGAAGATCATATTTAGGACTGAAAAGAAAATTGATTTTAGCCTTGACTAGTTCTTTTCTATCAAAAATGAATTCCATAGAACTCTTGTGTCTTGTTTGTCTGCACACCGGTACACAGCATCTCCAAAACTACCAAATATATAATAGCAGAGCTCTAGACAAGAGGGAGTATTTTGTGATAATCAGGGATAATTTTTGTTCATTCTGCATAAAAACATATGTTGTGACCCCTCATCTGAACCATCTCGAGACGGTTTAGATGAGGGGTCACAACATATGGTTTAATTAAGAAATAAGAAAAATTATCTCTAATTATCACCAAATACTCCCTCTTATCTACAGCTCTTTTTACTCTACCAACACCAATGCTAGAAAAGCAGTAACTATGTCTTGCATTCTGCTAGTCACATGACTTTCAGAAATATGTGACAGGAATCTTTACCAACATACATATTTACACTTGCTACTAACTTCCCATAGGTAAACCCTTTAGACCAACTAGCTTCATACACTGATGACTGACAATTAATCATGTGACGTTGCCGTCAAGTGACCTCTAAGGTAAACAAAATCTTGATTGGTCCATGTATTGTTTGACTGACGCCACGTCATGACCACAGCTGTTAAACGTACTGGCTAAACACTTCGTTACTAACTTTTCTTCAGCTAATATTTGGCATATTTTACTCTAAATTACCACAAAAACAGCACAAGAAGGGTCTAAAATAAGAGTGAATATACACCCCTACATTTTTTAACATGGATCGTAGAAACAAGAACTAGAGAAATGGAACTTGTGACGTAATTTCAACCAACACCTCAAAAGATGTGCATCGATAGCTCAGTCGCTAATATAAGAATTAAAATTTGATTTTTCAGTGTTCATCGCATTAAGAAGCAAGTGGTTGTCCCTAAATTTCTACAAGAAGTGCTCTGTGCTTCATGGAATTCAAACTCCGCCCACTAGCTCCATCACATGATGAACATTGAAAAATCAGAAGTTTGATTTTTCAGTGTTCATTGCATTAAGAAGCAAGTGGTTGTCCTTAAATTTCTACAAGAAGTGCTCTGTGCTTCATGGAATTTAACCTCCGCCCACTAGCTCCATCACATGATGAACATTGAAAAATCAAAAGTTAATTCTTAAGAGCAGTTATTTTCAGTGAGACGGATAAGAAGGAGTAACAAGGATAATTAAGGAATAATTACCCACATTTCTGTATAAAAAAATAAGTGGTGACCTCTCATTAGAACCATCTTACCAAGACCATTCTAATGAGGGGTCACAACATATGTCTTCATAAAGAAATAAGAAAAGATATCTTTGAATTATCCTCAAAACTCCACCTTATCCAAGGCTCTGAATCTGGTTAAGATGCTTGTAACATATTTCTGAAAATCGTCACACAGGACTGAAAGGTGAAAGCCTACACATTCATTAAACAGAACTTTGTTGGGGTGTTTTGTCGGTCTTTCCCTTTGATGTTGGGGATGGGGTTTGGGGTCTGGTTCGGTCGGTTCCTGGGGTGTAGTTACTCTTTGAATTTACTTGTTCCTTCATTTTAGATTTGTTAGAATCAAACTAATGTTTCCTTATCAGGAAATTATCATGATTAACAAACAAAGTTGCTGGGCAGATAGCAATTTGCCATTCACAAGGTGCGGAGATTTTATTTCTTACTAGTAATTTAGAATTATGACAGCATACTCCCCTTATCTAGATTCCTGTTAAATTTAGAAATACTTACTGCATATATTTACAATTAGGTCCATCTAAACAGAAACCACTTAAATAGCACTGACAAATTAATCTTCTTACATGGCGATTCTTACAATGGGGACCTGAAAATATAAAGGTAAGCAATATCTTGACCCAGAAAGGCTCTAAAAGATAAACCAATTTCCCTTTGCCTATTGAAATATTTTTTCTTGATTAACCACATAATATTATACTGTTATTAATCAAGAAATTTCATACTGGCCCAGTTACAGTCTGAGGTCTACTGTATTGGCCCAAAGCTGAAGGTAGGAGACCAATACAGCAGTCTCAGGACCTGTAGCTGGGCCAATATTAATGACAATTTTATTAATTAATGTCATTGATATTGATGACTTTGATGCCACTGATATTGTTTGAGTTGTTTTGGCCAAGTTTCACCTGTAATGGCCGATTCTTCCATGACCAATACAGGCCATGGAAGAAGTGGCCTGTATTGGTCCAGTTTGTCAAAATAAGCCCAGTTTATGACTGGTATGATCTGGACTGCTTACGCCATATAATTACTGTATTACCATTTGTTCATTAATTATCATCTAATTAATAATACATAATATAGGAATCATCAAGGCATTATTCATATACCACCAGTTTTTTTAAAACAGATGACCAGTTGATTACTTAAAATCTTATAATCTATCTTGAATACTGTCACTCCAGTATAAGAAGTTATCTCATTCAGTCATTGGTAGGTACACAAATCGAGTTTTACTGAGATAATTACAGCAAATGCTATTATGAGGTAATGGATGGATGAATTGCAATTTCACACCTTTTTCAACAGTATTTCAGTCATATCACCACAATAGATGGATGGTAATAAAAGGCTGTCACCGCTGTGTGCAATGAAACCCCATTTACGGCTGACAGGATTACAGCCTTTAGTGGGAATTGACATGGGAGGGCTAGATCAGCAGGCAAGTGCACTGAGATACCTGGATTCAATGTTAAAAGTGTGTGGAAGGTACACTTCCTCGATTTTGTGGCATTTTTACAAAGAGGAACAACTAAGGTGACTTCCTGTTTGTTTTCCTGGGTGACAAAGCCCTACCAAATGAGGTCTACTCTTAAAGGAAGGAATTTGCTCCTCTTAAGAGCTGATCCTCACTGAAAAGGGAGAAAAAAAGAAAAGAATTCCGTGGAATATGTTGTCTTGCATGCAAGCCCTTTGTCACAAAAGAGAGCGGAAGCAGTAAACAAAATACAAATTTTGAAAAGTCAGTGAACCCTAACAATAGGTCAAGATGCTGCATATTGATGACAGCTATCAATTTCAATGTTCCAGATGTATGCATGTCCCAAATTTCATGGCTCTAACCTTCATGACACCTAGAAACAAGAGCTTAACTGGAGGTAAATGTTGCAAAGTCAAAAAAACCTTAAAATTCAATCAAGAGGCAATATCAATGGTGACTTTTAGCTTTACTCTTCCAGATCTTTGCATGATCCATGTTCCATGGTTCTAGCACTTACAGTTCTTGAGAAACAGAGCTTGAGGCACAAAAACTTGACAAAAAATTGCATAATTGTGAACCATCAAAAGTAGGTCAAGACTCAACATCAATGTTGAGTTTAAGCTTTACTTTTTCAGATGTATGCATGACCCAACTTTCATGGCTCTAGCCCTTATACATTCTGAGAAACAGAGCTAAACCATAAAATGTAGGTCAAGACTCAGTATTGATGGAAGCCTTGAGCTGTGCTTTCCCAGACTTATGCATGACCCAAGTTTCATGGCTCTGGCCCTTATAGTTCTTGAGAAACAGAGCTTGAGACACGAAAACTCCACAAAAAATTGCAAAGTAGGTGAACCGTAAAATGTAGGTCAAGACTCAATATTGATGACAGCTTTAAGCTTTCCTCTTCAAGATGTATGCATGACCCAAGTTTCATGGCTCTAACCCTTATACATTCGAGAAACAGAGCTAAACGCGAAAACTCGACCAAAAATTACAAAGTTGGTGAGCAATAAAATGTAGGTCAAGACACAGTATTAATGGAAGCTTTGAGCTGTACTCTCCCAGATGTATGGATGACTCAAGTTTCATGGCTCTAGCCCTTAAAGTTTCTGAGAAAATGAGCTGAACTCAAAAACTCGTCAAAAGTTTACGCCAACACCGAAGCCGCCGAAAACACTGGAAAAGCAATACCTATGTCTCCCCTCTGCTTCGCAGGCGAGACAAAAATTGCAGTTGTTGCCCCTGAAGGTATCCATTCCACTTAAGCTGTTTTAATGGATAGGGTAAATATTGCAAACACAATGTTCGAACGATATCAAGATACACACATACCATGTCTGCAATATCCTCTATCATACCATGGACAGTCTTTTAATTTCTTGTCTGGGTCTATGTGTAGGAAGGGACATTCTTTGTTGTTACACAAACCTGAAATAGCAAGTATACGGTTTTAGCAGTACTGTATTTCTTCCATTATAAGATGGGGATTTTTCCTGTCCAAAACAGCCACAAAGATCTAGATCTGTCATATTGTAAGATGGATACAGTTCTTTGGATTTAGATCTGCTGTACTGTATTTGTAAGATTGCTCTAGATCTTATGGCTTATTTTGAAAGAAAAAAAACCTTTTTATGCCTGATTACACAATTAACTGATTTGCATATTTTTTGCAAGGATAAACTCTTGTCTCAATCATAAGCAAGTAAATACGATAGTTACAACATTTTTAAAAGCACTAATTCCATGGAAAGCAATATGCCTTGCTTGTCTGAATAGGAATTATTATAACTGAGTCTGTGACATGACAAAACCAACAAACTGGGATGTGCACTCAACAAAAACTTGGATCAACCTGGGCATCCGCTCAGTCTGATTGGAATTTTCGCTGTGGGTTTATGAGTAGCTAAGGTCTAAGCTACCTCCATGCTGACAGCAAAGACTCTGATCAGAGTAGGCAGAAGCCCACACTGATCTGAGTCTTCACAGGGTGCACATGCCATTTTGTTGGTTTTGTCGTGTCGTGGCTCAATTATATATCTGCTTAGATTGTTTCCCTATCATCCCTAAGTAAAAACTTTTAACAAAATAAAAACACATTCCAACCTGACGTCCCTATTTTAAAATTTCATGTTACCTGAAACACATGGTTTTTTTTTGTTTTTACACTCATGGTGAATCTATAATATTTTAAGAACTGGTCTATAATGGTGTTTGCATTTACCATCTTCAGAGAGGTCCAACCATTACAAAGACACATTAAAGGCAATATCAATGATGTTTATGAACAGTACTTACCAAATTTACTAAAGAAGAAGCACTCGGGCATTTTGGACATGTCATACTCATGAAGAAACTCACAGTCATCTCCCTTTTTACACAACCCTCGTAACCAATGTTTACATACAACAGTTCTGTCCCCTTTCACATGTCTAAAAGGGCATGCTGTTGCCTTGCTGCATCCACTGGTCAGGAAAAATGTACATATTGCAGCCCCAGATTCTGAAATACAAAATAAATACTGTAAAAACTCTTAACATTGAAACAGATAGGTGTAAGCAAACAGGGCAGACCCAGATCAGACTGCTCCTGAAGTAGCAGTCTGATAGGGTCAACACTGTTTGCTATTCCATCTGTATCTTTTGGTCCCAGGGCTCAGCCTAGAGGGTGATTTGGGAGAAATAGTCTACCTAAGCTGGCTGACTTCTCCCTATTTTGAGTACAAAGTAGATGCAGAAATGTTCAAATAAGCATACCCAAATCAGTCTTCATTCTTTCAATTTCCTATGATTTATATATTGCACATGCAATAAAAAAGACTTTAAGCAGTTATTCAGGCTGATTTAATTCTTTACTGTTCATACCAGTAATTTTTTTTTCTCTATATAAGTGGTGCCCATAAAAGGCACCAGTCCCAATTCAAAATAGTATCTTTTTTTCCCAAGTGCAAGTTGAAAAATTCCCAATTGCAGGAAGAATTTTGCTAGGGACCATTTTACAAGCATAAATTCACTGAAATTTACTTGCTAGCTTGGAGAACTGGCAGATATAATTGAATTTAAATATAGATTCAGTTTCATGTCCCCTATGCCACCACTTGAGCCAATAAAGGTGATTCTGAAAGGGAGTGACTAACGGCATGACCGTCTTGCGGATAAGAATCCTTATCGGCAAGACGCTCATGCGGATAAGAATCCTTATCCGCAAGACAACGGCGGTCAAATAGCTTATAGACAAAGTTGCGATCATTCTGAGAATTATTATTACTATTATATAATAATATTATTTCATTTCTGTTTGTAAATAATTGTTCTTAAGTATTTCAATATAGAACATTTATAATTTCAATTATTTTCGTATATTTCATCATAGAAGCCTTTTGACTGTCGGACATAGAGCTGGCTAATAATTGCGGAAATACGAATTATACACTTCAACATCAGTTACTGAATACTTTTTATCTGGTCAGATGATCAGGTTAACATTAAAAACAAGTTTATTGCAGTTAAAAAACAGTCCGATGTGGGTATGACAACAGCTGTATATTGAACATTCGGACATTAAGTAATTCAGGTTATCATAACCAATCACTTAGCGGCAGTAGCGCAGTGGGTAAGGCGCGTGGTACTGGAATCTGCGACCCAGGTTCATCACTCGGTGTGGCATTTTTGTTTCTTATTTTATTTCAGTTTATTTTATTTTTCTAATAAAAATTCATTTGTCGCATAAAATATTTGTCAATTAATGGTTTGGTTTAAACATATTTTATTTCAAAAATCAAACATTCATGGCAGAAACAATATTGTTATATAAACATAATAGGAATAGAATCCTTATTGGCAATGACTTATTTAGTTTCTCTCCTAATCATGTCAACTGACAAATATAAATGGCAGAAATCAATGCTGAACAGTACATATTCATTTAGTATAAACAAAAATTGAAACATCTAAACACAAAAAATGAGATATGCAAAGATACTTTAACAAGAGGAACAAGGAGACAAGTACATTAGAAAGACATAAAGAAAAGGATAGAAAATAAATATATATGAGAAACAAAAATAAGAAAAATAGCATATATGAGAAGAAGATCAAAGAGAGAGAGATAACAGGAATAAAATGTCATACAACCTATGCATATCGAACTGGAAAACGCCCAAAATAAGATTGTCCCCCTTAAGGTAACTGGACATCTCAGTCCATAGCAAACTCGGCCCATACGGACAGTATAATGGTGATTTTCACTAATTTATTTCATCAATTTGATTTTCAGAATATGATTATTCACACAGGCTCAAATCTTCACCTTTCAGAAGGACTTTTCATTTGAAAATGCATGTCAGAAAATAATTAGATACCAGTGACATGTATAATAATCAGAGCGTATAGATAACAGTGTTAACTTTGTCAATCTTTCCCTTTGATGTTGGGGATAGGGTTTGGGATCTGATTCAGTCAGTTCCTGAAGTGTAGTTACTCTTTAAATTTGAACAGCCATCCAAATTAATTAACATAAGAAAGATCAGAGAGTCGGCCCATATACAATGTATAAACAACCACGCACGGGGTGGGAAGCATATTCAATATACTGGCTAGACAATAGCTATAATATTTAGATAGAAGATGAAATTAAAACAAGATTCATATGTTTCTATTTATTTACTGTTGGCCGCATTCCAATTTCCTTATCCTTTCTCCAAGGTGTAATACCAGAGACACGTATGGGATACGATTCTATGGTATCATTCTTTAACAGCAGGCAAAAAATTTTGTTTTTGAGAAGATTATCAAAGTTTTTTTTCTCTAACATTTGAAATTGTGCATATGACATTACTTTTCCCACAGGGACGGCTGAATACCCATGGGCCGGGTTTTCTATGGGCCGAGTTTGTAATGGGCTGAAATTGTTATGGGCCGGGTTTGTTATGGGCAGAGTTGTCCCGGAATCCCCCTTAACGGTAAAGCTGGGTCCCGGTTTTCATACATTTTGAAAACTAAAAGATGGTCATAAGATGCTTTCAGACCATTTTTAAATTATTCAACATCCTCCATAAGAACAGTGTTGTATGAAACCATTGTAAGAAAGACCATAGCATCTGTAATGGAGTATCTAGTCGCCGTCGTGCGGATAAGAATTTTTATACGCACGACCGTCTTGCCGATAAGGATTCTTATCCGCAAGACGGTCGTGCCGATAAGGATTCTTATCCGCACGACCGTCTTGCCGATATCCTCAGCCATTCTGAAATTCCAAATTTAAGGAGAATACAACGCGATTTTTCTCAATTCTGTGCGCACCTGCACCATTCCCAAAATAGTGAATAAAATCACTGCATACATGCAGGGTAACCTGTGCCGGAGAAGGGCAGTTGTCAGTTACTGGCGAGAGTAAGTGCACTAAGTGTTGGTTAACCACTTAGGAGGTCTAAGCCTGCCAAGGAATAGTGTGGTTAGGTTAACTGACCGTCCCGACATGACCATAGCTGTTTACTGTGGACGTAAAGCAACAAATCAATCCTCTTCAGGGACACAAAATCCAGGGATCACGAGATCCCTATCATAAACTGCAAATGATGTTGTCAGATTTTTCATCTAAAATATTAAAGGACACTACCTTCACCATTTGTGCAATGGAAAGTGACCTGCGTTCAGAAACAGCCACAAATCAGAGAAAAATTACATCAAGACTGTTAATCTTCTAATTTTGTGGAAAGACAAACTTCAAACAATTCAGAAAGCTCTCCATCATCAACTACAGAAAGTTTAGAAATTCCTATATTGTGAAATTGGTAGGAGTGTAACAATACATCGGACTATCGATGTATTGCAATAGTAACTCGGCCGATAGTACTGCATCGATAGTAAAGTGAGACATCGATGACTATCGCCGATAGTGTTTTGGACTATCGATAGTTTCGATAGTCTCCTACATTACAATTTTTTCAGATAATTTCCGCTGTTGCCTTCTTTCTTTAAAGCGAAAGTGAGCGGCAGACTGTTTGTATAAACATGGCTTCCGTAAGCCGACGTATGGCTGTATATTACGTCTGGGTTTTGCTTCCATACATCAAGAAATTTCACCTCTGGCGTCTGGCATACATTTGATAAGTGTTACATACGGCCGTTTGATGTTGTCCCGACGTATAAAACTCCCTACTGTCTATAAAACGTTAACACGTGTCATAATTAATCTGATATACAGAGCTCCTGATACGGGGCATTTTTGCGATTTTGATGCAAAGAAAATGGGTAAAACGCCTGCAGTCCCAAACTAATTCTTCATGAATAACGTTACTCCCACCGAAAAAGGAACTGACGTATCATGAAAAAAAAAATGGAAGCGTCATTTTAGGCATAGGAGTTCTTTCAAATTCCAGAAAAATGCATTCGCTCAGCCGCCACTGATAATAGTCCAGTGCCGAAACAGGTCACAAAGATCAAAGCATTTCGATCAGCTTTTGATGTCAAAGATTTAGCCGCTAACGGCACGTGCCGAAAGGTTTATTTATTAACCAATATTGATGCAATTTCGGAACATGTGTTTATTATACGTTACAGTCTGTAAGGTAGACTCGGCTCAGCCTGCGTGTCCGCGGCGCCTGATCAGCGTACGCACACACATGTATATACGAATAATTTGAAATATGAAATTTAATTTGTTTAGCTGTGCAGTCCGGTTTTGGTACAGTATTTTCGCATGAAGCTATTCCGCCGAATACCGCTGGACAGACGAATTATATAATAATCAGAAGACAGTCATTTTATACGTATTTTCTGATCAGGCTGCGCAGATATTATTTTTGACTCGCCCCTACTTTTTTTGTCAAATCCTCTAACGATGTTCCCCAGGAGGCTCAGCTTAATGAATTCGTGGTTGCACACTCTAGGTACTGAGTCTGTCTGTCCGTCCCATAGTATTCGAATTCGCAATATGTGGGTACTCGGACAAAACGGACAATGGACAAAACGGACCAGACAAAACGGACCACGGTTAGGACAAAACGGACCACGTTTCAGGACAAAATGGACCACGTTTCAGGACCAGACGGACCTCGTTAGAAGACAAACCAGACCATTAATTGGTGCCAATTAAAAGATTAAGGAGTATATGATTACCAAAGACAATGTTAAATGGTCACAATTATTTGACTACTGTTCATGGTCTCAACTATCTGTGGTTGTCGCAACTATCTAATTGATTTAATGGTAACATTTTTATCTTTTAAGCCTGCAAATTTCTTTATTAGTGTTGTAACTGAAATAAAACATGCTTTCTCAAGGTCAATGGAAGGTATAAACGTGGTCCGTTTTGACCTTACACGTGGTCCGTTTTGTCCTGAACGTGGTCCGTTTCATCCTGAACGTGGTCCGTTTTGTCCCAAGCGTGGTCCGTTATGTCCGTGGTCCGTTTTGTCCGTGGTCCGTTATGTCCCTAATTCGGTTCAGCTGCGAATGTCTCTATCGTAACACACAAGATAATCGAAAATTGTTTCTGCTGGCCCGCGAATGTACGGTTATCTTTCTAAAACCTTTTTTTTTTTGATGAGACAGCGTACATATTTTCCCGTTTCAAGATTTACGATGCTCACATATTACCACGTGGTTATTCAAGCAGACGATCTGCACATGGCGTAATCAACCGGCCAGTCACGTCTATATGCTATTTGTATATACTTTTTTTCCGCGTTCACACTGCGCAGACGTTTTCCGGTATCATGTTCAACGCTTTTCGAATATACGCAATGTGCGTTCCCCGATAAGGCTGACGTATTTACGGTAGCAAGAGCTAAGCTAGTAGTCGCATGTACACTTGGCCTCTTTCTCCATCAGACTACTGAGACTTGACAGCCGTTTTCCGCTGATGGCTGATCGGAATTATTTTTTTTTCTATCTTACTTAATTTCAACAGTGCGAAAATAATGCATTCTGATCAGGTCTACGCAATTATTGAGCACAATACTAACGGCAGCGTTGATGTGCAATAACCTGCTCGTTTATGGGTCAGACATTGTAGAGATCAAAAGAGTCGCTATAAATTGATTGTAATTGTCACGTGCAGTGTATCAGACGGGTATTAAAAGGTACCTGGTTGCATACACCGATAAATCAAATCAGCCTGCGCAAACCGGTCTTTCCTGTTCACATCTAACAGTAATTATGAGCTCTGTACCTAGCGACAACTAAATATATTCAGTAAATTAAAGCCCTCACGCGCTCCATTCACAATGCGGCTCACTTCTCCCAGGGGCGAGTTTACCGTTAATAAGCAACCACAGAAACTTGTTAAATCTTCAGTTTTCAGAATCCTCAGGATTTATGGTTTGTACATACAAACAGAACAGAACAAAACTTTATTCATGTAGGTAAACATGTCTGGTCACACATAGGTGACATATGATATTTATACAAGTGGCAAGTAATATTTACGAAAAAATATTATGAACAAAAATGTTTCAGCTTCTGTCAGCTGATTGTTCAACATCTCCAGATGCACAAACCATTCAGGGAAGGCAAAATCTGCTATAGACAGATAATGGTTCATGGCCCTGGAGAATTCAGTTGGCCATTAGAACACATTTGATCTCTTTGGCCAATCAGATGAAACTACAAATGATTGAAACGAAAGGTCTGAAATGTAGGGCTTTATGCATAAATATGCCAAACCAGTGCACATTTGAAAAATAACTAGAAACTGTGTTTATGAAACACAATGATACACAACTTTGCAGATGTTAACCTCTGTTGTACACATTTTATACATACTGAAAACAAAATGGGAATGATACCATATTCATCATTTCCTCCTTAAAACAAGAATATATTTTTCAAACAATAGTATCGCAATAGTATTGCAATAGTAGTCCACAATAGTAATAGTATCACAATGGTACTTCTTGCAATGTCAATACTATCGCAATAGTCATTTTTGGACTATCGTTACATCCCTAGAAATTGGTTAATGACTTATCAGACACCCAACGGCAGACAGCTGACAGCTTTAAAACAGTTGCCTATACTTTCTTTTCTTTCTTCTATCTTTCTATACTGCTACACCCTCTCTCGAGGATTATGAGCAGGTGTACGATGTACACTCCAGTTGTGCAGGATGAACCTCCTTGTAGCCATGTAACTACAGAAGGGATCTTTAACCTGCCCAGGGGATGTCTCTCTCAGTTAACGTCCCGATCCGAAGGACGGCACACTTTTTATAATGTCATCCCTGCAAATGACATTAAGGAAGCGTGTTCAGTCCGAAATTCAAACGCCGTTACCCGGGTTCGAACTCGGGACCTTTAGCATCAGAGGCAAGTGTGCTAACCACTGAGCTACCACGCTTCTCATATAACTAGGCAATAAGTGCGCACACTTGCGGTTTCATATACCAGAATTGTCCTACCATTTAACCTATGCAGATACAGAATATATATGACCATCGAATTCGTATAACAAAGGGAGGAATTTTTGACTGTCACAGCTTACTGTCCATTCCAGGAAAGGGCAATGGCTGCGCTCCCGTCTGATTATTGAGAGCAATTTCAATATCGAAGACGATATTGTCCACTGGTGCAATAACATCCTGCATTTTCTTCTTTTTCGTGAAAAATCAGGACGTCTTTTCTCTTTCGGCGTGTTTTGAAAACACCGGAAACACTAAATTCATCCTAACACCGGAACTGTTTATTCGACTGTCGTGTAGGAAATACTGTTTGTACAAATAACGTGTTGTCGTTAGTTCTCCGCCGTTGACTTTTTCGGCACACCGTGCTAGAAACGAGTCATTCTTTTTCTGCACACGCTGTAATTACGCTGCTTTAGAAGAAAACGCAGGATTTTATTGCTCCCATAGACAATTTCATCCGATATTGGCACTGTTGTCAATAATCAGTAGGAGCGCAGCCACCCCATTACAAACCTCACCCCCACCCTTCCATCAGACTCTCAGAGTTTGCAAAAGTCATTGGTCGAGATCCGAGTATATGAAGTTTTTAACATGTATGGGTCCATTTGTCAGTAAATGGTGTCTGGTTACGTTCATTTTTCTTTCTTCATATACTGCTACACCCTCTCTCGAGGATTATGAGCAGGTGTACGATGTACACTCCAGTTTTGCAGGATGAACCTCCTTGTAGCCATGTAACTACAGAAGGGATCTTTAACCTGCACAGGGGATGTCTCTCCCTGCACAGGGGGCCTCCAGTTAACGTCCCGATCCGAAGGACGGCACACTTTTTTAATGTCATCCCTGCAAATGACATTAAGGAAGCGTGTTCGGACACCGAAATTCAAACGCCGTTACCCGGGTTCGAACTCGGGACCTTTAGCATCAGAGGCAAGTGCGCTAACCACTGAGCTACCACGCTTCTACCACGCATTTGTATCATTTTTGTTTCATTTTAAGGAAAAATGCCTCTTTTTTTTTTCATACAATTAGTGTAGACACTGATCAGTCGCAGCGTTTTTGCGGCGTCTGATCTGGATCTGCACTGTTTGCCTATGGCCTATTAATGAGACGATAGGCATCAATGGTTCAATGCAAACTGTGCTAGGTTCCAGTGTGCACAGCTGTGACAAGAACTTTTTGTATTATCCCATACTGTCATTATCCTAGATACAAGTACAATACCATATCTCTGATTCCACTAACCTGAACATGCGCTACGACTGAATATGATAAGCACAAATTTAAGTGATAAAAATGCACTGAACAAGTTTTTTCTAGCGATATGTATGCTAGAAATACAACACACAGGATCCGCTTCAGAAGTCTTCACATTGAAACGAACAGTAGCTTACCCACCGGGCACACAGCTTGAATCAACGTTAAACCAACGTTGATCCAATGTCGATTCAACGCTGTGTTCCTGTTGGGTTAAGGTTTAAACTAGTATTATGCACACGTGGGGAGGCAATAAAGTCCCAGACCATTTTCCCGTCTTGCTGTGAATTGAGCATTTACACTTGTCTTGGCATTTTTCCAAGATGCCACATAGCAATCGCTCTAGCACACTCTATTTGGCTGCAGTTTGCTTTTAAAAATGTCTATGAAGGGGACACACACATTCGCTAAGCACATCAGTAACTTTTCAAGCTGTTACTCAAAATGATTCTAGATGAGGGGAACAAGCAAAATAATTTCTGTTAATTCTCACACATTGTGATCCCCCATTTTAATCTTAGAATCCTTCAGGAGCAGAAAACACATTCAAAAGAAGGAACATGGGTCGTACACCCCTCTCAGCAAGGATACGACAAACACATTTGAGCCACGACGCGAGAAAACCAAAAACCAACAATGTGGTTGTACGCCCAGCGCAGACTCAGATCAGCCTGGGCATCCGCCCAGTCTGATCAGAGTCTTCGCTGTCCGCATGGAGGTAGCTCAGTCCCTTAGCTACCCTTTAAGCGCTTAGCGAAGAGTCTGACAAGACTGGGCGGATGCCCAGGGTGATCTGAGTCTGCGCAGGGCGCACAACCATATTGTTGATTTTCTCGTGTCGCGGCTCAATTTTGTTTTAACAACTATATCAGAAAAAAAACAGAATTACTTTCGTTTTCCTCTTTTTCATAGCTCGAAAGGACTCTTTATCAGTGTTCTGAAATGACCAGTTCAGGGACATTATCATACCCATATCTAATCAGAACTCCAGTTTGGGGACATTATCACCAGAACTCTCCCCCTATGTATTTCTCATCGGGGATATATGTCCTCAAAATTTTTTTTCACGAGATTATATAGCCATTGTCATGTCATTTCTTCTGAACCCATAGTTTTCGTAAGATTTTATAAAACATCTGTTCATCTGATTACACAAATATATAATTTAATTTAGAACTGCCGCCCAACTCACGAAACACAAAACTTGAACACCTGCACAATATGTGTCAGTTCATCAGTCTCGTCAGTCGAAACCAGACCAACCTGCCTGAGGTAAAGTCTTTTAGGGTCAAGTCAGGTAAATTCGGACAACAGGTAAATTCGGACATACCATTGCAAACAGTGCAAATCCAGATGAGACGGCTCATCATGAGCCGTCTCATCAGCATTTTCACTGTTTGCCCACTTAATTTTGTTTTAATTCCAAACAACTGATATATAAAGGAAACAATGTCACTGTCCGAATTTACCCGCTATCCGAATTTACCAGACTTTACCCTGGCGGCCGTAAAAAGTCTCCCCGTACATCATCCATAGTGCAGATTATATTTTATTTTCGTCCTTTGAGATCAGAGGATATATATTGAGAAATCTAAAATCTGAGATCGATTTAGACTATTATTCTAGATCATCGTCTTTTATATTCTTTGGATCCTTTTTGGTACTAATCAGTCTATGAATCGACTTCCCAATTAATATTAAGAAATTACAGTATGCTTTCTCTGGTTTCGTCACCAGATAGTTTCAGGGTCACTGACGAGGCTTTATATGCCGAAACTACGTAGTCTGGCCCATGTTCTTCTTCTGAATGTATTCTCTGCTCTTGAAGGAAATATTTCAGATTTTAATTTTACCCTAGTACCTGCTTACCGCTAACGACAACAATTCCCAGTGGGCATACGACGGCAGAATGACGTCAACACCTCGCATCGACATCAGGGCGACGTCATTACGAGATTATGTGCCTGCTAGGAAGTACTGCCAGCAATTACTCTTTAAACTGTCGTGTCATTGCTACTCATTGCTCACCGCTCACCGCTCACTGCTGACTTGACGGCCATAGAATAAGTATCCAATGCTCACCGTAACCAGAGAGACATAACCAGTGATTGCTGGCAGTGAGCTACTCCTTCATAACTGTGGCGTCAAGTGTCAGAGATAATGGCATGACCATATTGACACTGGGCGACAAACCCAAGCACTACTTCTTTATGCTGACAGCATACCCCAAAACAGCAACTGGACCTGGATTCAAACCCACTACCTCTTGCAATCCTAGCTCCACCCGTTGAGCTAAAGGGAGTGTTACAGCAATGTAACCATCTAAAATGCTACGAAGCGTTTAGAGTTTGCATTTTCCCCAGTTGCATTTCAGGCAAACCTTACTGCCCGAATACATAGTCTGTGGAGTACAAATTCTTTCCTCTATTAGTAGCTCCTACCCCACTTCTGTGAGAAGGGAGACGAAAGCTTCCAGAGCTGGGTGATCTCCCTTTTGTTTTTTAACTCCACTGCCTCTATGACCACTAGGCTATGGAAAACCTTTACATTTTTTACCTTCAAAATTAAGGCCGACCCAAAGCTTTCATATAAGATCAGTCATGATGCCTGAATCAAGGGCGTAGCTACCTATACGGCAAATACGCAAGTGCGTATTGAAATTTTGTCAAAATTGACAAAATTTCAAAACGCACCTGCATATTTGCATGCTGAATATTTATAAAATAGACAAGATTTCAATACCAATTGCCAAAGTGGCTGAAATACTAGCTTTACCTTCAAGAAGTAGAGAATAAAACATGGTTGTGCGTATTATGAAATTGCCCCTAGTTACGCCCCTGAGACCTGGCGAATACAAATGTGTGCTAAAGTTCATCCTTAATGCAGACCAAGGTCTTGTTATTCAAAGCACAATGCTGAAGCAGGGGCCGTATTCATAAAACGACTTAAGTCGTTGCTACGCGGTTGCTAAGGCTAAATATCTATAAAGGAGATTCACTACAACTATGAAATTTGGTCTGGAGGAACAGTCTTACAAAGACTGTTCCTCCAGACCAATTTTCATATTTGTAGGGAATCTCCTTTATGGAAATTTAGCCTTAGCAACCGCATAGCAACGACTTAAGTGGCTTTATGAATACGGCCCCAGCATTACTTATAAACGTTTCTGAAATTGAATAGTGTGCTTTTTTCAAGTTTGCCTGGCGAAAAAAAAGTATAAATAAGATCTGCTGAACAGTAAGTGTATCATCATAAAACGTTTACATCAACGACACTTTAAGTACTGAAGGCTGTAAGTATCTTATTATAATTTTATACAGTTTTAACAAAGTTTCATTTTATTGGACATAATATTTCAATAGTTGCTAGAGAATTTATTTGTAACGTTTCTGTTTGAATTTGTTACTGGCAGCTCTTGTCCGAGCTCTCCTGACATGGAGGTTTGACATCGGGGTTTGGATAGTATTCCGTCTTTAGCTTGGATGACGGTACCCTCCCAAACCTGCAACAGAAGGTTGGCGCCTGACCAACCCATAATGTCAAGTCGAATATGGCCACCACTTGTCTACAAGCAGTAGAAAAGCAGACGACAAAATTAACGCCTTCTAAAGCTAAAACTGTTTCTACTAGCTATATACGAGGGGCGTTCGAAAAGTAATTCAAATGACGTAATTTCTCGGTAACCATTATAAAAACAGAACTTCTGATTGCAAAAACACATAAAGCTATGATATGCGTAGGAAAGTCTGCAAACACGGTGTAGTTATTTTTAAAAAGGGCGCATTTTTAACTTCTTTGAAAGAGGTATACCCTAAAGCCACTGAAGAATTTTAGTTTAGTAGGCCGTAATTTATATATCAGCAGTCTTTGATTTGCTTTTATTTTTGCGACTTAAAGACAATGCCCAGGCAATGTTGTCCTGTAAATATCGCGGAAATTATTTTTAATCTGGGTTCCATACTAGCCCCGGAATATGGATTATGTAAAAGCAAATTACCCATTTCTACTAAAATTAAATGATTTTGTAATGAAAACTAGTGTATTAGCATTCAAAATCTTGTCAGCAAGAGCATTTACATGGGTCAACGAAAACCTGTCAATAAATTCAAATTAATGCCAAAAACGAAGCCTCTACAAGCTTTCAAAAATGACGTTAACGTATATTTCAATAACGTCATAAGAATTGCGCATTGCTTTGCAAGAAATAAATCGATAACAGTTGCCACCCTTCTAACTTTTGTATGAATATTGTAGGCAACAATGGACAAGCAACTGACAAAGGACAAAGATCAATTTTGTATTTGCAACAATATTTGACTTGAATGCCCAACACTGAAAAGATTTTACATATGAAATTAGCCCAGAGGTATGACAGGGGCCTAATAAAATGCGTTGTAAGTCAATATGGAAAGGTGTCTTTGAACAGCGTTTGGTATCATTGTAAAGACAAAATGCAGTGTTTTCAGCATATGCAGAGCGTTTGTACCCAGTATTCCCCTAAACAAAGTTATAAGGCAATTTGCATTACTTTTCGAACGCCCCTCGTATATATACTGTATATCAAAGACTGGAGGGCACAAACAGTGTAGATCTAGATTAGGCGGCTTATGACGAGCTGGTTCATCTGCATTTACGCTGCACGCATCTTTGTCCCAATATGTCAGGTAAGTTTCAGAACTGTTTATTTTTGTGTAGGTCGCCAAGCATAACTACATGTCTTTTCGACATGCCACCTTGATTTTCTGTATATTGTTATAATGTGCTTTATTTTCACATTTAAGTTGAGAAAATCACTATTCTACTTTCGATTTCGAAAGCTACATCGATACCATTTCTTCAAATTTTGCCATCAATTTTAAATAAAACAACCGTATCTAATAATCTTCATTAAAAAATATTTTATGGTGTATTTCGGTTCAGGATTAATTAAACTTGGTAGATATCATGCAATGTAAGGGCAATTATTTTCAAAGAAAACGATGGAGGGGTCAAAAACTATTCTGTATCGTGTGTCGCAAAACCGATTCTCAGTGAGACATCCCATACAGTCAGAAAAAATGGGAGTGCTTGTCGTGTGGTTTAGTCCCGTACCTAAAGGATATTTTAATAAGTAAATCTCTGAACATATTAATAACCTATCTTAAAAAGTGATTTACTAAATTTTGTTCGAATTAAAACGCTGACTCGGTCGATTTTCTGATTACACTTGAAGTGAATTTATTGCAAACACCAGTGATTTGCAGATGAAACTATAGATAGATAGAGCAAAGAAAGCAACATCTAGCCACCATTATGGATAACTTAAACGGATAAAACAATCTTACCAAGTGGTTAAATTCAAACAATAAAAGAAAACACAATTCACACAAACACACCCTGAAAGGTCATAACAACAAAGATTTACCCACAATATAGATCGGACAACGGGACGCATGTACTGTACGCTTCCAACCAGTGAGTTTTACTGCTGATCATTTCCGAGGCTGTGCTAGACCATCTAAGCTGCACGACAAAATCAACAAAGTGGCATGTGCGCTCAGTAAACGAAGACTCAGATCAGCCTGGGCAACCGCCCAGCCTGATCAGAGTCTTCGCTGTGCGTACGAAGGGTAGCTAAAGGTCTAAGCTACCGCAATGCCGACAGCAAAAAATCTGACCAGACTGGGCGGATGCCTAGGCTTATCTGAGTTCTCGCTGCGCGCGCATGGCAGTTTGTTGGTTTTGTCGAGTTACGTCTCATTAAAGCTTCTGCTATCGGAAGATTGTTTTTGTTTTGGCGTTTGTACGAATTTCTCACTTCTTTCGATGATAGGATATATGAGCCGCGACACGACAAAACCAACATTGTGGCTGTGCGTCCAGCGCAGACTCAGATCAGCCTGGGCATCCATCTAGTCTGATCAGAGTCTTCGCTGTCCGCATGGAGGTAGCTTAGACCCTTAGATACACTTTGAGTACTTAACGAAGAGTCTGGTTAAACTGGACGGATGCCCAGGCTGATTTGAGTATGCGCTGGGCGCACAACCTCATTGTTGGTTTTGTCGTGTCGCGGCTCAATTATCAATTCGGATTATTTAGGCAGCTATTCTTTCAAGCTTGTCCGACATCTTTGTTCAAATCTGGACAATACCCAGAAGTCCATGCGCCACACACAAGAGGTCAGAACGCGGAATCGTTTAACTTCTCGCGAGAATGGTATCATGGTCTTTTACCGCTATTTCGAAAAAAAAAAAAATCGTTTACTTCTCGCGACAATGGTTTAATGTTTTTTTACCGGTATTTCTCAGACCGCCCGTCCTGAAAACCCACAACCACAACGTAAACACTGGGTGGGAGCGTACAGTACAAGTGACCGGTTGTCCCGATTTGTATAGTGGACGCATCTTTGTCCCAATGTGTCGGGTAAGTTTCAAAATTGTTTATTTTTGTGTTTTAAAATCATTGAGTGTAGGTAGAACAGCTTGCTCGACAAGCCTTCATACAGATCTTTTCGACATGTCACCTTAATTTTCTGTAAATTGTTATGATATGCTTTATTTTCACATTTAATTTGAGAAAATCACTACTCTACTTTCGCCTTCGAAATCTGCGCCGGTACCATTTCTTCAAAATTTGCCATCAATTGTATATGAAACAACCTTGTTTTCTTTAGAAATATTTTATGGTGTATTTAGGTTCAGGATTAATTAATCTTGTTAGATATCATGCTAGGTAAGGGCAATTATTTTCAAAGAAAACAAAAGAGGGGTCAAACACTATTCTGTATCGTGGGTCGTAAAACCGATTGTCAGTGAGACATCCCATACAGTCAGAAAAATTTGGGGATGCTCAGCTTTGCTTGTCTTGTGGATTCGTCCCGTACTTAAAGGATACTTGTCATGGGTAAATCTCTTAATAGATCATTAATCTATCTTAAAAAGGGACTAACTAACATTTTTTTCGAATTAAAACGCTAACTCGGCCGATTTTCTGGTTACACGTGACGTGATCTGATTACAAACACCAGTGATTTGCAGATGAAAATACGAAATTAGAGCAAAGAAAGCAACATCTAGCCATCTCCAAAGATGACCATAATGGAAAACATAAATAGAGAAAACACTCTTACCAAGTGGTTTACATCCAAACAATAAAAGAAAACACATTTCACACAAACACACCCTGAAGGTCATAACAACGGACAAAGATTTGCCCACTATACACATCGGACAACGGTGCGCATGTACTGTACGCTCCCAACCAGTGGTAAATGTATTCACATGGACTCTCGTCTGTTCTAATTTCAGGAATCAGAACGATGTTGTCCCTAATACTGGCATTAGTCTGTGGTATACTGATGAGCGCATCCCCCTCTCTGGGAGTAACGCTTCATGGCGATGCCTGTAGTGGCCAGTCAAACATGAAATGCAGAGTAACAGAGGCCTTCGCGGACGATGTATCACATTATTATCCAATGTGCATGGAGGACTGTGCTGCAGGCGAATGCCCAGAACGGATCTGTGATTGTGAATGTGATGTCAAGATAGACCCTGCCACCAAGAAACTGAAGCTTTACGGCCCTGTTTGTAACGGTCAGTCAAACATGAAATGCTCGGTAACAGAAGAATACAAAGATCATGAATCGTACTATAAGTCTTACTGCAAGATGAACTGTAATTGGAGCTACTGTCCAGTTGATATCTGTCAATGCGAGTGCGATGCCAAGATCATAGATGGACAACTGACTGGAACTGCTTGCTATGGAAGTGAGAGCCTAAAGTGTAGAGGGATAGGATACTGGAAGGACGATGACTTCCATGCCAGCGTTTGTGAGGAGAACTGTAGGTCTAGTAATTGCTGGTGGGACACATGCGATTGTAGATGTGACATGTAGAGGTCCACAACACTGTAGCCACCTGGTACACAACATTGAATCAGCATTTAATCAACGTTATTACATTGAATAAGCCTTAATCTAATAATAAGTCAGCGATGTATGCCTGCTGGGTTTATTTTTTGAAACAATGCTGATTTAACATGTGAATTGAAATAAAAAAAGTTTCATGCTTTGTAGTTGTACTTCATGCTATTTTGACTCTTTATATTTCATCTTGATATATAGATAGTTATGCAAACAGAGAAGATTCTTATCATAAAAGGCGGATAAGCAGGCTGATCTGAGTTTGCGCTGTTTGCACATGTATACGCATGGGGAGAGGGCTGTAACTAATGGTGTCAAAACTTGAAGCTCTTTACTACTTTCGTTTTCTCCTTCTTCACCATAGCCTCCGGGGAGGCAAACAGGAGTCTATAAAGGTTGTATCCCTTTGAAAATTGGCAGTATATCCATACACCTTAAATCTAGTCTTGCCTATTCCATAGCATTGCAAGGTCGTTGGGGACTTTGCAATCTCTTTCAACACAGAGTATAATCGATTCCGCTAATTTTCGCTTCCTGCAGAGACTGTACATCATATTTGGCTTCCGCCGAGACTGTCCGCGAATTCTTGCTTCCTGTCGCGACTTCTGTACATGGTAAATGGCTTCCTGCCGAGACTGTCCGCGTGATTCTGCTTCCTGCCGAGGCTCTCGGCAGGAAGCAGAATCACGCGGACAGTCTCGGCAGGAAGCCATTTTTCGAGGACAGTAGTCTGCAGGAAGCAAAGAGTTCGCGGACAGTCTCGACGGAAGCCAAATATGACGGACAGTCTCTGCAGGAAGCGAAAATTGGCGGAATCGATTATACCCTGTGTTCAAGAGAACACAATAAGCTTCTAGCTCACTATCGTGATACTTTACTATGACTCTGATGAATATCGTTTAAACCTATGTATCTGAAAAATATTGTTTAAACCAACAATGCCTTTCCATCTGGTCCTAGATAAGTGGTTTGAGCCGCGACATAAGAAAACCAACAAAGCGGTAGTGTGCCCAGCGCAGACTCAGATCAGCCTGGGCATCCGCCGGTCTAATCAGAGTCTTTGCTGTCCGCATGGAGGTAGCTTAGACCCTTAGCTACCCTGTAAGCGCTTAGGGAAGCGTCTGGTCAGACTGGGCAGAAGCCCAGGCTGATCTGAGTCTGCGCTGGGCGCACAACCACTTTGTTTGTTTTCTCGTGTTGCGGCTCAAATTTCTGTTAATTCTCACTAAAATTACTTATTGTAATCCCTCATTAGAATCCTCTCGGCTAAGATGCAGCAAACATTTTATATTAATCAGAAAATCAATTCCAGAATTCGTTAATTTTCCTCTTACTCATAGCTCGAAATGGTTCTTTATAAAGGTTCTGAAAGAAATGTCCAGTTTAGGGGCACCATCATATCCATATCTTATTAGAACCCGCCACATGCATTTCTCAGCTGGGATTTATGTAAGCCATATTGCCTCAATATGAGCCGCGACACGAGAAAACAAACAAAGTGGTTGTGCGCCCAGCGCAGACTCAGATCAGCCTGGACATTTGCCCAGTCTGATCAGAGTCGTCGCTCTCCGCAACAGCCTAGGTAAGACTCTCAGCTATCCTTTAAGCGCAAACGGTAGACTCTGATGAAGGAAGTACTCCTTTAACTGTCTTATCACTGCAACCTATTCACAGGGTACAGGGTGCCACTGACCCCCAATGCCCCTACGGCCACCATGCTAGGGGAAACCTTTACCTTTTTACCTTCAAAATTCAGGCCGACCCAAACCAAAGTTAGCACGATCACTCATGATGCTTAAATCAACGGACAAGGCCAATATAGAAATGTGTGCTAAAGTTCGTCCTTAATGCAGATCTCTTTTTCACTGCACAGACTGTAATGTTGATGTACCTAATATTAGTGACGTAATTTCATTTCCGCACTTAGTACTGTAATCAACTGATGGTAATGTGCACAAACGCACAGGCACTCGACGAAAAAATTGTGAAATTCTCATATATTAAAAAATGTTAGTCTGTCTCCCACATCTCTATCAAATTTCAAGTCGATCTGTTGCGATATAAGAAAGTTACTAAATATCCCACTCCGTGTTTATTTAGTAACTTTCTTATATCGCAACAGATCGACTTGAAATTTGATAGAGAGGTGGCAGACATACTAACATTTCATAATATATGAGAATTTCACAAACTTTTCGTCGAGTGCCTGTGCACAAACCGTGGTGAATGTAGAATAATCAGTTTCTGGTGCCAGAAGGAATGTATGGAAATGAAATTGGTCATTTCTTGTAGAATGATGCATATTTTTATCAAACTACACCATGTGGTTAAGAATTATGAGCAATTTCACTCACTGACTACAGCGGAAGGACAAACAGACTGATGGACTTGCACAGCGATTAAAGTGCACTCCTGTGGGTCGTGCAATACTGTTTAGACTTTCGTCATCGTTTTGCATGCCGATGGCTGGACAATGTTGAAATACATAAGTATACAAAATTTGAACCATATATACCACGGGGTTCAAGAGTTATGAGCATTTTCACTACTTGACCGTAAATTTTCAACTTGTGCTCAGCAAAGCCTCGTCCATCAAAAAAGACGGTTATGCATGCGAGTCGTTAGATAATGTTGACATGTATAAGTATGCAAAGTTTTATCAAAATATAGAATGCGGTTCAAGAGTTATAAGCGTTTTCGCTAACTGATAACGGACGGACGGACGGACGGACTCACACAGTGATTATAGTGCAAACCTGCGGGTTGTGCAATTTTAACTGCAGACGAGGTTATGTTTTAAAATCTCTAATTGTCAGTAAAGCCTCTGGTCCAGACGGTATCAGTAACAGATTTTTAAAGGAGCTGGCAGACCATAGCAATACCATTATCCTCGCTTTAAGTCAGTCCATTAAAAGTCATGTTAAAGTACCTGCGGATTGGAAAAAGGCTCACGTAAACCCCGTTCCTAAAAGGGGTGATCTTTCACTATCTTCTAATTACATACCTATATCTTTATTAAGTAATCTTGATAAGATTTTTGAAGGAGCTATATTTTAAGCATATTTTAAAATCATCTTCGGATACTTACTGCACACCAGTCGAGTTTCACACCTGATGACTCCACAATAAATCAGGGTTTACATGTCTGTTGCTTCGTTATTCGGGGTCTAACTGATGTTTTTCTTTTGCTGGTATTTCAGTGGTGTTGTTTGACTTCCCAGGGGTCTCCTGGTGTCGCAATACGTCATTTCCGTCGAGTCCTCATCTCGGATTCATCATAAACAGCTAACTAAATGTTTCGAACCACTGCAGAAGCAGAGAGCGAGGTTTGGGCCCAGTATAACATGTCTAACCCCCCCACCACCACCACCACCAGTAATCTTTTGCTGACCGATCCAATGCGGTACCTCTGTTGTGGTTCCTTGGTGCTACATTGTGCTCGGTCCACTTGTCTATGTTCTTTGGCGGGTTGGTCACCTGTTTTGCTACCCAACCTGCCTTTTGTTTTGTTTTGTAAGTTAGAAATTAAATAGTTGAAAATAGATGTTAATGCTTTTTTACTAGGGTAGCTGAGTGACCACCTGTTTGGGAAAGAGCTGCTCATTCGGTTTACCGTGCTCTTTATTGGTTTTGAGGGCGGGATGTGGAATTTGATTATGTAAATTCCTGATCATTGCCTATCTTTTTACTTTACATGTACGATACTTTTTGCAGTGCTCTAGCTCAGACAACCAAGTCAGGGCTTGTGATCTGTGATATCAGCAAAGCTTTTGATCGTGTATGGCACAAAGGACTGATTCGTAAATTAAAAGCAGCTGATATCACAGGCGCTCTACTGAAGTGGTTTAAAAGTTACCTTGATAATGCCAAGTCCGACTGGACTTTTATACAATCAGGAGTTCCGCAAGGCTCAATCTTCGGTCCGCTCCTTTTCTTAATACATGTATTCATAAATGACATTGTCACAGAAATTGACTATAACATCAGATTGTTTGCTGACGACACTAGTTTATACGTAATAGTCGAACATCCAGACACAGCAGCTTTATGTCTCAATAATGACATTTAAACTATCGCTGATTGGGCACATAATGGTTAGTTACCAGAAATCTCCTTAAAACAGAATCCCTTACCATCTCACGTAAAATAAATAAACCATAGCACCCTCCCTTATATATATCAGGATTCAGGAACCCAAATTAACGAAGTAAACAATCATATGTACCTTGGTATCTAGTTGTCAAAGGATTGTACTTGGCATAGCCACATTGAATATGTTAAAGGAATAAAACATTGAACAGGCTCAACACAATGCATAGGCTAAAGCTTGCCTTCGATAGGAAATCCCTTGAGGTAGTATACATTTCATTCATACGACCGATTTTAGAATATGGTGATACATTATAGGAAAACGGGAACTAGTTAAAATACAAAACGACGCAGCCCAAATCGTAACCCTGGTACTACCACTTTAGTTTCTCTACAATCAGTATATGATGAGGTACCGTCTAGACGATCAAACTATAAACTTTGTTTATTCTTGTTTAAATGCAGCATGACCTAACTTCGGTCTATTAGTCATTTCTTTTACTGCCCTCTGTAAGCGAAATTTCTCGATACAATTTTCGCAATGCAGACGATTTTACAAGTAGTCAGTGTAGATCTCAGCAAATGTATACGTCTTTTCTGCATTCTGCTGTAAGAGACTGGAATAACCTTCCACAATAAACCAAACAGTTAAACTCCTTACTTAAAAAATAGATCAGGGGTCGTTTTTATAAAACGACTCCAGTGGTTGCTATGGTGTTGCTAAGGCCGAATTTCTAAGAAGGAGATTCCCTACAACTATGAAATGTGCTCTGGAGGAACAGTCTTTTAGAGCGCTCCGCGCTCGTGATATGATGTACTTTACAACTGACCTCCAAACAGTGAATTATTACTCAACAATTCACTGCTAGAGCTGATCTATTTCTTAATCAAATTATACTTCTTTCATTTTTTTAATATGTATTTATGGAAATTGTGTAAATGTTACATTGTCATTTATATGTAGATGTGAAGCCGCCTTATACAATTCACAGCTGCATTAGCTTTCGTTCAAATCCTTCAACTTCTTACTTGTAATTTGTAATTACATATGTATAATTAACTGAAATAAATATAATGCAGACCAAGGTCCTGTAGTCAAAGTACAATGCTGAAGCAGCATTACTTATGATCATGCGTTTTTGTTGTGTGTGTGTGTGTGTGTGTGTGTGTGTGTGTGTGTGTGTGTGTGTGTGTGACAGTCATCCGTAATAAGTCGACTTAAAACTTTAAATTGACGTGTTACTGTCTCATTATCTGGGCTGCACTCATATGCAACCATAGTGTTGGTGTCGCAAAACAAAAGATTTTTTGAAATCATGCTGGTTTTACATGGGATTTCCAAAAATAAATAAATAAAGTTTTGTCCTTTGCAATTGCACTTATACTATCTTGACTCCTTATACATGTATTTCCTCCTGATATATAGATAGTTATGCGAACAGAGAAGATTCTAATCATACTAAGTGGGCACTGAGCAGGCTGGTCTGGGTTTGCGCTGCTAGCACATATATATTCCTGGCGCGATTCAGTCAGGGAAAGGGCTGAAACTAATGGTGTCAGAGCTTGTAGCCCTCTATCATTTTCGTTTTCCCTTCCTTCACCATAGCCTCCAGAGAAGCAAAAAGGGAACTACAAAGGTTGTAATCCCTTTGCAAATTGGCAGTGTACCTATACATGTACACCTTTGGATGTCGCTGAGGACTTGGCAACAATCTACCGTATTGATCCTATTAAACGCTTTGGGTGTTGTATTTTACGAAAGGGGGTGGGGGCGTTATTTAGAGCCTAGAGTGTAGTAAATAAGCCACTGCCAAAATACCTCTAATAAAACAGTATTAAGGCGAATGTGTATACTTTCAGAGGAAGCAACTCTGATCATTTTTGCCTTCCTTCTCAGTAGGGCTGGGGGTCAACTCTTAAAGGAAAAAATTTGTTCCTCTAGGAGCAAATTCTTTCCTTTAAGAGTAGACCCCATTTCAAAGAGTTACCTCACCCAAAGTAGCAAATAGGAATTCATGCAAGTTACTATAACATTATTTTCGGGGAAAAACTGTCTGTCTCTTCTTCTTTTTCCTTTCACTGTGCCCTGAATACCGTTCTGGCCTTGGTCAGGAGTTGATCATTTTCTCCGATGATTGTTTGGATCATTTTGCAAACACTCATTAGTTACTTGGTCCTTACCGAGATGTTCAGTAACCTCCCTGTACCCACCCTACTCCCTTATCCACCCCGCTATAAATCAGCCAAATAAAGTGTGATCCCCTATAATAGCCAGCTCCCCATTGCCTTGCGCACGTCATGTTCTTCGATGATTGATGCAACCTATCAGCTCCCAGAGCGCAGCACATGACGTCGAAATGACGTCATTTCAACGCCAGACTGGTTACGCTGTAAGCTCGAAAATATCATTACCCAAGACAACGTTGAATTGTAGGGGTGTATAGGTACACCGCCATGCTTTCTCATTCTTTTATTATTAATATTATTATTATTATTATTATTATTATTATTGCAAAGGGAGACAACTTTTTGTGTTTTCCTATTAGTTTCCCTGGCCGACGAAACCATGTAAAAGGGAGAAAAGAATTAACGGAGCAAATTCTTTCCTTTTAGACTTGACTCTCATTGAAAACGGAAACAAAATTAAAACTGACAGAGCTTTCTCCCATAAAAGTGTACCGACTGTTTATATGTAAATAAGACGAGCGGTTTACTTTCGAGACTGCCAAACGACAGGACACAAAGAAAAACAAATGAGATCCGGCCGCCGACAAAGAAAGGTAGCCTGAAGTTTATCTTAAATTGAGGACAAGAAAAAAGTGCAAGATCCTGCTGCCAGTCGTGTACAAAATTCAGAATGGTGCTTCTTTATCAGCAATTTACGTATAAACCATTATTTCCCATTATTTATCGCATAATCGGATGCTGGATATTATGTAAGCCCTGAATGGGACTTCTAATGTCTTCACTTCCTAGTTCCTGACTTCCTACTTGTAAATTCCGCCTTTCAGCTTCTTACTTCTGACCTCCGTCTTCTTACTTCCGACTTTTTACAAGTTGGAAGTTAGAAGTAAGAAGTCGGAAGTTGGAAATCAGAAGTAAGCCGTCGGGAGTAGGAAGTTAGAATTCAGAAGTAAGAAGTTGGAAATGAGAAGTCGGAAGTGAGAAGAAAGAAGTGGAAAGTCATGAAACTCGAAGTAAGAATTTGGAAGTTGTGAAATTAGAAGTTCACTTCTTACTTCTGACGTCTTACTTTTGACTTCCGACTTCTTACTTCTAAACTCCTCACTTCTGACTTCTTACTTCTGACCACGACTTTTTATTTCTAACTTCTTGCTTCCTACTTCTTACTTCCTACTTCTTTCTTCCGACTTCTGCCTTTCAACTTCTTACTACCGACTTGTCACTTCTGACTTCCGATTTAAAAAGTGGGAAGTAAGCTGGTAGTCAGAAGTAATGAACACTTATACAGGACCTCAGCTGAAAAAAACTACATCTATATATACATTTTGCTCCTTCACTGTGACATGGAAAACTGATGAAGATCACATTAAAGATATCTACATGATGTAATAAATGCTTTTTGTACGCCTGCTTTGAGAAAACGGACGTATTATGGCATGGCGCTGTCCGTCCGTCTGTCCGTCCGTCCGTCGACATTCTTGTGCGCACCATAACTCAGTAACACTTTGGGATATCTTCTTGAAATTTTGTAGGAATATATATTAGGTTAGGGCAAAGTGTCGCGTACAATAATGGTTACTCCCCCTTTCTTAATTTCCTAGTTATGCCCCTTTGATTATTTTTTTTTTCCTGACTAGTCCTGTGCACGCCATAAGGGACAAGTCATTTATTATCAGGAGGGCGGGTACATTTAGTGTGTGTGTGTGGGGGGGGGGGGGGGGGAGGGGGGTGCGTAATTTTTTTGGTGATGTACTGGGGGTGGGGGGGATCGGAAATCAATAAGCCTCAGAGCAAGGGGAGCGGGGTCATATGTTTTATTAGGCAAATTGGGGGTCAGAATTCTTCATCAGTCTACATTTTTAAAAATGTCTCAGCTTCTGGTGGGGGGGGGGGGGGGGGGGCTTTGCCCAACAGACCCACCCCCTCCCCCATTACTCCTGAAATTTCAGATATTTTTCTTTCAAACTCAAAACTTAAAAGACATTTATTGAAAGGACACACAAAACTTGGGCAGCTTCATATCCAAAAACAGATCTTTTCATTGATTTGCTACAAGATTTTAAGCAAAGCAGCTACTTCCTTATTGGTGATTATTTTAGACCGAACAATCATTCTACATAGAGGATCTTACATGAGTGCTCATGTATTATTGAATTCATCAAACGAGTTGGGGAAAAAGATAAGATGCGAGGCTTTGCCGAGTTCATGGCATATACTCAGAATCGCTATTTCTTGGAAATTGTACATTGACTAATATTTATGAATCATCAAGCCATTTATGCTACTTAAAGATATACTGGTTTCCAGAGACAGACCTAGTGCAAAGAGTTCTTAGTCCTAAATAAAAATTGCAGAAAATCAAACTGCAAGTGCACTCTGTTACAGGCCTTTCCTTCTTAAGATTTTTTGGAATTTTTATATTTTTCAAATCTTAAATTGCTTATATAGTATTTTTGAGCTTATATAGTAACTTACAATTCTTATCAAACACGAACTATTTCGAATCTACTGTATATAACATAGCAAACAAGCATGCACTAAATGAGTCTTCAACTACTGCAGTTACTTCCGACGAAATAAACTGTTTATTCAAATTGTTCTTTAATAATACTTCCGCAGGTAAATGTTCGAATTACAGGAAAACAACATTTTGTATCCGACCACTATTCTGCACATCATCAGTCGCGTTCAGTCTCAATTTGATATCATTACAGTTTCCAATATTCTTTCAGGTATAAAATCATTAAAAGACAAAACCAGATCTTGGAATAATAAACGCGAAACTGATAAAGCCTTTTATAATAAACACTAATACAATATATTTATTCATAAAATTGGTTAATTTAATTAAAATTCAGAAAAAAGTCATAGTCTAGAAAAGTTTTGAAGCATTTTAGTATGCTTTTTCTTCTGTACCGTCTTGATTGTTGTACCAAGTTCCCCGGTAGCAGACCGCAAACGGTAATTTAGTATTTGCGGAAGGAGACGTTGTTTAGGATCTCCCTTGAGCTAAATCCCAACTGATGGAAACCTCCTTCTCAAGTTAGTAATTGCTGTCCCATGTTAATCACTGGTTGTTCACAGTCATCCGTTTATGTTCAGACACAGAATGTATTGGCCCTCTGTCTGTCTGCCCATTCCGACAATCAAAAATCCTGAGTGATCCTCTCAGGCTCAACGATTGTCCATTCGTAAGTTGTTTCAACCCATCTCTACTTTTACTCTACACCACCTCTGTCGAGCAAGTTTAGCTAAGTCAGCAAAGTTCCAAGTAAATTGGCTATCATCATTTCCACTAGTCTAGTGTCAGATTACACAGGTAACTGAATTTCCAGGAGAAAGCCTTGGGCTTGTCAGTATTAACTTTCTCTTGTCAATTTATGTCCCGAAATTCAGGGAAATTTTTGGCAACTGTTAATTTTCACAGGTAAATGATTTCCACAGGTAAGGCATGTCCAAAATTAATACAAATGTACAGTCCCGTAATATATGAATAAGCTGTGCACATGCACTCTTTTTCTAGTGCTGGTCCAGGGCTTCACATTTCAACAAAAGCATTATCGATGTTTGTCCATGGTATTTTTAAAGAGTAACTACACTTCAGGAACTGACTGAATCAGATCCCAAACCCTATCCCTACCAGACTCACTGATGTTTCGGAGTAGTCTAATATGTTTCTATCTTTGACTCAGCAACACTAATATATATATGTCCTATAAATAGTTCACGCAGATATACGGTTATATATGTGTCCACAGCTAGGTCTACTTAATACATTGCTATAGCATCACACACTTTGTACAACATAAAAGTTCTGGATCCATGGCATATGCACAATGCCCCTCAGCAGTTCCAATATTACCAATTAACATGGCTGTCTTGGGAATCCCATGTAAATTTTACCTTCATGTACATATTCATCTTCGTCATGGATGATAGTTAATTTTCTACCACCGACCTAATTTTGGGTCTAAGGACGCAGCCTCTCCATGACCATCAATTACGCGTATGTATTCGCAGCTTAGCGCAGACTGGTTTACTAACACATATATACATCAAAAAATGCGAGGCTTATCAATATCACGCACTATACTTGTGCCTTTGCCAATAATGTGCCTTTTCTTTGGCCACATATACCCACCAAGAGAAGTCGACATGAACATCCACTCATATAACAGCATCAGAACCACACAAAATATGCCAACACACCGAGTTTCATTTATCCAATCTCACGCTGGTCTGGCATTCAACACAGGCAACGAGGCAACGTACTTTAAAACACTATTATTTCGCATACTTCTTACATTAATTTCAAACTATGATTCTTACGGACCCGGCAGTTTGTTAGACCTCTTAGTCAGGCCAGATTTTCGAAGAAATTCCGTCTAGTATAAATGCAGTGCTTGAATAAGGTTTTTCACCATTTCGTTGGCTGGTCGTTGTAGCCCAAAAATTGTTTTCAAGCATTTCTTGAATATGCATATCAATTCAGTAAAACTTTTGAGTCCTATTTCAAGAGTAGGGGGTCGGATGGTCCGTGATACTATACTTCTGAAACAAACTTATCCTGATGAGCAGAACCAGCAGGTTCCTTGTACGTTGTCTTCGTTGCCTGTGTTGAATGCCAGACCAGTGTGAATCTGGGCCAACACAACAAAATATAGAAGCCAAAAGCTGTTACACCGTTAAATGAACCTTGGACAATTTATTTACATGTATAAGTTTTCCAAAGCCTCTTGCTTCTTAATTTAGCAATATCTTTTATTGCATACTACACAACAACCTTTGTTGCGCGATCAACATCATCACCCTGTATAAAAGTGCAGAGGTTGATCAAGGGCAGAGATAATCAAGATCTCAAACGCGAAACTAACGCCCCGACATATATGCCGACACCGTATACACAGGAGTCCTTCTCCTATCTTTAACCTACGCACTCTGGCCATACGATAGTCTTTTAATGATGCGGTACACTTTGACCTAACATCTGACTAACATACAGGAGTAAATCAATCCAATACACAAAAGACAAAGACAAGACAAAACACATACAAGTCACAAAATACTGATGCGGGATAATAACACTCGGAAGTTTTCTCACCTCTGACAAAATTTATGTCATCACCAGTCTTATATACTTGAGGAAACAGAACTCTTGATACATGAAATGAGATGCTACTTCATACTTCAATAATTTCTGTTCAACAAACTAACATGTTTTCCACACCATACATTTACTCTTTGCTTACAGTGAAAATACCTAGTTCCAACACAATGCCAATGTGCTTCCCAAATAGTGTATTCAGTTTCAGTTTCCATGGATACCCAAATACATAGCTGCTTCAATCCTCTGCAGATATATATTCCAAGGTTATACCTACAGATCCAAGTACGCATGGCACAAAGCCAGCAGCATAAAGCGTTACAAGATTCAAAGTATAAATAGCCAAATAAACTTGATTTCAAGAATGAAACATAGCCAACACAGAAAAACCAGACAACCTTAAACCGAATTATGGCTTCCAAAAGATTTCATACCAATGCAAATCATCCTGTCTGGATACTCCCATAAACAAAACAACAAACTGATATTTCCTAGTTACATATATAGCTTCCAATTATGATTTATTCACCTATGACCAGTATACAAGAAGTTAGAACTTTTCCCTATGCATAATATGATGTGACCGGACTCTTTACATGCAACGACATCTGATAATATTGCTAACCTCGATTTTGTCATGCAATATGTGCAGGTAAATACCAGTAAGAGCTTTACCTTGAATGATCGTTGTTCTTTCCTCAACAAAAGAGAGTCTGGCGTCCATTTTAAACGTTTTGTACAAATGTCACAATGTCACATATAGTGTCCCAGAAATCAAGTCCAAATAGGTGAATAATCCTGGTACGGTCACCAAAAGAATTAGATATTGTCACACTATCAATAACAAGTCCATGATCGTATAGTTTCTATAGCTTTATTAACTTAACAATCCAGCGACTACCCAGGTTCAAAATACGTTAAAGTTATTTCCATGCTTCCAAGTTGCAAGAACAATATCTAAAGACAAATCTGTAAAATCTCCCTAGAGCGAGGCGCGCTCCAGTCTTATATACCCAAAGGTCATGCACCTGATTATGCTAAAGATCAAGTATCAATTTCCATGGTAACATTGCTTACGTATTGCATGGTACCTCTATGCCTGAAGTGTCATTACCAAATAAGTTCATGGCATATACTCAGAATCGCTATTTCTTGGAAATTGTACATTGACTAATATTTATGAATCATCAAGCCATTTAGGCTACTTAAAGATATACTGGTTTCCAGAGACAGACCTAGTGCAAAGAGTTCTTAGTCCTAAATAAAAATTGCAGAAAATCAAACTGCAAGTGCACTCTGTTACAGGTATCCCTTGCTTTCAAATGACCCAGTAGGCACATGGCGTCGAAATGACGTCGTATTGACGTCATTTGAACGTTGTGTGTCCGCTGGGGATCTTCCTTAAGAATTGATTTTATTTTGCATATGCCTTAATGCAGATTATGGATTGGTTCGCCCTCAACTGGAGTATGCAACACCTATTTGGCATCCCTATCATAAATCTCAGATTCAGCAGGTTGAGAAGGTGCAGAGAACAGCTGCCAGGTGGCCCTGCAGGCGATGGCGGAACACAAGTAGTGTCGGCGATATGCTGGACGAGCTTGAGTGGCCATCCCTGGAGGCCCGCCGGGAGCAGTCCTTCTTAACATTCTTTTACAAGATTCACTCTGGTACAGTGTCACTTGAGAAAGATAAGTACTTGACCCCAGCACCAAAGTCGAGAAGAACTAGGACATCCCATGACTCACAATACACTAGATACCTTGCATATAGTGATGCCCTGAAAATCCATTCTTCCCAATGACTATTCCTATGAAGAATAGTCTCCCCTCTTCAGCGGTTTCCGCCCAAACCGCTGAGGAGTTTAAGCCCTTATTTAGATTGTCGGTCCAGAGGCATGTGTTTTAGAATGCCTCTGATCTGCTTCTTGTAAATAGTTTAATGGCCCATCCCTAAAGTTTTTCCACTTGAGCTAAATTCTAAATTTAGCCACCCACCACACCTGAGGTAATGATTAGAAAATGATCGTCTCAGTATCGAGAGATAGGATGTCTGTTACCTGTTGGGCAGGGTGGTAATAACAGAACAGGCATGTTTCTTGGTATTCCTCCACCTTTAACAATCCTTGTCACTGCTGCATCTCCTGGCCGGACTGGGGAAAAAATTGCTGAGCTTTATCTGATTCAATTAAGAACGGGTGGTGGTATAGACCTAACCCACTCGTGGTTCAAAAACGGGGCATGGCTATGATGACAGAATCAATACAATACAATACAATACAATACAATACAATACAATACAATACAATGACACTCAAAATAGTAATATGAATTTTTGAAAGGTTAGCAGGCTGAAAATATAAAAACCATTTCAAGGTAAGAAATTACAACAAATCGGTGAATCACAAGTGGCCATTGCGGCAATGTGTGTGGATGTGTGTGTGTGTGTTTTGCACGGTTGTCGCACCAATAGCCCCTTCAAGTTTTCCAAGATGGCCACCCGAGAAGAAAATGAACCAGGATGTTGTCGTATTTTTGCCTTGTTTGGCACCTAATATCCCTTAAAAATGAATAAGATTGTTTTACGAACTAACAAAGGAGAATACAGTCCCGGAGAAGAAATCTGTGGGTCAGTTGGTCTTAGCAGAAGTGCTGGCAAAGTCCGTAAATAAAACATGCTTGAACCCAATTTCGACAGTATCGTACTGTCGGTCCATACAAATACCGGAACGCACCAAAACACCGGAAAGCATTTGTTTTTACCGAAACGCACTATAAAAACACAGAGTTTCCATACAGACAAGAGTTATTTAGGTTGAATATGATTTGTTTAATTTTGAGAAAGCATAATTTGAAATTTTGGTGTAGCAAAATAACACAGGTCATTGACGTGTTCAGTGACCTCAAGTAAAACTCACCAATTACTTCTTGCTGTCCTTGTACAGTCTCAACCAGAGCCGCAAAGCCTTCTTAGCCAGTTGGTAGATTGTCTCGTCTGGAGCTCCAGAGAAAGTGTGTTCCCGCAGAGGCGTCAAGGTAGTGAGAGAGCGCTTCTACAGTCACGTGATGCGAATTTAGCGCCATCTATAAGCTGAACCAAATCGACCAGTAACTGACCGCAACGGACAATCCCTCGGACATTGGGGTCACCACTACACTCCTCCCCATTTTATGAAGAAAGAGTTGACGACTACTTGGACGTTTCTCTGGGTCTGTAGAACACCTGGTATGCAGTAAAGCTCCCAGATGTTTCGTCGATCTCTGTAGTGTGTCATAGCTGTTCGTGATACATCTGACATGCAGAAGAAGCTATCAGTTGTACCGCAGTTGACTGACGATTCCCGATACATCTGACGTGCAGAAGAAGCTATCAGTTGTATCGTAGTTGACTGACGATTCCCGATACATCTGACGTGCAGAAGAAGCTATCAGTTGTATCGTAGTTGATTGATGATTCCTGATACATCTGACGTGCAGAAGAAGCTATCAGTAGTATCGTAGCTGACTGTAGGGTGTGAACTGTTCTGGATACATCTGACGTGCAGAAGAAGCTATCAGTTGTATCTTAGCTGACTGTAGGGTGTGAACTGTTCTGGATACATCTGACGTGCAGAAGAAACTATCAGTTGTATCTTAGCTGACTGTGGGGTGTGAACTGTTATGGATACATCTGACGTGCAGAAGAAGCTATCAGTTGTACCATGGCTGACAGTGGGGGTAAAGAGGACGAAGAAGAGTGTGTTAGCTCGGAATGCCTTGGATTTGTTTCACTTGTGGCTATCAATCACGTGAAATCACTAGATAACTTGATCGAAAACAGATCCGAAGTCTTGATCTGGAACCAGACGTGTAGAAAAACTATCTGTAAGCAGTCTGATCTGGGCTTTTGGATCTTTATCTGTGATCTTGCAATAGACGTGCAGAAAAGCTATCTGTAAACAGCCTGATCTGGGTTCTTGGATCTTTATCTGTGATCTGGCAACAGACGTGCAGAAAAGCTATCTGTAAACAGCCTGATCTGAATTCTAGGATCCTGATCGGTGATCTAGCATTAGACGTGTAGAAAGCTACATGGAAACAGCTTGGTCCTTCAAGTTGTGACTATATAGGATTGATCAACCCGCCATTGTAGAGATGTTTTGCATTGGCCGTAGACACCAAGAGAAGATGCATTGTTGATGAATTCCTTGCTTTTGCAACCACTTCTGCTGTCATACCAATTGTGTTGGGAGCTGTATGCTTAAGTGAGCGAAAGCCGAAATATGGTGCATCTGTCTCCAGGAGTATACGTTCATCGTCTACTGCTCGAAGTCCCTCCAGTTGGTCCCTGGTGAAATTCTGCACTATCCGAGTAAACCCGAAGAATGTTCTAGGGAACTCTTCCAACCACGATCTTACTACATCCTTACTTCCCGTAAAACAGTGGACGTGGATAGCTTGATCCCTTCGGACTTGGCCCTTGAGGTGCATCAGCACTGTGCTGTACACCTCAGAAGGATCCTCCTTCTCCACTCCTCGACAGTGCAGAACCAAGACATGGCGATCCTGGAGAAATCTCAAGACTCTATTCAAGACTTGAAGCTGGGAATTCCACTTCGAGATAGGCGCAGTACGATCTAATCCGACCTCCCTTAGACCTGAGATCTCTGGTAGCTGAAGAAGCTTCTTCATCTCAGATAGATGACCTTCAGTGATAGATCCCACCTTTCTTGGGTTCGGATGCATCCCAATGCCGACCTTGATTCCCCGTCCATATAAGGCAGCCACTTCCTCCCGGGTTGGATATGTGTCTGGATCGCAGTAGTTGGTAACTGCCCCAACAAGTCTGACTCGTGCTGTATCAGTAGGCGTGACTTTGGCACAAAGTTGTTGTAAAGTAGCCATCTTGCTGAGGTTATGATGATCCCTGCTCCAATCCAGGTGAAAATGACTATCATATGCGTCTGGGAATATAGATTGAGGCTGCTCAGTCACTTCCCTCACTTCTGGCTGGGCTGCCACCTCCAACGGAAAGTACTGGAACTGGCTGAACAAGCTCTCCCTATGACGAGGTTCTAACTGGGCGACTATCAGGAGCATGGCCTTCCAATGGAAAAGAGATGCCGGTGAGTTCAATGGGTAGAGTGTAAACACCTCTGGTGGCTCGATACACATCTCTTCACAAAGGGCCCTCATTGCTGTGGTCTGGCTAGCAGTAACCTCTCTGTTAGCATCTCCTGACAGTAGACCCATACTATCCACATATCTCGTGAGTTCGAAGACAGTAGCCCTCATACCAAGTAACCAGACAGCTGCAAGCTTCAGTGCTGCCAATCTCCGACATGTAACGTCTTCAACATCCAAGTCTTCATCAAAAAGATTGGGAACATGGCAGTCAAAGGCGTGACGTTTCAGATATCGGTTTGGAACATCACATCCGGACACAGGGCACGGTGGTTGTTGTTCTCTCTTCTTCAACCTCCTGGCTGCTGCCCTTCTTTGCTTCTGATTCTTGTGTTCGGACTGTGATGGTGGATTGTCTTCCTCAGCTGACCGGAAAACTGTAATACTTAGGTCCTTGTGAGGAGAAGTCTTTGACTTCCCGTCAGACCTGATCACGGGCTGGCATGGTTCTTCCACAGTTACCGCACGGTTCAAGGGATGATAAGTGTCAAGGCGTCTTCGCTTGTCGGAGTCCTGGTGTCGATCTTGACGTCTCCTAGGGCTTGAAGTGTCTGATCGGCGTTTCGATGTTGCCGTAGTAGATCCCCTGTAAGATGAGCGTCGGTCAGAGCGTCGAAACTCCAGGCTTTCTTGGAAATAAGGTTTCCGGCTGGTGACTGGACGACTCTGTTCCCTTGCTTGGTACCTTACAGGCGACCGGCTGACAGGGACATACTTCTGGCCCATAGGTCTCACCACAGGCTCAAACTCCTTGACCAAATCTCTCCGAGGGCACAGGTAATCTGTGAAAGGGCTCCCATCTATGTTGGAGGATTGTGTCTCCATAAACTCATGACTTTTGATTGGCTCCGCAGATTGCTGGTCTGGGTCTCCTTCCGACAAAAGAGCTCTCTCCTCCTCACTTGGGACGGAGGCATCCAAAGAAACATTCAGAGGTAGGAGATCTTCCTCTGCTAAGCTGGCAGATGTTGCTGACATGGGAACGGCAGCCGTAGCCGCAATGGGAACGCTGGCTGCAGCTGCAGAAACAGTCAATAGTGGAAAATCGTCCTCCACTGGTGTGGCAGATGTCGAAGGGATAGGCGCAGAATAAGAAGTTGCTGCATTCTCCTCTCTCCTTTCCAAGTTGGGGTTGGTCAGAAGGCGGATATCCCTACTTCTCCCCATCGGCATCTGACAAACTGGATTCCTCCGCTTCTCCCTGCCGAAAGAAAACACATTCCTGGAAAGCCAATCTCTGCTGACAAATTGAAAATCCAAGGCATCCTTTGCCACACACTTCAGCCACTCTTTCCTTCCCATTTCTTTAGCTATTCTGGCTTGGCCATATAGCGCATCCACTTTCGTCTGCGGATTAGCCCTTCTACAGAATAGTAGCTGGCGGACCAGATCCCCACAGTTCATCAATCTGCCCTTGCGAGTAGATTCTTCTACCTCGTCCAAGTAGTCCCTCTTACGGATGTACTCTGCCATTTTTTCTGAAACGACACAAAGGAGAAAGCATTTGAGTACAAATGAACATTATTAAGGCTTTGCCTTACATAAATCACATTTGTACTTATCTATCTCTAATGCATCGGCTGCTGTCACGTCCACGCAGGAACCATGGTACCATTCATCGCAGTAGTCACACTGGATCATGAAGCGTCCTTGCCAAGGCTTTCGACATAGGCAGTAGAGGTCGTTATCAATGTTGCCTTGATCTGGAGATCTTGAATCTGGGGTTTCACGCCAGTGCTTCACCCATGTTGGTACCTGTCTGTCTTTGCATGGCTTTAATCTGTCATGGTTGACAACAAATATGGCATTTTTCAACTTCACTCTGAAGAGAGATCCTGAAATTTTACAGATGATAACTGCCGGACCTTTCCATGGAGGACAAAGCTTCTTACATTTGCCCTTTATACTGGCAGTATCCAGCAAGTATACCAGATCCCCCTCTTCGTAAGATCTCTGAAGTACACGGAGGTCATAGTCCCTCTTCATTCGACGAAGGGACGTTTTAAGCGATGATCTGGCTGTCTCGTCAGCTTTCTGGATATTGTTAGTTAGTCGAGCAATATAACCATCTGTATCTTCCTCTCTAGGGGATGCTTGTGCTTGTGGGAACATCAGATGTGCTGGTAGATTTACTTCCCTTCCCAACATCATCATATTGGCAGTATAGCCCGTACTTCGGTTGACAGATGATCTAAGGGCTCCTGCAATCTGTTGTAAATGAAGATCCCATTGATTTTGCGATTTGCCAATAAAGCAACGAACAGCATCCATCAGAGTGCGGTTGTACCTTTCGGCTTGGCCGTTAGCAGATGCTCTATAGGTCGTAGTCCGGGACTTATGGATCTGAAGGGCAGTGCATAAGGCGGCAAAGAGTTTTGACTCAAAATTGTGGCCTTGATCTGAAAACAAATGGAACGGGTACCCAAACCTAGAGAAAAAATGGTCAACAGCTGCTTTGGCTGTTACTTCCGCAGTTTGTGATGGAAGAGGTATGCATTCTACCCATTTAGTAAACTGGTCAACCATCATAAGTATATTCTCATTTCCTCTGGGAGTTTTTGGCAATGGCCCCAGGAAGTCTATATGGACTCTCTCCATGGGTGCCCCAGCTTGATATTCTTTCATGGGGGTTTTCCCATATTTATCGCGCTTTTTATTACGATTACAAATCTCACAGGTCGCGACATAATTTGCAATCTCTTTGCCCATGCCATACCAATAGAATTTTTCTTTCATTCTAACCTTGGTTCTGGCCACTCCCTGATGTCCTGAAGATGGCAAGTCATGGCTTAACTGGATAGCTTCATCTCTCAAACTTTTTGGCACGACTAGGTCCTTCTCGTCAGATTCATTTCGAGTTTTATACAAGACCTCGTCAATCAGGAGAAACTGTTCCTTGTCAAGCCAGTACGACTTTGCCGCAGGGCTTGCCAGGAACAGAACTCCCTCCTCAGGTTTAATAGCATTTTTCACCCAGTCAAGTATGATTTGCAGATCTTCATCTTTAGCCTGCGCCTCTCTTAAATCTTTCAAAGAGAAGCCCCAGCATGATGGTTCCTCAGTTACTCCAAGGCTGATTACTTGGGTCATGATGTCTGCCGTCCCATCCAACGTGACTATATCAATGTGGACTAATTTACCCCGACTCTCACAGCTACCAGACAACTTTGTTGCTGTAACTGGAGTTTCTAACTGGCTATTGCTTACTGTCTGTAACCCCTCAGGCCTCTGGGAAATACCCCCTCTACGACATACCCCAGGTTCTACCTGATCATTTTCTAAGATATCCCGTTCATAGTGCCTAAATATTTCCAGATTACACCCAGTTTGACATTCCCTGCAATCCACAGAATTAATCTGTGCATTCCCCATGGTATCTTTAATCCACCCATCAGGAGTTACCTGATTCATTTCTACTTGTTTTTCTATACCCCAGGTTTTCCCTGAACTTTTTCTGGTACGACCCCGTGCTCCAGGAGTGCCCCCTTGTTCCAATTCGATTGTACTTATGCCACATTCCCCAGGATTTCCCTGAACATTTTCATCCGTACCAATTGAACATTCCCCAGTTACATCCTCCCTCGTGCGTTGATCATTGGTACCTATGATCTGCAACGCCGGAGATGCCATTGTTACTGAATCATCTACCTCCCTGGAAAAGGAACCCCAGTTTTTATCGGCCCTTGTGCAGTATTCACACCCCCCACATGGCAGATCAGAGGGTTTTATCCCCGGAATATACGCATTACAATGCTCTCTAGATATCGGTATTCTAGACAGAGAATCTGCGTTGCCATGGTAACGGCCAGCTCGGTGTTTAAGAATCATATTGTATTGTGATAATTCTTCTATCCATCTGGCTAGCTGCCCTTGTGGGTCTTTGAAACGCAATAGCCAAGTTAGACTGGAATGATCTGTACGCACCGTAAAGGGCCTACCCAGCAGATAGTACCTGTATTGTCTAGTGAACCGTACCACTGCTAGCAGCTCCTTACGGGTAGTACAGTATTTTCTCTGTTCATGAGTCAGGGCAAAACTGCCATAGGCCACAACTTTTTCTTCCCCATTTTGGAGTTGAATAAGTTCCGCTCCTATGGCTAAATCAGATGAGTCGGTATCCAGGACAAAGTCATCTTTGTGGTTTGGTAGAGCAAGCACCGGTGGTTCAGATAGCGCTATCTTTAATATCTTAAAAGCTGTTTCTTGTTCTTTTTCCCACAAAAATTTCCTTTTCCCAACCACCCTGTACAACGGCTCAGCTAATCTAGAGAAGTCTTTGACAAAAGCCCTATGATAATTAGCCAGACCCAAGAACCTCTCCACATCCTTTGAACATGCTGGTTTGGGCCAATCCCGTATGACTTGAGTATTCTGAGCAGACATAGCTAGCTTATTACTGCTAACTATGCGACCCAGAAATTCTACTTCTTTTTTGAAGAGAAGGCATTTTTTCGGCTTCAATTTGAGACCATACTCGCGCATCCTAGTAAGCACTTCCGACAGATTTTGCAAGTGATTTTCAAAGCTTGAACCTAGGACAAGTATGTCATCTAAAAATGCTAATACTGTTTTCCAGGTGAGCCCCCTTAATACAAGGTTCATTACGCGAGCATACGTTGCCGGCACGTTACAAAGACCGAAACCCATTTTAATGTGCTCGAAAAGCCCGTACTTTGTAATAAATGCGGTTTTCTTGCGGTCCTCTTCTTTAATTTCCACCTGCCAGTACGCCGAATTAGCATCTAATTTAGAAAACCAAATATTACCAGCCAGGGTGTCTAAACAATCGTCGACTAACGGTAAGGGAAATACGTCTTTGACGGTTACATTATTCAACCCCCGATAATCTATACACCATCTGACTGAACCGTCCCGTTTTCTAATAAGTACAGGTGCTGAAGCCCATTCTGAAGTTGATTCTTGAATGACACCTGCTTGCAACATCTTCTTTAAATGCGCCTCCTCTTCACCAACAAAGCAAGCTGGGGTGCGTCTCATTCGCTGCTTTACAGGCTTTGCCTCAATGCTGTGTTGGATATGTGTGAAATTTCCAAGATCGAATTCGGTTTTAGCAAAAACATCTTGGAAATCATTCAGCAAATGAATCAACTGAAGTTGCTGTTGTGTAGAGAGATGCTCTTTTGATTCCTCATACATCTGTCTTAAATGCTCAGGAACCGTCTGGTGATGGTCTGAATCTCTGTCAGATTCTTGGGCTGGGATCTGGTCTGATTCCAAGTCTGGGATCCGGTCTTATTCCCTGTCTGATTTTACGTCTGGGATCCTGTCTGATTCCACGTCTGGGATCCTGTCTGATTCCATGTCTGGGATCCTGTCTGATTCCATGTCTGGGATCTGGCATGATTCCTGGTCTGGAATCAGACTTGAAGTCTGATCTGGACTGTAGACTGTGACAGGTCTGGTATCCTGAACTGTTCTTATTTCAGATGGACTCACTTGGGATTCCGTAGAAATAATTTTATGTATCGGATATGCCCTAGCAATCTGATTCCCTTTTTTCAGTAGTCGATACCTATCAGACGGATTGACGACGCATATAATTGGTTCTGTTCCCTCAGCCCTTACCACTCTTGGCACCAAAACTTTAACATTCTCTGTGGGCTCAATAACATAGTCTGGCATCTCAACATCTATACTGCACTTCAGCTGAACTACAGAATTGGGTGGAATAACTCGTCGCTTTGCAACTGTTACCCTGGCAACTTCAGGTGTCCCATGGTGACTGTCCACATTCAGGCTAAGCATCTGACCATCAAACAACAATGTACCTTGAGCCATGTCGAGCACGGACTTGCCTCGATGCACCAGTATGTCGAATCCAAGAAGCATATCTTGTTGAATAGGTGCCACATGGATCTCTTCGCTGTACCATTGTTCACCAATTTTCAGTCTAACCGGTCCTGCTACAAAACCTTGCATTGAAAGTTGACGACCTGCTGTTGATAGTGTTACATCTCGCAACTTCTTGGGTGGTTTTTTCAAGGTTTGATACAGCTTATCAGAGATTATTGTAACTTGCGCTGCTGAATCTACAATAGCCTTCACCGGTTTATCCCCAATCTTAATTTCCAAACTAAACTGGGACACAGACTGTAATTGGCATACGGTCACATTTTCCTGTTGCTGTGACTGGCTCGCACCAGATAAACTTGTGGCAGGTTGCAAATTGGTGGGTTGCAAATTGGTTGCAGCCTGTTCATTGGTAGCGCGTGTTTGTGGCTGTAAAGGAACTGGAATCAATTCTTTCACACTAGGTAAACCTGTGGAGATCTTTGCAGAAGATGCAGTTGGCTTAATCACACCAGGTAAACCCGTCTCAGTCTGCGCAATTGATTCAGTCACACTGGTCATAAATTGTGAAGAGTCACTGGCCTTTGACCTATAACCCTGCACTCTGTAGTCTGTTTGTACAGAGCTTTTAATTGAATCAACCACACTAGGTAAACGCACTACAGGATCTATAGTCTTTGACTCGGGACCCCGCAGTGTGTCAACTGTTTGCCTGATTGATTTATTTTCCTTTTGACCGCATGACCGTGACATTGCTGAATTTGTGGTCGAACCAACCACCCCAGGTAAACCATGTACAGGATCTGTAGTCTTTGACTCGTAACCCTGCACATCATCACCTGTGGCTCTGTTCGACCTATTTTTGTTTTTATCTTTAGTTTTTTGGATTGATTCCACTTCCTTTATGGTGCGATGGCTGTCACGAACAGATTTTATTGGCGAGTGAGAACGATTTGTACTCTCGCGCGATTCCCTAGCCGGAATAGGAATTATACCTTCGAGGCCTACTTGTTCTTGGGTCGAGGGTCGGCCTTGCGCCCTGGCCCCCTGCCGTTTAAATTTTGTTGGCCTGTTTCCTGTCTACCCCGGTTGTTTGGACAGTCCCGACGAAAATGCCCTACCTCCCCACATCTATAACAGGCTCCAGTCGAAGTACCTGGGCGCCTATATGAGGATGGCTGTCCACCCTGTTTCTTTTGTTGTTGCTGCTGTGTCATCTTTGATGACATAGCATCGAAACTTTTCTGCAGTTTCGCCATGGCTTCTTCAAGAGCAGAGATTCTTGATGAGCTTTGCCCATCAGAACTCTCATTATGGATTCTGGTCTCCTGAACAGCCCTGACAAAACTTTCTTCCTGTTTCTTTTGGTCACGTTTACTGGATTTTCCATAAACGGACTGATGAAGATGTTGATACCATCTTACACTGTTGATGGCTTGCTCCATTGTGAAAGGCTTATCCATCCCAACACGCAATCCAGCTTCTCTGTCAAGCAGACCTTCGCAAAATCTCACTATAGCCTGCCTGCTAGAATAATGCTCTGGCAACGTCTTGAATGCCTTGGTTGCCAGCGTCAATAGTCTATCAGCCCAGTCTTCTAGTGGTTCTCCTGATGCATGGGTTGCCTGCTGAAACCTTGCTTGAGCAGTTTCTGCCAATTCTTTTACACCGAAACGTTTCTCTAACCGTGTCATTAGACGTCGGTACGTCAAATCCTCGTTTCGTTCCATCAACATGGCGTAGAATTCTGCCGCTTTGTCAGTTAGACACCAGCACAAACAATTCAGACATACATCAGAAGTCCATTCACATGCAACGGCATATCGAGTAAACTTCTGCTTGAATGCCAGCCAATTTGTTTGCCATCATAGCTGAGATTTTTCGGTAATAATCTCAGTATTTCAGCCCCACCCTTTTTCTTCGATTTTTTTCGACGAGAACGATGCTTTGCATCATCATCAGAATCTGAGCTCGAAGAATCGGAAGAGCTAAAAGAACCGGAAGAGCTAGGCGAACTGGGAGAATCATATTTAGATGGTTTTTTTAGTCTTTTTCTTGGGCTTTGCCCCTTTTTCAATGTATTGCTGATCCTCAGATGAAGAGCTGGAATCTTTCTTTTCTTTTTTCTTTCCAGACTTAGCATGTTTACTCTTTGCTATTTTCCCCGTCTCTTCAGGTTTCCTTTCTTTGTCACTACATGGGGATGAGGATAAAGAGCTAGAATCTTTATGAGCTCTTTTCTTGTGCTTTGCACTTTTTTTATGTTTCTTTTCTCGCCTGCCTAGCTTCTCCGCTTTCTTCCTACTCTTACGACTTAATTCTTTGGCCAACTTTGTCGGCGTTAGAACCGGGGAGGTGGGAATTGGCTTTTCAAATGGCACACTACCCCAATCAATAGGAATAGATGGTTTCTGGTCATACATGTTGGCCATTGGGGAAAATTGCTGTCTAAAATCTTCCCACTTTTCAAACATGGGTGACCTTTGGTCAAACATGGGTGGCCTTTGTTCAAACATGGGTGGCCTCTGTTCAAACATGGGTTGCCTTTGTTCAAACATGGGTGGCCTTTGTTGAAACATGGTTGGCCTTGGCTCAAACATGGGCGACCTTTCATACATGGGTGGCCTTTGTTCAATAATTTCTTTTTTTACAGGGATTGAAGGGTTTCCTTCAAAGGAGTCCTCATACACACTCCGGGCTGGTGAATTAGGTCTTTGCCTTTCCTCCAGCCTAGGTGCCTCCGGCTCAGGCCTTTCTGGCTCAAGCCTAAGTTCCTCCCTTTCCCTTTCCTCCAACCCATACTGTGCTGGTGTAGTGGGTAAGCCATCATTACGAGAAAAGTCCAACATTGCCAACGTTTCCTCATCGAACTTTGCTCGGAGAAACGTCTGCAATGTTTCAAGGGTTAGGTTGCCCTGACTTTCTCGTAATTTAATCAATGTGCATGCGACCTTAGGGCCAATGTGTGGAATGCGCTGGAGATCTTCAACCGTCGCAAAATTCACACGAATTGGTGTTTCCATGTCTTTTGACATTTTGTCGCAAAGGAAATACACAAGAATAAATTTTATAATTTATTTTATTTATTTTTACCTGCAACAAAACGGCTCTCACTTACAATGATGCCGAAACTGTTTTTCAAACCAAGGTTATTGCTGGTGTGAACGTCTTTGACTAACACGAGCTTCAAAACCGGTTTATACCCCTCTGAGTATGTATTTCATTTAACGCACGGTTCAGTATTTGCCCAAGTCTTTGACTTATGCCATGAAACCGAATGCATTACAGGCCTGCAAACAATTTTAATTGAAACAAAAAATTGTCTGTGAAAACCTGGAAATTTTCAAGAAATTAAATTTTTCTTCTTTCTTTGAAAGAAATTTAACTTTTAAACTGGGGTATTAAGCTTTAAACAGTTGCAGGAATAGCCAATTGAATGAAAAAATAAGCTTTGCTTCACTTTTTCAAAATGGCCGCCACGTGAGCACGTGCGCAATTTCGTCAGCCGAAAATTTTTAATTTCCTTAATGCCAAACAAAATTGGTAAAATTTAGTCACAGACAGTGCAGAATAATTCTAAAAACGACAGTAAACCTTTGGAAAACCGTGCACTAATTAGAATTTTCAAATACCAAGTCTGAAGATGTCTGCGGTTTTGCCGAGCCACGAGGTGCAAATTTTTTGGTCAAGACTTTCCAGAAAATTCTCCTCTCAGAAGCGTTGGTAGTTCTATTGCGCTGCCACCATTAAAGTAAAACTCACCAATTACTTCTTGCTGTCCTTGTACAGTCTCAACCAGAGCCGCAAAGCCTTCTTAGCCAGTTGGTAGATTGTCTCGTCTGGAGCTCCAGAGAAAGTGTGTTCCCGCAGAGGCGTCAAGGTAGTGAGAGAGCGCTTCTACAGTCACGTGATGCGAATTTAGCGCCATCTATAAGCTGAACCAAATCGACCAGTAACTGACCGCAACGGACAATCCCTCGGACATTGGGGTCACCACTACAGACCTATAAATACAGTGACTCGCGTCTTCACCTTTCGGTCCAAAGAGGCTTGTCCCGCATGCGACTGCAGCGCCTCCGACCGGAGCGCCATTGTTAATACAAGCTGAAAAAGCTTGAATTTCTGTCAAAAGTTAAAGGCGTGCATTGCCCATTTTATTGGTGTTTTCATGGTGAAATTATTACAAGGTTGGGCGGTAAATTCCACCCTCGGTATTTACCGCTGGAATTTACCGGTATTTACGGGTCTGCAAAATACTCCCAAAGTGGCAAATACTGGCAAATACTGGTCGATTGAACTTTTTCACCTTTGAATCTTGCCAAAACCAAAACCAAGGTAACTTAAAATAATATATATTCAACCTAAATGACTTAAAGATGTTTTATTTGTTCCTAACTCAACAGCATAACAAAACAGGTAAGAAATTACAGGTAAATTCACCTGTGCATCTGGCCAGTCACCTGTGACACCCAATTTGCAAGACAATGTCTAAATTGTTAAAACAACAAGTTTCAAAACAATACTTATTTAAGGGAGCAGAGTATTGCTTGGGGCAAGAATGGAAACAATAAGTTGTCAGAATGGTTATCTGTTATATACCAAGGTTAGACAATTAGTCAAGGTGAAGTACATAGAGGTGTTATTGATATAGCTTGAGCTTTAGTATGGCTTCAGCTCTTGAATACATTATAGCAGTCAGATAATAATTTGTCATAATCAGTCCTAAAACTGAACCATCACACATCATTACCAAACTACTATTCACCATAAGCCAAAAGTTCCTATGCTGTTGTTGACCAAGACAACAAAACCCGTGCCAGATGTATTGGTTGCAAAACAGTAGTTAGTGCCAAAGCTCCATGGCTCCAAGCCCACAGAGAGAAATGTCCAGCTATGAAACAGCTACTTTTTTTTCACTAAAACAAACAAAGTTCAAAATTTCACTGACTAGATATAAATTCCAGACTGGTCAATTCAATCAACCAGGCAAATACAAGTATTTTCCATGCCAGCGGTATTTACCGGTAAATACCGGCAAATACTGGAAAATACCGGCAAATACTGGTTGATTGAATTGACCAGTCTGGAATTTATACAGTAACCTACACTCAATATCCATAGGTGTATTTCAGTTATACTGGTCAACTGACTTAATATTTATACTGAAGTTTAACAATTGTGTCTCCTTATTTATTTAATAATTTATCTATTGATGGTAAACTAACTTCATATTTAGTATAAAAATTAACTAAAACATCTTTAAGTCATTTAGGTTGAATATATATTATTTTAAGTTACCTTGGTTTGGGTTTTGGCAAGATTCAAAGGTGAAAAAGTTCAATCGACCAGTATTTGCCAGTATTTGCCACTTTGGGAGTATTTTCCAGACCGGTAAATACCGGTAAATTCCAGCGGTAAATACCGAGGGTGGAATTTACCGCCCAACCTTGAAACCAAGCAAAATAATCACAAAACTTATATTCTAATATATCATCATAAAAGTCGAAGCTTACTTTAACACTGAATAAAAATTTGATTACATAAACATTAATGAAATGGGCGATTCACGTCGATAACTTCTGACAGAAATTCCAACTTCCTCAGCTTAATTAAAATCTATGTCACTAACTTACTTCAATTTTCAATGCATGAATATTCTCCTAAATAAGAGAGAGTCAAGATGAAAATCCTCATCCAAATGCAAAACAAATAAACAGTTTCCCATATTAATACCAGCCCGTTTTTTCGTTGTTTTTTTTTTTTTTTTTTTTTTTCCCACCTCAAGTAAAACCGGTATAAAAACTTGGCAAGTTTGGTATCAAAATTTCGGAAATTAAGTACACAATTTTAAGCAAACGTTTGTAAGAACACATTATTTATACAGATAAAATAAAACAATGATAATATTAAAATATTTCTAGATGCGAAATAAGCGGTTGATAGAATTATTGATTTTCTTTCAGCCACTCACCTGTCCAGTGGCGCGACAAGCATCTATTGGAAAAATACCTATATTTAACTGGAGATGCGAGTCACTATATATAGGTCACTGAAGTTTTATTCCAACAGCAAAAACATAGACAATAGCTGGAAATCCTGGTCTGGGTTTCCCTGCTCTTGCTTGGTGATAAAAAGTGAACGACCTGTGAAATAACACACCATCATACTGTTCACAGTATTCACATATGCTATTCTGTTACTCAATATATCTTATCAAACTGAAAACCAGTGTATTAAATCGGTTTACTCCCGTTTCGCCTACTCCCATTTCGCCTATTCCCAGTTCGCCTATGATTTGTCCCATTTCGCCTACTCCCAGTTCACCTACTCCCAGTTCGCCTACTCCAAAATATCACACTTTTCCCATTTCGCCTACTCATTTTTTTCTAACATAAAAAGGCGAGGATGTATGTACACATTTTAAAACATGCTACATAAAACATTTCATCAAAAATACATTTAAAAACAATGAATAAAATAAATGAAAATACAAACAGTTCTGTTACAGCTACGAAACATTTCATGAAAAATAGTTAAGAGTATTTGGTAAAATCTCTGATGCCTTGCTGCATAAAAACATATGTAGTGGATATTCAACAGAATCACCTTGCAAACTGACCATAAATAAGTCTCGGGAAATACTTCAGAGGGAAAAAGCAACCTCAGCCTCCCTAACTGATTAAATGTGATTTAAGAAAGAAACTCCTTCCACAAAGTCATGCAAAGTAATTGTTACGAAATGGATCCGATCGTCGACTTTGTCGTCGAATTATTTTAATCCTTTAAATCAGTAGAGCTACAGTTTTTAGGGCAACTGTGGTAATAAAACGTTTATGGAAATTGTGACTACATTATGCATGGGTTGTTTGTGAATACCTCTCGTGGACAGCGTATTGCATGATTTTAAGGTGAATACCTGCACGAGTCTTTTGATTGTGGACAGCGTGTTGCATGATTTTAATGTGAATACCTGCACGCTTATATTCGAGTCCCATGATTTAAATGTGAGACGCATACTATTTATGCGCCTATCTTTTATTGAAAAGTTAGACGTGGCTGTTTAATTCTTATACTGAGGATGTTATATTGTTGTGTGCCCAATTTCTGAGTTTAGACCTAATGGTAAGATTTTATTATATTTATTTAGAATAGTTTGGCTAAGAATGAAAAATGTGACTTCTGATTGATATGGTATGATTATATGTGTCTACTGATTTGATTTTGTTGACAGTGATCAGGCTGTGCATATGTCGACCAATTTTGTTTATACTGACCATGCTGCGCATGGTATTTGTATATTAGGAAGTTTTGTAAATTACGGAAATAGTTTATATCACTGATGTTGGTTGCAATGGTGTGCGTCTATTTGACGTCCAGTGACGTCAGTTGTATTCATGTTATTCATGTGACGTCAGTTGCATTCATGTTATTCATGTGACGTCAGTTGCATTCATGTTATGGCGACGTCAGCACTTTTTATATTAGTTTCACGTATACGTGGCCTATAGAAGTAGATTGATTTGTAATGGAACTAATTTATATATTCGTGACGTCAATTGATGCCATAGCATGCACCGCATTAAGGGTTTTTTCCATAAGTTATAATGGTAACATTTGGTCATCATGCGTTTGATTTGCCTTCATTAGACGGCGTCATATGGTATAACATCATTGATGTCATGATGTCAGATCAAACATTATGATCCCAAATGTGTGAGAAACGCTTATTCAGCTGTTATATTCTATGGCAAATGGTATTAAGCTTAGTTTAAAGAAATGAATTAATACATATGCGAGTTAGATTTTGGTCAATCAATTTAATGTAAATAGGTCATTGTTTAGATTATTCATGTTTTATGTGGGGTATGTCATGGTAATGCCTGTTGACGTCAGTATACTTCTTGTCAATGTTTGGCGTCAGATCCTTCGACGCGCATGCGTGGTAGGATCTACGTTTCTTCATTGGCGGAAGTGGTAAGCACAATTTTGGCTTTACATCGTGAGCACGAGTCATGTCTAGTGACACGGCTGGCGTGTGCACGTTATGCTCGGCATTCGCCGAGGGCGTTGTATGGTATTTCCAAGACAGGCCCAAGTCTTACGTATTGTTATTATGTAGTTACAATGTATTAAGTGTAAGTTCGTTATTTTTAGGCACATCAAGTCCGGCAGTCAGCTGTTAGGGCTTAGAGCCACGTCTCACCTGGAGATTCGATATACGTCTCCAGGTTAATACCAACCCGGGTAGAGCAGTTACAACGCCCTTGTGCATGTTTTCCTAGCATAGGCGGGAAGCACAAAATATTGGCAAAATCGATGTAATTACTGCAGAGGTGAAAGTGGGACAGTGTTCGTCCACTAAAGTGTGTCATATTATATTTAGACTGGTCTCTGGTACGATCCAGGGAGCGACCAGTATATAATCGTGCACGTGTTAATATAAGTTGGTGTTCCTCATGACATATGGACTGGCCCATGACATGATCTAGGGAACAACAAAGTGAAGTCTACCAACATAAGGCCTTGTTTTTTTGTATGAGCTCAAACTGACGTTTTTTGTTCTTTGTGTTTTCCTTTAGTTCATGGCGCTGAGCCGAGTACGGTGTTGACGTCAGACAGTAATCTATTTGCGCATTGCACGCAAATCGATTACAGATTTGAAACAAACACCTTACTTGGGCCAGCGACATGAACTAATATGTGTTGTATATTATTGTAATTGTGACATTGTGACAGTTGTAAATTGTATCGTTGTATATAGAATTTACATTATATATAAACTTCAAAAAATTCTAATGTTGTTAGAGTTTCCTTGTTAGTGTAATACACTGGTAGATAACCCTTTAACCGGAAATCACCCTCCGCCGTCCTGGCGACGCATAAGGCTCTACACCCGTGTCGACCGAGTGTAAAACCTTCTGCGTAACATGGTGTCATGAAGTAACGGGATTTGATTTCCGGTTAATATCTGCCTGTGTAACACATTGACAATATATACAGAATCTAGGCACAATTTTGTCAGACATTTTTTTTTATTATTATTGACTTTCTGATTGTTCTTTTCTATGGTGACGTAAAGCTGTGAATTTTAGGGGAGCAATTTTGCCACTAAATTCTTTGTAAATGTAACCTACACTCAATTAAGGTCAACTATCCTTATTCCCTACGTGATGAAGTGCGATAGCCCATGCATTAATTTGTGATAGAATGTAACAGGTTGCATATCTGAGTGGGGAAACTGAGGTATATAGACCTGAATTGTCTTGGCACGGATGATACATATTTAGTTTTAAGGTCCGTTTGAGTACCTTGGCACTGCTGTTGCATGACAATCTGTTAGTTTATTAACTTAAACGTTTTGTACGTTGTGTCGTAACCGTTACTGAGGTCCATTTTATGTCCTGATTTAGTAACGTAGGTCACCCGTAACGTTATATAATATCGTTACAATGAATTAAACCTAATAGCAGAATCTTAAGTTTGATTTACCGTTGGTATCTTATAAGGTTTTGTAATGTAGGACGTACAGTTGTCGTGTCAGTGTTAATACGTTGCGTTACATACGTTACGTTTGTATATCCGATACGCTAGATCAAGTTGGGCGTAATTGTAATGTGGGTTATTTACGTCATCTAATTGTGTCATTTGAAAGTGAAAAGTAATTCTCGGCAAAGTCAACGTCAGTTTATGACGTCATTTCCGGTCTGTTATGAACGTAACTTTAATAGCTACGTCTACATCGCGAGTATACTAATTTATCAACGTTTTAGTTGGATTAGTTTGTTATTATTATTGTTAACGTTTTAGTTAACGTGTGTGACTATAAGTGAACGTCGGTTTCAGTTAAATTAACGTGAGCATTACGTTAAGCGTCATGGATCAGTTAGTTAAGACGGGAAAGGAGTTAGGTTATGAGGGGCAGGCTTTGCAGGTATTTGTTAAGCAACAGCAAGAGACTGAGAGGGCAGAAAGGCACGCTGTAAGGGAACTTGATAAAGAAAAGATTGCGCAGGCTGAAAAAGATAGGGAAATTGAGTTAGCTAGGATCGCGCAGGCCGAAAAAGATAGGGAAATTGAATTGGCTAGGATCGCGACGGAAGAAGCTAAGATTGCGGCGGATAGGGCGATGGAAGAAGCTAAGATTGCGGCGGATAGGGAAATCGAGATGGCGCAGATTGAAAGTATAGAGCGGCAAGCCGAGAAAGATAGGGAAGCTAGGTTGTATCAAGTCGAAAGCGATAAGGAAGCAAAGTTGTCGAGCGAAGTTGAGTTAGAAAAGTTGAAGTATAGTTTTGAATTGCAGCAACGCGAGTTGAAGAATCAGATAGATTTGCAGAAGGTAACGTTTAGAGTTGAATTCGAAAAACAGAAGGCTGAAAAGCTAGCGCATGCGCGAGATCCCAAGTTACCGTATTTTGATGAAAGTAAGGACAAAATGGATAGTTACTTACCAAGGTTTGAGAAATACGCGACGGCAAACAAATGGGATAAAAACGTTTGGGCTGCATATTTAAGCGCATTACTTAAAGGTCGCGCGCTTGATGTCTATGATAGATTGTCTGTAGATGATGCAGCGGATTATGACAAGTTGAAAGATGCGTTGTTAAAGAATTTTGATATGACTGAACGCGGATTTAGGAAGAAATTTCCCTATGATAGGCCTGAAAAGTCTGAAACGTTTATTCAGTTTAGTAGTAGACTTAGATCGTATCTTAATAAATGGTTGAAAATGGCGAAAGTAGACCAGTCTTACGAAGCTGTTTGCGATTTTTTCGCTAGGGATCAGTTTTTAGAATCCTGTAGTAAAGAACTATATGTTCATTTGAAACCGAAAACATTCACGAATCTAGGTGAGATGGCTAGGGAAGCAGATTTATTTGCAGAAGCACGTGGCGGTGTCTACGCTTGTGTTAATAAGGGGCAGCGTGATAGTAAGGGCGTAACTCAGAGTAGATCTGATAATAAGCCGAGTGCGAAGCCAGAGATAAAATGTAGTATTTGTGGTAAGGGACATTTAACATATAAATGTTTTAAGAATCCCGATAGGAAGCAAGCATATAGTGCGGAGGTAGGTGCAAGTGCAAGCGGGTATAGCGGAAGTAAGGGGAGTAGTTATGCACCGAAAGATGAGACACAAAGATCACAGAGTAAGAGCGATACTGTACAGACGAAGGGTAGTAATTCAGATCGTGGCCGTGGTCGGGGTTATTCCCGCGGACGTGGTCGGGGTGGCGGACATCAAATGAGCTTTTGTAAAACTGCAATGAATAGGTCTCATGAAATTGAAGGTCTCTATAAGAGTAAGGAAGAAAGTCCACTAATCAGTGATAACGTGGATAGGGAAGGTGTCTGTTACTTTTTAAGGTCGCGATTACCAACAGCGCAGGGTACGGTTAATGGTAAGACTGTTGTAGTTTTAAGGGACACAGGTTGTACTGGGTGTGTCGTTCGTAGAAACTTGGTTTCTAATGATCAGTTACTTGGTAGAGAATCTGATGTAACTTTGATTGATGAATCTACCCAAAGGTATCCCTTAGCAATGGTTGACATAGATTGTCCATTTTTCACAGGAAAAACTGAGGCATTGTGCATGGAAGATACATTGTATGACCTGGTTATTGGAAATATTGACGGATCAAAACTTCCCGATATGTCCCATTTTGCAATGGCGGCAGTGACTAGGTCACAAGCTAAGCAAGGTGAAGAGGTCTATAAGAAACTTAAAGTTCCTGATCAAATTATTGCTAGTGATAAGGAGGCGTTGAGGCAGGCCCAAGTTGTTGACCCGAAATTGAATGGCATAAGGCAAAGAGTGGAATCTGGGAATGTGACTATTAGTCGTGGATTGAACCGGGGTGAAACTAAGTTTATTCGAAAGAAAGATTTATTGTATAGGCAGTTTACTAAGGGAAACAAGGTCACTTTGCAACTTATTATCCCTGAAGGTTTTCGAGAAAAGTTGTTAAGATTTGCGCACGAAACCTTGATGTCAGGTCATTTGGGCATAAAGAAAACTATGGATAGAGTGTTAACTGAGTTCTTTTGGCCTGGAGTTTGTGGTGATGTGGCAAGGTTTTGTAAATCTTGTGACATATGTCAAAGGACTATTCAAAAAGGTCGTGTCACTAAGGTACCTTTAGGAAAGTTGCCACAGATTGACACACCATTTAAACGAGTCGCTGTTGATATAGTTGGACCGATAGAACCTCGTTCTGACAGGAAATCCCGCTATATTTTAACAATGATAGACTATGCATCGAGATATCCCGAGGCGGTAGCGTTACCCGGCATTGAAACGGAACGCGTAGCCGAAGCGTTAGTTGAGATGTTCAGTAGATTAGGAATACCGAGTGAAATGTTAATCGAGCATGATAGTAAGATCACGATTGACGTCATGAGAGAGGTTAGTAGGTTGTTGTCGCTTCAAGATCTGACAACTATTCCTTATCAATCTACTAGTAAAGTTCCATGATACATTGAAGCAGATATTACGTGAAATGTGCGTAGAACGTCCGAATGACTGGGACAGGTATCTCCCAGCATTATTATTCGCAGTAAGGGAAGTTCCGCAAGAGTCATTAGGTTTTTTCCCGTTTGAACTGTTGTATGGGCGTAATGTTAGGGGTCCTATGCAAATATTAAAGGAATTATGGTCTGTAGAGGAAACTAACCAACGTGCGTTATTGACGTATCAGTACGTTATCGATTTAAAAGAACGTTTAGAGAGAACGTGTAAGTTAGCACAGGATATTTCCGGAAAATGGACGTAAAGCAGAATGCTTATTATGATAAACGCGCGAGGTCGCGTAAGTTTGACGTTGGAGACAAAGTACTTTTGCTACTCTCGAATGAGTGCAATAAATTGTTACTTCAATGGAACGGGCCATATGAAGTTGTCGAGGTAGTCAATGCAATGAACTACAAGATAAACATCAAGGGCGTCGTGAATACTTATCCTGCTAACATGATTAAGCAGTACGTTCAACGTCAAAAGAACGTGTCGTCTGCAGGTGTTAATGCACGTGACAATGTTGGATCAGAGGATCACAGTGATCCGAATGTCCAAAGAGTTAACATTTGTACGTCAGAGGACGTATCTCAATATGACTTCATACATGAAAACGTAAAGCCCGACGACGTAACGTCGACTCAGAAAGTAAACATGAAAGAACATGGTGGCGATAGTAGATCAGAGGCAGAGGCAACGGATCCTGTGGGATCTGTCGTGCGAAGTAGGTGTAATGTCAAAGACAACGTTAATTTTACGTCTGATACACTTAAAGGTGGCGATTTCCACCTAGTGTTCGATCAGACTTACCCATACTTCCCCATTCCATTTGAGGCACGACAGGTACAACACAGAGAATTGATTGACTTTGGGATTAGATAGATCAGTTGCCAAGATAATTTGGGGCGGACTACCTTAGTAGATAGTTTGGCCACGTTATGCATCGCACCGTTGTTGTGTATATAACTAGTTTTCCAGTTTTGACATAGCCTACGATTCGATCGCATTTCATACTATATCAGAAAAGAAACATTGTTATGTTTTGTTCTCCCTAAGGGGAAACCTATGTTACGAAATGGATCCGATCGTCGACTTTGTCGTCGAATTATTTTAATCCTTTAAATCAGTAGAGCTACAGTTTTTAGGGCAACTGTGGTAATAAAACGTTTACGGAAATTGTGACTACGTTATGCATGGGTTGTTTGTGAATACCTCTCGTGGACAGCGTATTGCATGATTTTAAGGTGAATACCTGCACGAGTCTTTTGATTGTGGACAGCGTGTTGCATGATTTTAATGTGAATACCTGCACGCTTATATTCGAGTCCCATGATTTAAATGTGAGACGCATACTATTTATACGCCTATCTTTTATTGAAAAGTTAGACGTGGCTGTTTAATTCTTATACTGAGGATGTTATATTGTTGTGTGCCCAGATTCTGAGTTTAGACCTGAATGGTAAGATTTTATTATATTTATTTAGAATAGTTTGGCTAAGAATGAAAAATGTGACTTCTGATTGATATGGTATGATTATATGTGTCGACTGATTTGATTTTGTTGACAGTGATCAGGCTGTGCATATGTCGACCAATTTTGTTTATACTGACCATGCTGCGCATGGTATTTGTATATTAGGAAGTTTTGTAAATTACGGAAATAGTTTATATCACTGATGTTGGTTGCAATGGTGTGCATCTATTTGACGTCCAGTGACGTCAGTTGTATTCATGTTGTTCATGTGACGTCAGTTGCATTCATGTTATTCATGTGACGTCAGTTGCATTCATGTTATGGCGACGTCAGCACTTTTTATATTAGTTTCACGTATACGTGGCCTATAGAAGTAGATTGATTTGTAATGGAACTAATTTATATACTCGTGACGTCAATTGACGCCATAGCATGCACCGCATTAAGGGTTTTTTCCATAAGTTATAATGGTAACATTTGGTCATCATGCGTTTGATTTGCCTTCATTAGACGGCGTCATATGGTATAACATCATTGATGTCATGATGTCAGATCAAACGTTATGATCCCAAATGTGTGAGAAACGCTTATTCAGCTATTATATTCTATGGCAAATGGTATTACGCTTAGTTTAAAGAAATGAATTAATACATATGCGAGTTAGATTTTGGTCAATCAATTTAATGTAAATAGGTCATTGTTTAGATTATTCATGTTTTATGTGGGGTATGTCATGGTAATGCCAGTTGACGTCAGTATACTTCTTGTCAATGTTTGGCGTCAGATCCTTCGACGCGCATGCGTGGTAGGATCTACGTTTCTTCATTGGCGGAAGTGGTAAGCACAATTTTGGCTTTACATCGTGAGCGCGAGTCATGTCTGGTGACACGGCTGGCGTGTGCACGTTATGCTCGGCATTCGCCGAGGGGGTTGTATGGTATTTCCAAGACAGGCCCAAGTCTTACGTATTGTTATTATGTAGTTACAATGTATTAAGTGTAAGTTCGTTATTTTTAGGCACATCAAGTCCGGCAGTCAGCTGTTAGGGCTTAGAGCCACGTCTCACCTGGAGATTCGATATACGTCTCCAGGTTAATACCAACCCGGGTAGAGCAGTTACAACGCCCTTGTGCATGTTTTCCTAGCAGAGGCGGGAAGCACAAAATATTGGCAAAATCGATGTAATTACTGCAGAGGTGAAAGTGGGACAGTGTTCGTCCACTAAAGTGTGTCATATTATATTTAGACTGGTCTCTGGTACGATCCAGGGAGCGACCAGTATATAATCGTGCACGTGTTAATATAAGTTGGTGTTCCTCATGACATATGGACTGGCCCATGACATGATCTAGGGAACGACAAAGTGAAGTCTACCAACATAAGGCCTTGTTTTTTTGTATGAGCTCAAACTGACGTTTTTTGTTCTTTGTGTTTTCCTTTAGTTCATGGCGCTGAGCCGAGTACGGTGTTGACGTCAGACAGTAATCTATTTGCGCATTGCACGCAAATCGATTACAGATTTGAAACAAACACCTTACTTGGGCCAGCGACATGAACTAATATGTGTTGTATATTATTGTAATTGTGACATTGTGACAGTTGTAAATTGTATCGTTGTATATAGAATTTACATTATATATAAACTTCAAAAAATTCTAATGTTGTTAGAGTTTCCTTGTTAGTGTAATACACTGGTAGATAACCCTTTAACCGGAAATCACCCTCCGCCGTCCTGGCGACGCATAAGGCTCTACACCCGTGTCGACCGAGTGTAAAACCTTCTGCGTAACAGTAATTTTGTTCTTTCTTAATTTTTTCTTCAATTTTTTTAGCCTTTTGGCAGTTTTCTTTGACTTAAATACCATTCTTAAAGTGTCTCCAGTCCATAGTTGCATGATTGTTACTTTGGCTGCTGCTTCTTCCCATTGAAGTATTTCAATCATTTCATAGATATTAAGTATTAACTATTAATCAACAGGTACTGTCAAGGTAGGTTTAACAGTAATAATAATAATAATAATAATAATAATAATAATAATAATATATTAATAATAATAATAATGATAAAGTTAAATAATATAACCAAAAGTTTAAAAAAAAAAAGTAAAAAAAAAAAAAATTTAGAGTAGGCGAAACGGGACTGAAGTCATGTTTGACAGTAGGCGAAATGGGAGTAGGCGAAATGGGAATAGGCAAAACGGGAGTAGGCGAAATGGGAGTAGGCGAAACGGGAACATCCCATTAAATCAACTTGAAAACCTAACTGAGCCTCGTCTTTGCTCTTCGCATGGAGGTAGCTTAGACCCTTAGCTACCCTTTGAGCACTTAATGAAGAGTCTGAACAAACTTGGCAGATGCCCAGGCTGATCTAAGTCTGCACTGGGCGCACCACCACATTGTTGGTTTTGTCGTGTCGTGGCTCATATTATTTTCCTAGGTGGAAGAAGCATTGAATTAGTAGTTTTTTAGACTACAGTTGTCTTGGCTTCACGACTGACAATGGGCCACAAAATAGTCAGCGCACTAACATTTAACCGAAATGCACTTGAACTTGTTTTGTTTGAAATAAAATTTTATGTCTCAGAGTGATAGTCTTGCCCCGAGGTTATAAAACTTTTTCATGCTCAACTCAGGTGAGCATGAAATTCTGCTGATAAATATGAAAATGCCAACTAATGTTGGCATTTTCATATTCATAAGCAGAGAAAATTTCATACATAGCTCAACTGAGCAAGAAAACAACTGTACTTATCAATAATTTCCTATTTATAAGCAGGTGAAATTTCATGCTCAGCTGAGTTGAGCATGAAAAAAGTTTTATAACCTCGGGCCCTGGTCTGTATATAATTAACTGCATTTGACTATTCAGAATCATCCTTTTATATTTACTAATCTGGTTTGTTTTGTTTTTGACATAATGCAGATTGCAGTTCATATGCCTTGTTAGAACCGAAAAGCACTGGAGAAATGCTGAGCATCATTAACAATGCTATTATAGTATGACACCAAAGCTGAAAAAATCTCACAAATAACACTACAAACGATTTCCAACCAACAAAAGTCGTACTCAAATAATAATTGAAAGTGTTTTTGGTTATTCAGGTGCTTTCTGGTATTTCTGGGCTTTTCAGTTTTTCTACGATCCCAGTGTACATTTGGCTTATAAGGCGGTATGTAAGAACCACCCTGATAAGAAAATAATAATATGTCTATTCAAACTTTAAGGTCCACTTAGTACAGTTGGCTGCAGGGATAAAAACTAACAAGAAGGTTTGACTTTGGGGACCCAGCCTTCCAAAATTCAATATTTCACATTAAGGCTCAGGCTGTCATACTATCTTGACTTCCAATAAAGACTAAAGTAGTTATCTAGTCAACTGGACATAATAATTGTATCAAGCAGCATCATGATACTGATGCAGTAACATGATTTTTTACCACTTTAAATCAAATGACCAAAGAACCAAAAGGTCAAAATCTTATCTAAAGTACTGATCCCAGAAATTAGGATACCTTTTAGGGAGCAATAAATTTAAAGCAGGGGAGATGAAGATCAGCTTGCTTAACCCTATTGCACTCAGAATGACCAAAACTCCATAGAGTTTTGGCCGTTCTGAGTGCAATAGGGTTAAAAGCACACTTAAGCAGAAGTCTTATATAGGCAGAAAGCACAGTCAATTCTCATTATAAAACCATAACATGTATATTCAAATACTTTTACAGTGCAACCACTCTACAACAGCCAACATCCGGAACAGCCAAAACTGGCTGCTGTAGAGAGGTGGCTGTTGTTTGGAGGGTTTGACTCCCAAGCTTTCAGTTGGTATCTGACCACTGAGTACCAGTAAAGCAACATTTTTATTTGATAAATATGTCTTAAAATGTAAACATTTTGTGTAACCCCTCATTTACCATGAATATACATTATTGCTATTAGCTGATCAGCCAAAAAAAGAGAATAGGTGTAACTGTTTAAACAGGACGTGGTTGACAAAGTATAAAAGCTAGAGGTCTCATATTTGTTTTGCTAGAAACGCACTGAAAGGGGCCAATTGAATAGTAATTAAAAATGATCATTTTGGGCCTTTTTGTAATAGAGTCTTTGTAAAATGCAACAACTTAAGTTCCAATTTTAAATTTTCAAGGGGTACATGATAAATTGTAACGAAAGTAACAATACCAAAGTTCTGAACTGTTTTCTGAGCAGCCTAATTTATAGCATATTAACTGTTCTTACAGAAAATACTTAGATTTGATACATTTATATAGTTTAAACACATTTCTTATTGACTTCAATAAATATTTTTGCTATTCAAAACTTAAAGGGGTAACGTAAATAACTGGCCATTACAGAGTTATGAATTTGATAACTAGAGACCCAGACGATCATTTTGATATATAAAAACAAATGTTACACTCCGTAGACCACCCTCTTGAAAGATAGCCCATCAAGTTTGCTCCACTACTAGCGACTATTATTTCTGCTATAACCTGTACTGATAAACACTAACGTCCAATCTCACGTCACTTTAAAATCTGTTAATCTCTGAACAAAATGGTCAGTAGGATAATTCTTCGATTAAACCACAGATGGTGAATTAAAAGTGACATTTAAGAGCCAGAAATGAAAAAGTAAATAGCAAACAGTGTAGATCTAGATGAGGCTGCTCATAATGAGCCGCCTCATCTGGATCTACACTGTTTGCCCTCTATTCTTACAATTCTCAGTATGATATATCTTGGATGATACATTTTTTTTTTAAATTTTGCAGACGTAAATGTTGTCCTGCTTTTATGGCCGAATAAGGGTCAAAGATAATCCAGTAAATGACTTGTTGCTCTGATAACAGTACATATTTTGTATTTTTCTTTTATTTACAGAGCTGTGTACCTTAAAATAAGCCGTCCTACTGCTGGCAGAGGGGTGGAGCTGAATTTTCATGGCTATGAAAGATGTAAGTATTTCGGATACTGGTCTTGATACATTACATTTGTTTATCTTAAAGATTTTGATAAAAGTTTTATAGACATACATAGGCATACAATTTGACATTGCAGGGACCAAGGGCTTAATAGTACCAGCCCCCGTCCCTCCACCCCACCCCACTCTCTGAGATACCTTAAGGAGAAGGAGAAGAACTTGATAAGCATTTTGCCTCCATTCATATCCTTATATAGATATTATAACAATATATGCTGCACATAGATTGTTTGAAATTTAAGGTAGACGAATACTGTATAAAAATATCGGCGGGGCAGTCAAACCATTATACCAGCTGAATAACCCAAAGGGCTATAAAACATATGGATAAGAAAAAAAATAATTTCACCATTTTGTTTTCCTAAAAATTCTACATACATTTTTACACATTTTCCATTTAAATTATTTCTCTAGCACATGAATGCACTTTGATTTCTGCAAATCATAAAAATCAATAATATAGGATATCTGAAACAAACTGGTAAAAAAAATGGAAGTTATCTTGATAATAAGTATATTTTTGCATTGTTATAAAAAATGCAAGAAAACTGTATTTCATGAAAAACGTCATGAAAAATATATTTAACAGATGGGGCAAGCTCATGCATATTATTTTAGTAAAACTTACATTGTATGTTATAGAATAAAGCAAAAAAACAAACATTTCACTTTTTCGTTTCCTAGAAAAACAATGTTTGAATTCAAAAATATTCCCAAATTAGAGTGCCCAAGTTCTGCACCTGCTGCAAGCACAGCCGGTCCTTGCCGTATTATTTATTTTCCTGTTATTTCAGTTCTACCATAGATAATGCCTACAAAAATACACAGATGGAATGGAAACTGTGAAGACCTTGATCATTTTGGTTCCTAAGGAACAGCTTGATCTCGGTTTCCACTGTTTGTACAGACCTATCTGCCCGAAAACTTAGGATCTTTACGGTAGACAGTGTTAGTGTATGTCATAACTGTATAGTCCGTTTGCTCCCAAATGCAAACGGCATCCCCAATATTTTCTCAAAATTGGTGAGAAGTAGAAGATTTTCGAGTTGCTCATTCTTAATTTTCATCCTATACATAACAGAATCATGATTTTGTAGAAATGTGAGGTTTTGCATAAAAAAGTTTGTATACAAAAAAGTACCTAAAATATGTCACTTTCACCTCTTAATTACAAGGGAGTAAAAGTTGGCTGTTGGAATTCCCGTTTAGTTTTACGTGTTAGAGCATGTGACCGCTATCCCTAGAACAAAATTTGCATAATTAATTGAAATTTTATTCTGAATCCATTTTTTCTACTTTTTGTCTCACCCATATATTATCAAATTTTAAAACATACAGTTTTTACTCGCAAAATAAAATAATAGCTCAATGTTGATTTACAACATAGTATCACCTGACTAGTGATACCATGCGTTACGCGTGCGGACAGATGAACACATTTTACTATTTCATTCATATACGCCCACACCTGTAGTAAACAATGAGTTTACGCTATTGCCTATCAACAATATTTTGGCTGTTCTAACAAGCATACGACGCCCTTTAGTGAAATTGCTCAGTTTTTGCATTACTGTCAATGGAAAATATTTTACAAAAGCATCCAAAAATTTGGACTTTCCGTATTCTGTTATGTATAGTCATAGGAATCATTAGGACATTAGAACATTTGATGGAACTTCCATCGTTTTCGAGAAAATAAGCAAAACCCCGTTTGCACTTGTGAGCAAACGGACTATATATACTCTACAGTTGAACGATTTCACCATGAAAAATAACTCTGTTTTGTTTTAACAAATAAAACAACACAATTATCCACTATCTGTCCACCTTAATATATATAAACCAGATACCTCAAGGTCAAGGTCATGCACTTGGAAATTTTGTGCGAAAGTTTTTGTTAACTTGAGCCCTATTGCTGAGATAGCTCAGTATATAGGTAAGTTGACCATACTTGGTTGCTTAAAGTGTTATGCAACACAAGCCACACCCCCGTATTGACCTTTAGAATAAAGCTTTGGACTTAGAACTTTGGCTGGGCCATTTGCAAGCAGTCTGGCTGAGCTATCCTGTCTGACTACAGCTCTTGCTTTGCTACACAAATGAGCAGAAAATACTCAGCTAGCACTTGTATACAATCTGAGCAGAGCCTTCCCTGTTTATAGGAAGAAGTTACTGATCCTCAGAATTACATAGCACTCAAGGGAAGCAACTCTTTCTTTTTTAGCTCACCTGTTCATGAAGAGCTTTTGTTGTCACCTTGGCATTAGTGTCCGCTCTGGCTGCTTTGGTTGAAATTTTTTTATGTGATAGGCAAGGCACCAACAGGCCAGCTATTCTGTAATCAGACAGAACTTGTTTCCTCCATTTTCAGTTGGGATCAACTCTTTAACCCATTGCATTCTGGGTATTTTTTGTTGTCTGCTGAAATTGTCGTCTGCATCAAAAATCAAGAATACTTTGACAATATTGGTCTAACTAACTCTTGTAGAAAGATGTCTTGGCAGCAAACAGTTTGGATCTCAGATCAGGTCCCACGTTTGTGGGGCCTGATCTGGATCCAAACTGTTTACCCAGATACCCCTAAAGGGATATCCCGAATAGAATGGGATAAGGAAAGAACTTGCATTCCTAGGAGCAGATTCTTCCCTTTAAAAGAGGAAGGGCTTCATTATCCAGGGAAGCAGTTAGAAAGTCATAAAAGTTATTCCCCCTCAGAAAACTCAGAAACAACATAGAGGTGCAGTGCTGCAGATAAAAAGTGGCGGCAAGGATAATTGAGGGATAATTATGAATATGTCTGCATAAAAACTTACATTGTGACCCATCCTTCGAACTGTCTGAAGGTGGTTCTAATGAGGGATCACAACACATTTTCATTGAGAAATAAGAAAAATTATCCCGAAACTACAATATATCCTCAAAACACCATCTTTTCTGGAGTTCTGGAGGTGTATTCTTACACCTTAGATTTTATCCCGGACTTTATCCACTATACCACTATGTGTGCTCCTATGAGGGCCGAAAATTCGTAATAAAGAGCTTGTATCTTGTATCTTATCCAATCAGGATCTCTGACTTTGTTGCAGTTTCATATCCATCAAAGCCAGATGGCTACCAGCTTAACCCAGACAAGCCACCTTTCCGTGAACACAGAGATTATATTCATATGCCTTGTGTGAAATTATATGAAACAAAAGGTAACTTTAAGCTTATTCTAACCGCTAGTTTACTATTTAGCACTGAATAATACGAGTATTATTTGATAATTAATAGTTGTTTGATTAGTTTTCTTTTTGATTTTGAAAATTTTACTTGCCATTGCACTGGCAATAGTATGTAGCAATACCGTTATGACCCTAAATATTCAGACAGACAGATCTGAGCAAGCATTGTAGATCCAGATCAAACTGCTCCTGAAGGAGCAGTTTGATCAGGGTCTACAAAGTTTGCCATTCACTAAGCATCATTTGGATGCATTAAAGTGTGTAAAATCCACTTTCTAAGAATTTTCAAATAATAATTGTCTGACTTTCGGGTGTCAGAAATTTTAGGGTCATTACGGTAGTATTCATGATACACCTAAGCTGGTATGCCACCAGTAAAAAATATCTGGAAAATGATTTTTTTCCAGGTCATGTAAAGTCAGGGAATTTCATGATTTCGATCACATGTTTCTTGAAAAAAATGCAGTACTTATTTTCATAGGCAAAATTACTGAAATAAAGTATGCTAAAATTTACCTTAAATATTTTGAATTTTCAGAGCCATTATGCATAGGTAATTCAGGAATACCTTTCAAGATCAGACTGCCTCTTGAAATACCAGGTATGTAAAGCTGAGTTTACATGGGCAAAGTTTTCTGTGACAAAGCCGGTTTGCCACAGAAAAATGTGCTCATGTAAATGCCAAAATATGGCAATGTTTCTTTGACAAATATATATGGTAAAGTTACTTGGATAAATTAGATTTGTCTGTGTAAATGGAGAACTTTGCTAAAGATTATGTAACAAAGAACTTTGCTATAAGCGTGAAAATGTGACAAAGATTTTGTTTTATTGCTGCAGGTTACTTTAACAAATAATATATTGGTTGGATGAACACTAAGGCCACGTTTACACGACCAAAGTTTCTATGACAAAGTAGGTTTGCCACAGAAAAACTTGCTTGTGTAAATGCCAAAATATGACAATGTTTCTTTGACAAATATATATGGTAAAGTTACTTCGATAAATTAAATTTGTCTGTGTAAACGGAGAACTTTGCTAAGGATTATGTAACAAAGAACTTTGCTATAAGTGTGGAAAATATGTCAAAGATTTTGTTTCATCGCTGCAGGTAACTTTGACGAATAATATTTGGTCGTATGAACACTGCAGCAAATATTTCATTGCCAAAGTTTATGTGACAGATGCTCTATGGGATATTTTCTTTAACAAATAATTTGCTCCGTGTAAACACAAAATGTTTGTCATACTGTCTTTGTTAAAGTTTCTGTGACATAGAAACTTTGCTCCTGTAAACGCTCCCTAAAGCAAATATTTCATTGCCAAAGTTTGTTTGACAAAGATTCTGTGTCACATTTTCTTTAACAAATAATTTGCTCCTTGTAAATGCAAAATATTTGGCATACTTTCTTTGGTAAAGTTTCTGTGACATAGAAACTTTGCTCATGTAAACCAGGCCTTAACAAAAAAGCTCTAGATAAAAGTATTAAGCTACATGGATTCACTTTCAGTGAGACCAACTCTGTCATTTTCAAATTCGCTATTTTCCTGTCCATCCCATTGGCGGTCAACTCTTAAAGGAAAGAATATGCTCCCATCAGAGCAAGTTCTTTTTTTGAAGAGAAGAATCCAAGTCCTCCAGAGAAGAAGGGGTAACAAGGATAATTTACAGATAATTTTTATATATTTCTCCATAAAAAATATGTTGTGATCCCTCTTCAGAACCGTCTCAGCGAGACGGTTCTAACGAGGGGTAACAACATTTGTTTTTGTTGAGAAATAAGAAAAATTATCTTTTGATTATCCTCAATACCCCTTCTTATCTGGAGCTCTGAACTGTCTCCATTTCAGAAGGGATACAATGACTAGGAAAGTGAAGTCACAGAATTTGCTTCCCTTAAACACATGAAAGTTTACTCATATACCTGAATTTATAATAGTTCTTGTGTGCAAATCTCCATAAAATCTTAAACTTTGTTACCCTACTGTATTAAAATTGCCTTTCAGAGGCAATTCTGATGAGAAGTCAAATCTTATAGTTTCATGGAGAAAAGTAAAATATCTAAGTTATAACCAGATAATCTCCTTTTTTCACAGCTCTTTTCCGTGATTAATATATTCAGTGATAACATTTTTTTCAGAAAAGAATTTAATAAGACTACTCTTGTGAAAATTCCAAACACTGAAAACAACCTCAAAACATTAAAACATAAAAATAAATTCTTTTTTTTCAGTGCCAGGTCAGAAACAAGGGAGATACAGAAATTTCCATTCTTTAAATTTCTATTTTTTAGCTCACCTGAGCCGAAGGCTCACAGGTGAGCTTATAGTATAGGCAGGCATCCGTCGTCCGTCGTCCGTCCGTCGTCCGTCCGTCAATATTTTCAAACGACATCTCCTCTGAAACTACAAGGCCCATTGTTACCAAATTTCATATATAGCATCTATAGGCAGGGGGAACCAATAATACTGTTTTTTATCCAAATCGCTTCATAACTTTGGTTGCTATGGCAACTTAAAGTTTCCATTGACTTGTATGGGAAAAATTGAAAATTTGCATTTATTGCTATGTCACTGCAGATATTTTGACAAAACTTTTGCAGAAATGTTCCTTGAGTAGTTCTCGATCAACCACATGAAATTCATGTAAATTACACAATTTGGCTGGTTGCCATGGCAACCGAATGGTTGAAAATATTCAAAAATCATCTCCTCAGAAACTGTATAACCAATAAAGCTCAAACTTCACAGGAAGGATCTTAGTACTAGCTTCTATAAAAGTACTGTTTTTCTTGGCAATTGCTCCAGTAGTTTGGTTGCTATGGGAACTGAAAGTTGCCATTGACTTATAATGGCAAAATGGAAAATTTGCATTTACTGCTATGCCACTGCAGATATTTTGACAAAACTTTCATAGAAATGTACCTTGAGTAGTCTTTAACCAGCCATGTTAAATTTATGCAAATTGCGCAATTTGGCTGGTTGCCATTGCAACCGAATAGTTAAAAATAGACTAATATTAAAAAATCATCTCCGCAGAAACTGTGTTAATAAAGCTCAAACTTTACAGAAAGGACCTTAGTACTAGCCTCTATAGAATTACTGTTTTTCATGGCAATTGCTCCAGCAGTTTGGTTGCTATGGCAACTAAGAGTTTCCATTGACTTATAATGGGGAAAATGGAAATTGGCAATTTTTCCTGTCTAAGTGCAGTTATTTAGATTTTTTTTCTACAGAAATGTTTCTTGAGTAGTCCTCTACGATTCATATGAATTTTCTCCATATCTCTTATTTGATTGGTTGCCATGGCAAAATATAGGGTAAATTTTCGGAAAAAAAAAATCTTCTGCTCAGAAGCCATATGGGGGATGAAGCTGATATTGTGCAAACGTGTTGATGACAGTAGCCTCTACATAAATTTTATTCTTTTTCTTCCAATCCCATAAGAACTTTGGTTGCTATGGCAACTTATAGTTTCCATTGACTTACTATGGGAAAAATGAAGTCATGAGGGGGATGAAGCTGATACTTCGCATACATATTAATAACATTAGCCTCTACCTAAAGTATGTTTTATATTATCATTGCCCATGTGAATTCGTTGCTATGGCAACTTAAAGTTTCCATAGACTTATAATGGGGAAAGTGGACATTTGCTATTTATTTCTGTGTTACTGCAGATATTTTGACAAAAGCTTTACAGAAATGTTCCTGGAGTAGTCCTCTACCAGCCATATGAATATTTCCCAAAATACCTGATTTTGATTGGTTGCCATTACAGCCAAAGATCTTGTTCTGAGAAGCCATTAAGGGGGGATAGAGCTTTTTTTTCATAAATGTTTGTGATATTATCCTCTACATAAATGGTGCTTTTTATTGCTGTTGTACATTGTGTTTTGTTGCTGTAATCTCAGTGCTCAGGTGAGCGATATAGGGCCATTGGCCCTCTGGTTTTTTTATTTTTTTGGATTTTCTTTTCCCCATAAATGAAGAACCTTTTTTTTTTTTTTTTTTTTTTTTTTTGTTTAAGTGAGAAAGGTATAAGGGTGAAAGTTGCACTTGTAATTTTTTGATAATGTAAATATGTTTATACTTCCACTGTGTAGCCTTCCTCAAAGATTGCCCGGGTCTTTGAGGATCTTCTCTGTAACGGGAAATGGAAAATAAAGTAAAAAAACAAAACAAAAACAAAAAATGAAAAAAAACAAAAAAAACAAACATTTTTTTCTAAACATATTTCGATACCTCAATCATTCATGCTGACAAGGGCTGGTTTGATAGACTTTCAGCAAACATTGCAGCCCTGATCAGACTGCTCTTTAGAGTGTACATTATTTTTACCATTGTTATTGTATTTAGGTACATTTCATGGTGATGGTATGCTGGATGGTTCCCCGTGGGAGGCAAAAGTTGAATATACATTGGAAGCTCAAGTCATTGATGCAAATGAATTAAAGGTATGTATGATTAATTCTTAGAGCACCAAAAATGAAAATACAATGTAGTTGAATTTGCAAACAGATGAGGTGCCTAAAGATAGCAAGAAAATTTTGTATGCGATGAATAAATCATTTACTAATACACATACAGTCAAATCTCGATATCTCAAAGTCATAGTACATCCCAAACTACTGTTATATCAAAGTAAATTTTCTGGTTCCAGAAAATTTACTTTGAGACATCAGTAGTTTGAGAAAAGGAGTTGAAATGTACATAAAAATACTAAAAAAAAGATATATATTCTTTAATATAAGAGGGTTCTTTGCGATATCAGTGTTGGAGATATGGAGAGTTGACTGTAGTTGTTATATATAAGAAGTTATCATGAAGATATCTTTTAGTCTACAAACACATAAACACATACTCAAGTAATCAGCAAGCAACGTATTGAAGGTGAATTGGTACACTTTCCAGGGAAGAAACACTTCTTCTTCCTTTAGTCACCTCCCACTTTAATAGGTGTGAAATCTTGAAGAAAAGAATGTGCAACTCTTGTAGCAAGCTCTTTCCATTAAGAAGACCCAACATTTAAAGGACAAAAAGGAAGTTGCAGAAGTTGCTTCCCTTTGTAAAAATGGAGAGATATACCCATACACCGTATATAATACTTTTATTCACCTTCTGTAGTGAAGTGTAGTGGATAACACGCTGGACTACCAATCCAGAGTTTGCAGGATCGTCCCCATGCTTTTCCAGTCTTTCAGATGAGAGTGAGTGAGTGAACTCGAGTTTAATGTCCCGCCAACAACGAGGTCATATGGAGACGGGACCTCGGTTTAAAGTCTCATCCGAAAGACCGGAGAAGCGGGGGATCGAACCTGTGACCCCTGGATTGGTAGTCTGGAGTGTTATCCACTATGCCACAGCTGCTCCTTTTTCAGATGAGACTTTGAACCAAGGTCCCATCTCAGTTTGACCTAGATATAATATTGGTGGGATGTTAAAGCTGAGTTCACTCACTCACTCACTCTGTATTTTTATTCAGCTATAAGACTTGGCCCCGAGGTTATAAAAAAAATTTGTACTCAACTCAGCTGAGCATGAAACTTTCTCTGCTGACAATTCAGCATATTCATAAGCAGAGAAAATTTCATACTCTGCTCAACTGAGAAGAAAACAATTGTACTTCTCAGTAATTTGCTATTTATTAGCAGCTGAGTTGAGCATGAAAAAAGTTTTATAACCATGGGGCCAGGTTTTTCCCCGAAATAACAAATCTAAATGTTTAGGGTTGTTTTAGATAGGAAAAACCGAAAAAACAACTTTGCAAAATTAAGAAGACCCATTTGCATATCAAGGGCTAAGTGCAAGACTATGCTAACTCACTATTTTTCACAAATTCACTGTTTTGCAGTTTTGAAAACTTGATGGTCAAATACACATTCTTTGAAAATATCAAGATTCATGTTTTTGCAAAAAAAGCTTTTATTTCTAATTGAAAAATAGTCTAAGTGCCAGATTAGCGAAATCTTTAGCACAAGACTAGTCTAACTTCAATGAGAAATGTTTTGATTTTAGAGGGCATGCTATGGATAAATGGATAAGTTTTCAGTTTCATAAATTTAGATACAAATTCTAATACCCTTTAACTGTTTACAGGTCTATGTACAGTGTTTTTCTTAACACTCTGTTACACAGTTTTTCAGTAGTAAAACATGGAATATTTTCATTTCAAAATATTTTCCTCATTTTTCTTAGTGCAAGACTAGTCTATCTTGAGATAGACTGGTTTTGCACTAATAAAAATTGGATTTGAAGGTAGCATAGTTTTGCACTAACAAAATAAAAGTTGCATAAATTGTTTTTTCAAATGTTTAAAGTTGTTAAATAACTATTTCACAGCTCATGCTTATTGAGTTTTTGCCTTCAAACTATAAAAATTGTTAAATTTTTTTTATAATTGCTTCCAAAGAATGGGAAATTCTTGGACACAGGGGGTTGAATTTATTGGTTGTTGAACTGTATATAGGTTGTGGTAATGTTTATGGGAAAATATCAGCTGTTCCTATAAATATTATAAGCAGGGGGCACCATAATCAGGAGTTGTAATGAACTCAGCCCCTTTGAAATTTGTTATCAAGGGACACTTCATAAAGCCATTTGCCTGTTGTCAGTTAGACCTGATCAGACTGCTCCTGATAGAGCTTGCTGTTGTATTCCTGCCCCAGAATATAGAACATCTGCATTATTTGGAATGATATCATTTTATTAGTTTGCTTCATTGCTTATTTTACAGGTGGAAAAACATATCTCTGTAAGACCTAGGTTGAATGAGTCTCAGGTCCCTCCTGAAGTTAGATTACAATACAGATTTACTAAATTCCTTTTTTTCACTGGCATTATCACTATTTCAGCAAGGTAATTTTGATAGCAATTTTAGTAAACATGGTAAAGATTCATTAATAATTGACAGAGTGGGAACATTCCTTACTGTTTTGTTTCCAGTCCTTCAGAAATTTTGTAATTTAAATCACCAGCTTACAAGCCACTTGAATTTTACTTTGCACTGTGATTACTGTGCATGATTACTCCTTGCTTCTCAGCTAGTGGGTTTGCGGTTTCTACAATTTACCCCTTACCTATCTTAACTGCTTTCATTGAGCTTGCTAGATCCTGTCAAACCTGGTGTAAGAAACCCACTTTGCTACATGTGAAATATCTGAGATGTGCATTTTCCATGAGCTTGCAAAAAGCCATTTTAAGGAAAAGGGATACACCAGGAGAAGCAAATCAGTCATTTTCATTTTTGCTTCCCTATAAATGAGAATCAACTTTTAAAGAAACTGGACTCAGCCTAGAGGGCAATTTGGGAGAAATAACTTCCCTTAGTTGGCTGACTTCTCCCTATTTTGAGCTGAGGGAGAAGCGAAAATGTATAACCCATATAGGGAAATCCAAAATTTGGGCCAAAACTTCTTCCTCAAGTCCTGAAAATGTCGCAAAACTGCTCCCTGTCTGAAAGCTCAAGGCTGACCCCTGAAGAAAGAACCAGACTCTGGCCTTAAAGAGTAGTTTTCATTTTGGAAGGTATGCGTTGTTCAGGGAAGGAAAAGAAAGTCACAAAAGTTGTTTCCCTTTGTAAATTTTGGCAGAAAACCATGGTTGAACACCTGCTCTTACGGACACGCAATAGGGTCGCTTTTCTTCTAAGGTAGCTTTCTTGCCTTAGTAATGCACATGCTATTTACTCTCAAAAGTGTCTGGGCAATGAAACCCTTCAAAATTGATTTCTTTAATATTTGTTCCTAGGGGAGTAAATTCATTCCTTTAAGAGTTGATTCCAATTGAGAAGGAAGGCTAAAATGAAAAGGATAGAGTTACTTCCCCTGAAAATGTACCTGTTCACCTTAAATTGCTGTCAGACTTGGTTGACAGTATGAACAAGTCCTTGACCTTGACCTGCTGAGCTTTGTTCTTGCTATTCCTTGAATTTACTTTTTATGCCCCCGAAGGAACTTCGGGCGGCATATTAAAATCGCCCTGTCCGTCCGTCCGTCCGTCTGTCCGTCAGTCCGTCCGTCCGTTACAAATCGTGTCTCAGCAATAACTTAAAAACTACTGAAGCAAATTTGATGAAACTTCACAGAAAGATAAAGCATAATGAGAAGGTGTGTCGCGCACAAGACTTATAATAAATAATAATAATAATAATCGACTTTATTTATAGAGGGTGACACATTTAGCAAAACACTAATCTTCCATGAGGCCCTCTTATATACATATTTACAACATATCACCAAGAAACTAATCAATATGAATTAACATACACACACATATTAAGACAAGAACTCTGAGGAATGCCTTGTCTAGCCTGTCCACACACTGCCACAATACAGTTTAACCCGAAAAATGCAAAGCCATAATCCCTCAGTACAGACAGCATCAGAAGACTTAGGTCCCTACGCCCAAGGTCAAGGTCACAAATGGGTCAGAGGTCAAACTGTGACTCAGTATTGTGTCTCAGCGATAACTTATAAACTAAGGATACAAATTTAATGAAACTTCACAAATAGATAAAGCAGAATGAGAAGGTATGTCACGCTTAAGACTTAGGTCCCTACGCCCAAGGTCAAGGTCACAGTTGGGTCAGAGATCAAACCATGACTCAGAATCGTGTCTCAGCGATAATTTATAAGCTACAGAAGCAAATTTGATGAAACTTCACAGATAGATAAAGCATAATGAGAAGGTATGTGGCGCACAAGACTTAGGTGCTGTGCCCAAGGTCAAGGTCACAATTGGGCCAAAGGTCAAACCATGACTCAGAATCTTGTCTCAGTGATAACTTATAAACTACTGAAGCAAATTTAATGATACTTCACAGATAGATAAAGCATAATGTGAAGGTATGTTCCGAAGTCCAAGGTCAAGGCCACAGTCAGGGATCAGAGGTCAAATCTTGTCTCTGCAATTTCTTAAAGCCTACTGAAGGGAATTTCATCAAACTTCTAAGAAAGGTAAACCATAATGAGAAGGTATGTCACACACAATATTAAAGTTCCAAAATTCAAGGTCAAGGTCACAATCTGGGGTCAAAACAGTCTTGGCAATTACTCAAGAAAGTACCAAAGCAAATTTCATTTAACATAGCAGACATATAAAGGGTAATGAGAAGGTATACCAGGGTAAAACAAGTTTGGATCAAACTTCAAAGGTCAGCTCCTCTCTCTATGACACAGGCGAAACCACAGAAGCGAATCTTTATTGATAAATTATGTCAGGTACAAGGTTATATTCCTACACCCAATGTCAGAGACCACAGCACAGATTGAGTAGTGGTTTATGTCCAGGTATACTCTTAAACTTCTGAATTGCATTTGAATGTCACAGAATAGTAAAGCGAATTGAGAACCTGTGTGGTTTGCAAAACTCAGGTTGCATGCCTGTATGGTTAAGGTCACATCCATGGGTTAAAGGCTACATTTTGTACTTCAAGGGGCCTTCGGGGGCATTTGTTACATACTGTAACATTTCTTGTTTGAAGCTCTTTTATTCTGAAATGGCATAGAGAGATATGGTTAAGTGGAATCTCTCAACTTGTTTTCAGCACTTTGAGTTGCCTTTTTTATACGCCCGTTTTAAGGGATGCGCAATAATACCGATATATCGGTATATCGCAATATGTTCAGAAAAAAATACGTATTGCGATACGGTCTGCCCGTATCGATACGCTGACGATATTTTAGCTCCTACATGATATAAAAGCCATATAAACGTATTTTATTGTTATATAAACATTTTTCTTATTCCTTAAAACGTTACTGAAAAGATTGTTTACAAAATCAAAATCATAATTTATATTTCACGCCTAACGCTTCTGACCTGATCAACCGGTTTAAACCAGTCACTGGAAAAAAATATATATAACGCTTGACCGCACGGCATGAAAAGATTAATAAAAATTGATTGGATTAAAGACTTTGATAATTGCACAATCATCGGTAATAAGCGTTAATTGGGTAGTTTAAGAACTCACATGGACAACGAGGTTTAGTGTGATTGGCTTCGCAAGATAAAGTAACTATTGGAAAAACAAAGATCAGCCTGCGCATGCTCTCTGTTTGGCAGTAGACTTCCTTGTTCGCATATTATGAATCCTGGGGACTCTATCTAGTAAAAATTGATGACGCAGTTTGCCAAGCACAGTTGCGCAGGTTTGATGTATATTCTCTATACGCACATGGCATACGGTCTCTTATCGCCCAGACACATCTTAAATGGACTCTCTCGTCTTCGTTTAAAGATTTGTCAAATTAGCCGAATCCGGATTTGGCTTTACGAGAGCAATGTGTTACGAAAGGGAACTATCACGCATCAAATTCGGCATCAGCTTCGCAACATACCCGAATTCGTTGCACAAATTATACCGCAACCAGTCAGGGCTAAAAATAGATTGATTGACAGGAAGGGCGCGTGACTTGGTAAACTTTTGCAGTATTTGAAAAACGTGTTGAAAATGTATTTCTCTGTTTCTAAAGATGAAACTGACTTTGATAGTTGGATCAGCCGTACAAACATGCTTTGGCTGATAGGAATGATGCCTTATATGGGCTAGATATATCTAGATTGAATGTTGCAAGTTATCGTAAGATGAAAACACAAACTGGCGTTTCAAACAGTGAATTTCTCTGAGAAAATGTTCCCTCAAAAAACTTATGCTGTATAAGCCGCGCCGCTATTTCAGTCCTAAAATCTGAGGCATAATTCTGCGGGTAGTACATGCCTTTCTGCCATTACTGAAAATGTTGCAGTGTGCCGCAAATGCGATATGGTTGTCAAACATTCATGAAAATAAACGGTATAACTACAAAACTTGAAGTCTTAGTTTTCCTGCTGATAATCTAGCTACCTTTAGGAAAATACATAAAAAGATAGATATAAGAGTGCCCTTCTTTTTCAGACTCAGCCTTTAACCAAAAACAGACAGTTTATTTAGAGGAGTTCCACTAGCCATAGTTCCCTTGACCAGTTCAAGTCACACTTTATGAAGGATAAATGAAAACACCAAAGTTAAACATAATACATCTTTATTATCTTATATCTACTTCCATGCAAAGCCCTCCAGTGTACTTTACATGTAGAAAACAAATGTCACAATATATTGTGATACGTATTGCAATACAGTGTGAGTGTATTGCAATATATCGCAATACGAAAATTCTGGCAATACCCATCCCTACCCGTTTTGAAAAAAACGGACGTATTATGTCGTGGCACTGTCCGTCTGTCTGTCCGTAAACATTCTTGTGCGCGCCATAACTCAGTAACCGTTTGGTATATCTTCATGAAATTTGGTAGGCATATGTATTAGGTTGGGGGAACGTGTCGCATACAAGAATGGTTGCTCCCCCTTCCTTAGTTTCCAAGTTATGCCCCTTTGATAAATTTTTTCCCTGCAAGTCTTGTGCGCGCCATAACTAGATAACTGTTCGGGATATCTTCGTGAAATTTCATAGCAATGTGTATGAAGTCCCAACGGTGTGTCACATTCAACAATGGCTGCTCTCCCTTTCTTCGTTTTAGAGTTAATCCCTTTCATTAGTTCTTATAGGCTATTTTTGTGTATACTTATCTTGTACAATATATTGTCGGGGGAATAAAGTAGAACCAAAAATGGTATGTCTAGTATATTTAGGTTATCTCCCTTGTTCCACTTACCTTGGAAGCTGATTTTTGGTTTACTAACAGTATTTCATGTGTTAAATATTTAGATAATGTTGCAGTCATTATACCCCCGCTTTGAAAAAGTGGGGGGTATACTGGTTTACATCTGTCCTTCCGTCCCTCCTTCCATCCCCTTTTAATCAAATTTTTCATCAAAGATTTCTTCACAACCATACAAGCTAGACAGGTCATATTTGGCATACAGGTTGATGACGACATGTTGTATTGTGGGACTGACAACCAGCCTTCTCCTGCTTATTCTTGCCTGTATTTGTCCGATTTTCTTTCTTTCCATACTTTGAATAATGAAATTTTTCGTCAAAGATTTCTCCACAACCATGCAAGCTAGAGTAGTCATATTTGGTATGCAGGTTGATGACAACATGTTGTATCCTGGAATTGAGAACCAGCCTTCTCCTGCTTATTCTTCCCTTATTTGTCCGATTTTCTTTCTTTCCCTACTTTGAATAATAAGATTTTTCATCAAAGATTTCTCCACAACCAAGCAAGCTAAAGTAGTCATATTTGGTATGCAGGTTGACGATGATATGTTGTATCATGGGATTGAGAACCAGCCTTCTCCTGCTTATTCTTCCCTGTATTTGTCCAATATTCTTTCTTTCCATACTTTGAATAATGAAATTTTTCGTCAAAGATTTCTCCAGAACCATGCAAGCTAGAGTAGTCATATTTGGTATGCAGGTCAATGATGACTTACTGTATCATGGGATTGAGAAGCAGCCTTCTCCTCTTTCTCTTCCCTGTATTTGTCAGATTTTCTTTCTCTCTTTACTTTGAATAATGCATTTTTTTCACAAAAGTTTTCTATGCATCTGTAAGTTAGAGTAGGGATATTTTGTATGCAGGTTGATGATAACTTGTTGTATTGTGGGATTGAAAACCAGTCTTCTCCTGCTTATTCTTCCCATATATTTTTCCAATTTTCTTTCTCTCCTGACTTTGAATAATGTAATTTTTTGTAACAGATTTCACAGCAACCATTCATATTTGGTATACATGATAACAATGATTTCTCTCCCTCTCTATGCTTTTTGTTACGAAAATAACACCATTTGTTTAAGCAATTAAGCGGGGGTATAGTCGGATTCACCGACAGTTCTAGTTAATTATAGAGTGGTTGTTCCTGTTTGTCTGCCTGACTATCCTTTTGTAAACAATCTTGTTCATTCTGTAACTCCTTTAGGACATTGAAACGGGCGTATTATGCGCCACTTGCGAAGCCCTTGTTCTGGTTTGTTTGCTGATATTCTGAAATTTCAAAAGTTGGGTCCTCCATATAGTTGGTTGAAGATGATCGATAGTGTGGGGCCATTTTAGCTGAGATTCCCTTAGAACTCAGATGCCATACTAATCCTTTTATTTTTCCCGGGATGTTGGATGTTAAAGATTTACACCCACAATATGTCTATTAAATTTTAAATTTCTCACAAAACATTATATTCTGGGCCTGATAATGATTGCTATTAAAAGTACATTTATCTGCCAAATTTATGATTTGTGCTGGTCACTGAAAATAGGAGAATTTAAGGAAATACACAAAAAGAGCGGCAATAGCGGGTCACCATTCCCGCCAAAACTGAAGACTTGATACGCCCAGCAATCATAGTTAATCAAGTTAAAGTTATATCATGAATAATTTTAAGCCCTTTCTTTACTCAACTGTAGACAGTTATTGGCTGAAAACAACTCACGTGCACAGATTAGAGGTTAATGCTATTGTTAAGTTATTTACTCCACCAATCATGAAATTCAAAACATGCTTGCAGAAACGCCTGTGGGAGTCAATCAATTTATGACGACAAAATATTTGTGAATATTCAAGAACGGTACGCATTGATATATCGTCTCTGCCTCAGTAACAAAGATGTTTTAGCTGAAGATTTTTTTTAACACATCTTAATTTTGTTGCATACAACTAACCAGCTTCATAATTTTGTGATTATTTCGTAATGAAATACGAGGGAGTATACCTTTAAGACAGCTGAAATTTTACAAAGCAGATGCTTACCAAAGTGCTACCTGTAAAACTAAGCAACAAAAGTCAGATGCACCTTGTCAGCACTAGAAGAGCAAATGTAGCTTAAAAGTTCACAGAATACTTCACAGACCATGAAATTGGAATATCTTAGGGTTTTGTTCTGGAAATGTGGAGTTTGTGCAAGAATTATGCCATCAGAGGGAACCTAGAAATTAGTGAATTATTCTAAGTAAAAAAAAAATAATGTAAAAATATTGAATAGGTAACTCATATTCAGAGCCCTAGATAAGAGGGAGTATTGGTGATAATAAGGGATAATTATTGTTAATTCTGGATAAAAACATATGTTGTGACCCTCATCTGAACCGTCTTGACGAGACGGTTCAGATGAGGGGTCACAACATATGGTTTCAATGAGCAATAAAGAAAATTATCCTTCAATTATCATCAAATACCCCTTTTATCTAGAGCTCTGCATATTAGAGCTAGAGCTTTTATTAGAATTATTTCAGCTTGTCTAATTTGTTTTTACAAACACGAAGACTTTGTTTGTAGGTTTGATGAAATATCTGACTTTGGCTAAATTTGGCCGGTCACTGTTGAATATAAAGTGTTAGCCCAAAAAGTTACTGAAGAAAGTTACTACTAAATTTCAGGCAAAACAGCTAGTCATTATTCTACAGCATTTACCAGAGGGAATTCTTCCTAAAGACACTCCCAAAGCAGTGTATAAAACCCACCCAATAAGATTTATATTTGTCTTCAAGAAAAATATGCATGTTATTGCAAGGTGAGGCCATTGTTGGTATTTTCTGCCAGCTGCATCATACAGAGCTCAAGATAAGCCCAAAATTATAGGAAAAAAGTTTGTGATGTCATATTGACCAGACTATGACATCACATTGACTATGATCACCCCTAACAACCTACATCATCAGCAAGTGACGTATTTTCAAAATTACACCATTTTGATTAGTCCAGTGTTCGGAATTTTCTTGTAAATTTCAAAATCTTCGAAAAGCCACTGGGTGCACCACATATGGCAATGAAAGGACAATCTTACTACATGGAAGTCAGCTTCTGACATTCAGTTGATTTTGCAAACAGTTTGACCAAATATGCTTCAACCTATATTGTGATGTATTTAGTCAAAGTGTGAATTCTACAGCATTTAATGGAGTCACTTTCATGTTGAAATATTGCCCTTTTTAGAATGCATTTGGTGGATGCAGTCTTTTCTCGAAAAGTTATCAACATAAAGAGATTTGTTGGTCTATTTAGAATAGATGATTGTCCATATAGGTGTTATTTGATCGGTTAGTGACGCGTCGGATGACATAGGTTGTTGCCCATGATGATGTCATATTCCATCAATATAACGTCACATTGACTTGAAAATGCTGCAAAATCATGATACCATTTGAATTGTTACAGAACAGAACAGAAGTTTATTCAAGACTTAAGCATTTTACAAGCTCATCGTCGTTACAACCTTGTAGATTATTTCAAAAGTTGGGCTTATCTTAGCCCTCTTTCATATCCTTGCTTTTAGGGTGAATGAATACACTTTCGTGGAAAGCAACTTTGTCATTTTCATTCTTACCGCTATTTCTCAGTGGGGGTCTACTCGTTAAGGAAACAATTTGCTCCCCTAGGAGCAAATTCTTTCCTTTGATAATAGACCCTGTTTTGGTAGGGCCTTATTTGTCTAGGGAAGCTGACAAGAAGTCACAAAAGTCATTGCTTTTTGTGAAAATTGCTGAAAACCATGGACTTGTACCCATTTACCTTAACTCTTTAAGCACCAAAAAGCAGACGACAAAATTTACGTCTGCAAAAACTAAAAAAATGTCCAAGACATTTCGTATTGTGAATTCAAAGACTAGAGGGCTCATAATGAGCCGCCTCATCAGGATCTACGCTGTTCGCAAAGTTGCAAATTTTGTCACTGGGGCTTAAAGAGTTAAACAGGTTTCAGATTGATAACCTTATCATCAGAGTTTTACTAACTTTGGAATGGAGCATTTAGAAACCAGATTGCTGTGCTAAATTTCAGGATATTGTACCTTTAGTTATTCTTCAAGCTTTGCCTGCTGGAATGAATGAGACTGATTTGCCACAGGGTGTTGATAAAACATATCCAATGAGATTTTTACGTTTCTTCGTGAGAGATATAGATATAACTGCCAGGTGAGGTCTTTGTAGCAAATAGGAACACTGTAGCTCCAGTAATAAAATACACTACAGAACTCCAGATAAGCCAAATGAATTGTGACAAAATTTTATACAATTCTTAATCTCGTGGAGAGACATATTATGGGCTGTCATTAGGATCTTGTTGTGGTATGTCCAAATTACATGCCATACACACCAGAAGATAAGAGAATTGGCTGATGATAATAATGGGATAACTGTTGTTATTTCTGCATAAAATCATAGGTTGTGACCTACCGGTACATTAGAAATGTCTCACTGAGAGGGTTCTCCATCTTAGTGAGACTGTTCTAAAGAGGGCTCACTACATGTTTTGATGGAGTGTTGTAAAAAAAAATTATTTCAGAATTAGATGTATATTCAGTTTATTTCCCGATCTCCAGCTTTGTCATCCCTTTCAAAAGTTGGCTTACGTGGAGCTCTGATTCAGCTACATGTATATTAACTCTAGCCTGGTCTCCATGGTTTTGTAAAGTAACTTCTGTACTCAAGTTGGATATATATCTAAAGTATCTGTATTTAATAGTTTGTACAACCTTTTTGTATTGAAAACAGCTTTTGTAGTAACATAAAACTGCTTGTGTAGGAGCTAGCATCTCCAGGTCAAATGCCCAGGAGACAGAAAACTTTTCAACAGTAAGCAGGGTTCTGTTGCACACTGCCCATCATTATCACCTTCCCTATCTCCTGATATGACTGAAACAGGGCTACAGAAATTTTGAAATCCAAATCGGTCCACACACCCGATGATGACATACGAATATGTGTTCCACAATCCAAAATAGTCAGGAAAACTAATGACTACTGACTTTTCATCCAAAAGAGCATATGAAACACAAGGTATGCATGCATAACAATTCAACACCTCATGCATGTAAAGCAATTGGTCCATCACATAACTGCAGTAACAACAAACCTTCAAAGAACATAATTACTCCCTTTATCAGTGTTTATTGTCAACAAATCGGTCACACAGATGTCAGTTTTCTAAATATAATTTCCAGGTAATTACTGACTGATATCCTAGTCTACCTCCCTTTTCTATAGGTAATAAATTTACAACCCATCAGCTGTACAGGTAAATCCTAGACGGTGTATCGATTTTTCGATCTGCAGAATATATTTGTAGTATATAAAATTGCACCCTGAGCCAGTCTGCAAGTGTGTTGAATTTCACTAAAGGTCAAACTAGCCGATGACACGTTATGTATTGAGAAAATAAACACCGTATTTTGTAGAAAAAATAGGGCGACGTTTATCGCTTTCCTATGGGAAAAGAGTGATGCCAGCAGTTTTTCAGGGACTAGGTCACTCATGTCGCTTTCTAGCGTATTCGCTGATAATTATGGACAATTAATGGTATAACACTTGGCTAAATCCAGGTAATTGTGTCATTATACATCCGCAAATTGTGTTTTATTGGACCGAAAAAATGTGCCTTATGCCAACTGAATCGGTTTTTCGAACTCAAAGTCGGTCAGAACTGACAAAAATTTGGATTTCTGTAGCCCTGGACTGAAATACAGTAATGTTGAAAAGGACGGAAAATGAAAATTCATTCTACCATCCACTGCTTGAGTAGAAAATCCTCCAATGAAATACTTACTTACGTGTAGTTCAGTATAAATGCAACCAATGCCTGACACCCTGTAGGAGCAAATTCTTTCCTTCAAGAGCAGACCCCTCTCTGGAAGGGCGTTGTTGCCTAGGGAACAAACAAGAAGTCACAAAATACTGACAGTCTTTGAAAAAACGGCAGAAAAGCTTGGCAGTGTAACTTAAAACAAAAAAATGTTTCATTGCACGCAACCAGTGAAGATTGGGATCAGCCTGTATCTCTGCAAAGATTGCTCATTGTCTTCCTTTTTCACTGAATTGTTGCCAGATTATTGAGCCGTGGCATGAGAAAACCAACAAAGTGGTTGTGCACCCAGCGCATACACAGGTCAGCCTGGGCACCTCCCCAGTCTGATCAGAGCCGTCACTATATGCATGAAGGTAGCTTAGACCCTTAGCTATCCTTTAAGGGCTCAGCGAAGACTCTGACCAGACTGGGCAGATGCCCAGCCTGATCTGAGTCTGCACTGGGCTCAGAACCACTTTGTTTGTTTTCTTGTGTCATGGCTCATATAGTGAAGACTTTGATTGATTCGTATGTCTTCACTTTATGAGCCGTGACACGAGAATTGCACACACACAAAAAAAAAGATTAAAGAGCCACCTAAATTCAGCTTGTTTTACTACATTCTGTCCATGTATCTAAAAATACTAATATGGAAAGTTCATATAATAGTACTGTTTCTTAAAGGCTTGTCTGATTTTGTTTGAGCTTTGCTTTCTTCATGATACTATGGCAGTTTATATATTCAAGATTACTGACTCTGTAACCTGCTTTTATTCATCGGCTGTTGTGCTTCATTACTTGCTTTTACTACACTGAATGTAGCTTACGTGTATTTTGCAAAGTGAAAATACTAGAAAGAACATTCTGATAATGGAATAGCAGAGTTGTAGAGAAGCCAAAATTTGGGAATGAAGAAGTTTTTATCTCAACTGTGACAAGCAGAAAGAGAGACATAGGTAAAATACTTTTCTGGCTGTGTTGACATTTGTGTTAACGGGGGCATAAGCTTTTGTCAAGTGTTTTGGTTTAAGCTAGATGTTAGTAGTGAAAGGGCCTCTTTATGACAACACACTGACAGGCTAGACACAGTAATCCATGGAGTTCCCAAAATTACGTTTGAGCACAATTTAACAACTTTCATTTTTGACAAACATGTTGTGACAAATATTAGGTCTTTTAAAAAGAAGTGAAAGGAAAACACTCATTAAAATGCATGTTGGACTCAGATTAAAGATTCTAATAAAACATGAAATTTGCTGAAAATTTCATGAAAATCGGACTTAATATAAGAAAGATATGACAGTTTAAAGATATTAAAATGTTGAGCTGGGAACCAGCAAATCTGTGAGTTAATGATGTAAAACTCACAGTAAAAAATGAAAATCCTAAATAACTTTAGTTTGAAACAAACTGTAGATAAATGAAATGCATAAATCTATATTTTACTTCATACAGAAACAATTTAAACTAAATAATACTGTTAAAGTAAGCAATTAATACTCTTTTTCTAGATTTAAATATTTATCATGTGACAGGAACTTCCAAAATGACGGCATCCGAGCTCGCCATTTTGATTTTTTAAAATCTTCATATCTTTCTTATTTAAAGTCCCATTTTCATGAAATTTTCACCAAATTTAATTGCTAATCAAGATCTATAATTTGAAGTCTGTTTATATTTAAGTGAGTGTTTTCCTTTAAGAAGAAGTATTCAAACCATTATTCAAAATTTGATACAGAGATAATTTTTAGCTCACCTGGCCCGAAGGGCCATAGTGAGCTATTGTCATACCAATGCGTCCGGCATGCGTCGTGCGTCGTCACGAAATTTGTCCGTCAACACCTAAAAACAAATATTCAAACATCTTCTACTGGTCCCATGGTTCTCAAATTTCACATCGAGCATGACCAGACTGCAGGGTTTCAAAATTGTAAAATTGGGTCAGGTCAAGAATCCAAGATGGCTGCTGTTACTAAAAATAGCAAAAACAACAAAATCAACTTCTTCTCCAGAACCATTTGGTATATTTGGTTGAAAGTTTGCATGGAACATATGTGGGACCTTGGTATCAAAAATTGTAAAAATAAAAAAAATCTATAGCGGAATTAGGTCACAGTGACCTACTTAGCGTTTACAAGGCCGATTTTGCTCAAATGTCAATATCTAAAGAAAATGCAACCAATTCTTACCAGATTTGGTCAGAATTGGTTCTTGAATGGAATTATTTCAATTTTGTGCCAGCTGACTATCCAAGATGGCCACCATGGGGGCCGTTACTAAAAATAGCACAAACATAAAAATGACAATTACTCAAGAACCCTTGAATGGAATTGGACCAATTTTGTGTCAGAATGTTCCTTGCATGAAACCGTTTCGAGTAATTGCAATTTGGCGTTCCAAGATGGCCGCCATCTGGTGTTACTAAAAATAGCACAAACATAAAAATGACAATTATTCAAGAACCCTTGAATGGAATTGGACCAGTTTTGTGTCAGAATGTTCCTTGCCTGAAGTCGTTTTGATTAATTGCAATTTGGCATTCCAAGATGGTCGCCATCTGCCGTTACTAAAAATAGCACAAAACATGAAAATGACAATATCTCTAGTAACCGCTGAATGGATTTTGACGAAATTTGTGTCAAAATGATTCTTGCATTGAGATGTTTCAAAAATATCTAACTGTAGACCATTCATATTGGCCTCTGTGACTAAAAATAGAAAAATGTGAAAATTAGAAAATCTCAATGGAGTTGGATTAATTTTGTGTCAGAATGGTCCTTTCATTAAGCTTTTTCGATTTTTTGCATTTTGGCATTCCAAGATGGCCACCATTTGCCGTTACTAAAAATAGCACAAAACATGAAAATGACAATATCTCAGTAACCGCTGAATGGATTTTGACGAAATTTGTGTCAAAATGATTCTTGCATTGAGATGTTTCAAAAATATCTAACTGTAAGACCAGTCATATTGGCCTCTGTTACTAAAAATAGAAAAATGTGAAAATCAGAAAATCTCAATGGAATTGGACCAAATTTGTGTCAAAAGGGTCCTTGCATGAAGGCTTTTCGATTTTTCCCATTTTAGCAATCCAAGATGGCCGCCATCAGCCATTACTGAAAATAGCACAAAACATGAAACTGGCAATATCTCAGTAACCCCTGAATGGATTTGATGAAATTTGTGGCAAAATGATTCTTGCATTGAGATGTTTCAAAAGTAAATATATAAAGACCAGGCAAGTTGGCTTCTGTTACTAAAAGTAGCAAAATGTGAAAATGAGAAATTCTCAGTGGAATTGGACCAGTTTTGTATCAGAATGGTTCCGTTGCACAATAGCCAGGTGAGCGATATCAGGCCCATTTGGGCCTCTTGTTTTGGATTGAAAATCAACTCCTATGGAGATAGTTTATTAACAGACAGATTGCTGTTAACGAGAAAACAGCCTATATATGAAAGATTATCAGAAGACATTGTGCTGTTTATTTGAAAAGAGCCTATGGTTTTAAGTTTAGTAGACACTGTGTGTTAATAAGACAGTGGTCTATATATTAAAATTTATTAAAAGACATGGTGCTGTTTATTAGAAAATGGCCTATATACTAAACTTTATTCATAGACATTGTGCGGTTAATTAGAAATTGGCTTGTGTAAAGTATTTAACTAGATTTGAATATGACATTTCTGTTGTGAGGAGATACTTTATTTCCATTCATATGATATTTCAAAACCACAATTGCAGATATAATTTTCCTTCAATGATTTAGTAACCACGTGTAGAAGCTTCATCTGTTCCTGAGAACAGGATTTAAGGAGTTATAGAAAAGTAATTACTGTATTCCAGAGAATATTTTAGAAAATAGCCTATATAATTTTGTCTCGTGTTATCTTGGAAACTTGCTTTGATTTATTATAGGACTCAAATCATGAACAGTGGGAACCAAACACCAATCAACAACATTTTCAAACAAATTCTTATTATTATCAAACATATGTACAGAAGGTGAAAGCAAATGGTCACAGACTTAAATTGAGTCAGATCCTTTGGAAGAATCTTGCAGACCTATTAGATCCACCTCAGTGCCTCATCAACAGGATCCAGACCACCACCTACTGGTGGGGCTCTGGATAACCGGTGGGGCTGGGAGGTGCCGAGATGTAGGTGTGTGTTTGGAGGGGGAGGGGGATGAGTGGGGCTTGAAAATATATGACAAAATTAGGGATCAGTTGATAAGAATTTTTGATAATGTCCTTTTTACCTTGAAATATATATTGTGATATCTCATTAGAATCGCCTCGCTGAGGCGATTCTAATGAGATTTCACAACATATAGTTTAATCTAACCAGGCCCAGGTGGCGGGGCTGAGGCCCCAAAGCCAACCCCCTGGATCCGGGCCTCATCATGGTGGTTCCACTGAGGCACCACAACATGATAAGAAAACTTATCACATATTGATCTTTACAAAAACTCCTCTCACTTAGACTTGATGTTTGATATAGTTTTATTTGCTATTAATTTTCATGGTGTTCTCTTATTTTCACTCCTACCTTTCAGGTTGTTACAAAATGTACATAGAGCAGGAGAAACACTTTATCTGCGTGTCATCATTACTAATAATACTAGTACGGTTGTTACTTCATTACATTTACAGGTAAATTTATACTTAAATTTCTGAAAATTCATTGTCTGGATGGATGGATGATTAGGGATTCACACCCCTTCAACAATATCTCAGCCATTTCTTACCATCGGCTAACATCACCAGGACACTCTGCTATTATGTCAGTTAAGGAAAGTGGAATGAATACACCTCCTCCAAGTTGTTTTTTTATACGCCCGTTTTGAAAAAACGGACGTATTATGTTATGGCGCTGTCCGTCCGATGTAAACATTCTTGTGCGCTCCATAACTCATTAACCGTTTGGGATATATTCATGATATTTGGTAGGAATATGTATTAGGTCGGGGGAACGTGTCGCGTACATAAGTGATTGCTCCCCCTTCCTTAGTTTCCAAGTTATGCCCCTTTGATTAATTTTTTCCCTGCCAGTCTTGTGCGTGCCATAACTAGATAACCGTTTGGGATATCTTCATGAAACTTCATAGCAATGTGTATGAAGTCTCAACGATGTGTCGCGTACAAAAATGGCTGCTCTCCCTTTCTTCATTTTAGAGTTACATCCCTTTCATTAGTTGATTATGGTTATTTTTGTGTATACATATCTTGTGCATACCTTAACTTTGTAACCGTTTGGAATATCATGATGAAACTTTATAGCAATGTGCATGATCACAAGACGATGCGTGGCATACAAAAATGGTTGCTCCCCCATTCTTCATTTTGGAGTTACTTCCCTTTGATAAGTAATTTTAGGCATTTCTCAGTCACTCCATATCTCCTTAACCTTTTGAAATATTAGAATGGAACTTTGTAGGAATATGTATAATAATAGGGCAATGTATCCCGAGCAAGAACCACAACTCTGGCTTACTGAATTATCTGCCCTTGCATAAATTTCCTGTTTCCTCTATGATTCCTTAACCCTACATGTGATTTTGTCAGGGGAATGTAGTAGAGCCAAGAATCTAGTATATTTAGTTTATGAATTATCTCCCTTGTTCAACTATGGCATTACTCAACTTTTGAGCCACAATAACTTTGAAGCTGATTTTTGGTATACTCATAGTATTTGATGTGTTAAATATTTGAATAATGTTGCTGTCATTAGTTATAAAGTGGTTGCCCCTGTTTGTCTGCCTATCCATCCTTTTGTAAACAATCTTGTTCATTCCATACTCCTTTATGACATTAAAACGGGCGTATTATGCGCCGCTTGCGAAGCCCTTGTTTACCCTTTCAACAAAGGGAAACAATTTTGGTGAATTCCTGTTTGCTTCCATGGATGACGAAGTTTTTTAAAAATAGAGTTCTCATAAAGGAAAGAACTTGCTCCAAGGGGAAAAAAGAACTTGCTCCAAGGGGAGAAAATTCTTTCTTTTAAGAGTTGAAAGCAAAAATGAATATTTCATCATCATGAGACACTCAATTCCTCTGTGTGCCCAAAAGGAATGAAAAATTGTTGAAAGGGCTTTAAAATCCCAGGTCATCCATCCAACCATCTGCCAGTGCATAGGTTTTACAAAGGATTATAGAAATAAATAAATAAATTAAAAAAAATACGGAAATATTAATACATTGTACATATTAATGTATTGTGCTTTTATCCTCACAATGTTAACCCATTGCATTCTGGGTATTTTTTGTCGACTACTGAAATTGTCGTCTGCATCAGAAATCAAGATATTTGGACAATATTGGTCTAACTAACTCTTGTAAAAATGATGTCTAGGCAGCAAACTGTTTGGCTCTCAGGTCAGGCCCCACATTTGTGGGACCTGATCTGGATCAAAACTGTTTGCCCAGATACCCCTAAAGGGGTATTCCGAATGGAATGGTTAAGTAAAAAGATAGGCAATGATCAGGAATCATTACAATCAAATCAAAAACCAAAAAGGGAAAGAAGCAAACTTTCACATTGACAAAAGTTTGCGAAAGTCACACACAGCAAATGGAATGAACAGCTCTTTCCCATACAGGGCCAACCTTAGAAATAAATTTGTTTCCCCTTACACAACCCTGTCAAAAAGAGAAGGATCGGTCGGTCGGTAAAATATTTTCCAGACTAGGATAATGAATTCCAATATATATAGGAAAATTATCATATAAACCACTTAAATGTTCAAAACAGTTTCATACAGTATTAAGCAGAAGAATTTTGCGTTGGAAAATAACAAAATGATTAAGAAAAGTACTCTAATAGGAAGGTATAAGTTTTAGTGAAGAAAAAAATATTTTTTATTCCCAAATCATGGAAAACGTATTTTGGGTAGGGCCATTTTTTTAGGGTCGGTAGCGTAAGGGGAAACTTTAAATACTTTATTTTTTGCCCAGGTGGTCTTACATTAGCAGTAAGTAGGTTTTGTCATAGCTTAAGGTGTATGGGTATATCCTAATGTTTTTCTGCTATTTTTCAAAGGGAGACAATTTATGTGACCTGTAGTTTGCTGCTCTAAGAACAAGATCCATCCAGAAAGGGGTCACCTTATAAAAAAATTTGTGGTAGAGCAGCAAAGTTTTTTTTGAAAAAGTTGACTTCCATAGAGAAGGGAAAGCTAGAAAGAAAAATGGTAGAATTGCTTCCACTGAAACTTACCATTCACCTTAATTGTGTACATACTCACCTGTTTAAATATGTTTTCAAGGATGTTACGAAACTATAAAGAGCAATAAGAAAACGAAAGAAATAGTCATAGTTACCAAACGACCTGGTCATCAGGTCGTTTGGTAACTATGACTCTTTTTCGTTTTGTAACAGCTTTTTATCGTTTCATAACAGCCCTTGTATATACATAGTTAACTGGGTGTGATATAGGTCAACTTTTTTTTTTGATACCCCATAAAAAGCTGTTGCTGGATCTCGTTTGATCAACATGCAGTTCATATGAGTTTCAAATGAGATTCCACAGCATGTTTTATGAAGAATTCAGATGGTCAACTCATTTAAATTTCTGGTTTAATTACAGCTTTTACGTCAAATCAAACTGATCTCTAAACAGGGTAGCGAGTATAAGGCTCAGTATGTTGAAGACTGGGTACCAGTTGGGAAACCACAAGAGCTGGATATGGCTAACTGTCCAAAGTAAGTTTTGTTTCATGATTGGTGTTTTTAATCAGTCAGTTGCTAGCTCAAGCGAGTTCAAGTTAGCTCAAGCAAGAAAATTGGATCTTGCAGATTTTATTTGGCTGTCTTTGTTTGCATCAGCAGGCTCAGTGGGATAAGCTTAACCAGCTACGCTAGCTGTCCAGGTTTGAATCTCATTGGGAAAAATCTCTTAATCATAAATGGGGTTCCATTACACACAGCCCCTTGTTGTCATCCTTCCATCATGTTGATATGACAGAAATGTTTACTCAAATGGCTATGTACCTCAGCAGCTCTTAGTTTACTCGGCACAAAAAAAAATCAGGTCCCAGTTGTTCAAAGCATCGTTAGCCTAAGGAGCACGTTAAAAGGTCAACTCGTTAAGTGTTTTACGACTTTATTACCAAATACACAGATATTTTTTGTTGAAAAAATGTGAGAAGCTTTTGCATTCTCACATTTTTTCAACAAAAATTATTGGCATATGTGAAATATCAGAGTTTGAAATTTTATCAAAATTTTTACTAACGACGTCGTTAGCTTTGAACAACTGGGCCGAGGAAAATAAAAGGAAGTTGTCTATAATGGAATCGATATGGTTTATCCAGGTACCAGCCTTAAGGGTGTATCTGTCAGAGGAAAAGGAAACAACTTCTATGAAATCATGTTTGCGTCTCTGGATGACAGAGCCCTTCGGAAATGGGGTCATCTCTTACAGAAAATAATTTGCTTTAAGGGGAGCAAGTTCTTGCTTTTCAGAGTTGACTTACACTGAGGAGGCAGTCAAAAATGAAAATGGCAGAGTTGCTTCCCCTATATACCAGTATGCATCTATTCACTTTAATATGTCTGGTAGTTATCCTTAATATCGGGATATTGCAACGACTTATTGCAACTACCCTGAATTTGAAAAAGTTAAATTACTGTTCAGCAGTGTGTCAAAAATTGCTGGCAAAACTGTAAATCTGCTCCTTTAAGAGCAGCGTGATCTGGTTCTGCACTGTTTGCTGAGGCACGGCTGCCTCAGTCATTAGAAACATTATAGTATGTTGTTTATTTTCAGAGGTTTTGATAAACTTCATATCCCACTAAGAAATATGGATAATTCCAGTTTATTTCCATCAGTTGATGGCTTCCATATTAAGGTAAGTGTAGATAAATCCTGATTGAATCCTGATAAATCCAGCTGTATAATTTTTAACCGGCTGGATTGATTGATGCATATTTCAGTTTTATGGCAAATTCAAAAGTATTTTAGTCATTTCAGGATAATGAAGAACATGGATGAATTATGAAGAGATGACATAGTTCAGAAGCTAAAGAAATATCTTATCCTTAAAATGTCAAAAAGCAGACAACACAATATACACAAATTCTTGCAAGTTTGTTCATTTGATAACCCTGGGTTGACCTTGACCTTTTTATCCCCCGCCAAGGGCGGAGGGATATAGTTTTGTCCATGTCTGTCAGTCAACTAAATGAGTACATGAAGCTTTTTGTCTGCAAGAGGTCAAGATCATTCTTTGACCTTTGACTAAGGTCACTTGTATTACAACAGCTTCATCTCCCCGAAACCAACTAAGCCAGTTGTATGGAACCTCCAAAGGTCAGGGGAATGAAAATTTGTTGGAATAGCTGGGGTCATGATAAAGATGGCTGTCATGCGTACATATAGTATTCCTCAAAATTATTGAGAATTTTTTGCTAAGTGAAAATTAAGCAGTGGTAGGTGACAGATAATGGACAGACTTAATAGCTTTGTTTACTAAGTGAACAACATCCCTTTGTGAAGTTTTCAGCATACCAGTTTCACTCATATGTTTGAGTCACAAATGTTACCTCCCCTTGAATTGTGCCGTCCATAGATTATTTATCCAACTGGAAAATTATTCACATACCAAATAAAATCAATATTTTTCGAAACGATAATGACAAATAAAGTGATTTTTGAATGGTTGTCTCTTCTAGTGATAAAATGCTGGGGAAATGAAAAAGAATTTTATGTGAGTTTGTTAGCTGCAGATGTTCTGGCTTTCATACATGTGTGTTCATTTAAAAAAAAGTGCCCAAAATTGGGAAAAATTGCAACTTTGACAAATAGGATGTTGCTCTGATTCATTCTTATTTTATACATCCTGACGGAAGCGGCAAACAACTCGTAGTATTGTAAGGCTTAGTAAATGTGCTTTTAGGGATATGAGTTTTGACATGATTATCTATACCTTGCCAGAAATGTTTTGTTCAGATCGCTAACAGATCAGAATTTTTGCTGTTTCCCATGCCTTCAGTATTCTTCGTATATTACAGCAGCCAGTCCCTGGCTCAAAAACTGGAATTAGTAACATTTAACATGCAAAATGTTAAAGGCACCATTAATAATGTAAATGATGGTGAACAATGGAGAAAATAAACTATTTCACATGAGATGGTGTGTTTTCAGCAAGTATAGTATAGCAAAACATAGTCAAAATCAAGAGACATATTTTGCAGGGGTGTACCCTAGCCCATGTTTACCTACCACTGACGAAAGAAAATACATCATATTGTCATGTTTGTATATCAAACTTGGAAATGAGGTTCTTTTATTGTATTTTACTCATTTAAAATATTGTTGAACATGTATGGCTAGCAACTGTATGCCAAAATGCAATTCTCAGTAACTTTGAGGAACACTGTAAGGTAAAAATCTGTGGCTTCCTGTTTGCTTCTGTGGATGAGAAAACTCCATCCAAATGGGGGATAATCAAAAACGAAAAAAAAAGAAAAATTGCTCCTCAAGAGACCAAATTCTTTCTATGAAGAGGAGCCCACAAATGAAATGGGAAACAAATTTTTGGTTATAATACCTTCCCTGGAAGGGTTCACTTTCATCTTACTGGTAAAGCTTGCTATTTTGTATATTTTCAGTGTTTGTACAAGTTAGATATTGAAGTGAGGTTGTCTAATAATGATGTGATACGAAATTTTCATGTCCCTGTGCCTGTGATAATTTCTGAGAAAAATAAAGAGGTAAGTTGGAGTTTTACCTTAAAAATTCTAAGTATTTAGACAGATAAGTCTGAGCAAACAGTGCAGATCCAGCGGTCTGATCAGGGTCTACACTGTTTGTCATTCCTTTTTATGTCAAATTTGAAAGAAACTTTACTTAACAGTAGAACTTCAATGGCTCGAACCCTGATGGCTCGTTAACCTTGCCTGACTAGAACTGTTTCCTGGGTCCCTGGAGGTCACTTTATATAGAAACTAAAACTGGATGGCTAGAACTACCCTTGGCTGGAACTAATTGTCATGGTCCCAAGCCTGTTTGACCCAATGAAGTTCTACTGTACTTATGTAAGAAAACTGTCACATGGTCATGTCTAAGACAGGTCTCTACAACTATTTGCTTATTTAGCACTGGTCACCAAAGTGTATCTTCCTTCTTGGAATAGTGAAATTAATAGCCATTTCTTTTCTCTGAAAGAACTCCTTCACCTAAACAAATTCCATGAGGTCTCATCTTAGCTAATCATTGAGACGTATATTTCAGTGGTTGGAGTGGACTGTACCAGAATGGATATCCCATGATTCCCTAGATATTATCGAAACAGAGAGTAACTTTAGTGTTCCTAGAAATGTTCTACGTAAGTAAAACTGTCTCAGTTCTTCCTCATTTTCAGTTGTTTGACAAATTCATACTGTTGTCAGACAAATCATTGTAAAAGAATTCAAAGGAATAATCTTCCATGTATAGCCAATTCAGGGGTAGGGACAAGGCTGGAGGTAAAAAGTGATGTTTTCTGTGCTTTGACAGTGTGTGAGGTGCAGGGGCCGTATTCATAAAACAAATTAAGTGGTTGCTATGCTGTTGCTAAGGCTAAATGTCTTTGAAGGAGATTCCCTACAACTATGAAATTTGCTCTGGAGGAACAGTCTTACAAAGATTCCCTACAACTATGAAATTTGCTCTGGAGGAACAGTCTTACAAAGACTGTTCCTCCAGAGCAAATTTCATAGTTGTAGGGAATCTCCTTTATAGATATTTAGTCTTAGCAACAGCATAGCAACGACTTAAGTGGCTTTATGATTACGGCCCCAGCTGTGTCTTCTGCTACCAGATGAGAAATAAGAGAAAATTGTATACTGAACAAAAGTGAAAACGCTGCATGTGATTTGTCTTCAAATTTTCTGTTTTGTGGAACCAGGAACGTTTCATGAATATGAAAGCATTTTAAAGTTAAATGCATGTGTAAGGCCATGATACCAGTTGATAGCTGTAAAAGCCATTTCAGATAAAATGAACTCATTTCGAAATGAACAGGGGTCAGATTTTCTGCTGTGCAAATACAGAAGTCGATCAGGCACTTTAGACTTGATATAAAAAGGGAGTTCATGATACAATGGTCCTTATTTGCCTTGGACACACTACCAGTGTACCAAACATATCGCAAGAGAAAGTACACGTCAGTATGTGTTTTCATGTCTTTCAAAATTAGTGTTGAATTGTCACGTTTTCTTCGAAAACACAATAAGAATCCGTGAACAATGGAAATTCCCATAAGAAATTAATGTGTGGTTTCCTGACATATTGTCACAATTTTGCTTGAAATTAACAATGGGTTAAGTGTATGATTTACGGCACTACAAGGACGAGAAAACAGCTTCTCAGAAAATTGATAAACCAAAGAACCAGTGAAAATTGAAATTTGCTATAGTTTTAATGCAAAGGGAGATAATTTGTAATTTTGAAAAGTAAAGCTACAATTTCCTAGTTTGTTAAATAACAATTGCGAGTCGTTTGTTGCTTTTTCTATCACTCTGGATGTAACGATTCAGAACAGCAAAGAAATATGCATCTGCGCATGCGCATACTGGTTTTTTACAAAATATGCTAAAATTGAATAAGGTAAGATATGTTATGAGAAGAATCAGATTCAGAATTTTATATACATTATCTTGCTGAATGTCTTGCAAGACTTAAACGTTTATATCAGAGCTCTAGATAAGAGGGAGTATTTGATGATAATTAAGGATAATTTTTCTTATTTCTCATAGAAACCATATGTTGTGACCCCTCATCTGAACCGTCTCGTCGAGACGGTTCAGATGAAGGGTCACAACATATGTTTTTATGCAGAATTAACAAAAATTATCCCTAATTATCACCAAATACTCCCCCTTATCTAGAGCTCTGGTATATGTTATGTATTTATTCAGCTATAAGATGGTGTTTCCTTAAAATTATCTAACCTTGTATAATTCAGTTACAAGATGGGGTTTTCTCCGCCTAAACAATTTTGAAAATCTGGATTTGTCATGTTTGATGATCTTGATCTTTTGGGATTGTTTTTAAAAAAAAAGATGGATCTTGATGTTTGGGCTCGTTTTGGAAGGGAAAAAACAATAGCAGAGAAATGCAACTGATATAGATATTTAGAGCCATTCTTGAGGGGAAATGTGGTCTTGTTGCCCAGTAAATAAGTATTTGAGCCATGACACGTCAAAACCAACAAAGTGGTTGTGCGCTCAGTGCATACTCAGATCAGACTGGGCATCCCCCCAGTCTGATTAGACTTGGCTAAGTGCTTAAAAGGTAGCTAAGAGTCTAAGCTACGTCCATGTGAAGACTCCGAACAGACTGGACTGAGTCTTTGCTGCATGCACATGCCACTTTGTTGGTTGTGTTGTGTCACGGCTCATTTCTGTTTATTTTTCAGAAACAGAACCATTCAGCACAGTTCCAGGAATACAACGATTGTGACAAGAGTTGATTATTATACAACTTTTTTTTTTTTTGATTTTGAGGCCAGTATGTCTCTCGAGTTTCTGCATAAGAAATATGTTCAGAAATTTATTATTTATTGAAATGTGTTTTAAACTAGTGTAATTAAGAAGAGTTCTAAGTCCTTAGCAAAGGTTCACATGAAGCTTTGAAGTGTATCAGTTGGAAATGTCCCGGGGAAAGGGTCTCGATAGATTGTATGTTATAACCCCTGCTGAGGCCGTTCTTATGAGGGACCACAGTGTATGTTTTGTGAAAAAATGAGAAAGCAACTATCACAGAAAGCTCGGTGATTCTCCACAAACTACCAACCAACTTTTTATCTGGAACTTCATGTCAAAAATAAAGAAAAAATGCTTCAAAAGGCCAAGGTCATAGGCATTAGGAAAATGTTTGGACCTGGTTCTGTCCGAACTCAAGTGGTGCTTTATTGCATAGTGCCCTTCATTATCATCCTCCAATCATCTTCATATGACTGGAATATTGTTGAAAAGGACGAAAATTCGTCTTTTTCAACATACAATAGAACTTCAATGGCTCGAACCCTGATGGCTTGTTCACCCTGCATGGCTAGAACTCTTTCCTTGGTCCCTAGAGGCCACTTTATATGGAAACTAACCATGGATGGCTAGAACTACCCTTGGCTGGAACTATTTTTTATGGTCCCAAGCCTGTTCGAGCCAATGAAGTTCTTCTGTATTTCAGTCATACCAAGTCATCCAACAGAATTAGGAATATAATAAAATCAATGCTAGTCAGTTAGAGATAGTCACATTCAGTTTGAAAAATTAGCTGCGACTTGGGAAAGAGTGCCATATGGTGTGACATATCACCCAGTACACAGACCAAGACTGTATATTCTTTTCACTGGTCACTTTATGTCAGGACCTATGTGTGATTGCTGCAATAAGGAAGACTTATCAGACTTTATGGGATGTGCTGACCGCTCTCAGTCCTTGTTGTTTGCACATGATATTACAGTTACTTGCACTGAAAAGACATAGTTATTATAGCTGTTTCTATAATTTGTGCCAAAATTTAAATGTGAAGACTGAATGTACTGTTGTACAAATTTGTATTACATGTATATTTTTGTGACTAATCATATGTTTTGTGATATCTTCTAAAATCAAAAGTTGTTAAACGATATATTGATGTTAAAATCAGCAGTTGTTAAACAATATGTTGATGTTAAAATCAGAAATTGTTAAACGATATGTTGATGTACTGACTGAGGGTTTGTTTGATTTTCAAATCTTATTCTTGTACGATAATGGCATTTCAGTTCTGAATATCATCGGGTGTAATTATAAAGTTTGTTTCCTCACAAATTTCACTTTATTTCATTGTGATGATCTGGTCACTCAAGCTGTATGGGAACAATTCCATATTTTTCTGCCATTTTTCAAAAGGAAAGAGTAGCCCCTCTAGCTCAGTGGGTACTGATCTAGCGGACCAGGTTCGGATCTCGCTTGAGGTGAGAATGTTTCCTACTGTAAACAGGGTTCCATTGCACACAGCCTTTCATTATCACATTCCCATCATCCTGATATGACTGAAATACTGTTGAAAAGGACGTAAAATCGCAAGTCATCTATCCATCCATTCAAAAAGAAAGAACATTTTTGACTTCCTATTTACTTCCCTGTATGGTGAAATCATTCCAAAATTGGGGTCTACTCTTACAGGAAAGAATTTGCTCCAAGAGGAGCAAATTCTTTTCTGTAAGATTAGGCCTTACTGAGAAGGGCGGTAAAAGGAAAATGGCATTTGCTTCCCCTACAGTGACTCCAGTCATCTTAAGGTAAAGAGTCTATTCGTAACCATTGGGCATTATAAACTAAAGCTCATGAACAAATAAATATGAGCAGCGACACGACAAAACCAACAATATGGTTGTGCGCCCAGCGTAGACTCAGATCAGCCTGGGCATCCGCCCAGTCTGATCAGAGTCTTCGCTGTCCGCATGGATGTAGCTTAGACCCTTAGCTACACTTTGAGCACTTAACAAAGAGTCTGGTCAAATTTGGCGGATGCCCAGGCTGATCTGAGTCATCGCTGGGCGCACAACCACATTGTTGGTTTTGTCGTGTCGCGGCTCATATCACTTATTTCAAGCATATTCAATCATTGTTATGCAAAAGTGGGCAAAAACTGGCTCTTGGCTCTTGGAAAAGCAATATATGAGATCATTTGAGTCATGGAACTGGAAGAGGTGCCATATGGCATGTGCTTACAACAAAACAAAACCACTAAAGTGGCATGTTTGCCCAGCAAAGACTGATCAGCCTGCACATACACCCAGCCTGATAGAGTCTTTGCTGTGTGCTTCCAGCATAGCTAAGAATCTAAGCTAGCAGATGACCAGGCTGATCTGAGTCTTCGCTGGGGGGCACATGCCGCTTTGTTATCCCCCGACCGAAAGGTTCGGGGGATATAGCGATGAGCCTGGCGTCCGTCCGTCCGTCCGTCTGTCCGTCCGTAAACATTTTCTTGTCCGCTCCATATCTTGAATACCCTTTGGAATAATTTCATAATACTTCACAGTTATGTGGAACAGGTCATGGCGATGTGTCGCGTGCAAGAATGGTAACTCTTGCTTTTGTAATTTTTGCGTTATCTCCCCTTTGGTGAATTTTTGGCAGATTCGTGTCTGCTCTGTAACTTAAATACCCTTTGGAATATTTTCATGATACTTCACAGATATGTAGAGCAGGTCATGACGATGTGTCGCGAACAAGAATGGCAACTCTTGCTTTCTTACTTTTTGAGTTATTTCCCCTTGATGGTTTTAGGTGTGATTTCATGTCCGCTTCATAACTTGAATACCCTTTGAAATATTTTCATGAAACATCACAGATTTGTAGAGCCGGTCGTGGCGATGTGTCGCGAACAAGAAAGACAACTCTTGCTTTCTTACTTTTTGAGTTATTTCCCCTTGATGGTTTTAGGTGTGAATTCGTGTCCGCTCCATAACTTGAATACCTTTTTGAAATATTTTCATGATACTTCACAGATATGTAGAACAGGTCATGGGGATGTGTCGCGAACAAGAAAGACAACTCTTGCTTTCTTACTTTTTGAGTTATTTCCCCTTGATGGTTTTAGGTGTGATTTCGTGTCCGCTCCATAACTTGAATACCCTTTGGAATATTTTCATGATACTTCATAGTTATGTAGAACAGGTCATGCTGATGTGTCACGAACAAGAATGAAAACTCTTGCTTTCTAACTCTTTGAGTTATTTCCCCTTGATTTTTTAAGGTGTGATTTAGTGTCCGCTCCATAACTTGAATACCCTTTGAAATATTTTTATGATACTTCACAGATATGGAGATCAGATCATGACAGTTTGTCTCATACAAGAATGACAACTCTTGCTTTCATACTTTTCCAAGTTCCAAGTTCCACCCCCCCCCCCCCCCCCCCCCCCCAAAAAAAAAAAAAATTTTTTTACAGATTTGGATTCTTTGTCCAAATTCACTTACTAGAGAGCTCAAAATTAGATTTGTAGGGCTTGTACTTTAGAAGTTATTCACACATTTTCAAATTACTGTTTTGGTGTGAGTGTTAGATAATCATGCATCTGTTAAACAGATAATGTCAGTAAGGAGCATAAAAGAATGACAGTATACTATTTATATGCGTTTTGAAGTGCTCCCTGTTCACCAAGGCGCAGGGGGCCTTCGGTCGGGGGATTTGCCATCTCCTCTGATGGCTATTTTTGGTTTTGTCATGTCACAGCTCAAATGCAGATAAGCTGTCTGCAAAGTCTGATCAAGTCTTTTCAAGCACTGTCTTTACTTTTGACACATGCTACAAGTGCCTTTTCCTATGATGCATCCTTTCATCTCTTGCCTCTTTTCATTTACTTTGTATGAAAAAAGCATTTTTTTTTGGCCTGAAAACAGTGAGTCAGACATTCTTATCAGTGAGTCAGACATTAGTCTTGTCATGAATTCCTTTTGTGTTACCTATTGTTTATATTTTTTTCATAAAATATTTATAGGAGTTGCTGAAATTAAAAAAATGTTTGAAAATCAAAGAAACAAGTTTTTGTTTTGCCTGTGATAAGCAGAGGTGAGACATAGCTACTACTTTTCCATTGTCAGTGGCAGCATAAACTTACATGGGGTTTTCTAGTTCAGCTTTGTTTTGCGACAATGTACAAACAGGTGAGACATGACATTCCATGGAATTCTTGTCGGTAGTTTTAGGGCAGTTTTAAGTATAGAGCTTCACCATACCAAGGCACTTAATTCATATAGTAAACATTGCTTCTCTTTTCTTTACATCTTATATTGTTTTAATAATAATTTGGAAGAACCCTCTGCTTTCAAAATCCTGCTATTCAGATGCTGCATAGGTGCAAGTGAAATGAGCCAAGACATGACAAAACCAACAAAGGGCCATGTGTGTCCGGGAATGATGCAGATCAGCCTGGGCATCTGCCCAGTCTGATCAGAGTCTATGCTGTGCACTGGAAGGGTAGCTAAGCTATCTCCATGGCAACAGCGAAGACTGATCAGACTGGGTGGATGCCCAGGCTGATCTGAGTCTGTGCTGGTGCACATGCCACTTTGTTGGTTTTGTTGTGTCACTGCTCAAATATGGGATAGTTAAGAGACCACAGGGCGGAAAAATCTGTCACTGTAAGTTTGTTCATTTAAGTGGCATACAGTGTGTAGCCTGTTAGAGAATTTACAACAGACCATCTTTGTGAAGAGTTTGCATTTATTTTTATCCCCCGACCGAAAGGTTCGGGGGATATAGCGAGGAGCCTGGCGTCCGTCCGTCCGTCCGTCCGTAAACACTTTCTTGTCCGCTCTATATCTTGAATACCCTTTGGAATATTTACATGATACGTCACAGTTATGTAGAACAGGTCATGACGATGTGTCGCGTACAAGAATGGTAACTCTTGCTATTGTACTTTTTGAATTATCTCCCCTTTGGTGATTTTTTGGCAGATTCGTGTCCGCTCTGTAACTTGAATACCCTTTGGAACATTTTCATGATACTTCACAGAAATGTAGAACAGGTCATGATGATGTGTCGCGAACAAGAATGACAACTCTTGCTTTCTTACTTTTTGAGTTATTTCCCCTTGATAGTTTTAGGTGTGATTTTTTGGCAGATTCATGTCCGCTCTATAACTAGAATACCCTTTGGAATATTCTCATGATACTTCACAGATATGTAAAACAGGTCATGACGGTGTGTCGCGAAAAAGAATGACAACTCTAGCTTTCTTACTTTTTGAGTTATTTCCCCTTGATCATTTTAGGTATGATTTCGTGTCTGCTCTATAACGTGAATACCTTTTGGAATATTTTCATGATACTACACAGATATGTAGAACAGGTCATGAGGATGTGTTGCAAACAAGAATGACAACTCCTGCTTTCTTACTTTTTGAGTTATTTCCCCTTGATGGTTTTAGGTCTGATTTCGTGTCCGCTCTATAACTTGAATACCTTTTGGAATATTTTCATGATACTTCACAGATATGTAGAACAGGTCATGATGATGTGTCCCGAATAAGAATGACAACTCTTGCTTTCTTACTTTTGGAGTTATTTCCCTTTGATGATTTTAGGTGTCCGCTCCATAGCTTGAATACCTTTTGAAATATTTTCATGATACTTCACAGATATGCAGAACAGGTCATGACAATTTGTCTCATACATGAATGATAACTCTTGCTTTTAGATTCAGTGAATTATTTCCCTTTGGTAGTTTGAGCTGCTGTTTGAGTCTCTGCTCCATAACTGTATAACCCTGGCCAGCTCCAGAATTTGATTTGAATAATCGTGTACCTTTTAGAATATTGATGATCATGCTGTGATATCTTATCAGTGTTCCTAACTCTCTCTTACCCCTCCACATTCCCGTGACCCCCCCACCCCCCCCCAAAATTTTTTTTTTCCAGATTTGGATTCTTTGTCCAAATTCACTTACTAGAGAGCTCAAAATTAGATTTGTTGGGCTTGTACTTTAGAAGTTATTCACACATTTTGAAAGTTGAATGTATCGTATGCTATACATTTGTGTATATGGTGGCTGTTTGAGATATTACCTCTTTTTAGCAGTCAAGCATACTGTTTTAGTCTGAGTGTTAGATGATCATGCATCTGTTAACAGTTAATGTCAATCAGAAGCATAAAAGAACGACAATATATTACTAATATGTGTTTTGAAGTGCACCCTTTTTACCAAGGCCCATGGGGGTCTTCGGTCGGGGGATTTGCCATCTCCTCTGATGGCTATTTTTGTATTTAATGTGGGCCATTCTGTTTTAAATAATGTTTAATAGATGAAAAGTTGTAAAACAACTTAAAGATATATAATGTAACATACAAAAAACCTTTGTCATTATTTTCTTCCTCGCATAGAATTCCATGCATTTTCATAGTTGTGGATATCTTCGAAGATAAGCAAAGATAGTTTCAGCTGAATATGAAATTACCAGGTTATGTACCAGAAAGTGCAGCTATCAATTCATTCTGCTGAACCTCCTGCAGAACATTGATGAGAGAACATAAAGAACAACAACATCAAGTGCAAGTGCAGTGCTTTGCTTTCAGCCATCTATTTTATATTGGGTATCCTATTTGGTGAATGCTGTTGCCCAAATTCTTAAAAGAATTTGCTCCTCCAGGAGTTGCTTCCCCTGGAGGTGTACACATTTACCTGAACACAGGATATAATGACAACAAATACACAAAATACATGATAGTAAATTCTTCACATACAACTGCAGTCAAAACTTAAAATGTTAAAATATGCAACAAATGGCACAAGGACATATTTATGTAACATGAGACATCAGTAACAACAAAATGTATGTCATGTTTTTAGAGAAAAAAAATACATACATGGCTGTAAAATATACGAGGGTTGTTCGGAAAATTCGTAGAATTTTGCTATAACTATGTAAAGCTTCATTAGATTGATTTGAAATTTGGTATGAAAGGACATAATTCGTTGTTAAAAGAATTTTAAATGAGGAATCAATTCATTTTTTTACGAAGAGGTTGGTTACCGTAGCAACGCAGTAACGTTGACCCGGAGCAGCTCAAAAATTGTAAATTTTTTATTATCAGTCTATCGTAACAATCGCGATTTATCTTAATACCGTTGACGCTAGAAGGCGCGAAAACGTCAGATTGTAAACCGACGTCACGACATCATTTGTTCCAAATATCACAACGTTAACACTGTTTGAACTTAAAATAGAGCGTTTAGTGTACAGAGAGCGAAATTGCGACCTGAATAGAAATGGCGTCGACCAGCGACGTCGAGTTGCGTAGTGTTGTGAAATTTTGTGTTGCACTAGATAAATCGCCTACTGAAACTCTCAAAATGATTAAATCGACAGGAAAATATGACAAGTGCAGTCCTGCGTTCGTGTATAAGTGGCATTCGCGCTTCAGGAATAGAAGAGAATCGATTCAGGATGATCCCAGGAGCAGACGACCATCCGTCGTAGTTGCATCTATTAAGGACAAAGTGAAGGATATGGTTAATGCGGACAGACGAGTAACAGTAAGAGATATTTCTGATGAACATGGTGTTTTGTGCTCGATGGTTCATGGAATATTAACAGATAACCTTAGTATGTCTAAAGTCAGTGCCCGCTGGGTGCCAAGGTTACTTACGGACACGGAAAAGGAGAACCGGGTTAGATGCTCTCAGATGTTTCTCAGCTGCTACAATGCCAAAGGAGATGAGTTTTTGGACAGAATCATCATGACGGATGAATCCTGGTTTCACCATTTTGACCCCGAGACCAAAGCGATGTCATCAGTATGGAAGACCCCTAATACGCCACCCCCAAAGAAGGCCCGAGTCCAGGAAAGTGCGGGAAAGCACATGTTTATCCTATTCATGGACCGACACGGCATGATCCTGCAACACAGAGTCCCAGATCACCAGACTGTCACGGCAGCGTATTATTCAAAGGTACGTTAATTTTTAGTGTACTTTAAATAGATTGTAACATAATGTCAAACTAACAAGCATCAACTAACTTATGTATCGTAAATAATACTGATTTAATTCAATACAAGATGCAATACTTGTGTAGAATAAATTACCAACAGGACTGCTTATTGCTTCATCCAGGTTCTGAGGCGGGATCTCGTCAACGCTATCCGAAAGAAGAGACCCCAGATGGATTTGGAGCGCGTAATCCTGCACCAGGACAACGCCCCGGGACATAGGGCCCTGTCCACACAGCTAGAAATAAGCCTGTTGGGATTTGAAGAGTTGCAGCATGCACCGTATAGCCCTGACCTCGCCCCAATGGACTTCAAAGTGTTCCCGGAAATTAAGGCGAGCTTGAGAGGAATCCGGTTCGAATCAGCGCAAGAACTGACTAGAGAGACACAGAGGATTGTTGCATCGTTCAGTCATGAGTGGTATTCCGACACATACGCAAAGTGGGTTAGGAGACATCAGAAATGCATTGCAATCGCTGGGGACTATGTGGAGAAAGTCCGTCGGTCTCTAGACTTATGAAAACGGTTAAACACGAGCGACGCCATGTCAACGCTGACGTGCTCCGGGTACGTTTAATGTATATATTTGTAACACACCTAAACAAACTGTTTTTGAGTATATCATAATGATTTTCACACTATTTGTAGTAGAAATCTTATATTGAATGGAAATGTAATTTTTAACAAGCAACTCCGACTACACGTAATGTTATAACAAAATTCTACGAATTTTCCGAACAACCCTCGTACAAAACATGAACTGCAACCCAAACCACAGTGGAAGTTGTATTAATAGGCTATCTTGTGAAACCATCAGGTGGAAGACACCATAACTGTACTATATTAAGAAGTCTTAAAGTGACAAAGGCATCTAGTCTCAGAGGCGACTACAAGAACACTGGCTACAGCCAACAAACTTTCAAACTCTTTAACAATATGTTACATTATTGTTACATATTTAGGTGTTTTTACTGCCTGTGGTATTCCAGACCCCAAGCAGTTAGAACACATAAATATAAAACAATGACTTCAAACAATTACGCAATTGCTTTTGACACTTCAAAACCCTTTTAAAAGGATGACTATGTGACCACACACCCAGAAACTAAGCATGGAATTTTTTGCAGGGGGTACTAATATCTAATACAATTCTTGTCATTCTTCATAAAAGCCTATTTTAAGGCACCCATAATTACTGCCTCACCAAAAGTTTGCAATGATGGGCTACTATGTGTGTTATGGAGAAATAAAAAAGTATCCCAAACATAATTATCAATGCTCCTGCATTCACCTCGCTTTATCTGAAGCCTTGAAGAACCCGAGTTATAATCACAGCCAGACATCATTAATAATCAGTGCTGCAGATAAGATGGGATATTGGTGGCATTTAACAATACAAATGTAGTTTCTGTCAACTTTTCATGAAACATACTGTGTTACATCAATGAGCCCTGCACCAGGGCTACCTGATTAGAGCTGCCCCAATCATGCCATTATAAGGGGTTTTAATACTTGTTTTCATCCAGAAATAGACAAATCCCAAATCCTATACTCCCTCTAATCTAAAGCTCTGTATGATTAATCAGAATCATTAAAAGTTCTCTGAAAAGCACTGCGACGACTTAATCTATCGAAGTAGTCCAATATCACAGGAAAGTCTTTCAAAAGCACACCATCTCTCATTGACATTGCCCAGAAAAGATTGTAGCCAAGAACACAGTCAGCTGCTGTCAGTCTGTAAAACATTTAAATAAGCAAAATTGGAGGTCTCAGCCTTATTATGAGGTAGATACCATTAATATTAAGCATTGAGACAGATAGGTCTGAGCAAACAATGTAGACCCAGATCAAACTGCTCCTTAAGGAGCAGTTTGATCAGTGTCTGCAATGTTTGCCATTCCATCAGCATATTCTACACAAATTACTGCATTGTACAACGAAACTGTTCCATTTTAAGGCCAAATTCCTTAATTACTTCAGGTGTTCAGATTTTTGAGAATCTGTATGCAGAATATAGCAGCCATTGCATCCTCAATCTAACCAAGGTTATCCTTTTTCTGTATACTTAAACTGTTTTAATGTTCATGATGTATTAATAATGTTCATGGTTTGCCTGCTCAGCAAGTCTGCAAGAGTATCAATTCCTGCAAACATACAGCTTCTACAAAGACTTGTTTAAGCATGAATGGTAATACAGTATATGCACACATTTCTCTAAAGAGGAGCCAAAGTAGCTCAGTAGGTTAAGCGCTGGCCTACGGATTAAGCGGTCCCGGGTTCGAGCCCAGCTGTTGGCGGGAATCTTTTCATTTGTAAATGGGGTTCCATTGCACATAGCCTTCCATTATCACCCACCCATCATCCTGATATGACTGAAATACTGTTAAAAAGGACGTAAAATTGCAAGTCATCCATTCATCCATCCCATTTCTCTAAATCTGTAAAATTTGTCTTTTGTCTCCTCAAACAGGGACATACAGCTTGTACAAAGACTTGTTTAAGCATGAATGGCTATACTGCACCCATTTCTCTAAAGCTGTAAAATCTTGTCTTTCGTCTCCTCAAACAGCGACTAAAGTGTGGAGGCAGAGCAAAGATTAGGGTAAGGTGCAGTTTGATGATAATTCTAAGACTGTTTTAATTTCTTCATAAAACATGATATGGTCACTCATTAGAACCACTTAACTCATGTAGTTTTAAAGAAGGACCGTATTCTATGTTGTTATGTGGAAAAAATTGGCTCAGAACTACTGTATTGTTTTGTTTATGTTGTTTTGTTGCTCTACGGCCATGGTAAACAGCTAAGGTCATGTCAGGACGGTCAGTTCACCTAACCACACTATTCATGGGCAGGCTTAGACCTCCTATGTGGTTACCCAGTACTTAGTGCACATACTTTCACCAGTAACTGACAACTGCCCCTTTTAAATCAGCAGAAGGAGAAACGAAAGTGAATATCATCAAAGCCAAAACTTAATCTGGAGCTGAGGATTCTGCATACCTACCTTTTCCCACAAATAAACTCCCTGCCGGTCATAAATTTTGAGAAATGTTGAGCAAAAACTTGAAATTTTCGTATCATTTTATTGATGAGATCTGTGTCCTGGTCCTCTAGTGCCGTAAACTGCCACTGTAGATACAGGTGTTCCATTGTTTCATCTAGTGTGGCTATGCTGTAGGTAATCCAGCTGCAAAATTATCAAAACAATGTGTACAACAAACAAAAAGGATTTTCTTCTCTGTTTGCATATAAGACACATTTATTATTAAAGTTGAGCTGATACTGTCATCACACAGATATATTGTGACATTTTCCCTGTCACACAGTACTGTGACAGCGACTGGATCAATACTTCACTTAAAATGCCAAGAATGAAAGTAGTTGAATTTGCAAACAGCATAGATCAAAATGAGCTACCTCATCCGTTTGCCTTCTAGTGTTTGAGTTATCAATATGATGTAGTTTGAATGGAACATGTTTTTTTTAATTTTGCAGACATAAATTTTGTTGTCTGCTTTTTTGGCACTGCAAGTGTTATGTAATAGGTTACATGGAAAAGAACTTAAGAACAAAATAATATGAAGAATTCAAACTTAGAAACGATCAACCAAGGAAATTTAAATATTATTTCTATGTCTCTTTATACATTTCTAATATTTTCTGTTAAACATTGTTTCGCATTGGTAACCTGCCTCCTAGTATTTGAATTCTCAGTATGATGTAGTATGCAAAACATTTTTGATGTAAATTGTGTCATTTGCTTCTTGGCACTTAAAAGGTTATTTATACAAACTTGTAGTATGAAGCTGTGTCATCTGGAACCATATCTTCATACAATTCAGCAAGATACATGCAGATTGCTCCTGATTCAATAATTGTAGTCTGGTTCTCTATCTCAAGGCAAGGAACAGTTCCATGAGGGTGAACCAGTCTGTACTGTGCAAGCTTCTCTTGGTCTGGATCTTTGGGATTCATGCATATCATTTCCACGTCACTGAGGCCACCCAACTCTGAAAACAGTATTTAAAGCTCCAGGTAAAGGATAATATTTGAGGTTTTACACAATCTGGTGTGTAATTTTATTTAAAAATCACCTCGCGGAGCAATGTTAATGATATGGTATGATCCCCAACTTTTATGGATAAATAACAATATTTCAAAATGTTTATCCCCAAGATTTATCTCATCTGCAGATTTGGACAGAAAATTGAGAAGCCCTATAAACAATGTGAAACTATACTATTACTAGTTTTAAAGAAAATATTGCATTAAAATAATGATTTTCACAATTTGTTATACTTCAGCATGGGCACTATTGCCATAAAAAATCCTATATACTTAGATATATTAGTTAACCAGTTACAGAGTGCCAGATCAGAAGGAGTAACGGGGATAATTTAGGGATAATTTTCCATATTACATCAATCCATAAAAACATAGGTTCTAATGATGGGTCACAACATGGTTTCGTCGAGAAATAAAAATTATCTCAGAAATATCCTCACACACCTTACCTGATACTCTGCAACGTGAATTTTGAACCAGTCAACTTTACATGTCAAACAAGACCTGTTCGCTTGCACAATCACTCAAACTTTGCCCTCAACGGCTTAAGGTGAATGTTAATAATTTCAGGGGAAGCAACTCTGCCATTTTCCTTTTTGCCTCCTTTCACAATACAGGTCAATTCTAACAGGAAAGAATTTGCTCTCCTTGGTTCCAGAATTTGCTCTCCATGGTTCCACAATTTGCTCTCCTTGGTTCCAGAATTTGCTCTCCTTGGTTCCACAATTTGCTCTCCATGGTTCCACAATTTGCTCTCCTTCGTTCCAGAATTTGCTCTCCATGGTTCCACAATTTGCCCTCCTTGGTTCCAGAATTTGCTCTCCTTGGTCCCACAATTTGCTCTCCTTGGTCCCACAATTTGCTCTCCTTGGTTCCAGAATTTGCTCTCCATGGTTCCACAATTTGCTCTCCTTGGTCCCACAATTTGCTCTCCTTGGTCCCACAATTTGCTCTCCTTGGTTCCAGAATTTGCTCTCCATGGTTCCACAATTTGCTCTCCTTGGTTCCTTTAAAGTAGATCCCATTTTGGATGGTATTCCTTTTCCAGGGAAGCTAATAAAGTCTCAAAAGTTATTCCCCTCTGTCAAAATGGCAGAACATGGCAGTGTGACCATACACTTTAGTGAGACCTTGATGTTGACACTGACACTACTATTGTATAGGTCAGCTGAACCAGAGGACCAATGGTCCTGTAGCTCACCTGACACCTTCTGTCAACAGACACAATTTGTCATTTTGCTCATTTGTTACAAATTTAAAACCAGTAGCTTAAAAGGTGTGCGTATGTTAATTTTAAAATCTCAGTGACCTTGAGCAAAGTTAAAAAAATGACCTTGACCTTTGATGACCTTGTCTTCATGTATTCATTTAGTTAGCCATATTTTCCAATTATTATATCTAGGCTTAAAAAAAATTCCATGGAAATCAACTGTTTAAGCATTTTCCCATATAAAAGCATAACATACCAAACTAGACCTTGCTATAAATTAGGTCAATGATTGATTGATTGATTTTGTTGCTTAAGGTCCACGGTAAACAACTATGGCCATATCGGGACGGTCAGTTAACCTAACCACACTATTCCTGGGCAGGCTTAGACCTCCTAAGCGGTTAACCAGTACAAAGTGCACATACAGGCCAATGCACCGTCATGATTGTACAGACTATGATGGGCCCAAGTCCTCAATGCTACATACCATGCCATGTGGTCATTGTGCCATTGGTTCTGGAGAAGTAGATTTTTGAAGGAGTTTTACCATACATGGGCATGGTGTCCATCTTGGTCACGTGACCATGACCAGCTCAACTAACTTTGGTTCTTTTAACCCAGTGAAGCTCCGTATGAAATATAGCTTCAAATAGCCCAGTGGCTTCAGAGAAGATGTTTGAAAATGTTGACAGGCAACAGAATCACAGTGACCTTGAACAAAGGTCAAAGAATGACTTTGACCTATTACAACATAATATCTTAATAGGCTCACTTAGTTAACCATAAATACCAAATAGCATATCTTAGACTTGAATGGTTTCTGAGAAATCCACTGTTTAAGCATTTTCCAATGCATCAGAATTGACCTTGCCATAAATTAGGTCACACTCAATGCACAATCCTGAATTGTATGAATTATGATGGGCCCATGTTAAAAATGCTACATACCAATTTTCAAGGTCATAGGTCTTTTGGTTCTGGAGAAAAAGATTTTAGAATGGGTTTTACCATATATGGACATGGCGGCCATCTTGGTTATGTGACCCAGATCCCGGGAACAAACTTTCGTTCCCCCATCCCACTAAGACTCCATATGAAATTTGGCTTCAATCTGCCCAGTGGTTTCAGAGGAGAAGCTGTTTGAAAATCTTGACAACAGATGGATGGAGAGAATGACCTTGACCTTTAGTGAAATAATATCTTCATTTGTTCATTTAGTTGACCATGTATACCAAGTATTGTTGGTTGGTTGGTTGATTTGGTGCTTAACGTCCACGGTAAACAACTAAGGTCATGTCGGGACGGTCAGTTAACCTAACCACACTATTCCTGGGCAGGCTTAGACCTCCTAAGCGGTTAACCAGTACTAAGTGCACATACTTTCGCCAGTAACTGACAACTGCCCTTCTTGAATCAGCGGAAGGAGAAACGAAAGTATGTGGCCAGACCGGGATTCGAACCCAGGACCTCTGACTTACGAGTCAGGTGCCCTACCGATTGCGCTACCCGGCCCGGCTCAAGTATTGTTCCTTAGACTTAAATAGTTTCTGAGAAATCCACTGTTTAAGCGGATTGTTCATTTAGTTGTCCATAAATACCAAATATTCTACCTAAGACTTTAATAGTTTCTGAGAAATCCACGGTTTAAGCGTGTTCCCATATAAAAGCCTAAGGTACAAAAGTTGACCATGTCATAAATTAGGTCAAGGTCATCGCAAGGTCATTATTTGTATAAACTATGATGGTTTCACATGCCCGATGCTACATACCAAGTTTCAAGGTCATAGGCCTTTGGGTTCTGGAGAAGAAGATTTTTGAAGGGTTTTTACCATATATAGGCATGGCCGCCATCTTGGTCATGTGACCCAGACCCCACGTATAAACTTTCGTTCCTCCATCCCACTGAGACTCCATATGAAATTTGGCTTTAATCTGCCCAGTGGTTTCATAGGAGAAGATATTTGAAAATCTTGACAACTGATGGACAGACCGAATGACCTTGACCTTTAGTGACATATCTTCAATTGTTCATTTAGTTGACCATGTATACCAAGTATTGTACCTTAGACTTAAATAGTTTCTGAGATATCCACTGTTTAAGCGTTTTCCCATATAAAAGCCAATCATACCAAAGTTGACCATGTCATAAATTAGGTCAAGGTCATTGCAAGGTCATCATTTGTACAAACTATGATGGGCCCGCATGCCCGTGGCTACATACCAAGTTTCAAGGTCATAGGCCTTTTGGATCTGGAGAAGAAGATTTTTGAAGGGTTTTTACCATATATGGGCATGGCGGCCATCTTGGTCATGTGACCCAGACCCGGCATATAAACTTTCATCCCCCCATCCCACTGGGACTCCATATGAGATTTGGCTTCAAGCGGCCCAGTGGATTCAGAGGAGATGTTTTAAAATCTTGACGACGGATGGACGAACCAAATGACCTTGACCTTCAGTGACATAATTTCTTCATTTGTTCATTTAGTTGACCATATATACCAAATATTGTACTTTAGACTTAAACAGTTTCTGAGAAATCCACTGTTTAGACGTTTTCCCATATAAAAGCCTAAGGAACCGAAGTTGACCATGTCATAAATTAGGTCAAGGTCATTGCAAGGTCATCATTTGTACAAAAAATAATGGGCCTGCATGTCCGATGCTACATTCCAAGTTTCAAGGTCATAGGCCTTTAGGTTCTGGAGAAGAAGATTTTTGATGGGTTTTTAACATATATGGGCATGGCAGCCATCTTGGTCATGTGACCCAGATCCTGCGTATAAACTTTCGTTCCCCCATCCCACTGAGACTCCATATAAAATTTGGCTTAAATCGGCCCAGTGGTTTCAGAGGAGAAGATGTTTGAAAATCTTGACGACTGATGGACAGACCGAATGACCTTGACCTTTAGCGACATAATATCTTCATTTGTTCATTTAGTTGACCATGTATACCAAGTATTGTACCTTAGACCTAAATAGTTTCTGAGAAATCCACTGTTTAAGCGTTTTCCCATATAAAAGCCTAATGTACCAAAGTTGACCATGTCATAAATTAGGTCAAGGTCATCGCAAGGTCATCATTTGTATAAACTATGATGGGCCTGCATGCCCGATGCTACATACCAAGTTTCAAGGTCATAGGCCTTTTGGTTCTGGAGAAGATTTTTGAAGGGTTTTTACCATATATGGGCGTGGCGGCCATCTTGGTCATGTGACCCAGATACCCGGAACAAACTTTCGTTCCCCCGACCTAGGTAGGCTCTATATGAAATATGGCTTTAATTGGCCCAGTGGTTTCAGAGGAGGAGATGTTTGAAAATCTTGACGACGGATGGACGGACCGAATGACCTTGACCTTTAGTGACATAATATCTTCATTTGTTCATTTAGTTGACCATGTATACCAAGTATTGTACCTTAGACCTAAATAGTTTCTGAGAAATCCACTGTTTAAGCATTTTCCCATATAAAAGCCTAACGTACCAAAGTTGACCACGTCATAAATTAGATCAAGGTCATTGCAAGGTCATCATTTGTATAAACTATAATGGGCCCGCATGCCCGATGCTACATACCAAGTTTCAAGGTCACAGGCCTTTAGGTTCTAGAGGAGAAGATTTTTGAAGGGTTTTTACCATATATGGGCGTGGTGGCCATCTTGGTCATGAGACCCAGATACCCAGAACAAACTTTCGTTCCCCCGACCTAGGTAGGCTCCATATGAAATATGGCTTCAATCGGCCCAGTGGTTTCAGAGGAGAAGATGTTTGAAAATGTTGATGACGGACGACGGATGCCTGGCTATACTATAAGCTCACCTTTGAGCCTAAAGGCTCAGGTGAGCTAAAAATATGCCTAAATTACAAGTTTTTCATGGCCATATTTTGAACACAAACTTCCACCATTCAATTAACACCTAAAGTGCCAAAAACAAAAATATCTGAATTTGCAAACAGTGTAGCTCCGCATGGAGCAGCTCATAATGAGCCACCTTATCTGGATCTACACTGTTTGCCCTCTACTCTTTGAAGTCTCTAGCTTTGATGAGTGAGTGAACTCGGGTTTAACGTCCCACCAACAACGAGGTCATATGGAGACGGGACCTCGGTTTAAAGTCTCATACGAAAGACCGGAGAAGCGGGGGATTGATCTTGCGATCCCTGGATTGGTAGTGCGGAGTGTTATCCACTACACTACAGCTGCTCCTCTCTAGCTTTGATGAAACCTTTTGAAATTTTGCAGATGTAAATTGAAATTTTGCAGATGTAAAATTTGTTATATTCTTTCATTTTAATAAAGCTTCGACTTACCATCTTCAAGCTTTGACTGTGATGGCTCTGTGCAGCAGTTAGACTAGTTTGGTCTAGACTGACCTATCATGCACAAAGCATATGGGTCAGGAAATCAATTTTGTCTTTTCCATTGCAGCACTGATGGCAATGGTGATATCATGGAGAAACCCATGCTGCTCATGCCTAAACACTTTAAGCACCAGAGACGGAAATTGCTGAATTTGCAAACTGCATAGATCCTGATGTGCTGGCTCATCTAGATCTGCACTGTTTGTCCTCTAATTTTTTAATTCTCAATATAATATAGCTTGGAAGAAACAAATTTGAATTTAAGCAGATGTAAATTTTGTCGTCTGCTTTTTGACGCTTTATGGTTTAATGGCTTGACAGGTAAGCTCGCTCCGGTAAGATGATTTAGCTACCCACAAATTCCCCCCCACAATCCTCTTCCGGTATAATATAGGTGAGGTGAGAATTGTGACGTTCACAAATTCATTGAGATAGTTCATAAATTCAACCATGTCCAAATTATTGCTGTCGATTTCTATTGACAAATTTTATACAAAACCAACTGAGGAACAGCTTGTCCAAATATCAATGGTTAAAAAACATACAGGGTTTTCCTTAAAGCAATGATTTCAGACTTTTTGGAGTAACATTCCCATTACATATGTTAAAACTGTTTTGTGTGTTGGCAGAGTTTATTCGGGGTTTAGCGCCCTAAATAACTTATTCACCCTTTGCCCGTGAATATGAATTGTAGCAGACAATCCTACATGCAGGCCATATTATGGCCTTCTGTGTAAGATCCACATCATGATCTCTGGATACCGAGTGAGAAGTGAGTTGCTAAATAGAACAAAAATAATAAATGAAAGAAGACATGGCTAGGTTAAAACAGAATAGATTTAGAAACATTATTAGTAGAATTAGACAACTCATATACTAAATAGCAGGGTATTGGTAAGTTCTAAAAAAATTAATTATCTTGATTTCACAATTACGTGTCCTCAACAAAGATAAGGGGGGCATATTGGTTTCGATGCAGATCATGTCTGTGTTGGCATCAGTGTTTGAGTGACAGCTTCTTGTATGCATAATATTTCTTGAACCAATAGGTGGATTTCCACCAAACTTGAAGGGATATACCATTGGAAGACCCCCGGCAAATATCCATATTCAAGGGCAAAGACTACCAGTTAATATCGGCATGCATATAGAGAGGCTACGAAGCAGAAGTACATGTATTTTGTAAGGTTTTGTCAATATTTATTTTCCACAACGGTTTATACTACCACATGTATTTAATACTAAATAGACAACAACAACTAGTGAACAAGAATATTCCATAGAACACAAAAAGTTGAACCTCAAATGCTAAATGTCATTGTGGACAGATGAGTAGATAACCAATCACCTTTATTACATGTACATCCTGCTACAGTTGTGTGTGTAAAAAAAGTTATGATAAAAATGAATTAGGGTCGAATCAGGTAAATTTGGACAGCAGGTAAATTGGGACAGTGATATTGTTTCCTTTATATGTCAGTTGTTTGGAAGTAAAACAAAATAACTGGGCAAACAGAGAAAATCCTGATGAGACGGCTCATTATGAGCCATCTCATCTGGATTTCACTGTTTGTAATGGTATGTCCAAATTTGCCCGCTGGCCAAAGTTAACCGACTCGACCCTATATGCTTCAAAGCAAATTTTGCACTGACTCACACATTCACTGCATGTTCTGCACTGAAGCTTTCGCCAACACAAAACATACTGAATCTCTTTCTTTACAGAACTGTCTACATGTACAGCAGTCATATTTAACTTTTGGTTATACAGTCAACTCTCGATATCTCGAACACTGATATCTCAAAGAACCTGCTCATGTCAAAGAATGTTGTCCGAACACATTTCATGATTTTCTTTACATTTCAACTCCTGATATCTACAACTACTGCTGTTTCAAAGTAAATTTTCTGGGACCAGAAAATTTACTTTGAGGTATCAGTAGTTTGGCATCACTTTCGACTTTGAGATATCAAGAGTTGACTATAAATGACTGAATAATACTTAAGGCAAATATATAGGAGCTTGGCAGCTCAGTGGGTTAAGCGCTGGCCTATTGATCAAGCAGACCAGGGTTCGAGCTCTGCTTGAAGCGAGAAACTTTCCTACCATAAACGATTCAATTGCACACAGCCTGCTTTCATTATCAGTTCACACTTCCATCATCCTGATATGATTGAAGTACTGTTGAAAAGGACATAAAATTGCAAGTCATATATCTATTTAAGGCCAATATAGCGACCATCTTTGACTGAAATGATGACATGTCTATAGCTGAAGAAAAATTATATCATGATCTGAATCAAGAATATAACAAAAGCACTTCACAAAAGAAAGTGAAAACGTTATAAAATTTCTGATATTCATCATGTTAGTCCCTTCAATATCTAGGATCAAATTTCATCCTAATTTTTACCAAAGTTTCAGATAAAAGTCTATCCATGGTCTTACTGCATAATAAGAAAAATTATCCTTCAACAAATACTTCTCTTATCCAGATCCTTGCATGTCACAATTTGACTGTTTGTTCTTCTTACAATCTTCCCTACAGACTAACACAGAAATGTATTAATATTCAGATGTACGGGTACACCTGACCTCCATGTTTTTTTCCACCATTTTTACAAAGGGGAACAATTTTTCTGCCTTCCCGGTAGCTTTCCTGAAAGATGAAGTCTAACATGGGGTCAACTCTTAAAGGAAAGAATTTTTTCCCCTGGAGCAAATTCTTTCCTTTATAATTTGACACCCATTCAGAAGGGAGGCAGATATGAAAATGGCAGAGTTGCCTCCCCTAAAGTGTACCCATGTGTCACAATACCAATTTAAGATGCTAGACTTATCAAATCTCAATGTAAGATGGAGTCTGAATATCATTCTTGAATTCTTCTTACTGATAAAAACAGGGTTTGACCCATTATTAGAACCATTTTGATGAGGCAATCTCCATGAGGGGTCATGACACAGAAACAGAAATTATTTCATAATTATCCTAGAACCCTCGCCTAGCTTGGATCTCTGCTTCATAAAGCCAGGCCAAAGTTCCAAGCATAGTAGAACTTCAATGGCTCGAACCCTGATGGCTCATTATCCCTGCCTGACTTGAACTCGGTCTTCAGTCCCTAGAGGTCAATTTATATAGAAACTGACCCTGGATGCCTAAAACCACTTTTGGCTGGAACTGGTTTTCATGGTTCTAAGATGTTTGAGCCACTGAAGTTTCACTGTATTTTATTTACAACCAGTTAATACCTTGAAACATGCCAAAACTATTAGAAATGTTATAAGAACAGTCAGTCAATCTTTTAATCCTTATTTGTGGAAAAAAACTGCCTTTGAGTAGAAAGCATAATAAATTTCAGTGCTCCAAATAAGAAGGGGTGACACAGAGGGATAATTTTGAGATATTTTTCCTATATCTCTGTATAACAAATATATAATGACCCTTCATTAGAACTGTCTATTCAAGATATGGTTCTAATAAAGAGTCACAACATAAGTTTTCACTGAGAAATTCAGAAAAAGGAAAAAATATCTTAGAAGTATCCTAAAAACCCCTCCTTATCTGGAGCTCTGTTTATTAACTGCTAGCTTGATTTCTTCAATTAAAGAAATCTCTAGCTATGGTGTTTGAGTACAAAAATAGTCTTTTTTTTTGTTTTTCTTTAGTCAACATCAAAATCACTGTCATCATCATCATCTTGTGGTAATGGTCCTCTTATTTCTCCTGTTATTTGATCTCTGACAGCAAACATGTCCTGTTCAGGAAGTATACCATGTTCTTGTAGAAAACTTTCAACATCTGTAGCGTAGAAATCATCGCCAAACTCATTTGACAATCTAATAAAGTTTCCTATCAGTTCTCCATTCTTGTAGACTAGTAAAGCAGGTACTCCACTAACAGCAAACTTTTTACTCATTAGAGCATCACTAGCTTTTATTTTGCAGAATTTTACTGTTGGATACTCTTTAGCTAAACAGGCAATGCATCCATTCATTGATTGGCATGCTTCAATTTTGTCTTCATAGATATGGATGACTATTTTCACTTCAGGTTTTTCATTGTCTATGGCTTCAATATAATCTTTCTTTTCTAGAGAAATTAATGTCCCAAATTTCGGTACATTTTCTAGGGCTTTTCTCATTTCCTCTATTCTCTTCTGACGATAAGCTTGCAAGAACTCATCTTCAAAGTCTTCAATCTGTTCTAAAAATTCATCATCTTTTTGTTTCTCTTTTTCGTCATCTAAATGTGACCTGCAAGTCATGGAAAGTTTATTCATCAAAGCTTTCCGCTCAAGTTCTTGAGATTCTCTTTGTTCCGATTCTAGCCGTTTAAATTCACGCCAGTCATTTATAACACCTTTAGGTCCGGTATTGGTAGATTGTCCTCCGTATCCATTCAATTTAGACTCTGGTATGAAAGTAGGTTCTTTCACAGTTTCTCTCCCTTTGTTCTCAGCACCAGCCTCATCACCAGAATCTTGTCCTTCATCCTCACTACTACTGCAATAATTGTCGACCTTTTCACCAAGCAATTTATCATCCAAAGAAAGTGCCATCTTCAACAATTCTTTAAACTATGATTTATCATTAATATTTAACTAAACATCAGAGCAGGAAGAGAGAAATAATACACACGCTGAGATTTATTTCCCTTACCTAAGGTAGGGGACGCAACTCTAACACGCACCTGCCAAAAGCCACTCGCACCGTCTTGATCTAAAGTGATCGAACCAGTATAGTTTCATCTTTGGTTTCGCTTTCCTACTTTTATTACATCTTTTTCTCTTTATCGCAAGCACTGTCACTGCTGTTAAGGTAGCTAGTCCTGCAAAAGAAGCTATTAAAATTTGCAAATCTTTGGCTTTCATTGCTTTGTATTAACGAAAAAATCCGGAGGTAGCCGTTTGAGAACTGTATCGCCAAAGCGCTTGTAATACCTTTATGGTAAAATCCGACACCTGGGTCAGGTGTCAATATTTTGTTTTCCATGTCATGCACCCCTCAAGGCAGCACCTACCTACCAACCATATCTACCAACCTACAACTACCAACCTACCTACCTACCTAGAAACTGTGTTTTTGAAACACACCACACACCAGATCTTCAACCTTTGAATCCTGTGTGAAAAGTATCTTCAACATCAGCAGAATCTGTAACATGTCTTCATTGATTTCAAAAAAGCCTTTGACAGGGTATGACATGCAGCCTTATGGACCACCACGCGGAAGTACAATATCAGTGCAAATCTAGTTCGTACCATTGAGCAGCTATACGACAAGGCCACAAGTGCAGTCCTGATAATTGGCAGTACAAGAGAATGGTTCAGAACAACAGTTGGAGTGAGACAAGGATGTCTCCTGTCACCCACCCTCTTCAACATTTTTCTCGAACGGATCATGTCTGATGCTCTGGAAGAACATGACGGAAAGGTTAGCATAGGCGGCAGAAACATTACCAATCTGCGGTTTGCCGATGACATAGACGCTCTAGCTGAGGAAAAGCAGGAACTAGAAGCTCTAGTTGAACGTCTCGACCAAAGCTGCACAAGGTATAAGATGGAGATCAGTGCTGAGAAGACCAAACTGTCGACGAACAGCGCAGATGGCATCCAGAGGGAGATCAAGGTAAAAGGGCAGAAGCTGGGTACTGTAAGCAGCTTCAAATACCTTGGAGCAGTTGTCTCAGATGATGGCTCAAAACAGGAGGTTTTCTCAAGGATTACACAAGCCACTTCAGCTCTTACTAAGCTGAAGTCAATTTGGAGAGATAACAACACATCTCTTGGATCAAAGGTGAAACTTATGCGCTGTCTTGTCATTTCCATATTTCTGTATGCCTGTGAATCGTGGACCTTGATAGCAGAGTTAGAGAAAAGAACGCAGGCCTTTGAGATGAGATGCTACCGAAGGCTACTGAACATTTCGTACAAGGACCATATAACCAATGAGGAGGTTCGCACGAAGATCCAAGCCGCCATTGGAGAATATGATGAACTCCTGACGCTGGTCAAGAAACGGAAACTAAGGTGGTTTGGCCACGTCTCAAGGTCATCTGGTTTAGCAAAGACAATTCTTCAGGGCACAGTGAAAGGAAAAAGAAAAAGAGGTAGATAGAAGAAGAGGTGGGAAGACAATATCAAGGAGTGGACAGGAATGGATTTTGCCAGCTCAACTAGGGCAGCTGAAGACAGAACAAGGTGGAAAGGGATTGTTTCGAAGTCATCTGTGGTGCCCCAACGACCCAGTAAGGTTATGGGATAGAATAGAATAGAAGAATAGAATATCCCCAACCATATGTTTACCACTATAGGTGTGAAACTTTACAATATCTAAGCCTGAAAAGGGCCATAGTTCTGTTAATTTGTATGGAAGTTTCTTAGAAATCAATCAGATTGTATATATGCTGATTCCAAGCTGTATGCAAAATATCAAAATCACAGCTCAAATACCTACCAACCTATCTACCTACCTACCTATCCATCCATCCATCTGTCTATTTATCTATTCATACTGCATACACCCTCAACTAAGTATTACGTGCCCGCCGCAACATGGGACAAAGATAATCTCTTTATACTGCATACACCCTCAACTGAGTATAATATGCTGGGTTCCCCACAATATGCCACAAAGATAAGAAGCTAAAAATATAGGTGATAGTGAGAGATGACTAAAAGTGAATAGTGTTAAATGTACTATACAAGTAATTAAAAAACAAACAAAAAAAAACATTGATATCTCTAGATATATGGTTAAATATTTTGGTTCAGCGAAATGCCTAAGTCAAAATCTGGGGAGGGGGGAGGGAGGGGGGGGGAATAACTTCCTCACATTTACCAAAAAGTTCTACAAATCAAGGACTTCTAATGTACCAAAAATCAGCTTCCTAAGTTAAGTGGTTCTGCTGGATAATGCCAAATACATACAAGGGGCATAACTCAATCATTTTTGACGGAATTTGACGAAATAAATCAGTTCTTGTATATCTCACCCAAAGCTGTATGCTGAAAGGCATCATCCTAGCTCAAATACCTCTTGAGATATCATGGTAACAATATTTCATTATAACTCTAACAGAACAAATCCGACAGAGGGAAAATATGAGTCAAATCATTTTATATGAACAATTCGTTTGTAAATTTCTAAACCTTAGGCCCAGTGCTCCCAGAAGCTGCATAAGTAATATTTATCAGGGAGGAATAAGTCTCTAATTAATGAAAACAGAGGTAAAATACTTAGCACATCAAGGACAACTAATATACGAATAAAAGCATCGCAAACGGCTGCGTGATTACCCGCCACTGCAAATTTAAAGAGTAACTACACTTCAGGAACTGACTGAATCAGATCCCAAACCCTATCCCCAACATCAAAGGGAAAGATTGACAAAGACATCCCAACAAACAATAAATTAGAAGTGATAAGCCGAGTCAGCAGCTCTTTCGCAAATAGATGGCAACTCAGCTATCTTTATTGAACTAAATAATTTAGACCAACAGACGGGTTACAACGGACTAAGCAAATTATATGAAAAACATTTAACAATTATTTTTACCTATTTTCTATTTTTATGATAGAAGGATTAAACTGAGAACAAAATAAATTAAACAGCACCGAACATAAAACAAATGCAACCGCAACAAAAGTACCGCCTTGGGACGGTCAGTAATAACTACTGGGGGGTTTAAACCGGTTTTACTGGGCCCAAACCTTCACCCTCACCCTCCGCTGCGGTGCACACAATTAGTTGGTGGTTCGGTTCGTATGGAGGTCCCCTAACTCATCAGAGAGTCATAACGGTCAACAATTAAGATCAAGAAAAAACCGTGATGAAGCAAGGATGAGAACTCGACAGCCAAAACGTGTTGAGACACCCGGAGATCCCTGGGGCGTCAGCAACACCACTGGTGTTTCACTCGTCCATTTTATGCTGATTTATTTATTTTATACATGTATGCGACCATGGGGCAGGGATTAGGGTACGTTATCGATGGATGAGTTGCTATTGGTCGCATGTGCACTTGTGTATATTTGTTGAGTGGATCCACTGCGTGCCAGTAAAACCGGTTTAAACCCCCAGTAGTTATTACTGACCGTCCCAAGGCGGTACTTTCGTTGCGGTTGCATTTGTTTTATGTTCGGTGCTGTTTAATTTTTTGTGTTTTCATTTTAACCCTTCTATAATAAAAATAGAAAATAGGTAAAAATAGTTGTTAAATGTTTTTCATATAATTTGCTTATTCTGTTGTTACCGTTCTGTTGGTCTAAATTATTTAGTTCAGTAAAGATAGCTGAGTTGCCACCTATTTGGGAAAGAGCTGCTAACTCGGCTTATCACTTGTAATTTATTGTTTGTTGGGATGTCTTTGTCAATCTTTCCCTTTGATGTTGGGGATAGGGTTTGGGATCTGATTCAGTCAGTTCCTGAAGTGCAGTTACTCTTTAAATTTGATAAACTGAATGCTCCGACAGAGAAGAGGCAGAGTCTCCCTGAGCCTGAGAAGTCTCCACAGAAGAAAAGGATGAGTATCGTGATTGCGGCTGAGGAGCCCAAATGCAAGAGTCATTTTTAAGAGACGAAATGATAGACGAAGAAAGCTGGTGAAAATTTGAACTGCATGTGTATGACTCGTTGGTAGAAATGGGAAAATTGCTCGTTTCATTATCTTCTCTTAAATGTGAAGTCCTGTTAGTATCATCGTTCTCGTCGGAATGTATCACGGACCTCTCTGGTGAACTTATATAGGATTCGGCTGGCCAATTAAAATCAGCAGTTTCCAAAAATTCTTGCATTATTCCGTCACTTGCATAACAATATTAATTTATTCCTTCGACGGTAGCTTCGACTGGTGATTCTAGTGCTGGCATTTCGATGGATTCCGGTTCTGATCATATATAATGAAACTCAAATTCATGACCTAGGTATGCAGTCCTGGTGGTATTTACATCATGAACATTTCTATGTATTTGTGGGTTTTGACTTGACACATTTTCAATATTTACCTAAAAATACTACAAATAGCGCGTAAACATATATGATCTCCCCATTCAGTCGTAGAAATGCCTTCAAGATATTCACCCCAGTTTGAATCATGAACAAAACTTGACAAATGTATTCTATTACTAGTATATGGGTTGTTCCGGAGCCATTCAACTACTATTAAACGAATATCCTGCTGATCATATTCTGTACCGTCCATAGAATTAACACTGTGCGACTGCGTGAAACATGCAGTTACCATCTCTTGGCACATGTCCTATCGACCTTAAATTATTAAACCACATATGTTTTCTGCTAAGTCTCTCTGAATTTGGTCCGCTTGTACTTGGCTTGCTGCAATTTTATCATTGCAGGCTCTTATGAACTCTTCAATTAGTTGGTATTCGGAGGAATTTTGGAAACTGTTGTGAATTAAAATGAGTTGAGGATCGTGCCCGTTTGTCCTGTTCTGTCTGTCTTGTAAATGCCGCAATATTCTCAACTTGGTACCATTTCTCAATACCGGAATCATCTAAACGTATTTTATAAGAATGCGCAGACTTCTTAGCTTCAATCACTGTGCCAGTAAGTACTTTGGTTCTTCTGAGTTTATCCGCTTGTCTAATCTTCTCTTTCACATACGCCTTCTCATTTACATCATAACTGGAGAGTTTGGATATTTTAAATGTTTGAGTTATCATCTTTTCACTTGACTCTTGAGAATGTGCGTTAACGTTGCTCCTAATTTCAGTAATTGTTTCTATATGGTCTTCAACTGTGAAAGGGTATTCATTTTCCCGAATGCGGTGGGCAAAGTTTCTTGGTCTTCGTCCTTTATAAACTTCAAATGGGGTCATTTTGATGCTTCTGTGGTATACTTCATTTCGTATAGCAGCGACATGTTGTAGATTTTTTTTTCATCCAATTCCCTTTGTTAATATATACTTCATACCTAACTTTCAAGTTCCTAGACTTATGCGAGTTTTCAATTTTTCCTTGAGGCTGAAGATGATAAGGCCCGCCGCGAATCATTTTTATATTTTTTAAGAAGTACAAAACCTTTTCAATTCACCTTTGAACTCTCTACCGTTGCCACATTGTATGATTCTTGGAATTCCTTCAGCCAGGTAAATTTCTTGTAAATGTCCGGCAATTTCTTCGCTTGATTTAGATGTTAACTGTCTCAGACACAAATACCTCGAAAATCCCCTTCTCCAAGGCTTTTTGAATTCCGCCCCCCCCACCCAGTACATCACAATAAAATCCGACCCCCCTCCACCCTAAATGTACCCGCTCCCTCCCCCACTTGATAATAGATGACTCGTCCCTAAATTTAAAAAAAATGTAGGTAAGTTTGATTTTTCTGATCAATTCAAGAAAATTATCGTTTGTTACAAACGTATTGGATATAATATGAAGGTAATGCTACAGTCTGCATGTTTAGTGGTTAACCCAATTATGGTTAAAAGCTTTGCTCTTTACTTGCACGCCGGTTGGTCAGGCATCAGACTCAGTGATGGGTCCGATATAAAGCTACTTAATATAGTTGGTTGGGGCCGGAGTTTGCCTTGTCTGTTGCTTGGTTATTCGGGGTTCAGCTGATAGTTTTCTTTTGCTCCGGTATTTCATTGGTATTGTCTGACTTCCTAGGGGTCTCCTAGTGTCGCAATACGTTTTTTTTCGTAGAGTCCTCATCTCTGATTCATCATAGGCCTTAGTCGTAATTTGTTTGTTTCCGATGATGATTCATTGATGAGTTAGGAAAAGTAAAAAGTATGCAAAGACCAGGAACTGAAACAATCAAAATCCAAATCCAGCCCTCAAACCATAGTTGGAAACCGTCATGCTGACCAAACAGCTAAATTAATATTTCAAACCACTGCAGAAGCAGAGGGCGCGGTTTGGGCCCAGTAAAGCATTTTTAAGCCCCCCAGTAATTTTTTGCTGACCGTTCCAATATTTGAATACTTTGGATGGTAACTGGTATACACCAGTACTTTTCTTAGGATTTAGATTTTTTATGGTCTTACACTGCTCTTCTGCCCTGACAGGTCTGAAATTAAAAATTTTATAACCTTCTCTTTGACCATTTTCTATAATTGCCTTAATACTTGGATGGTTTCCTGTGCCAAAGGAATTGGAATTAATCCCTATTTCTCTAGAAATGTTGATATAGAAGTCATTTAACAGATTACAGACTTCGTTTTGATAACTTATAATTTTGTTATTTTCCTGTAGGATAATATAAGAGTCATTTTTCCAGACTTTGAGCTAAGAAATGGTTTAATGGTTGGCCAGAAGTCTTTTGACTTCGGGCCTCCACTACACCACCCAAAAAAGTATAATTTTATTTATTGTTTTCTAAGCTTAGTAACATAATTTCTCTGTTTGCGATATAATTTCCATTTATATTTTCCTTTATATTTTTGTACTAGCAATGTAACATTTTCTTTTTATATATCGCTTTTCTTAAATTACTATTCATGAAGGGTGGGGGGTTCTTTTTAGGATACCTCTGCTTTCTCGGAGCGTGCTCATCCACGATGTCCATCAGAAGGGTCTCGTATGCCCAGTAGCAGTCATTTACATCATCAAAAACCCTTGCCACATGCATCGGAGCTCGATGAATATCCTGGATGAACTCCTCCTCGTCAAAGTGTTTAAAACTTCTAAATGTCAATTTTTGACGTTTATTGGAAACTTTGTTTTCTTTAATGGTAACAGCTATCATATTATGGCAATCGCTCAGTCCAGAGTCAAAATTTATCTGACTGCATAGGAAGTTTGAACCATTTGTCAAGATGACATCTATCAAACTAGGAGAGTGATTCTTAGTCTTAGATTTAAGCCCCCCAGTAATTCATTACTGACCGTTCCAAGGCGGTAGTTCTGTTGTGGTTCTCTGTTGCCTGTTTTTGGTGTCAGAGTTTCTGTGATGTTTTACCTTATGTATGTTCTTATTATTTTTGGTTCGGTTTGGGTTGCTGAGTGGCCACCTTTTGGGAACAAGCTGCTCACTCGGTTAGCCATATGTTCTCTGTATCTTGATTATTTGTAATCTTAGTTGTTTCCAACTATGGTTTGAGGGCTGGATTTGGATTTTGATTGTTTCAGTTCCTGGTCTTTGCATACTTTTTACTTTTCCCTGATGACATTTGTGAAACCAAAAGTGTCACAAACACTCCTCAGAGGCATACATTTTTCAGAAACCATCATGTCATAATTCAAATCACCAGCAATAATAATATGGTCATATTTAACAAGGATCTGATCAAGTTTGGAACTCATATCTGTTTCAAAAACTGTATCAGATGTTGCTGGGGGTCTGTATGAACAGCAGATACCCCAGGTCCTATTTTTAAGTCTAAGTTCTAAGACAATTGATTCGCTGTGAGCACATTCAAATTCTGTTAATCTACGGACTGGTAAATCTGTAATATACGAGTATGCCACCACCTTCGAAAGTTCTGTCTTTTTTTTCAAACTTATATCCATTTTCCATAAAGAGACTAATATTGAAAGAATTATCTATCTTTGTCTCACTTAAAATGAGAAAGTCGCGTAGTTTATCCATAAGAACGGGTTTTAAGTCACTGAATTTATAGCGAAGGCGGCGTAGTGAATGGGTATGCGCCTCGCTGTAGAAGCATGCTTTTATGGCGACGTGGTTATAGAGTGATGAACCTTTACTGGAAGTTAAGCAACGGTCTGCTCGGTTAGTACTTGGATGGGTGACCCGATAGGCTGGGGCCCATCAAGTCACATCAACTGTTTATGTTGAGATGACATAGAATAGGCCTTTTTGGATTACCTTTTTTAGCTCGCCTGAACGAAAGTTCAGGAAGAGCTATTGTTGTCACCACGGCGTCGGCGTCGGCGTCAGCGTCAGCGTCTGCGTTCGAATTGGATGTTTTGGTTAAAGTTTTTTAAAGACCTATATCTCCTTAACCCATGGATGGATTCTTTTGATACTTGCACTGTAGTTAGATATTGGTCCAAAGTTTGACAGGATATCACCCCCACCCACTCAGTGACCTTGATGTCAAGGTCATGGACTTAGAAAATTGGGAGTTTTTTGGACTGGATGTTTTGGTTAAAGTTTTATAAAGCCCAATAGCTCCTTAACCCATGGATGGATTCCTTTGATACTTGCACTGAAGTTAGATATTGGCCTAAAGTTTTTGCAGGTACTACCCCCACTCCCCTCAGTGACCTTGATGTCAAGGTCATGGACTTAGAAAATTGTCTTTTTATTGATAGGATGTTTTGGTTAAAGTTTTTTAAAGACACATATCTCCTGAACCCATAGATGAATTCTTTTTTTATATTTGCACTGTAGTTAGAGCTACAGAGTACTACCCCAACCCCGCTCAGTGACCTTGATGTCAGGGTCAGGGACTTAGAAAATTGTCTTTTTATTGATAGGATGTTTTGGTTAAAGTTTTTTAAAGACACATATCTCCTGAACCCATAGATGAATTATTTTTTTATATTTGCACTGTAGTTAGAGCTACAGAGTACTACCCCAACCCCGCTCAGTGGCCTTGATGTCAAGGTCAGGGACTTAGGAAACTTTGGTCTTTATTAAAGTTTTGTAATTGCATACTGATTCATAATGCTTTGCAGCGATTTAGTTTATACTTGAACTGATGTTAGACACTTTTTTGAGTTTTTACAAAACACCTTATACTTACCCCACTGGATGACCTTGAAGTCAAGGTCATCAACTTAGAATTTTGTCTTAAAGATTTGGGTTAAAGTTTTATATTTATGAAGACATAATTTCACAGTGCCATGATGATGGACTCAGTTGATACTAATTACTAATACTTGGACTGATGTTAGATAATGGTTCATGGTACATCCTAGCCTCCTAGCCTCCCCGCCCCAATACAATACAATACAATACAAATTTTATTTATAGTCGGACATGTTATAACAGTGAAACATTAGCTATGTATAGCTATTTACCGACTCACAAATATGACAAATCTAATTATGTGTAATACATGCTAAAAATAACATTAAGAAAATAAGCAATATATTAAATAGCACACTATTATCTAAGAAATATTAAAAAGTCTGTTGCAAGAAACATTAGCAAAACTGGAAAAAAATATATATATATTAGTAAGCAATTAAGAATTTTAAAGGAGTTAAGATATGCAGATATATACAATTGAGTAATAGTTTTGATTTAAAATATAGGAGAAGAGCATGAGCGCCTGCAGCAGTCTCACTGCCTACCTTCACCCATGCCCTTATCTAACCAAATAAATCTATAATAAAATCTGCATGATCCTAAGACCCCTAAAAACTCAAGCAAAAATCATAAGCATAAAACTCAACAGTAGCAAACAAGAACTAAAAAGTCAACAGCTAAAGCATAAGATATGAAATAGCACACAGAAGCACATATACAGATGAAATTTTGTTTACTGTCGTGTCAATGCACTTTTAATTTTGGACAAAACCTTGAAATAGGTAGAGCAGCTTGTCACGGAAAAAGTCGGCTCTTTCCGTATCAGTCAAAACAGTTTTATATATAACAATTTAAAAACGATTTCGATACATGTCAATGTGGTCCAGAGGTTCAGCTTGTAGACTATTAACCAAAATATCTTGAGTCAGTGGTTCGATTCCAGTATTTCCCTTTTCTTTTTTCTTTTTGCCCCCCCCCCCCCGCCCCCCTTTGTTTTACTTATTTATTTTATTTTATTTGTCAATTTCATTTCATTTTAAGTTCTCCACTTCTAATAACGAATTCCCCTCTTCTTGTTTTACTACGAATTATGTGAAACTACACATAATAGCTAGGGTTTATACAATGCAAAGAGGTTTCTTGTACCAAAACGAGAATTCACATGATGAATGGATGAAATGGCGGCTTAACGTCTATTCAACAATATTTTAGTCATACCAGGACGATTCAAGAATGGTTGTGAAAGACTATGTGCGATAAAGCACCGGTTAGGTTTAAACAGAGCCTTGTCTGCCATCTGGACTCGAACCAATGATCCAAAGTCGGGAGCGCTAACAACTTTGCTACACGGACGCTTCAGCTTCAAGTGCAACTCCAAAAATATAACGCTCGACTGTGACAAAACCGAATCTCTGTCTGACCTTGGGAAAGCATAAATTTTGTCATTTTGAGCAGCGGGATTGGTTCCGGTCCTGCCGGAGCGTCCAACTAATTTGGATAATAGTAGGGCAAGGGCCTACTGTACTTGCAGTAGGTGCGGGTGGGGTTGTTTGGACATTTTTCTCATGCCTATCACATCTCTTTTCTTTCTCCCTCTGTCTGGCAGACGCCTCAATATATACTGAAATACTGTCCAAACGAGTCGTAAAACCCCAAAAAACCAATCAACCAACATTTTGAGCTGAATTTTCTGCTTTGTCTAATCAGCAATATCCTGGTCAGTCTGCATGTTGCGTTGGGGTTATGTTTCGCTCTTTCTCTGTTGGACAGGCAAGTTCATGAGTCTTCAAAAGAGACTTTTTAAACAGATTTATTGTGCATGACTTTGCCAGACAAAACAGCACGAAAGAGTACCTAAATCTACATGACAGGGAATCGTCCAGCCATAATATGAGCTCAACAGTTTTTGGTTCAATTCTCGTAGAAGATTCGCCACGCGTTATCCCAACTTTGTCCGAAATGTAGGAGGAACGGAAGAAAATGAAAACAAATATGTGAACACCTTCATGTATCATTTGAGTATACGACCAGGGCAACGACACAGTAGCTCGATAGAATAAATTGCTCAATGCCAATGAGACCCATAAACAGTTAAAAAAATCTTCCCACGATATGCTATATCGGGGAAAAAATACCCATCCACCGCCCCTGCTGCTGGAAATAAAATAATAATAATAAAAAAAAAACACTGACCCAACGGTATGGCCATGCAAAACTTACTTTATATTTGTAGTGCTAATTGCTTTACCGACTTTGCCACAGCGGACCGTGTATTTGTTGGCATTATTACTGAAGTTATACCATGCACTTTACTGACGGATAATGACGAGTGCATTCGGGTATATTACGGAGAAAGGCGGACGGTTGTTTTGCTACAGATATAGTCGTTGTTACCCATTTACGAGGTTCGAATGGAATCGGCGACCTTTTGACACGACAGGCTAGAAATTTTATTTATAGTATAAAACATGCATACAAATTTTATAAACAATTAGACACATACTACATAATAAGAGATAAACATAGTTTAACATACAAACATTCACTATAATTACTTAAGACATCATAAAAACACTAATAATATAAAATGAAAATGCAGAACATATAATAACAATTACACAAAAAACGTATAATTACTAAGAGCAAAGCATTTGCTTTTTAAGAACAGGCACAGACATTAAAGCAAATTAAATTAAAATAAATAAAAAATAAGTAAATAACCACCAGCAAATCTAGCAGCACCGTCTTTGCATCCCATCCCCAGTTAGGCTAAAAAATGAAACAGTTCATACTACAAGAACTCCTACACAGAACATACAAGCTACATGGCAGGAGTCCTTGAGCCCTGAGTCCTCAGTTTTTTTTTTTTTTTTTTTACCTCAAGCTCATGGACTTTGAAATTTTATTTTATTCCAATTTGTTTTATTTCAATTTTATTTTAAGACTTATTTCTGAGATAGCTTTTGTTTATAAATGTGTTTTTATTTTGGAGATGCTTGCCTGAAGTTTTATGCATAGCAGTCCACACCACCATATCGACTATGTGATTGGCAAGCACCAATTCAGGCGAGCTATGCTGTCAGGCGACAGCTCTTGTTAAGATCTTGGAGTTCTTTGAAAATGTCGTGTTTCTTTGCTGGTCTGTCATTGCCAGATAACACCCCTCCTTTTTGTCTTTGTTGATGTAGGTGTTATACCCGTGTCGGTGTTAAACATATAGGTGTTTTACCCGTGTCGAGGCTCTTGCTCGCACGCAAGGTAGAGGTACGGATTTTACCCATGTACAAGCGTTTGGCCACAGGTTCATTACGCATGCGTATCAGATGTAAACAAAACCCGCTTCCGTTTCAAAGGAAGCTTCACATCAGAGAATTCACATCAGAAAGTGATATTTAAAAAGTTTTCAAATTTGGGTACATATATTCTTAGCTGAAGCATTGCAGGCACAGAAGCAAAACCTTTTCTTTATTTGCTCTTGATGAAAATATTGCAATTTTAATATGGACAATTGGAATGTTATTTCTTTCATTTTTTAACAGGTCCATTCTTGTTCATTGTCCTGAAGCTGTCTGCATTCAGACAAGTTTCAGTCATGCAGACTGATATTTGATCCCAGATCTTGTATTACCTTAACATACTTTTTGTACACACACACATACATAATAAGAAATAGGTGTTACCTAAATGCGTGCAAAAGCAGATTTTTTTTTCTTTTACAAAGCTAAGGGCATATAATCTTCAGCCACTTAACTTCTGATTAGTTCAGGACCCGGTTGTATCAAGTTTTCATGGTTGATAGCGACTTATCTTTTAGTAATTGTGCAGGGTGGGGAGGCGGTTGAAAACACTGAAATTTTAGAGAACAAGAAAACATGCTAAAGTAATAATAACAATATTAATAATAATCTTTATTTATAGTCGCTTATTTTTATCAACTATTCTAACACTGGTCGCCTATATAGCCAATGCTAAAATCTAGTGATATATTGCGTGAGAAATCACTGGGCGGACTAGGGTGACGTTATTTAGCGCGGTTCGGACGTCATTTTTGTTCTTTTGGTGACGTCAATTTTCATTTCCATGTGGAAAGACGGTGTAACGTCGTTTTCTCACATCAAAAACTTACCAAATACATGTGAACGCCTCTGTTACAGTCAAAGTTGTCGGCGGGATTTCTTCATGTAATCATGGGGATTTTCATTTTCTGAGCCACTTATAATTAGCACATGTAGTTAATCGTTCACAGGGATGTGCGACTTTGCCTGTGTACTGGTTCCTTATGTTTCTGTGCACTGTCTACTGTGACAGAAGTTTTACACACGTATAACAGCATTGCATACATGCTGTCATTGTACACTGTTTTCTTTGTACGGTGTTGGTCGGGTAGGGCGATGGTGCTGGGTAAGTTTCAGTGCTGGGACGTCCTACTTTTTTGGCTTATTGCAGGGCAGTGGGTGTGGGTTGTTTGGACATTTTTTCTCTCTTTTATCATTTTTCTTTTCTTTCTCCAGCTCTCTATGAGATGGCCCGATATAGACTTAAATACTGTCTCAAAGGGCTGTTAAACCGAAACTAACCAACCAGCCAACTGTTTTCTTTCTACGGCAAATTATGTGCTATGTTTGGTCTATTGTGTACTGCTTACTTTCTGCTGTGTCTTGCTCAATATCTACTGCCTATTCCAAACAGTTTTTGCGCATATGCAAGAGCATGCATGCGCACATCAAGCTTTTGCTCAAACTCTGGCATTCTGTACAAAGTCAGTGTGGCAGTTGAAAGTAAACAGTAGGCCGGAAGCAGTATACAGCAATAGTTTTTGGCAAGCGTACAAATAGGGATATATCCTGCAGGAAAACAACATTGAATCAATATTGATTCAGTGTCGGTTCAGCGTCATGACGTTGAACCAACGCTGTTTCAATGTTGCTCAAATGGTGTGTGCCAAATATCTAGGCTCCAAGGATGGAAATGGCATGAATAGAAAGGGTACATTCCTTTCAGGCATGCAACGTTGATTCAACGTTGTAGGGCGGATGTGTAGGCTCCTAAAATGGGAATATCATGCATACAAAAAGGAACACACTCTGCAGGCACACAACCCTGGTTCAACGTTGTGTACCCAGGCTCACAAAGGCAAACAAAGGGGCACACACCCTTTAGGCACACATCGTTTAATCAACTTTGTGTGCCCGATTTGTAGGCTCCCAGAATGGAATTTCATGCATACACAGAGGTACATACCATGTCTGCACACAACTTTTAATCAATTCAATTCTTTATTCAGATTGCAAAATACATTTTAGCGCATCTACAATACATCATAGAAACAAGACAATGATCTAATCACATTTACCTTCCCAGCAGGCACATGACGTTGCAGTGACGTCCAACTGACATCCCATTGACGCCAGTGCAAGGCCACCGAGACGCCCTGTGCCCGCTGGATTTAAGGGCTGGGATGTTCTGGCCATATACCCTGGTCGGTCAGGATAGATGAGAAGAAAGGAAGTCAGGGCAGTGTCTAGATTATTCAGCGTTTTGTGTCCGATGTGTAGGCCCCAAGAATGGGGGTGTCATCTTACAAAGAGTACATATCCTGCAGGAACACAACGGTAATTCAACGTTGTGTACCCGATGTGTAGGCTCCTAGAATGGAGTGTCATGCATGCAAAGAGATAATTATCCTGTAGGCACATAACATTGATTCAACGTTGAGTGTCCGATGCATGGGATGTCATCTTTCAAAGGATACATATCCAGCTGACACACAACGCTGATTCAATGTTGTAGGTCCGATTTGTAGGCTCCCAGAATCGGGAAGTCATGCATACAAAGGGGTAACCTGCAGGCACACAAACGTTGAGTCAGTGTTTAATAAACGTCGTTCAACGTCGATAGCCCAATGTGAAATCCAAGAATGTTTCGTCCAACAGATTGTCAAATCGGGCCACAAGTTTTATGAAAAGTCCTTAGATGATGGTGCGTTGTCTTATGACGTCATCATGTCGTGACACACTTCAAAACAATTAAAATGGTCAATGCTGTGTTTGTAAACATACTTTGATGATGCCAACGGGAAAGTGAAGCAAGTTTTTTAAAGGAAAATGTAGATGTACCAAGCTTTGGATAATTTTACTGGATGACATTTGAATGGCTAAAGTTTCTTGCTCTGCATGGAAGTCATTGCACATCGAGGTATTTGGTTCTATTCACGAATTTCTGTGTCCTTCGTATTCTACATTGACCATGTTGTCTTTAATATAGTCGCTTTTCCGAAATATCGAGGTCAATTCTAACGATGGCGGCCATCATATCCAATCAAATCGACACACGAGATTAATGGCATGTGATTTATGACGTAGTCCCCTATTGTTTGTTTAGTTATCCGTTTGCTGATACACAGCTAAATCAGTTACCGTTTACTTATTTGGACTTCTAAGTTGGATTGCCCGCCTTTAAAAATAGAACAAAAAGAAATAAATGTTGAAGAAAAGTTTTTTGGTCACTCTCTCAGAGGCGGGACTTCGTCAAGGAAAGGCATGTGATCAAGGATGGATCTCAGTGTTACTTTGCATTACAGAAACAGGACAAATCCAATGTAAACAGCCTAAGAGCGCAGCCATATTTGTCCAAAAGTTTCAAGCTGGAAGGTGTTGGGTTTGCTCTTTGTGGAAGTAGCTTTTTTCAGTGATGCATGTTATCTATAGGCGTGCAGCAGCACGGACTCGCTTTGCGCGTCTGAGCGTTGCTTTTGCACGTATGCATACACTTTAGAAACCTAGATTATTTTTGCATGCTGTTTCATTGCACATCCAGCATGATCATTAGCCGTATTTGACTGGTAAGGTATGTGAAATTTTGCGGGGTGTGTGATAGGTTCTGGGGTTTCTTGTAACAGCTGGTCATATGGCCCAGTCGAATTTGTTTTTTAAGTTCTTAAGAGATTGTGCTACACGAAAGGCACTTATTATAAAAAGGTAATGATTGTGCTGAAATGTCGCTTATGAGCTTGAAAAAATTCTTGACTTTGATTGGGCCATGTGACCAGCTTTTACAAGGACCTATCACGCTGCCACGCAATATTTCCTGGGAATTTCACGAACCTTACCAATCGAATACGGCTATTGTTTATAGGCTGTGGCTAGGAATATGGTATCATTGATACGGTACAGTATCTTGAGCATCGTTGACTAGAGGTCGGTACCATATCCCTAGCCTTTCTCAGTAGGCCAGGCTAGAGGTACAGTAGTTTCTAAGATTCTACATAGAGACAATGAGGGCTAAATACATTAAAGTTTATCAAATATAAGAGCAGTGTCAGTACATAGAATAACCGAAAAAGCACAGAAATATCAGAAAGCACTGGAATAACTAAAAAGCAATTTAAAAAATCAGTTTTATACGAATTATCATTATAATATTAGTTTCCTGGGAGGGAGAAGCATTGAAAGAGTAGTTTTCTAGACTACAGTTGTCTTGGTCTCACGATTTACAACGTTATTCCACAAAACAATGCACCAATAGATAACTGAAAAGCACTTGAACAAGTCTTGTTTACCATTAAATTTTGTGTTAGTCTGTTCAGTATATAATTAACTGTATTTGACTATACACAATAATGCTATTTTATTTTCTTATTTGGTTTTTATACCCCGCCACACGTTAGTGGCAGGGTATTATATTTTCACGTTGGCTGTCCGTGTGTCTGTCCGTCCGTAGTACGTCCGTCTGTCCGTCCGCACTTCGTTTCCGTTCGATAACTCAAGTATTTATTATTGAATTTTCTTCAAATTTTGCATATGCATTTGTACCGAGAATGTTTCGCTTGGGATTGTTAATGGGCAAATTTCGTTAATTTCTGACAGAGTTATGGCACTTGTCAATGTACAAAAAATGGTTTCTGGCCTCTAGTTCCTTTACTACTTTGAGTATCATGATGAAACTTCACAAACATGATGGAAGTAACAAAAGCTTTTTTATGAGCACCAAAATTTTATCATCAGGGGTTATTTTCCCCTGCCCTGGGACTATATACATGTATAAAATCATGAAAAATTCCATATAAAATCAGAGTTTGAAGCAATTTTTCTGAAACTTTCAGCAAATGATTAGAGTGATGAAAGCCTCCAATGATGCTCAAATTTACCCCATGGGAGTTATCTCCCCCTGCCCCCAGCTATACGCATGCATAAATCTGGAAAAATCGGTGTGGAAAAGGTTTGCAGTGGCGGGGTATCACGCAGTCGTTTGCGATGCTTTTATTTGTTTTTTTTCATAAAGTAGATGGCAGATCATATGCTTTGATATTACCGAAAAGCACTGAAAAAAATGCTCAGGATCATTAGCGACCCTTTCTGTTACAATGCTATTGTAGTATGACACCCAGGCTAATAAAAGTCTCACAAATAACACTACAGATGATTTCCAACCAAGAAAAGCCTAACTGAAATAATTATTCCCATGTTAAACTGATTTTTAAAATTGCTTTTTGGTTTTCAGACCTGTGCTTTCCAGTATTTCTGTGCTCGTTTATTCTATTTATTTTTTTTATTTATTTATTTTTTATTTAATACAATTGATCCTGGGTAGTGTGTTTTTAGCTCACCTGAGCATGAAGTGCTCAGGGTGAGCTTTTGGGATACCCTGATGTCCGTCGTACGTGTGGACGTCCGGACGTCCGTCCGTCAACTTTTGCTTGTGTACACTCTAGCGGGCACAGTTTTGATCCAATCTTTATGAAACTTTGTCAGAATGTTAGTCTTTATAAAATCTCGGCCAAGTTCGAAACTGGGTCATGTCGGGTCAAAAACTAGGTCACTAGGTCAAATCTTAGAAAAACCTTGTGTACACTCTAGACGGCACAGTTTTTATCCAAAGTTCATGAAACTTTGTCAGAATGTTTATCCTGATAATATCTAGGACAAGTTTGAAACTGGGTCATGTCGGGTCAAAAAATAGGTCACTAGGTCAAATCATAGAAAAACCTTGTGTACCCTCTAGAGGACACAGTTTTGATCCAATCTTTATGAAACTTTGTCAGAATGTTTATCTCCATGTACTCTAGGCCAAGTTCGAAACTGGGTCATGTCGGGTCAAAAACTAGGTCACGAGGTTAGATCTTAGAAAAGCCTTATTTACGCTCTAGTAGGCACAGTTTTCATCCAAAGTTCATGAAACTTTGTCAGAATGTTTATCCTTATAATATCTAGGACAAGTTTGAAACTGGGTCATGTCGAGTCAAAAACTAGGTCACTAGGTCAAATCATAGAAAAACCTTGTGTACACTCTAGAGGACACAGTTTTGATCCAATCTTTATGAAACTTTGTCAGAATGTTTATCTCCATGTACTCTAGGCCAAGTTCGAAACTGGGTCATGTCGGGTCAAAAACTAGGTCACGAGGTTAGATCTTAGAAAAGCCTTATTTACGCTCTAGTAGGCACAGTTTTCATCCAAAGTTCATGAAACTTTGTCAGAATGTTTATCCTTATAATATCTAGGACAAGTTTGAAACTGGGTCATGTCGAGTCAAAAACTAGGTCACTAGGTCAAATCATAGAAAAACCTTGTGTACACTCTAGAGGACACATTTTTGATCCAATCTTTATGAAACTCTGTCAGAATGTTAATCTCCATAAACTCTAGGCCAAGTTTGAAACTGGGTCACGTGGGGTAAAAAACTAGGTCACTAGGTCAAATCTTAGAATAACGTTGTGTACGCTCTAGAAGGCACAGTTTTCTTCCAAAGTTCATGAAAGTTTGTCGGAATGTTTATCCTCATATTATCTAGAATTGTTTTGAAACTGGGTTTTTTTGGTCAAAAACTAGGTCACTAGGTTAAATCATTGAAAAACCTTGTGTATGCTCTAGAGGACACAGTTTTGATCCAATCTTTATGAAACTTTTTCAGAATGTTTATCTCCATAAACTCTAGTCCAAGTTTGAAACTGGGTCTAGTCCAAGTTTGAAACTGGGTCATGTCTGGTCAAAAACTAGGTCACTAGGTCAAATCTTAGAAAAACCTTGTGTACACTCTGGAAGGCACAGTTTTGATCCTAAGTTCATGAAACTTTGTCAGAATGTTTATCCTTATAATATCTAGAACAAGTTTGAAACTGGGTCATGTCGGGTAAAAAACTAGGTCACTAGGTTAAATCATAGAAAAACCTTGTGTACGCTCTAGAGGACACAGTTTTGATCCAATCTTTATGAAATAATGTCAGAATGTTTATCTCAATAAACTCTAGGTCAAGTTAGAAACTGGGTCATGTCGGGTTAAAAACTAGGTCGCTAGGTTAAATCTTAGAAAAAGATTGTGTATGCTCTAGAAGGCACAGATTTGATCCAATCTTCATGAAACTTTGTCAGAATGCCTATCCTCATTATATGTAGGACGCGAGCGAAACTGGGTCATGTCGGGTCAAAAACTAGGTCACTAGGTCAAATCATAGAAAAACCTTGTGTACGCTATAGAGGACACAGTTTTGATCCAATCTTTATGAAACTTTGTCAGAATGTTTATCTCCATAAAACTCTAGGCCAAGTTTGAAAGTAGGTCATGTTGGGTCAAAAACTAGGTCACTAGGTCAAATCTTAGAAAAACCTTGTGTACGCCTAGAAGGCATGGTTTTGATCCAATCTTTATGAAACTATGTCAAAATGTTTATTGTCCACGGTATATGTAAGTCCCCTATGAAACTGAGTCATGTCAGGTCAAAAACTAGGTCAAATCTTTGAAAAACTTTGTGTACACCCTAGAGGACACAGTTTTGATCCAATCTTCATGAAACTTTGTCAGAATGTTTATCTCCATAAAATCTAGGTCAAGTTTGAAACTGGGTCATGTCGGGTCAAAAGCTAGGTCACTAGGTCATATCTAAATTAAGTTATGCTGCAAGAATCAGAACTAACATTACAATGATGCCAGCCACAACTCCTTGGAATACATTAGTTTCACCACAGTGAGATAATGATGCTACCATGCTATCATTTGTGTTTGCCTAGTTCAGTCTAGTTCAAATCCATCAAAAGAACTCAACATGAACAGGTTCTTTTCGGAGAAGCAACTCTGCCATTTTCAGCTCACCTGAGCCTTACAGTATTGGTGTTAGCTGCCTCTGTCATCCATCCATAAACATTTTCAAATATCTCTGAAACCACTGGGCAGACTAAACATATGGAGCCTGCACATTGGTGAAAGGATTGAAAGTTCTTCAAATGATATTGGTCACATGACCAAGGTGGCCGCCATTCCCATGTATGGTAAAACTTTTAAATCTTCACCAGAGCCAGTGAACTGATTAATGCTCAGGTGAGCGATTCAAGGCCACCATGGCCCTCTTGTTTTATTATTATTTATTTATTTTTATTTTATTATATTTTTTTTTTCAGAATTTTTATTTGGATATTTCATACTTGATTCATGTTGGAAGTAGGTTGTTAGGTATGAATTTCTTTTCCAACTTGATTTTTGTTTACTTATCAACTAAAAATAACAAGAAATAGACAGTCTGAACTGGATGAATAACAAAATTTGACCAGATAATAATTAAATTTGACAAGCCAAATTTTTTTTTTATAATGAAATATGGCCTAAAATGATTTTCGTAAGAATTTGATATGTAAAGGTTGAAAATATGAAAGAATATGAAAAAAAAGAAGCCATTTCAGCGACAGACACACATGTACAGTTTTTACTCATTTAATATGAGCCGCGACACGACAAAACCAACAAAGTGGTTGTGCGCCCAGCGCAGACTCAGATCAGCCTGGGCATCCGCCCAGTCTGATCAGAGTCTTCGCTGTCCGCATGAAGGTAGCTTAGACCCTTAGCTACCCTTTAAACGCTTAGGGAAGACTCTGCTCTGACTGGGCGGATGCCCAGGCTGATCTGAGTCTGTGCTGGTCGCACAACCACATTGTTGGTTTTGTCGTGTCGCGGCTCATATGTTTTTTGATGACTGTCAGCATCAGATGATGGCAAAAAAGGTGTTGATGCCTCTATACAATTAATAACGCAAAGTATGGTGTAAAAACTTTCTGCAAGGGTGTATTGCATACACCTTTCATCAAGTGTATACCACAGCTTGATAATTAATTACTGGTAGTACTTTTTTGCCAGTTTATAGCTGTAAATGACACATTTTCTAGCAAGTACGACAACTTACATTATTAAGGCATGAAGTAATCAAATGTTAACCGTAATGAACTTCCGGTTAAGTAGAGTGGTTTCATTATTTTTTGGACAAGTTTGCAATTTTTAAATCCTGTGAGTCCCGTTATTTTGATACCTCTTGGCCAGTATATTTGTAAATAGATGAATCGAGAAAACTAAACGGAAACCTAGTCAAGACATATTTTCTTCAGAGCCTCGGCCTGTGTTGTGTATGGATGCCAAGGCATGAGATTGCATATCACTGAAGGAAGGTTTCTCATGACACAGTTCATAATACGCCCATTCTACATTTTTAAGTCATAGTTATCTCAAAAATCTTTGCATTCTTGTTTCAGATTTTATTTTATCTGAGATAAATCAACTATTGTGGCCATGGAAACACATGACACAGGATATCTCAAACTTGACCAGGAGTTTGACAGATGTCTTGCTGAGATGAAACCCCATGTATTAAAACTGCCACATAAAACTGGTAAGATACTAATTTAGTCATCCTAGATATTAGGGTAACCGTAGACCAGGGTTCATAAAATTTAACAAGTTTATTATACAATGTACATTCAAATGATGACTTCCAAATCCAAAAAGTTGCTTGCAGAATGTAAGCCAATGTCAGTCTTATATAGGAGCAGTTTGATTTGCTTTTTTAGCTCACCTGAGCCGAAGGCTCAACGGTGAGCTTATAGTATAGGCAGGCCTCCGTAGTCCGTCCGTCGTCCGTCCGTCCACCATTTTAAAAGGTCTTCTTCTCCCAAACCGCTGGCCAATCAAGGCCAAATTTTAGATGGAGCCTCCATGGGTTGGGGGAACGAAAGTTTGTTCGGGGTATCTGGGTCACATGACCAAGATGGCCACCATGCCCATATATGGTAAAAACCCTTCAAAAATCTTCTTCTCCAGAACTAAAAGGCCTATGACCTTGAAACTTGGTATGTAGCATCGTGCATGCGGGCCCATCACAGTTTATACAAATGATGACCTTGCGATGACCTTGACCTAATTTATGACATGGTCAACTTTGGTACGATAGGCTTTTATATGGGAAAACGCTTAAACAGCGGATTTCTCAGAAACTATTTAAGTCTAAGATACAATACTTGGTATACATGGTCAACTAAATGAACAAATGAAGATATTATGTCACTAAAGGTCAAGGTCATTCGGTTCGTCCATCCGTTGTCTAGATTTTCAAACATCTTCTCCTCTGAAACCGATGGGCCGATTAAAGCCAAATTTCATACGGAGACTCAGTAGGATGGGGGAACGAAAGTTTGAACGCGGGGTCTGGGTCACATGACCAAGATGGCCGCCATGCCCATATATGGTAAAAACCCTTCAAAAATCTTCTTCTCCAGAACCAAAAGGCCTATGACCTTGAAACTTGGTATGTAGCATCGTGCATGCGGGCCTATCATAGTTTGTACAAATGATGACATTGCAATGACCTTGACCTAATTTATGACGCGGTCAACTTCAGTACCTTAGGCTTTTATATGGGAAAACGCTTAAACAGTGGATTTCTCAGAAACTATTTAAGCCTAAGGTACAATATTTGGTATTTATGGTCAACTAAATGAAGATATTATGTCACTAAAGGTCAAGGTCATCCTGTCAGCCCATCTGTCAACAAGATTTTCAAACATCTTCTCCTCAGAAACCACTAGGCCGATTGAAGCCAAATTTCATATGGTGTCTCAGTGGGATGGGGGAATGGAAGTTTATACTCGGGGTCTGGGTGACATGACCAAGATGGCCACAATGCCCATATATGGTGAAAACCCTTCAAAAATCTTCTTCCCCCAGAACCAAAAGGCCTGTGACCTTGAAACTTGGTATGTAGCATTGCGCATACGGGCCCATCATAGTTTATACAAATGATGACCTTGCTATGACCTTGACCTAATTTATGACATTGACAACTTGATTACGTTAGGCTTTTATTTGGGAAAACGCTTAAACAGTGGATTTCTCAGAAACTATTTAAGTCTAAGGTACAATACTTGGTATACATGGTCAACTAAACGAACAAATGAAGATATTATGTCACTAAAGGTCAAGGTCATTCGGTCCATCCATCCGTCATCAAGATTTTCAAACATCTTCTCCTCTGAAACCACTGGGCCGATTGAAGCCAAATTTCATTTGGAGTCTTAGTGGGATGGGAGAACGAAAGTTGGTTCCTGGGATCTGGGTCACATAACCAAGATGGCTGCCATGACCATATATTGTAAAACCTGTTCAAAAATCATTTTCTCCAGAACCAAAAGGCTTATGACCTTGAAACTTGGTATGTAGCATTTGGAACTTGGGCCCATCATAATTTATACAAATCAGGACTGTGCATTCATTGAGTGTGACCTAATTTATGGCAAGGTCAGTTTTGATGCATTAGAAAATGCTTAAACAGTGGATTTCTCAGAAACCATTCAAGATGGTATTTGGTATTTATGGCAAACTAAGTGAGCCTATGAAGATATTATGTTGTTAAAGGTCAAGATCATTCTTTGTTCAAGGTCACTGTGATTCTGTTGCCTGTCAACATTTTCAAACATCTTCTCTGAAGCCATTGGGCTGTTTGAAGCTATATTTCATACGGAACTTTACTGGGTTAAAAGAATCAAAGTTTGTTGAGCTGGTCATGGTCACATGACCAAGATGGACACCATGCCCATATATGGTAAAACTCCTTCAAAAATCTTCTTATCCTGAATCAAAGGCACAATGACCTCATGGCATGGTATGTAGCATTGAGAACTGGGGCCCATCATAGTTTGTAAATCATGATGGTGCATTGGCCTTGACCTAATATATGGCAAGGTCAACTTTGGTATGTTATGCTTTTATATGGGTAAATGCTTAAACAGTTGATTTCATGGATTTTTTTTAAGCCTAGATATAATAATTGGAAAATATGGTTAACCAAATGAATACATGAAGACATCAGGTCATCAAAGGTCAATGTCATTTTTTGAACTTTGCTCAAGGTCACTGAGATTTTAAAATCAAAATATGCACACCTTTAAAGTTACTGGTTTCAAATTTGTAACAAATGAGCAAAGTGACAAATTGTGTCTCTTGACAGAAGGTGTCAGGTGAGCTACAGGACCATTGGTCCTCTGGTTTTTCTATCTTTTTTTTTTTTTTTTTTTTTTTCTAGCATTCTATACAAACTTTCAGGTTCATAACGGTAGCAAAATTGAATTGATGACATCAGTTTGTTACGCAGAAGGTTTTACACTCGGCCGACACGGGTGTACAGCCTTATGCGTTGCCAGGACGACGGAGGGTGACTTCCGGTTAAAGGGTTATCTACCAGTGTATTACACTAACAAGGAAACTCTAACAACGTTAGAATTTTTTGAAGTTTATATATAATGTAAATTCTATATACAACAATACAATTTACAACTGTCACAATTACAATAATATACAACACATATCAGTTCATGTCGCTGGCCCAAGTAAGGTGTTTGTTTCAAAACTGTAATCGATTTGCGTACAATACGCAAATAGATTACCGTGTGACGTCAACACCGTACTCGGCTCAGCGCCATGAACTAAAGGAAAATACAGAGAACAAAAAAACGTTAGTTTGAGCTCATACAAAAAAAACAAGGCCTTATGTTGGTAGACTTCACTTTGTCGTTCCCTGGATCATGTCATGGGCCAGTCCATATATCATGAGGAACACCAGCTTATATTAACACGTGCACGATTATATACTGGTCGCTCCCTGGATCGTACCAGGGACCAGTCTAAATATAATATGACACACTTTAGTGGACGAACACTGTCCCACTTTCACCTCCGCAGTAATTACTTCGCCTTCGCCGATATTTTGTGCTTCCCTCCTCTGCTGGGAAAACATGCACAAGGGCGTTGTAACTGCTCTACCCGGGTTGGTATTAACCTGGAGACGTATATCGAATCTCCAGGTGAGACGTGGCTCTAAGCCCTAACAGCTGACTGCCGGACTTGATGTGCCTAAAAATAAGGAACTTACACTTAATACATTGTAACTACATAATAACAATACGTAAGACTTGGGCCTGTCTTGGAAATACCATACGACGCCCTCGGCGAATGCCGAGCACAACGTGCACATGCCAGCCGTGTCACTAGACACGACTTGCGCTCACGATGTAAAGCTAAAAGTGTGCTTACCACTTCCGCCAATGAAGAAACGTAGATCCTACCACGCATGTGCGTCGAAAGATCTGACGTCAAACATTGTCAAGAAGTATACTGATGTCAACAGGCATTACCATGACATACCCCACATAAAACATGAATAATCTAAACAATGACCTATTTACATTAAACTGATAGACCAAAATCTAACTCGCATATGTATTAATTCATTTGTTTAAACTAAGCGTAATACCATTTGCCATAGAATATAATAGCTGAATAAGCGTTTCTCACACATTTGGGATCATAACGTTTGATCTGACATCATGACATCAATGATGTTATACCATATGACGCCGTCTAATGAAGGCAAATCAAACGCATGATGACCAAATGTTACCATTATAACTTATGGAAAAAACCCTTAATGCGGTGCATGCTATGGCGTCAATCGACGTCACGAGTATATAAATTAGTTCCATTACAAATCAATCTACTTCTATAGGTCACGTATACGTGAAACTAATATAAAAAGTGCTGACGTCGCAATAACATGAATGCAACTGACGTCACATGAATAACATGAATGCAACTGACGTCACAAGAATAACATGAATACAACTGACGTCACTGGACGTCAAATAGACGCGCACCAGTGAAACTAATGTAAAAAGTGCTGACGTCGCAATAACATGAATGCAACTGACGTCACATGAATAACATGAATGCAACTGACGTCACTGGACGTCAAATAGACGCACACCATTGCAACCAACATCAGTGATATAAACTATTTCCGTAATTTACAAAACTTCCTAATATACAAATACCATGCGCAGCATGGTCAGTATAAATAAAATTGGTCGACATATGCACAGCCTGATCACTGTCAACAAAATCAAATCAGTCGACACATATAATCATACCATATCAATCAGAAGTCACATTTTTCATTCTTAGCCAAACTATTCTAAATAAATATAATAAGATCTTACCATTCAGGTCTAAACTCAGAATCTGGGCACACAACAATATAACATCCTCAGTATAAGAATTAAACAGCCACGTCTAACTTTTCAATAAAAGATAGGCGTATAAATAGTATGCGTCTCACATTTAAATCATGGGACTCGAATATAAGCGTGCAGGTATTCACATTAAAATCATGCAACACGCTGTCCACAATCAAAAGACTCGTGCAGGTATTCACCTTAAAATCATGCAATACGCTGTCCACGAGAGGTATTCACAAACAACCCATGCATAACGTAGTCACAATTTCCGTAAACGTTTTATTACCACAGTTGCCCTAAAAACTGTAGCCCTACTGATTGAAAGGATTAAAACAATTTCGACGACATAGTCGACGATCAGATCCATTTCGTAACATAGGTTTCCCCTTAGGGAGAAAAAAACATAACAATGTTTCTTTTCTGAAATAGTACGAAATGCGATCGAATCGTAGGCTATGTCAAAACTGGAAAACTAGCTATATACACAACAACGGTGCGATGCATAACGGTGGGCAAACTATCTACTAAGGTAGTCCGCCCCCAAATTATCTTGGCCGCGGATAGCAACGATCCTGAATCTGTACGGCTGTAATTTCATGGCCCAACGCATGATTCGGGGATTGAGCACCTTAGCTGTCTGCATATAGGACAAAGGTTTGTGGTCAGTTTCAAGTAGGAACTCCGCCCCATACAGGTACTTACGAAATTTCTCAACACCCCAGATAATACCCAAACATTCCTTCTCAATTACAGAGTAGTTCTTTTCCCGAGGTAACAATTTCTTGCTAGCATAAGCAATTGGCAAACGACCTTCACCTTCGAATTCCTGAAGCAAAATAGCTCCAAGACCAACGTCTGAAGCGTCTGTTCGGAGTACAAATGGGTTACCTTCTTGAAAAACAGGTAAGCGAAGAATAGGACTAGACGTGAGCCTACTCTTCAGGGTTTGAAATGCCCTTTCATGCTGATCTTGCCAATCTTTGATAGAATTAGGTCTATCCCGTTTAGTTAAATCAGTCAGGGGAGAAGCTATGGATGAGAAATTTGGGATAAAACGACGGTAAAACCCAGCTAATCCCAGAAAAGATTTAATTTGCCTTTTCGTACATGGACGAGGAGCATCTCTGATAGCCTGTATCTTGTCCTCTTGCGGTCGTACCGTCTGTCCGACGATATTGTGACCAAGGCACTCGATACTGCCATATCCGATCATGCATTTAGATGGTTTTGCCGTCAATTTGGCCGACCTGAGCCGATCTAACACTTGACGTAATGACGTCACATGATCCTTCCATGTTTCAGTAAATATCCACATGTCATCAACAAAGCTGTCAACATTTGGGAGATTGGACAATATGATTCTCATTAACCTACAAAATGAGGCTCCCGAATTGACCAAACCGAAGGGCATAGTTTTAAACTGGGATAAACCCTTAGGCGTTTCAAATGCCGTCAAAGGTTTAGACCTTTCAGTAAGACTGACTTGCCAATAACCCTTACTCAGGTCCATCTTTGTAAAGAATTTATGTCCCGACATTTTATTGATAACCTCCTCCATATTTGGCATAGGTTCTGCATCGAATTCCGTCACTTTGTTAAGCTTCCGGAAGTCGATACAGAATCTAACTGATCCGTCTTTCTTCGGAACTAGGACAACAGGAGATGAATACGGTGAAATCGACGGCTCGATTACCCCTAAATCCAACATATCCTGTATCTCCGTCTCCATGACGTTACGCGTCTTATACGGGATAGAATAACCCTTCGTCCGTATGGGTTCTGACGTGAGTAGTTTGATATAGTGCTGTATTTGATCAGTTCGACCGGGTAAACTTGATAGTACATCCGGGTACTGTTTAATCAACGCTTCAACCTCCATACGTTGTTCTGACGTTAACGTATCTGAAATACTGACGTCGTTATAAGTTTCCGGCTCTTTAGCTGTCGGAAAAGCACAATCATCAAGAGAAAATTCATCACTACCATCGTCATCAACTGACTCTGTAGTCTCAGTCGACAATAAACAATGTGACGGCACAGTACGACGTTCGACATACTGTTTCAGCATATTAGCATGATATGTACTCACGACACCATTGACGTCGATTTTATAGTCCATTCTATTCATCACCTCTACTACTTCATATGGACCCTTCCACTGCAATAACAGTTTATTACTGTCAGTTGGCAGTAATAACAGTACTTTATCTCCCCCGTTAAATTTACGCGACCTAGCGCGTTTGTCATAATAAGCCTTTTGCTTTACTTGTACTTTCTGTAAATTATCATGTGCTAACTTACAAGTCTGCTCTAACCGTTCTCTCAACTCAATAACGTACTGGTACGTAGACAGAACCTGCTCATCCTGTACCTCTTCAGACCATAATTCACGTAATATTGCCATAGGGCCCTTAACGTTACGTCCGTATAACAATTCGAACGGAGAAAACCCTAATGACTCCTGCGGAACCTCCCTTATTGCAAACAGTAGTGCTGGGAGATATTTATCCCAGTCTTTTGGACGTTCTGCGCACATCCTACGTAGCATTTGCTTCAACGTCGCGTGAAAACGCTCTACAAGACCGTTACAGATAGGATGATACGGCGTCGTGGTTAACTGCTGGAGTGATAACAGCCTGCTTACTTCTTTCATAACCTCAGCAGTAAACTGACTTCTGCAATCTGTTAACATTTCATCAGGTATGCCAACTCTACTAAACATCTCAACTAACGCTTCGGCTACGCGTTCCGTTTCAATGCCGGGTAACGCTACTGCCTCGGGATATCTCGTCGCATAGTCTATCATTGTTAAAATATAGCGGGATTTCCTGTCAGAACGAGGTTCTATCGGTCCAACTATATCAACAGCGACTCGTTTAAATGGTGTGTCAATCTGTGGCAACTTTCCTAAAGGAACCTTAGTGACACGACCTTTTCGAATAGTCCTTTGACATATGTCACAAGATTTACAAAACCTTGCCACATCACCACAAACTCCAGGCCAAAAGAACTCAGTTAACACTCTATCCATAGTTTTCTTTATGCCCAAATGACCTGACATCAAGGTTTCGTGCGCCAATCTTAACACCTTTTCACGAAAACCTTCAGGGATAATAAGTTGCAAAGTGACCTTGTTTCCCTTAGTAAACTGCCTATACAATAAATCTTTCTTTCGGATAAACTTAGTTTCACCTCGGTTCAATCCACAACTAATAGTCACATTCCCAGATTCCACTCTTTGCCTTATGCCATTCAATTTAGGGTCAACAACTTGGGCCTGCTTCAATGCCTCCTTATCACTAGCAATAATTTGATCAGGAACTTTAAGTTTCCTATAGACCTCTTCACCTTGCTTAGCTTGTGACCTAGTCACTGCCGCCATTGCAAAATGGGACATATCGGGAAGTTTTGACCCGTCAATATTTCCAATAACCAGGTCATACAATGTATCTTCCATGCACAATGCCTCTGTTTTTCCTGTGAAAAATGGACAATCTATGTCAACCATTGCTAAGGGATACCTTTGGGTAGATTCATCAATCAAAGTTACATCAGATTCTCTACCAAGTAACTGATCATTAGAAACCAAGTTTCTACGAACGACACACCCAGTACAACCTGTGTCCCTTAAAACTACAACAGTCTTACCATTAACCGTACCCTGCGCTGTTGGTAATTGCGACCTTAAAAAGTAACAGACACCTTCCCTATCCATGTTATCATTGATTACTGGACTTTCTTCCTTACTCTTATAGAGACCTTCAATTTCATGAGACCTATTCATTGTAGTTTTACAAAAGCTCATTTGATGTCTTCCACCCCGACCACGTCCGCGGGAATAACCCCGACCACGGCCACGATCTGAATTACTACCCTTCGTATGTACAGTATCGCTCTTACTCTGTGATCTTTGTGTCTCATCTTTCGGTGCATAACTACTCCCCTTACTTCCGCTATACCCGCTTGAACTTGCACCTACCTCCGCACTATATGCTTGCTTCCTATCGGGATTCTTAAAACATTTATATGTTAAATGTCCCTTACCACAAATACTACATTTTATCTCTGGCTTCGCACTCGGCTTATTATCAGATCTACTCTGAGTTACGCCCTTACTATCACGCTGCCCCTTATTAACACAAGCGTAGACACCGCCACGTGCTTCTGCAAATAAATCTGCTTCCCTAGCCATCTCACCTAGATTCGTGAATGTTTTCGGTTTCAAATGAACATATAGTTCTTTACTACAGGATTCTAAAAACTGATCTCTTGCGAAAAAATCGCAAACCGCTTCATAAGACTGGTCTACTTTCGCCATTTTCAACCATTTATTAAGATACGACCTAAGTCTACTACTAAACTGAATAAACGTTTCGGACTTTTCAGGCCTATCATAGCGAAATTTCTTCCTAAAACCGCGTTCAGTCATATCGAAATTCTTTAACAACGCATCTTTCAACTTGTCATAATCCGCTGCGTCATCTACAGACAATCTATCATAGACATCAAGCGCGCGACCTTCAAGTAATGCGCTCAAATATGCAGCCCAAACGTTTTTATCCCATTTATTTGCCATCGCGTATTTCTCAAACCTTGATAAGTAACTATCCATTTTGCCTTACTTTCATCAAAATACGGTAACTTGGGATCTCGCGCATGCGCTAACTTTTCAGCCTTCTGTTTTTCTAATTCAACTCTAAACGTTACCTTCTGCAAATCTATCTGATTCTTTAACTCGCGTTGCTGCAATTCAAAACTATACTTCAACTTTTCTAACTCAACTTCGCTCGACAACTTCGCTTCCTTATCGCTTTCGACTTGATACAACCTAGCTTCCCTATCTTTCTCGGCTTGCCGCTCTATACTTTCAATCCGCGCCATCTCGATTTCCCTATCCGCCGCAATCTTAGCTTCTTCCGTCGCCCTATCCGCCGCAATCTTAGCTTCTTCCATCGCGATCCTAGCCAATTCAATTTCCCGATCTTTTTTGGCCTGCGCGATCCTAGCTAACTCAATTTCCCTGTCTTTTTCGGCCTGCGCAATCTTTTCTTTCTCCGCCGCGATCTTCTCTTTCTCCGCCGCGATCTTCTCTTTATCAAGTTCCCTTACCGCGTGCCTTTCTGCCCTTTCAGTCTCTTGCTGTTGCTTTACAAATTCCTGCAATGCCTGCCCTTCATAACCTAACTCCCTTCCCGTCTTAACTAACTGATCCATGACGCTTAACGTAATGCTCACGTTAACTTAACTGAAACCGACGTTCACTTATAGTCACACACGTTAACTAAAACGTTAACAATAATAATAACGAACTAATCCAACTAAAACGTTGATTAATTAGTATACTCGCGATCTGGACGTAGCCATTAAAGTTACGTTCATAACAGACCGGAAATGACGTCATAAACTGACGTTGACTTTGCCGAGAATTACTTTTCACTATTAAATGACGTAATTAGATGACGTAAATAACCCACATTACAATTACGCCCAACTTGATCTAGCGTATCGGATATACAAACGTAACGTATGTAACGCAACGTATTAACACTGACACGACAACTGTACGTCCTACATTACAAAACCTTATAAGATACCAACGGTAAATCAAACTTAAGATTCTGCTATTAGGTTTAATTCATTGTAGCGATACTATATTACGTTACGAGTAACCTACGTTACTAAACCAGGACATAAAATGGACCTCAGTAACGGTTACGACACAGCGTACAAAACGTTTAAGTTAATAAACTAACAGATTGTCATGCAACAGCAGTGCCAAGGTACTCAAATGGACCTTAAAACTAAGTATGTATCATCCGTGCCAAGACAATTCAGGTCTATATACCTCAGTTTCCCCACTCAGATATGCAACCTGTTACATTCTATCACAAATTAATGCATGGGCTATCGCACTTCATCACGCAGGGAATAAGGATAGTTGACCTTAATTGAGTGTAGGTTACATTTACAAAGAATTTAGTGGCAAAATTGTTCCCCTAAAATTCACAGCCTTACGTCACCTTAGAAAAGAACAATCAGAAAGTCAATAATAATAAAAAAAAATGTCTGACAAAATTGTGCCTAGATTCTGTATATATTGTCAATGTGTTTCACTGGCAGATATTAACCGGAAATCAAATCCCACTTCTGACACCATGTTACGCAGAAGGTTTTACACTCGGCCGACACGGGTGTACAGCCTTATGCGTCGCCAGGACGGCGGAGGGTGACTTCCGGTTAAAGGGTTATCTACAGGGCTCGGGAAAACCGGATTTCTTTCGGTGCCAGACCGAAATTCAGAAATTGGGACCGATTGGAAACAGCCCAAAGCCCCCCAAAATCGGTCCCATACTGGCCCAATACTTAGGAAATTTTCTCCGATTCGTCCGATAATTGTCACATACGGCCGTTTGATCTTGTCCCGACGTATGAAATATCGCCACTGTCTTTAAAATTCTAGCACGTGTCATAACTAATCGGATTAACGCAGGTGTTAGCCAGACGAAAAGACCGCCTACGGGCCAATCGAGATTGTCAGTATGGAGCACTGAACCACATGTCGGACCGCCTACCTGTCAATAACAAGTGTCATAATGACGCGCACTCTTACGACAGTCTGCAAAACAACTTATCAAAATCACGATGACTGGGCTTTGGGACGAAAGGTGTCCATCTTGTAAAAAAATAATGGAACTATAAAATCTGAAAATGGAAACGTCCATTTCACCGATTTTCCTAGTTGTATCGTCATATCGTCATGCAGACCAGTGCGAAAGTAATGCCGATTAGTGCACAAAAATAGCGCATTTTGATCAGGGTCTACGCGATTATTATATTGGGTATAATACTAACGGTAGCGTTGATATGCAATTACCCGCTCGTTTATGGGTCAAGCACGTTTTGTCTTTGATGTAAAGATAAAAGACGCCGCTGTGAGTATAACGTACGCAGTGTCATTCTAACTGTATGACGGCTAAAGGTACCTAAGTACACACACAGATGACTAACAGTCGTATCAGCCAGCGCAACTAAGCAGTCAGACCGGTCTTTCTTGTTCGCATCTAACATGAATAATAATGAACGGCGACCTAGCGACAACCGAATACTTCGGTGGAAGCTAGTCATTATACGCTCTTCACGCGTTCCGTAAGTCACCATTTCTGACGCGGCCCATTCGGCGGCAGTGGAGGGGAAATTATGCAATTTGGGTACGTTAAACAGTACAACCATCATAACTTGGGCGAGTTAATGCTCAGGACTTACGTATTGTTCACAAACAAACAGGAATGACAGTCAATGCAATGGGCTTGAACAGGTTGTCTCCCCTGTCCACCTGTCAATCAAGTGTGATGTCTTCTATCACGTCCGCTTTGCCTACGAACACGTTCTAGTCCTGTATTTGCTTCTACATGCGTAGCTAAACGTCTTAAAATGTTTAAAACCAAGAACTCCACCAAACACAACAATGTACGACCATTGTACGGAAATCGGGATTAATTCATAGGACTTCGCTTGTTGTCATTAGTTTTCGTGACAGGTATCATTTTTTTTCCAATGGAAATTAGTTAGGTGATGACGTCATCGGCTGGACCGATTCATTTTTCAATATTTCCCGAGCCCTGGTTATCTACCAGTGTATTACACTAACAAGGAAACTCTAACAACGTTAGAATTTTTTGAAGTTTATATATAATGTAAATTCTATATACAACAATACAATTTACAACTGTCACAATTACAATAATATACAACACATATCAGTTCATGTCGCTGGCCCAAGTAAGGTGTTTGTTTCAAAACTGTAATCGATTTGCGTACAATACGCAAATAGATTACCGTGTGACGTCAACACCGTACTCGGCTCAGCGCCATGAACTAAAGGAAAATACAAAGAACAAAAAAACGTTAGTTTGAGCTCATACAAAAAAAACAAGGCCTTATGTTGGTAGACTTCACTTTGTCGTTCCCTGGATCATGTCATGGGCCAGTCCATATATCATGAGGAACACCAACTTATATTAACACGTGCACGATTATATACTGGTCGCTCCCTGGATCGTACCAGGGACCAGTCTAAATATAATATGACACACTTTAGTGGACGAACACTGTCCCACTTTCACCTCCGCAGTAATTACTTCGCCTTCGCCGATATTTTGTGCTTCCCTCCTCTGCTGGGAAAACATGCACAAGGGCGTTGTAACTGCTCTACCCGGGTTGGTATTAACCTGGAGACGTATATCGAATCTCCAGGTGAGACGTGGCTCTAAGCCCTAACAGCTGACTGCCAGACTTGATGTGCCTAAAAATAAGGAACTTACACTTAATACATTGTAACTACATAATAACAATACGTAAGACTTGGGCCTGTCTTGGAAATACCATACGACGCCCTCGGCGAATGCCGAGCACAACGTGCACACGCCAGCCGTGTCACTAGACACGACTCGCGCTCACGATGTAAAGCTAAAAGTGTGCTTACCACTTCCGCCAATGAAGAAACGTAGATCCTACCACGCATGTGCGTCGAAAGATCTGACGTCAAACATTGTCAAGAAGTATACTGATGTCAACAGGCATTACCATGACATACCCCACATAAAACATGAATAATCTAAACAATGACCTATTTACATTAAATTGATTGACCAAAATCTAACTTGCATATGTATTAATTCATTTCTTTAAACTAAGCGTAATACCATTTGCCATAGAATATAATAGCTGAATAAGCGTTTCTCACACATTTGGGATCATAACGTTTGATCTGACATCATGACATCAATGATGTTATACCAAATGACGCCGTCTAATGAAGGCAAATCAAACGCATGATGACCAAATGTTACCATTATAACTTATGGAAAAAACCCTTAATGCGGTGCATGCTATGGCGTCAATCGACGTCACGAGTATATAAATTAGTTCCATTACAAATCAATCTACTTCTATAGGCCACGTATACGTGAAACTAATATAAAAAGTGCTGACGTCGCAATAACATGAATGCAACTGACGTCACATGAATAACATGAATGCAACTGACGTCACAAGAATAACATGAATACAACTGACGTCACTGGACGTCAAATAGACGCGCACCAGTGAAACTAATGTAAAAAGTGCTGACGTCGCAATAACATGAATGCAACTGACGTCACATGAATAACATGAATGCAACTGACGTCACTGGACGTCAAATAGACGCACACCATTGCAACCAACATCAGTGATATAAACTATTTCCGTAATTTACAAAACTTCCTAATATACAAATACCATGCGCAGCATGGTCAGTATAAACAAAATTGGTCGACATATGCACAACCTGATCACTGTCAACAAAATCAAATCAGTTGACACATATAATCATACCATATCAATCAGAAGTCACATTTTTCATTCTTAGCCAAACTATTCTAAATAAATATAATAAGATCTTACCATTCAGGTCTAAACTCAGAATCTGGGCACACAACAATATAACATCCTCAGTATAAGAATTAAACAGCCACGTCTAACTTTTCAATAAAAGATAGGCGTATAAATAGTATGCGTCTCACATTTAAATCATGGGACTCGAATATAAGCGTGCAGGTATTCACATTAAAATCATGCAACACGCTGTCCACAATCAAAAGACTCGTGCAGGTATTCACCTTAAAATCATGCAATACGCTGTCCACGAGAGGTATTCACAAACAACCCATGCATAACGTAGTCACAATTTCCGTAAACGTTTTATTACCACAGTTGCCCTAAAAACTGTAGCCCTACTGATTGAAAGGATTAAAACAATTTCGACGACATAGTCGATGATCGGATCCATTTCGTAACACAGTTGCTGGATCAGAATACAAAGGCTCAACTAAGGGAAAGACTTGAGAGAAATGGTCTTTCTCATGTATAAACTTTTTCCTGTTATGAGCTGATGGAGAAGTTTCAGTGCAAAACTTGAAGGCATATGGATACTTAATTCATCATGTTTGTCTGCCATTTGTACAAGGGAAACAACTTTTACAGAGCTCTAGATAAGAGGGAGTATTTGATGATAATTAAGGATAATTTATCTTATTTCTCATCGAAACCATATGTTGTGACCCGTCATCTGAACCATCTTGTTGAGACGGTTCAGATGAGGGGTCACAACATATGTTTTTATGCAAAAATTATCCCTAATTACCACCAAATACTTCCTCTTATCTAGAGCTCTGCTTTTATGACGTCTGTTTGCTTTACTGAATGATGTGACGCCCTTCCAGAATGGGATCTGAGGAAAGAATTGGATCACAGAAGAGCAAATTCTTTCAGTGTTGACCCACAATGAGACAGGGGGCAAAAATGAAAATGGCATAGTTGCTTCCTCTGAAAGTATAAATTTGGTCTAATTCATTATTTGGAAGAACTGAGTAAGTCCAGAGCTCTAGATAAGAGGGAGTATTTGGTCAAAATTACGGATAATTTTTGTTTATTCTCCGTTAAAACATATGTTGTGACTTCGTCTGAATCATCTCAATGGTTTTGATGAGAAATGAGATAAATTAACCCTAATTATCATCAAATACTCCCTTTTATCTAGAGCTCTGTGAGTACATGTGGTGTCTGGTATGAGCATGCACAATTAAGGTATGACCTAGGACAGATTTTCTCATGATGCAGACAGCGATCTCTGTTTTCAAGGGGACAGTATCTGATCATTTAACTTAAAGTATCACAATCTAAAAATTTTTAGACACTATTTACTGTGAATGAATACGTAACTTTAAATCAGAATGATACAGGCCATAACTCTAGTTAGACTAGTATCTTCTGAGCTCAAGATAAGGGTGAGCTTTTATGATAATTCAGGGATATCTCTGCATAAAAGATACCAGTATGTTGTGGCTCCACTTCAGAACAATATACTGTGACCCCTCCATATTTCTCCATATGCCACTGCATATGGAGACAGTTCTTATTTGAGTCTCAACATGAAGCATTTCTAATGAGGGGCCACAACTTATGTTTAATGCAGAATTAACATAAATCAGTCATCTTGAAAATGTAGTCATAACCTTTATCTGAGGCTGAGGTGAGATGATCAATGAGACTAGTTATACAAATATCGTGATGTGTTTTCACAGATCGTCAGAAATGTGCTGTCTGGATTAAGAAACTTTGTGAGCCGACCTCAGGGCTGACAGGAAGGTGGGTTATCTTTTATTATATGCTGTAATACAGTCACTTTTGTTCCCTGTACATGCTTTTAGTTGCACGAATAATTTTTTACAACTTTGGAGTCTGTTATTATAGGTACATGTATTGAGGATTCATGAAGAAAATATTGCCTGAAAGGCTTCAGTAGGATAATTTCTTAGACTTTCTCAAGACCCTATATTTATCAAAATTTTACTTTCAAAACAGGAATGTCCCTTTAAATGAATAGTTTTGTAAAAGAGATCAAACTCCAAGTAGTTCTGTTTATTTTATTGCCGACTAGTTTCGGTTATTACAACCTTTCTCAAGGGACATATTTGTAAACAAATATTTAGCCTTTAAATGAACCAATATGTGAAAGTCCCTTTAGTAGTTATCTCGGAATATAGAATAAATTTTACACAGCTTTAGACAGGACATTTTCTGTCTTTTGAAAACAAAATAGAAAACTGGAATATTAATTTACAGACTTGAGCAAGTCTAGATAATTTCTTAGTGATATGAGTTAAATGTCTGACTTTGAATGCACAAAGCTCAGTTATGATTATTTATGGCCGACACCATATTGTAAATACTGGCCCAGAGGTTATAAAACTTGAGTACATTCTCAAACTCAAAAATAAAGCAAACTGATTGGCTGCTTCCGAGCACATGCTCGGAAGCAGCCAATCAGTGTGCTTTATTTTGAGTTTGAGATTATTCTCAAGTTTTATAACCTCCAACCCTGGTACAGACAATGGCAGAGTTGAATTGATAGAATTTATTACAGGCTAGGGAACTAGGGAGTATAAGAATATTAGTTTCTAAATCATTTACATCTGTAGAAACAGGTATTTCTTTGGTTATAAGACAGAGGATTTTTTCCTTCCTAAACAATCCCCATAAAGATGGATCTAGATTTTAAGGATTATTTTCCCTTCCAAGACAATCTCAAAAATCTGGATCCAACTTATTAGAAGGATCTAGATTTTTGGGTTTGTTTTGGAAGGGAAACCCCTGTCTTATAGCAGAATTTTTTGTTTTCGTTTTTCTTCTTTTTTGTTTTTTTTTTATAATCATAGGGAGGGAAAATCCAGTTTTGTAGCCAAAGAAGTATGGTAGATGAAAATCCTGTTATGTTGCCTAAGCAGAGGTACTGAAGCGTACCAGAAATCCAGGGTCTGTAGAAATAGGATATAGTGCTACGATAGATAAAATTTGCAGCTGCTACAGACTTAGTTCAATACTTGGTACTGGCAAGATGGTGGTCTCACAGCCAATTTAGGGTTTTCCCAGGGTTTTCCAGTTCCTCCACTAAATAAGACCACAGAAAGCCAAAATCTGTGCCTTTGATGATGTATTAATAGGTTCAATTAAAGAAAGAAAAAAAACAGAACACATAGAACCAGCCTTGGATCCTACAATATCATGCTTGTGTGTTAAAATAAGCAAAAATGTTCATCTTTTTTTTTTTGTTTATTTATTTTGATTTCCAGAAAGAACAGGAATCTGTATGGACAGCTGATGCTACACATGCTAAAGAGGGGAGTTTTAGAGGGCCCATTTACTAGTAAACCACAAGAAGGTCCTCTTCCAACCCTTCCTCAGTATATGGTAAGATATAAATGACATCTAGATACATTGTTCCATTTGCACCTTTTAGTCACATTACTGCATCATAAAGCAAACTGTTTCACTCTTTGGACAACTATTATAAATATTTCAGGGCCCAGTTGTTCAAAACTAACAACGTCGTTAGCTAATGTTTCGTTAAAATTTCAAATGTTAATAGTGCAAATCCGCCAATATTTTTTGTTAAAAAATGTGAGAAGCTTTTGCACTGCAAAAGCTTCTCACTTTTTTTGAACAAAAAAATATCAGTATATTTGGTTATAAAGCTGTAAAACACTTAACAAGTTGACCTCTTAACGAGGCTAACAATGCTTTGAACAACTGGGCTCAGCTGGTGTTTTAATTTTTAGAATTTTTGCCATAGCTTAGCTTGACTTGACAACCTAGAGCAACAAGCCATACCAAGCACTGTCCAGCTTGAAGTTTAGATAAACATGCACGGGCACAGATTGTTTGGGTGCTTTGAGCCAAGGCACTTTAAGTTACTAAGTGCCACCCTTTATTCTCAACATGGGGCCATTTGGGTTAAGAATAACAATCAAGGAGATTTGTGTAAGGTGACGGGACATCTAATGCACAGCTTGCAGATTTGCAGGTAACACTCAAAACTACTGGCAGTCCTATATTTAAATGTGGCATATCATATTAATTGTTAAATATAGTTATAACTGTATTTAATATGAAGGTCTTTATAGCCTTTTAAGTATCAGTTCTTGATTATACATGCAGCACAAGGTTCTAGCAGATAAATTGTGACTGTCTGTTAGTGCTCATACCTTTTGAATAGTTATAAGAGAATTATGATGGTTTCCTGTAAAAGTCATTAGACATTATCACATCAACATGTTAGGGTCAGTTAGAGTTAAACAGTAACGTTTTCATGGGCTAGGCCAGTCTAAAAGAAAATAGTACAAGTCTAGTATCAGTTAGGTAGCTTGGTTGCACATCCTCTTCAAACAGTTGCATTTCAGTCATGTTAACCATGTAAAATAAAGTTTTTCATTATATGAGTAATACCAGTCTCCCTAAATGTGCGACCTAGCAATCACTTGCCAAATTGCAATAATGGCTGTCAGCCAAGACTCATTGGCAGTATCAGCTTGGCTGACAGCCATTAGCAGAAAGCAGCAGTTACCATTATTGGTATACAGCCACTGCTTATAGTCTCGGATTGGTCAACAGCACAGGTAAGTTGATTGGTATTCTGTGTTCATGTTACATGGATGAGACAGCAGTTTGTATTAAGAGAGCTCTTGATGTTTTAGAGGGAAGGTGTTAATTGATGATGAGAAGAACTTTATCAAGTCCCTACTTTATGTGGACAAACAGATCATAAAACTCTCATCAACTAGCATAGGCTTCAGCCAGCTGGTGACTTGGTGTGCTTTACATTGATCAATCTAAATCATTGCATAATTATCAGTGTCACACCATGTTAACAGGCATCTTTTAAGGGTTTAACAAGGCCATTCACATGCTATTTAGACTTGTTCAGGGGGGCATTAAAATTATTACGCCATTCACAGCTGTTCCAGTAATTATTCATATATCACTAGGCTGAAAGCAGATATCAATAAAAAGGCTCACTTTCATGTTTTCTGTCAAATGGTGATTAAATATAGTACCAAATTTTTTTGCAAATTTTAACAAAAATTCCAATTTTTGCAAAAATAGCAATCAGGCATTTTTTTTTTTTTTTTTTTCAATACATTACTCTTTGCCAGGTCCCTTGGGAGATGTTGAAAACCTCAGGCTTCACCCTCAGTTTTCAACATCTCCCTTAGGACCTGGCAAATATGCAGAAAAAACCATGTTTGATCCCTATAATGTATGTTTTCCAGACTGTATATCTGGATGAACCTCGTAATGGAGCTGAGGTAACTCATCTCTTTTCCCATGTATATATGTGTATATTCTTATAACTACCATAATGACCCTAAATATTCAGACAGACAGGTCTGGGCAAACATTGTAGATCCAGATCAAACTGCTTCTGAAGGAGCAGTTTGATCAGGGTCTACAATGTATGCCATTCACTAAGCATCATTTGGATGCATTAATGTGTGTAAAATCCACTTTATAAGAATTTTCGAACAATAGTTGTCTGACTTTCAGGTGTCCAAAATTTTAGGGTCATTACAATACATGTATAGCTAAATTAATGGATTGGAACATCTTAAGGTGTATGGATACACTTGTATGTTTTTTTTTTCTGCTATTTTACAAAGGGACATAACTTTCCATACTTCCTGTTTGCTTCCCAGGAATTGTAGCTCTTCCTAAAGGGGGTCTCCTCTTAAAGGAAAGAATTTGCTCCTCTTGGAGCAAATTATTCCCTCTAAGAATTGACCAGCATTTAGAAGGGAGGCAAAAATAAAAATGGCAGAGTTGCTTTCCCTAAAAGTATACCTATTTACCTTAAGGAACATACTTGTTTCTGGACTTTCTGGATTTTTCCACATTGAGTTTTGGACTAATCCACTTACCCTATTTGGACATGCTGCAAACATGTATTCAGCTGGTGGCTGTAAGGCAAGGAGTGTAAACCCTGATCAGACTCACTCATTGTAAAGGATCAGTCTGATACATGATGTATCTAGGAGCAGTCTGATCGGGATTTATGCTATTTGCTCAGGCATATCTCTCCCAATACTAGGGTTTTACTGTATTTTAGTAGTGAATGGTTAATATATCATTTGCATGTAAATCAGCTTCCTTCTTTCACTGCTAGAAACTTTTGTGTTTTGCAGATGGTCTCTGCTTTAAGTTTAAACATTTGAAAAAATTCTCTTTTGAATGTTTTTTAAGGATTTCATCTTGAATGGCTTATTGTTGCACTTCAGCATAGATTTTGCTGGTTTGAAGAGATTATTCTATTAAATGTTTTATTGATTGCAAGTTTCTGAAGAAACTTTCTGACATACAGAAGAAAGCTGGTTTTCATTAATTTTCATACCTATGCTTATAACTAATTGGTGCATGCATGTATATCTTGTGTATTGTTTTTAACATAGATATTCCTTATTAACTTTGGAAGCTTTGACAGCATGTCTGTACTTTACTCTTACCACGAAAATCATATCCCTAATACACAGGAAAAAATTGTTCAGTTATAGTATACAATGTGCCCTAATAGAGTAGACAATTTCTAACATGATTACTTTGGAAAGGGTCATTTAAGTGAAGTTTTATTTCATGAGAAAAACCTATGACAGCAGTGTAGACCAAGATCAGCTTGCATTGCTTCTGTAATTTTATAAAACATCCAGCAATGGAAAGTAGATTTGTCTATATCCAAAGGTAGTAAACACTATAAAAAGAAGGGACAAAAATAAGGCTTCCCAATAATTGTACCCTTACATGTTAACAGCGAAATACTTTGAATATTAGAAATGCACATTTTAGACAGAATTATTATTGTCCCAACACATAGACATTTTACAGTAATGTATTCATTTAGCAGCAAGACAGGGGTTTCTCCCCTCTAAAATCTCAGGGTCCAGCTGTTCAAAGCATTTTAAGCCTAACGAGCTTGTTAAGACCTCAGATTGTTAAGTGTTTTACAACTTTATCAACAAAAAATATTGGCATTTTTGTGATACATAAGTTTGAAATTTTAACAAAATTTTAACAAAAGAGGTTGTTAGTTTTGAACAACCGGGCCCAGATATCTAATCTGTCTTGTGTGTAATTCTGCCATAAGATGAGTCTTACCATTCTGAAACAAACCAAAAATCTAGATCTGTCTTATAAGGTTCATCTAGATTTTGGGACCATTTTGAAAAGAATAAAAAGCCCACTTATAACCGAATAAATACAGTATTTTTGTGTATGTATTTCAGGAGAATTTAGTGTGGAGCCCCCAGTAGCTCAGTGGGTAAAGCACTGGCCTGCTGATCTTGCATTACTGTTGTAGGCGGGAATCTTTTCAATCGTTTCCATTGCACACAGCCTTTCATTATCATCCACCCATTGTCCTGATACGACTGAAATACTGTTAAAAAAGGACCCAAAATCACAATCCATCCATCCATCCATCCATCCATCCATCCAGGGGTGTTTCGAATTCACTACTTGAAATTGCTTAGCTTGATAAAACTAAACACTCAGGAATAAAAAAAAAACATTGTACAATATTGTGGCTACAGTCTATATGTTGTACTTGTTCTTTTTCAGACAAACAAGGTACCAGACTGGGTTGCAGGGGAGTTAACTACAACCTCGTCAATATTTACATCTAGCATTGGCAACCCAGCTGCTCACTCAACATGGCGGTCAGGAGGGTCGCCAATACAGTCACCAACTAAAAGGTGAGCATGTTATGTTGGGCATCAACATATTGTTATGGAGACAATAAGAAAAGGAAAAGCTGTAGTTAATTTTGATATACAAAACATACATGTCGCTAAATTGCATGATAGAGTGAGTAACTTTCGCTAAGATTTCATTAGGTCAAGCATTAAAGCAGCCATGAATGTCACCAAAAATTTATAAATAATTGGAGCATTAATTCAGCTTTGCTTAGTGTTAGCGACTGAATGCTCAAGTTTCAAACTGAACAAAAAAATCATTACTATGGTAACATCGATCTGACCCTATCACATTTCATGGATGTTCCTGGATCTGCATATCACCACAAATGTCATGTGATCCTGAGATCAGGGATTATCTCCTATATATATGATTCAGATTAGGTACAAGATCAGCTTATTGTAATAATAAATTATAATGTGTATTAGTCCTATGAGGGGATGCTTTATATAACTCTTGACAAACTGTACATACCCAAATAAGACTGCTCCTGTTTTACTGTTTGCTCTGGCATGCAGTCCAACTGGTAAGGGTATTCAGGTAATGCCATATCATCTGTATGCATTGATTTAAATCTAGTTCAGTATATTTCTCCTGTCAACAGAAGACCCTACACCAGCCTCGGAGTAGAGATAGATAAAGACCCTGTATTATCATCAGAGGGCAGAGACTACCTCAGTAAGCCTGCAGAGTCAGCCCCTTATTCACTGGTAAGAATGATGCTTACAGGTTTGCTGAGAAAGCATGGCATAGGACCTATTTCATAAGAGAGATGACAGTTTTCAAAGAAAGGCTTGCAAAAACATAACACATAGAAGAAAACTGACTTACACCGATTATGAAAAGTCTTGAAGATACTTCCATTTCTTTACCTGTATATACCCTATGTAAATCTGGGTCTGGGGAAGAATTAGCTCCAACTTCTAAAATATTTGTCCATCAAGTTACCTAAATTCTGCATTTTGTAGAAAGGCATAAATGCTTCATGTTTTATACAAGGTCTAGCCTGTAAAACTCTCCTCAGTTTGGAAATGGTAAAGAGCCCTGATGATATTCAAAATTTGCATTGTGTTTTTAAGATTGTAGAGACAGCTTAGATTGTGGAGAGGAAATAGTTCATAAGCATTTAAAGTGTAAATTGCAATGGCTTTCATTCGTTTGGCTTATATTCTAATTTGTTGACATTGTTTAATCTATTCCTAAAGTCTTTAGATTACACAATCATAACATTATTTGTGATGATATGAAAAATATAATCTGGTTGAAAGGAATTATGAATTTGAGTGCTCATGTACTTTGTGTGTGCTTTCTTGTATATAATCAGATTCACCTTTCACCTACTGTAAAACACTTATATTTGGCAGTCACTTTATTTTGGCGATATTGGCGGAAAAAAAGAAAACCGCCAAATTTAAATGCCGCCAATATACAGTTTATTCCCTCTACAGTTAAGTCAAAGCCAGTACATACCACATGTATTAGAACAAAAGAAGACCTCAAGCAAACAACGAGCGGGAGGACACGGACTGTTTGACAGGCCTTTCTAATTAGCACCTAAGACAAGCTGATTTAAACAATAGTTATTCAATTTCGCTAAACATACAATCAATCCAAGCTGATTACACCAGAAGCAACACAAGATTCTATTTACTGTTTACAGTTTTTACAAAATAAAAGAAAGAATTGAATTGTTTTTAGTATGACAATGTAGAGCTTGGACCAAGTGGCCCATGTCGTTATGACGTCAGCAAAACGAATATTTTCCAGAAATCACAAAACTGCCAAAATAAAAATCTGCCAAAAGGTCCATTTATAAAAACCGCCAAATTTTGCTGCCACCAAATATAAGTGTTTTAAAGTGTTTCTTGTGGGCATGGAGTGCTTTTAGTCTGGAATTGCATGTCACATGTTATTCAGGGGTTGCATGTTCTGTGTTATTCTGTTAGGATGATCTTAGTATAATTGGATCAAAGAAGAATCCTCGCTCAGCATTTAATTACCACTCAGACGATGAGGACAGCATTCTGGGGAACCACAAACCTAAAGCTCAAGGTAGGTTTATGATAGGGCTGGGCCAATTTCATTGATGCATTGATAAATTGGCTGTTTTGGTTTTGCGATACCATATCACAATTTCTGCATCTAAAATTGATGCACAACCATACTTAAATGGCGAAACCGAATCTGTCGCTTATAGCTTGAACAAAAGATATATAAACCCCTCAGTGAGAAAAATTTGCAATCTTTAGATCAACTGAATTCTAAAAAAACTGAGGAAGTTATCACACAATAAAAATAAACCAGAAGAAATGTTTATTTTCACTAAGATATCTTTTATCTGTTTTTTATGCCCCCAATTTCGGAGAAATTGTGGGGGCATATTGGTTTGGGCCTGTCCGTCTGTCCGTCTGTCATCTCAAGAACCGTAAGAGCTAGGAGCTTGAAACTTTATACACATGATCAGTATGAAAAATAAGCGAACACGTGTTTTTTCTTTTTTCCGCGGGTCACATATTTCAAGAGTTATGCCCCTTTTTCGACTTAGCCTGTAGAACCTTGTGAACAAAATATCTCAAGAACCCCTGATGCTAGGATCATGAGGTTTTGCAGGATGAGAATGCCCAAGGTGTAGATGACCTGATTAACTTTTGAAACAAATTCGTGAATTTTTGACCGAGTTATGCCCCTTTTTCGACTTAGTGCATTGTAAGCCTATGGAACCTTGTGAACAAAATATCTCAAGAACCCCTGAAGCTAGGAGCATGATTTTTTGCAGGAAGATACTGCCTATGGTGTAGATGACCTGATTAACTTTTGAAAAAAATTCGTGAATTTTTTATCGAGTTTTCCCCCTTTTTCGACTTAGTGCATTGAGGCCTATGGTACAAAGGTACCCTTACATATAGTCAAGAACAATAAGAGCTATGAACTTGAAACTTTATACACATGATCAGTATGGAAAATAAGCAGACCCGTATTTTTTTATTTTTCCGCCGGCAATGTATTTCCAGAGTTATGCCCCTTTTTCAACTTAGCCTATGGAACCTTGTGAACAAAATATCTCAAGAACCCCTGAAGCTAGGAGCATGATTTTTTGCAGGAAGATACTGCCTATGGTGTAGATGACCTGATTAACTTTTGAAAAAAATTCGTGAATTTTTTATCGAGTTTTCCCCCTTTTTCGACTTAGTGCATTGAGGCCTATGGTACAAAGGTACCCTTACATATAGTCAAGAACAATAAGAGCTATGAACTTGAAACTTTATACACATGATCAGTATGGAAAATAAGCAGACCCGTATTTTTTTATTTTTCCGCCGGCAATGTATTTCCAGAGTTATGCCCCTTTTTCAACTTAGCCTGTGGAACCTTGTGAACAAAATATCTCAAGAGCCCCTGATGCTAGGATCATGAGGCTTTGCAAGATGAGAATGCCCAAGGTGTAGATGACCTGATTAATTTTTGAAACAAATTCGTGAATTTTTGACCGAGTTATGCCCCTTTTTCGACTTAGTGCATTGTAAGCCTATGGAACCTTGTGAACAAAATATCTCAAGAACCCCTGAAGCTAGGAGCATGATTTTTTGCAGGTAGATACTGCCTGTGGTGTAGATGACCTGATTAACTTTTGAAAAAAATTCGTGAATTTTTGATCGAGTTTTCCCCCTTTTTCGACTTAGTGCATTGAGGCCTATGGTACAAAGGTACCCTTACATATAGTCAAGAACAATAAGAGCTAGGAACTTGAAACTTTATACACATGATCAGTATAGAAAATAAGCAGACCCGTATTTTTTTATTTTTCCGCCGGCAATGTATTTCCAGAGTTATGCCCCTTTTTCGACTTAGCCTGTGGAACCTTGTGAACAAAATATCTCAAGAACCCCTGATGCTAGGATCATGAGGCTTTGCAGGATGAGAATGCCCAAGGTGTAGATGACCTGATTAACTTTTGAAACAAATTCTTGAATTTTTGACAAAGTTATGCCCCTTTTTCGACTTAGTGCATTGTAAGCCTATGGAACCTTGTGAACAAAATATCTCAAGAACCCCTGATGTTAGGAGCATAATTTTTTTGCAGGAAGATACTGCCTGTGGTGTAGATGACCTGATTAACTTTTGAAAAGAAATCATGAATTTTTGATTGAGTTATGCCCCTTTTTCGACTTAGTGCATTGTAAGCCTATGGAACCTTGTGAACAAAATATCTCAAGAACCCCTGAAGCTAGGAGCATGATTTTATGCAGGAAGATACTGCCTGTGGTGTAGATGACCTGATTAACTTTTGAAAATAATTTGTAAATTTTGGATTGAGTTATGCCCCCTTTTCAACTTAGTGCATTATTTGCCTATGGAAGCTTGTGAACAAAATATCTGGAGAACCCCTGATGCTAGGATCATGATTTTTGCAGGTTGATATAGCCCCAGGTGTAGATGACCTGATTAACTTTCGAAAACAATTCGTAAATTTTTGACTGAGTTAAGCCCCTTTTTCGACTAAGTGCATTGTAAGCCTATGGTACAAAGGTACAAGCATTATTGGATGAACCTTCTCTAGAGACAAGCATATGGTTGGGGGCATAGTGTTTCATAAACACATTTTCTAGTTTCATGAGCATATGTGGCAGGGCAACAATGGGTGCCAAGCACGAATCGGAAATAGAGCCAATGCCTGCTGCATTTAAATGTGTTGCCACTATGATGACATTTTGTCCTTGATGACAGATCAAAGGTTGTTTGCCTCCACTGCAAACTTACAACAAAATTTTTGCCACCACTGCAAACTTACAACAAAATTTTTGCCACCACTGCAAACTTACAACAAAATTTTCCAAAAATCTACCATGACAGCAAGTCAGCAAGCCATGAAATATCCCCATCAAAAGTGTGTTGGCAACTACCTCCTTCAGCCCTTGAACCTTCAGCACAGACAGAACATGTCATAGCCAAGACAGAACATGTCATGGCTTAAAGAATATACAAGCTGTAATCATTTCTGCATGAGTTCTTTTTTCATTTTGTGTTCAGAGTTAACTTAACAAATTATTTCAGGACTTTAAACACAAACCAGGCATTCTTTTCACATATAATTCAGAATTAATTTTATCGCTCATATGATATCATTTTGGTATTTACATTTTTTCTGGGAATACCTAGCTTTACTGTGTGAGATCTCATATGTTATAGTCTGTTTGCTGATAAACTAGCCATGGCCATGGAAAGCTGTTTTCAGATTCTATACCAGAATTTAACAACTTAACCATGGTAAAGACAAAGGTTTCTGGTAGTTTTGTGTCCATAAGCGCATTAGGTTGTTAGAGGCCCATCGTATCTTAGGCACAGCAGACAAAAGGCAGAGCCCAATCCTCTCCTTTCATAGCCCTTTGACCTTTCCCAGTTCAGTCAGGTTCCCATTTACTGCTAGGTTGACAGACCTTTTCAGTCATGGCGCCCATGAAATTTGAATCCACTACCTGCTAGACTCAAGCATCTTACTGTGACAGTAGTAGACGATCAAACTAAAACATGAATTATAGTTTACTTTTTTGGCTTTCCAGACATGCCAAAATTGTCTCAGTAGTTTATACAGAATTTCTATTCTTGTAAACATGAAATAAATTGCCTAAGTTCTTAAGATATAGTCTACATCTATTTACATATAAAAGTGATATATACTTATTTGCATGTGTGCCAGAAGAGAAAGAGAAGAGACCTTTCTACACAGATTATACTTCAAAAATGGAGGTAAGGTTAAACTGAAATGTAATTACTAAAGTTTCTTTGTTTTTAAGGTGAATGGGTGCATATTCAGGGGAAGCAACTCTGCCATTTAAATTTTTACCCCCCCCCCCCCCTTGTCAATGGGTGTCAATTCTTAAAGGAAAGAATTTGCTCTCCTAAGAGCAAATTCTTTCCTGTAAGAGTTGACCCCAGTTTGGAAGGGCTATGTCATCCAGGGAAGCAAACAGGAAGTCACAAGTGTTGTCTCCCTTTGTAAAAATGGTGAAAAAAACATGGAAGTGTACCCATACACCTTAATAGAGGATCCTTATAATTAGCAAATATGTGAGAGGCAAAAGCTTGGACCAAAGTTTTGCTGCCCAGTTCACCTTCAGCTCATAGAATATGGGCTTTGTTGAATTGAAAACAAGGCTGCATATATACACAGGCTGGTTGGATTATTTATAGGTCATATTATGCACTTACTCTCTCTGTGTAAGTCCTCTGTAGTATACCTGTTTTGCTTTGGCGATGGTGACTTCTTGCTTTCTTCTAACCCATGGCACCTTCAAAGTGTATTATTGCCAGTTTCCTGTGCTAGCATGTCATTTGTTGCTCTTTATAGTAGCTTGATGTTTCTCTCACACTGTTTGAAGCTTTCCATTTCGGAGAAAGGGTTTCAGATTGATAATATTGTAGTAAAAACCAACTTTATGTTTGCCTACAATGCATTTGAAAATAACAAGTCTTGTTTCAAATATAAAGTAGGCAAAAAGAAAAAAAGAAAATGAAAATATTAGCTCACTTGATTTTATGTGTACTAGAGCACCTAATAAATCCATGATTAACAACCACATTAATTAACACTGCAGGACTGACTAAATATTTTTTTCATTCACTTGTCCAGAATAGGTGAACCATAAAAATCCACTTGCTCTTGTGCATTTCAGCACTGAGAACTGAAGATTTTCACTTGCCCCATTACAAAGACTAGTCTTGGATGTGAGTCTATCCAATTTGCTCAGCTCTGCAAGGCTTAGAACACATGGACCTTAATAAAAGACTTTAGAAGTCCTACTTATTTTTCCTAATGACCCCATGTATTGGAATAGCTAATACTGTAGACTAAAGTCAGACTGGGGTGGTGGACGGCGATGGTTCTGGTTATAACTTTCAATGCCAGGGCATCCTACTTATTTGGATAAAAGTAGGGCAAGGGCCCACTGTGCTTGCAGTAGGCACTGGCTAGGATTGTATGGAAATTTTTTCTCTGGTCTCTCATTTATCTTTTTCTCCCTCTCTTTAGAAGACGGCCTGATATAGACTGAAATACTGCCTCAAAGGGGCGTTAAACCCAAAACAACCAACCACATGTCAGACTGAAAGGGTCTGCTCTGATTGCCATTCCATCAGCATTTTTTTTTTCGAAAGGAGTAAAATTGTTTTTTCTTTTTTTTTTAGTTGTAAAAAGAATTCCAATCTGTAATTGTTTCAGACATCCCAATATTTGAGTAATCATGTTAATTTGAAATATTTTCATTCTCCTAAAAGTTAAAAATGTGTGTGCTTGTTTTCCTGCACTAAAACAATTAATTGCCAGTTCATCTATATATTATCATTTCAACTGCTTCTTGTTCTAAGCCAGTGGAAACTTTTATGTGAACTTTCTTATGAAAGAAATTTCAGGCTAGCTTTTCAGGCTGTCATTACTGTATGAAAAGCTGGGTTCGATTGTTCAAAACTAGCCACATCGTTAGTTAACAAGACGTTAAAATTTCAAACCTTAATATCTCAAATATGCCAATATTTTGTGTTGAAAAAATGTGAGAAGCTTTTGTATTGCAAAAGCTTCTCACATACTGTCAACCAAAAATATCAGTGTATTTGGCTATATAGTTGTAAAACTCTTATCAAGCTCATTAGCCTAACGATGCTTTTAACAACTGGGGCATAGTTGTCAATCACGTCAACTGGCATGAAATGGCAATTCAAACATGTGGCTTGATTGTAATATAAAGAACACAGTTTGCATGCATAAGGCCATGGGTTCAACTCTTTTGCCAAATCTGACATACAGTTTCTGATTGTTATCTTGCCTGCACCTAGCAGAAAAGGAAAAACAGGTATTGTTTTTCCATTGGCGTTGGCAGTGGCTTAAACATTTATTTCTGATGTGGCTTTCTATTATGATTATTGGCAGACAGGTTAGACGCAATATTCATCAGAACTCTTTTTTCTGACAAGTTTATCTGTGCTAGAATTATACATGCATGTTGATTTCTTGCAGACAGGAGATTGGACACAGGGTACAGCAGGAATGACATCAGTGATGAATCCTTACCTAAAAGGTATTCTATTGGTGGTTATATTTCATATGATCCACACTACAACAAATTTGACCTTAAGGTGACTGGGTACACTTTCAGGGGGAATAACTCTGCCAGTTTCATTTTGCCTCCTTTATCAATGGGGGGATCAACTTCTAAAGAAAGAATTTGCTCCTACAGGAGCAAATTCTTTTCTTTAAAAGTTGACCTCATTTTGGAAGGGTTTCATCATCTAAGGAAGTAAACAGGAAGTCTCACAAGGTGTTCCCCGTTGCAAAAATGGTGGAAAACATGAAGGCATATGGCCACTCACCTTAAGTCATATGCAAACAGCGAAGATATCGTTGCAGTCTGATCTAGCATTCCCTGTTCACATGAATCATCATTGATCATTGAATCCTCAAGGTATCTTTATAGTGAGAAGCAAACACTCAGATTAGTATGAGCCGGGCCGGGTAGCGCAATCGGTAGGGCACCTGACTCGTAAGTCAGAGGTCCTGGGTTCGAATCCCGGTCTGGCCACATACTTTCGTTTCTCCTTCCGCTGATTCAAGAAGGGCAGTTGTCAGTTACTGGCGAAAGTATGTGCACTTAGTACTGGTTAACCGCTTAGGAGGTCTAAGCCTGCCCAGGAATAGTGTGGTTAGGTTAACTGACCGTCCCGACATGACCTTAGTTGTTTACTGTTGACGTTAAGCATCAAATCAACCAACCAACCAACCAACCAACAGATTAGTATGTGTATATTCTTTAATAGGCTGATTTGAGTATAAAACTGACCTTTGGTTAGCTGGTTTAAAAATATTCACAGATTTTAATGTCAGTTATTTACTTTCTTGTTGTAATGCCTTAAATAAAGCCATTTGACTAGCTTGTTGGATTTTGTTTCGGGATGAAAAACGGGAAGGAGATGAAGCACTTACTGTCTACCCCAGCCAATAAATGACATTGTTTTTGACATGTTGGCTTAATGTTATGTGTTGTTGCGCACCACTTGTTGTAGAGAAAGGAGCATCTGTGCTATTGGATAGGGTGTTCCCCTTTCACGCAGGATGTCACGAGTTCCATTCCCACGGCAACACTTCTAATCCAATAGACCAGGAAGTCCACACCTAGTACGCTCTGAGCTGGAAAAAGTGGTATCAGGCTGGCAGTCAATAATTGTGGTGTCACTGAATGCTGGTGGTGCTGTCCCCCTTATCGAACTAGAAAAAAATGTGCATGCTAAACACAACACACACTGAGGTAATGTGCTTGATATGGTTTTATAACCACAGACTGTGGCCTCAACAAACACGACTGGTTCCGAGGTTATAAAACTTGAGTATAATCTTAAACTCAAAATAAAGCACACTGATTGGCTGCTTCCGAGCATGTGCTCGGAAGCAGCCAATCAGTGTGCTTTATTGTGCGCTTGAGAATGTACTCAAGTTTTATAACCTCCAGGCCAGGACAAACAACAACATTGAAATCCACTGTTTCCGATCTGATGTTAAGGGCACTTTGGCTCCATTCTTTAAACAACATATATCAGATTAGGTTGTAAAAATATTATGTTAGAAGAAATATGAAATGAAATGTAAATAAAAGTATTGAAATCAATATTTTGAGCTTTTTGTCAGGGGATGAAAAACATTAGTTTAATGTCAATGAGAAGCTCTTCTGGCTTCATGGACAGTAAGCTAATATTTCGCATTGTCCGATGAAGGCTTAGAATAGTGATTTCAGTTGTTAACTGAAACATTGATGTTTAATTGATTTATTTTGGTTTCTCAGGTTCGACTTACTCTGAAGACTCCTCATATCCAAAAGGAGGTAAAGAGGTGAGTAAACAAGATTTAACCTAAATACCATAAAAATTCTAATGGGACACTGAAAATAATTATTGTAATTATCCTAAAACAGGAACAGTTTGGTTTTGCAATACAGTGATGCAGTTGAAACATGCAGACGGAATGACAAATAGTGTAGACCATGATCAGATGGCTCCTTTAGGAGCAATCTGATCTAGTTCTGCACTATTTGCTCATTCCTATCTTTCCCAGTGCTTAGAATTTTTATGGTAGTTGAACAGAGATGCCAGTGGAAACTGTGCCAACCCTGATCAGACATGTCGGACTGTCTTCCAAGGGTCTGATTGGGTCATTGCAGGTCTGTCTCCCTCTGACATTGTAATCTAGATTTGCCTATAAAAATATCAGAAAGAAAGTTTGGTATTATCAAGAATTTTGCTTAAAATTTGTTACTGTAGATCTGAACTTCCCATAATTAATTTTAGATTTATAAATAAATTTGGCTTAATTTTTGGTGTAAATAGCTGATTTTTATAATTAACTTATGTACTATTAGGCACTAATAAGAACTGTGGTGCATTTAATACAGCAGCATTTGAAAAAATTATTATATTGTATAACTGTCATTTGCGCAGTAATAGATTCAATGACATTGTTTGCTAAAAGTTTGAAAATGTTCTGACAGGGAGGTGACATGAAGACCAAGATGCTGGAAGCCAAGTTTCATGAAGAAAAATTGAGAATGCAACAGAAACATGACGCTGCTGTACAAAAAGTGAGTGCATTAATAACAAGTTAGAACAGACAAATGTAAGTTTTATTTAAAAAAAAAAAGTGTAATGAGAAACTCACTGGGAGATGTTACTGGTTTACTTCCCATATCTAAGGTAACTGGATACATGGGAAAGTAACTCTGTGATGTTGAATTTTGCCTCCCTTCTCAGTGGTTCCTTGTGCCTTTAACACAAATGTGTTGAATTTGAGTAGTATTAATTCATATTAGGTAGGAAAACTACATATATACAAAACCATATATAAAATTCATGCACTGCTTGTGTTGCACCATAAGTGGAGTACCTGCAACCTTGGTGAATACATTTTAAAAAATCCCCTTACATTGGAATTAGATTGAAATTTTCATAATTAGAGTGGAAATTTGGATACCATTTTTAAAAAGTGACCCATACACCAACCACTGTCAGGAAAAAACATTGATAGGTCCATTGTATATGACAAAAGCTAGTATTTTGTTTGTCATAAGATTCAGAGAACATATGAAATACTGTACTGAATTACTTGTTTCCAGATATTAGACAGAAAGAATGCTGAAATAGAAGATGTGAAGACCCAGTACAGAGCCAAGGCTAAAGAGATGGAAGATACTGTGAATAAATTAGAAAAGAAAAGTAAGATATAGAGCTCTAAATAACAGTGGGTTTTAATGATAGTTTCAAGATAAATGGGCCCCGACATGACAAAACCAGCAAAGTGGCATGTGCACCCAAGGAAGACTCAGATCAGCCTGAGCATTTGCCCAGTCTTTTTTTCCTTTATGAGTAGACTCCAGTTTAGTTTGAACATACTTTACTTTAGTCAAATATACATATATGAGAACAAATTACAAACTAGAAGTAAAAAGATTTAAACAAAAATTATTGAAAACTTACATACTTCATCTCCCTTTTTGGAAGAACTTCATGATCCAGGGGTGCAAACAAGAAGTCACAGAAGTTGTTTCTTTTGTGAAAACAGGTGGAAAAAAACATGGAGAAGTATATATTTATCTTAAGCCGGTTAGCAACAGTATTAACACACTTTTTGTGTTGTTTCATGCTGTGCCACTGAGTTTGAAAAAAAAAAGTTCATAACAGAATAAGTGCTCAGAACTTGTGTAAACTTGTGTAAAATTGAATTTTTAGAATATTACTGACAGTCTTAATTTGTTTTGTTTTCAGTACAAACCATAATGAAGGAAAGTCAGCATCTACAAGACACAAAAGACAGACAGTTACAGGAACTCAAACAGATGGTAGAGGAAACTAACACAACTAAGAAACATGAGTTTGAAAAGAAGGTAAGACTGGAGGCTTCCCCAAATACCATAAAGTAATTGAGCGGCAACACGACAAAACCAGCAAAGTGGCTTGTGCACTGTGCAAAGACTCAGATCAGCCTGGGCATCTGCCCAGTCTGATCAGAGTCTCTGCTGTGCACTTAAAGGGTAGCTTAGTGTATAATCTACCCTCATGCCATCAGGGTAGACTCGGGTCAGACTGAGCAGATGTTAAGGCTGATTTTAGTCTTCACTGCATGCACATGCTTCTTTGTTGGTTTTGGTCATGTCGCGGCTCCAATGTTGCAAAAAGTCAGCACTTTCTGCACCAATCTGTCACATTTCTTACTGGGAAAGTTTTATTAGGGTTAATTCAGCATCTACTCTTTCAAGCTTTGTCCTCCATCTTTATTCAAAACTGGATAATCCAATAAGTCATTGGACCAACTAAGGGAGATCCTAACAGACCATAAAGAGCTATCATCTACCACTCAAATTCCAAATCCAGTAGATAGATACTTGAATTCACTAGCCAGTAGATTCACAGAAGTAACAAAAAATACATCTATAGCAAATATTAAGCAGTTAACAGTAATACTAAATATGTCAGATTTCAGTTCTGGTCAAGCATTATTCTTCTGATATGCATCTCAGCAAAAGATTCTATCAAATTATATGACTTTCAGATCAACGATATTGTTGGAGAGTTTGAACAAGAAAAGTTTGAGATGCAAAAACAACACACAAAGAGTATACAAGAAATTTTAGATGATACCAACGCAAGATTACAAAAGATGGAAAAAGAATACAGTCAACAAACACTTGCCACTGTAAGTAGGTTGAGATACAACATAACACACCTAGTACAGCTTTTAAATGTAACTTCTTCTTAGCTAAGGACCTTTTCAGTTTTTTACAACCTGACCAGGTTTTCTTTCCTTGGAAAATTACAAAAATGATATTTCCCAGCACAGCTATATGGAGACTAAAGTAGAGACAATCAAGAAGTCACAGAAATTGTTTACCATTATGAAAAGAGCAGAAAAAACAAGAAGTACCAAATTTCCTTAAGTACATCTTGTTATGCCTCCGTGAGGCAGGTTCTGATATGGGATCACAACACGATCTTATTGAAAATTAACAGAAAGTTCATTAGAATTGTCATTAGATCTCCTTTTACCTAATTAACATATATGAGCCGTGACACGTGAAAACCAACAAAGTGATTGTGTACCCAGTCTGATCAGAGCCTTAGCTGTCTGAATGGAGGTAGCTTAGACCCTTAGCTTCCTTTTAAGTGCTTAGCGAAGACTCTGATCAGTCAGGGCAGATGCCGAGGCTGATCTGAGTTCGGCTGGGTGCACAACCACTTTGTTGGTTTTCTCATGTCGCAGCTCGTATATATTTTTCTCATTTTAAAATAACAGGGCAATGTAATAAAAGAGTTAGAGACTCGGGTACAACAACTGATGAATGAGACTGAGAATATGAAGAAATCTAAAGCCATGTTGGAGAAAGAAAAGATGGATTGTGAGTCCAAGATTGAGAGACTTAAGTCAGAACTACGCACACAACAAGATAAGTAAGTGTCCTTGAAATTTACTGTGTTGTGTTGTTCATTTTCTTTACTATTTTCTTAGATGTATACAAACAAAACTCAACAGTATAGAAAAGAGAGGAAGCATGCGAAACAGACTTACAGGCTTTACTCTCTGTGAAACAATATTGAAAGAAGTCAGACTTTATTCTCAGCTGTTAACAAAATTCAAGCACATTTTGCAGCTGTTGATATAAAATTGTATGTTGGTTTAAACAGTACTTTATTTGTGAACTTTCACAAATCCACATATGAGCCATGACATGACAAAACCTACAAATTTGTTGTGCACCCAGCGCAGATTCAGATCAGCCTGGGCATCCACCCAGTATAATCAGAGTCTTCGCTGTTTGCATTGAGGTAGTTTAGACCCTTAGCCACCCTCTAAGCACAAAGGGAAGAGTGATCAGACTTGGCAAATGCTCTGAGTCTGCGGTGTGCACACAACCACTTTGTTGTTTTTTTCATGTTGCGGCTCATATTAACATACATCTGTATACCAGGATTTGATGATAAAAATGTATGCAGATGGTAAACAGCTGCTTGGTCTTAGTTAAAATAATAAGGCCGTTTGAAACAAGTAAATCAAGCAAAAGGTCATATATGAGCCGCGACAAGACAAAATCGACAATGTGGCATGTGCGCCCAGCAAAGACTCATATCAGCCTGGGCATTTGACTAGTCTGATCAGAGTCTTCACTGTCCGCATGCCTTAGCTACCTTTTAAGCTCAAAGCAAAGACTCTGATCAGACTGGTCAGATGCCCAGGCTGATCTGAGTCTTATCTGGGTGCACATGCCACTTTGTTGGTTTTGTCATGTCATGGCTCATATATGCTCATGTTTCAGCTGGAAATGTAAGTTGTAAAAATCCAGCTGTAGTCAGAACTGTGGAAAGCATTGTCTTGTTTACCAGAAAGACTTACAATTGAAGCAGCTGTTTGGGCACTACAAAAACACCTTTTCTTTAAAACTAACATTTACTGTATAAATGCTGTGAGACTACAAAGCCGTAGAAAGGATAAGTTATTCAGACCATGTATTTTAGGATTTTCCTAAAGGTTGGAGACCCTAAAAGTCATGTTGAGTGGTATGATAACTGTAAATAAATATCCCTGCACCAAATAATCTAATGACTTGTGCACTGGGAGAATGACCCTAATACTGTATCCAAAATCACCCACCTGTGAAGACAAATATATCAGATGAGCACCTTGCTATGAAATATATAGAGGATATTTGACTTTTTCAGTGTAAGATTGATTTTTATTTCACCGAATGAACACCAAAAGCAGTATTTTCACGAGTGGCGAAGCCACGAGTGAAAATACCACTTTTGATGTTCATGAGTGAAATAAAAATTCATCTTACACTGAAAAAGTCAAATTTTCTATTTCTTTTATGCTTGAAAATCGCAATAATTCTGTTTATTCAAGAGCGTCAGCCATCACGACAGAAATACAACTTTTTTTCTAGCCGTTTTGCGTCAAATTTGATGCTTCCTGCGTGTTAATTGGGTAGGATATTGGTTGTAAACGTAGTTTGCAACTGAAAAATAGCTTTAAATATCATTTTGATGAACAGATCTCATAAATATTGCCAAGAAAGAATGCAACAGGAGACTTAGGCGGCCTGACGTCGCGTGCAATAACAATGTTACGGTTGCGCCTTAAGTGACGTCATTAACGTCGTAATGACGTGCAAACATGCGTGACGTAATATTTGTCAAGCCAGATAAGATTTAGACAAATAATAAACCAAAAATTTGAGCCTATTTCACAAAAATCCTATTTCTGAAACAGTGAAATCGAAAGTGATAATTTCACTGTTTGAAACAGTGAGATTATCAGTTTCGATTTCACTGAGAAATCTCTATAATTCATTGAAAAGTATAAAAGAAATAGAGGATATTTGACTTTTTCAGTGTAAGATCGATTTTTATTTCACCGAATGAACACCAAAAGCAGTATTTTCACGAGTGGCGAAGCCACGAGTGAAAATAGTACTTTTGGTGTTCATGAGTGAAATAAAAATTCATCTTACACTGAAAAAGTCAAATTTTCTATTTCTTTTATGCTTGAAAATCGCAATAATTCTATTTATTCAAGAGCGTCAGCCATCACGACAGAAACGCAACTTTTTTCTAGCCGTTTTGTGTCAAATTTGATGCTTCCAGCGTGTTTATTGGGTATTATATTGGTTGTAAACACAGTTTGCAACTGAAAAATAGCTTCAAATATCATTTTGATAAACAGATCTCAAAAAAATTGCCAAGAAAGAATGCCTACAGGAGACTTAGGCGGCCTGACGTCGCGTGTAGTAACAATGTTACGTTGGCGCTCTAAGTGACGTCATTAACGTCGTAATGACGTGCAAACATGCGTGACGTAATTTTTGTCAAGCCAGATAAGATTTAGCCAATTATTCAACAAAAAACTTGAGGCTATTTAACAAAAATCCTATTTCTGAAACAGTGAAATCGAAAGTGATAATTTCACTGTTTCAAACAGTGAGATTATCAGTTTCGATTTCACCGAGAAATCTCTATAATTCATTGAAAGGTATAAAAGAAATACTGTGTACTCACTAATACAGTATGTGTCTTCAAGGTTAAAATGTAGAATGTTGTCCAACCTTTAATCTGCTGGATGGTGGAATTTTCATATACAGTTCATGATTTTCTTCCACACTGTTTTCTATTTAGTTTCTTTGGTGTGAAACATGCCTTCAGATGATGAATGCACCAGTCTTAATTCAAAGGCAAAAGATGTATGAGCCTCGACATGAGAAAACCAACAAAGTGGTTGTGCGCCCAGCACAGATTCAGATCCGCCTGGTCATGCACCCAGTCTGATCAGAGTCTTCGCTGTCCGCATTTGGTGGGGGTAGGGGGTGTGTGATGTAGCTTAGACCCTTAGCTACCATATAAACGCTTAGCTAAGAGTCTGATCGGACTCGGCAAATGCCCAGGCTGATCTAAGTCTGTGCTGGGCGGACAACCACTTTGTTGGTTTTCTCGTGTTGTGGCTCATATTATGGTAAAATAGCAGATTAAAGGTTAATCCATTGACCTCAAATTAATCAAATTGATTCATGTTGTTTCGTTTAATGTGTCTCATGTTCCAAGGTCATTGTTTCCACAGTTTTAGAATCTAGTCTTAAGTGGTTATGTTCGAAAATTTGAATTTTGTCTCACCTGCAACTAGCGGAAGCATGACACAGGTATTACTTTTCTCAGTGAAGCATCAGCATCATAGGCATAAACTTTTGTTGAGTTTTCTGGTTTACCCTAGTTTGTGACAGTCCACAGACAGGCGAGGCATAGCATTTAGCGGAATTCCTGTTATGCATTATTCAACCCATTGCATTCTGGGTTATTTTTGTCATCTGCTGAAATTGTAATCTGCATCAAAAATCAAGAATATTTTGACAATATTGGTCTAACTAACTCTTGTAGAAATGGAGTCGAGGCTGCAAACAGTTTGGATCTCAGATCAGTCCCCACATTTGTGGGGCCTGATCTGAGATCAAACTGTTTGCCCAGATACCCCTAAAGGGGTATTCCGAATGGAATAGGTTAACTCCATGTTCTTGTTTTGGCAGACAGTCAGGTCAGATGTACAGTTACAGTTGCAGAGTATTTATTATCATTGCAATACAGCATGTTGGAAAATAAAATGTTGTCAAGTTATCTGAAGATGGAAATTCATAAAAGAAGGAACTGCTGAGAGTCAGTGTAGATACAGTTGAACTTCAATGGCTTGAACAGGCTGGGGACCATGAAAATTAGTTCCAGCCAAAGGTAGTTCTAGACATCTACAGTTAGTTTCTTTATGAAAAGACCTTTAGGGACCCAAGAAGGAGTTCTAGCCAGGCAGGGCTAACTAGCCATCGGAGTTCGAGCCATTGAAGTTCTACTGTATATGTTTTTGTCTCTGTTATTTGACTATATCTAAAGTGAAGTCATTCTCTTTTTTCTCTGTGGTTTAACAACTCTTTATGTATGTGTTTTGATATCATGATTTAGGATGCTATTTATATATAGGGATGAAGTTGAAAAAAAAATGAAGAATTATATTTCCTCTAAATAGGATGTTGATAATGGAACAAGACCACCAGAGGTCGCTGGAGTCACATGACCAAGACTTACGGGCACTTCAGAGGAAAACAGAATCCAATATTGAATTTATGAAACAAGAACACAATATTGCTCAGGCTAAGGTAGGTATACTGTCAAAGAATATTTTGTATGCTTGAATAACAGTGGTTTTAGACAAGGTAAAATATTTTGAGAAAGTTTGTAGATTGTCTTTTATTTCACCGCAGGAAGTTTACATTGTGGTGTCTCAGTAGATTTGGTTAGCCCTTTTAGAGTGGCAGCCTGTTTTGGGGACATTTGCAAACAGTGCATACCCAGTTAAGATGCCGCAAGATGCGGCATCTGAACAGGGTCGACACTGTTTGCTTACAGAAATTTCTATGCAAAATACAATAAAAATCAAAACATCCACAAGAAAGCCCTTAATCTAGAAATGAACTCATCAAAAAAATAAGGATGGAGAAGTCCTTTGTCTAAAAAGGGATAAAGAAGGCAAGGGGAAATCCAGCAACATTTTCTGAGATGGAGAAATAAGGAAAAATGAATCCAGATGCTCAGATTTTCATCCCAGGGTGTATGGGTATACAGCCATGTTTTTTCTGCCAATTGTTTCGAAGGGGGACACCTTTTGTGACATTCTGTTTGCTACTGTGGAAAATGAAACTTTTCCAAAAAGTATTCGATTCTTAAAAGAAAGAATTGCTCATAGGGAAGCAATTCTTTCCTTTAAGAATTAACCCCACTGGAGAAAGTGGGCAAAAATTAAAATGGAAGAGTTGGTTCCCTTGAAAGTAGCCATTCATTTTAGAATGTGCAAACAGCAAAGTAAGATTAACTCACTAGAGCAGAGTCTGCACATTTAGATATATAGATTTCTCAGACATATATAGGCTGTTGATTGTGTGATGGTACCAGAAAAAACTGAGCAGACTGTGAAGATCTGGGGCCGTATTCATAAAGCCACTTAAGTCGTTGCTATGCGGTTGCTAAGGCTAAATATCTATAAAGGAGATTCCCTACAACTATGAAATTTGGTCTGGAGGAACAGTCTTACAAAGACTGTTCCTCCAGACCAAATTTCATAGTTGTAAGGAATCTCGTTCACAGAAATTTAGCCTTAGCAACAGCATAGCAACCACATAAGTTGTTTTATGAATACGGCCCCTGTAGATTAATTGGAGTATGTGCTTTATGTGCATGCAGTGGCTTATTATCCCCCGCCGAAGGCGGAGGGATATAGTTTTCTCCATGTCCGTCCGTCCGTCCTTCTGTCTGTCCGTCCGTCCTTCCGTCCGGAGCCATAACAACGTAACCACTGGACGGAATTTCATGAAACTTAAAATAAATATATATCACTATAACGCGCTGATGCACGTGAAGTTTCATCAGACTGGCTTCAGTAATGCATGAGTTATTGCCCTTTAATGGACTTAAAATTAATAAAATGAGTCATAACTAAGTAACCAAATATCAAAACTTCATGAAACTTAAACTGAATATGTATCATCATAACACGGTTATGCACATAAAGTTTCATCAGAAGCGCATCAGTAATGCATGAGTTATTGCCCTTTAATGGACTTAAAATTAATAAAATGAGTCATAACTAAGTAACCAATTATCGAAACTTCATGAAACTTAAACTGAATATGTATCACCATAATGCGGTTATGCACATAAAATTTCATCAGAAGGGCATCAGTAGTGCATGAGTTATTGCCCTTGAATCAATTTATGGTTGACAAATTTAGCCGTAACTAAGTAATCAATGAATAGAATTCTATGAAACTTATACTGAATATGTATCACCATATCACATTTGTGCATCTTATGTTTTGTCGGAATTGCTTGAGTAGGCAATCAGTTATTGCCCTTGAATTGGTTTAAAATAAACAAATTGAGTCATAACTAAGTAACCAATAAATGGAATTTCATGAAACTTAAAATGATTAGGTACTGTCATGACACAGCAGTACACATTAAGTTTTGTCATAGTTGCTGCATTAATGCATGATTTAATGCCCTTGAATGGATTTAAAATCAACAAATTAGCCATAACTTAGGTATCGGTGAACAAAATTTCTTGAAACTGAATAAAAAATGTATCATCATTGTGCAGTGATGCTGAGACAAGTGTAACAGCTTCAGCTTATATATCACTTATCCCAGGGTTATTGCCCTTGATTTTATTGACAATCCACAAGTTCAGCAGTAACTAAGTAATCAGTGAATGAAATTTTATGTAACTTAAAATAAACCATAAACAAATAGGGCCACTTCGGCGGGGGATATAAATTCACCGAATTTGCTTGTTTCTTTTATCTTGGATAAAGGATTCAAATTGTTGATCACTACTTGCTTTTTGTTGGTACACTGGTGATGCTTACTTGTGGGTTTGGTAAAATATTGTTTGAGGAAATTATACTAAATTTTGAGCAAATTACACTGTTTTATATAGAATCCACTTATTTACTTTTTTTTGTATGTGTGTGTGTGTGTGTGTGAAAAGTTCCCTTCAAAGCATGAATGAAGTAGTCTAAATGAATGATGTAAAAAAAAGTCTAAAAATGAGCATGCCCAAACACAGCTGAACATGAAAATTCTAACTAACTTTCAGAATAAATTTTGTACATTTTGCAGAGATATTTAGTGTTTCCAGCATTTGCTGTTTGCCTAATTTCTCATTTATGAAACTTTCAGAAGAAGCTTTGTTTATTATTTTGAATTCTATTCAGTATTTAAATTTTTGCACATCTCGGTTAAGCATGAAAAAAGAGTCTAGGGGCCAAGTTATGAGATTTCGTATCAGTTTTATTTTATTTGATAGCACAGATGATATTGTAGTATGCAAGCAATATTTTTATATAGAAAATAGACTTTTTGCATGTGATTTTAGTGTTTAGCTGTGGTATAAGGATGTTTTGTTAGTAAATTACACATAACCAATGTATATATTTTGCTATACTAACGTTGACAGAAGTTATCTGGTAAAGTTCAACATAGGCCAGTGCCTGTTGATATAGCTGGCTGGGTAAATATTGTGGTGCAAGCTCCAAACTAGCCGTAGATCTTAGGCTTTCTAACAATTCTAGGCATAGATTCAGGCCTCTTATTTCAGAAACACTTAGATCTTTTCAGTGTTTCATTTTATCTAGGCATAGTGTTTCAGCTGTTTAATCATAACCCTGTCATTGGAAGAATGTTAGGGGCTATAAAGGTTCGGTCATTCTGTCTGTCCATTTAGTTGTTCATTTTTTCACCTGTCTGTCCAGATACTTCTATGTCAAAGTTTTGTGTTAAACCTGTTAGACTACTCATATTTAGGTGGTGACGTTTGCAAGGGGTATACATGAGCCCCAGCTCATTTGCTGTAGTTTTCATTGTTTCATCTCCTTTTAGGCATAGTATTTGTGTTTCAGCTGCCTATTAATTTCTCTCTCTTTTTTTTCATGGCTCTACCGTAATGTGCGTAAGTATTGGGATACCTAAATTAATTAATTTTCCAATTTTTTCCAAATGGAAAATTAATTAATTTAGGTGTCCCAAAATTTTGGCACATTACCGTATTTGATTCTAGGCATATTTTCTGATACTTTAAGGAGCATTTTGTTTTTCTACCAATATCACTGTTTTCACTTTTTGTTAAGCAAAGTTTCAGCATTATCAATTTCAGCATCAAAATCTCCCTTGCTTCTGTATATCCAAATCCTTATTTCCAAAGTCATGGCCCCGAGGTTATAAAACCTTTTTCGTGCTCTACTCAGCTGAGCATGAAATTTTCCCTGCTAAATTTTCATATTTATATATGAAAATGCCAACATTAGTTGGCATTTTCATATTCATAAGCAGAGAAAATTTCACACTCAGCTAAACTGTGCAAGAAAACAACTGCATTTATCAGTAATTTGCTATTTATTAGCAGGTAAAATTTTATGCTCAGCTGAGTTGAGCATGAAAAAAGTTTTATAACCTCGGGACATGGTCTGCTTTCACTCCATTCTAGGCTTATGATATTTTAGACAAAGTTTTCTCTGCAAAAGCTTACATTCATATCTATATTTAATAATGCACATTCAATATTTGATAATATGAAGTGTACAAATTAAAAGGTAAAGGTTTCTAATAGCGTTGTAGTGGATATGAGAGGCCCACCATATTTTGAGCACAGAATATGAAAGACGGAGACCATCCCTCTCCTCTTGCTGCTTAATCTTACCTGATACAAAACAGGACTCATTTCTGCTGGTTTAACAGAGCAAGGATTTCCATTTCTTGGCTTGATTTGAACCCATGACCTTCTTTGCTATAGCCAAGTGCCTCAAACCGCTTAACCATGGTGCAGTACAGAATAGTAGGGCTTTTGTATTCCATATTCAACAGCCTAATGATTAGAATTTCTCTGTATGCAGTCAGCAGGTCATCAACAGCTTTATATCTTCTGGATTCAGTTACCATTATTCACCCAGTGGGCACATGACGTCTAACTGATGTCGATACAACATCATAATGTTGCATCGCCATCAGTATGACATCATATTTATACGCCCGTCCGTCCTACCGTAAACATTCTTGTAACCCCATAACTGAGTAACCATTTAGGATATCTTCATGAAATTTGGTAGGAATATGTATTACGGTAGGGGAACGTGTCGCGTACAAGAATGGTTGCTCCCCCTTTCTTACTTTTGAAGTTATGCCCCTTTGATTAATTTTTTCCCTGTAAGTCTTGTACGCGCCATAACTAAATAACTGTTTGGGATATCTTTATAGAATTTCATAGCAATGTGTATGAAGTCCTAACGATGTGTCACGTACAACAATGGCTGCTCTCCCTTTCTTCATTTTAGAGTTAATCCCTTTCATTAGTTCTAATAGGCTATTTTTGTGTATATTTTTGTTGTACAATATATTGTCAAGGGAAAAAAGAACTAAAAATGGTATATCTAGTGTATTTAGGTTATCTCCCTTGTTCAAAGATTGTATCAAAGATTTCTTCACAACCATACAAGCTAGACTGGTCATATTTGGCATACAGGTTGATGACGACATGTTGTATTGTGGGATTGAGAACCAGCCTTCTCCTGCTTATTCTTCCCTGTATTTGTCCGATTTTCTTTCTTTCCCTACTTTGAATAATGAAATTTTTCGTCAAAGATTTCTCCACAACCATGCAAGCTAGAGTTGTCATATTTGTTATGCAGGTTGATGACGACATGTTGTATCATGGGATCGAGAACCAGCCTTCTCCTGCTTATTCTTCCCTGTATTTGTCCGATTTTCTTTCTTTCCATACTTTGAATAATAAAATTTTTCGTCAAAGATTTCTCCACAACCAAGCAAGCTAGAGTAGTCCCATTTGGTATGCAGGTTGATGACGATATATTGTATCGTCGGATTGAGAACCAGCCTTTGTCTGCTTATTCTTCCCTGTATTTGTCCAATATACTTTCTTTCCATTCTTTGAATATTGAACTTTTTCATCAAAGTTTTCTCCACAACCATGTAGCTAGATCAGTCCTATTTGGTATGCAGGTTAATGATGACTTACTGTATTGTGGGATTGAGAACCAGACTTTTCCTCTTTTTATTCCCTGTATTTGTCCGATTTTCTTTCTCTCTTTACTTTGAATAATGCATTTTTTTTTCGCAAAAGATTTCGATGCATTTGTAAGTTAGAGTAGGGATTTTTGTATGCAGGTTGATGATAACTTGTTGTATTGTGGGATTGAGAACCAGTCTTCTCCTGCTTATTCTTCCCTATATTTTTCCAATTTTCTTTCTCTCCTGACTTTGAATAATGTAATTTTTTGTAACAGATTTCACAGCAACCGTTCATATTTGGTATATCATGGTAACAATGATTTCTCTCCCTCTTTATGCTTTTTGTTACAAAAATAACACCATTTGATTAAGCAATTAAGCGGGGGTATAGCCGGATTCCCTGACAGTTCTAGTTAATTATAGAATGGTTGCCCCTGTTTGTCTGCCTGTCTATCCTTTTGTAAACAATCTTGTTCATTCTGTAACTCCTTTAGGACATTGAAACGGGAGCCATATGCGCCCCTTGCGAAGCCCTTGTTTCATCATGTGCCAGCTGGGCATGATCTGGTCATATGAATTTTCATATTATCAGTAATACTGTTTTCCAAACCTTTAATCCCAATTGCTTGTAGATTATAAAAGTATTAAAATGTTCTCATTAACAACTAATTGTTCACTGCCCTGTAAGTAAGAGAGAAACCCTAATCCTGCACATCTTTTTTCTAATGTTGGATGTCTCCTACCATTCTTTTATCTGTCTTTGATGATCTTGAAAACTTCTTTCATTATCTTTCGGATTTAATTTCATGTTTCAGCATTCCATGTTTTTCTTGTTTTGTCTTCTATAATTTATTGTTATGAACTTTTGTTTGTCTAAATTTTATGTCATAGCTGTCAGTATGTTAGTTAATCTTGAAGATATGGAAGGCAAAAGATAATTGCGCTGCAACACTACAAAACCAACAAAGTGGTATGTACGCCCAGCGAAGACTCAGATCAGCCTGGGCATCCGCCCAGTCTGATCAGAGTCTTCTTTGTGCCTTAGAGGGGGGCTTAGGGTCTAACCTGCCTCCATGCTGACAGCGAAGACTCTAGTCAGACTGGGCACATGCCACTTTGTTGGTTTTGTCGCGTCGTGGCTCATATATGTTTGTAATCTGTGAAGACACAGATTAGATTAGTCCTGAGTAGCAATCAGATCAGGATCCTACACTGTCTATTACATCAGGATGATGCCTGGAATAGGCTTAAGTAAAGAATCCATTTTGGAAAATGACAAAGGGTTCAAGATAAAAACAGTGCAAAAAGATATCGCTTATGATGAAACGATGATTCAAGTACAATTGACTATGTGGTGACAGTGGGTGTCACAGGTTTATAAGACATAATTATATACAGCATCACTGTATGAGCTAGCTTTTACAGTGATGTGGTAGTGTGCCTGGCCAATATTGGAAGTTAAGTGACAGGCTGCTTGGTTAGTAGCTAGATGGGTGACCCAAGTATTAGAGCAGGGCAGCTGGAGTACTCAGGGCTCACCAGGGCTATCATCAATACATAGTTCTGAGCCACACACAGAATGTCACTCAGAAATCACCTGATAGTGTATAACTGGCCAATGCAATGACAACTTAGCATGTGACATAGTCCCACAAACAAATTTGCATGTGTTTACTGTCCCACATAAGTCTGTGATTTTAAACAGTTAATGGAGGGATATTTGCTTTCTTGCAAGAATGTTAGAACTGTTTGGTTTAGATAAATTAGTTGTAGCAGTTTATGCATTAGATTATGATGCTATATTAGTTTTAATGGCTATGATGCTAAGGCATGTCAGGATAACGGTGTAGTTTATGCCCAAAGCTTTTAGAGTAGAGAACTGCATCCTGCATGTCTTGTAAGGACACTATTTAGCTACGGTAAATGCATGCAATACTGTTTAGTTTATTGTAAACCAATTGTCTTTTGTGCGTGAGAAACTGTATCTACCTTTCTGTAGGAAAATTAGAAAAATTATTTGCAGTAAACAAAGTGATAAAAAATGGATGAAAACTCAAAATTTCCAACAGACTGGAGGTTGTTAAGGAGAGCAATTTTGTTTTAAAATATGTCCTTTGCTTTATATAAGTCTGCCAAATCCCAGCCCTTAAACTTAACGTACAAACGTATGCAAGCTAATTTTCACTCTTACCGCATGTACACATTTTTTGGTACTTTAGTTACTGCAGCTATATTATACTGTTCTTTAGGTGTCCTGTTAATGATTCAGGCTTTAACTGTGAGTGATATATTGTCTTTTGATGATAATCAAAACTTGTATGGGGATAGGTTGTGGGCACTAATATTTTACAGAGCTCCATCTGAAGAAGTGGTTTTAATGATAATTCATGAATTTCATAGTTCTTATTTGGTTAAAAACATTTTTTTTTGTCCCCTCACTAAGAAAATGCCTCTTTAGGTCATTCCAGGGAGAGATCACATTGTATGCTATAGAAGATACATTTTGCTCCTCATTAGGATCCCCTCTGTGAGGCAGTTATAATGAGGGGTTACAGTGTATGCCAATGAAGATCATTTTGGCCCCTCATTAGAACTGCTGGTATCAGGCAGCCCTGATGAGGGGCCTCAACTTCTGTGTTTAGGAGACTGAACAAAAATTACTTCAGAACTGTCACAAAAACCCTCCTTTCTTCAGCTCTGTTATTAGACTGTGGAACATGTAAACTGATTAAGGTCGATGTCATTTACATATTTGCAAGATTTCTTTAGCAAACAGATGTTCTATATGCTTTAATATGAATGCATCATAACATCTTTTTGATATCTTACAGGCAGCAGAAACAATATCGGAGCTGGAAACTCACATAGATCAGCTGAAACGTTCTCTCAAAGATAATGAAGAACAAAGGCAGAGACAAATCAGGGTTTGTTACAGTTTTATTTGCACCTTTATTTGAGCCGTGACACGAGAAAACCAACAAAGTGGTTGTCCGCCCAGCGCAGACTCAGATCAGCCTGGGCATCCATCCAGTCATATCAGTCTCTGCGCTAAGCGCTTAAAATATAGCTAAGTGTCAAAGCTACCTCCATGCGGACAGCGAAGACTCTGATCAGACTGGGCAGATGCCCAGGCTGATCTGAATCTGCGCTGGGCGCACAACCACTTTGTTGGTTTTCTCTTGTCGCGGCTCATTTGTAGAATATATACATTGTGACTTTATTTTATGATACTGCTTTTCTTGTTGTTCATGTTATGTCTGCTATCTTAGATACAAATTATTTTAAAATTTGATTCCTATTGAGAAGGTAAACAAAAATGACAACAGCAGAATTGTTTCCCCAGAAAGTGTATCCATTTACATAAATTTAGTTTATTCTTTTTAAGCTCAAATTACTTTACTTCTCGGTTACTGTATTGTAAAAGACACCAAGATTGTTATTGCAAAAGGCACCAAGATTGTTAGTAAATTAATTTGAAAATGACCTCGGTTTACGATAAAGTTGCCAATTTTACGATACACATCTTTTTTTTAGGAAATTGAACAAGTACATAAACAAGACAAGTTCCATATGGAAACACTACATGAAAAACAGGTATGAGCGAATTTGTTATATTGTTGAGACAATAAAATCATGCTGTCATAAATATGACTTACGTCTGTCAGGACGTCAGTAAAAATTGTGAACTTTACTTAAATTCAATTTCACAGAAAGCTCCACAGCTTATTAACCCATTCTCGAAGGTGGGGATGTTGACGTTCGTTGGTCTTATGAGGTAGATATGTCAGGCAGTTCGAGACAGAACCAGAAACTTAAAATAGATGAAACAGATGCTGAATTGTGTAGGCTCTCTGTATTAACTTAAAACACTGTACCATGTAAGGAGTGTCATATTTCACATGTGTAATATACAAATGCAAGTGTGCTGTAACCCACATAATGCAAGGTAGAATTTTGTACTCTGTGTGATCTGAAGAGTATATTTGCCTGATATTGATTATGTAAATTTCAGCTCACATCTGCGAAGAAGGAGATTGACCAGTTAGATCAAGATTTGCAGAAGAAAATCAAAGGACTGGAGAGTATTGTGAGGTAGGTACAATGTTAATTATTGTATTTCAAAAATTGGTGTTTGCATTAATGACCCAAAATATTGGGAAATGCCCGATTCAATAGTGTAGACAGAGATCTGACCAGTGTGTAGTGGTTTTGGCTTTTCTATAAGGTGATATCATTAGATAGAGATATTAGAGACATTTAAAAGGACTTTAAATTTTCAAGTAAAATAGAAGTTAAAACTAAACTAAAGATTTCGTGTTACTGTAAAACTTTTATGTTATTCCTGCTAACACATATAAGTTGCATCATGAGAAAAATGCTCCTTATGCCATTTGTGGACAGGGATGACTCAGATCGGTCTGGGCATCCATGCAGTCTGGTCAGTCATCAGTGTTTGTATAAACAACAGTAGGATCCTGAGGCATCTGCCCTAATGTGCGTAAGTATTGGGACACCTAAAATGATTAATTTTCCATTTGTCCCAAATGGAAAATTTAATTTTTAGGTGTCCCAAAATTTAGGCACATTACGGTATGTATCAAAGAGATGCATCTGATTATACTGCATAGATTCCCTGACTGACCTGAGTCTGTACATTTCAAACCTGCTATAAGGCACCATTTCATACATATTGGCTCATGAAATGTTTGTTTTGTTGTTTAAAATTTTAAAGGGAAAGGGAGGATGAAATCAAGCGACTTGGTGAGAAGAATCGTCACCAGGCCGAGGAATCGGAGAAAGCTCTAGCGGCATTTAAAGAGCAGGTAGAGAAGAACCAGACACGAATGTTTGAAGACATGAAACAACAAATGACCAGGGTGGAATCTGACCTGAACAAATCAAAACAGGCTCGGGAGAAACAGGCCAAGGAATTCAGTAAACAGATGGACGATGAGAAAAGCAGGCATGATAGAGAGGTAATCCATAATTGTGTATTTTCTGACTGAACTTATATAAGTTTGTTAACAAAATTTTAATATGCTTCTTTGGTTAAGCTATATAATGTTTTGCTCCATAGGATGATTTTCATGGCTCAGATTATAAATCATAGGAGTTAAACAATGGATATTTTTCCAACATTAGCTATTTTTATTTGCAAATGTTACTTTTTGACCTAAAGTTGTTATAACAGCAAAAGAAACTTTCATAATGTAAAAACTTCTGGCTCGTCTTTCAAGGTTGTGGAATTGAAGATGGGATTTGAACAAGAGAAAGCTCAGCTATTGAAAGATTTCCACACTCAGAAAGAGTTTATACATGGAGAGCATGAGAGAGAGTCCGAGCATTTGAAGTCCTCTCACAGACAAGATGTGCAAGATCTGGAGAGAAGGATGCATGCTAGACAAGAGAAAGATGCCAAGGTAGGATCATTAAAATTTTACCTATTGGGACAGATAAGTCTGAGCAAGCTGTGCAGACCCAAATCTGACTGCTCATATGGAGCAATCTGATTAGGGTCTATTGGACACATTGGACATATTGGACACACCAAACTGTTTCATTTTTAAGACAGTTATGGTTATTTTAGATGTCCCAATTTTAAGAATTTGTATGGTAATCATGTTGCAAGGGTTTTGATAGCTACGGGGAGGCAGATTCAGAAAGAGAGAGGCATCCATATTCTAAATGGAGATTACTCTTGGAGTACACAAGGATTTTATGGGTTAGCCTCCAAGTATAGACATTGAAGGTCAACTTGAAGGTCTTCTTGAGAACTTTTACAATTAAACACTGAAACGCAACACTGCTTATATTCAGTCCCAGCTCTGTCATTAGGGATCAGCCTTCAATTATTAATTGGGACTTATGAACACCCAATCCAAACCTCACTTTTAAAGTGGGTGATCAGGGATCAACCTTTAAATATAGCTATTACAAATTTTGAAGAGAATCTTATGAAATTGATGACTTGAATGGAGCCCCACTGGACCCAAGTTCGACGCCACTTTTAAAGGGGTCACTATGGATCAGTCTCTAAATATTTCTATGTAGGGTATCAGGTCAGCAGTTTTGCTGATTACTTTAACAATTGATATGCTATATTGGACACCTTAGCCAATAGCTCTCCTCTTACCAGTGCACCAGTTATCCATAAAAATTGCTAATAAAAACAATTATTAATAGCCTGTATTTTCTTTCTTAATGCTCTTTCAGAAAGTTGCTGGTTTAGAACTTCGAGAGCAGGAATTACGAGAAGAGGTTGTACAAGCCAATCAACTACGCAAACAACAATTAGTAGAGCTAGGTCTGTTACGAGAGGAAGAGAAACAGAAAATGACTAGAGAGCATGAAGCAGAGGTATATTCTTTATATTTTGAAACTCATAATTTAGAATTTCTGACAAAAAGATGCATAAAACACATAGAGATGCACCCAACCTTACCTTTATCTTCCGAACATGTCCAGGCAACAGAAGAATACAAAAAGAGTGAAAGCAAAAAAAGAAACGAAAAAAGCAAAGTGGGCAGCTGTCATAAATATGATGCCATTTTGACATAGGAAACTCTTCCAAGTGAAGTAATTTTAATTTAAGAAGAACTTCCATTTCATAAAAGAAATAATTTGCTTGGAGTACCTCCCGTTTTGAAGATTAATCATCAGGGGAAGTAAACAGGATTCATAAAAGTTGTTGCTCTTGTTTATTTAGGAGACATGTTTATCAGCTATTCAACTTGTTATTGAATCCTTTATTATGATTGCTGTAAAGAACTGATTGTATTAGTTTATATGATGAATAAAATACTGTTTAAAAACATTCTTGCTCTCGGTAAAACTGGCAGAAAATCATGGTGTACCCATACACCTTAAAACAGTCATACACAGTGCTTTCTCGATATCTCAAAGTAAAAGTTCATCCCAACTACTGATATCTCAAACTATTGGTATCTGAAAGTAAATTTTCTGGGACCAGAAAATTTACTTTGAGATACCAGTAGTTTGAGATAGTTTGAGATACACGTCTGGAAATAGGAAAGAAATAGGCAATGTGTCCAAACTAATTTTTTTGATATAAGAGGGTAAATTGATATATCAGTGTTCGAGATATCGAGAGCTGACTGTAGCTAATGTATTACAGATAGCCAAAATGAGATCTGAGATGGAACAACAGCGACTAGAACTACAGAAAACACACAGCACAGAGATGGAGCATGTCCTGGGAAAAGTGAGTGATCAGTTGTCTTTCACAGAACTCATACCTGACAATAACCTTTAATTTATCCATTCAACCTTTCTTTGCTAGTGAACTTGTCAATCCTTATCATTTAGATGAGTCCATTTCTAGTTTTGGGGGTTTCTGGTGAATGTCTATTCAATTTTGCTGAGATATTCCTGTAGCAAACAGTGCAGATCCTGATCAGATGCCACGTCCTGCGGAATCTGAACTGGGTCTACTCTGTTTGCATGTCCCTAAAATGGGTTTTCAGTCTCAAATAGGTTGTCAGATGAAAGAAAATAAGATGGATGTATAAACTTTCACTTATTATATGAGGCGGGTGATAGAAACTTTTGTTATGCAGACTACATTATATAGGCTATATCAGTGCCTCTGTGGACTACATTATCTACTTCATTATAAAAGATACATCACCTGCCACATGAAGCTACTCTGACAGCAAAAGATCTACAGTTCACATACTTTATTTTCTTTAAAGTGACACAGTGGATTTTAAGGACTTTAAAAACTTAGCTGTCAATTGAAAACTTAGGCTGTCAATTTTCAAAGTACAGCAGCAGATCTCCAGATCACATACTTTATTTTCTTTAAAGTGATACAGTGCTTATTCTCATTGTTATCCTCATTAGAATATTCTCTTGACCTACTGTAATGAAATAAGAATTGTTTTCTTTCAGACAAATGAGAGATTAAAACAGATAGAAAGGGAATATGCTGAAAGAGCACAGAAGTCAAATGAGGTAAAGCAGTTTATTTTATTAAATTCTGACTGTCTGTATTTAACGTTGTACCATCTGTTTCTTTTAAAGACTGTAACCATAAGCTGATGATATTTGCAGACTTCTAAGTGATTCAAGAATCAAATCATGGCAGTGGCTGCAGGGAACTGTTGCCATATCACTGATAATTGGCTACTTTCAGCCTTCTCTTGAGAATTTCTCACATGTTCTGAGAATCTGTATTAGATCACATTTGTCGTAACTCCAAATGTTAGTGATTGTAGTAGAATAAGACACTGTATAAGGAGTTTTCAGTTATGTCAGATTTACTGTTAAGGCTTGGTTCAGTCTTTGGGGACATGTGTCAGTAGAATTTCCAATCTTGGACTATGTATAGGCATCTAAATATAAATGAGTCGTGACACTGACAAAACCAACAAAGTGACGTGTCTACCTAATATTCAGATCAGCTTGGGCAGCTGTCCAGTCTGATCAGAATCTTGGCTTGTGCTTTAAGGGTAGCTAAGGGACTAAGCTGGCTCCATGCTGGCAGCAAAATCTCTGCTCAGACTGGGCACATGCCCAGGCTGATCTGAGTCTTCACTGGGCAGACATGCCACTTCCTTGTTTTTTTTGCATCACGGCTGAAATGCCTGAATAGACTGTATAGATGTGTGAGCTGGTCTTGACTTATACCCTTGCATATGTTTTTCAGCTGCTAATCTTTATTAATTTCAGACTATATCAGAGCAACAAGCTACCATTAATCAGCTGAGAGAAGATGTGAAAAGGTATGTTGTAGTACCATACACACCAAATTTTGAGGTTCAGAAATGGAGCTTTTTCTCATTTCTCCACGAAATATGTTGAATCAGCTTCAATAGTAATCTCATGTTTGAGCATTGGTAAGAAAAAAAACAGGACTCTCAAAAGTATACTGTATCTTAAACAGAAATCCATTATAAATCTAGTAATAGTTTTGCCCATTATCCTCAGTCAGTAGGTTTCAAGATGTAGAACTTTCAATTTGCTAAAACCATTGCTTGGAAAAAATCTTTCTGTTAAGCAATGCACACAAATGTTACCATATTTTTAGCTCACCTGAGCCTTTAGGCTCATAGGTGTGCTTATAGTATAGCCAGGCATCTGTCGTCCGTCCGTCCGTCCGTCCGTCATCCGTCGTCAACATTTTCAAACATCTTCTCTGAAACCACTGGGCCGATTGAAGCCATATTTCATATGGAGCCTACCTAGGCCGGGGAAACGAAAGTTTGTTCCGGGTATCTAGGTCACATGACCAAGATGGCCGCCACGCCCATATATGGTAAAAACCCTTCAAAAATCTTCTTTTCCAGAACCAAAAGGCTTATGACCTTGAAACTTGGTATGTAGCATCAGGCTTGCGGGCCCATCATAGTTTATACAAATGATGACCTTGCGGTGACCTTGACCTAATTTATGACACGATCAACTTTGATACGTTAGGCTTTTATATGGGAAAACGCTTAAACAGTAGATTTCTCAGAAAGTATTTAAGTCTAAGGTACAATACTTGGTATACATTGTCAGCTGAATGAGCAAATGAAGGTATTATGTCACTACAGGTCAAGGTCATCCCGTCAGTCCATCCGTCGTCAAGATTTTCAAACATCTTCTCCTCTGAGACCACTGGGCTGATTGAAGCCATATTTCATATGGAGCGTACCTAGGCCGGGGAAACGAAAGTTTGTTCCGGGTATCTAGGTCACATGATCAAGATGGCCGCCACGCCCATATATGGTAAAAACCTTTCAAAAATCTTCTTTTCCAGAACCAAAAGGCCTATGACCTTGAAACTTGGTATGTAGCATCGGGCTTGCGGGTCCATCATAGTTTATACAAATGATGACCCTGCGGTGACCTTGACCTAATTTATGACACGGTCAACTTTGATACGTTAGGCTTTTATACGGGAAAGCGCTTAAACAGTGGATTTCTCAGAAACTATTTAAGTCTAAGGTACAATACTTGGTATACATGGTCAGCTAAATGAGCAAATGAAGATATTATGTCACTAAAGTTCAAGGTCATTCCGTCAGTCCATCCATCGTCAAGATGTTCAAACATCTTCTCCTCTGAAACCACTAATTCGATTGAAGCCAAATTTCATATGGAGTCTCAGTGGGCTGGGGGAACGAAAGTTTATACCCAGGGTTTGGGTCACATGACCAAGATGGCCGCCATGCCCATATATGGTAAAAACCCTTCAAAAATCTTCTTCTTCAGAACCAGAAGGCCTATTACCTTGAAACTTGGTATGTAGCATCAGGTATTCGGGCCTATCATAGTTTATACAAATGATGACCATGCAGTGACCTTGACCTAATTTATGACATGGTCAACTTCGGTACATTACGTTTTTATATGGGAAAATGCCTAAACAGTGAATTTCTCAGAAACTGTTTAAGTCTAAGGTACAATATTTGGTATAAATGATCAAGTAAATGAACAGCTGAAGATATTATGTCACTAAAGGTCATTTTGTCAGCCCGTCCTACGTCAAGATTTTCAAACATCTTCTTCTCTGAAACCGCAGGGCCGATTGATGTTAAATTTCATATGACGCCTACCTAGGATGGGGGAACAAAAGATTGTTATGGGTATCTGGGTCACATGACCAAGATGGCCGCCACGCCCATATATGGTAAAAACCCTTCAAAAATCTTCTTCTCCAGAACCAAAAGGCCTATGACCTTGAAACTTGGTATGTAGCATTGGGCATTCAGGCCCATCATAGTTTATACAAATGATGACAGTGACCTAAGTTAGGACACGGTCAACCTTTGTACCTTAGGCTTTTATATGGGAAAAGGCCTAAACAGTGGATTTCTCAGAAACTATTTAAGTCTAAGGTACAATATTTGGTATATATGGTCAACTAAATGAACAGCTGAAGATATAATGGTCAAGGTCATTCTGTCAGCCCATCCTTGATCAAGATTTTCAAACATCTTCTCCTCAGAAACCACTGGGCTGATTGAAGCCAAATTTCATATTGAGTCTCAGTGGGATGGGGGAACGAAAGTTTGTAACCAGGGTCTGGGTCACATGACCAAAATTGCCACCACGCCCATATATGGTAAAAACCTTTCAAAAATCTTCTTCTTCAGAACCAGAAGGCCTATGACCTTGAAACTTGGTACTTAGCAAAAGGCACTCGGGCCCATCATAGTTTATACAAATGATGACCATGATTTGACCTTGACCGAATTTATGACACTGTCAGCTTTGGTATGTTAGGCTTTTATATGGGAATGCTTAAACAGTGGATTTTTCAGAAACTATTCAAATCTAAGGTACAATATTTGGAATATATGGTTAACTGAATGACCAGATGAAGATATTGTCGCTAAAGGTCAAAGTCATTCTGTCAGCCAAAGATTTTCAAACATATTCTCCTCTGAAACCACTTTCCCGATTGAAGCCAAATTTCATAAGGAGTCTTAATGGGATAGGGGAAAGAAAGAAGGTTCCCAGGATCTGGGTCACATAACCAAGATGGCCCCCATGTCCATATATGGTAAAACCCCTCCACAAAACTTCTTCTCCAGAACTAAAAGGCATATGACCTTGAAACTTGGTATCTAGCAGTTGGAAGTTGGGCCCATCATAATTTATACAAATCAGGACTGTGCATTGACTGTGACCTAATTTATGGCAAGGTCAATTTTGATGCATTGGAAAATGCTTAAGCAGTTCATTTCTCACAAACCATTCAAGTCTATGACATGCCGATATATAGTAAAACGCCTTCAAAAATCTACTTCTCCAGAACCAAATGCACAATGACCTCATGGCATGGTATGTCGCATTGAGGTCTCGGGGGCACATCATAGTTTGTACAAATCATGACGGGGCATTGACCTTGACCTAATTTATGGCAAGGTCAACTTTGGTATGTTATGCTTTTATGTGGGAAAATGCTTAAACAGTTGATGTTACAGAATTTTTTTTAAGCCTAGATATAACAATTGGAAAATATGGTTGACTAAATGAATACATGAAGACATGGTCATCAAAGGTCAAGGTTTATTTTTGAACTTTGCTCAAGGTCACTGAGATTTTAAAATTAAAATATGGACACCTTTTAAGCTACTGGTTTCAAATTTGTAATAAATGAGCAAATTGACAAATTGTGTCTGTTGACAGAAGGTGTCAGGTGAGCTACAGGACCATTGGTCCTCTGGTTTTTCTGTTACTTTGCAACTGCATGTAAAAGAGGGCCACATGAAAGATTAGTGTTTATCTAAATGTGTATTACCCTCTGTATTGAAATAAAGTCTGTTATTATTATTATGTTGGGTTTTTTTGTGAGTTTTTTTTTTTATTAAAATATTATCATTGTTCAAAATGTAATATGGTATTTTTTCAAGTTTATTTCAGCTGAGACAAGACAAAACCAACAATGTGGCATGTGCCTTCAGCAAAGACTCAGCTCTGCCTAGGCATCTGCCCAGTCTGATCAGTCTTTGCTGTTGGCATAGAGGTGGCTTAGACCCTTAGCTACCTTTAAAGCCCACAGCGAAGACTCTGATCAGACTAGGGGAATGTGTGCCCAGCTAAGGCTCAGATCAGCATGGGCAGTTGCCCAGTCTGATTAGAGTCTTAACTGTGTGCTTAAAGGGTAGTTAAGGGTCTAAGCTAGCTCCATATAGACAGTGAAGACTCTGCTCAGACTGGGCAGATAGCCAGGTGGATCCGAGTTTTCACTTAAGATACCTTTTCACTTTATTTTCAGACAACGAGAGTCATCTGACAGTAAGATGAGTGAGTTGGCCAGTAAACATGAGGAAGAGAAGAAATCAGTCAAGAAACAGTACAGCTCAAATCTTGCCGTAAGTTTGCCTATCTTTATAAGATTGATAAGTTATATACCATACCATAGATACCATAGAATGAACAGTATAAAATTTCTGTATGACAATTTCTGCTTGATGAAATTTTGATTTATTCTTGTTATTTGAAGTATGGGTGTCAAAATAATAACAGAAAAAAATGAGGAAAATTTGATATATAAGTATGGTAGGATTACATTGAGAACAGTTAATTTTCAGTTTCCCCAGATCATTGACGTTAATGCTTATACATTGAATTCCCAAGTCTAATTGTTTCATATACCAGCTTTTGATGTTTTGCTTTGAATTCTGTTTATGTGCACTTATTAATGGAATGGCTAATGTGATAGGTTTGTAAGCAAACGAAAAACTATGTCATCCATGTTCCTAGCATGGACAGAGGTTACCAAACAATAAATTTCGGACGATTTATGGAATCTTCATCAAACCAAGCCTTTCTTGGAATGCCCTAGAGCGTAGAATTGCTATATTGTCATGAAAAATGGACCTTACAGTATATGGGAACAGTGAAGATCCATGGTCTGATCACAATTCTCTTTGATTGCAGCAACCTTAATGAGAGAAAAAAATGAGCATTTGCTGCAGATTCTCAGGCTTCTAATGAGCTATTTGATGTGAGATTGCACTTTTTAGCTCGCCTGAACGAAAGTTCAGAAAGAGCTATTGTCACCACGGCGTCGGCGTCCGCGTCCGGATTGGATGTTTTGCTTAAAGTTTTTTAAAGACCTGTATCTCCTTAACCCATGGATGGATTCTTTTGATACTTGCACTGTAGTTAGATATTGGTCTAAAGTTTAACAGGGTACCACCCCCACCCCACTCAATGACCTTTATGTCAAGGTCATGGACTTAGAAAATTGGAAGTTTTTTTGGACTGGATGTTTTGGTTAAAGTTTTATAAAGCCCAATATCTCCTTAACCCATGAATGGATTCCTTTGATACTTGCACTGAAGTTAGATATTGGTCTAAAGTTTTCGAAGGTACTGCCTCAATCCCCTATCCCTCCTCAGTGACCTTGATGTCAAGGTCAAGGACTTAGAAAATTGTCTTTTTATTGATTGGATGTTTTGGTTACAGTTTTTTAAAGACACATATCTCCTGAACCCATAGATGCATTCTGTTTGTATTTGCACCGTAGTTAGATCTACAGAGTACTACCCCGACCTTGCTCAGTGATGTCAAGGTCAGGGACTTAGGAAATTTTGGTCTTTATTAAAGTTTTGTAATTCCATACTGATTCATAATGCTTTGCAGAGATTTAGTTTATACTTGAACTGATGTTAGACACTTTTTTGAGTTTTTACAAAACACCTTATACATACCCCAACTGGATGACCTTGAAGTCAAGGTCATCGACTTAGAATTTTGTCTGAAAGATTTTGGTTAAAGTTTTATATTAATGAAGACATAATTTCACAGTGCCACGATGATGGACTCAGTTGATAATACTTGGACTGATACTGATGTTAGATAATGGTTCAGGGTTTTGATACATCCTAGCCCCCCACCCCTCAGTTTTTATACCTCAAGCTCTTGGACTTTGAAATTTCATTTCATTTTTTTTTATTATTTTGATATTATTTTAAGACTTATTTCTGAGATAGCTTTTGTTTATAAATGTGTTTTCATTATGGACATGCTTGCCTGAAGTTTTATGCATAGCAGTCCACACAACCATAGCGGCTGTGTGATGGGCAAGCACCAATTCAGGCGAGCTATGCTGTCAGGCGACAGCTCTTGTTGCTTCTGGTGTAGTAAAACTGACTTGTTATCAGAAACTGATATTAACATTAATAAATATGGTTAGGAGAGATTTACTATTTTTCTTTTCATTTTGACTCCTGTTGTCTCAAAATATTGTATCTCAAAATAAATTTTCTGGGACCAGAAAATTTACTTTGAGATATCAGTAGTTTGAGATGAACTCTGACTTTTAAATATTGAGGGTTGACTGTATTTCTGTTATAGTGTTTATAAAATTTATTGTGACATTTTGATTTTCAGACTGTACAAAAAGAATTAGAATCAAAATACACAAAATGTCGAAATCTGGAGCGTCAAGTTGATCAGTTAGAAGCGGACCATGAAGAGAAGATAACTCATCTCAAACTGTCATATGAGGAAAAGATGAGAGGCTTAATGCCTGGGTCTATTAGACAGGTTTGTTTATATCTTTGAAATTACACTCAAGTGTAGGCTTTGATAAAGTTCCTAAATACACTAGTCCTTTGTTTAGGGTTCATCTAAAAGCATAGACTTAAAAGGAAATAATTGAGCTGCGACACAAGAAAACCAACAAAGTGGTTGTGCGTCCAGCACAGACTCAGATCAGCCTGGACATCTGCCCAGTCTGATCAGAGTCTTCGCTGTCTGCATGGAGGTAGCTTTGGCCCATAGCTACCTTTTAAGCACTTAGCAGAGTCTGATCAGACTGGGCAGTTGCCCAGGCTGATTTGAGTCTGCGCTGGGAGCACAACCACTTTGTTGGTTTTCTCGTGTCGCGGCTATATAAACATTGCAGAGACTAAACTGCAGAGAAATAAAAATGCTCAGTTGCCTTTTATTTATAGTTTTGCCTCAATGGGAGTAACATGCTAATGTTATATAGAAAACATTATGAGAAGCCTTACAATGAGGCCTTACTGTATTTCTGTTCATTCTCTATAAAGGTCCAGCCAAATTTTCATCATATATAATATCTGTGATATCAAACAATTTGGAAGTTTTATGTGAATGGAATATTGATGCAATTTAGTTTTTCACAGTTTCAGATATATATGTTGCTATGTAAGAGTATTTAAAACTGAATAATGGTGGAATTTTGACACTTTTTTGTCTGCACCTCCGGTAATACCATTGTCTTAAGTGCCAAAAGTACCAAAATTAAGTTGCCACCAAATATATGAGTAGGCAACAGTATTTGAACCATTTTTTCATGTTTCAGGAGCTAGAAAACACAATAGAATCTCTACGGTCCCAGATAACATCCCTACAGCAGAAATGTGCTTTATTACAAGAGGAACTTGAAATGAACAGCAAATATCCTGTGGCTTCCTTCGGAACTAGAACTACACCGATTAAGTCGGCATGACAACAGTAGTCTTTAGGTTGATTAGGGTAGAGGAAGGGTAATAATCTTGTGGACAGAGCGGAAACATTGGGCATGCCGTGGGGAAAGGGGGTTTTAGGTATGGGTGAACATGAAGATTTAGATCAGCCTGCACATCCATGCAGTCTGATCAGAACCTCCATTGTTCACTCAGTAATCTTTGGACTCCAAGAAATCTGTATACTGTACAATGAAAAGTGATAATTCTGAGAGGAGACTGTGTAGATGGTTGCTTTTATGAAATGGCTCATAAATTTGTCCAGCATTCAGCTAAAGGGCATGGAAACTGCAACCAGCAGCTGTGCAGTCAGATCAGGGTCATCTGTTTCGAAAAAGGTCAGCTCTGTTTCATAAGGTTATTCCCAGCAATAGACACTGAGGGTATATCTAATCCGAGACATTAGGGAAAAAAGATTATTAGTTGTGTCACCGATCTTTCTGTAACTTCGGGCCATTTTGGACAAAATTGTTGCAGAATTTGTCTTGCAGCTATACCAGTCATGGTTGTTTAGTTTCCAAACACCTGGAAGCTATAGACTAATTAAGCCACAACACGTGAAAACAACAAAGTGGCATGTGTGCCCTGCACAGACTCAGATCAGCCTGGGCATCTGCCGAGTCTGATCAGACCCTTTGCTCAGTGCTTGAAGGGTAGCCTCATGCGGACAGTGAAGACTCTGACCAGACTGGGCGGATGCCCAGGCTGATCTGTATCTATGCTGGGCGCATAGGCACTTTGTTGGTTTTTTAGTGTCGCGGCTCAATTATCAAAATTCAGATAGGAGTATTTGGGAGAATTTCTTAGACTTTTCTCCATGAAAATGTATGATGTGGCTGCACTGTGGCATACAGTCATACATTTCTCAAGGTACAGATCATAATTTGGTCAAATATCAGATAAACATACCTCAACATAGGGTCCACCAGCAAATATTTGAATCATGGGGCCACTTTTATGTCTACACATGTCTATATAAGACCCAACCTATTACTGTAAAATTCTATAAACTGGCACACCTTAAATTATAACTGTAATTGTCCCTAAAAACAGTAACGTGTCCAAAAGTTGCTGAGGAAATGACGAACAGTGTAGAACCTGATCAGACTTTCTGTAGAAGCAGTCTGATCTGGGTCTGCACTGTTTGTACAGATCTATCTGTCCCAACACACAGAATTTCTAACTGTATTTGGACTCTACTGTCTTACTGTTCCCTTTTAGGGCTATAAACCAAGTTTAAATTGAATGATTTGGTGAGCAAATCTTGGCAGATTATGGAGCAATACATGTATATGTATTTGTTTTAGATATGTGTAGTCGAGTACAATTCTTACATCTAAAGATTTGAATGGTTTCAACTTCATGATATTCAAAATCTTGAATTTGAAATACAGGAGTTAATAACAATGTATGAAGAAAGTTGAACTCGTACAAAAGGTCTTTTCACATCGACATAACCAGGATATGATCATAAAATGGTCATGTGGAGCATAGTTTTAAGAATTACGATGTAAATTAGGGACCAAGAGTAAAAGTCATATTTGGGACCTTAAGTATAGACATGACTGTCTAGATAATTGTCTGTGATACTTATTTTATTTCTTCTTTTGAATTCCACCTGTTACTGCTGTCTGTCTTTCTTTCTGTCATATGTTGGAGGTATTTGAATGAAACACAGGGTTGGTGATGACTGTCTTGTTCCATTTATAATTGCATTGCTCCAAATAATATTTAATGAAAATCCAAGGACAGTTTTTATCTCTAGCTGAAGATGTTATGGCATCTCAGCATCACCGAGCAGTTCTTAAGAGAACCAACAATTATGAAGACATATGAGCCACGACACGACAAAACCAACAAAGTGGTTGTGCGCCAAGCGCAGACTCAGATCAGCCTGGGCATCCACCTAGTCTGTACAGAGTCTTTCCTAAGCGCTTAAATGGTAGCTTAGGGTCTAAGCTACCTTCATGCGGACAGCGAAGACTCTGATCAGACTGGGCGGATGCCCAGGCTGATCTGAGTCTGCGCTGGGCGCACAACCACATTGTTGGTTTTCTCGCGTCGTGGCTCATACCATTATCAAGTTTGTCATCAACACTTCCTTAATATGGAGCTTTGAGTTTCATTCTACAGTATTTATTATTCATATAGCCGTGAAGAGTATGAGTTTATATGTGAAAGGAATTTCAAATTGAAAAATTTGACATTTTTGTGTATGAACATTTTATGATTTCACCCATGACAATCACAACCAGCTTTTAAAGAAAAGCTTGAAATGAAACTTTTCCCCTTTATGTCTTGTTTTAATCTCCATGTTTCAGCACCTATTTAAATTTTATTTATATGTGTTTATTCTCGCAATTTTATTTATATGTTTATTCTCGCAATTTAGTTCCTTATTTCTGTTTAGTTTCAGAGATTTAAGGTGAATGGGTATACCTCCAGGGGAAGCAGTTCTGTCATTTTCATTTTTGCCCCTTTTCTCAATGGGGGGTCTACTCTTACAGGAAAGAATCTGCTCCTGCAGGAGCAAATTCTTTCCTGTAAAAGTAGTTCCCCTAGTGGAAGAGCTTCTTCAAGAGAGGCAAACAGGAAGTCACAAAAGTCGTTCCCCTTTGTAAAAATGGCTGCAAAACATAGAGGTTTACCTGTACACCTTAAGCAAGATAGAAAACATAATTTAAGTGAATCATGGCATGAAACTGACATGTGAACACAGAAGACTTATATCAATCCAGTCAGATCATTTACCTTGGTGAAATGAACAATTGATAAAGTAAAAAGCAAAGTATGTACAACTGCACAAGCCAAACTTGAGACCTTTGACAGGCAAAAATGGTGTTTCTTGCATACGCGACCGGCAAAGGATAAACCAGATGGCTGATTCGCAGATGCACTGTCTGATTGGAGCCTTTGCTGTTTGCATCGTTGGGGATTAAGACTCTGTCGAGACTCTTTTAGTTTTGGCTGTGTGTACTGACCGTTTTTCATACCATGGCTCACTTCTTTGTGGCTAATGGATTGAAAACTGAGTTCTGAACAAATGCAAGAAGAAATACTGTCAGAAGTTTCCAAACATAAATTGCTCGTGCTAATGTTTCTTTTAAGTTTCAGTAGTGTCATTTATTGCATTCATTTAATGTTTTCGACCCATGCAAATATAGACAAATTGGTAAATACCATCAACATTGTCATCACAGGGTATAATCGATTCCGCTAATTTTCGCTTCCTGCAGAGACTGTACATCATATTTGGCTTCCGCCGAGACTGTCCGCGAACTCTTGCTTCCTGCAGAGACTACTGTCCTCGTAAAATGGCTTCCTGCCGAGACTGTCCGCGTGATTCTGCTTCCTGCCGAGAGCAGGAAGCAGAATCACACGGACAGTCTCTGCAGGAAGCCATTTATCATGTACAGAAGTCTCGGCAGGAAGCAAGAGTTCGCAGACAGTCTCGGTGGAAGCCAAATATGATGTGCAGGAAGCGAAAATTAGCGGAATCGATTATACCCTGTGGTCATAGGCAAGTGTTAAAATCTATGAAATTGAAAATGACAGAATATGAAGTATATCTGGGTGTACTGTGGTAGTTACCACTTTGCCTGTATTTGCTATAAATGGTCTAAAACTTTAACTATTAACATCTGTCATTGGTGCTACACTCACACCCATCTGTTGTTTTCGTATTTTACAGATGTCACTTGTTAATGTTATCACTTGTTACAGGAATTCCACTTTTAAATCATCAACATTTTATGAATTCTACAGTAATGAGAAAGACTGCTTATCAGATTCGGTTCATGGTGTCTAGCCTTTAATTTTAGGCAGGACTATAAAGCAGCTAAAGAAACTGCTAAAATGCAGCTTCAGCCATGTTTGTTTCAATATGTATGTCTGTGTATGTGTACTGGAAAAATGGATGTAAAATGTATTAGTTTTTATATATTTGTAAAGAAAATTATTTATACATGAGCATTTATTTTGTTGTTACTCGTGACACCAAAATGTGAGGAACATTCTGATTTTGTAGTGATCCCATAGGCATTGTTACTATAACTTGGACCATGATTATATTCTCAGAAGTTCTTGTAAAATGTGAATGAGAATCTATCAAGACTTAATGCCTTGCAAACTGGGGTCTGATGACTTTTATCAGTGCCAAGACTGAGCACCAAACAAGAGACATTCAGCCATGCTGGGTTTTAAGACAGAGATGATTTCTGCTAAATCTCCATAAAAGCTTACGATGTGCCCAAAATACAATGGGCCGATAACACCAATTGCCCCTAAGGCCACTAAGCTGTTGGAAACCTTTACCTTTTTTGTGATCCCTCATTAGAACCTCTCAGAGAGATGGTTCTAAAGAACGGGTCACATAAGTTTTACTGTCAGAATTGTCCTCAAGAACATTTCATGTTTGCTCAGGCTCATATGATACATTGCTGAAGACTGCATTTTGTAATAGCAGAGCTTTAGATGAAAGCAACCATCCAAAGCGGCGTCAGATACTGGAACAAGGGCTTCGCAAGCGGCGCATAATACGCCCGTTTCAATTTCCTAAAGGAGTTACAGAATGAGCAAGATTGCAAAAGGATAGACAGGCAGACAAACAGGGGCATTCACTCTATAATAATTAACTAGAACTGTCAGCGAATCCGACTATACCCCGCTTAATTGCTTAAATCAAATGATGTTATTTTCGTAACAAAAAGCATAAAGAGGGAGAGAAATCATTGTTACCATGTATACCAAAAATGAATGGTTGCTGTGAAATCTGTTACAAAAAATTACATTATTCAAAGTCAGGAGAGAAAGAAAATTGGAAAAATATAGGGAAGAATAAGCAGGAGAAGACTGGTTATCAATCCCACAATACAACAAGTTATCATCAACATGCATACAAAAAGCCCTACCCTAACTTACAGATGCATAGAAATCTTTTGCAAAAAAATGCATTATTCAAAGTAAAGAGAGAAAGAAAATCGGACAAATACAGGGAATAAAAAGAGGAGAAGTCTGGTTCTCAATCCCACAATACAGGAAGTCATCATTAACCTGCATACCAAATATGACTAATCTAGCTTGCATGGTTGTGGAGAAATCTTTGATGAAAAAGTTCATTATTCAAAGTATGGAAAGAAAAAATATTGGACAAATACAGGGAAGAATAAGCAGAAAAAGGCTGGTTCTCAATCCCACGATACAACATATCGTCATCAACCTGCATACCATATAAGAGTACTCTAGCTTGCTTGGTTGTGGAGAAATCTTTGACTAAAAATTTTATTATTCAAAGTATGGAAAGAACGAATATTGGAAAAATACAGGGAAGAATAAGCAGAAAAAGGCTGGTTCTCAATCCAAAGATACAACATATCGTCACCAACCTGCATACCAAATATGACTACTCTAGCTTGCATGGTTGTGCAGAAATCTTTGACGAAAAATTTCATTATTCAAAGTAGGGAAAGAAAGAAAATCGGACAAATACAGGGAAGAATAAGCAGGAGAAGGCTGGTTATCATGGGATCAACATGTCGTCATCAACCTGCATAACAAATATGACTACTCTAGCTTGCGTGGTTGTGGAGAAATCTTTGACGAAAAATTTCTTTATTCAAAGTATGGAAAGAAAGAAAATCGGACAAATACAGGGAAGAATAAGCAGGAGAAGGCTGGTTCTCAATCCCACAATACAACATGTCGTCATCAACCTGTATGCCAAATATGACCAGTCTAGCTTGTATGGTTGTGAAGAAATCTTCGATGAAAAATTTGATCAAATGGGGACGGAAGGACAGATGGAAGGATGGACAGATGGACGGACGGACGGACAGACAGATGTAAACCAGTATATCCCCCACTTTTTCAAAGTGGGGGTATAATGACTGCAACATCATCTAAATATTTAACACATGATATACTGTTAGTATTCCAAGGTAAAGTTGGACAAGGGAGATAACCTAAATACAAAAATTACACCATTTTTAGTTCTAGTTTTTTCCCTTGACAATATATTGTACAAGAAAACACGAAAACTAGCCTTTTAGAACTAATGAAAGGGATCAACTCTAAAACGAAGAAAGGGAAAGCAGCCATTTTTGTACGCGACACATCGTTAGGACTTCATTCACATTGCTATGAAGTTTTATAAAGATATCCCAAACGGTTATCTAGTTATGGCGCGTACAAGACTTACAGGGAAAAAATTAATCAAAGGGGCATAACTTCAAAAGTAAGAAAGGGGGAGCAACCATTCTTGTACGCGACACGTTCCCCCACCCTGATACATATGCCTACCAAATTTCATGAAGATATCCCGAATGGTTACTGAGTTATGGCGTGTACAAGAATGTTAAGAATGTTGACGGACGGACGGACGGACAGCGCCACGACATAATACGTCCGTTTTTTCAAAACCGGCGTATAAAAAGTTCATGATAATTGTGGAATAGTTTTCTTCATTTGATCCATTTATTGTGACTTCCAACAATGTGGCAATACTTTTATGTAATATTCAGATCATCCATCTCATTATACAAGGTAATCAGGACCTCACTGTTGGCTCTATGGCTTGAATCACTTCCATAGATGGCTGATATGACAAGCAAAGGTTCTGATCAGGCTGCACTTATGTGCAGTCTGATCGTCTGATCAGAGCCTTTGCTTGGCATTAATGCCACTTTGTCGGAAATCACATAAATCAGTGGCACTCATTTGAAACACCTCACCAGGGCCAGTGAGGGGCCAGTGATGAGTTTAAATGATTACAAAGAATCATGACCAAACTATTATTTTACGGAGACTAAATGTCTCAGAATTATCATATTCTGCACTTACATAGCCAAATCTAGATGACCTTGTGCCACAGGGCAGGCTGCTCAAAAGACGTAAGAATTTTTTCTCAGATCTTATTCTATTAAATTCTTCATAATTGTTATAGTTGTCACTACTGTAATTATTCAAGCATGTAGGCTTGGTTAACTACATCAACTTTCTTTCATAAGCAAGAGAAAATTGCAACTTTCCCAGACAAAAAATGCAAAAGTTTCTTGCTCCAAATAAACAGAAATACTGGGCTTGAGACAAATCCAGAAGTGTAAAAGCTTTCCATTACAAACCAAACAGATGATTTTCTGGTTGTCTTTTAAAGACTTGCTAAAAAGTGAAATTCATACAGAATATGGCATTCACTCATTCAAATTACATTTTCAGCTCATACTGAACGATAGTACCACTAAGTTTTCCAAACTGCAATATAAGCCCATCTCATGACAGTTGCAATGAACTAATGTCAATCTTAACTCTCGACGTCCATCCCAGTGTTGGCTCATCACGAATAAAGATATCACTGTGTCCTTTCAAATAGCAGTACCATCTCACAACAAATAAAGGTGCCACTGTCAACTTTATAATTGCAATGTATCTCTTCCTGGTCAAACGTTTCACTGCAACAGCTGGATGCCCCGATATTTAGTCTCTCACTAGCAACAATTTAGAATTCTGGTAACTTTCCTTCATTCTCGATATGATAAATTGTATCAGCTAGTGCAAAGTCTACCATGGTCTCTGAGGCTGAATCAGACATCTGGAAGAAGAAATACACAATGATTTGTGAGAAAAATCTATTTTGAGGTATATATTGTGTGTGTCTTGGCACACCAGGCCTAGTTGTTTAAAACATTGTTAGCTTAATAAAGTCGTAAGATGAGGATTCTTTAAGTCTAACAGAATCAACTGCAGTACTATTTTTTGCTGAAAAATTGTGAGGAGCTTTTGCACTGCAAAAGCATTTCACCTTTTTTTGGCAAAAAAAAACGCTGAATTATTATGTATAATATGTTTGAAAATTTAACATCCTGTTAAACTAACAACGTTGTTAACTTTGAACAAACAGGCCCAGGTTGGATACCTACTGTCTGGACAGAGGGAATGTGCAGTCTGCTTTTTATATGCTTGCTTTGAAGAAAAAAGAATTATGTTATGGTGCCATCTGTCCAGCTGTTTTTTTATGCCCCAGCCATTTAAAATGGGGGGGGGGGGGGGGGGGGGGGGGCATATAGTATCACCCGTCCGTACGTACGTAGCGTAGCGTAGCGCACATACGTACGAAATGGTTTCCGTTCAATATCTTTTAAAAGCATTGGTGTATTGAATTCATATTTCATACACAGCTATATAATCATAAAATACAGGTCAACTTTGATGTTGGGTAAAATCCGGCTATTATTGTGGGAGTTATGGCCCTTTTTCGACTTCTGTTTCTATGAAAAAATGGTTTCCGTTCAATATCTTTTGAAAGCATTGGTGTATTGAATTCATATTTTATACACAGCTATATAATCATAAAATACAGGTCAAGTTCGATGTTGGGTAAAATCCGTCAATTATTGTTGGTTATGGCCCTGTTTCGACTTCTGTTTCTATGAAGAAATGGTTTCCGTTCGATATCTTTTGAAAGCATTGGTGTATTGAATTCGTATTTTATACACAGCTATATAATCATAAAATACAGGTCAAGTTTGATGTTGGGCAAAAGCTGATTATTGTGGGAGTTATGGCCCTTTTTCGACTTTATTTTGTATGAAAAAATGGTTTCCGTTCGATATCGTTTGAAAGCATTGGTTTATTGAATTCATATTTTATACACAGGTATATAATCATAGAGAGGCGCGGTTGTCAAGTGGTTAGAGTGGCTCGGCTATTGTGCAGAAAGTCACCGTAAGGTCGTGAGTTCGCAGCTCACTGTCGCAATACGATGACTGGAAAACTCTCTCTGTCAACCCAGCAGTAAATGGGTACCTTTTTCGAATCAGGGAAGGATAAGGCAGCAAAAGGAGAGGGATGGGCTCCACCTTTCATCAGCTGTGCCCAAGATACAGTGGGTCTCTAACCCCCACTGCCCCTACGGCTATTAGGCTATGGGAAACCTTTACCTTTACCTTTTATATAATCATAAAATACAGGTCAAGTTCAATGTTTGGTAAAATCCGTCAATTATTGTGGGAGTTATGGCCCTTATTCGACTTCATTTCATACAATAATGGTGTCCGTTTGTTAGTTTTTGAAAAGTTACTTGTTTCCGGGCTATTTCTTTTGGAAAGTTGAATGGCATCCATTTCTGCGATAAGATACAGAATATCATCACATATCAGTCATGACACCCCTACCTCCCAGACCCCCCCCCCCCCCCTCCCATGTACTTCTCTTGATCCAAGAAGCACAATACATCTGCCCAAGGAAAACAAAAAAACATGTACCACAGAAGTGTGCCTTTGTGAACCTAGTTATGCTACAAGTGCCTTTACCTTAAACAAGGCGCCATCTTACTTAGGGCACTAGGCAGGGCATCCGTGTCGTATGGACACATTTCTAGTTTTTTTTTCATCCATCCATCTGTCCCTTCATGCGTCCATCTGTTCCTTCAACCATAAATAATCTCATTCACTCCGTAACCTTTTAGCCTTATATTCCTTCAAAGTATGACTGAATAATGTCCCTTTTATGACAGACATTTTTCCAACATCTGAAGTGCTTCACCAAGGAAGCTGATTTAAGGGCAACTAATAGTATTTGGTGTCTAACAGGGTGTAATTCTGCATTCACTGGTTACAGTGTTCTGTCCTTGTTTTACAGTACTTACTCAAGCTGAGTTTTTGTGATAGCTATAGAAAGGATACTCACAGGTCTAAATGCTGCTATCTTGTCTGGTGGACATTTGAACTGTGGACCAAAGTTCATTGTAACCTGTAAACATGGAGCAAACATCAGTCACAACAAGGTCACTCACTGTCTGAAGTAAAACCTTCCAACACAGATACAATGGATTCTGAATATTAATGTCATCTTTAATCGGCTATAGGTGAAGAGGCTGTCTTCTTTTAAAGCACCCACTTAAATGATGAACCAGAATTCTACAGAATGTTGTGTCTCCCATGCTTAGCACTATCACAAACAGGTACCGTACATACACTATTTATGAGCCTCGAAGTGACAAAACCAACAAAGTGGCTGTGCACCCAGCACAAGCTCAGATCAGCCTGGGCATCTGCCCAGTCTGATCAGGTTCTTTGCTGTCCACATGGAGCTAGCTTAGAACCTTAGCTACCCTTTAAGTGCTTAGTGAAGAATGATCAGACTGGGCTGATGCCCAGGCTGATCTGAGTCTGCACTGGGCGCACATGCCACTTTGTTGGTTTTCTCATGTCACAGCTCATATAGAGCTGAACTAGAAAACACGACAAAAGTTTATGCTGCTGATGCCACTGCTCTGGAAAAGCAATATCTGTCTCGTTGTTGCTTGTCATATGTGAGACAATGAAATATTCCAAATTAAAAGGCATATAACATAAAGAGCTATAAGGTACAAGGGTGAACTGGCATGTATTTCCACGTTTTTAAAAAATAGCCATCAGAGGAGATGGCAAATCCCCCGACCAAAGGCCCCCATTGACCTTGGTAAAAAGGGTGCACTTCAAAACACAAATTAGTAATATATTGTCGTTCTTTTATGCTTCTGATTGACATTAACTGTTAACAGATGCATGATTATCTAACACTCAGACTAAAACAGTATGCTTGACCGCTAAAAAGAGGTAATATCTCAAACAGCCACCATATACACAAATGTATAGCATACGATACATTCAATTTTCAAAATGTATGAATAACTTCTAAAGTACAAGCCCTACAAACCTAATTTTGAGCCCTCTAGTAAGTGAATTTGGACAAAGAATCCAAATCTTGATTTTTTATTTTTTTTTTTTTGGGGGGGGGGGGGGGGGGGGAGGGATGGGAATGTGGAGGGGTCAGAGAAAGTTAGGAACACTGATAAGATATCACAGCATGATCATCAATATTCTAAAAGGTACAAGGTTATTCAAATTGTGGAGCAGGCCAGGGTTATACAAATATGGAGCAGAGACTCAAACATCAGCTCAAACTACCAAAGGGAAATAACTCACAAAGTATAAAAGCAAGAGTTATCATTCATGTATGAGACAAATTGTCATGACCTGTTCTGCATATCTGTGAAGTATCATGAAAATATTTCAAAAGGTATTCAAGCTATGGAGCGGACACCTAAAATCATCAAAGGGAAATAACTCCAAAAGTTAGAAAGCAAGAGTTGTCATTCTTGTTCGCGACACATCGTCATGACCTGTTCTACATATCTGTGAAGTATCATGAAAATATTCAAAAATAGCCATCAGAGGAGATAGCAAATCCCCCGACCAAAGACCCCCATGGGCCTTAGTAAAAAGGGTGCACTTCAAAACACATATTAGCAATATATTGTCATTCTTTTATGCTTCTGATTGACATTAACTGTTACCAGATGCATGCTTATCTAACACTCAGACTAAAACAGTATGCTTGACTGCTAAAAAGAGGTAATATCTCAAACAGCCACCATATACACAAATGTATAGCATACGATACATTCAACTTTCAAAATGTGTGAATAACATCTAAAGTACAAGCCCTACAAACCTAATTTTGAGCTCTCTAGTAAGTGAATTTGGACAAAGAATCCAAATCTGGAAAAAAAAATTTTTTTTTGGGGGGGTGGGGGGTGGGGGGGGGGAGGTGCGGGAATGTGGAGGGGTCAGAGAGAGTTAGGAACACTGATAAGATATCACAGCATGATCATCAATATTCTAAAAGGTACACGGTTATTCAAATTCTGGAGCTGGCCAGGGTTATACAGATATGAAGCAGAGACTCAAACAGTAGCTGAAACTACCAAAGGGAAATAACTCACAGAGTATAAAAGCAAGAGTTATCATTCATGTATGAGACAAATTGTCATGACCTGTTCTGCATATCTGTGAAGTATCATGAAAATATTTCAAAAGGTATTCAAGCTATGGAGCGGAGACCTAAAATCATCAAAGGGAAATAACTCCAAAAGTAAGAAAGCAAGAGTTGTCATTCTTGTTCACGACACATCATCATGACCTGTTCTACATATCTGTGAAGTATCATGAAAATATTCCAAAAGGTATTCAAGTTATAGAGCGGACACAAAATCACACCTAAAACCAACAAGGGGAAATAACTCAAAAAGTAAGAAAGCAGGAGTTGTCATTCTTGTTCGCGACACATCGTCATGACCTGTTCTTCATATCTGTGAAGTATCATGAAAATATTTCAAAAGGTATTCAAGTTATAGAGGGAACACGAAATCATACCTAAAATGATCAAGGGGAAATAACTCAAAAAGTAAGAAAGCAAGAGTTGTCATTCTTGTTGGCGACACACCATCATGACCTGTTCTACATATCCGTGAAGTATCATGAGAATATTCCAAAGGGTATTCTAGTTATAGAGCGGACACGAATCTGCCAAAAAAATCACACCTAAAACTATCAAGGGGAAATAACTCAAAAAGTAAGAAAGCAAGAGTTGTCATTCTTGTTCGCGACACATCGTCATGACCTGTTCTACATTTATGTGAAGTATCATGAAAATATTCCAAAGGGTTTTCAAGTTACAGAGCGGACACGAATCTGCCAAATAATCACCAAAGGGGAGATAATTCAAAAAGTACAATAGCAAGAGTTACCACTCTTGTACGCGACACATTGTCATGACCTGTTCTACATAACTGTGAAGTATCATGAAAATATTCCAAAGGGTATTCAAGATATAGAGCGGACAAGAAAAATGTTTACGGACGGACGGACAGACGGACGGACGGACAGACGGACGGACGCCAGGCTCATCGCTATATCCCCCGAACCTTTCAGTCGGGGGATAGAAAGGTTCGGGGGATAAAAAGGTATTCAAGTTATAGAGCGGACACGAAATCACACCTAAAGTGATCAAGGGGAAATAACTCAAAAAGTAAGAAAGCAAGAGTTGTCATTCTTGTTCGCGACACATCGTCATGACCTGTTCTACATATCTGTGAAGTATCATGAGAATATTCCAAAGGGTACTCAAGTTATAGAGCGGACACGAATCTGCCAAAATATCGCACCTAAACTATCAAGGTGAAATAAGTCAAAAAGTAAGAATGCAAGAGTTGTCATTCTTGTTCGCGACACATTGTCATGACCTGTTCTACATTTCTGTGAAGTATCATGAAAATATTCCATAGGGTATTCAAGTTACAGAGCGGACACGAATCTGCCAAAAAATCACCAAAGGGGAGATAACTCAAAAAGTACAATAGCAACAGTTACCACTCTTGTACGCCACACATCGTCATGACCTGTTCTACATAACTGTGAAGTATCATGAAAATATTCCAAAGGGTAATCAAGATATAGAGCGGACAAGAAAGTGTTTACGGACGGACAGACGGACGGACGGACGCCAGGCTCATCGCTATATCCCCCGAACCTTTCGGTCGGGGGATAAAATGGAAACAACTTCTGTAGACTGCTTACTTCCTTGGATATGAAAGCCCTCCAAAATGGGGCCTACTCTCAAATGCAAGAATTTGCTCCTAGAGGAACTAATTCTTTCCTTTAAGAGTTCTAAAGGTGGCTTATGTGGAAGGCTACACTGTCTACAAGTGTATCTGAACTGTACAAATTTGTTAATAGTTATGTCTTGCCTGTGACTGGCAGAGGCAAGAGACATAGGCATTACTTTTCTGATGCTGTCTGTACTGAGGGATTAAGGCTTTGAATGTTTCTGGTTAAACTGTATTGTGACAGTGTGTGGACAGGCTAGACAAGGCATTCCTCAGAGTTCTTGTCTTAATATGTGTGTGTATGTTAATTCATATTGATTAGTTTCTTGGTGATATGTTGTAAATATGTATATAAGAGGGCCTCATGGAAGATTAGTGTTTTGCTAAATGTGTCACCCTCTATAAATAAAGTTGATTATTATTATTATTATTAGAGTTGACCTCCACTGAGAAGGGAGGCAAAGTTGAAAACATCAAGTTGTTTCCCCTGGAAGTGTACACATTTTCCTCCACAGGAAAGCTTAAGCTGAGGTTAGTGCAAAAGCTTGTCCTGTGCTTTGCACAGACTCACTAAAAATCAGCTGATCAACTACAAGAGGAACTTAACATCTGTTTCGTTTAATTTCCTTGCGAGCACATCCTTAGCTTTCATACAGATTTAACAAGAGCACATTATCCCAAATACAGAAGCTAGTATGAGCTTATTCATTGTAAACCTGTTTTAAGTTGTATTAGTACACTTCCATGCTTTTCTGCCATTTTTACAAAGGGAAACAACTTGTGTAACATCCTGTTTGCTTCCCAGGGCTATGAAACCTTTCAACCAAAGGAAAGAATTTGCTCCTAAGGGAGGGGGCAAATTCTTTCCTTTAAGAGTTGATATCCACTGAGAATGACAGAGTTGCTTCCCTTGAAAGTGTATCCATTTTTAATGCATGTGCAACAGTGCATGTTCTAACCAGACTCTGCATGTATGCGATCTAGCATGAGCAAGTGCAGTTGTCATATGAGCAGTGACACAACAAAACCAACAAAGTGGTATGTGCACCCAGCACAGACTCAGATCAGCCTGGGTGCCAACGAATCTGACCAGAGTCTTCGCTGTGCATTAAAATTGTAGCTTAGACTCTAAACTACCTTTATGTGGACAGCGAAGACCCTGATCAGACGAGCTCTATTATATTGTAAGAATGATTTTTTTGTAATAAAACTTGTACTAGGATTTAGGATATGAATAGGACTAGCTTTTAAATAAGAGAATTAACAATGAAGACTAAATTGTATATCGGAAAAAAAAATAATATAACTTTCAGTGAAATACTTGGCAGCGAGAGAGAGAGCCACATAAGTATAATACGGCTTTATAGAATTGATATTGTCACAGGAAATAGTGTTCTTTAAATGTGCTAATACGACTCTGCACTAGCGATGGAACAAATACTGAATTAAATAATAACTTCTTTCTTCTTATGGTTTAATAGGTAGAAAATATTATAGTAAATAGTATGTACAGTTTGCCATGATTTACTTTTTTTCTCTAATACTGTATTCGTTCTCTTAAACTTGTTCATTCTATTTTTTTTTCTTCACAAAACTGTTAAATGGTAGATATACATGATTTGATATATTATTATGTTATTGTATCAGTTCAGAATAAAATTACAAAAAAAACCCCAAATATCTCGTTTAAACGACTTATTATATCGTTTAAACGACATAATATGTTGTTTGAATGATATAAAGTAGAATGGAAGTTAAAACAAGAAAACCAGAAATGAAATTAACTCAAGAACAAACAGAAAAGAAATTGAAACAAAAATATGTCGTTTAAACGACTTATTACATGTACTTCCCATTCTGATAAATATCGGAAGGGAGATTGAGGCGGGGGAGTTGGAACGGATACTCAAAACAACAAGTCGTTCAAACGAGACATTTGTTGTTTTTATTTCCGTTCTAATTTGATATATCGTTCAAACGATATAAGAGGTCGTTTAAACGAGATATCTGTTGTTTTTATTTCCGTTCTAATTTTCTTGTTTCATTTTCTATTCTCATAAATATCGGAAAGGAAAGAAGATGATAAGTCGTTTTAACGAAATATTTTGTTTCGGTTTCTTTTCTGTTTTTCTTGATATGGTTTCCACTCTGGTTTTCTTGTTTTGGTTTCTATTCTGTTTTATATCGTTCAAGCGAAATATGTCGTTTAAACGATATAATAAGTCGTTTAAACGAGATATTTGTTGTTTTGATTTATGTTCTTAAAAAAAAAAAAAAAAAAAAAAAAAAAAAACTTGTACTACTGTTTTGCCCACTGACCTTGACTGCCTTGTACAATGATACAGCTGGGTAATACATTCCCTCAAACAAATCCTCAAATGCCAGTCCCTGGAACTTCCCGTTCTTGTAGAAAGATACCTGAAAACAGAGACATTATCTCTCAAACTTATAAACATACATTTCTAGTGGAACCTTTATGTAAATTTTATGGTTAAACTGCTTATTTTTGAAACTCCGCGGAAGGCCGTGTCTCAACAAAAAACAGAGCTAAACCAGAAAAATGGAAAGCTTATCTTATTATCCCCTCACACCACGAAGTGGTGAGGGGATATAGGTTTTGTCCCGTACGTAAGTACGTACGTAAGTACGTACATACGTATGTTCACCTTTTGTAATCGCTCTAGCACTTACATTTCTCAACGGATTTTAAAATAACTTCAGGCAAGTGTAGGGCATGACAATATCTCGAGCAAGTTTGACTTTCAGGGTGCTGCGCCCAAGGTCAAGTTCACTGTGGCTATTTTTAGAAAAACTTTGTCAGCGCTCTAGCGCCTACATTTCTCGATGGATTTTGAAATTACTTCACACAAATGTAGGCCATGACAATATCTCAAGCAAGTTCGACTTTCAGGGTGCTGCGCCCAAGGTCAAGGTCACTGTGGCTATTTTTAGAAAAACTTTGTCAGCGCTCTAGCGCCTACATTTCTAAATGGATTTTGATATAACTTCACACAAATGTAGGGCATGACAATATCTCGAGCAAGACTGACTTTCAGGGTGCTGCGCCCAAGGTCAAGGTCACTGTGGCTATTTTTAGAAAAACTTTGTCATCGCTCTAGCGCCTTCATTTCTCAACGGATTTTGAAATAACTTCACACAAATGTAGGGCATGACAATATCTCGAGCAAGTTCGACTTTAAGGGTTCTGCGCCCAAGGTCAAGGTCACTGTGGCTATTTTAAGAAAAACTTTGTCATCGCTTTAGCGCCTACATTTCTCAACGGATTTTAAAATAACTTCACACAAATGTAGGGCAAGACAATATCTCGAGCAAGTTCGACTTTCAGGGTTTTGCGCCCAAGGTCAAGGTCACTGTTGCTATTTTTAGAAAAACTTTGTCAGCGCTCTAGTGCCTACATTTCTCGATGGATTTTGAAATTACTTCACACAAATGTAGGCCATGACAATATCTCAAGCAAGTTCGACTTTTAGGGTGCTGCGCCCAAGGTCAAGGTCACTGTGGCTATTTTTAGAAAAACATTGTCAGCGCTCTAGCGCCTACATTTTCTGAATGGATTTTGATATAACTTCACACAAATGTAGGGCATGACAATATCTCGAGCAAGACTGACTTTCAGGGTGCTGCGCCCAAGGTCAAGGTCACTGTGGCTATTTTTAGAAAAACTTTGTCATCGCTCTAGCGCCTTCATTTCTCAACGGATTTTGAAATAACTTCACACAAATGTAGGGCATGACAATATCTCGAGCAAGTTCGACTTTAAGGGTTCTGCGCCCAAGGTCAAGGTCACTGTGGCTATTTTAAGAAAAACTTTGTCATCGCTTTAGCGCCTACATTTCTCAACGGATTTTAAAATAACTTCACACAAATGTAGGGCAAGACAATATCTTGAGCAAGTTCGACTTTCAGGGTGCTGCGCCCAAGGTCAAGGTCACTGTTGCTATTTTTAGAAAAACTTTGTCAGCGCTCTGTCAGCAAACAGTGTAGCACCAGGTCAGACTTACCTTACTCCCTGGGGCTGGTTTAAGGACTTTTTCAGCTTCAGATGTGGAATCTTTCTCCTCGTAATACAGATGATTCTTGAATTTCACCAATGGCTGAAAATAGAAACAATGATTAGTGAGTAGCCTATTAATCCTAGGTATTTGTGGACAGCACTCCTGAATGAACAATGTTCCACAAATTCTACATATTAGCACAGAATTATAGGTCTCAGCAAACATTGCAGATGCAGATAAAACTCCTAAAGGAGCAGTCTGATCAGGGCCTACACTGTTTGTCATTCCACCTGCATCTTTTATACGCATTACCAGCACAGCACTGTAAAACCAAATTGTTCCAGTTTTAGACAAAATGATTTTGCTTCTTAGCCATGTGGCAAAAAAAAAAAAAAAATCGCAGATTTGCCATTTACAGTCAAACCTGCTTATGTGGTCACCTCTATTAAGGGATCACCTGCCTTAAGCAGCCATCTTTTTTTGGGTCCCTTGTACCAAAATACAGTGTAAATGAACCTGTATAAAGGGGTCACCTGTCTTAAGCAGCCACTTTTTGTCTTTCCCTTGGGTGATCCCTCAAGACAGGTTTGACTGTATTGTACTTATGCCAGCAATGTTTTGCACTTTGAATTTCACCAATGGCTGAAAACAGTAAGAATATATTTGTATCTAAAATCTGCCCATAAAAAGAGAAGACCTTAAAAGATTTTGCCAAACAAGTATAGTGTGTGATGTGGCTGGAAAAGGTACTGAATACTTCAGAACTGACTAGATATCACTTGTGACACAAAACAGCTCCAAGCTTTTGAACCCTGTAAAACCTATTCAGACTGGGTTAAGATCATATATTATTTGAGCTATCTCATGTATTTCGAAATAGTTCATTAGACTGAAAAGAAAATATCTCAAGCTACTCTAAAGGCACTTCATTTGGCTTGTTGGTCAAACTAACATAAATAGTACAGTACAAAAATGTATTCTTTGAGGTACATTAAGGCCATTCAACAAAGTTATAATGCCTTGCTTCCTGCCCCAGTAGCCAAGCCCTGGCCTGCTGATCTAGCGAGCTGGGTTTGAAACCCGCTGGCAGCGGAAATCTTTCCAACTATAAACAGAGTTCCATTGCACATAGCCTTTCATTATCCCCCTCACATTGTCCTCATTCTTATTTGACTGAAATACTGTAGAAAAGGATGTAAAATCCCAGTCATTCATCCATCCATTCTACATGTGGGGTCTTGGAAAACAGCATACACCCAGATAAAATGCAATGTTCTGTAGGAGAATGCAGCAAAGCAAAGTGCCTGCCCTAGTGAAAAGGATGTTTGCCTTTCACACAGGGTATCATAGTTTGGACTCCCACAAGCAGAACATGTCTGATTAATTTTCCAATCCAATAAACCAGGAAATCTGCTCCCAGTGTGCTCTGAGCTGGAAAAAGTGGTATCAGGCTGGTGGTTGGTGACTGCAGTGTCACTGAACGTCAGTGGTGGCATCCCCCTCATCAAACCGGCGATACTGTAGTGCCTCATAATATTATGGTTTCATTCCCCGGGACTGTGGCCTCATTAAACAAGCACTACTTAACAAGCAACAACAGAATGGAGTATCTGCTCAGGGCCTTCACTATTTACTTTAAATACAGAAATTTCTGCAAAAAAATATATCAAACCCCTCTTATCTGAAAATGAACCTGTCCTAACTGTCAGGTAGAAAAGTCCAGAAGGCATTAACCCATTCCATTCGGGATACCCCTTTAGGGGTATCTGGGCGAACAGTTTGGATCCAGATCAGGCCCCACAAATGTGGGGCCTGATCTGAGATCCAAACTGTTTGCTGCTTAGACATCATTTCAACAAGAGTTGATTAGATCAATATTGTCAAAATATTCTTGATTTTTGATGCAGACGACAATTTCAGCAGACGACAAAAAATACCAAGAATGCAATGGGTTAATGGATAGGTACTGTATTTCTTTGGTTATGAGATGGGTGTTCCCTTCCAAAACAATCCCAAAGATCTAGATCCATCTTACAACTTCCAAAACAATCCCAAAGATCTAGATCCATCTTGTAAGATGGATCTAGATCTTTGGGATTGTTTTGGTAGAGAAAACCCTATTTTACAGCTGACTTGCACAAGACCGATCTACATATTTGTGGTAGTTTTGGAAGGATAGACTCCCGCCTTTTAGCCAAATAAATATAGGACCTATTTGAACATGAGTAAAACAGAAAGCTCTTCCATTTAAATATATTTTGTATTTACTTCTTCACAAAGTTGCCAAGTCGAAGCTATATGAAACCTAGCTTCTAAAGGCTAAGAAAGGTCAAAACAAGTTATTGTTGCAAAGACATAATAAAAGTGGATTTCTTTATTTTTTGTAACGCAATCTACGATTAAATGACTCATTAGTTTCACTCATACATGTATATAATTTTATATCCACTACAAACCATAATTCTATGGTAATTTTGAAACAGGATGTATTATGTCAAGGTTTGTTAAAAAGATTATATGCAAGTTAACAAGAAAAAGAAATAATTTCTTAGAAATATTTTCCTTGTTTGTACACAGACTACTGTATTTTTAGCTCACCTGAGCATGAAGTGCTCAAGGTGAGCTATTGCGATCGAAATTTGTCCCTTTGTCCGTCGTCCGTCCGTCCGTCTGTCCGTCGTCAACAATTTCTTTAAACGACATCTCCTCCTAGACCAGTAGGCCAATTCCAAAATAAATTCACACAAATGTTCCTCTTATAGCCCTACATGTACCAAAATTGCTAAAATGGTTCCGCTCCGCTGAATAAAATGGCCGCCACAGCTAAAAATAGAAAAACCTTCCAACGACATCTTCTCCCAAGCCAGTAGACCGATTTCAAAATAATTTCACAGAAATGTTCGACTCATGGCCCTGAACCAAAATTGCTAAAACGGTTCCACTCCACTGAACAAGATGGCCGCCAGAGCTAAAAATAGAAATAAATCTTTAAATGACATAATGGGCACAGTTTTGATCCAACCCTCATGAACCTTTGTCAGAATGATTATCTTGATAAACTTTAGGCCAAATTTGAAACTAGGTCATGTCGGGTCAAAAAGTAGGTCACTAGGTCAAATCTTAGTAAAACCTTGTGTACACTCTAGAGGGCACAGTTTTGATCCAACCTTCATGAAACTTTGTCAGAATGATTATCTAAATGAAATCCAGGCCAAATTTGAAACGAGGTCATGTCGGATTAAAATCTAGGTCACTACGTCAAATCTTAGTAAAACCTTGTGTACACTCTAGAGGGCACAGTTTTGATCCAATTTTCATGTAACTAAGTCAGAATATTAATCTTCATAAAGTCTAGACGAATTTTAAAAATGGGTTACGTCGGGTCAAAAACTAGGTCACTAGGTCAGATCTTAGAAATACCTTGTTAACACTTAAGAGGGCACAGTTTTGATCTAATCTTCTTGAAATTTTGTCAGAATGTTTATCTTAATAAAATCTAGGCAAATTACGAAAAAGGGTTATGTTGTGTCAAAAACTATGTCACTAGGTCAAATCTTAGTAAAACCTTGTGAACACTCTAGAGGGCACAACTTTTCGTCAATCTTCATGAAACATTGTCAGAATGTTTATCTTTATGAAATCTAGACCAAGTTTGAAACTGGGTCTTGTCGGGTCAAAAACTAGGTCACTAGGTCAAATCTTAGAAAAACCTTGTGTACACAGTTGTCGCTTTATTTTGCATTGAATGTTCATGAAACATTGTCAGAATGTTTATCTTCATTAAATTTAGGCCAAGTTTGAAACTGAATACTGTCTGATCGAAAACTAGATAGCCAGGTCAGATCTTAGAAAAACATTGTGTACACTCTAGAGGGCACAGTTTAAAATAAAATAAAAAAATAATAATAGTCTTTATTTTCAGAGGGTAACACATTTAGCAATAGCTAATCTTCCATGAGGCCCTCTAATACTAATTTTCTAACAATTATTGACAACAAAAATTATGAAGATGAGCTGTACAAAAAGATAAACATGCACATTATAATATCCATACACACTAGCTCTCACATGTAAAACAAAAACATTCTGTCTAGAAATATGATTCAAAGAGAAAAAAAAAAAAAATCTTCATGAAACTTTGTCAGAATAATATATTGGAAAGTGCAAAACTGCTCCAGTTTAACAGTCATCAAATAGATGATCTTCCGTGTTATTTCATCATAACTCAGGTGAGCGATTTAGGTCCATCATGGACCTCTTGTTCTAATAAAGACACCTCCCCTAATAAGGGTGCCTCCTTAGTCTTTTTAAAAATACCACAAAAACAGTTTCTGTCTCAATCATATGTACCAGATAAAGACAGAATTTGAAATGATATACAGTATTTGACCTAATAAAGCATGTGCTCCTATAAGCGCACATCATGGTGTTTTTTAGGCAAAGGACTATAAGCACACATATTTTTTACTGGTTTATTCCTTTGTTACAGACTTTTTTGGTTTTCATTTGTAAAACTTCTGTATATGACCATAAGCTGCTTTTCTCCTAGGCTAAACTTTTTAATTTGTTTCCTTCAATATATCATAAACCATTGAAGTGCGCTTATAAGAAAGAAAAATTACTACAATTAATTTACTACAATTAAGTATTTGCCGCCATTTTGAAAAGATAAGCGCACAGGGCACTAAAACGGTTGATTATGGTATGACAGCTTCAGGAAAACAGAGTAGTAAATACTTAGCTATATACCACAAAGGGTCCATGTGTCTGAAATTTTACATCCTTATTTAACATCCAAACAAAAGATTTTAGCTACTTTATATAGGGAGGTGCCTCTTATGCTTTCTGCAAAATATCAGCAAATCAGTCAAGTGGTTCTGGAGAAGAAGTCGTTAAACTGTTTTTACCATATATGGGCATGACAGCCATCTTGAATTTCGAATCATGACCGTTTTAGCTTTTTTTTGTACAACCATCATATTAATGCTAAATATGAAATTTGATTAAAATTGTGTGCCTAGTTTCAGAGGATTAAATGTCATTTGAATTTTTTCAGGAACAGTAGCCATGACAACCAAAGCTGCCATGTAATTTTCATAAAAACTTCATATAAGTCATCAGTACATTGTCTTCAATAATCCTATTGAAAATAAGCTACCTAGCTCAAATGTGTCTGAAATTTTACGTCCGTTTCCCAAATTTACGCCACCCACTCAAGGTCTGTTTACAATCCGACCTTAATGATTTCAGTTATTTCACATTGGGAGGTGCCCCATATGCTTCCTGCAAAATTTCAGCCAAATTGGTCCAGTGGTTCTGGAGTAGAAGTTGTTTGAATGTTTTTATCATATATGGGCATGCCATCTTGAATTTCGAATCATGACAAATTGTTAGCTATTTTTTGTTCCCCAACCCATGAATGCTCCCTAAAAACTTTGTTTGAAATCGGCCCAGCAGCTTTTTGAAAGTGCTGACTGACGTCGGACAGAGGGACGACGGAGGCTGCATATCCCATAAGCAGCTTTCATGACTTCCTATTTGCTTTCCTGGAAGATGAAGTCTTTTCCGAAAGTGGTCTACACTTAAAAGAAAGAATTTGCACCTTTAAGTGTTGGTCAGATGTCAGACAAGATTTCTCTCAATCACTCACACTGTCTGTTCAAATTTTCAGGATCACTATGTTATACTCTACCATAAACAAATATTTAGGATCCTTATGGTATTGTATACTTTGCCATAAACAAATAGAATGACACCTTATATGATGAAGGAAATAGTTCTTTTATTGATTCACTTGTTTTCCCAATCAGTTTAGATTATTTCCTGAATTTTCTACTTTATTTCCTGCTTGGCAACCTCGGTCAGTCCATGGGGAATATAACTTATCTGATTATCAACTCACTTAGGTATATATGAAACTGATTCTATTAACCCTTCCAATGCATGGATGGATAATTTGTGATTTTACGTCCTTTTAAACAGTATATCAGTCAGATCAGGATGATTGGAGGGTGATAATGGAAGGCTCTATGTGTGCAACAGAACCACGCATTTATATTTAAAAAGATTTCAGCCTCCTCTGGGAATTGAACCCAGAACTAGATCAGCAGTATTAACCCTTCCCAGTCAATCTGGTAGATAAAACCAGAGCCCTTTGCAAACAGGGCAGATCCAGATGAGATGAGATGGTTCATAATGAGCCATAAAACTGGTCAGTCTTTGAGGAATTGGTATATCCAGTTATCCACTGTTTAGAAAGTGATTCCAATAATCCCTCCAATCTGACAACCCATTAGTTTGAAATAAATCAAACTGGAAAGATCCAGAGCAATCTCATTGCTTGTCTTTCTGCTTGTGACTCCTACCCACTGGACATATACCGTTGAATCAACACTGAATCAACGTTGATTCAACGTCACAACGTTGAATCAAAGTTGATTCAATGTTGATTCAATGTTGTGTGCCTGCTGGGTATGCCTCCAAAAAGAGCTGCGACACAACAAAAACAAACTAGAAAATTGTGTCTTAAGACACAGATGATGCCCCCTTGCTGGGCCTGTCCCCCACTTTCCCTCATCTCCCACTACCCCCTCCCCCATTTTTGCACTTCAAAAAGGCATGTTCATATCCTTAATAGGTTGGTAACATCTGTGAAAGGTCTCAGAGATAGTTTAAAAGTTGTTGACAATATTGAATATACAAACTTGTCATCCTGTATTGTGTAAGAACTGTGGAAGGTGTCGATTGTACAATCTTGTCATCTTGTATTATAAACCAAAACCCAAAAAACTGCTAAGTTTGAAAAGGTTGTAATTTTGTCAAAAATATATTTTTCCTCTTGAAAAAGACACATGCCTATCGTCAATATTTCTGGAACATCTCTGCTAAATTTCAAACTGACAGCTTATAAACCCTGGGACAGTTTGATTATACAAACTAGCCATCTTGTATTAGGCAGAACCTGTAAATTTTCAAAGTCTAAAAAGCTTGTAATTTTGTCAAAAATGAATGTTTTCCCTTGAAAAAGACTTATGCACATCTTCAATATGTCTGTAATATCTATGCAAAGTTTCAAATCGATTAGAAATAAACTGTGGAAGGAGTTGATTATACAATTTTGTCATACTGTAATAGTCAAAAAAAAAATCTAAGTTTATAAAAGCCTGTAATTTTGTGAAAAATCATTTTTTTTTCTGTTCAAAAAGGCACATGCATATGTTCAATCTGCCTGGAACAACTGTGCAAAGTTTCCAACTGATAGCTTAAAAATTGTATGAGGAGTTGATTATACAAACTTGCCAGACTGTATTAGCCAGAAACTGTAAAAATTTCTAAGCCCGAAAAGGCCGTAATTCCGTCAAAAATGATTTTTTTCTCTTCAAAAAGGCACATGCACATCTTCAATATGTCTGGAACATCTGTGCAAAGTTTCAAATCGATAGCTTTAAAAACTGTGGGAGGAGTTGATTATACAAACTTGCCATTCTGTATTAGCCAGCAACTGCAAAAATTTCTAAGTCCGAAAAGGCCCTAATTCTATCCAAAATGATGTTTTTCTCTTCAGAAAAGGCACATGCACATCTTCAATATGCCTGCAACATATGTGCAAAGTTTCAGATTGATTGCTTAAAAACTGTAGGAGGAGTTGATTATACAAGCTTTTTTTTAGGCACTTTAACGGACGGACAGACGGACAGGGGTAAAACATAATGCCCCCTGACTATCGTCAAGGGGGCATAAAAAGTGGCATGTGTGCCCAGCGAAGACTCAGATCAGCCTGGGCACCCACCCAGCCTGATCAGAGTCTTCCCTGAGCAGTTAAATGGTAGCCAATGGTCTAAGCTAGCTCCATGTAGACAGCAGATGTCCAGGCTAAGCTGAGTCTGCACTGGTTGCACAAACCACTTTGTTGGTTTTGGCGTGTCATGGCTTCAATGGTTCCTCCATTATTATGTAACTGTGAAGTTTCATCAAAATATTCTTTAGTCGTTAGAGTTAGTAACAAAGAGAGTTTTACTGGAGCAGTCTTGTCCTAATATTTTTGTTCATGATGGTACTCCCCATAGTTGCCATATTCAGAGCGCTGAAAAAATGTCATCGGGAGTCAAATACAAAGATTAATAACTCAGTCTGCTGCTACTGACAAGTAAATTGCTTCCCAAAATTGTGAAATCTGACAGCGTGCATTATCATAATCAATAATTTTAACATTCCTCCCTAACACAGCGTATAATCGATTCCTCTAATTTTCGCTTCCTGCAGAGACTGTACATCATATTTGGCTTCCGCCGAGACTGTCCGCAAACTCTTGCTTCCTGCAGGGACTACTGTCCTCGAAAATTGGCTTCCTGCCAAGACTGTCCGCATGACTCTGCTTCCTGCCGAGAGCCTCGGCAGGAAGCAGAATCATGTGGACAGTCTATGCAGGAAGCCATTTATCATGTACAGAAGTCTCTGCAAGAAGCAAGAGATCACGGGACAGTCTTGGTGGAAGCCAAATATGATGTACAGTCTCTGCAGGAAGCGAAAATTAGCGGAATCAATTATACCCTGTGCCTAAGAGCAACTGTAGTGTAATGCCCAGCGTTTTTTCCCTAAAGTTGTACTCTTTCAGGGGAAGCAACTCTGCCATCTGCATTTTGCATTTCTCAGGGTCGACCTGTTCTGTATTAGAAAATCCTTTCCTTTAGGAGCTGAGCCCTTTGTTAGAAGGGTTTCGTACTACAGGGTATGTTTTAAGTCTTGAATAAACAGGTGAAAAATGGCATCAGAATTCAATTATCCTTCATGGCCAGATGACTACAACAGCAATAAACTCAAGCCATGTTTCTGGACCATTAACAAAAAGTTGTTTTATGTCTTACACTCCATTAACACAATGAAGTTATTGCTACCAGACCTTACTGAAATAATTGATGGCTTGGTCACTAGTTAGCCATCATATACTTTGACATCATACTAAACAGGGTCTGTGTTGGTCATCTAGCATATGCTTAAGTTTTGGGACACTTGCAAAACCATTTATTTTCCAAATTATCCCAATGGAAAATTAATGGTTTTAGGAGTCCGAATATTTAAGCATAGTACGGTATGTCTTAAAAATACATGGTTTAAGGTGTATGGGAACATCCTCGATTTTTGCCATTTTTTCAAAGGAAGACAACTATTGTGACTTCCTGTCTGCTTCCCTGGGCGACGAAAACCTTCCAAATAGGGGTCTACTCTAAAAAGAAAAGAAAAATTGCTCCCAAGAAAGCAAATTCTTTTTTTTAAAAGTTGACCCCATTGAGAAGGGAGAAACAAATGAAAGAGGCAGAACTGCGTCCCCTGGAAGTGTATCGATTCACCTTAGAGTGAATTAGTGTGGTCTTTTACCCATTTTGCCATTAGTGAAGACTCTGACCAGTCTGTGTAGCCTGAAGTCAGATATTTTTTTCTGTTAGCTAGTAGATTCCTCAGGGGCCTTACTTGTTCCGTGTAAACAACAAAGCTTTGACCAACCTGTGCAGATGGACAGGTTGAACCTGTGCAGATGGACAGGTTGAACCTGTGCAGATGGACTGGTTGAGATGTATCTTTCCTGCTCACCCAAAATGGTGGCTTACTAATAAACTAAAACTCAAACCCCAGAGTCCGTGAATCTGTGTAGTCCAGTGAGTGATTGAGTGAACTTGGGGTTAACATCCCACCAACATACAGGTCATATTGAAAGACTCACCCAAAGCCCAGAGTGAGAATCAAACCTGGAACCACTATATTGGTAGTCTATGTAGCGTGTAAACCACCACAGTACTGCCACTCCTCTGTGCAGTCTAGTAAGAGCCTTGATACATAAGGGCCCATTCAAGGTGAGCAAACAGAAAAGGCTTGGCTCAGACTGCACACCGTGTGGGCGGCCATCGAAAATGCTCATGCAGTCGATGTAGGCAGATCAAAAAGCATTAGAAACGGCGTTTTCGATTGCAAATTGTCGCCAATTTGATATCGAAAATGCTGTTTCTGACGGTTTTTGATCCGCATTAATCAACTGTTAAGAGCAATTTCAATTGCGGCCTACCAGGTGTGCACTGTGTGGATGCAAAGGTTTGCTGTTCTCACACTTTTGGCCATTGCAACTCATGTATGTTTTCATCTGATTTATTTATCTAAGTCCAAATGGATGTCTTAATTACAGAGAGAATCAATAATTAGACCATGACCTGTTCAATCTGATCATTGACAGATTACCAGCCACAGGGGTTATTGATCACTATTGATCAATGTTTTACAGGGGAGTATATATGGATGATAGGTTATGGTATTGGGCAGGTAACTGCACATACCCTAAAGAAGAGGGTGTCTGGATCATCTGATCATGGTCTGCACTATTTTACCAATCAGGCAGCCATTAATTGCACAGCATAGACTGAGTAAAGTCAACTTATCAAACTTTAGGACAATATTAGAAAACTTCAAGTCAGCTGGGAGAAGGTTGGGGGGGGGGGGGGGGGGGAGTAACTAATCTATATAGCAAGGACAGCTAGCAGAAGGGCCATTTTTCATATAATCTCGGGGCAAGTCCCAGCACCTAACTTTACCACAAAATTAACTTTAACTTGCAGACAGAAACACAAAAGTTACAAATATTTATATTATAAAGAAAACTCTTCAAACAACTGCTTAAATAAGCACATCATTGCAACACTCTTTGAATCATGAGCAGGCTGATTTATATCACAGATGCCACATAGTTAACCTAAATTTTCAGACAACTCCATCTTTTTTGTAATGCACTCTCTAATTTTCGATAAACTTCAATAAACTCTCAATAAACAGAGCTGTGTAAACCCTGATCAGACTGCTCCCTGAGCAGGGAGCAGTCTGATCAGGGTCTGCACTGTCTGTTTTAGCAGTCTATCCAAACACTTGGGGTAAACACCATGTAACTTTTACAGAATCTTACAAACCAATATGGTCTTACAGTGGTGTATATATGGTAGAAAGGGAATACACACACATGCATTGATGTGTATTGAAATCATTTCCACACTCAGCTGCCTGCTAGGAATACAATTCTTATATTATAACATTATTCAAGGAAAAATGTAAGGTTATAAACTATGCAGGAAACAGCTCTATATCTATGCAAAATTTCCAGTTTAAGATATTGTAATTTTTAGTATATTATAATTAGAAACATTTGGTAGAAATTCAACCAATTATTGGATAAACTTCAAAGAACATCAAAGGAGAAAGGATTAAAAATATGTTGGCTTTTCAGCTTGTGGTTTAAAATAGTTACAAGTCACAAGGTAATTATTGCGTAGTATTTTTTCACATTTTTATATTGTTCTGAACCTTTTTTGATACAGGGGGTGGGGGACATTATTAATAGCTGGGGATGGGGAGGCTGATGATTTGATTTCTACCCTAATCTACAGCTCATTAGATTACACCATATTTAATGTATTGAACAGTAAATGTATTTCTGTTAAGAGCTACCATATATATTTCTTACTGTAAAAGTATGTCTCCCCCCCCCCCCCCCCCTGGCCACGTAGTGCAATCGGTAGGGCACCTGACTCATCCTGGGTTTGAAACCCGGTCTGGCCACATACTTTTGTTTCTCCTTCTGCTGATTCAAGAAGGGCAGTTGTCAGTTACTGGCGAAAGTATGTGCACTTAGTATTGGTTAACCGCTTAGGAGGTCTAAGCCTGCCCAGGAATAGTGTGGTTAGGTTAACTGACCGTCCCGACATGCCATGGACGTTAAGCAACAAATCAATCAAATCAAATCTCTTCCCCCCCCCCCCCCCCCCCCCCCCCACCCCCCTCCGGCTCCTCCTCCTCCCAAGAGACCCCACACTGTGCAACATGTGCAACTCCCGCTATGTAAAATGTTTTTTCCTTCCAAATCTATCAGATCTAGATGTTTGGGGATATACTGGAAAGGCACACATGCGTCTCATAACCGCCTTAATATGGTCAGCATCACCCTAACTACCTTAAAATATTGGGACACATTAAGCAGTTACCGTAATTATGCTAATAACACAATGCTTATTCAACACTGAATCTTCATCCCTCCAATATCCTGATGTTGAAACAATATCGAGTCAATGTTGGTTCAGTGTCATGTGGCCAGGGGTTATTTCGACAGTGTTGGGTGGCACACGTTGCCAGCCTCAGTAGTCCTTGGTTAAATTTATAAGGCCATACAGCATAAAGTAATGGACTGAAATTAGCTCTAAATAACCATAAAATTGATAGCAATAGTACATAGCAATTTAGTTAGGTGTCATATGGAAATGTTTCTACTATTTTTCAAACAACCATGTCATGTACAATGAGTCAAAGGTTAGGCTTATCCATTGAAAATTCCCTTGAAAACAGGAAGATAAAGGCTAAGCAATAATCTATTAGCATTCCAAAGACTTGAAGCAATTGTGACTAATTCTTATAGATTGCAAAATTATATATATTTCTTTGTTTATTCAAGATAAAATTTAAACTAAACAGGGGTTAGTCATTTTGTGGTAGCTCAAAGTCATATGGTTTGTGGTTTTGGTTTGACAAGTACATGTAAAACCACAAGAGACAGAAATGTGATAGTGTTGGACCTGGGATCCCTGTAATTTGTCCGCTCAGTCTAAATTGAAGCAAACACTATTCTTGTGGAATGGATTTGTTGCTTTTAAGTTTTCAAAGGGCACTGTTGAGTCTGTTGTTAGTTTTAGATGAAAGTTTGCGATCACTGCGGACCGTAATGTGCGTATGTATTGGGACACCTAAAAAAATGAATTTTCCATTTGGCACAAATGGAAAATTTATTATTTTAGGTGTCCCAATACTTAAGTACAATAGGGTAGGTGTAGGTATAGAAGACTTTCAACAGAAGGAAAGATGGCAGCAATGAAATAGGAAATCCAAAAGCAACATAGATGATTCAAATCCACTGCCATCCAATCAAATGCTTACTAAACGGACAACAGTATGTCTGAGACATTATGTTCAAACCAAAACCATCTGAAATATTGGAACTAAAGTGCCTAGATAAGCAGACTACTTCCCATCTATGTTTTGAACATAGCATATTGACCCTATTAAATACCAAGGGCTGTTGCATTTTACGAAAGGGGGGCATTATTTAGAGCCCAAAGTGTAGAAAACCAGCCAGTGCCAAAATACCTCTAATAAACAGCATTGAGGGGAATGGGTATGCAACTCCACTGTTTTTACCTCTCTTCTCAGTAAGGGTTTGTGGGAGGGGAGGAGGAGCAAATTCTTTCCTAAAGAGTAGATTCCATTTTAAAGCTCTATCTCACCCAGGGAAGCAAAGAGGAATTCATATAAGTTGATATAACATTATTTTCGGAAAAGAAGCAAGGGTCATTTATTAGAGCAAGGGCGTTTATTAGGGTTTATACGGTAGATCTGTAGCAGTCTGATAAAGCTGTTATTTTCATCTTACAAAGATCTATCTGGAGCTCAGCTCTGACTGAGTGAACAATCAACCAAACTGTCAATTTTTTCTCCACCATTTGTGTCATCCGTCAACTCCTATAAAACAGCAATATTGACGGCCTGTCAAAGGATGAGTCACTGATTACAGCCTAGTAAGACAGCTAAACCATTTATTTTCATTCAGGCCCCGTCAGGTTTAAAGGGCCTTATTGTTGGCACAGTAAAATCTATTAATATTGACAAGAAATATCTTGGTAAGCTATTCCTGGCTTCAGTCAAGGTACAAATATGAATTGTAAGCCTGTACCAATAGTATTAGCAATGACCAGCCCCTTTCATTGCCATTTTTGTAACAATTATGGACTTGAAACTAAAGGCCTGTTGATACAAGGACTTCATCTGATTGTCACAAATACACATTAATTTCAGACATAGCTCCTGGGACCCTGACTGTGTTTTTAACTGCCGTATTGACTAGCAGTACTGGCTCAGAAGTGCCCATGATAGCAAACAGTGTAGACCCTGATCAGACTGCTGAAGGAGCAGTCTGATCAGTGTCTACACTGTTTGCCCATTTCACAACCAAGCAACTTTTTGACATATAATGGATACTAAAATTTACTCATTCAAATTTTAGGATAATTGTAACATCCACGATAATCGGTTAGAATGTCCGAACATAAAGAGAATTTCGACATTTTAATCTGTAATCCTTTTAGTTATTTTACACAGCCAGTATTTAACCCAGCAGGAAATGATCAATAATACCATGAATTATCAGATATATCAAGTGATCACAGTATTTATCATAAAAAGTCATAGAAAATGCTTGGCCAAATAAAGTAGACCATGATCAGACTGCTCCTCAGGAGTCTGTGCTGTCTGGCAACAGTCTGATCCTACTAGGAAAACTGAAAGTCTTCCCTTGGTCTCGGAATGAAATTTAAGCAGGAAAATATTACTTGGGGGTCAAGGACAAGGAAATAAAGTGGATTATCAAATGTCTACAACCAGGTGTTAAATTTGAGTTGCCTTAGTATTTATTCTAAACACTCTGACAGTGGTGCCATGAAGCAAACAGTATGAAGCCCAATCCGGCTGCTTATATCACAGACTCCATGGTTCGCTGTTTGAACTAGGACAAAGGTCTTGTTCTCACCTGTTTATGAACCAACCCCATCAGCTGATGTTATTTACAAGAATTCTGCAGAACACAGTCTCTTGTCTTTCTGCTAAACTAGAAAACTGATCAAAAGTTTAGTGGAAGGTGTTGCCTGAGTCCGGAATGTAGCAGCAGCCCCAGTACTCTGCAGAGCCCACACTTGTTTGCTTACCGGTATGCATGTCCGTTCCAATATTTATGTTTTTATGGCACATGGAACACGACCATATATAGATAAGATCTTGGCGCCCAAGTGCCATTTCCTGAGGAAGTTGTTAAAAGTTATTTTACCCTCTGACATTTCACCAGTTGTACAATTCATGTAGTACACTTAACTCTTACTTTATATTCATGTCTTCAATAACTCTTGAACTTCAAAATATCATTATTCTCAGCTGAGTGAAACATCATAATTTGACCCTCCATCCCAACCCGCCCACCCCCACTCCACTGTCAACCCCACTGGGAGAGGGGGTGCTTGTATATGAAAGTAGTATATATGGGGGCTTTGAGAGTGGGTCAAACTGAAAAAGTGGGTGCTTTCGGATGTGTGCTTTCGGAGCTGGTCAAAGTGAAGTTGTATTTGACTGGATTGCATGGAAACGAAGGGATCATATAATGCAATTCCAGAGCATTGGTAAAAGACCAGAGCGCACCTTTTTCAAGCTGAATGAAATGCGGCTTTAGAACAGCACGAAAATAGCACAAGGATACATTTCTGTATAAACAGCAGTCTTTTGGATCTGATTTCAAAAAGCAGTCTTTTGGAGAGGGTCAGGTCGAAAAGGGGTCTTTCGGGTGGCACACTGCCATATTGTGTTTCTTCTGGTCAGAAATAAAGGTACTTGAAATGCGTAAACCAAAAAATCTTCCAAAATGGTACCTATATTTTGCAAATAACAGTTAAACATGTTTTTGTATACCTTTTGACAGAGACGCCCCATTCTTCTTACAGCCAATTGGGGCAACAGCGTATTTGCAGAGAAAAAAAACCTCTGAATTTTGACTTGAATATCATTGAAATTATCCAAGGCAAAAGAAGGGCAGCAGGGTGAGGTGCAGCACCGGATGAAAACATCGAAAGGGACAGGCAGACTAAACCTGTATTTCTATAGTCCCTTTGTCTACGTTGGTGGACATTAACCATTTGAAGCATGCATAGCTGACTGAGTCTATAAAGCCCTCATGAACACCTGGTACCCTTGTAAAGTAACTATGGTATACATGTGGCATATTTCCACTTCACACCAAGCTTTTCAAGTTCTCTCCCACCTGTTGCTTAGGCAACTGTTTTGCAATAAGAGTTACACTGGCTAATTGCTTGTTAAGCTCAGCATGTATACATTACTTCTGTTTACATTTTCACCTATATCTCTACAAATTCCTGTGCTTGACAGCAGCAGCTTGGTCAGCTACAAGTGTTTGTACTAAATGTAGCATGCTGAGCATAACTGATGTCCATCAAAAAAAAAAAAAAAAAATACTGTTGCCCCATATTCTAAAGTTACTTAGTGCAACAATTAAAGAATGAATTATCTGACACATCTACACAGAAAATAAACAGGTAGTCTGCTGTCTTTATAAACAGCCTCTGGCAAAGGTCGTAGGGTACATTACAGTTTCTGGTGGGCAACATCACTAACCTAGTGCTCCTAAGTGTGGGAAATGTGTAATTTACATGAAAACAATGAATATTACATGCAGCAGCAACCAATGTACTAATGAGTGCTTGCATTACCATTTAATTCAAAATATTTGGTCAGAGTACAGACTGCTTCTGCTCCTAAGGAGCAGTTTAATGAGTGTTTGCACTGTTTGCTGACAGTTCCGTAAAGCATGCAACCATAGGACACAACAGGACAATGACTTGTTCAGATCAAAGATGGTTTACGGAACAGTCCACCATAGAAATAAGTGGGATGTCCGAATATTTAAGGTAAAATCTGTAAATAATGCACTGACTAATGATGGCATCAATAATGCACTATAATGCAATTAATAACAACAGATAATCAGACCAGTGCTGCCTCTCCCCACCACTATTCCATACAAACTTAAAGACCCCACCCCCTCACCCACCCACCTCTTGACCTGCTGCACACTGTCACAAAGGGACCATTATACGGGCCCCAGAGCTCCAGATAAGAGGGGGTATTGAAGATAATTCAAAGATAATTTTTCTTATTTCTCAACGAAAACATATATTGTGACCCCTCATTAGAACCGTCTCATCGAGACGGTTCTGATGAAGGGTCACAAAATATGTTTTTATGGAGAAATATGGAAAATTATCCCTAAATTATCTCTGTTACCCCTTCTTATCTGGAGCACTGAATTACGCTTCCAGAGAACTCAACAAAAGCTTATGCGGCTACTGATGCTGAGACCAGAAAAGCAATACCTATGTCTCAATTTAGCTGAGATGATCTTTGTAATGCTATATGTCATCAAGATGTTGTGGGCAGTGCAATAGCCCCATGTTGATTTGTCACTTTCATCTAACAAGAGCTCCGCAAGCGGGGCAATATACGCCCATATCTGAATGGGTTTTTTTGCACAGTTTCATCCTTGTCTACATTGCTATCAAGTTTATCAAGACATTCCAACATTAAGGTTCTCAAAAGAAAAGCCTTAAAAAAGTAATCAAAGGGATGTAACTAAAAAAAAAAATAAGGAAGGGGAAGCAATTATTCTTTTATTAGACATACTGTCTCAACCTAATACACATTGCTATAAAGTTTCGTCAAGATATTCCATACGGTTACCTAGTAATGACTTGCCCAAGAATAGCCATAGAAATTAATCAAAGGGATGTAACTCGATAAGTAAGGAAGGGGGAGCGATTATTCTTATATAAGACACACAGCCTCAAGCTAATACACATTGCTATAAATTTTCATCAAGATATTTCATACCGTTGCCAACTTATCACTTGCATAAGAATGGCCTAAGAAAATATTCAAAGGGAGGTTACTCCAAAAATAAGTGAGGGGAGGCAATCGTTCTTATATGTGACATATTGTGTCTCACTATCAAGTTTCATCACAATAGTCCAAAGGGTTAGTTAGAAATGAGGTGTACAAATATAGTCTGACAAAATAATCAAAGGGAGGTAACTCAAAATCTAAGTCAAGGGGAGTAACCATTCTTGTATGAGACACGTTGTCTTAACCTCATAAACATTGGTATAAAGTTTCATCATGATATTCCAAAGAGTAACCAAGTTAAGGAATGCTAAAGAATTGCCATACAAACTGCCATAGTCGAGTTTTTTCAAAGGGCTGTAACTCTGCTAAAAATCATCGGAGCAAAATTTCCATATAATATGTGCATCTCCACATCGTAGTCTTACTATTTACAAAGTTTCAGCTTAATTGGATGAAAACTGTAGGAGGAGTTATCCGGAAACGAACACCCCAAAAATTCTAAGGAAAGGGCTGTAACTCCGCTAAAAATCATTGGAGCGTAACCTCGAAACGATATGCGCTGGACCACCTCATAGTCTTACTATATACCAAGTTTCAGCTCGATCGGATGTAAACTGTAGGAGGAGTTATCTGGAAACGAAAAGTTTACGCCGGACGGACGGACGGACGCCAGCACCATAACAATATACGTCCCGTTTTTTTAAATGGGCGTATAAAAATCAAACTCCTTACTCCCTGAAAATCAGTAAATCATGCCAAGTCCTTAGCTAATCAAAGCAAATATGCAAACAAAGCAATTTACAGAGTGTTTAGCCAATGTTGCTAATATCTCAGAAAATCACATTTTTTTTTAAATCTCAAGGGTATTCTCTCTGCAGATTCCCATAAAGATCTGTTGACTGATAGTTACCATAGTAACTCTATAGACTGGGACACTTAAATCAGTACATTTCTGATTGCTGTAAAGGACATCATCTTTGAGCTGCTGTATCAGGCAATGTTTCATCTAACTGTCAACAGAATGGCAAACAGCACAGACCTGATCAGACTGCTCTCTAGGCAGTCTGATCTGGGTCTGCACTGTTTGCTGCAGCATGTCTGTCCCAATACTATGAGATTTTATGGTAGCTAACTCAGTATTTGATTGTTCAAACACTGGACATGTGTTTTATCTGTTTCTGTTACAAATTCAGCATCTTCCTTCTTGTTTACTGTTTCCATGGCAACAAAGCTTTCAGAAGTGGCCTGTACTCTTGAATATTTATCTTGGCAACAAGTTGCTGATTTTGTGAAGAATTTTGGCTTGTTATGTTGTGATTTAGAATACTGGCTATTTTTTTTCAAACTGCAGCCCTCGGTATGAATGGATGACTTGCAATGTTACGTCTTCACAACAGGATGATGAGAAGGTGACAGTGGAAGGCTGTATGCAATGGATTCCCGTTTACGGTTGAAAAGATTTCTGACCAGAATCGAACCTGGACCTCTAGAATAGTAGGCCAGTGCTTAACCCACTTTGGAGCTACTAGTATCGGGGCTGCTAGGACCTCTGTACAACACAGTTCCATCGAATGGATGGATCTTTTACAGCCCTTTCAACAGTACAACAGCATTTCAGTCACAAAGAGCAGAAAGAAGTGTGATGATGAAAGGCGGCGAGCAAGCGAACTGGCTGTTTAGTGAGATTCAAGCCCAGACAAGGAACCCAGCCCTTGTTTTACACACTACCCATAAAGTTAGAAGCTGTTGGAAATTAAAACATGCATTATTAATCATGTTCAGTATATTTCAGCTTTCTGAATATAGTTCAGGCATGCAGCATCAATAAATTGGATGTAAAGAGTAGTTGTAGTCATTAACTTTTATCTGGTAGCAGTAGCAGAGCAGTTATCACAAGATCAAAGATATAATGATAAGCCAGACTATTTACTGACAAATCTCCATATGAGCCAAGACATAGGAAAAGATAGCTCATAGCATATGCAAACAGCAAGGGCTCAAACCAGTGAGCACATCCATGCAGTCTGATCAGAGCCTTACTGTTGCCACACACTATGATGGATGGATGACACGCAATTTAACAGCCTTTCCAACAGTATTTCAGTCATATCAGGCTGGTGAGATGGTGATAATGAAAGTCTGTGTGCAATGGAACCCCTTATATGGTTTGAAAGATTTCTATTTCCAGCAGGGCCTGAACCCGGGAGTGCTAGATCAGTAGGCCAGTGCTTAACCCATTGCATTCTGGGTATTTTTGTCGTCTGCTGAAATTGTCGTCTGCATCAAACTTCAAGATTGATCTAACCAACTCTTGTAGAAATGATGTCTAGGCAGCAAACAGTGTGGATCTCAGATCAGGCCCCACGTTTGTGGGGCCTGATCTGGATCCAAACTGTTTGCCCAGATACCTCTAAAGGGGTATCTCGAATGGAATGGTTAAATGAAAGGTCTTGCTATTCTTGTCTTCACTGTTTGCAAATAGGGGAGAGTCTGGTAACTTCGGACAGCGGGTAAATTCGGACACTGACATTGTTTCCTTTATATGTCAGTTGTTTGGAACTAAAACAAAAATTAACTGGCCTAACAGAGAAAATCTTGATGAGACGGCTCATTATGAACTGTCTCATCTGGATTTTCACTGTTTGCAATTGTATGTCCGAATTTACCCGCCTGTCCGAAGTTACCCGACTCTCTCCTACATCAGGCAAATGCTCATATGATAGGATAGTACCAAGATGGAATTGCAAGGGCAAACCGTGTATATGATAGGATAGTACCAAGATGGAACAGCAAGGGCAAACCGTGTAAAAAGGAGCAGTCAGATTAGGGTCTGCACTGCTGGCAATGCAGCCTTAAGTCCTTCATAAAACTCTCTGTCATGTGAGGGGGAAATTTAAAAGGAAATATTCATTTACAGAAATTTCTTGCCAGTAAGACAAGCTTATTAAAGCCCATTTATGTTCACAGTAACTTTTTGTGTCGGAGCTGATTTAATGTAAAAATCATAGACTCAGAACAGACAATGCACTCTGCAGCACCTGATATGGTTCTGCAGTGTTGTCAAAGGTCCAGATTATTGGATTGATTGATTGATTTATTGCTTAACGTCCACAGAAACAGCTATGGTCATGTTGGGATGGTCAGTTAACCTAACAACACTATTCCTGGGCTGGCTTAGACCTCCTAAGCGGTTAACCAGTACTAAGTGCACATACTTTCGCCAGTAACTGACAACTGCCTTTCTTGAATCAGCGGAAGGAGAAACGAAAGTATGTGGCCAGGCCGGGTTTCGAACCCAGGACCTCTGACTTATGAGTCAGGTGCCCTACCGATTGCGCTACGCGGCCCGGCAGATTATTGGATGCTGTGCATTAAAAGTTTACCTAGCTTGACGGATGGATGACTTGCAAGGCTTTCTTACATCCTTTTGAACAGTATTTCAGTCATATCAGGATGATTGGAGGGTGATTATGAAGGGCTTTGTGCACTGAAGTGGCGCTTAGGTTCAGACAGAATCTCATCCCTGGTGGGACTCAAACCCATGACCCTGTGATCCAAAGTCCGGAGCACTAGCCACCCAGGGACACACACACTCCAAAACCAAAACAAACAGCTGACTTGCTTTCTTCCACAAGTTACAGGCACCTATCTTTCATACAGTCATCTTGTTTCATTTTAGGTGAAATAGCAGACGGGAGTAATACATGTCAGATGAGATAACCAGACGTAATCTCTCACTACAGCAGACTTGCTCCTGGAGATTCCATCAGAAAGCTGAAGTATACATGTATTATCATGATGTAAATGTATACTGTATACATGCAACTGCAGATAATCTGTCTGGGAAATCCATCACTGAGCTGCTTCACTGAAATTGAAGGTTAGTATAGTATTATTATGGAGTATAATGGTGCTAGCCCTTAAAGTGCCAAAATTTTCCAGAAAGTCAGTTGGCAAAAATTTATCTCTGCAAAATTTCTAAAAATGTATCATCCAAGCATTGTCATGTACATGTATTAAGTACTGTTCTGTTCTGTTCTATAGAGGGCAAGCAAAATGCTGCTAAATTCTGAAACAAGAACCAATGAACAGGCTCATGTATTCTGATAGATTATTATGGTCACTGAATACATTACACCTACTTTAATCTGTTTATATTTGACTAGATTATCTTAACTCTACTACAATAATCCTAATCCAGTAATGTCTGATTACTGATCAGTATAGTCTGATAGTTTATGATAGACTTGGACAAACCTCTAGATAGTATGCTGGATTACAGTACAGTTCCTTCGTTACCACAGGCTATAAACTAGTCTGCAGTATACGCTTCCTGTCGAGACTTTTGCTTCCTTCCAAGGCTTCGTCCACGTAATATGGCTTTCTGCAGAATGTCCATGTGATTCGGCTTCCTACCGAGAGTCTTGGCAGGAAGCAGAATCTCATGGACTACCGAGAGTCTTAGCAGGAAGCAGAATCTCATGGACTACCGAGAGTCTTGGCAGGAAGCAGAATCTCATGGACTAACGAGAGTCTTAGCAGGAAGCAGAATCTCATGGACTACCGAGAGTCTTGGCAGGAAGCAGAATCTCATGGACTACCGAGAGTCTTGGCAGGAAGCAGAATCTCATGGACTACCGAGAGTCTTAGCAGGAAGCAGAATCTCATGGACTACCAAGAGTCTTGGCAGGAAGCAGAATCTCATGGACAGTCTCTGCAGGAAGCCATTTATCATGCACATCAGTCTCAGCAGGAAGTAAGAGATAGCGAATGGTCTCGGCAGCAGAAGTCAAGTATGACATACAGTTTCGGCAGGAAGTGAAAACTGGAGGATTAGTTTATACTCTGTGATTACATTTATGTATTGGGTTCATAAAGACTTAGCATTATATGGTGAAAGCATTATATTGAGACTATAGACTACAAAAGAAATATATGGCAAAAATGAGTACGAAAATGGCATTTAAATGCATGTTTGTCTTCTATTCTGTTGCAGTTTAATCTAACTAGGTGTCATGACATGATTGTGTTATATCCAAAAAGAGCTGTTGCCCAAATGTGTTCTAATAATGTGACCTTGTACAGATGGTCAGTAATGGGTTAAAACTTTAGGCAAGCATATATTGTGAATCTATTTAACAAAAGATGAGATCAGGTATTAACTAAATCTATCCATTAAGCCAACCAAGCTCCAAATTTCAAAGTCCATGACCTTGACATTGACTTCAAGGTCACTTGGTAGATGTGGGTGGTACTATGTATAACTTTGGACCAGTATCTAACAACAGTGCAAGTATGGGTCTTAAAATATCCAATGTGGTTGCCAACGCAGACAAGGATACTGACGTTTCCTTTTCTTTGATACACATAATAATGAGAATAATTACAAGCTCTGGTATATAAGTATCATATACAACCTTACTGTCCCAGCTGGATCAACTTTGTATATTTGTATGTCAACAAAGTATATAATGAAAGGCTTCTGTAGCAGATGTTTATTCAATTTTCTTACTCCTTTCAATCATATGTCTTATCAAAGAAATGAAACCAGATTCAGTAATGAAAATTTATGCAGTATCAATGTGGCACTGGATCAAGATAAGGCCCCTAACAGCATGTACATCAACCAACAAGAGGCCCAGGGGCCACAAAGCTCACCAGATCTCTAGCTCAAAATTGCTGCCACATTAATATAGGCTCAAGATTGCTGTCACATTTGTAATGGTGAATACAAAATATATAACTACAAAGTCTCAGTCTGACAGTCTGTTGTGTTGATAACAAAATATATAACTATCTTCCACATTTTGATTGCCCTGGCAACAAAAAAGGATAACTTTCTAAGAATTTTTTGTGATTATTTTTCCCCTTTGGTTGCCATGATCAAAATGAGCAGTGTGCAGAAATAGGGCTAATTGAAGACCACTCTAGGAATACTTCTGAAAATGTAGGTTCAGAATACATGTATCTGCAATGACTAAGCAATGAATCCCATTTATTATTCTTTTCCATTATAAGTTGCCATACCAACCATGTCCTTTGAACAGTGACAATGGAAAACATGAAATCTGTAAAGGTTAATATGATCTGTATGTCTATGAAGTCTCTGCCTCATAGAGCAAATGGTTTCCGACATGATAATCTAAGGTATTTTTTTTTCTTCTATTTTTTCATTTTGGTAACCAATAAAAAGAGCAGTGGGCCAAAAAACATATAGCTTATAAAGACTTCTCAAGGAACATTTCTATGAAAGTTTTGTCAAAATATCTGCAATGGCTTGGCAGTAAATGCCATTTTTTGATTTTCCCCATTATAAGTCAATGAAACTAAGTTGCCATAGCAACCAAACTAAGAAACCGATTTTCATAATGAACATACAATTTCAATCCCCTAGCCCAAGGATGCTACAGATAAAATCTGGGCCCAATTGGCCCATTGGCTTCAGAGCAGATAATTTTTTAAGTTTTTTTTTCTGTTTTTGCATTTTGGTTTCCATGGCAACCAATATAAAGCGCAGTGGGCTAAAAAACATAAACCTGATAAAAGTCTTCTCAAGGAACATTTCTATGAAAGTTTTATCAAAATATATTTGATGGCTTTGCAGTAAATGCCAGTTTACAATTTTCCCGATTGTAAGTCTATAGGAACTCTAAGTTGCCATAGCAACCACACTAAAAAGCAGATTTTCATAAAAAACACAAACTTTCAATCCTAAAGCCCAAAGATGCTACAGATGAAATCTTGGCCCAATCAGCCTATCGGTTTCAGAGAAGATAATTTTTAAATATCTGTTTTTGTTCTTTTTCGCATTTTGGTTTCCATGGCAACCAATAAAAAGAGCAGTGGGCCTAAAAACATATGGCTGATGGAAGACTTCTTAAGGAACATTTCTATAAAAGTTTTGTCAAAATATCTGCAATGGCTTGGCAGTAAATGCCATTTTTCGATTTTCCCCATTATAAGCCTATGGGAACTCTTAAGTTGCCATAGCAACCAAACTAATTAGCCGATTTTCATAAAAAACACAAACTTTCAATCCCCCAGCCCAAGGATGCTACAGATAAAATTTGGGCCCAATCGGCCCAGTGGCTTTAGAGGAGATGTTGTTTGAAAGTGTTGACGGACGACGACATACGACGACATACGACAGACGACGACGATGACGACGACGACGACGACGGACAACTGCCTATCCTATAAGCTCCCCCGGAGCCTTCGGCTCTGGTGAGCTAAAAAGCAGAAGAGAAAATTTACATCATGTCCACAAGCTATTTCAAAGACTAGAAGGCAAACAGTTTAGATCCAGATGAGGTGGCTCAGTTTGAGCCACCTCATCTGGATCTACACTGTTAGCATCAACTATTTAAATTTTTGGCACTTTTAAATGCCTTAACAAGACCTCTGTTGGCATACAGGATAGGGCGCCTGACAGTGCGTTACCCATCACAGAAAATATTTTAACCAAAACATCCAGTGGGGGTGCCAACACTGACAATTGGACACCGATCCCAAGGTGACAACAATAGCTCTTTCTGTACTTTCGTACAGGCAAGCCAAAATATAGACTGATTTCTCAGGATCCTCAGGCTGGTACTAGTCTTCACCGGCTGTGAAGAGACACCTTTTCTCCTGGCACAGCTTGAAAGGAGATTAATAGATAGATTTAGATCTACTCCCCATGAATCATCATTGAATATATTTATGTATTCAGCATGAGCTGCAGAAAGTCAAAACCTTAGGATGAAAAGTTTCTCCACTGAATTCCCAGCATAATGTCAAAATGACATTGCACTGACGTTGATGCAATGTTGATGTCACATGGATGTCGGTACAACGTCATTTTGACGCCATGTGCCTGCTGGGATGAGTTTATGGAGCACTCTCAAATAAGACCAAACAAAATTGAGCTCAAGATTTTGCTAAAATTTATCAAGCTACTCCAGCTAATAAATTTGAAAAAGACCTTGTACCATTTAATAACCAAAAAAAAAAAAAAAACAAAAAAAAAAACAAGCATTTTATCATGACAATGAAAAGCCACTTTAAAAATAAGCTAGAAAATTGAATAGTTTAATGTGTGCTTGAGGGCACAAAATGTAAATTCCTGGAAACTACCAGATATATCCTAAACATGCAAACATACTGTCAAACCACTACCATTCGTATATGTTTGGTGTCCAATATTTAGAGCAAATGTAGGAGTGTAAAACTGTTACAAAATACCTGTTGGACAAGATTATTTGCTCATAAAAACTAGGGAAATTAATATTCTGAATTTGAAATAAGAACTTTCAAGGTACATGAAGGGCAACCAAAAAGTTTACAGACTTGATGTAACTAAGCAGTAGGCAACTCAGTGATGGTGCGTGTCTGTGATATGAATGGAGGTTGATATAATCTATAGGCTGTTTAAAGACTCCTGACTCAACAATTTCTAGATTAGGAGTCCAGAATCTCTGGACTCCTAATCTAGAAATTGTTGAGTCTCTGGACTCCTAATCTAGAAATTGTTGAGTCAGAAGTCTTTAGACTCTGGACTCCTAATCTAGAAACTATTGAGTCAAAAGTCTTTAGACTCTGGACTTTTTTCTAGAAATTGTTGAGTCAGGAGTCTGTAGACTCTGGACTCCTAATCTAGAAACTGTTGAGTCAGGAGTCTTTAGACTCTGGATCCTAATCTAGAAATTGATGACCTAGGAGTCTTTAGACTCTGGACTCCTAATCTAGAAATTGTTGAGTCTCTGGACTCCTAATCTAGAAATTGTCTTTGGACTCCTAATCTAGAAAATGTTGAGTATCTGGACTCCTAATCTAGAAATTGTTGAGTCATAAGTCTTTAGACTCTGGACGCCTAATCTAGAAACTATTGAGTCAAAAGTCTTTAGACTCTGGACTCCTAATCTAGAATATGATGTGTCAGGAGTCTTTAGACTCTGGACTCCTAATCTAGAAATTGATGAGTCAGGAGTCTTTAGACTCTGGACTCCTAATCTAGAAATTGTTGTCAGGAGTCTTTAAACTCTGGACTCCTAATCTAGAAATTGATGTGTCAGTAGTCTTTAGACTCTGGACTCCTAATCTAGAAATTGTTGACAGGAGTCTTTAGACTCTGGACTCCTAATCTAGAAACTGTTGAGTCAGGAGTCTTTAGACTCTGGACTCCTAATCTAGAAACTGTTGAGTCAGGAGTCTTTAGACTCTGGACTCCTTATCTAGAAATTGTTGAGTCATAAGTCTTTAGACTCTAAGACTCCTAATCTAGAAATTGTTGAGTCAGGAGTCTTTAGACTCCGGACTCCTAATCTAGAAACCGATGAGTCAGGAGTCTTTATACAGCCTTTGGATTATATCAACAAACCTCCATTCATATCACAGATAGGCACCATGATCGAGGCATTAAGCACATGGCTACTGCACAGGAGGTTATTGGTTTAATTCCAGTATAATTCTGTCAACCCAGCAGTAAATTACGGGTACCTGTTTTGAACCAAAGAAAGGTAAGGGCAGCAAATGGAGAGAGCTGGGCTCTATGTTCCATATGCAACCCCATCTTATAACAGAATTACACAAGACTGAATTAGATAATAGGATCATTCAAGATTGGGGGGAACCAGTTTTATAGCCAAATAAATACAGTTCATGTACTGTATAAACCCTAAAATCATATTCTAAATCAGACAACACTTAAACCACATCCTTTTGTTAATGGGACAGACACATATAATTATCATGCACATCTTACTCAATATCTATATAGCACTAAACCTACCTCTGTGTTTTTCAATTGCAAAATTTCTAATAAATATCAATAAAGTATTTGCTAAGTTTTAACTTAATCTGTTGGAGGCTTAGTAAGTCAAGTTTTAGCTTCATTGTCTATATAGATACATTGTACTGAGCCCAAACTTTGTGGATACAGTTTGGATCTTATGACTTATTTGGGTCTCACTGAAACAGTACCAGGGAGACCCCACAGTTTACATTTATATGGAGAATAAAAGGAAGTTCAGTTTTCCACAAAAATTCTGGTTACTGGAGATGTGGGACTTTAGGAGAGAAAACTATCCCAAAGGATAAACATGTGAACAGGAGCTGACAGCTTACATGAAAGCATAATAGCAAACAGGGTAGACCTTGATCAAGGTCAGGCACTTCTCTTCAGGAAGTTAGAGTCTTTACGGTACTTTCCTTATCAGGCATTTCAGAGCTATGTTAGAGGGGGTATTAAAATTATTTTTAAGATGATTTTCATTCATTTTCCATAAATCCTATTTTGACCGCTCATTAGAAATGCCCCAATGATTAAGGCAGTTATGATGAGAGGTCACAACATAAAATAAGAAAAATTATCCCAGAATTATCGTTAAGCTTCTGCTTATATTGAATTCTGGGTTCGATGTTATAAAACTTGAGTATAATCTCAAACTCAAAATAAAGCACATGCTCGGAAGCAGCCAATGAGTATGCTTTATTTTGAGTTTGAGGTTGTTTTCAAGTTTTATAACCTCGAACCCTGAGTTCTACTACTAATCTCTATTATTAATCTGTTTCAGGTTTAAACTTCAAACAGTATCCAAGGTACATGCAATAATCCAGGATATATAATCTGACTCCTTCAAGATGGATTTTCATGTGTTTCTACAGTTGTTTCATTGGATATTTATTTTTCATATTCCTATAACTATTGGATTTCCCCATTTGCTTATACAGAAACAAGATCCATCATCAATCCTAAAAGTTTCAATAAATACCCCACCCATTTCAGAATCTCAGGTGCCACATTTGTTACAAAAAGATGCAATTCATCCTGAAAACCTTCCAAAAATATATCAACAAGTGAGTGAAGAAAATGGTGCTAATCTTGAAAATGTGGAAAATAATATCAAAGGTAAAGTTATTATGAAGACTGTGGATTCTGTCAGGCAGATATTACATAATGGCAATAAACAAGAAATTGATTCATATTTGAGGTATTTACCTAGGAATTTACACAAACACTCTTCACATTCCGAAAGTACAGAAACACAGAAACTTGGCTTTGGTTCCTATGTGAATGCTGATGCTAGTAAACATATGACTCACTTATCAGATTCCAAAGAACATACAGAAAATATAATAACTTATCAACATAGGAAACAGCCACAGTTGGGTAAAATCAGATCTAATCAAGCTGGTGATTTCTCTAAAGGACAGGAAAAGTTACACATACAGGATATAATAACAGACAGATCCAAAGACAGCGTTCATAATAAACCAAATGTGAAAGCAGCAAAACCAAAGGATGGTATTAATTTTGCTGTAGTACCAGCTGAAAGTGTGACAAGTGGTAATAAAGTGAATAATATGATTATAGCTGTTGGGCTAGGTATTGTAGCTCTTGGGATGGGGATTGTGTTGGGGATATTTGGTTGTTGTTGTCAGAAGCAGAAAGTGGAAGATGAAAGAGAGAAGGAGGAACAGAGTGCTATTATCAAGACTGCTGAGAAAATAGATCAAAGTCTTCCTGATGCACCTTTAGACCTCAGGTAAGTGAAACTGCTTCCTGTAACTCCCTTATGTACACCTCTACAAAACTTAAGCTCCATTTTCATTAAAACTCCATTATTTTTTAATAAAATTTTTGTCAGTTCAAGCTGTGGACAAAATCTAGCAAGTCACAGACCAAAACAGAAAGCATTCAGAATTTGGAAGTATTTGACCCATTAATGCTTAGCGAACTGTTCATACAGTTCCCTGGATGATTCAACCTTACTAGAAAGGGTTTACTCTTAAAAGAAAAAAGTTGCTCCAACAGGAGCAAATTCTTTCCTTTAATAGTTGACCCCCATTAGAATGGGAGGCAAAATTAAAATAGCAGAATTGCTCCCCCTTAAAGTGTACTCATTTGCCTTAATCTGGTTTCTGTCATAGTAGATACTGTGTAGGTTATCAACAATAAGAAATGCACAGGATGGTAAAGGTTATTCTTATTTGATTAAATTCTCACTTCTTTTTTGACAGTGAAAGCTCCAGAGAAGAAGATGAAGAGCCAAAGTCTATAAAAGACAAAATAAAAGCATTTGAGAATGAGAAACAGGTCATCATTCCCCCACCTACCAAGGATGTCACTCCTCAACGCAAGATCAGACAAAGTGAAGCTTTCACATTGCTGGAGGGCAAACCACTCCATATAGGAATGGTAAGGAAAGTGTAATGAAAATTCAAGTGCTTTGTCACAGAGCTAAACCACAATACTTGAACATTTATGCTGCTGATACCTAAGTATGCCTGCACTTGCCAGTCACATTTGAGAGAAAAACCCTGAATATTGAAATGCCAGAAGTAATGTTATTTTTATTAAATTTGAACATTTGATTTTACTAGTTGGCAATATGTTTTGTTAAATTTACTCCATTACCTTTTATAACAAGTTTTATCAAACTTTACCATCATGCAGGCTGTTTAAGTACTAAGCTATATTCAAGAATGACTGTCCTCAGTTCTCTGCCCATGGTGCTTGTCATGTAGTTTCTATGCGACTAGGTTCTAACTGAAGCTCTGAAGTGCAGTTATTTTGTAACTATAAGCACAACTATGCAACAGGGTGTCAGAAGTGGGATTTTGTGCTACCTACATTCTCATATTCGCCTTTTCCATTGATTCAGTGGGATTTGTGAGCAAACATTGTAGAGCAGTTTGATATGGATCTAAACTCTTCACCATTTGGCCAGAAAGCTAGTCAGTAAAGTCAACATTTTGTTTGAATGTAAGGTAATTTCATAACATGGTTAAGTGTCCCAGTATTTAGAGCAATTATTGTACATGGCATCACTCAACACCATCTAATGAAACATCTTTATGATCTTAATATCCACTGACTTAGAGAGTTCAGCATTCTGTTTTCATGAGAACAGTGACCTGCACATCAGTTTAATGACCTTTTTAATTACAAAGTTGTGCCATCCCTCACCAATAAGTGTAATGACATATGCTCATGACTAATATTCAAACACACAAAACTGAATCTTTGTTCTTTAATGGTTAGATTCTACAGAAACTAGAAAAAGCTACTGCACTAAAATAATCATGTCTATAATTTCAGTGACGGCTTTAAATCATTAATCCTTCTGTTGTGCAATGCTATTTGTAATATATCTTTTTTGACCCCCTCAGTATTTCATACTGTTTTATCATCTTCATCCTTGTTTCAAATAAATTGGAGAGTTTCTAATTCTGCATTGCAGTACCGTATATACGGTAATTTTTGCGGTGTTCTATTTTTCGCGGTATTTCGCGGTCACTTAAAATCTGCGAATATTAAAATCGTGAAAAATTTCCTGTTTCTTACAAAGTGTCTTCTGTAGACACAGTGTTCATATATTTTGTTTATGTTTACTTCGGTAGTTGCTGGTACTTTTCATTTGAGCCAGTTCTTTCATTAACCTGCAGCGGCCCTGCCGCAGGTTAATGAAAGAACTGACTCAAGTGAAAAAGAAATAGTTTTGCTTTTCGAGCATATTGCTAACCGCGAAAATTAAAAATCACGAAAATTGATATTTATGTTTTTGACCCTTAACCGCGAATATTTGATCCCGCGAAAATTACAGCGTATACTATTTGTATAGTTGCTAGTCTCCTTTGCCCACTCAGTTTTTAAGAATCATATAATTATTCAGCTGAATGCTATATTACAAATGCATTGGGCTTGCACAGAAAGAGGCAAAAGACTGAGAGCTATAGCTGATGCCTACCCGCAGCTGGAAAACAGGACCTCTGCACAAAAATATAGCTCCTACAATTACTTAGGCAGACTGTATTTATCATTGTTTGGGTGACCCATCACCAAAGATAAAACTGTCAAACTGATGTGCAGGTATAATATTTCATCATGTCACGCAACTTCTTCCTATAAAGCCCACAATAAAGAATTGTTAAAAAAAGTTTTGAGGAAGTTGGACAAAAGTTATGCACGATGACATGCAATACTTGAAGAAGTTGAAATGTTTTTAAATAAATAAAAATGTCTGCTTATTTGGAAAGAATTTTGGTTATAATGCATACGAGCCGAGACACAACAAAACCAACACAGTGGCATGTGGGCCATGGGAACACTCAAATCAGCCTGGGCATCCACCAGTCTGATCAGAGTCTTCACTGTGTGCTTATATGGTAGCTAAGGGTCTAAGCTGTATCCATGCTGGCAGTGAAGACTCTGATCAGACTGAGCAGATGCCCAGGCTGATCTGAGTCTTTGTTGGGGCCACTTTGTTGGTTTTGTCATGTTGGGGTTCTTATAGCTTTGTGGCTCTAGACAGACACGCAGATATGATGAGTACTTGACAACAGTTCTAGAATAAAAAAAAATTATTTCTAAATAAAAACATATGTTGTGCCCCCTCATTAGATGGTTATGGTGCCCCCTCATTAGATGGTTATGGTGCCCCCTCATTAGATGGTTATAGTTCTTATGAGAGGTGACAACATATTTTCCTAAGCCTCTGTCTAGAGTATATAAGACCACATTTAAGGAGGTTCAAAGGTGGAGCCACAATAAATGTTTTCTGGAGAACAGTAACAAAAGTTATCTCTAGATTATTGTCTAGTGGTATTTGCTGACAGGTTCACTCTCTTGACTTATATAGTCAAGACTCCTACCTCATTGCACTTACTTTCCCAATGGCCGTAAATGGTGGTGATACTGTTGAAAGACCATAAAACTCCATTTATCCATGCAAGCTGTGCTGTTATTGAGAAAACTAAAGCAGGAGACTAGCTGAGGATACTAATCCATCAAATTTTGTTTATCATGATCACACAAAACCACAAGAAAGTACATCTAGAGCATCAAGTACACACAAGGCATGATGAATCAACTGTCACTTTTGATTGGTTTGCATATCTCATCTTCAAACATAACAACTCACCTACCATATTAGCCACAATTAGTGACACGAAATTTTCATATTTTGCTAAATCTGCCATTCTGAAAATACTTGTGTATAGCACTTAGTTAGCCTGGACTCTTATGTTGAAAGATTACATGTATATACTTGCTCAATGGGAGCAACCACCAAATGACCTTAGCAATGATCAGTTTTTGTCTTTTGTATGGATCTGCTACAATAACTTGGAGAACATAATGCATGCATGCTAAATCAGGCATGAACCCCCCCCCCCCCCTCCACACACACACACACACACACCCTTCTACTTACTACAGTATGTAGGAGCCCCGGTAGCTCAGTGGGTTAAGCGCTGGCCTACTGATCTAGCGGTCGCAGGTTCGAGCCCCGCCGGAGGCGGAGTTCTTTCCATCGTAAACGGGGTTCCATTGCACACAGCCTTTCATTATCACAAGCCCATCGTCCTGATATGACTGAAATACTGTTGAAAAGGACGTAAAATCGCAAGTCATCCATCCATCCATACTACAGTATGTGCACTTTATATGGTTTATGGATCATACAGAAAAGAGGAATCTGAGTTTTAGTCAGCTGACAAAAGATGTCACAAGACAGCACTGCTGATCTGCCGACGTGGTCGCTCAATGTAAATTGTAAATGTCTTTCACTGTTTCAGACTAGACCACCTCCTATAGTTGTGAAAGAAGACACTAGTGAGAATAAAAGTAAAGATGACAGTATAGGTGACACTCTTGCCTCTGTAACTGATGAGATTAGTAAAAGTGATACACATGAAGAAATATCAGAACTGACTCTTGATAATACTTCAACACACAGGTGAGGATAAGTTCATTATTTTAAATCAGTTGTTCAACCTTAGGAGGCCCAAGTTATCTTAGCCTTAGCCTATGAAAGACAGTCCACTACCTATAACCTTCCTTGCTTCAAAACAGGTATCCATTTACTGTTTTTCAGTCACTGGTCCAATGGAGATTTGAATCTATGGCTGGGGTCTATGCTATTCTGCACCGTAGCCAAGTGCCTCTAACCAGTTGACCATGGCACCTCTCTTTTTATGGAACTTTTATTAAACTGATTTATCATATTCATGGGACTATTCTGTTGATGCACTGGTAAAATGTCCATGTCCTGTGCCTGATCAGACAGATCTTAGTCTAAACTGTTCACTAAGAGACATCAGATTCTGTCCAGTGACGTAGAGATATCACCATAACAAGGACATTCTGTGTAAGCTGTATATAATCAGTTGTATTACATATTGTTTTGCCCGTCTGTTACCATAGCAACCCAAATATTTGGACAGAAGTGCCTGAACAAACCGTGCAGACTCAGATAAGACTGCTCCGACGGAGCAGCTTATCTCTGTCTGCACTGTTTGCCTTTCTGCACGCAGATTTTTGAAACATGACAAGACAGTGAAACATGCTTATTAAATGCAAATTTTCAGGATTAGAATAGTTGGTTATTGGTTAGTTATTTGAATATTTCAGGTAATTACAGTAATGAATATTCATTTTCCTTTCAGCTCAATTTCTCAGCCGCATAATCCTGATGTTGTGATAGCTTCCGACGACGAAGATGAATTTGCAGATATTCAAAGAGGAACAAAAATTCTCAAATCGGTAAATAAGCAAGCATTCCTCGTTTCCAATGCAACTACTGAATATTAATCAGCCTGCATGCATATCTGATTATAAGCATTAATGCTGACAACTCCAGATAAGGTGGGGATATTAGAGTAATTCTCTCAAATTAAGTCTGAAGGAAGATCCTCCGGAAGCAAGGAACACATCAAAGAAACCAAAATAGCAGACTCAGTTTAACCAAGTCTGTTCATGTGCATAATGGAAAGCTGCAACACTGCTCATGCCCACAGGGTATAATCGATTCCACTAATTTTCACTTCCTGCAGAGACTGTACATCATATTTGGCTTCTGCCGAGACTGTCCGCGATCTCTTGCTTCCTGCAGAGACTACTGTACATGATAAATGGCTTCCTGCAGAGACTGTCTGCGTGATTCTGCTTCCTGCCGAGGCTCTCGGAAGCCATTTTTCGAGGACAGTAGTCTCTGCAGGAAGCAAGAGTTCGCGGACAGTCTCGTCGAAAGCCAAATATGACCGACAGTCTCTGCAGGAAGCGAAAATTGGCGGAATTGATAATACCCTGTGATGCCCCATAGCACTGGCTTCACGGGATCTCTATTTTCAAACAGACTAAGAATGAGCCCAAGGTCTCAAAGGACCAGAAAATATATAAATCTGCAAGATGATGTACAGGGAGAACTTTTATGGCCACCACAAGGCACAGCACCAGCTGAGGTGGAGAAAACCTAAGTTAGCTTGGCTTATTCCGAATTGGTTGGTTGGTTGATTTGATGCTTAACGTCCACTGTAAACAACTAAGGTCATGTTGGGACGGTCAGTTAACCTAACCACACTATTCCTGGGCAGGCTTAGACCTCCTAAGCGGTTAACCAGTACTAAGTGCACATACTTTCGCCAGTAACTTTATTCCGTATTGTATTGAGTTTTCGGCCATTTTGTAAGATTCCATTAATACACTTGAAAAGTTCTGCAGCCAAGTCAGAGTTAATGTAACAATTGTATACCAAATTAAATGATCCAAAAATTCATTCCAAAGTTTGTCGATGAACAGAAGGGTGTTTGACTGAAATCTGTTATAAGACAATCTTTTCCCAATGATGTTTGCTAATGTGATTGTTTTCAATGTTTTAGTTTCAACGTGCCAAACCACCCAGAAACAGAAGTCCAGCCACTAGGTCCAACAGAAAATTGAGACCAAAATCTCCTGCTGTAAGTAGCTGAACTGTTTTTCTAAATGGATGATAGATGAAAACTTCACTGGTTTTAAAATGAAAATAGTTTTCTGTAACAATATGAACTCCATGAAATGCTACACCACACCTTATTCACTTTGTCACAGGAACAGAGCTAAACCAGCAAACCCATAAAAGTCAGAGCTCTAGATAAGGGGGAGTATTTGATGATAATTAAGGATAATTTTTCTTATTTCTCATCGAAATCATATGTTGTGACCTCTCATCTGAACTGTCTCGTCGAGACGGTTCAGATGAGGGGTCACAACATACACTTTTATGCAGAATTAACAAAAATTATCTCTAATTATCACCAAATACTCCCTCTTATCTAGAGCTCTGAAAGTAATACCTACATCTCACACTTTGAAAGTTGCTGGGGAGGCAAAATAAGACTGCAGTATGTGGGTGGTAAAGCTGAACTTATAACCAGACCTTGTCCTCTGTTTTGACGAGCAAGTCTCCTAAGAGCAGTCTGGTCAGACTTGTTTGTTCAGACCTATCAGTCCCTATACTTTTACTGGTTTATATAGTAAATCTGCTTTTTGTTATTCCAGCACCCTGGTAGATCTGGCAGAGACTCACCAGACACGTCAAAGGGCAGCGAATTGTTATCTCCTATGATGTCTCAGTCTCTTTACGTAGAGTCTTCAAGTGAAAATTTTGAAAGTGCTAAAGAAAAATCAGGCAGTGTTCCGGACAATCTAGACAGGCTAGAACCAGTCAACATTTCTAAATCAATAGGAAATTCTAATGACAAAGTTTTAAACCAGTCAAAGTCAAAAGGAGGCTCAAGCACTGAAATGGACAAAAACAAAGATCTTCCAAATGGTGCTAGATTTAAAAAGAACATGGATTCTCCTAGAACAAAACCTAAATATAGGAAAAAGGACCCAGAATCTTCTGTGGAAAGTGATAGTAAAAAAAGGATAAGTTTAGCTGAACTAGAAAGTAAACAAAAAGGTTTATCTAGTGCAATAGATGAAAAAAGTAAGGCAGAGGAGAAACAAACTAAAACTGCTGAGCCAGAAAATAGTGTGAAACGCTTATCAGGATTACCACCAAATATGAACAATAATATATTTTATTTAATTGATCCAACTGTTAAGGATAAATGTAGATCTGTTGGTGATGTTACTGCTTCCAATAATCATAGCAAAGGGTAAGTATAGGATTTATACTGTAACTGACTGGAAATCAAAATACTGAAACAGTGGGAGCCCCAGTAGCTCAGTAGGTTAAGTGTTGGCCTGCTGATCTAGTAGTTCCGGGGTCGATCCCCACTCGAGGGGAGTCAAGTTTCGAGTGTACACGAGTTCCATTACACATAGCCTTTCATAGACCTTTCCAAGCCACACATAAAATGTCACTCAAAAGTCACCTGATAGTGTATAACTGACCAATGCAGCAACAACTTAGTATGTGACATAGTTCCACATACAAAATTGCATGTGGTCAATGTTTCAAAACAATATTGTGATTTACCTTACAGTTTATGAAGAGATGCATACCTGTTGAAAGTAGGCGTGGCTTCAGAAAGGTTTATTATCACCCTCAAATCATCCTAATATGACTGAAATACTGTTAAAAGGATGTAAAATTGCAAGTCATCCATCCATCTGGAACACTGCACTGCTCCAAGAGTGGAGTTTTTTTCAGGGTCTGAGTTGTTGCCATTCTGCCAGCTTTTATTTGTCACATCACTGCATAGTAAAATGAACTTAAGGATTTTGGAAAACTAAGGTATTGTTCGCTAAAGCTCTCAAACTTTTATGTAAAAACGAAACAAATTTGCATGTTTTCAGTATTGCATGTTGTCAAACTAAAGAAAAATGACAAATGTGAACAAGCTAAAATGAGTCGCGACGTGACAAAACCAACAATGTGGTTGTGCGCCCAGCGCAGACTCAGATCAGCCTGGGCATCGGCCAAGTTTGATCAGACTCTTCGTTTAGTGCTCAAAGGGTAGCTAAGGGTCTAAGGGACAGCGAAGGCTAAGGTACCTTAATGCGGACAGCGAAGGCTCTGATCAGACTGGGCGGATGCCCAGTATGATCTGAGTCTGCGTTGGGCGCACAACCACATTGTTGGTTTTGTCGTGTCGCGGCTCAAATAAACTGGTTCAACAAATGCTAAGCTCTAATAGATTATATATATAACTTTTTGAACCAAACCTGTACTCACAAAAAATTTCCTAATTTTCCTTCACGTCTAGAAGCCATTTACATTATACAGTTACATTAGATCTTTTTTGTTTACTTCTAGGAAGTCAAAAAATGGTGCTTACAAGAAAGACAAAGGTAAATCTTATATAGAAATATCTTTACTATATAAAACAGTCTGACCCATTTAAAAGTTGTTAGAACTGAAGGCAATAAAATTAAATTGGACTGCAGATGTTGCTGTTTGCCCTTGTATATTGTCACAGTTCGAATGGCACCATTTTGAAAGAAGTCAGTTGCAAATAAAATAAGAACAACAGGTCCCACATTCTAACACTAAATTTCAAACAAAATATACATCAAAGATTTTAAAAGCTTAGACTCAATGAACTCCTTGTTGTTGAATTAGCAGATATCTACAATATTTCTTCAGTTACAAGACAGAATTTTTTCCTTCCAAAACAATCCCAAAAATCTTGATCCATCTTATAAGATGGATCTAGATTTTTCGGAATTGTTTTGGATGGGAAAACCCCATCTTGCAGCAGAATTTCATAAGATTGATTTAGATATTTTGGGTTATTCTAGAGATAGGAAAATCCCATTTTATAGCCGAATTAATATGGTATGTAGTGAACAATGAAGAGTGATAAGACTTCATAAAACAGCAGTCTAATCTCCATTACCACTGTATGCTCATGCAATGACGTACCATTTCATGGTGGAACAGATCACGTGACATACAGTTTTCATTTCAGTTTCAAATATCAAAGTCCTCTGCCTACAGTAGCTAGTTATTCCTCTCCATAGGGAAAGGACTGGTTAATGTTGGGGAGAGGACTAGCTAGGGAGAGGACTAGCTCATGTTGAGAAAGGACCCTGTGTCCAATCCCATTGTTTCTAAAGCATGGAGAGGACTAGCTCATGTTGAGAAAGGACCATGTGTCCAATCCCATTGTTTCTAAAGCATGGAGAGGACTAGCTCATGTTGAGAAAGGACCCCATGTCCAATCCCATTTTTCTAAAGCATGGAGAGGACTAGCTCATGTTGAGAATGGACCCTGTGTCCAATCCCATTGTTTCTAAAGCATGGAGAGGACTAGCTCATGTTGAGAAAGGACCCCATGTCCAATCCCATTGTTTCTAAAGCATGGAGAGGACTAGCTAATGTTGAGAAAGGACCCTGTGTCCAATCCCATTGTTTCTAAACCATGGAGAGGACTAGCTAATGTTGAGAAAGGACCCTGTGTCCAATCCCATTGTTTCTAAAGCATGGAGGACTAGCTAATGTTGAGAAAGGACCCTGTGTCCAATCCCATTGTTTCTAAACCATGGAGGACTAGCTTATGTTGAGAAAGGAACCTGTGGACTAGCTAATGTTAAGAAGGGACCCTGTGTCCAATCCCATTGTTTCTAAAGCATGATGAATATGTTTAGCACTTTTGCTGCCAGCTCCCTCAAGAAACCAGTAGCTCAGTGCCAAGCTTTTTTTCCGATAAGCCATACCTGTTTTATGTTTCTACTTTTGGTTTCATAACACTAAAAACTGAGAAGATCCACATATTATATAACAGTCTCAATAACCAAGTGAGAATAAGCCCGAAGGAGTTGTTCCTCTTCTGTGGTTATTATCGGTATAGCAAAAGCACAGAACTGTAATTGGTTACAAATTTCGACTTTAGTCCCGTGTGGCAGCGTAGGGTAAATTCAACGAAAGTTGCAGGTGGCAGTTAATTGAAATATAAAAGTACTGTAATGAAACACGTCTCATCAGAAGATACAAATAGGAAAAACAACTCTAGATCCAGAGCTCTAGATAAGAGGGAGTATTTGATGATAATTAAGGATAATTTTTCTTATTTCTCATTGAAACCATATGTTGTGACCCCTCATCTGAACCGTCTCGTCGAGACGGTTCAGATGAGGGGTCACAACATATGGTTTCGATGAGAAATAAAGAAAATTATCCCTCAATTATCACCAAATACTCCCTCTTATCTAGAGCTCTGTCTAGATCTTTGCTGTTTGCAAGTGCTGTAATGTACTTCTCATACATTATATTCATACATTATATTTTATTTCTTTCAGCATCTAAGCATAAACCAGGAAAGGATAATCAAGCTAAGGTAAAGCTTGTAATTTTATGTATCTTACTGCTAAAATGAAATACTTTTGCTAATAACTTATGTTTCGTCATGCATATTAATCCAATGAAGCTTAACACAAAAAAAAGTTTGACTTACAGAGCTCTAGATAAGATGGGTATTTGATGATAATTGAGGGATAATTTTCTTTATTTCTCATTGAAACCATATGTTGTGACCCCTCATCTGAACCGTTCAGATGAGGGGTCACAACTTATCTTTTTATCCAGAATGAACAAAAATTATCCTTAATTATCACCAAATACTCCCTCTTATCTAGGGCTCTGACTTATCTGTACTTATTTCTTGTCAATATTATCAGTTGAATGACTGAATAAGTTGGCCTTTCAATCGACAGAATAAATGAGAGAGTGAACTTGAGTTTAACGTCCCACCAACAACTAAGTCAAATGGAGATGGGACCTTGGAATAAAGTCTCATCCAAAAGACCCAAGAAGCAGGGGATCAATCTTGTAACAGTTCTGTTTGCCAGGATTCCATTTGCATCTTTTAGATGTATTTCTGCATTGTAAAACCCAACTGTTCTACAGTATTTTTAGAACAATTAGAGAAACAATTTAGGCGTCCCAATTTATGATTTGAGCTGCGACCTGAGAAAACCAACAATGTGGTTGTGCGCCCAGCGCAGACTCAGCTCAGCCTGGGCATCCCCCTGTTCTGAACAGACTCTTTGCTATGCGCTTCATGGGTAGCTAAGGGTCTAAGCTACCACCATGCGGACAGCTAAGACTTTGATCAGACTGGGCGGATGCCCAGGCTGATCTGAGTCTGCGCTGGGCGCACAACCACATTGTTGGTTTTGTCATGTCACGGCTCATTTTTATGGTAAATTTGTATTTCAATTATAGGAAGATGATGAGCTGAGTCCTAAGAAAAGGGAGAGAACTCGGTCAGATCCAGCTAGACAATCCAAGGAGGTGGAAAATACTGCTCTCTGAAAATGACTTCCATGAAAATACTGGGACTGTTCTTGAGTGCAAGCATGGTTCATCACAACCAATCTGCATGATGCCATATGAGTGAAGGCTTAAATAAGCCTGCATCTCAACCAAGTGTTCTCAGTCTTAGTGCTCAAGATACGGAGTATTTGATGATATCTGGAACTCCAGATAAAGGGGAATATTTCATGAAGATACTTTGATAGTTATTCATAGTTCTGTGGCTGACTCAAACATAGTGACCCCTCATTAAAACTGTCTTTTTAAGGTTGTCCTTAAAACTGCCATCACAAGGCATGAGGGGCCAAAAACATGTTTACAAGGTGGATTACGAAAACTCATCACAGTATTATGCAAATACTCCCAGAGTCTCTATACTGTTCTATACTACCTTCAGAGTGTATGCAAATAAGTCGTACATGGAAAATAACGTCACGTCTACTTATACAATGATCATGTATGTATCAGAGAGAAGAATATTTATTCATATGCAATGATCATATCTGTATCAGAGAGAAGAATCTCCATTCATATGCAATGATCATATATGTATCAGAGAGAAGAAGCTCCATTCATATGCAATGATCATATATGTATCAGAGAGAAGAATCTCTATTCATATGCAATGATCATGTATGTGTCAGAGAGAAGAATCTCTATTCATATGCAATGATCATGTATGTATCAGAGAGAAGAATCTCCATTCATGTGCAATGATCATGTGTGTATCAGAGAGAAGAATCTCTATTCATATACAATGATATGTATGTATCAGAGAGAAGAATATTTATTCATATGCAATGATCATGTATGTATCAGAGAGAAGAATCTCTGTTCATATGCAATGATCATGTATGTATCAGATAGAAGAATCTCTATTCATATGCAATGATCATGTGTGTATCAGAGAGAAGAATCTCTATTCATATGCAATGATCATGTATGTGTCAGAGAGAAGAATCTCTATTCATATGCAATGATCATGTATGTATCAGAGAGAAGAATCTCCATTCATGTGCAATGATCATGTGTGTATCAGAGAGAAGAATCTCTATTCATATGCAATGATCATATATGTATCAGAGAGAAGAATCTCTGTTCATAATCATATGCAATGATCATGTATGTATCAGAGAGAAGAATCTCTGTACATAATCATATGCAATGATCATGTATGTATCAGAGAGAAGAATCTCTGTTCATAATCATATGCAATGATCATATATGTATCAGAGAGAAGAATCTCTGTTCATAATCATATGCAATGATCATATATGTATCAGAGAGAAGAATCTCTGTTCATAATCATATGCAATGATCATGTATGTATCAGAGAGAAGAATCTCTATTCATAAACTAAAATTTGGTTTAAAACCTAAGCTCTAAGCTGTACTCTTATGTTTTAATTGAAAAACTCATCTATCATGTAGCTAAAAATAATTTAAATGTCTCATTCTAAGTTCAATATTTTAATTAATAGGATGTAGGATACCCCGGCAGTGAAAGTTAAACAGCAGCATCTTCCTGATCCAACCACCCCAAACAATCCTTTGGAAGAAAACAGTAACATTTACGTTTTTCATATCAATTCATTATTGCAATGGCTATGGTTTTTAGACCAAATTATAACATAATTGCCATGTCTTTTACCCTACTTATTTGCTTATAAGGTGAATTGCCATGGTTTTAACTTATTTATCACATTTTTTTGTTAAATGGGGTTCTCCCACTCTGACACACCTCCCAAGAATCTAGACACATCTTACAAGATGGATCTAGATTTTTGGCGTTGTTTTGGAGAACACCAGAACACTGGTTCAGATATATGGGGTCTTTTTGTTGGGGTAAACCTCCTGTTTTATAGCCATATAGATTGGTATACTTAATTCAAGTCTCTTTTTATTGTTCTATACTGACAGTTGGTGTTCTGATCTTACTGTGCAATACATGATGTACGAATTTGGAATTTCTTTGTGAAATCTGTGTAGAAATCCAGACAGTATGAAACATATCAAACAACAAACATTCATGCACAGCTTTATTATAAAGCTGCAAATTTTCTGTACTATAGAGTATGTCATTATAATTCTGAGAGCGTAGCCCCGATAGCTCAGTAGGTAAATCACTGGTCTACTTATTCCGTCTTTGAGGTGGGAATCTTTTGGATCTAAAAAGGGGTTCCATTGCATACAGCCTTTCATTATCACCCTCCCATTGTCCTGATATGACTGAAATACTGTTGAAAAGGACATAAAACTGCAATCATCCAGACAGTTTCTATTAATTTTTCAGAAAAAAAAGCTGCACCATTCATTACAATTAATGGGTACAATCTAGCTAAAGCCTTCATTTTATACATGAAGATTCATCAGGGTTTGCACACAAGGGCTATGATTAGACTGTGCAGATGTGCTGTCTGGTGTGAGCCTGCATTGTTTTCATTTGTTTTCATATCCCGTTAGCACCCATTTCGAGTCTTGTGGCTCAGCTATATCTGTATCAGTATTTCTGGGGCCGTATTTATAAAATGACTTCAGTGGTTGCTATGCTGTTGCTAAGGCTGAATTTCTTTGAAAGAGATTCCCTGCAACTATCAAATTTGCTCTGGAGGAACAGTCTGAAAAAGAATGTTCCTCGAGAGCAAATTTCATAGTTGCAGGAAATCTCCTTTATAGAAATTAAGCCTTAGCAACAGCATAGCAACGACTTAAGTGCTTTTATAGATAGGACCCCAGGTCTTTTGAAATACCACAACACAATGTGAGCCATATCATGCATAACAGAGGCTTAACATGTCCACAAACAGCAAAGCTCAGACCAGTCTAGACATCCATGCATATACAAAGGCAAGTCTACACCTTTGTACTCCACATGTCTACATATAACAGAGAATTAAATTACATGTAAATGAATTATAGATTTTATACAATCACACCTTTCCATTGTATGAATTTCAGGTAGCATCTCACTTGTAATTTCGGTGCTGCATGGCATACACTGTTTGCCATGCTCAGATACCAATAACCTCATAGATCTGTTACCAAAGCAACTATGGAATTGCTAACTGTTGTGCTTAGTAGCTTGGCAGAATGACATCTCAATGACATCACTTTGACATCAATATGAACTCTTAGTTGCAATGATGATATATCTATGATATTACAAACTGAAATTCTTTTTATAGAAACTCCAGATTTTCTCAAACAAACAAGTCATTTAATTCCGTGTTATGTGTAATAAGCATCAGTTTATGCAGATTATGGCTCATATTGTCACTGTATTCAATGATCAGGGTAAAACATTAGCAGTTGTTTGTATAAACAGGAACTCTCAAAGTATAGTCTTTACAAATTTTACAGGATTCTTTTTTTTATTTTACAGGGTAAAACTTACACATAATAAACCTATATTGTATGATTGTTTAATCCTTAACACACTATTTACTGCGGACACCACCACCTTGAAGTTTTAACTATTAAGAGATATTTTATAATATTGTTTGGTGAATGGCAAACAGTGGAGACCCAGATGAGACTGCTCAGGAGCAGTCTCATCTGGGTCTCCACAGTTGGCTCTGATAGTTCTGCCTTGATTTAATTTTGAAGGTAACTGTCCAACAGGAATCTCATGTCATACTGACCTACATTTACAATATATGTTGCTGTTATATTGCTTTATGTTCATGGTAAACAGCTACAGTCTTGTTGGGATGGTCAGTTAACCTAACCGCACTATTCATGGGCAGGCTTAGACCTCCTAAGCAGTTTAGACCTCCTAAGTGGTTTACCAGTACAAAGTGCACATACTTCCGCCAGTAATTGACAACTGCCCTTCTTTAATAAGGGGAAGAAGAAAGGAGAATAAGTGGCTGGACCAAGTATCTAAACCCCTGGGACCTCTGGCTCTTGAGTCAGAAGCTCGACCAACTTCACTATGCGGCTAGGCCATTAACAATATACATGAGTGATTTCTGGAAACCTAGATCTGAAGTGTTCAACAGGTGCACTCATAACTTAGGAGAATCATGTGCATTTCACTTACAGGGAAGTCAAAATATGAAAATCATAATTTCAAGTAGTGTTCTCAAAGATGGCCTCTTGCTTTCTATTTATTTTTGTGCATGTATATGAAAGAAAAACAAGAGACTGAAACATGTGTTTGATACCATATCACTTCCAATATCAAGTTGGTTAATAGTGTCACAACACATGACTTTTGGGAAGAGAATCAGTTTGTACATTGTTCACGTTCCTCAAGAGGCTCCGGGGAATAAAGAGAAGGGAAGCCACTCCAGCATGAAGTTGAAAACGTAAGATCTTTTTCAAAAAATTTTTTAAAGTAAGAATTAGGTTTGCATCGCAAAAACTTCAAGTGTAGGAAAACTGCAGTTAATCCATGTGAGTCAAAATGAAGCCCTTCAAAACTGTTTTACCATTATGTTTAACTTTAAATCAACTGTATCAAGTTACAAAGGAATTTAACCCTTAAAGCGCCAAAAATGAAATATTGTTGAATTTGCAAACAGTGTAGATCCAGACAAGGTGGCTCATAATGAGCCACCTCATCTAGATCTACACTGTTTGCCCTATAGTCTTTGAATTCTCAATATTATTTAGCTTGGACAAAACATTTTTTGAAATTTCTGCAGATGTAAATTTTGTTGTCTGCTTTTTGGCACATTAAGGGTTAAATTTCACATTCTTTTTCATGGACCAGTGTCCTCAAGAATTATCTGTAGTATTTTGGAACCACTGCTAATTCATTTATGTATAGTATTATTATGTTTTAAAATGGACTTTTCACACCCAGTGTGTATTCATGCTGTCATCTATACAAGCAACATTATACCGCAATATCCTCGTGAAGGAAATATCATCAATATGATTTCTGGCAGAAATTACTAACTGCAGTATCTGGTACACATAAATCAGTAGTCAGAAACCACCCCGTCACAGTACTAGTCTTCAGACAGTACATGCATTCAAAAATTATTTATAAAACAAGAGGGCATGAAGGTTTTATAAATTAATATTGCCTGTATGAGACTATGAGACTATGACATAAGGATTATGTCATTATCATAATAATTTTGCAAGATGTTAATCTAAGGAAACATCAGAAAATCACATTTTGGTGGGGTTTTATGCCTTAACGTATGCTTTTTTTATACAGACATGTTATATTTACAAAATCTATATGATCTCTTCAGTTCAGTTCAGTTCAATTATCGTAAAGACGTTCCCAAGTAGCTCAGCGGTACGATACCATAGTTGCACACACCTGGCGCCAAGTGTCCGTCGTGTGATAATAAACAATTTCCAATATATATATGCCGTCAGAAGACTAGTCCTGTATACCCTAGGGTAGGCAGGATGGAAATAGACTAAAATGACACCAAGTTAGACAGTCAGTGCTCCAGATAAGTAGAATATTTCATGATAAGTCTGTAATACATATTCTTAACTCACTTTAATAATCTATTTTGTGGTGACCCCTCAAAGAACTGCCTGGGCCAGGCTGTTTTGTTTAAAGGTCTTAATGTAGGTTTTTACGGCAGAAAATACTAAAATGGTACCAGATTTATTGTCATTTATCTTCTAACTTAGAGCTGAACCAAATCACTGTGTTAATTGAATACTGATGCTGTATTGTACTGCACAATGTTGTGCCTTAACTGTATTTTTATACCTGTGCCAGGTATTTTTGTATGCTTTTTGTATGTTTTATAAAGAACATTATTTGTATATTTTGCTGATAAAGTATTATTAAAGTGATCATAACTGAATATTTGTTGTTGTTGTGAAGGTTATTCCACCTGTAAATATATCGCGGTCAGAATGTAGCTCTTTGATTGGCACCAGTGGCCAGATAATGTTCGTACAGAGTCAACCCAATAACAATGCAACATCAGAAACATGGCATCAACATTGGGTTGACGCTGTCCAAACATCCCTGCATGAATAGATGGCTCTACAAAGAAACCCTAGAGAAACACTGATGACTACAAACCTGATAACTCATTGACTACAAATCTGATAACTCTATTGCCATGGTTAAGTAAAATATATATATACGTAATATATTGTAACTTAGGTTACGTAATATATTGTAACTTAGCAACGTCAAAACGCCTGAAGATTGGAAATGAAAGCGCTCGCGTTTTGTGTTATTGCTGCTACCATATCTATATAATCTAAATACTGATTGGATTTTATTGTGAATTATACTGTGATCGCAAGTTCATCTGTTTTTCATTTATTTATTTATATAAAGTAAGCCAGTTTTATGGTTTACCTAAGGTACACAAAAGTAAAGCAATAAACGATAAATGCAAAAACATAAATTCTTCGTACATTGAGGTTGGGAATATAACTGACTTGAAACTACCCTATACAAAAAACATAAAAAGCCATTTGCGCGATACTACAGACTTCTTAAATAGCCTTCCAGACAGAGTACCTACGACTACTCTGTTGGCCTCGTTCGATATAGAGGCACTTTACTCAAATATCCCACATGAATTAGGTATTGAGGCAGTCAGTTACTGGCTTGAAAAATACCCAGAAGAACTAAACAGTAGATTTACTAAATACTTCATTCTTGATGGTATCAAATTAATTCTTGAAAATAATACCTTTTGCTTTGACAATGACTACTACAAACAAATTAAAGGCACAGCTATGGGCACAAAGTTTGCCCCCGTCTATGCTACACTAGCTATAGGCTACCTAGAGGAAAACTTATATGAAGAAGTCAAAGTACAATTTGGTAATGGATTCGGAAACTATTTTATTAAAAATTGGAAGAGATATCTGGATGACTGTTTCATGCCATGGATAAAATCAAATAAGGATCTAGAAGTATTGCATGATATCTTAAACAAGAGGCCCACGGGCCACAAAGCTCACCAGATCTCTAGCTCAAAATTGCTATCAAAATTGCTGTCACATTGGCACAGGCTAATACAAAATATACAACAACAAAGTCTCAGCCTGACAGTTTGTTGAGTTGACAACAAAATATATAACTATTTTCCATATTTTGATTGCAGTAAATGCCATTTTTCAATTTTCCCCAGTATAAGTCAATGCACCTCTAAGTTTCCATAGCAACCAAACGAAAAAGCCAATTTTTCATAAAAAACACAAACTTTCAACCCCCAGCCTAATTAGGATACTACAGATGAATTCGGGCCTTATTGGCCCAGTGGCTTCTGAGGAGATAATTTTGTAAGTATTTTTTTTCCATCATTATTGCATTTTGGTTTCCATGACAACCAGTAAAAGCAACAGTGGGCCCAAGAACAATAAAACTGATAGAAGACTTCTTAAGGAACATTTCTATAAAAGTTTTGTCAACATATCTGCAATGGCTAGGCAGTAAACGCCATTTTTCAATTTTCCCCATTATAAGTCAATAGGAACTCTAAGTTGCCATAGCAACCAAACTAAAGGGCAGATTTTCATAAAATACACAAACTTTCAACCCCCCAGCCTAAGGATACTACAGATGAAATCTGGGCCTTATCCGCCCAGTGGTTACAGTGGAAATAATTTTTAAGTATTTTTTTCCATTTTTTTTTTCATTTTGGTTTCCATGGCAACCAATAAAAGGGACATTGGGCCAAAAAAACAAACAGCTGATAGAAGACATCTCAAGGAACATTTCTATAAAGGTTTTATCAACATTCTGCAATGGCTTGGCAGAAAATGCCATTTTTCAATTTTCCCCATTATAAGTCAATGAGAACTCTAAGTTGCCATAGCAACCAAACTAAAAGGGCAATTTTCATAAAAAACACAAACTTTCAATCCCTCATCCCAAGGATGCCATAGATGAAACCTGGGCCTTATCAGCCCAGTGGCTTCAGAGGAGATCATTTTTTACATATTTTTTCCTCTTTTTTTTTTGGCATTTCGGTTTCCATGGCAACCAATAAAAGGAGCAGTGGGCCAAAAAACACATAGCTGATAGTAGACATCTCAAGGAACATTTCTATAAAAATTTTATCAACATATCTGCAATGGCTTGGCAGAAAATGCCATTTTTCAATTTTCCCCATTATAAGTCAATGGGAAAACTAAGTTGCCATAGCAACCAAACTAAAAGGGCAATTTTCATAAAAAACACAAACTTTCAATCCCCCATCCCAAGGATGCCACAGATGAAATTTGAGCCCAATCGGCCTAGTGGCTTCAGAGGAGATGTCGTTTAAAATAGTTGACGGACGACGACATAAGACGACGACATACGACGACAGACGACGACGACGGACCACTGCCTATCCTATAAGCTCCCCCGGAGCCTTCGGCTCTGGTGAGCTAATAAACTACATAAAGATATCAATTTCACAATGGAATTTAGCAATGTAGAACAACCCTTCTTAGACGTTCTTGTAAAAAATCAAAAAGGGAAAATAGAAACAGATATCTACTATAAAGAAACAGACAGCAAACAATACTTACTTTTCTACTCGTGCCACCCTAGACATACTAAAATTAATATCCCTTTCAATTTAGCACGCCGATTAAGAACAATAGTATCAAATGAACAAACCTTACAAATTCGTATGCAAGAATTAAAATCTTTCCTAATTAAACAAAAATACCCTCAACCAACAATTGACTTCGGCTTTAATAGGGCAATGGCACTAGATAAAAACTTACTGAGGACAGTAAAGGCGAGACAAGACAATAGCATGATTCCTTACGTATCAACGTACAACCCCAATGACCCAGAAATGTTTAATATTATTACCAACAATTTACCAATTTTGGAACAAGATGGTAAAATGAGAGACATTTTGTCAAAACATAAGCTTTTAAAAAGTAAACGACAACCATATAATTTAAAACGTTTACTTACTAAAGCAAAATTTACGTCAAATGATGAGCATTCAGTGAAAAAATGCCATAAACCGAACTGCGGCCTCTGCATTCATCTATTAGAAGGTAATTCAATAACATTCAATTGCGGTGTAAATTTTAAAGTCCGCGAAAATATGTCATGCAACGTTAAAAATGTAATCTATGTAATGAAATGCAGAGGCTGCGGGGAGGAATATATCGGAGAAACAGGCAATCTCCTGAGAAAGAGGGTCACCGTGCACAACCAACAAATTCGGGACCCTCGCACAAGAATGCTCAAGGTAAGCGAGCACATAGACAATTGTTCTAACACAATGAGCCCGAAATATTTTATCTATCCGTTTTATAAATTGTATACGGAAAGCATCACTTTACGACGGGCAAAGGAAAAATATTTTATTCAATCCTTAAAACCAAAATTAAACAGGGCAAGTTGATTATAAAGGGTGCCGTCAACGTATTCATAAGCAGGAAACGTAACTTATTCTAAGCGGAAACGGAAACGTCATTTAAGACGTTACGTCGTGTTGCTAAGTAATTAAAGATGTCTTCTTGAAAATCTGTACATGCAGTGAAACCGCGGTAGAAGTTGTTTGAAATTATATTTATTTGGCTAAATCGGACTTGTTGATTTTTCTATATATATATATATATATTTTTTTTTTTTTTTTTTCTGAAGGGTCAATTTACACACAAATCTACATGAGAATTCTGCAGAATGTGGTATTTCGCATGTCTGTGCATTGTAACAAAGAAGAGCTAAACACAAAAACTCGACACAAGGTTTACACCAGCAACACAGGAAAACTTATAGATCACCTATGTCTGGCTTCTGTTAGTTGCAGGTGAGACAATAATTAAATAAAACTACAGTGAAACCTGTCTTAGTGGCCACCTCTATTAAGCAAGCAACCTGTATTAAGCAAGCATGTATTCAGTTCCCGCAAAAGGCAAATACATTGAAATGCACCTGTATTAAGCAAGCACCTGTCTTAAGCAAGCAGATTTTGAATATCCCTTAGATGCTTGCTTAATACAGGTTGGACTGTACTTTTAACTGGGGCTCATTTTCATGCCCCAAGGGTGTTTCAGCTATCAATTTGGCTACTTCAGGGTTCGAGGTTATAAAATTTGATTACATTCTCAAATATATCGAGGTTATAAAATTTGAGAATGTACTCAAATTTTATAACCTCTTGGCCAGAGTCCCATATATGAAGGATATTAGACAATCATTCTGAGATTTTTTTGTATTATTTCACCATTTTAAAAACAAACCTTGTGAGCCCTCATTAGAACTGTCTTGGTGAGATGGTAAAAATAGGGGTAACAACATGTTTTGATGAACTAATAGAAATTATCCCTGACCTATCATCAAATACTCACCTCTATGTATTTACTATGAAACAGGTTTTATGTACACCAGTTTTTGCTTTCCTCTAATGTCTGCGACGTTACTTGTCACAAGCTTGAAACTATTTTCAAATTAACGGAGTAAAGAAGCAAACAGAAACCCCCACATACTGCATGTTTCTTTATTTTGAAATTATCCTGTCACCCCAGTAAACAGAGCTTTGATGAAAACATACATGTATGTAGTGACTGTTTATCAGAAACTGCCTTGCTGAGGGGATTGTAGTGAGAGATCACAATGTTTTTATAAAGTATGAACAGAAATTATCTCATAAATTTCTGACTATCTTTACAAGAAGTGGAATACTATCCCTTTACACTCTTCACATTGTCACAAAACAATGCTAAACCAGAAAAGTTGACATTGCTAATGCCACAGCCACAGACTCAGGAAAAGAAATATCTATGTCATCTCTCTTCTGTTAATTCCAGGCGTGCCAATAACCCTTCATATCTGAATGTTAAAGTAAAGCTATGCAGAACTGCCCATTTAAGTGATCGAAACAACAGTATGTAACTGGACACCATATCATTCACCCTCTACAAAAATGAACAAGTCAATACGTCTTCTAAGGAAGTGTTGTCCTAAGCCTAAGCTAATGGTAATTGGTACCAATCTTGAGCAGTTTGATTTGGGTCTAGAATATCTAAGTGGGCATTTCTATCTAAACAATGTTTTTACATTACTTTACCCAGCCACAAATGAGCCTCAACATCAGGAAATCTAAAATATTGTGGGGAAATCTGCAGTGTGGCCTATGATGTCTATTCTTTTCTGTTTGCAAACAAAAACTTTAAACCTTCAATATGAACACTTTATCAGGGAACATTCTGATCAGACTGCATAAATGTGCATGCCAGTCCGAGCCTTAGCAATTTACACATGCCACATTCAAAATATATATTCAAATTATAGGCACCTGAACCACACCAATTATGATACAATTCATGCCAGTCTGTTCTTCAGACCAATGATTTATATGATTGATAGCAGTCCAATCATCGCGCCAGCTTGGATTCTGTAAACTAATATTCTGAACTGGAATTCCACAGATCAAGTTCTAGTTGTGTTTAATGTACCAGAAAAAATATTTCAGTCTATTGAGACATTGCCTCTGAATTTGTGCGACCTGAGATAAATGACATTCAGGTCCTGCTACAGCTACTAGCAGCTCTGCTGCAGAGTCACCAGGCAGCCCATCTATTTTGTGGGCCCCAATGGGTAGGGCCCAGAATTCCACAGAACAGCTGTGTCTTGCCAGCCTTTACATTGTCAGAAACAAGCTACACCAGGAAACTCGATGGAAAGCTTATGCTATCATCTCTGAAGGAAAAGCAATATGTATGCCTCATATTCTGCTTCTAGCAGGGCAAGATAAAAAGAGCTGGCATCAATTGATCATGACTGGTCAATTAACACATATACTTTGGGTTTTCTCATATGTTGGTTCCAGTTGATAAATGTTACCTTATCTTTGCAAGTCTGTGGGAGGAGATAATGCGGGTCTTCTGGGTCTGGCAGGTAAATATGAAACCCTATTGTATCCCCCTCACCATACGGCTCACCATATACCTTCCCTCTACTCTGGTGGAACCTTGTACCCTTCCTGGAGCGCCATGAGTAGCTGAATTTGTCATAACCACAAGGAGCTTGGAGATTACCTAAAATTACCACAAGTTTAGTTTAATTTAGTTTAAACATGTTTTATTGCTCAAATACATGTAGTAGCAATGGGGTCGGGCTACAAGTTCTCGCAACATTAGTTACAGCACTGCCCTGTATAACATTCTATACAACAGGAACATAGCTAACATTAACACAAAAATACCAATCACTGAGACACTTTATACTTTCAGTTCATTTGGCTTTGATTAACTTAAGTGGCACACAGTGAAGACTTGATCAGCCTGCTCCCATTAGCAGCTGTCTGCAGGCACTTTTGTCTAAATATTTAGCACCATAACGGCAAATGCACATAAAAACACAGTCAAAAGTCAAAATAAATTACAACAATGATCCTAAATCCTAAACAAACAGTGTAGACCCAGTTCAGACTACCTTTAACCCATTTCTGACTCTGTGAAATACTCAAAATTCAGAGCTTTTTCAGGTTTTATTCACTTCAAAAATTTAGTCAAGATTAATAAAAGTTCACACATCCCTGCAGACCACCACAGAAAATGATGTCAAATTTGATGACTACAGGTCTTAGTCAGAAATGGATGTAAATGCTTGGGTTTACTGTATGATGACTGATGGAAATCCAAACCAGTTAGATCTGTTTATTAGGACAGCATGGCAAAAGATTTCTTCTACAACCTACCTAACATCTGTGACCAGCCCAGCCTAGTTGCTGTGTTTTCTGGCATTTCATCTATAGTAACTTCAAAATACCAGGAGCCTCTTCTCACACCTACAGTAAAACAATCAAATTATTACATACAGACACAATTTTTCCTCACAGTTTGAATGGCAAGTCTTGTACTAGCCATTGTATATTCCAATTCAGATAACTGTGAACTGATGTTTTATTTCTGTAACTACTTTGCATTTGCATTTCCAACTATTTTATAATAGTTATGGTCTTATCAAAACAAACAACCTTGATGAGAATCCCAAATTTACAACTTCAACATTTTTCCTGCCACACTGACTGTAAAAACAAGCACCCACAAATATTTCCCATTTTAAGGTACAGGAAATAATGACAAACTTCTTCAGATGTTAATAATTTTACTGCTGAAAAGACTCTGAGAACACATGCAAAACTGGATTTAGCCTTGTACATGTATTATCAGAGCAACAAGACCTGCCTGCTTGCAGGATAGCTTGCCTTAAAGCACCTTGCTCATCACATATAAAAAATTATAATAACAATGTATTGAACCACTCTTATTTCAAATTTTCGGCCTTAGGCCTTCTTCAGGAAATTTGGAAACAATTATTTCAACTATGTGGCATCCATTTTGAAATCATGATATTTGCATCAGTAGTTGACAGGGGTGACGTCACATCATTTCCTGTAAAGTTACTAATAAGCTGGCGTAACGTCAAATGACGTGACGTCACTTCCCGCCAAAACAGAGTACAAAACCACTATTCCAACATGCCATGGATATTAAGAGCAGAAGAACAACTCACACTTAAATAAATAAATAAATAAAAATTAAAATTAAATAAATAAATGGATAAATGAAACAAATATAAATAAATAAAAATTTTATATAAAAAAAAAAAGAATAATCATAATAATAATAATAACACCAACAATAATAATAATGTATATAGGAGATATATATATATATATATATAAACTGAAAAATACCAAGGGATAGATACCAAGATGAAAGAGGAAATAAATAAAATTGCTACAGGACAGCGAAGTATAGTCTTACTAAAATTATGAAATGATGATTGCAAGCGGAACGAAGAGATTTCGCAGAAACGCTGGGAAAAACGAAATACGACGTGGTTTCTCAAATACGAGGAGAATTTTAGAAACAAATATGAAAATACAAGCCCATTTATCAAACTGGGAGAGAATACTGGCAGAAAGCAGTCATATGCAGAGGCTGCCTCTAGTGCACAGCAGAGGCAACAGAGGCCACAGGCAAACAACACAGAGGTAATTCGACGACAAGATACCCAAGAAGTAGGTAATGAGTTATCATATAGACCCTTACCACAAAGGCCTCCAAGACAAAGAACACAACCGTCTCCTCTACAGACGGAAAATGAAATAAGTGGTGGGACACTGCGACAACCAAGACAACGCGCTGGACCCGAACCATCACGAACTGACGAGCAAAGGCCAGAAAGAAATAATAATGACCAACTTTATTTTTTAGACAGAGGGCGGGGTCGGGGCAGGGGCAGGGGCAGAAGCCGGGGTCGAGGTCGCCTGCCCAACAATCAGTAAAATCTTCCGAACTAAATGATGTAAGAATAATTAATTTATCTCATAGACAATTAAATATATCAGAACAGACTTTATTAAACAAAGGACTGAAATTCACCCCGACTCCGCCTATAGGTAATCCTGAACAATTATCAGAAGATGTTAAAGAATTCAATAGAAAACTGAGACTGCTTGAATATTTTGACGGTACCGAAAATAATGATAATTCCCTGGTCAGAAATAAAAGCGATTTCATACCACCACCTGACAGAAACGAAGCCCTGGACAAATTCATTTCTACTATAGAAGAATTTCCTAAAATAAAACATAACGGCCCAGTGAAAACAAATTTAAATAAATCTGAAATTAATGCAATAAAATCCTTAAAAAATGACGACTCTATTATAATAAAAGAAGCCGATAAAGGAGGTGCAACCGTTCTAATGGATACGGAACACTATCGAAAAATGGTAAACACTATTATCACTGATACGGAATACTATGAAAAACTAGCGTCAGGCCTTCATAGAGATACGTTTCAAAAGTACAACAAATACTTAGACCAGAGGACCATTGGTCCTGTAGCTCACCTGAGTCCATTCATCCTTAGCACTCAAGAGTAAGAAACACTGAAGTAAGTTGTACAATTCCGCCTTATTTCAACTTTGACTGAGTTGTTATGCTTGTCCTAGTAAATATTAGCAAGTTTGATGAAGTTACAATAAAAAAAAAAACATATTTGTAAAACTTTTTGCCTAAATATTGCAGTAACACAGAAATAAATGCCAATTTGCACTTTTCCCAATACAAGTCTATGGAAACTTTAAAATGCCATAGTAATGAAACCATGTGGGCAACAATAATAAAAAACAATATTTACGTAGCGGCTAATGTCATGAACATGTATGCAAAGAATCAGCTTCATCCCCCTATATGGTTTTTGAGGAAAAGATTTTTAAATATTTTTTTCAAAAATATTTCCTTAATATTACCATGGCAACAAATCAAATTCTGCAATTTGGACAAAATTAATAGGAATCATAGAAGACTACTCAAGCAACATTTCTGTAGATAAAAAATCCAAAAATAACTGCAGGGAGATAGCAAAAACTGCAGCTTTCCATTTTCCCATTATATTTCAATGGAAACTATAAGTTGCCATACCAACCTAACCGCTGAAGCAATTGCCATAAAAAAACTGTAATTATATAGAAGCTTGTACAAAGATCTGTTCTGTAAAGTTTGAGCTTTATCGGCCACATAGTTTCTGCAAAAATGATATTTTAATATTTTTTCTATTTTTAACCATTCGGTTGCAATGGCAATCAGCCAAATTGTGCAATTTACATCAATTTCATGTGGTTGATAGAGGACTATTCAAGGAACATTTCTGTAAAAGTTTTGTCAAAATATCTGAAGTCACATAGCAATAAATGCAAATTTTCAATTTTCCCATTATAAGTCAATGGCAACTTTATGTTGCCATAGCAACCAAACTGCCGGAGCAATTGCCAAGAAAAACAGTATTTTTACAGACGGTAGTACCTAGATCCTTTCTGTGAAGTTTGAGCTTTATTGGTTGTATAGTTTCTGAGGAGATGATTTTTGAATATCTTTTCTATTTTTAACCATTCGGTTGCCATGGCAACCAGCCTAATTGTGCAATTTACATAAATTTCATGTGGTTGATAGAGGACTACTCGAGGAACATTTCTGTAAAAGTTTTGTCAAAATATCTGCAGTCACATAGCAATAAATGCAAATTTTCAATTTTCCCATTATAAGTCAATGGCAACTTTAAGTTGCCATAGCAACCAAACTGCAGGATCAATTGCCAAGAAAAACAGTATTTTTATAGATGGTAGTACCTAGATCCTTTCTGTGAAGTTTGAGCTTTATTGGTTGTATAGTTTCTGAGGAGATGATTTTTGAATATATTTCCTATTTTTAACCATTCGGTTGCCATGGCAACCAGCCTAATTGTGCAATTTATATCGATTTCATGTGGTTGATAGAGGACTACTCAAGGAACATTTCTGTAAAAGTTTTGTCAAAATATCTGCAGTGACATAGCAATAAATGCAAATTTTCAATTTTTCCCATACAAGTCAATGGCAACTTTAAGTTGCCATAGCAACCAAACTGCTAAAGCGATTTGGATAAAAAACAGTATTATTGGTTCCCCCTGCCTATAGATGCTGTATATAAAATTTGGTAACAATGGGCCTTGTAGTTTCAGAGGAGATGTCGTTTGAAAACATTGACAGACGGACGACGGACGACGGACGGCGGATGCCTGCCTATACTATAAGCTCACCTGTGAGCCTTTGGCTCAGGTGAGCTAAAAAGTATCAGAGACAATTAACGAAAAAGGAACTAGATTATTTGGAGAATTTTGAAGCGAAAGTAAGCCAGTTTTATGGTTTACCTAAGGTACACAAAAGTAAAGCAATAAACGATAAATGCAAAAACATAAATTCTTCGTACGTTGAGGTTGGGAATATAACTGACTTGAAACTACGACCAATTGTAGCTGGTCCGTCCTGTCTTACTCATAGACTGAGTAATATGTTAGACATTTTACTGCGGCCCTATACAAACAAGAGGGCCAAGAGGCCCTGAATCGCTCACCTGACCAAAAAGGTTAAAGGTCAAACAAGGGTCATCATTTAACAAACCTGATAGTTTGCAACCACTTTCAAATGGTTTTGAAGAAGATTTTTGAATATTTTCTATGTATTGCTATGGTTCAAACCCTGGACCCCCTGGGGCAGGGCCATTTTGGACCCTGTAGCCATCATTTGAATAATTTTGGTAAAGGACCACTAGGCAATGCTACATACTAAATTTCAAGCATCTGAGCCAAGTGGTTCTGAAGAAGAAGATTTTTGAATATTTTTCTATGGTTCAAACCCAGGACCCCCTAGGGTGGGGCCATTGTAGACCCTGGGGTCATCATTTGAACAAACTTGGTAAAAGACCACTAGGCAAAGCTACATACCAAATGTCAAGCATCTGAGCCTTGCGGTTCCAAAGTAGATGATTTTTTAAAATTTTTCTATGTATTTCTATGGTTCAAACCTGGGACTCCCTGCCCCGGGGCCATTTTGGACCCTGGGGCCACCATTTGGTCAAACTTGGTAGAGGGCCACTAGGCAATGTAACATACCTAATTTCAAGCATCTGAGGCAAGCAGTTCTGGTGAAGAAGATTTTTATGTATTTTTTAGTTTCGAACCAAAGAACCCCTGCCCCAGGGCCATTTTGAACCCTGGGGCCACCATTTGAACAAATTTGGTAGAGGACCACTAGACAATGCTACATACCAAATTTCAAGCAGCTGAGCCTTGCGGTTCTGAAGTAGATGATTTTTAAGTATTTTTTAGTTCCGAAACCCAAGACCCCCTGCCCCAGGGCCAATTTGGACCCTGGGGCCACCATTTAAACAAACTTGATAAAGGACCACTAGGCAATGTTCCATACCAAATTTCAAGCATCTGAGCCAAGCAGTTCTGGAGAAGAAGATTTTTAAGTATTTTTAAGTTCGAACCCAAGACCCCCTGCCCCAGGGCCATTTTGGACCCTGAGGCCACCATATGAACAAACTTGGTAGAGCACCACTAGACAATGCTTCATACCAAATTTCAAGCCTCTGAGCCAAGCAGTTCTGGAGAAGAAGATTTTTAAGTATCTTTTAGTTTCAAACCCAAGACCCCCTGCCGCAGGGTCATTTTGGACCCTGGGGCCACCATTTGAACAAACTTGGTAGAGGACCACTAGGCAATGTTACATACCAAGTTTCAAGCATCTGAGCCAAGCAGTTCTGGAGAAGAAGATTTTTAAGTATTTTTTAGTTTCGAACCCAAGACCCTATGCCCCAGGGCCATTTTGGACCCTGAGGCCACCATTTGAACAAAATTGGTAGAGGACCACTAGACAATGCTTCATACCAAATTTCAAGCCTCTGAGCCAAGCAGTTCTGGAGAAGAAGATTTTTAAGTATCTTTTAGTTTCAAACCCAAGACCCCCTGCCCCAGGGCCATTTTGGACCCTGGGGCCACCATTTGAACAAACTTCGTAGAGGACCACTAGACAATGCTTCATACCAAATTTCAAGCCTCTGAGCCAAGCAGTTCTGGAGAAGAAGATTTTTAAGTATCTTTTAGTTTCAAACCCAAGACCCCCTGCCCCAGGGCCATTTTGGACCCTGGGGCCACCATTTGAACAAACTTGGTAGAGGACCACTAGGCAATGTTACATACCAAGTTTCAAGCATCTGAGCCAAGCGGTTCAGGAGAAGAAGATTTTTAAGTATTTTTTAGTTTCGAACCCAAGACCCCCTGCCCCAGGGCCATTTTGGACCCTGGGGCCACCATTTGAACAAACTTGGTAGAGGTCCACTAGACAATGCTTCATACCAAATATCAAAGCCCTAGGCCCAGAGGTTTCTGAGAAGATGTCATTTAAAGCAAATTGTTGACGACGGACGACGGACGACGCACGACGCACGACGCACGACGGACGACGGACACTTGGTGATCACAATAGCTCACCCTGAGCCTAAAGGCTCAGGTGAGCTAAAAACATAAAAAGCCATTTGCGCGATACTACAGACTTCTTAAATAGCCTTCCAGACAGAGTACCTACGACTACTCTGTTGGCCTCGTTCGATATAGAGGCACTTTACTCAAATATCCCACATGAATTAGGTATTGAAGCAGTCAGTTACTGGCTTGAAAAATACCCAGAAGAACTAAACAGTAGATTTACTAAATACTTCATTCTTGATGGTATCAAATTAATTCTTAAAAATAATACCTTTTGCTTTGACAATGACTACTACAAACAAATTAAAGGCACAGCTATGGGCACAAAGTTTGCCCCCGTCTATGCTACACTAGCTATAGGCTACCTAGAGGAAAACTTATATGAAGAAGTCAAAGTACAATTCGGTAATGGATTCGGAAATTATTTTATTAAGAATTGGACAAGATATCTGGATGACTGTTTCATGCCATGGATAAAATCAAATAAGGATCTAGAAGTATTGCATGATATCTTAAATAAACTACATAAAGATATCAATTTCACAATGGAATTTAGCAATGTAGAACAACCCTTCTTAGATGTTCTTGTAAAAAATCAAAAAGGGAAAATAGAAACAGATATCTACTATAAAGAAACAGACAGCAAACAATACTTACTTTTCTACTCGTGCCACCCTAGACATACTAAAATTAATATCCCTTTCAATTTAGCACGCCGATTAAGAACAATAGTATCAAATGAACAAACCTTACAAATTCGTATGCAAGAATTAAAATCTTTCCTAATTAAACAAAAATACCCTCAACCAACAATTGACTTCGGCTTTAATAGGGCAATGGCACTAGATAAAAACTTACTGAGGACAGTAAAGGCGAGACAAGACAATAGCATGATTCCTTACGTATCAACGTACAACCCCAATGACCCAGAAATGTTTAATATTATTACCAACAATTTACCAATTTTGGAACAAGATGGTAAAATGAGAGACATTTTGTCAAAACATAAGCTTTTAAAAAGTAAACGACAACCATATAATTTAAAACGTTTACTTACTAAAGCAAAATTTACGTCCAATGATGAGCATTCAGTGAAAAAATGCCATAAACCGAACTGCGGCCGCTGCATTCATCTATTAGAAGGTAATTCAATAACATTCAATTGCGGTGTAAACTTTAAAGTCCGCGAAAACATGTCATGCAACGTTAAAAATGTAATCTATGTAATGAAATGCAGAGGCTGCGGGGAGGAATATATCGGAGAAACAGGCAATCTCCTGAGAAAGAGGGTCACCGTGCACAACCAACAAATTCGGGACCCTCGCACAAGAATGCTCAAGGTAAGCGAGCACATAGACAATTGTTCTAACACAATGAACCCGAAATATTTTGTCTATCCGTTTTATAAATTGTATACGGAAAGCATCACTTTACGACGGGCAAAAGAAAAATATTTTATTCAATCCTTAAAACCAAAATTAAACAGGGCAAGTTGATAATAAAGGGTGCCGTCAACGTATTCATAAGCAGGAAACGTAACTTATTCTAAGCGGAAACGGAAACGTCATATAAGACTGTCTGTATATGCGCATATACAGACAGTTAGCCGAGGAACAGTGGATAGTGAAACTTAAAACTAAAATGCCACAAGGATGCAATATAAAATTAAATTAAGTGCAGTGCAGACGAATTGAGGATGCTATTTTGTGACAGGGGACAGTTTAGAGTTTTTGTTCTTTTGTTTTATAATAATATTATAATAATTAAAATAGTAATAGTAATAATAATAATGTATATATATATATATATACATTATATATATATATATCTCCTATATACATTATTATTATTGTTGCTGTTATTATTATTATTATGATTATTCTTTTTTTTTTTTATATAAAATTTGGAATAGTGGTTTTGTACTCTGTTTTGGCGGGAAGTGACGTCACGTCATTTGACGTTACGCCAGCTTATTAGTAACTTTACAGGAAATGATGTGACGTCACCCCTGTCAACTACTGATGCAAATATCATGATTTCAAAATGGATGCCACATAGTTGAAATAATTGTTTCCAAATTTCCTGAAGAAGGCCTAAGGCCGAAAATTTGAAATAAGAGTGGTTCAATACATTGTTATTATAATTTTTATTCCCTTTGGAAGAATTAGTTTGAAGAATTTATAAAAAATTAACCCAAACATCCAATTTGGGTGCCAATGCTGACCCTGTGGTGACAACAATAGCTCTTCCTCTACTTTTGTACAGGCAAGCAAACAAGAGGCCCACGGGCCACAAAGCTCACCAGATCTCTAGCTCAAAATTGCTATCAAATTTGTATAGGCTCAAAATTGCTGTCACATTTGTACTACAGGCTAATACAAAATATACAACTATACAAAGTCTCAGTCTGACAGTCTGTTGAGTGGATAACAAAATATATAACTATTTTCCATATATTGATTGCAGTAAATGTCATTTTTTAATTTTCCCCATTACAAGTCAATGCAACTCAAGTTGCCATAGCAACCAAACTAAAGAGCCGATTTTTATAAAAAATAATTTTTTCAATCCCCCAGCCTAAGGATACTACAGATGAAATCAGGGCCTTATCAGCCCAATGGCTTCTGACGAGATAATTTTTCTTAAGTATTTTTTTCCCCATTTTTTCTGCATTTTGGTTTCCATGGCAACCAATAAAAGGGGCAGTGGGCAAAAAAAAACATAGCTAATAAGAGAATTCTCAAGGAACAATCTATAAAAGTTTTGTGAACATATCTGCAATGGCTTGGCAGTAAATGCCATTTTTCAGTTTTCCCCATTACAAGTCAATGCAACTCTAAGTTGCCACAGCAACCAAACTAAAGGGCCGATTTTCATAAAAACACAAACTTTCAATCCCCCAGCCCAAGGATGCCACAGATGAAATCTGGGCCTTATAGGCTCAGTGGCTTCAGAGGAGATAATCTTTTAAGTATTTTTCCATTTTTTTTACATTTCGGTTTCCATGGCAACCAATAAAAGGAGCAGTGGGCCAAAAAACATATAGCTAATTAATAGAAGACATCTTAAGGAACATTTCTATAAAAGCTTTACCAACATATCTATAATGGCTTGGCAGAAAATGCCATTTTTCAATTTTCCCCATTATAAGTCAATGGGAACTCTAAGTTGCCATAGCAACCAAACTAAAGGGCCAATGATTATAAAAAACACAAACTTTCAATCCCCAAGCCCAAAGATGCCACAGATTAAATCTGGGCCTTATTGGTCCAATGGCTTCAGAGGAGATAATTTTTTAAGTATTTTTTTCCATTTTTTTTGCATTTCGGTTTCCAAGGCAACCAATAGAAGGAGCAGTGGGCCAAAAAAATATATAGCCGATAGAAAACATCTCAAGGTACATTTCTATAAAAGTTTTATTAACATATCTGCAATGGCTTGGCAGAAAATGCCATTTTTCAATTTTCCCCATTATAAGTCAATGGGAACTCTAAGTTGCCATAGCAACCAAACGAAAGGGCCGATTTTCATAAAAAACACAAACTTTCAATCCCCCAGCCCATGGATGCAACAGATGAAATTTGGGCCCAATCAGCCTAGTTCATAAAAAACACAAACTTTCAATCCCCCAGCCCATGGATGCAACAGATGAAATTTGGGCCCAATCAGCCTAGTGGCTTCAGAGGAGATGTTGTTTAAAAGTGTTGACGGACGACAGACGACGATGACATACGACGACGACATACGACGATGACGACGACGGACCACTGCCTATCCTATAAGCTCCCCCGGAGCCTTCGGCTCTGGTGAGCTAAAAACTGGACAATCATTGCAAACAGTTCAAATGTGTGTGTGTGTGTGTGTGTGTGTGTGTGTGTGTGTGTGTGTGTGTGTGTGTGTGTGTGATCACTATATGCATCAGTTATGTGTGTTGGTGCATGTAACACTACTTTCAACAATTTCCCAACCCAATCACAGTTGTGTCTAGATGTGACAGAGAGTTCAATTATCCTTTTATCACTTTAATATCATGTCTCTGTAACAATGTCATCATATTACACCATTTCACAGTGCGCTGACATTCAAATTTGACACAAACCGTAGCCTGCATCTAACAGGTCATGTGCATGGAATACAGACATTTCTGCACATACCAGAACACTATATGCCCCCGCTCAAGCCAATGTCCAGGGCATAAAAATTTATACCCACAGCTCTAGATACACAGAGTGTCTGGTGATAATTTTTTCCCTAAATTTTCCATTCAAATGTGCTGCAGTCCATGAGCAGATTCTCCCTGAGGAGGTTCTAATCAGGGGTAACAACATATGAGCTGTAACACAACAAAACCAACAAAGTGGCATATGCACCCGATGAAGACTGGGCATCTACCAAGTCTTATCTAAGCTTAGATAAGTAACTTAGACCCTTAGCTAACTTTTAAGCACATCAAGGAGACTCTGATCAGACTGGGCAGATGCCCAGGCTGATCTGAGTCAGCGCTGGGCCCACATGCCACTTTGTTGATTTTGTCTCGTTGCGGGTCATATAGTTTTACCAAAACTGAGCTTAAATCAACTAACAATTATCATCAAGCCCCCATCCCTTTTATCGACAGCTCTTGGGGTAACAAAATCATACCATGTGTGGCTCTAATCATACTGTAACCCTTCTCTCCTACAACTGACAAACGATCATCAGAAATCTTCAACTGGGGTGCTGCAAGGGAAGAAACAAAATTTTATAAATTCAGAGGAGAGTTATATGGTATCATACTGACCTTAAGGTCAGTCATTCTGAGGGAAAGTAATTCTGCCAGTATAACTTTTTGTTTCCCTTCTCAATGGAGGTCTACTCTTTAAGGGTAGATCCCCACTTAACAGGGGTTTTGTTGTTCAGGGAAGCAGAGAGTCATAAAAGGTGTTTCCCTTTGTAAAAAAAATGAATTCAACTATTCAACATTAGTATAACGAGTCAAGGGAGATAAACTAAATATACTAGATATACCATTCTTGGTTGTATTACATTCCCTTGGCATCACTACAATATTTTAAACAGTTGAAATGTTACAGAGTAAACAGGATATTTATGCAAGGGCAGGTAATTCAGTAAGTAAGCCAGAGTTGTGGTTCTTGCTCAGGATACACTGCCTCATTATTATACACATTCCTACAAAGTTTCATTCTAATATTTCATATGGAGTGAATGAGAAACGCATAAATTATACTAATCAAAGGGAGGTTACTCCAAAATTAAGAAAGGGGGAGCAACCATTCTTATATGTGACACACTGTCTTGAGATCATGCACATTGTTATAAAGTTTCATCATGATATTCCAAAGGGTTACCAAGTTAAGGTATGTACAAGGTTAGTATACACAAAAAATAGTCAACAAGAACTAATGAAAGGGATGTAACTCTAAAATGAAGAAGGGGAGAGCAGCCATTGTTGTACGGGACACATCGTTGGATCTTCATACACATTGCTATGAAGTTTCATTAAGTTATCCCAAACGGTTATCTAGTTATGACGAGCACAAGACTTGCAGAGAAAAATTAATAAAAGGGGCATAACTTGGAAACTAAGGAAGGGGGAGCAACCACTTCTGTACGCGACACGTTCCCCCAACCTAATACATATTCCTACCAAATATCATGAGTATATCCCAAACGGTTAATGAGTTATGGCGCGCACAAGAATGTTTACGGACTGACGGACAGACGGACAGCGCCATGACATAATACGTCCGTTTTTTCAAAACCGGCATATAATGACAGAAGAACACAGAGATTAATAACATTAAGAACATATAGGATAATAATATACTCAGAATCTGCCAATTATGCACATGACTCAACTGACAGCATCAATACTATCCTAAATTAACTGATTTTCAAAAAATTGAGAAAAACTTAAAACGGCCAAAATTGTAACAGCTGTTTCCTAGGCAATGGTGATCGCAACAGCCTGCCATCACTTTTCAGCCTTTTTCTTGCAAGGATGTATATAGCAGGTAAAAAACATTGAAATTCAGGGATAATGTATAATTCAGGAATAATTTTCCTTACTTTCTATAACAACATGACCCCTCATCAGAACATGACTTCACTGAGAAATAAGAAAGATCATCTCTGAAATATCCTCAAATCCACAGCTTATCTAGAGTTTTGAAAATCTATTGTTATGATGTACCATGACCTGCCTAGTTCTTAGCTGGACAAGTACTGAAACAATCCTATCAGTCCAAAGATCCTTATAACAGTATATATCCTAAATAGAGCTGTAGATAAGAGGGAGTATTTGGTGACAATTAGGGATGATTTTTGTTAATTTAAAAACATATGTCTCCATAAAAACATATCTCGACAAGATGGTTCAGATGAGGGGTCACAACATTGGTTTCAATGCAAAATAAGAAAAAAATATCTCAAACTATCACCAAATACACTCTCTTATCTATAGCTCTGCAGTAAATACACCACTAGCACTGCCAGAGAAAACAGATTAAGATCCAGATAAAATACTCCAATGAGCAGTCTGATCTAGGTATGAACTGTTTTCTGACATCTGCATTTAGAGTGAGTGAGTGAGTGAACTCGGGTTTAACGTCCCACCAACACAGAGGTCATATGGAGACGGGACCTCGGTTTAAAGTCTCATCCGAAAGACCGGAGAAGCGAAGGATCGAACTTGCGACCCCTGGATTGGTAGTCTGGAGTGTTATCCACTATGCTACAGCCGCTCCTCTGCATTTAGAAGACAGATAGATTTACTCAAAACACAAAGATGCAACAGTCCATATTGCAATGGACCTAATATTGCAATGCCAAAATATTTAAGGTAAAATATGGTAAAAATTTTGCATGCAGTAAAAATTCTAAAAAGCTGGGCCACCTAAAATAATTATTGAAATTGTTCTGCGAATGCAACATTTTGGTTTCACAATGCAAGAATGTGTCCCAAAGATGCAGATGGAATGGCAAACAGTGTTGGCCCTGATCAGACTGCTCCTTTGGAGCAGTCTGATCTAGGTCTGCACTGTTTGCTGCAACCTATCTGTCCACAATATTTAGAATTTTTAAGTCAAGTCTGTTCACCATACCTCTGTCATGTAGGGCTAACAAAACCTCAGATCCGAGAAATGTTCTGTATAGGTACCCAGGGATAGGTTTCCCCGCCCACTCTATGCTGTCATCATAAGCCTGTCTGTTTGGAGCATGTGGGTCAGGTTCCGCTAAAATATATCTGTAACCATCTTTGTTAAAGGGATGCTCTGTTGGGTAACCATGGACGGCAAGTTTAGTAGCATTTACCAGTTCTCTATTAAAATATGGGAAAATTGTTGACAAATTGAACACATGAAAAATAATATTTCGCTGATATTAAATTGTTCAAAAAAGGAATAACATAAAAACATACAGAATATTCTTAAAAAGGGTTCCATGGAGCAACTTCTCACATTTGTCAGACAGTCACTGACAGCTAAAGCAGAGCTTATGCCGCTAATGATAACACTATGTAAATTACCTACTAGTGGCATACAATACAAAACAAGAGGGCCATGAGGCCCTGAATCACTCACCTGAACAATTGGCAAGGTGGCTTTTACTTATCATGTCTGAAATTGTCAAAATATGAGTTTTGGGTCAAAAGTCAAAGAATGACCATGACCACTTGTACTCATAAATCTTCATGTACTCATTAAGACAACCATATATACCATTTTTAGGACAAAATCTTCAACACTTTCCATGAAATCTTATGTTCTAGCATTTTCCCATATTTGACCATGCCGCAAAAAAGGTCAAGGTAAACCCAAGGTCACCATTTGAACAGTCTTGGTGGTACTCTAGTACTCCATGCTATTTACCAAGTTTCAAGGCCATAGGTGTATTGGTTCTGGAGAAGAAAAATATTAAAGATTTATACCATAAGTGGTAATGGCGGCCAAGTTGGTCATGTGACCTGGACCGTTTGAACAAATTTTTCATTCAATCAACCCCTGGAGGCTCTATATGAAATGTGTTCACAATTGGCCCTTTGGCTTTTGAGGAAATGGTTGAAAATGTCAAAATATGAGCAATCTGGATCAAAGGTAAACAAGAGCTGTCGCCTGACAGCATAGCTCGCCTGAATAGGTGCTTGCCCATCACACAGTCGCTATGGTGGTGTAAACTGCTATGCATAAAACTTCAGGCAAGCATGTCCATAATGACAACACATTTATAAACAAAAGCTGTCTCTGAAATGAGTTTTAAAATGAAATTAAAATAAAAAAATCCACATGAACCTTCAAAGTCCACGAGCTAGAGCTCGGGAGGGGGGGGGGGGGGGGGGGGGGGGGGGGGGGGGCTATGATGTATCAAAACTTTGAACCATTATCTAACATCAGTCCAAATATTAGTATCAACTGAGTCATCGGGGCACTGTGAAATTATGTCTTCATAAATATAAAACTTTAACCAAAATCTTTAAGACAAAATTAAGAGTCAATGACCTTGACTTCAAGTTCATCCAGTGGGGTAAGTATATAGTGTTTTGTAAAAGCTCAAAAAAGTGTCTAACATCAGTTCAAGTGTAAACTAAATCTCTGCCAGGCATTATGAATCGGTATGCAATTAGAAAACTTTAATAAAGACCAAATTTCTAAGTCCCTGACCTTGACATCAAGGTCACTGAGCGGGGTTGGGGTAGTACTCTGTAAAACTTTGGACTAATATCTAGGTACAGTGCAAATATAAAAAGAATTCATCTATGGGTTCAGGCGATATGTGTCTTTAAAAAACTTTAACCAAAACATCCAATCAATAAAAAGACAATTCTCTAAGTCCATGACCTTGACATCAAGGTCACTGAGGGGGGTGGGGGGTAGTACCTTGGAAAACTTTTGACCAATATCTAACTACAATGCAAGTATCAAAGGAATTCATCAATGGGTTAAGGAGATATTGGGCTTTATAATTAAAATCTGAAAAAACTGTAACCAAAACATCCAGTACAAAAAACTCCCAATTTTCTAAGTCCATGACCTTGAAAGCAAGGTCACGGAGTGGGGTGGGGGTGGTACCCTGTTAAACCTTGGACCAATATCTAACTACAGTGCAAGTATCAAAAGAATCCATCCATGGGTTAAGGAGATATAGGTCTTTAAAAAACTTTAACCAAAACATCCAATCCGGACGCCGACACCGACGCCGACGCTGACGCCGACGCGGACGCCGACGCCAGGGTGACAACAATAGCTCTTCCTGAACTTTCGTTCAGGCGAGCTAAAAAATGACCTTGACCTCTTGTACTCATAATTCTTCATGAACTCATTAAGGTGGTGATTTATGGTAAATGTAAAAATCTGCATAAAACCATAAAAAAGTAACGTATCTCCCTGAAAGTTAGCAGACTTCTTATTTGTGTTGTTTTTTACAGTTTAGAATTCAAAATAGACGTACATGCTGCTTAAAAAAGTGTTTTTATAAGGAAAGATCAAAGGGTAATTTTCTGCGAATAAATCTGAAAAAATAATATCGTTATTGAAAATTTACGTAGTGTTGAAGGTGCATTATTGCATAATGCAGAGCGTCCTAGCAATTATTTATTCCAACTCTTTCTCAAATTGTAATGTAGACCAGATGAAAATGGTAGCTTTTTCTCAAATGTTCAACATGTACAAAGTAAATGTACATTGGATGCATTTATTAAATATAGGGTAGGCAAGCATACCTATGTTAACACCTACAATATAAATAATACATTACTGACATGATCAGTGGTGTGTAGATGAAATTGTTCAACCTTGTTAAAATAGTATCACCTGTCTCACCTGTGTGTTTTGACAAAAAAATTTGGACACAGACTGCATCTTTTTTCATCTGCTCAGCCTGATAATGTGTGAAAGAGTTTGAAAAAATAATTGCTAGGACGCTCTCCATTATGCAACAAGGTACTCTAAGCACCAAGTATATTTTCAATAATGATATTATTTTTTCAGATTTATTCGCAGAAAATTACCCTTTGATCTTCTCTTATAAAAACACTTTTTAACATTAACAAATGCTGCATTTTGGGATTCTAAATTATGAGAAACAACATAAAGAAGACATCTGCTAAGTTTTGGAAAGATCAGTGTTATTTTGAGTATTTTATGCAGATTTTTGTCTTTGTCCCAAATCAATGATTATCACCACCTTAAGACAACTGTATATACAAAATTTTTTAGGCCAAAATCTTCAAAACTTTCCATGAAATCTTATGTTCTACCATTTTCCCATATTTGACCTTGCTGTAAAAGGTCAAGGTCAACACAAGGTCATAATTTGAACAATCTTGATAGTACTCAAGTACCCAATGCTACATACAAAGTCTAAAGGCCATCGGTCAATTGGTTCTGGAGAAGAAGATTTATAAAGGTATTTACCATATATGGGCATGGCGGCCATGTTGGTCATGTGTCCAGGAGCGTTAGAAACTTTTTCCATTCCCTCAACCCCTCAAGGCTCTATATGAAATTTGGTTTCAATTGGCCCAGTGGTTTTAGAGCAGATTCTTTGAAATTGTCAAAATTTGAGATTTCTGGGTCAAAGGTCAAAGAATGACCTTGACCTCTTGTACTCACATATCTTCATGTACTCATTAAGATGATTGTATATACCAATTTTTAGGCCAAAATCTTCAAAACTTACCATGAAATCTCATGTACTAGCATTTTCCGATATTTGACCTTGCCGTAAAAAAGGGCAAGGTCAACCCAGGGTCATAATTTGAACAATCTTGATAGTACTTGAGTACCCAATGCTACATACCGAGTTTCAAGGCCATCGGTCTACTGGTTCTGGAGAAGAAGGTTTTTAAAAGTTTTTACCATATATGGGCGTGGTGGCCATGTTGGTCATGTGACCTGGACCGTATGAACAAATTTTCATTCCTCAACCCCTGGAGGATCTATGCAATTTAATTACAATTGGCCTAGTTGTTTTTGAGGAGATTGTTTGATATTGTCAAAATATGAGAGTTCTGGGTCAAAGGTCAAAGAATGACCTTGACCTCTTGAACTCATAAATTTTCATGTAGTCATTAAGATGACTGTATGTACCAATTTTTAGGCCAAAATATTCAACAGTTTCCAAGATATCTTATGTTGCAGCATTTTGCCATATAAAAGCATAAGGAAGCAAATTTGACCTTACCATAAAAACGGTCAAGGTCAACCCAAGGTCATAATTTGAACAATCTTGGTAGTACTCGTGTACCCGATGCTACATACCAAGTTTCAAGGCCATTGCCCTATTGGTTCTGGAGAAGAAGATTTTTTCAGGTTTTTACCATATATGGGCATGGCGGCCATGTTGGTCATGTGACCAGGTCCGTTTGAACAACTTTTCGTTCCTAAGGTCCCAGGAGGCTCTATATGAAATTTGGTTACAATCGGCCCAGCGGTTTCAGAGGAGAAGTTGTTTGAAAGTGTGGACGGACGACGGACGGACGGATGGACGACGGAGCCTTACCATCCTATAAGCTCCCCCGGAGCCGCTGGCTCAGGTGAGCTAAAAACTTGAAGTTGAGTTCACTACTAACAGCAAATTGTTTTCTTTAAGAGTATACCCTCTTTGGAAGAATTTCATTGTCCAGGGAATCAAACAGGAAGTCAATATAGTTTTCTCCCTTTGAAAAGAAAAATGGCGGAAAAAAATAGGAGCGTATCCACTCTTTTGGAGTCCTGATATCTACAGTAATTATGGTAATACATACTTGTGCCCTGGTGAGTTGAACATGAAAAAAAAATTTGGAAAAGGCATGTGTCCCCATAGAAGACTCAGATCAGCCTGGACATCTGCCCAGTCTTATCAGAGTCTTTGCTGCGGGCATGGAGATATCTTGGACCCTTTCAGAACATAGCAAGGACTCTGATCAGACTGGGTGGATGTCCATGCTGATCTGAGTCTTGGCTCAGAGCACATGCCATTTTATTGGTTTTGTCATATTGCAGTTCATGTCACAATGGAGTAATGTGATCAAAGTGTACATGTTCGCCATGTCACCATATCATTAGACAGTAAATTCGAAGATTAACTGTTTTATCAGATGAAGGTGTTTCAATATTAACAAAAATTACGGTAATACACAGTTTAAACATTTCTATACCTTGACCTGTGTCTATAACAATTTTCCATACCCATCTAACAAGGAACAATAAATAAAGTATAAAGTATAAAACAGGATGTAAATTCTTTATTCACTTACCGTAATTACCTATACTACTAGGACAACTTAACCAGTTACTATAAAGATCCAAACAATATGATCATCTCGGTTTTAGTATTAATGTTTCAAATTGTTTCAGGAAGACCCTAAAACAGTGCAGACCCTGATCAGACTGCTTAGCAGTCTGATCTGGGTCTTCACAATTTTCTTAGGTATTTCTGTCCCAATATTTAGATTCCTGACATCATTTTTTTACTTTCTTTTTTTACTCATTTATTAACAATTAGGGTATTTCAGAAAATATTTCCCTCCAGACATCAACATGGATGATAATCTTAACATGCTCAAGTTCATGTAAGGTTATATATCTGCACTCTACTACACTACACTACCATAGAAAATTCAAGTGCCTCAAAAAAATTGGTCTCTTGTAGCATGGACAAAAAGTGGTACTTTAGATATGTGCAGTGTTATTAGTCTTCTCTGTTTGCACCAACAATTTACAGATGCAGGGGAGTATATGACTGGTCCCACGTGAAAAAGTACTTATGCTATTTGCACACTGTAAGTACTAAAAATCAGTCTGCACATATACCAAAACTGAGCAGTCTTTATTTTTCACTTTTTAGATCCTCACAGCTCATAGCGTCACCTTAGCGCAAAAAGTCAATAACTCCTATTAGGATATTTAAGCACTTATTCATTTTTTGCAATAAGGTGACGAAATTTATTAGATCATATGAGCCGCAACACAAGAAAACCAACAAAGTGGTTGTGTGCCCAGCGCAGACTCAGATCAGCTTGGGCATTCGCCCAGTCTGATCAGACTCTTTGCTAAGCGCTTAAAGGGTAGCCAAGGGACTAAGCTACGTTCATGCAGACAGCGAAGACTCTGATCAGACTGGGCGAATGCCCAGGCTGATCTGTGTCTGTGCTGGACGCACGACCACATTGTGGCTTTTCTCATGTCGCGGCTCATTTATGAAAATACGGAAACTGATCAGCTTGGGCAGATGGCCAGGCTGATCACAGTCTTTCTTGTTTGCACCTGCCTTAACCTTATTGCACTCAGAATGGCCAAAACTCTTCTGAGTGCAAGAGGAATAAGGTACCTTATCACTCAACATCCATCATTTAATGCATAAGCTGTAGACTCTGATCTGGCTGTGCAGATGTGTTTTTGTTGTATGCACTTGCCATTAAACACATTTTCATTTGACATATTCATAATTACCGTACAAATCCTAACTAGAATTGTTTTCCTACGAAAAAACAGATGTCTCCCCCCTTTTTGATGTCAAAAGGATCAGTCATTAAGACGCCAAGGGAAAAACAATATGTTTCCCTACCCTGAAGCAGGGATTCATAATAAGTAAAAAGTATAAATGCAAGAGTTATAGTTGTTATGCTCTGCATGTCATGTAATCTTGACTGATATTCATATTTAGTTTTTGTCAAAAAATATAAATGCAAGAGTTACAGTGCTCTGCACGTCGTCTATTTATATGTTGACTGACATTTGTATGAAGTTTCATGAATATAGCTTAAACGGTTTTCAAGTTATAGAGCTTAGACGATTGAGACACGATTTTGTGAATGACAAAGTTCCAAGGGAAATAACTCAAATAGTATAAATGCTGTGCTCTGCAGGTTGTCTAGTGTTGACTGACATTTGTATGAAGTTTCGTGAATATAGCTTGTCCGGTTTTCAAGTAATAAAGCGATTGAGACACGATTTTGTGACTGACAAAGGTCCAAGGGAAATAACTCAAGAAGTATCAATGCAAGAGTTATGGTTCTTGCACTTGGCAATTCTTCTAATGTTGATTGATATTTGTATGAAGTTTCGTGAATATAGCTTGAATGGTTTTCAAGTTATAGAGCAGACACAACTGAGACACGATTTTGTGACTGATAAAGTTCTAAGGAAAATAACTCAAATAGTATAAATGCTAAAGTTATGGTTCTTGCATTCTGCACGTCGTCTGATGTTGATTGATATTTGTATGAACTTTCATGAATATAGCTTGAATGGTAAAGTTATAGACGACCGCGACTGAGACGCAATTTTGTGATGGACAAAGTTCCAAGGGAAATAACTCAAAAAGTATAAACGCCAGAGTGCATTCTGCATGTCGTCTGATGTTGACTGATATTTGTATGAACTTTCATGAATATAGCTTGAATGGTTTTAAAGTATAGACGGACTCGACTGAGACGCAATTTTGTGATGGACAAAGTTCCAAGGGAAATAACTCAAAAAGTATAAATGCCAGAGTTACCATTTGTGCACTCTGCACATCGCCTCATGTTGATTGATATTTGTATGAAGTTTCGTGAATAAAGCTTGAGCAGTTTTCAAGTTACAAAGCTGACACAATTGAAACACAATTTTGTGATCGACTAAGTTCCAAGAGAAATAACTCAAAAAGTATAAATGCCAGAGTTACCATTCTTGCACTCTGCACGTCATCTCATGTTGATTGATATTTATATGAAGTTTCGCGAATATAGCTTGAGCGGTTTTCAAGTTATAGAACGGACACGATTGAAACACAATTTTGTGATGGACTAAGTTCCAAGGGAAATAACTCAAAAAGTATAAATGCCAGAGTTACCATTCTTGCACTCTGCACATCGTTTCATGTTGATTGATATTTATATGAAGTTTCGCGAATATAGCTTGAGCGATTTTCAAGTTATAGAGCGGACACGATTGAAACACAATTTTGTGATCGACTAAGTTCCAAGGGAAATAACTCAAAAAGTATAAACGCCAGAGTTACCATTCTTGCACTCTGCACGTCGTCTCATGTTGATTGATATTTATATGAAGTTTCGCAAATATAGCTTGAGCGGTTTTCAAGTTATAGAACGGACACGATTTGTGACAGACGGACAGACAGACAGACGGACAGACGCCCGGGGAAAAACAATATGTCTCCCGACCCTGAAGGGGGGAGACATAATTAACACCCCCTGCCTCTTCCCCAAAATAATGATATATTAAATTGCATGAATTCCTGTTTGCTTTTCTGGAAAAGTTACCTCTTAAATAGGGTCTACTCTGAAAGTACAGAATTTGCTCCTAGAGGACCCCTAATGTGAAAGGAGGCAAAAAACAGTTGAGCCGCAACGGGAGAAAACCAACAAAATGGTTGTGCGCCCAGCACAGACTCAGATCAGCCTGGGCATCCGACCAGTCTGATCAGTCTTCACTGTCCGCATGGTGGTAGCTTAGACCCTTAGCTACCCTTTCAGCGCATAGCAAAGAGTCTGTTTGGACTGGGTGGACGCCCAGGCTGATCTGAGTCTGTGCTGGGGGCACAACCACTTTGTTGGTTTTCTCATGTTGCGGCTCGGTTGATTTGCTTCCTCTGCCAGTATACCTACTCACCTTAATACCGTTATTAGAGGTATTTGGCAGTGGCTGATTTACTACACTTTAAGCTCTAAATAGCACCCCACATTCCTTGCATAAAATACAATTCTCCCAGGGCGTTTACACTCCTCACCATTTATGAAATGGGCTCTTCCAGGTTCAAATTAAGACAAATTAAGACAAAGTAAGAAGAAAAGCAATGATCAGGAATTAATACAGTCAGATCCCCTATCCCATCTGTCTTGCCAGAATATGTTTTATAATACCAATAGCAAACACAGAAGACCTTGACCAGACTGTCTAAAATATGTATTTTTTTGTGACTGCCAATGATAATATAGTTTGTTTTAATGACAAACAAACAACACTTATCCACGTCACCATCAATACCTACCTTACAGAATGAGGCCCAGTGGTCAAGACAGGCTACCAGGTCAAACGGTAAGAGGTGCTGGGCTATGGTGCAGAAGGTCTTGGGTTTAAATCCCAAGTTGGCAAGACAACGACTGAAAAACTCTGTCAATCCAGCGGAAAATATGTAGCTTTTTCAAATCAGGGTTGTTAGTTGCAGGGCGAGACAAATCAGGGAAGGTTAAGGCAGCAAAATGAGAGCAATGGGTTCCACTTTTCATCTGCTGTGCCAAAAATACTATGGGTCTATAACAACTACTTCCCCCATGGCCAGAAGGCTACAGGAAACTATTACCTTTCAATTACCTAGAACACAGTCAGATGTGTCAGGGCCATCATCAGTGCCTCTCTCACTTACCCTCTTTTTAATCTGACAGGCTGAACACTGTCTACTGCAGCTTTTCTTTTCTGACCTCTCAGACCCTCTGTAAGGAAAACAGTGAAAGTTAAGGTGCAAAAAGTAGATTTTCAGGGGAAAACAACTCAATTTCACTTTTGCCTCCTGTCTCAGCAGGGGTCAACTCTTAAAGGAAAGAATTTGCTCCTCTAGGAGCAAATTCTTTCCTTTAAGAATAGCCTTTATTCTGAAGGGCTATGTCATCCAGGGAAGCAAACAGGAAGTCACAAAAGCTGTTCCCCATTCCATAAATGGTGAAAAAACATGCCAATACCAATACGCCTTAAATATACTGTCTTTGCGCAAACCTTACTTTATATAAATCTTCAACTTCTCCACTATTTTGCGAAAATACTGAACATGAAATTGTATTAATTTTCCCAGAGAGAAAGTTCATGAGTTGATAGTTTTAGGTTTGCTACTAAGTACCACATGTATGTAAATGTTCAATAATGTGACTTCTTACATAAAACAGCTAAGAGATCATGCTACAACTTTAACGAATATAAGAAAACTTTAATCTGAAGCAACTCATCATGACAATATTCCGATAAACATATAAACACTGCCCCCACTACCTCACTCACACATGCACCATGTAGCTCCCTTTATCAATTATCTCCTACCAATGCCTACCAGGGCCTGGTTGTTCAAAGCCTAGTTAGCTTAACAAAAAGTTGTTAGTTGAGGATTTGTTAAGATTTACAGTACTCGCAAAATCAATTGGAATAATATCTTTTGCCCAAAAATTGTGAAGGGCTTTTGCACTGCAAAAGCTCATCACAGTTTTTCAGCAAAAATGGCAGCGTTTTTAAATATATTACGCTTGAAAATTTAACGTCTTGTTAACTAACGATGCCTTTAGTTTTGAAGATCCTGGCCCTGACCTCTAATTCTTTGAGAGAATAATATAATACATACTGTCAACTGGTACCCCTGGTTTAGTTGTGGGCTGTACTTGGGTGTTACTCTTGGTCAGGATCTCAAATGCTGGAGTCACCTTGTATAAATCCTGGAAACAATATAAGATATACAGTCAACCCTCTCTTTATAATGACATTTATTACAACTGCAAAATTCCTTATGTCATTCTACTATGCATGGAATGGCTAAACTGTTCAATCCATGTTTACTTTAGAACAGCCATTTCAGTTTAACTTCGAAATGTTCAAGATCATATGTTGTCCACTGTATGTGCATTACTACTACACAAATATCGTAGAACTTTCAGATATCAGAGCTCCACTGAACTTTGATTCTGAGCGTGTTTTAATGTTTAAGAGCACCTCCATGACTATTTGCCCTTTTGAAAAAGGGACAAATTATGTGACTCCCTGTTAGCTTCCCTGGGCACTGAAGCGATTCAGTAAAGGCTTCTCTCACAATGGAAAGGATTTGCTCTCAAAGTATTCTAAGCAAAGTTTAACATGTATGGATACACCTCTACGACTATCCCCCACCTTTCAAAGATAGGCAAATTTTGTGACTTCCTTTTGACTCCCTGAGTAACAAAATCCTTCCAAAAACTGGGTCTACTCTTGAAGGAAAAAACTGCTCTTTAAGAACCAAAGTCTTTCCTTTAGTGTCTTGCTTGTCAGCACATTGTAACAAAACAGAGCTAAACCTGAGAACTTTACAAACGTTTATGCCACTGATGCCCATGAAGAGGACAGCAGAAGAGTGAGTGAGTGAACTCAAGTTAAACGTCCCATAAACAACCAGGTCATACAGAGACAGGACCTCAGTTTAAAGTCTCATCCGAAAGACCATACAAGCGGGGATTGATCTTGCAACTCCTGCATTGGTAGTCCAATGTGATATCCACTTCACTACCACCGCCTCTCCTGACCACAGAAGGAAGTAATACATATGTCTCGCTTCTGCTAGTAGCATACACGACAAAAACTGCATTTTATAGGTAGGGCAATGATCTATTGTGCCTGTAGTAGGCACAGAATGATGGCTACAAAACTTTCATCTAATCTAAAACCTCCCTAAATACTCTCTCTTGTTTGGAGCTCTGTATCCCTAGTCTAATCCTAATCAGAGCCTCTGTTACCGATTCAGATGCTCCTTGGTACAAAACTTTTTGGCATGAACAAAGAATGTTCTGATCACTCTGGATATGTGCAGGCTGACCTAGACCTTTGCTAGAAGCACAAGATCCAAATCATAGCTCATCTGAAAATTCTAACAAATTAAAATATAATACATACTGGATTAAGAAGTCCAAACTGCAGATCATCATTAGGTGCCTCCTTTCCAAAGAAAATATCTGTTTCTTTTGCCTGGAAAATCAATTATTACATTTAACAATGAATGACTAAAGCAAAATAAATATCAGCATTGGATCACAAAATACCCTGAAATGTGACACTACAAAACCAACAAAGTGGCATGTGTGTGCCCAGCGAGGACTCGGATCAACCTGGGCATCTACCCAGTCTGATCAGTCTTCACTGCCAGCACGGCACTAGGGTAGACCCTTTGCTAGCCTTAAAGCACACAGCATAGACTCTGATCAGACTGGGTGCCTACCCAGGCTGATCTGAGTCTTTGCTGGGAGCATATGCCACTTTGTTGGTTTTGTCTTGTCTTGCCTCACCCTATGTTTAAATTCTGCTGCAAGTAAATGGGAACACTTTCAAGGAAAGCAGGTCTGCAATTTTCATTTTTGGCTCCGTCCACAACAAGGCTAACCCTAAAAGAAAAGCATATGTTCCTCTAGGAGCAAACACTTTCCTTTGAGAGAAGATTCCACTTTAGAAAAGCTACATCATCCAGGGGGAAGCAAAGAAGCCACAGAAGTTGTTCCCCTTTGTAAAAATTGCAGTCATACATGGAGGTGTTACCATATATTGTCCTTTAACAGATACTCCATTGTTCTGACAGATATAATCCACTATCTCCAGTGTCTCTAAAGAAATACTCCACTGTTTTAAAGAAATACTCCACTGTTTTAATGAAATACTCCACTGTTTTAAAGAAATACTCCACTGTTTTAAAGAAACTGTTTTAAAGAGATATGCCAGTGCTTTTGTTCGAACCACCTCAAAATCTTTGCTCAAAATGTCACAATAAAATATCCTGATATATAAACATACAATGGTACTAAACCTTTGAAGAAAATAATAAAACAAGAATTCCACGGAATGCTATGTCGCACCTGCATTGCGTTTCCACAGTAGTAAAGACTATATAGTTAAAAGAACTTTATGAAAAATGGACAAAAATGCTAGGGTCAACACAATTTTGGATGTAAAATTTTACTAAGTCAGAAGAGCATGAAATATAGGCAAAGGGTAGGAATAACTGCAACATCCCTCGTGAAACTTTATGCCAGGTGTGATGGCTACAGGTATCATACTTTCATACGAAAGGACTAAAGCGCCAGGGACGATATATATTTTGGGGTTTAAAATTTTGCAAAGTCAGCAGAGCATGAAATATATGTAAAGGGTAAATTAATTGCATCAGCTCTCAAGAACATTCTAAGAAGAAACTGGATGCCATGTTTGATGATTCTAGGTATCATAAATCGTGAGAAATGGACTTAAACACTAGGGTGGACATAATTTTGAATATAAAATTTTACTAAGTCCGCAGAGCATGAAATATAGGTCAAGGTATAAATAAGAGCAATAGTCCTCGAAAACATTCTTAGAAGAAGCTTTATGCCAGGTTTGATGATTGTAGGTATCATAATTTGCGAGATATCTACTTAAATGCTAGGGTCGACGCTAGGGTCGACATAATTGTTGGTGGCCTGTTTTACAAAGTCAGCAGAGCATAAAATACAGGGTAAGGGTAAAAACAAGAATTCCGCGGAATGCGGTGTCTCGCCTGCTGGCGCCTTGTCACAAAACAGAGCTAAATCAGCAAAGATGTATGAATGAAACAAGTTTCTTGGCTCTAGCCCTTACGGTTTCTGAGAAACAGACCTAAACGCGTAAACTTGCCAAAAAATTGCAAAGTCAGCCAACCATAAAATGTTGGTAAAGACTCAATATTGACGATGACTTTGAGTTCTTCTCTTCCAGATGAATACATGGCCCAAGTTTCATGGCTCTAGCCCTTATAGTTTCTGAGTAACAGACCTAAACGCGAAAACTTAAAAAAAAATTGCGAAGTCAGTCAACCGTAAAATCTAGGTCAAGACTCAATACAGATGATGGCTTTGAGAGTTACTCTTTCAGATGTATGCATGGCCCTAGTTTCATGGCTCTAGCCCTTATAGTTTCTGAGAAATGACCTAAACGCAAAAACTCGACAAAAAATTACAAAGTCAGTCAACCGTAAAATCTAGGTCAAGACTCAACATTGATAACAGCTTTCAGCTGTACTCTTCCAGATGTATGCATGACCCAAGTTTCACGGCTCTACCCCTTATAGTTTCTGAGAAAATGACCTAAACGCAAAAACTCAACAAAAAATTGCGAAGTCAGTCAACCGTAAAATCTAGGTCAAGACTCAACACTGATGATGGCTTTCAGATGTACTCTTCCAGATGTATGCATGACTCAAGGTTCATGGCTCTAGCCCTTGTAGTTTCTGAGAAAATGACCTAAACGCAAAAACTTGACAAAAAATTGCGAAGTCAGTCAACCTTAAAATCTAGGTCAAGACTCAACATTGATGATGGCTTTCAGATGTACTCTTCCAGATGTATGCATGACCCAAGTTTCATGGCTCTAGCCCTTATAGTTTCTGAGAAAATGACCTAAACGCAAAAACTCGACAAAAGTTTACGCGAGAAAATGACCTAAACGCAAAAACTCGACAAAAGTTTACGCCGCCGCCGCCGCCGACACCGGAAAAGCAATACATATGTCTCGCCTCTGCTTCGCAGGCGAGACAATAAGAGCAACAGCCCTCAAGAACATCCTAAGAAGAAGTTTTATGCCAGGTTTAATGATTGTAGGTATCATACTTTGCCAGAAATGGACTTAAATGCTAGAGAGCCTAGGGTCGACGTAATTGTTGACGGACGGACATACGGACGGACGTACAGACGAACGGAATGACTGACGTACGGACGGACGGAAAAGTGAACTCCTATATCGCACCTTGCTAAAGCAGGTGCGACAAAAACAGATATCATAAGTTATTAGGAAATAACCCAAACTATGAGTGTACCATTTAAGAGCCTCACTCTTACAGACATTGTGAAAAATTTTACAGGGAACAATTCTATGACTGTCTGTTTGCTTCCCAAAGCCTTTAGAAAATGGGTCTATTCTTAAAGGAAAGAATTTGCTCCAAAGGGAGCAATCCTTTAAGAGTTGACCCCCATTTAGAAGGGAGGTAAAAATTAAACTGGCAGAGTTACTTCCCCTGAATGTGTATCCATTCACATTAAGTGTTTGTGAATTCTGTGTGCCACAACATACATGACATACAAGTACAACTTTTCCGATGCTCAGACAGCAGGCTGATCTAAATCATACTATAAGGAAAAGAGAATGGAATTTAACACTTACCAGTGTTTTATGTACAGTGGTATGCCAGGTCAGTTTGATTCTTCTTGGCATCGTTGTCAGGTTCTCCCAGTGTTTCTCGATGAATGGAATTATCTCCTAGAAAAAGAAACAGCCAATCTGTCAGAGGGCAGTAGTAACCGAAATTCAGACAATAATGCTTGTATCCCTTCTTACGGGTAGCTATTCTCAAAGAAAAGCAAGTGATCTTGGGTTTAATGTCCAACAACACACAGTTCATACTAAGATAGGATCTCACTTAAAAGTCTCATCCAAAAGACCGTAGAAGTGGGGGAACAAACCTAGGACCCCTGGTTTTGTAATCTTGCGCCTTATCCACTACACTATGGCCACTCCTTCTCAAAGAAAATAATTTGCTTCCATCTAAAAAGCTTTGGCTGTAAATAGCACTTTTGATTTTTCTCTTTTTTTTGTAAACCTGCAACTTTTTTGTAGAATATTAAGTATTTACAAAGTGAGAAGTGAAGTATATCAGCTGCAGATGTGCATAAAATGTCCAAGCTTAGACCTTTTTATGCACATCTGCAACCCAGAGTGCCAGACAAGAGGGGGGTATTAAGGATAATTCAAAGATAATTATTCAAAGATAAAGATTATTACTCAACAAGAGGTCCATGATCGACCTAAATCGCTCACCTGAGTTATGATGAAATAACTAGGAAGATCATCTATTTGATGATGATTCAATTGTAGCAGTTTTGCACTTTACAATCTATATTCTGACAAAGTTTCATGAAGACTGGACCAAAACTGTGCCCTCTATAGTGTACACAACCTTTTTCTAACAGCTGACCTGGCTATCTAGTTTTTGATCAGACATTATTCAGTTTCAAACTTGGCCTACATTTCATAAGGATAAAGCCACAACTGTGTACACAAGGTTTTTCTATGATTTGACCTAGTGACCTAGTTTTTGACCCAACAAGACCCAGTTTCAAACTTGGTCTAGATTTCATTAAGATAATCATTCTGAGAAAGTTTCATGAAGATTGAACCAAAACTGTGAGTATACACATTGTTTTTCTAAGGTTTGACCTAGTGACCTAGTTTTTGATCCAACATGACCCAGTAGCACTCTTGGTCTAGATTTATTGGAGATAAATCTTTTGACAAAGTTTCATGAAGATTGAAACAAAACTGTGCCCTCTACAGCATTCACATGCTTCTTCTAATATCTGACCTAGTGACCTGGTTTTTGACCTGACATGCCCCAGTTTCAAATCTGATCTAGATTTTAAAGATAAGCATTCTGACAAAGTTTCATGAAGATTGGATCATAACTGCTCTCTAGAGTGTACACAAGGTTTTTCTAAGATGTGACCTAGTTTTTGACCACACATGACTCAGTTTCAATCCTGGCCTAGATTGTATAAGGATAAACATTTTGGCAAAGTTTCATGAAGATTGGATCATAACTGTGCCCTCTAGAGTGTACACAAGGTTTTTCTAAGATTTGACCTAGTGACCTAGTTTTTGACCCCACATGACCCAGTTTCAACCTTGGTCCAGATTTCATTAAGATAAACATTATGACAAAGTTTCATAATGATTGGATCAAAACTGTGCCCTCTGTGTCATTCTAAGATTTATTTCTATTTTTAGCTCTGGTGGCCATTTTGTTCAGCACATCGGAACCGTTTTAGCAATTTTGGTTCAGGGTCATGAGTCAAACATTTCTGTGCAATTATTTTGAAATCGAGCGATTGGCTTCAGAGGAGATGTCATTTAAAGGTTTTTCTATTTTCAGATTTCTATTTTTAGCTTTGGTGGCCATTTTGTGCAGCGGAGTGGAACCATTTTAGCAATTTTGGTTCAGGGCCATTGTTCAAACATTTCTGTGAAATTATTTTGAAATCGAGCCATTGGCTTCAGAGGAGATGTTGTTTAAAGGTTTTTTTCTATTTTTAGCTCTGGCGGCCATTTTGTTCAGCGGAACAGAACCATTTTAGCAATTTTGGTTCAAGGCTATAACAGAAACATGTGTGTGAAATTATTTTGAAATTGGCTCACTGGTCTAGGAGGAGCTGTCGTCTGAAGAAATTGTTGATGGACAGACGATGGACAAATATCGATCACAATAGCTCACCTTGAGCACTTGGTGCTCAGGTGAGCTAACAAAACCATATGTTGTGACCTCCATTTGAACCGTCTCAGCGAGACAGTTCCAATGATGGTCACAAAATATGCTTTTATGGAGAAATGTGACTAATTATCCATATAGTTTCTTGGTTACCCCTTTTTATCTGGAGCACTGTGCAGCAGCTCTCTTTGCAGCTGTATGTATGACACTTTTGAAGCCTAGTAGCTCAGTGGGGTACGAGCTAGCCTGCTAAGCTAGCGGTCCAAGTTTTAATCCTGCTGGAGGTGGAACTTTTTTCAACCATGAACAGGGTGCCATTGCAAACAGCCTTTCAGTATCACCAATTTAGCTGCTAAATATGACCGTAAACTGTTGAAAGTGCCTAAAACAGCAAGTCGTCTATCCAGCCATTATGACACTTTGACCTTTAACTTGCTTGAGATGCAAAATGAGATGTTAGTAAACAGTACACAGTAATCAGGATCTACATACGGTAGTTTTAGTTTTTTTTTCTAAAATACCACTATTCTGATAAATGGACCATTCCAAGATTCTCTCAAGTCTTGCCTCTCATGGTCCACTTCAAAATTCCCTGACTTTCCCCGAGCAAAATTAGAAATCAGATCATTTTATGTGTAATGTGTCACTGTTTATAATGTTAGTGCACTGAAGGTGAAAACCAAAAATTACAGCAGTGATGATTTTGATAACAACCCACTATACTGACTTTTCCCAAACATTTTTCCATTTTACGTATCCTTTTATGGATCCAAAAAGCTGTCATACTCTCCACTTTAACAAAGCAAAGATGGTATTAGAAAATGAGGGGCTACCCTGAAAGGAAAGAAGTTGCTCACAAGGTAGCCACAATGAAGAATCTTGAGCTGAATAAGAATATTTTCTGAGGTTTGCCTCAACAGCATTTATTATCAAATTCCCCTCACTTTTCCCTGACTTTTCTTTCTAGTCCTTTCCAATTTTCCCTAACCAATCACAAATATCCCAAATTTTTTTCTCCCCTGACCTGGAAAAAATTCCAGCTGTTTTTCCCTGACATGGCAACAGAGTTCCATTACTTTCATTTTATCTAGTCCATTCATTTTTTTTCATGGTGTGTTTTACAGGAAGAAAGAAACAGTGCAACTTATGGAAAATCAACTGACAAAGGGAGGGCTTTCAAAGTGCCTAGCTTACTTACCCTATCCTTTGAAAACATGACCCTACTTTCTCCCCGAATCTTGGCCTGGTAGGTCAAATTAGCAAGTGATGTATAGCATATCTGTTGAAAGCCTGTAGAACACAAGCAAAATAAGCACTGAAAAAGTACTATCATTGTCCAATTAGGAGGACTGCAATTAGTCCAAATACTGTATATATGGTAATTTTCGCGGTGTTCCATTTTTTGTGGTATTTCGCGGTCACTTAGAAACCGTGAATATTAAAATCGCGAATAATTTCCTGTTTCTTACAAAGTGTCTTCTGTAGACACAGTGTTCATATATTTTGTTTGTGTTTGCTTCAGTAGTTGCTAGTACTTTTTACTTGAGCCAGTTCTGTCATTAACCTGTGGCGGCCCTGTCGCAGGTTAATGAAAGAACTGACTCAAGTGAAAAAAGCAATAGTTTTGCTTTTCGAGCATGTTGCTAACTGCGAAAATTAAAAATCGCGAAATTCATATTTATATTTTTGACCCTTAACAGCAAAAATCTGAACTTGCGAAAATTACCGCATATACAGTATTATGTTTATATGACAAAATTTAGGCAATATCTAAGATATTTTGATGGCTTAGTGTAGCCAATTATGTTGGCATTTAGTCACTGGTTTCCCATAAAAAGTTGAGGGTGTGTTTATTAGACAGGGAACATTTATTGCACTAAATAGAGTAATCTGCAGATAAATTCTATCACAACTTTATTGTTCTAACATTTGAAAAATAACCAATACTATATGGTGCACAATAACTTCTGGCGATGTCTGCCTCAAAAGAGTCCATTTGAAAAAGTCATAATATCCATGAAGTTTGATTGTATATAATGTTAGAATCAAAACAAATTTTCCTTATCCATGAATTATCGCTGATTAACACATGTTGTTGGAGGGCAGATCACGAATTATTAATTCACAACGGCTGCAGGCCAGAGTGAATTAATATAAATCGTATCTGCCCGACAATACGTGTTAATCTGCGATAATTTACCAGTAAGGAAAAATTATTTTGATTCTAACATTATATACAATCTAACTTCATGGATAAAACGACGTTTTCAAATGGACTCTTTTGAGGCAGACATCGCCAGAAGTCAAATGTTTATGTTTGATGTCATCAAGGCCTGAAGTGTGCACGCCCACCATTAACAAAGTGATTTATCACAAGTCTTCACATGGCGCCGTTTCCTATACGTTCAATGGGAAAAACGTTATCGGCATGTTAGAATGTGCAATAATATCTGTACAGATCTTTCTCACATTTCTGAAAAAAATACCTATTCATTAAATAATTCTAAAATCCCATTTCTTTTGGTCTTGCCAGAATCGATACAATTTTTCTTCACTAAGAATTATTGTGATAAATATATATTCTCTAACTCTTACTTCAGTCCCCTTTTGTTAATCACCACAATTCATGCAAATGAAAAACTATTTCTGAGACAGTACCTTAAAACACTGAATTTATCCTATAACCCACAGTCAGTTAAAATGTTGGCCACAAAGCGTTTTTATTGAGGATTAACACATCTCAAAAAGTTCCCTTTATCTACAGCTACAAGATCAATTTAACAAATTTAACAGAGACAATTTTTTTTTTTTTTTGGGGGGGGGGGGGGGGGGGGCATTTTAGGGATCATTTAATCATTTAAAGCAAAATTGCAATAATTTTGCTTTAAATGATCCCTAAAATGCCTCCCCCCCCCCCACACACACACACCCACATACACACACAAAAAAAAAAAAAAATTGTCTCTGGACCAGGGAAATGGTTGCTACCCACAGACCTAGAGTTTTAGAAATGATTTCCTTATCAGAGCAGCAAAGTGCGGAAAGGAATTACTGGACAAGTATAAGAGGAGGGATCCTTGGGATGTAGGATTTCCAGCAATACCCTAGAAATGCATTCTAGCATTATTCTTCAACTAAATTTATTGACTATTCTTTCCATTCATTATATATTTATTTTAGCTTTATATATTTCTTTGCGGTTTTTTATCATAAAATTCATGTTGCATTTTCAAGCTGTGATGTTTTTTTTACATAATAAGTTATCAAAGTTGACAAAAAAAGATAACACAGGTCTCCCACACCCCTAAGGAGAGTTCAGGACCTAGAGAAGTTTGAATTTTGAAGTTGCACCAAAAAGCATTCTGGTATGATCTGGCTGAATAATAAATAATGGAGCTGTGACATGACAAAACCAACAAAGTGGCATGTATGCCATGCAAAGACTCAGGTCAGCCTGGGCAGTCATCCAGTATGATCAGATTCTTCACTGTGTGCTTAAAGGGTACCTAAAGAGTTTAAGCTACCTCCATGGTGACAGCAAACACACTGATCAGACTGGGTGGATGCCCAGGCTAATCTGAGTCTTCACTGTGCACACATGCCACTTTATTAGTTTTGTCGTGCATGGATCCATTATTTTCACTTCCATTTAGTTACTTTTTCCCCCCTATAAATTGAATTTTTTTCTTTATCTATATAGAGATATCACGGTCAACCAAACTATCAGGGCAGAAGTGCAGCCCCTGTCATCCTTACCATTCCATGTTAACTCCCATCATACTTACTGGCTTGTTTCCTCTGAAAGCTCTCCTGGCCATTAGGGTTACAATGCTTACACTGGTATATGTAGTTACACATGAATGGCACAACAGTTCTGAAATATGGAATATTCCCTGTCATATACACAAATAAATGAGCCACATCATGTGGTTTCAAACAATAAGGTGTTGGTGACAAGGAAAGGCTCTGATCAGACTGCACCTGAGTGCAGTCTGACCAGAGCCGTCACTTGTAGAGCTGCAACGATTCACCCAACGACCGATTCGATTCGATTTCGATTTCAGACACCTCGATTCGATTAATTCGATTCGATTCATGATTGATTTTATGCTACCTTAATTCATCATGTTTATCACTTTATTTTGTTATATTTACACTTCTATTTATCTTAGGGGTGCATCTTTGAGCATATTTGAGCACAGGTTTCTGCGAGTCATCGTTAGACGCCATTTTGATAACCCTACCGATAAGGAAACGAAAAACCCGTATTGATTGGATGACCTAATTATTACTGACCAATCGTACGTTACGTTATAAACAGCGTTATAATATTAAGAGCGGGTCTAAAACACGGACTTCCGTTTTAATTGAGGGCCCATGCGGGGGGTTGTGAATCGAATCGAAATTAGTGGAGTTGTTATCGGAATCAAATCGGCCCTTGTGAACCGGATTTTTGATGCATCGAAGTGAATCGTTGCACCTCTAGTCACTTGTCACATCAGCTATCCATGGAATTGTCGCAAACCATACTGCCAACAGTGAGGCCTCTATAGATCCACTGAACTCAACAAGAATCATCTGAATATCACATTGCTAAACCTTCACATTGTTGGAAGTCACAAGATGTGGCTCAAATACAGTATGATTATATTCATATTGTTCCAATAATTTCAAAATATCTGTCTGTAATGATTTCTAAAGGACCATTTGTTTCTTAGATTATTTCATTTTCATAAGTGAAGCTGAAATAGATAAATAGGTCATTTCAAACTGATTTCACTGTGTTTACTCAAGGCTCTCAATATTTTGAAAATAGTACTCATAGATACATGGTTAAAAAAGTATGTATTGCAAAATGTTATTTTTCGTATATTCTCTGAAACAAGAGGGCCATGAGGCCCTGATTCGCTCACCTGGGCAATTGGCAAGGTGGCTTTTTCTTATCATGTCTGAAATTGTCAAAATATAAGTCTTGGGTCAAAAGTCAAAGAATGACCATGACCGCTTGTACTCATAAATCTTCATGTACTCATCAAGACAACCATATATACCATTTTTAGGCCAAAATCTTCAAAACTTTCCACGAAATCTTATGTTCTAGCATTTTCCCATATTTGACCATGCCGCCAAAAAGGTCAGGGTAAACCCAAGGTCACCATTTGAACACTCTTGGTGGTACTCTAGTACTCCATGCTACTTACCAAGTTTCAAGGCCATAGGTTATTGGTTCTGGAGAAGAAAAATATTAAAGATTTATACCATAAGTGGTAATGGCGGCCATGTTGGTCATGTGATCTGGACCGTTTGAACAAATTTTTATTCAATCAACCCCTGGAGGCTCTATATGAAATGTGTTTACAATTGGCCCTTTGACTTTTGAGGAAATGGTTACGAATATCAAAATATGAGCGATCTGGATCAAAGGTCAAGAAATGACCTTGACCTCTTGTACTCATAATTCTTCATGACCTCATTAAGACAACTGTATATACCAATTTTTAGGCCAAAATCTTCAAAACTTTCCATGAAATCTTATGTTCTAGGATTTTCCCATATTTGACCTTGCCGTAAAAAAGGTCAAGGTCAACACAAGGTCATAATTTGAATTATCTTGATAGTACTCAAGTACCCAATGCTACTTACCAAGTCTCAAGGCCATTGGTTAATTGGTTCTGGCGAAGAAGGTTTTTACCATATATGGGCATAGTGGCCATGTTGGTCATGTGACCATGACCGTTAGAATTTTTTTTCATTCCCTCAACCCCTGGAGGCTCTATATTAGATTTGGTCACAATTGGCCCAGTGGTTTTTGAGGAGATTGTTTGAAATTGTCAAAATATGAGAGTACTGGGTCAAAGGTCAAAGAATGACCTTGACCTCTTGTACTCACAAATCTTCATGTACTCATTAAGATGACTGTATATACCAATTTTTAGGCTAAAATCTTCAAAACTTATCATGAAATCTCATGTTCTAGCATTTTCCGAAATTTGACCTTGCCGTAAAAAAGGTCAAGGTCAACACAAGGTCATAATTTGAACAATCTTGATAGTACTCAAGTACCCAATGCTACATATCAAAACTCAAGGCCATCGGTCAACTGGTTCTGGAGAAGATGATTTTTAAAGGTTTTTACCATACAAGGGCGTGGTGGCCATGTTGGTCATGTGACCTGGACGGTATGAATAAATTTTTGTTCCCTCAACCCCTGCAGGCTTTATATGAAATTTGGTTTCAATTGGCTAAGTGGCTTTTGAGTAGATTGTTAGAACTTGTCAAAATATAAGAGTTCAGGGTCAAAGGTCAAAGAATGACCTTGACCTCTTATACTCGTAAATCTTCATGTAGTCATTAAGATGACTGTAGATACCAATTTTTAGCCTAAAATCTTCAACAGTTTCCAAGATATCTTATGTTGTAGCATCTTGCCATATAAAAGCATAAGGAAGCAAATTTGACCTTACCGTAAAAAAGGTCAAGGTCAACCCAAGGTCATAATTTGAACAATCTTGGTAGTACTCGCGTACCCAATGCTACATACCAAGTTTCAAGGCCATCGGCCTATTGGTTCTGGAGAAGAAGATTTTTTCAGGTTTTTACCATATATGGGCATGGCGGCCATGTTGGTCATGTGACCAGGACCGTTTGAACAACTTTTAGTTCCTAAGGTCCCAGGAGGCTCTATATGAAATTTGGTTACAATTGGCCCAGCGGTTTCAGAGGAGAAGTCGTTTGAAATTGTGGACGGACGGACGACGGACGGACGACGGACGACGGAGCCTTACCATCCTATAAGCTCCCCCGGAGCCGCTGGCTCAGGTGAGCTAAAAAAAAAGGATTCCTCAGCTCAAAAGTAGGAGACAGAGAGACTCCAAATATGGTCATTTTAAGGTCATTTTCCAATAGTTTCTTAGTAAAACTTTCCCTTATGTTAAATTCACTTATAACATGAGTGAAGCATCCAGGTGGACAAAGCAGTTAGGGCTCCCATCTTTCGATCACGGGTTTAAGTCACGCTAGAGGCAAGATTCTGTTCCAACCTATATACAGCACATCATTGCACAGAGCCCTTCATAATACCCTCTCATTGTCCTGATATGAAATACTGCTGAAAAGGATGTAAAACCACATCATCCATTTGTCCATACTTACCATATCATTTGGCTATAAGACAGTAGTTTCCCATATCTAGAATGACCCCAAATATTGAAAACATTCTTATAAAATTCTGCTATCATAAGTGTTTTTTCCCTTCAAAAACAGTCCCTTATAACTACATGTAACTACATGTAGATGGATCTGGATCTTTGGGGTTGTTTTTGAAGGGAAAACCTCCATCTTATAACTGAATATGGTATAACTGGTCCATTCAACATAGCGTAACTGTCAAGTTCTTACCCCAGGTAGCAGCTAGTACAGTCAGCATGGTACCATCTCCCACATGCTGTACACTGGAGCTCTACGGAACCAAGATTTCTTCCCTTACCACTGAAATACAGGAAATGACCTAAACAAAGATTCTTAACATTGGTTAACCTCAACTTTGTCAAGTCAGTGGAGCCTGACAAGTAGGTCAAGGACCAAAAATGGTGCTGACATTCAGGTTGTCTTGTGCAAAAATGTGTGCCAAGTTTCATTACCCTTACCCTTATTCATTGTGAGAAATATACCAAAAAGCAAGTGGTTAACCTATATTAAACTGATCACGTATGCGGATGCGAACGTAAACAAGATGCAAACAGTAATGCATATGCTGGTTCATACTGGGACAATGAAACCGATGGTATAGCATAAACCCTTCTTTGCTTTGCAAAAGCACACTAAAAAGTGGCATGATAATGTGAAATATTTTAGGATACACAGAATGATTTGTCATTATGCCTGATTTGGCAATATAAAGTGCCACTTGGACCAAGTTTAGTTTATAGGTTTTATTGCAGAGGATGTTTTAAAGCATACATCACCAGCTGAACTGCTACATGTGATAGCTGGTACAGTATGGGACATGTGAATCCGTTTCTGAACAATCATCAAACCCTCAAGTCAGAAGACTACATCACACACTAAAGGAGCTGTCTGATCATGACCTACACTGTTTGCTGTTTTATCTGCATCTTTTGGATGCATTACTGCATTGTAAAACCAAAATGTTCCACTTTTTAGGACAATTACGGTAATTATCTCAGGTGTTCAAATTTTTAGGATTTTTACAGTAGAGGGTATGTTTCTTACCAGTAACAGAAGTCTTCCTCGTCGCTGTAGCCGAGACGAGGTCGAGATACTGTATGAGAGTCGTCCATCATCACCAACTACCTGGTGTCATAAATACACAATATTACTCACAGGTTATAAAATAGTCTGCCAGTTTTTGCTTCCAGCCAAGATTGTCAGCCGTACTTGGCTTCCGACAAGACTGTCCATGATCTCTTGCTATCTGCTGAGACTGCTGTGCATGATAAATGGCTTCCTGCCAAGATTGTCTGCATGATTCTGGTTCCTGCAGGGAGTCTCGGCAGGAAGCAGAATCACACATACAGTCTCTGCAGGAAGCCCTTTTTTGTGGATGCTAGTCTTGGAAGGAAGCAAGGACAGCTCGCCTGAACCTCCACTTGTCCATCTTCAAGTGCTAGTATTTGTTTCTTAGGGGTGGGGATGGTGCTGAATAAACTTTCTAACCAATATCTATCATCATACCAAATATAATTCAAATCCACCACAGGGTTTAGAAGCTATGAAATTTCAAAGACTTTGACGTAAAACTCTAACGTATAATTTCTCTAGGTCTGTAATCTTGACCTATAGGTCATGTTCAGGGGTAAGGATGCAGTTGAATAAAATTTTGAACCAATATCTATCATCAAACCGAATATAATTCAAATCGATCAAAGGGTTTAGAGACTATGAGATCTTAGAAATCTTTATTGTAAAACTTAAACATGAAAATTGCTAAGTCTGTGACCTTGACCCATAGGTCATAGGCCATACACAGGTCAAGGCCAGGGGTGGGGATGAGGTTGAATAAAATTTCCAACTAACATTTTTCATCAAACCAAATATAATTCAAATAGATCAAATGGTTTAGAAAGTATGACATCTTAAGGTAGACGAATACTGAATAGAAACCTTGGCGGGGCATTCAAACCATTATACCGTCTAAATAACCTAAAGAGCTATAAAACATTTGGGTAAGAAAAAAACAATTTTCACCCTTTTGTTTTCCTAAAAAACAATATTTTGTATTTCTACATACATTTTTACACATTTTCCATTAAAATTCATATCTCTAGCACATGAACGCACTTTCATTTCAGCAAATCATATTAGCTGCAATATAGGATATTTGAAACAAACTGATAACAAAAAATTGCAGTTTTCTTGTTAATAAGTATATTTTTACATTTTTTAAAATGCAAGAAAACTGAATTTCATGAAAAACGTCATGAAAAAAATATACTCAATCGATGGGGCAAGTAACTCTGAAAAGAACCTGGCCCAAATTCGAACTGGTCCAAGACCTGCAAATTTGAAGAAGTTGTGATCAAAAATGAAGAAGCTAGGGCCCGGACAACATTTTCCCCATTATAAGTCTAAGGGAAAATATTTTATCGCTCAAGGGCAAGTAACTCTAAAAAGAAAAATCCAACCTGGCCCAAATTCGAATTGGTCCAAGATGTTTTGGCTGTCCTGGATACCTGCAAGTTACAAGAAGTTGCAATCAAAAATGAGGAGCTAGGGCCCGGACAACATTTTCTCCATTATAAGTCTATGGGAAAATATTTTATCGATCAAGGGCAAGTAACTCTAAAAAGAATCATCCAACCTGGCCCAATTAGAACTGGTCCGAGATGTTTTGACTGTCCTGGATATCTGCAAGTTTGAAGAAGTTGCGATCAAAAATGAAGAAGCTCGGGCCCGGACAACATTTTCCCCATTATAAGCCTATGGGACCTTTTTGTTGCCATGGTAACCACAGTTTTGAACCAATCTGTCCCAAAACTACATGCAATCAATCCCGCACCCCAACAATGCTACATATAAAATTTGATCAAGATTGGCCAGCTACTTTAGCAGATATTAATGTTTAAAAGTGTGAATGGACGACGGACGACGTACGACGGACAACAGACCAAGCCTATACTATAAGCTCACCTTGTGAGCCTTCGGCTCAGGTGAGCTAAAAAGGATGAAAGGAAAAAAAAGGACAAGAAAAAGAAAGGGACAGAAATGGCTGGTAAATTGTTCCATCAGAATTTGTGAGGGTGTAAAAAAATCAAATAATTATTTATTTCCCTAACCCCCAATATATGCATTCAAAATTGCACCTGGGATGATGAATCTTCGTTCTAGTGATTTTGCTCAAAGCTGATACTTGTTCAAACTCGGTATCTGTCTATCCCTGAAATGAGTTAAATTCTACACTCAAATGATCATATCTGCCATTAGACCTTTCTAATGTACTGCTAGTTGTACATTAGGTAAAGAACGCCTTTAGTTGCATATTTGGGTCAGTAAATTTGTAAAATAGCAAATTCCTACATAGGGCACCTACATTTACAAAATATTGTAAATGTTTACACAAGCGCTAGAAAAATAAAACAATTCTGTTAAAACGGCCACTACCATTGCAATTTTATTCTTAGTACCACACATCTATGAGACGCCCCCATACCTTTATATGTTACCACAATTTGTAATCCAATCATGCGCTGTCATTTTCAGGGGTCAACTCAAAGTTTACAGTAACCAAAGGTATTAAAACAAGAGGGCCATGAGGCCCTGAATCGCTCACCTGAACAATTTGCAAGGTGGCTTTTACTTATCATATCTGACATTGTCAAAATATGAGTTTTGGGTCAAAAGTCAAAGAATGACCATGACCACTTGTACTCATAAATCTTCATGTACTCATTAAGACAACCATATATACCATTTTTAGGCCAAAATCTTCAGACTTTCCATGAAATCTTATGTTCTAGCATTTTCCCATATTTGACCATGCCGCAAAAAGGTCAAGGTCAACCCAAGGTCACCATTTGAACAGTCTTGGTGGTACTCTAGTACTCCATGCTATTTACCAAGTTTCAAGGCCATAGGTGTATTGGTTCTGGAGAAGAAAAATATTAAAGATTTATATCATAAGTGGTAATGGCGGCCAAGTTGGTCATGTGACCTGGACCGTTTGAACAAATTTTCATTCAACCAACACCTGGAGGCTTTATATGAAATGTGTTCACAATTGGCCCTTTGGCTTTTGAGGAAATGGTTGAAAATGTCAAAATATGAGCAATCTGGATCGAAGGTAATAAAATGACCGTGACCTCTTGTACTCATAATTTTTCATGAACTCATTAATACAACTGTATATACCAATTTTTTAGGCCAAAATCTTCAACACTTGCCATCAAATCTTATGTTCTACCATTTTCCCATATTTGACCTTGCTGTAAAAGGTCAAGGTCAACACAAGGTCATCATTTGAACAATCTTGATAGTACTCAAGTACCTAATGCTACATACAAAGTCTCAAGGCCATCGGTCAATTGGTTCTGGAGAAGAAGATTTTTAAAGGTATTTACCATATATGGGCGTGGCGGCCATGTTGGTCATGTGTCCAAGACCGTAAGAAAATTTTTACATTCCCTCAACCCCTCGAGGCTCTATATGAAATTTGGTTTCAATTGGCCCAGTGGTTTTAGAGCCGATTGTTTGAAATTGTCAAAATTTGAGATTTCTGGGTCAAAGGTCAAAGAATGACCTTGACCTCTTGTACTCACAAATCTTCATGTACTCATTAAGATGATTGTATATGCCAATTTTTAGGCCAAAATCTTCAAAACTTACCATGAAATCTCATGTTCTAGCATTTTCCGATATTTGACCTTGCCGTAAAAAAAGGTCAAGGTCAACCCAAGGTTATAATTTGAACAATCTTTATAGTACTTGAGTACCCAATGCTACATACTGAGTTTCAAGGCCATTGGTCGACTGGTTCTGGAGAAGAAGATTTTTAAAGGTTTTTACCATATATGGGCGTGGTGGCCATGTTGGTCATGTGACCTAGACTGTATGAACAAATTTTCATTCCCTCAACCCCTGTGGGACCTATATGAAATTTGGTTACAATTGGCCTAGTTGTTTTTGAGGAGATTGTTTGATATTGTCAAAATATGAGAGTTCTGGGTCAAAGGTCAAAGAATGACCTTGACCTCTTGTACTCATAAATCTTCATGTAGTCATTAAGATGACTGTATGTACCAATTTTTAGGCCAAAATCTTCAACAGTTTCCAAGATATCTTATGTTGCAGCATTTTGCCATATAAAAGCATAAGGAAGCAAATTTGACCTTACCGTAAAAAAGGTCAAGGTCAACCCAAGGTCATAATTTGAACAATCTTGGTAGTACTCGTGTACCCAATGCTACATACCAAGTTTCAAGGCCATTGACCGATTGGTTCTTGAGAAGAAGATTTTTTCAGGTTTTTACCATATATGGGCATGGCGGCCATGTTGGTCATGTGACCAGGACCGTTTGAACAACTTTTCTTTCCTAAGGTCCCAGGAGGCTCTATATGAAATTTGGTTACAATCGGCCCACCGGTTTCAGAAAAGAAGTCGTTTGAAAGTGTGGACGGACGACGGACGACGGACGCCGGAGCCTTACCATCCTATAAGCTCCCCCGGAGCCGCTGGCTCAGGTGAGCTAAAAATGTGTTTACTATTGACCTATTTTCAATGACAGTAATTATTTCGACCGTATTTGATAATTACATGGATTAGATTTATAAAACATTGTACATAATTATCCCATTTTTTGATAATTACTGTCAATGTTACAAATGGCAATTACAATGTATCTCATCTCTGTAAGCTTATCCTGTGAAAAACAGGTAATCCTAAGTTTTTAAATGCACAACACGTGTTGTCAGCAGAGATTACTTTGCCTTTCATCTGCACTTTATATAAGTAGCTGCCGATTATCACGTAACAATTTTCTGGCAAAACATGTACATGTCATTTGTTTGCATAGAGTACACAGAATTTAGAAAATAAGGATTTAGGCTTTTCGAGGACGCCGTCAAATCAAGGTTGGGCGGTAAATTCCACCCCCGGTATTTACCGGTGGAATTTACCGGTATTTACCGGTCTGGAAAATACTCCCAAAGTGGAAAATACTGGCAAATACTGGTCGATTGAACTTTTTCACCTTTAAATCTTGCTAAAACCAAAACCAAGTTAACTTAATATATATTCAAACTAAATGACTTTATGTTTTAGTTCATTTTTATATTCAATATATGTTCATCATCATAAAGAATAAAATGTTTCACAAATTAAGCAGGTTGAAACAGCCAAAACATGGATTTAAGACAAACATTTTGACAAATTCACAAGTATGAATAGTATCTTGATTCCACTTTATTATAATTTTTTAACAGCATAAAAATACAGGTAAGAAATTACAGGTACTGAATTCACCTGTGCACTTGGCTAGTCACCTGTGACACCCAATTTGCAAGACAATGTCAAAATAATTAAAACAACAAGTTTCAAGACAGTGTTTATTTAAGCAGAGTATTGCTTGGGGCAAGGATGGAAACAATAAGTTGTCAGAATGGTTATCTGTTTTATACAAAAGTTAGACATTGAGTCAAGGTGAAGTACATAGAGGTGTTATAGGTGTGGCTTGACCTATAGTATGGCTGCAACTCTTGAATACATTTATCATATTTATAGCAGTCAGATAATAATTTGTCATAATCAGTCCTTAGTATAATAGCTGAACCATCACACATCATTACCAAACTACTATTCACCGTGAAGCCAAAAGATCCTATGCTGTTGTTGACCAAGACAACAAGACCAGTACCAGATGTATTGACTGCAAAACAGTAGTTAGTGCCAAAGCTCCACGACTCCATGCCCACAGAGAGAAATGTCCAGCTATGAAATAGGCTATTTTTCCCCTAAAACAAAGTTCAAAATTTCACTGACTTGATTAACTATTAAATAAATAAGTTGATACAATTGTTTAACTTCAGTATAAATATTAAGTCAGTTGACCAGTATAATTGAAACACCAGTATGGAATTTGAGTGTGGGTTATTGTATAAATTCCAGGCTGGTCAATTCAATCAACCAGTATTTGCCGGTATTTTCCAGTATTTGCCGGTATTTACCGGTAAATACCGCCGGCATGGAAAATACTCATATTTGCCGGCATTTTGCCAACCTTGCGTCAAATACATTAAGACTGACTTCTGGGGACTGTGTGTAATAATAACTTGGTCAGTTGTCGGTGGTCTATCAGGTGTTCAGATTCGGTTAAACGATGTATGAGTTTTGTAAACGTTTAGCACATATATATAGGAACCGTTACCGTTTATCTGTGTAAATGTACAAGCCCTATTCCTGCATGATGACAGCAGTTGAGATGCTGAAGATTGCAGATTTCCCAAGGTACTATTTATAAATTTATTGGTTCTCATTCCATAGATGGTAACCCTGATCGGCGCGAACTAAATAGAAAAATGCGGGCAATTATTCTTAAAGAGAATAAACCACTTTTTAAAAACAAAAATCGCCGGCGCCAGTGATGATTTCATGGAAGCATGATCTGATCAGACTGAGCAAAGTTCGCATGAGGAATATCAGTGATGACTGTATAGCACATCTATCTGACATGTTTACCGAGAAAAACAATACTGAATTATTGTCGTACACGAGGTAGCCAGAAAATTGGTATTAATGTGGCACAACATGTGAAAAATAATTATAAGTTTTGATGGGACAAGTTGCACCTTGGTAATATTGGTGTGGTGTATGCCACACCCTCAGCTACACTAATGTCACAATGAAAGTATGCGGAATTCCATGACCCAAGGGAGTCTTATGGTGCTTTCCGTTGGCTCACTGTCGGAACATGCTGTTTACTCTAACGGGTGATTTTTATAGCCCTAGCCACTAATAGTACTATAGTTATGATCGATATGCAGTTGATATCTTCTAAGCCAGTAACCAGCATGCGTTCGCGGATAGCGGTGTAATTTTCCGCTTTATTTAACTCATGGCAGTCGTGGAATAGCAAGGTGATAAGTTGATAACTGGCACTGGTTTATCCTGTGATTAGTGTTTATTGATGGACCTGTGTATATATTATCAATCAACTTGAGCTGTCAGTTTATACAGGACACAGGTATCACAATGGTACCAAACTGCAATAGCAGAGCAGGAAAGGGACTGGATAAACTGATATTTTTTTAAGCAGAAGGGTGCTTATGACATGCTTTTATGGCAAGGGCTGAGCCAAAAAGTGGCAGGGCGCAGCGCCCAGATATTCCACTTTAGGGGAATCACTGAGGAATCAGAATCAGAATTGCTTACTGGTGATACATCCAAAGACAATCATTCACCAGGACCTGTGAATCAGGGAAGCTAGTCCCTAGCCCTTATAAGAGAAGTAAACTTAGTAACTGAATCCTCTGCACACTCAGCAGCAGAAATAAGTGAATCTTCCAGGGAATTCCAATCTCTAATAGTCTGGGGGAAGAAACTGGACTTGTAAATGTCAGTCCCAACTAATGGGGTTTGAAATGTCAGGGAATGATGATTCCTGGTACGCTTATTTAGGGGAACAAGGTCATTTATGGGTATACTGGCTGCACCCCTCAGACCTTTGTAAAGCATTATAAGTCTACTATCTTTCCTTCTCTTTTTTAGGGATTCCCACTTAAGTTTCTCCAGAATGCCAGTCATACTCCCAGTTTCATATGTGTAATTTCCTGTTACAAATCTAGCTGCCCTTTTCTGCACCTTCTCAAGTTCATCTTGAAGAAGTATACTTTGAGGGTCCCAAACTGAACTGCCATACTCCAGGACTGGACGCACCAGTCCCTTGTACAAATGTATGCTGACTCCTTAACATCTTGTGGACATGCTGCCATGTTAGTCTCGGCATAACCATTACGTCTGAGGAAGCCGAGCATCTGAATTAGGCCCAATATTTGCTCATCTCTTCCAACAGTCTATTGACACGGGTGAAATCCCCAAGGAATGGTCTCTTGCAAATATATGCCCGCTCTTCAAAAAAGGAGATAGGTCTTTGGCTTGCAATTACTGACCGGTTTCTCTAACTTGTGTACCATGCAAGTTACTCGAACACATTGTCTGCTCTAATATTATGGCGCATTTGGATGTACATAAACTTTTGCCAGACAGACAACATGCATTTCGGAAGAAACATAGTTGCGAAACTCAATTGATCACAGTTATAAACGACTGGGCTAAAATCTTGGATAAGGGTGGTCAGGTTGACACTTTTATCTTGGACTTCGAGAAAGCTTTTGACACTCCCCCTCATGAATTACTTAAATGTAAGCTATTCGGCGATGGTATTGGTGGGAAGACTCTGAAATGGATAGATTCTTTTCTCTGTTACAGGCAGCAGCGTGTGGTGGTAAATGGAGTTAAGTCGGATTGGGCCCCGGTTTTGTCAGGTGTCCCCCAGGGCACCGTGCTTGGACCACTGTTATTCTCGTTGTACATTAACGATATAATAGAAAATATTGACTCGGAATTAAGACTTTTTGCTGACGACTGTGTTTGCTATCGTGTAATCAGAGATATTGAAGACACGGTGAAACTTCAGAAGGATATAGATCGTTTAGGTTGTTGGGCAAGGAGTTGGGGCATGAGCTTTCAACCTGTCAAATGCAACATAATGCAAATTACAAGGAAACGGATCAAGAAGATCAATGCTTCCTACACCTTAGAGGGAACGGTCCTCAATAATGTAGAAACTATCAAGTATCTCGGCATAACCATTACCAATGATTTGAAATGGAACCCTCATGTCAGCAATATTTGCACAAAGGCTCATAGGACTCTCGGCTTCCTCAGACGTAACTTGGCAGCATGTCCACAAGATATTAAAGAGTCAGCATACAAGGGACTGGTGCGTCCAGTCCTGGAGTATGGCAGTTCAGTTTGGGACCCTCAGAGTATACTTCTTCAAGATGAACTTGAGAAGGTGCAGAAAAGGGCAGCTAGATTTGTAACAGGAAATTACACATATGAACTGGGAGTAAGACTGGCATTCTGGAGAAACTTAAGTGGGAATCCCTAAAAAAGAGAAGGAAAGATAGAAGACTCATAATGCTGTACAAAGGTCTGAGGGGTGCAGCCAGTATACCCACAAATGACCTTGTTCCCCCAAGTAGGCGTACCAGGAATCATCATTCCCTGGCATTTCAAACCCCACTGGCTGGGACTGACATTTACAAGTCCAGTTTCTTTCCCCAGACTATTGGAGATTGGAATTCCCTGGAAGATTCACTTATTTCTGCTGCTGAGGGTGCAGAGGATTCAGTTACTAAGTTTACTTCTCTTATAAGGGCTAGGGACTAGCTTCCCTGATTCACAGGTCCTGGTGAATGATTGTCCTTGGATGTATCACCAGTAAACAATTCTGATTCTGATTCTGGGTCCTATTAGCCTTTGTGCAAATATCACTGACATGTGTGTTCCATTTCAAATCATTGACCAGAGCTGAGGGACTAGATAGTCCAGAACTCCAAGACAACAAGTAAGTATCGTAGAACAGCTGATCTTTCTTTTGATAGAAAAACATACCTGTGTGAATATACTTGAGGGTTTTACCAAGAAGATTTACCAGTGTGGATCTACAGCCTGATGGCTTTGATACAGAATACAGAAAACATTTGCCAATCAGACGTTTAAACTAGTGTAACTTTTTCTTGATGGATTTAAATGACCTTATGTAAAATACGTATTGTCAGACTGAAAAAAAGATCCAAAGGATTCTAAAAGGCATTGCTACCTCTCTGTCCGTCTCTCCATATACGTGTAGTGGTGCGCCATGTCAGACGGATTGTCCATTGCGGTCAGTTACTGGTCGATTTGGTTCGGCATTTAGATGGCGCTAATTTCGCTGCACGTGACTGCAGAAGCGCTCTCTTACTTACCTTGACGTCGTAGCGGGAAGACGGGCTTTCTTTCTCTGGAGCTCCAGATGAGAATTCTACCGGCTGAGACAAGTTTGCGGCTCTGTTCTAAAGTAATGGGTGAGTTTTACTTTAATGGTGGCAGCTGAACAGAACTTCCAACGCTTCTGAGAGGGAGAATTTGCCAGAAAGTCTCAACCGAAAAATTTGCTACTTCGTGACCCGGACCAGCATGCGTCTTAGGACTTGATAATTCTAATAACTGTACGGTTTTTCCAAAGGTTTACTGTCATTTTTAGAATTATTCTGCACTGTCTGTGACATAATTTCTTCAATATTGTTTGGCATAATGAAATTAAAATTTTCGGCTGAATGAAATTGCGCACGTGCACACGTGGCGGCCATTTTGAAAAAAGACAGCTAAGCTTACTTTTTCATTTAATTGGCTATTCCTGCAACTGTTTACAGCTTAATACCCCAGTTTACAAGTTAAATTTCTTTCAAAGGAAGAAAAAAAATGTATTTCATTAAAATTTCCTCATTTTAACAGACAGTTTTTGTTTGTATAAAATACATGTTTGCAGACGCGCATCCGGTGTCATGGCATAAGTCAAAGACTTGCGCAAATATTGAAACGTGTTTTGAATGAAATACATATTCAGAGGGGTATAAACCGGTTTTGAAGCTCGTGTTAGTCAAAGACGTGTACACCAGCCATAAACGTGGTTTGATAACAGTTTCGACGTCATTGTAAGTGAGCAGCCATTTTGTTGCAGGTAAAAAGAAATAAATTATAAAATTTATTCTTGTGTAATTACTTTGCGACAAAATGTCATCAGACATGCAAAACCCAATTCGTGTGAATTTTGCGACGGTTGAAGACCTCCAGAGCATTCCACACGTTGGTCCAAAGGTTGCATGTACATTGATTGCATTGCGAGAAAGTCAAGGCAATCTGACCCTAGAAACATTGCAGACATTTCTCCGAGCAAAGTTCGATGAGGAAACGTTGGCAATGTAAGATTTTTCTCGCAATGTAGGCTTGCCTATTGCACCAGCACAATATGGGTTGGAAGAAAGGGAGGACCCTAGGGTGGAGGAAAGGGAGGAACCTAGGGTGGAGGAAAGGCAAAGACCTGTTTCACCAGCTCGTAGTGTTTATGAGGACTCCTTTGAAGTAAATCCTTCAAACATGGACAAAAAAGAGGTAATTGAACAAAGGCCACCCATGTTTGCAGAAAGGCCTCCCATATATGAACAAAGGCCACCCATGTTTGAAAAGTGGGAAAATTTTAGAAAACAGTTTTCCCCAATGACCAGCATGCATGACCAGAAACCGTCTCTTCCTGCTGAAAGGGGGGGTGACCCGTCACGTGGTAAGCCCATTCCTAGTTCCTCTGTCCAAAGGATTGAGGAATATAAAGTTCCGAAGCCAACAAAGTTTGCCAAAGAACTGTATCGTAAGAGTACGAAGAGGGAGAAAAAGGTAGGGAAACTGGAAAAAAGTAAACATCATAAAAAGAGTGCAAAGCACAAGAAAAGAGCTCACAGAGATTCTAGCTCTTCATCCTCTTCCTCATCTAGTGACAATGCAAAGAAAGAGGGATGGATGTGGAAGCTGGAAAAAAGTAGGCATGGTAAGGCTGGAAAGCACAAGAAAAAAGTTCAGAGAGATTCCAGCTCTTCTTCCGAAGACCATCAATACATTGAGAAAGGGGCAAAGCCCAAGAAAAAGACTAAGAAAAGAAAGTCTAGAGATGAGCCTTCCAGTTCTCCTAGCTCTTCTGATTCTTCTAGCTCTAGTACGGACTCTGATGATGAGTTTAACATCCGTGCAAAGCACCGTTCTCATCATGGGAAGTCTAAGAAAAAGAGTGGGGCTGCAATTCTGAGATTATTGCCTAAAAATCTCAGTTATGACGGGAAAACAAATTGGCTGGCATTCAAACAGAAGTTCACTCGATATGCCACTGCATGTGAATGGACTTCTAGTGAATGTTTAAATTGTTTATGCTGGTGCTTGACTGATAAAGCAGCAGATTTCTATGCCATCTTGATGGAAAGAAACGAGCATCTGACGTATCGACGTCTAATGAGTCGATTAGAAAAACATTTCGGTGTCAAGGAATTGGCGGAAACTGCTCAGGCAAGGTTTCGGCAGGCAACCCAGGCGCCAGGGGAATCACTTGAAGACTGGACTGATAGGATATTGACACTGGCAACTAAGGCATTTAAGATGTTGCCAGAGCAGTATTCTAGCAAGCAGGCTGTCGTTAGATTATGTGAAGGTCTACTCGACAGAGAAGCTGGGTTGCGTGTTGGAATGGATAAGCCTGCTACAATAGAGCAAGCCATCAATAGTATAAGGTGGTATCAACACCTACATCAGTCCGTTTATGGAAAATCCAGTAAACGGAAACAGGATGAAGTTTTTGAGATGGTTGTTCAAGGGACAAACGTCCAGAATGAGAGTTCTGATGAGCAAAGTTCATCAAGAATCTCAGATCTTGAAGCAGCCATGATAAAGCTTCAGGAAAGTTTTGATGCAATGTCATCAAAGTTCTGACCATAGGAGCAGAACTACAGCTCCAAAATGGGGAAGGCAAATGGTGGTATATGGCAGTTTTGCCCTGACTCATGAACAGAAAATACTGTACTGCGCTTAAAGTCTCCATAGTCCTATCAGCGGTAAAAACGACTAAATTCAAATCAGTGTAAAAAGCTGTTCAACCTTCACGTTTGATAATAAAATGCGGGTTAGTGTGCATATATTGAGTTATATAACAAGCAAAAAGCAGAGAAAACAAGTTTTTGAAAAATAACAAATCGCTCGCAAAATCAAATTTCCTGTTCTGGTTTCCCGTCTAGCAATGCTATATAAACATAGGCGGGATACTGTTGGGACTCCACACCTGTACATTGTATTTTGACCATTTTATGAAATCGAAAGTAGGTCATTTTAGTTGCCAACTAAAATGACCCAAATAAGTTTTCAAACCCTTTTTATGCGAAGCTGAAGGATGTTTTATTTGTTTAAAGCTGGCTAATCACGGTCATTTACAATGATGAAACTATAGTAAAAAGCTTGCAGCGATTCCTCATGATAAAAATTTTCATGCTGATAGAGCAGTGGGGCCTTTAAGGAGCTGCTGGCAATAGTACGGCTTACTAGATGATGCAGGTACTGTTGCTGGGTAGGCCCTTTACGGTACGTACAGATCATTGTTGTCTAACTTGGCTATTACGGTTTTAAGACCCACAAGGGCAGTTGGTCAGGTGGATAGTGAAACATCGACCTGTGTAACCATGGGTATGCTGGTGCAATGTCTAGAATACCGGTGTCTAGAGAGCATTGTAATGCATATGGTCTTAGGGTAAAACCCTGTGATCTGCCGTGTGGGGGGAGTGAATTCTGCATAAAGGCCGATAAAAATGGGGGTTCCTTTTCCAGGGAGGTGGATGGTACAGTAACAAAGGCATCTCCAATGTTGCAGATCATTGATACCTATGATCAATGCACAAAGGATGATGTAACTGGGGAATGTTTAATTGGTATGGAAGAAAATGTTCAGTTCTTAAAATCCTGGGGAATGTGGTAAAAGTACAATTGAATTGGAACAGGGGGACACTCCTGGGGCACGGGGTCATACCAGAAAATGTCAGGGAAAACCTGGGGTATTGAAAAACTTGTAGATATGAATCGGGTAACTCCTGATGGGTGGATTAAAGATGCCATGGGAAATGTTCAGATTAATTCTGGGGATTGTGATGAAAGTCGGACTGGATACAATCTGGAAATGTTTTGGGACTATGAAAAGGGGTATCTTAGAATATGATCAGGTAAAACCTGGGGTATGTCGTGGAGGGGTATTTCCCAGAGGCCTGAGATATTGCAGGGAGTAAGTAATAGCCAGTTAGAAATTCAGCTGCAGCAACAAAGTTGTTTGTTAGCTGTTAGAGTCAGGATAACAGTGTTCTCCCCAGAAATTTCAGAAGTCTGTCAATTTTAGCACAAAAAATCAGATTTTGACTTGATCAATTTTTTAAAAGAAATCCTTAATTTTAGGGGTGCGCGATATTACCGGTATACCGGTAAATCGTGATTCAAAATTGCCACGATGCGAATCACGATACGTTTTGCCCATACCGGTACGCTCGGTAAATTTCGGAAGTTTCCGGACATTCTCGTGAAAACATTTTATATGCTTTTAATTAACAGTTTCCTTTTCATTTTGTTAGTATTTTTCCCCAAATATTCATTTTTTCATGAAATGGATCTAGGTAATGGAGTCAATTAAAGCCAATATAGTCTTTAAAAACAGGTTTGTTTGTTTACTTTTGCCAGAGACTCGCTTCCTCTTATGTCTTTCATCTCCGTAATCTTGACACACAAAGACAGAATGTAAACAAAAATTACCGTGATTGTAGGTAATAATGTCCAGTTTAATCCTTTTGTCAGTTTGTCAGTATCCAATAGATCCTATCACTCCATCGGTATGATCACTTTGACACATATTCCAATTCTTAACTTAAATATTTGAACATCTTTTGAACATTTTTTTTGTGTGTGTGTATATCTTAGTACATTTTCACTTACGGGAAGTTTCATTATTTTGTTGACATACATTGCAGATCCTGATCACACTGCTCCAAGGAGTTGTCTGATCTGGGTCTACAACATTTACTCAGCAATCACTGTCCGATTATTTAGTGTATCTCCTTGTCATGTCACCGATAAAATAATTCACCTAGACTTCAGACACATGTCAATTCCTTTGATCTTTGAAGACAACCGGTGTTGAAAATCTGCATGCTTTTTCATTCTCGCCTTGGAGCAAAACTGGGTCAGAGCAAAATAACAAAGAATCAGAATCAGAATCAGAATTGTTTACTGGTGATACGTCCAAGGACAATCATTCACCAGGACCTGTGAATCAGGGAAGCTAGTACCTAGCCCTTATAAGAGAAGTAAACTTAGTAACTGAATCCTCTGCACTCTCAGCAGCAGAAATAAGTGAATCTTCCAGGGAATTCCAATCTCTAATAGTCTGGGGGAAGAAACTGGACTTGTAAATGTCAGTCCCAGCCAATGGGGTTTGCAATGCCAGGGAATGATGATTCCTGGTATGCCTACTTGGGGGAACAAGGTCATTTATGGGTATACTGGCTGCACCCCTCAGACCTTTGTACAGCATTATGAGTCTACTATCTTTCCTTCTCTTTTTTAGGGATTCCCACTTAAGTTTCTCCAGAATGCCAGTCATACTCCCAGTTTCATATGTGTAATTTCCCGTTACAAATCTAGCTGCCCTTTTCTGCACCTTCTCAAGTTCATCTTGAAGAAGTATACTCTGAGGGTCCCAAACTGAACTGCCATACTCCAGGACTGGACGCACCAGTCCCTTGTATGCTGACTCTTTAGCATCTTGTGGACATGCTACCAAGTTACGTCTGAGGAAGCCGAGGGTCCTATTAGCCTTTGTGCAAATATTGCTGACATGAGTGTTCCATTTCAAATCATTGGTAATGGTTATGCCAAGATACTTGATAGTTTCTACATTATTGAGGAAAGAAGTCATGCAATAGATGCATGGACACTAGGGTCATGTCAGTAAGTAAGTCAATTAGTAAAATAAAATGAGATAGCAGACTTGTAACAGTTGCATTTTAATAAAGTACAGGCGCTGGTTATTTTTCTTTTTTGGTGTTAAAATAAACAGGTAAAGAATGAGATGTTCATTTTTTTATTACAATCATTAATAAAAGACAGAAGCAAACAACACAGTAAAAGCAAGTAATATAGAAGTACGAACTGAAAAAAAGTCGCGATATATCGTGATACATATCCCGATACAGACCAGTGTATCGTGATATATCGCGATACGGTTTTCAGTCGCGATACCCACCCCTACTTAATTTAGCAATGTTTTGTCAAAATTAGCCTAAATTTACATTATAAATAATTTGTTGTAAGCCTTAATGCATTTAAAAACTTTACTGGCTAAAAAAAAATTAAAATAATAGCACTTTGATAAAATTTCATTGGAATTAAGGCATGTTGCAAGTGCCATGCCTTAATGGTCTGGGGAGATCCCTGAGATAAATAAGTCCATATAGCCATAGCCTTGTCGGATGGGATGGCGGACATCGAGATCCATTGAAAGTAATCAGCCTTGGAGTAACTGAAGAACCATCACATCACGCTGGGTTTCTCATTGGAAGATTTAAAAGAAGGGCAAGCTGAAGATGGAAATCTGCAAATCATATTGACTGGGTGAAAAACGCTGATAAAGCAAAGAGGGAGTTCTATTCCTGACAGGCCCTGCGGCAAAGTCGTACAGGCTTAACAGGGAACAATTTCTCCTGATTGACGAGATCCTGTATAAAGCTCGGAATGCCACCGACGAGAAGGACCTGGTCATGCCAACAAGTTTGAGAGACGAAGCCATCCAGTTAAGTCATTGCATATACATCTGCAGGACATAAGGGAGATGCTGAGTGGCCAGAACCAAAGAGAAATTCTGTTGATAGGTCACCCACGGAGAGAGTCCATATTGAACTGGGACCATTGCCAAAACGCTCAGAGGAAATGAGAACATACTATGATGGTAGATCAGTTCACTAAATGGGTATAATGTATACCACCCCCATCGCAAACTGCTGAAGTAACAGCCTAAGCAGCTGTTGTACATCCCTTGAGATCCATGAATCACAGATTACGACATATAGGCCGTACTGGAAGATTCCGTCCTTGAGATCCATGAATCACTGATTACGACATAGGCCGTACTGGAAGGACCAGGCAGAAAGGGATCTACTATGAAGAGTAGGGACAGATTACACCCCACAGTCAGCTACGATACCACTTATAGCTACCTCTGCATGTCAGATGTATTGATCAAGAACCCAAGTCAACTGTGATACACCTGATAGCTTCTTCTGCATGTCAGATGTATCAAGAACCCGAGTCAACTGTGATACACCTGATAGCTTCTTCTGCATGTCAGATGTATCAAGAGCTCAAGTCAACTGTGATACACCGGATAGCTTCTTCTGCACGTCAGATGTATCCAGAAGTCACACCCTACAGTCAGCTACGATACAACTGATAGCTCCTTTTGCACTTCAGATGTATCAGGAATCGTCAATCAACTACGATACAACTGATAGCTTCTTCTGCACGTTAGATGTATCAGGAACCGCCAGTCAGCTACGATACAACCAATAGCGCCTTCTGCATGTCAGATGTTTCTTGAATATTCTACAACACGCTGCCAACATCAGCTAAACACTGGGAGCTTCACTGCATACCAGGTGTTCTACTGATACTGAGAACGTCCGAGAAGTCGTCGGATCTTTCTTCATAAAATGGGGAGTGTAGTGGTGCGCCATGTCAGACGGATTGTCCATTGCGGTCAGTTACTGGTCGATTTGGTTCGGCATTTAGATGGCGCTAATTTCGCTGCACGTGACTGCAGAAGCGCTCTCTTACTTACCTTGACGTTGTAGCGGGAAGACGGGCTTTCTTTCTCTGGAGCTCCAGATGAGAATTCTACCGGCTGAGACAAGTTTGCGGCTCTGTTCTAAAGTAATGGGTGAGATTTACTTTATACGAAATTATGGCACGTACGAAAGCAAACGTCAAACCATTTAAATTACAGAACTATCTGACAGAATAATGTAAACCCAGAATTCATACAGCCATTTGTTATTGGCATGAGTGGTTTTTTACGCTTTGACGGTCTCGTAAAACTTACAACTTAACCGGCAGTGTTTATTCAAAGTTCACCAAAATCTCAGAAAATCGTAAACCGCTTCACTGACTATTGATATGATCCTCGTGCATTTGTCAATTCCTCCCTCAAGGGAGAACCTACCATGAATCAAGGGTAACAACCAACACAAACTCTGCTGTTTGTAAAGACAGCTCCAGTCGTTTAGATTCTGATGATTTATCCAATCAAATTGATTTAAATGAACTGGTCCACTCTTCTGAGAGTTCTTTTATTCTGAGTGTGGACTATTATACTGAGCCGGATGATACCACTCCCAACTACTGTGCAAAGTGTAAAAACGTTGGACAGACAGATAACCTAAAACGCTGTACTGGCTGCAAATTTATTAAATACTTCAGAAAAGAGTGCCAAGCAGGACATTTGGCAGTCCACAAACAGCTCTGTAAGGCCATTCAGGGTCTTCCTAAACTTCAGTAGTCTCAGCATTTGATCTTGGAAGGTGTCTGGCGGTGGTGTTTATTTACTTTTCAGTGACTGACTTTGATTTCTTAGTTGTATTAGTGGTGGACTGGATATATTTTAGTGTGTTGACCTTCACTTTTATATTCAGCGGTGGTGGATTATCCCCAAAGTTCTACTCGTTTATGCGAGGTGTGCCTAAAAAGGCAGAATCTATACAACAACAACAAAGCGCAGATAGTGGCCAACACTGGAAGCCCAATGGGAGCAGTCAGCCTTAATCTTATTTACAAAATTTACACTGAGGTTGTAGCCATTTATAAAACAAAATACTTGACCCCTGTTGAGACAGTCAAGGGCGTCACATAACTCGCAATACACCATATTTTGACGCCGTCAAGCATTCACTGTTTCCATATGTTATTCCTCTGTTACAAAAATGAACAGAAATTAAAACTTGAAGGATTTAATTACATTACATTACATTGTTTCCATATGCTATTCCTCTGTGAAAAAAAAATTGAACAGAAATTAAAACTTGAAGATTTTAATTGCAGTCCCGGCCAACCTGCCGAAGATTATTTCGGATTGCACAGTGTATGATTGCAGAGGAAAAATATTATCTTTTATCTTTCCTACCCCGAGTTATCTCACTTATTCCTGTTTTAATAAATTCACCAAATTGAGCGACATATGATAAGGCTTTTGTAAATGTGGGTGGCTCAAGGGGAGGAAATGAGGTCCACCGCCGTGGAAATCTGGGTTTGTTGACAGGGGACACACTCAGAATCAGAACTGTTTCCCAGCGGGCACATGAAGTTAAAACGACGTCAGTTCAACGTCATGTGCCTGCTGGGTTACTGGTGATATGTCCAAGGACTTTAAAACTAAGATAAAACAAACATGAGGGCTCACAGAAACAGCAATACTTAAATCCCGGAGCAGACTGAGACCCTTTAAACCACGGTAGTCCCGGCCCAAGACGTCCTGGCACAGGTTTCAGGCGCCAACCGTCTGTGCTACTATTGTTAGGTTTAGGTTGGTGCCTTCAGAAAGTCTGAGGCCCGACCCACTGTCGTGCGATCGAAGAGGTAAGCAAAGCTCTTAACCTTGATTGGGTTAACCACCAAGCATGCAGTTTGTCGCGAAACATCTATAACTAATCTTTTTAAATCGAATTATTATCTTCTTAAAATGAAAAGGAAAATCATTTTTACCAATAATTTTTCTGAATTTATTCACCAAGTCACCATAAAACCCAGGCCTTGCAGAAGAAGTGTTTTCAATCCGACATTACAGGTATATTTAAACACTAAGTTGAAATGCCGTCTATTAAATTTTGAAAACGCTTTACGAAGTTTATGATATCTATAATTAAAATCTAAAAAAGTTCCTTCAAGAGCAGAGAATACATACAGAAGTAGGAATATGGGCCAGACTACGTAGTTTCGGCTAATAAAGCCTCGTCAGTGACCCTGACAATATCTAGCGACGAAACCAGAAAAAGCATACTGTAATTTCTTAATTTTAATTGGGCAGTCGATTCAAAGACTGATTAATTTCAAAAGAATCCATTTAATATAAAAGACGATGATCTAGAATAATAGTCTAAATCGATCTCGAATTTTAGGTTTCTCAGAATATATCCTCTGATCTCAAAGGATGTAAATAAAATATAATCTGCACTATGGATGATGTACGGGGAGACGTTTTACGGCCGCCACACGGCACAACACCAGCTGCAGTGAGGTACAATTAAAATCTAAAACAGTTCTTTCAAGGGCAGAGAATACATACAGAAGTAGGAATATGGGCCAGACTACGTTGTTTCGGCTAATAAAGCCTCGTCAGTGACCCTGACAATATCTAGTGACGAAACCAGAAAAAGCATACTGTAATTTCTTAATTTTAATTGGGCAGTCGATTCAAAGACTGATTAACTTCAAAAGGATCCAAATAATATAAAAGACGATGATCTAGAATAATAGTCTAACTCTATCTCAAATTTTAGATTTCTCAGAATCTATCCTCTGATCTCAAAGGATTTAAATAAAATATACCCTGTTTGAGATATTTTGCTGCCCAAACTTTATTACGGATATTAAAGTCATCAACATGACTGGACACTCGAGCTAAACGTATAAACATCATAGGATGTAGAACGAGGAACATCACCATCTAAAATGGGGGAAAATAACAATATCAAAATCAACATTATCTTGTTTAGCATAACGCTTATACTTTGGGGGTACCAAACTGAACTACTATACTGAAGGACTGGGCGCACCAGTCCCTTGTATGGTGACTCTTTAACGTCCTGTGGACATGCCGCCAAGTTACGTCCAAGGAAGCCAAGGATCCTATTAGCCTTTGTGCAAATATTGCTGACGTGTGTTCCATTTCAAATCATTGGTAATGGTTATGCCAAAGATACTTGATAGTTTCTACGTTATAGAGGGCCATGCTCTCTAAGGTATATGAAGTATTGATCTTTCTTGATCCGTTTCCTTGTAATTTGCATTATATTGTATTTGACTGGTTGTATTTTCATGCCAAGTAAAAAGATAGGCAATGGTCAGAAATTAATACAATCAAATCCCACATTCCGCTCTCAAAACCAGTAGGGAAACAAGTACATACACACAGAAATTGACACAAGTTTACGAAAACACGCACAGTAAACTGAATGAGCAACTCTTTCCCAAATAGATGAACATTTAGCAATCCCAATAACAGCATGTATTTTTACTTATTTTTTATTTTAATTACAAAACAAAACAAAACAGAAAGCAGACTGGGCAGCAATACAGGTGACCAAACCGCCAGAGACCATAAACAAGCGGACATAGCACAATATAATATCAATGAACCGCAACAGAAGTACCGCCTTGGAAGGGTCAGCAAAAGATTACTGGGGAGCTAGTTTTACTGGACCCAACCTGGTCCTCTGCTTCTGCAGTGGTTTGAAACATTGTTGTCCATGAAGGTTTCTAACTCATCAATGAATCATCACCGGAAACAAACAAATCACGGATAAGGCCAATGATGAATCAGAGATGAGGACTCAATGGCAAGAACGTACTGCGGCACCAGGAGACCCCTGGGAAGTCAGACAACACCACTGAAATACCGGAGCAAAAGAAAACTATCAGTTGAACCCCGAATAACCAAGCAACAGACAAGGCAAACTCCGGCCCCAACCAACTAAATTAAGTAGCTTTATGTCGGGCCCATCACTGAGTCTGATGCCTGACCAATTGAGTCTAATGCCTGACCATCATCATTGAGTCTGATGCCTGACGTGCAATTAAAGAGGGAAGCAAAGTTTTTAACCATAACTGGGTTAACCACTACACATGCAGACTGTAGCATTACATTTATATTATAGCCAATACGTTTGCAACGAACGATAATTTTCCTGAACTGATCAGAAAAATCAGACTTACCAACAATTTGTTTTTTTAATTTATAGACTAAGTCACCATAAAATTCTGGTTCCTATAGGCCCTGTTGCAAAAGACTTTTTAATCCGACATTGAATTTAGAAACCAATTCATAGTGTCGGCGAAAGAATTTTGAAAATGCTTATCGAAGTTTATGATATCTATAGCCCTGTTGGAGAAGCTTAGCAGTTAAACTTTTATTACGGGCATTGAAGTCAGTCACATGACTAGACTCTTTGCCTAACGCCCTTAACGATCTATATCCTCTTGAAGTTTCACCGTGTCTTCATTATCTCAGATTTTACGATGACAAACACAAGTCGTCAGCAAAAGACTTAATTCCGAGTCAATAGTTTCTGTAATATCGTAAATGTGCAACCAGGCCCGTCGGAAGGAAATTTTGATTGGTGCGGCCATTGCGAGCGACGAAGCGCGAAGCTAAGCTCGGTGCAGGAGGGAGCAGGGGTCGGGGGTGTCCCGGAGCATGCTCTGCCGGGAAAATTTTGAAAATTAGATGCCCGCTGATGCGATCTGGAGCCATTTTTCGGCTATTTAAATGGCAATGAAGCCACGGCAGTTTGGCTGCTTATTACACGGACTTCTTAATTTGATAACCCGTTAACTTCTGCGACTGTCATAGAAACTGTTTTGATAAATACAAGCAGAAAAAGAGCAATTGCATTCACCGCTTTTGTAGCATATCAGCTTTATGTATTGCTAAAAACTATTTGCTTTCTTAATACTTTCGTTAGTCTGTGAAAAAAGAGATAAACTCGTTTGTTAATTATAATTTGAAATCATGAAAACACAACAGCAGATCAATATACTTTAGACGCGTAGCTAGAAGGAGGCCTAGAGGCACAGGCTTCAACAGATTTCCATCTGTGCTTAAGGTGAATGGGTATACCTTTAAGGAAAGCAACTCTGCATTCTCTCCCTCTTTCTTTCTGTCTCCCCCTCCCCCTCACCCCCTTAATGAGGGTCAATTCTTATAGGAAACAATTTCTTTCCTTTAAGAGCAAACCCTATTTAAAGAGTTTCTTATATTTCTTTATATGAAAAGACACTTTCTAAATAAGCATTATTTCATTGACTAGCTCAATGCAATATTTACTTCTGGACTTGTTAATGTGACGCTGTTTGGTAATTTGCACGGCTCATAAGCATTTCTGATGAAAAACAAAAAAGGAAAAATAAAATACAGATAGACACGCCCAAAACTGACACTGGACCCTTACGACCAGTAAGGTATGAATTTTAAATGCTATGCAGGTGTTTAAGTCTGTAATCTTTAAATTTCAAGAGCCTTCTGACGTTAATCCCTTATACACGATTCTTAGGTATACTATGATTATTTGTATCATTGTTTCTTCTTTTTCGTTCTTCTCTTGTTTTTTCTTTCTCTTTTTTCTCGCTTTTTTTTCCTTGCCGTTTTTGAATCGACTGCCCAATTAAAATTAAGAAATTACAGTTTCCTTTTTTCTGGTTTCGTACAAAATATTGTCAGGGTCACTGACGAGGCTTTATTAGCCGAAACTGCGAAGTCTGGCCCATGTTCCTATTTCTGTATGTATTCTCTGCTCTTGAAGGAACTTTTTAAGATTTTAATTTTGCCTCACTGCAGCTGGTGTTGTGCCGTGTGGAGGCCGTAAAAAGTCTCCCCGTACATCATCCATAGTGCAGATTATATTTCATTTACATCCTTTGAGATCAGAGGATAGATTCTGAGAAATCTAAAATTTGAGATCGATTTAGACTATTATTCTAGATCATCGTCTTTTATATTATTTGGATCCTTTTGAAACTAATCAGTCTTTGAATCGACTGCCCAATTAAAATTAAGAAATTACAGTTTCCTTTTTTCTGGTTTCGTACAAAATATTGTCAGGGTCACTGACGAGGCTTTATTAGCCGAAACTGCGTAGACTGGCATATGTTCCTATTTCTGTATGTATTCTCTGCTCTTGAAGGAACTTTTTAAGATTTTAATTTCTTTTTTTTTTTGCATGTTCAATTTTTCTGGCCGAAAATTTGGGGCGGCCATGGCCGCACCGGCCGCAGTGCTTCCGACGGCCTTGGCAACAAGAACAATAGTGGTCAAAGGACGGTGCCCTGGAGGACACCTGACAAAAAGGTATAGCTTACATTTAAGTAATTAATGAGGGGGTGATTCGAAAGATTTCTCGAAGTCCAAGATAAAAATGTCAACCTAACCACCCTTATCCCAGATTTAGCCCAGTCTTTTATAACCATGATCAACTGAGTTTCAAAACTTTGCTTCTTTCGAAAAACATGTTGTCTGTCTGACAAAAGTTTATGTTCATCCAAATGTGCCATAGTATTAGAGCCGGGCTATATAGAGCAAACAAAAAGGTCAAGTAACTTGCATAATACATAAGTTAGAACAACCAGTCAGTAATTGCAAGCCAAAGACCTATCTCCTTTTTTGAAGAGCGGACAAATATTAGCAAGAGACCATTCCTTGGGGATTTCAACCGTGTCAATAAATTGTTGGAAGAGGTGAGCAAACATTGGGCCGAATTCAGATACTATTTCGCTTAAGACTTTAGGATACAGTTCATCAAGTCCTTAAGCTTTTGAGGGGTTCAAGCCGTTACGAAGTTTTATTACTCCTTCAGCCGAAATAAGAATGTTCTCGATGAAAGAAGCCGAGCGATTAGGAACGAGACTTGCGTGTGTTCACTTTTGTTGAACGCACCTAAAACTGACCATTAGATTCATCTGCCTGTTCCAGTTCTGATTCTGCAACGCCGCTACCATTTCTCTTCTTTAGAAATGGGATATATTTTTTTGACTACTGATGTACCGGTAAAAAACTCTGATTAGCTTTTATGTCACCAACCAAGTTATTGACATACAAAGTGTGTTGCTCTTTCACATCAGCCTTAATTTTTAAATTTAATTTAAATTTATTACTGCCTCACTTTATTGTATTTTTAGTCTTAGCGTGTGCCCTATTTCTTCCAAGAATCTTTCTTTTATCTCAGGGGTTATCCAAGGAGCAGAGGAGGTCAGTCTACTGGTTTTTGAGGGGATATGCTTTATAGCAGACTCTTGAATAAAGGAGTTTATCAAATCATAATCTAAAAGAGTTCCTTCAAGAGCAGACAACATATTCGAAAGAAAGAAAATGGGTCATGCTTCGAAGTTTCGCCTAATCAAGCATCGTCAGTGACCCTGACATGATCTAGCGACGAAAGCCAGAGAAAAAATACTGCAACTTCTTAATTTTGATAAGGAAGTCAATTCAAAAAAAGTAAAAAGTATGCAAAGACCAGGAACTGAAACAATCAAAATCCAAATCCAGCCCTCAAACCATAGTTGGAAACAACTAAGATTACAAATAATCAAGATACAGAGAACATATGGCCAACCGAGTGAGCAGCTTGTTCCCAAAAGGTGGCCACTCAGCAACCCAAACCGAACCAAAAATAATAACATACATAAGGTAAAACATCACAGAAACTCTGACACCAAAAACAGGCAACAAAGAACCACAACAGAACTACCGCCTTGGAACGGTCAGTAATGAATTACTGGGGGGGGGGGGGGCTTAAATCGATTTTACAGGCCCAACCTCACCCTCAGTTTCTGAAGTGGTACAAAACATTTAGTTGGTTGTTCGGTTCGCATGATAACCCTCTAACTCGTCAATGAATCATCACGGTAAACACATAAATCAAATTTCAACACCATGAAGAAGCAAAGACGAGGACTCAACAGATACAACGGGCCGTCTGACAGGTGGAGATCCCTGTCCTGCCAAACAACCCCACTGGAAATCTGAAGCAAAAGAAGGTCACCAGTTGAACCCCGGTGGACCAAGCAACAGACAAAAAGGCTCCGGTCCCAACCAACTAAAATATATAGCTTTAGGTCGGGGCCATCATAGAGTCTGACGACCGATCCCCCGATGTGCAATTAAAGAGTGCAGCAAAGCTATCAACCGTGATTGGGTTAATCACTAAGCATGCAGACTGTCGCATAACATTTAAATTATAGCCAATACGTTTGTGACGTATTATTATTTTTCGGAATTGATCAGAAAAATCAGTCCTACCCTTAATCTTTTTGAATTTGTATACTAAGTCACCATAAAATTCTGGTTCCGATAGGCCTTGGTGTAAAAGAAATTTTAATCCGACATCAAATTTTGAAACCAATTCATGGTGTCTGCGATAGAATTTAGAAAAAGCCTTTCTAAGCTTATGATACCGATAGCCCTGTTGAAGAAGTTTAGCAGTTAAACATTTATTACGAGCATTAAAGTCATCTACATGACTACACACTCTAGCAAATCTTATAAGTTGAGAAATATACACTCCATAAGAGGGACGACAAGGAACGTCACCATCCAAAAATGGAAAATTAACTATATCAAAGTCAAAGTCATCACGTTTATCATAAATTTTAGAAGATACAAAACCGTTAGAAATAGATAGATGTAAATCCAAAAAGGGGGCCTCGGTATCTGAAGTATTAGCTTTATTCAATTTAAGTTCAGGTGGGTAAACTTGGTTAACCATGCTTTCAAAATAAGGATTATCAATATTCAGAAGATCGTCTAAATATCTAGAGGTTGAGTTAAATGCCTCAATGAAATCAGCTTGATTATCAACAGAAAGAGAAGTCATGAAATCTCTTTCATAACAAAATAAAAACAAATCGGCCACAAGAGGAGCACAATTTGTACCCATCGGAATACCAACAATTTGTCTGTATAACTTATTACCAAATCTGATGTAAATATTATCTAAGAGATATGATAAGGCGTCACATACATTCTGACATGACCAAAGACTATATCCTCTATATATTTTACGGTCAGTAGAAGTGAAAAACGCTTTCTTATCGTTACAGGCAATATAAAGGGTATCTTCATTTTTGGAGAACTTTTTGAAGGCCCTCTCAATCAAATCAACAAGTTTTTCCTTTATTAAATTATGGGGTAATGTGGTATAAAGAGTAGAAAAATCATAAGTGGACAAACTAGTCGCACGGAACCCTCTTGACTTCAGTTTACTAAGTACCTCACCAGAATTTTTTATAGACCAAAACATATTTTTCCCTGACCTCTCATACACTGTCTCATAGTACCAAATGACACGAGATTTCACAGCAGTGAGGCAAGAAGTTAATAATTTAGATAATTCTGTAGTAGTACAAGAGCTAGAGTTGGCAATGAATCTAGCTTTATACGGTTTTTTATGAAGCTTAGGTAACCAATACATCGTAGGAAGTTTGTCTTGGCGTTCCTTAACGTTAACAGCAAACTTTAAAGGCAAATTATTTGAGTGGCTATTAACGACAGTCTTCTCATCTGTAAAAGTCTCTTCGTAAGCCGTGGTGCCGTTAAGTTCCTGCTTCAAAGTGTTAATATAGTGCATCCGACAAACAACAACAATGTTGTTTGCGGCCTTGTCAGCAGGAATCAAAACATACTTCCTATGAAAATCCTGGATACCCTGCTTCAAATATCTAAAGGAAGATTTAGGCTTAGGAGGTAAAAGATTAGTATTGTGTGAATAAAACTTTATACGTTTATCCACAATATTAAAGATACTTAGTTTCCATTTCTTTAAAGCGTTACTTTCAACACCCTCTCGTTTACACCAACGATTACCAAAATCATTTAATGCAGATGCAATTTCTTCCCTACATCTGTTGAAATCGATATGGGAAGGGAATCTATACTTAGGACCCTTAGAAACAATGTTACGAATTCTAGAATCCGGGATGATCTTCAAATTTCCAGTCACAACATGACCTGCTGATGGGTAAATAAATTTGGAATCTTTACAATCTCATGAATCAGGAGTATTAGCATCGATGTCAAGATCAGACACAAGTTTATTGAAATTAAATATAATACTTCTGATCGGTTTGTTATACTTATAACAAATAATAGGTGGTTCAGAATTTTGGAAATAATCAGGTATGGAAGATGTAACAGATTTATCCTGAAATATACTAGGTAAATCTATAAAGTCAATACCTTTGTTAATGAAAGGGATTTTAATGAAATTTCTTTTATGATTGATTTCAGAATCAATTAGTGGACGGAGAGCGTGTTGAGTATAACATCTAGTTAGAAGACTGATAGTGATCAAAAGCGGTCCAAATGAAGAAAAAGTGACAATCTAGAATATGAGTCTAAACCAATCAGTTTTTTTTTCAAGTCTAAGTTTTACTGACTGATAGTGATCAAAAGCGGTCCAAATGAAGAAAAAGTGACAATCTAGAATATGAGTCTAAACCAATCAGTTTTTTTTCAAGTCTAAGTTTTACTGAACCGAGCGATTATCTGAGTAACCACTGACGAAATCCCCCTTTTGGTACAAAAACACTTTCCTCCGAGGTTTCTTATTTGGTTCGCAACCATCGCACTGCAATGCCTTAGGGACCGACCATTTGATATTTGTGTGTGTGTGTGAGTTTGTGTGTGTGTGTTGGGGGGGGGGGGGGGCGGGGGGGGGGGGGCTGGTATTCTTGATGGAAACTGAATATTTTTTTCACTGGCCTCTGAAAACATTTTTTTTCACCTTGACGGAGCTAATTTCTTTTTATTTACAAACTAACTGGAACAGTTTTTTTCTTTTTTTTGAATTTTATAGGCTGAACTATCAGATCTCGATCCTAATTCATTTGACCTTTACATATGTGAATGAAAATCCTTTTCTTTAACCACAGCAATACTTTTACGCCTTGTTTCTTACATAAAGAACGTGGAGGCTAAGGGAATGGTTTAGCTTGCTTTCGCAAACAAGTTCCTGGAGCATGGTACTCTCTTTATTGATGGTACAGATACCAACAGCCTTGTAAGAGTATACAGGCTTTCAAGCCATACTTAGCAAAAATATTAGGCCTAAAATTAGGGATATTTTCGCAAACTTTTATAGGGCTAACATTAGGAATTTAAGGGCTTTTTCTAGCAAAACATATGCAAAAATATGCTTTGAATGTTTGACAGATAGTTAATGACAGAGTTAACGATTTAAATCGATTTAAGCCCCCCAGTAATTCATTACTGACCGTTCCAAGGCGGTAGTTCTGTTGTGGTTCTCTGTTGCCTGTTTTTGGTGTCAGAGTTTCTGTGATGTTTTACCTTATGTATGTTCTTATTATTTTTGGTTCGGTTTGGGTTGCTGAGTGGCCACCTTTTGGGAACAAGCTGCTCACTCGGTTGGCCATATGTTCTCTGTATCTTGATTATTTGTAATCTTAGTTGTTTCCAACTATGGTTTGAGGGCTGGATTTGGATTTTGATTGTTTCAGTTCCTGGTCTTTGCATACTTTTTACTTTTACATTATAAATGAAGGTAAGGCGGCAGTTTTATTTCATGGCTAAAAGTTTTATGCTAAAAAGTTAACAAAAGGGGGTCTGGGGGGCAACGCCACCAGAAGCCAAAGTAATTTCACAATTTTAATGGCTAAAAGACCGGAAACTGAAAAAAGTAAGGGATGATGATGAAAAATTGAACACGGGCGTCTTCTGTACGGATTCCTAATTCAATAAATGATTTTAAAACTTTCCAACCTTCAGTAAGAATAAGGCCTTTAAATTTATATTCGGCCTTTTCAGTCAGCCTCAATGGATTATCAGATATTAACGTTCTTCGCAACAACTCGCATGTTAGATTATCTTCAATTAAGTCACCAATACTCCACAAGTATTCCAATCCCTTCAAAAGACCTGGAATGTATCCTAATATCTCTAAGTGCAATGCCAAGAGGTGTAATTGTTGTAAACATTTATGTACCAAATCTACCATTACATCATCTGTCAATGGTAGAACATTTTCAGTCGTCAATAATTCTGAACTGGACTGTAAATCGACTGATCTGATATACGTTTTAACCTGAAAAACACAAAATTGCAACATGCAATATGTTGGACAAACTAGTCGTGCACTTAAGAAACGATTTGGTGAACATTATCGTAGAATTAAAAATCCTAAAAAAATTGATACTTTTCTTTATCAACATTTTAAACGTACAGGCCATTCTCCTGCTGACGTATCTATACAGCCAGTAGAGAAAATACTTTATGACACTAAATCATCCTCGCGTTTCAAAAATATAAAGAGACATGAGGTTGAATTAAAATGGATAAAATTGTTACAAACTGCATTTCCATTAGGGTTTAATGACAACATTTATCAAGAAGGTAACATTTCGAAATTGCCTAATTTTGATGTATTTTCTCTTTTTGATATTCCAAAACGCAAGCATAGTAGTCAAGTTTTAAGAAAAATGGTAATATAAAACGAAAAAATACTGCTATTAAGAAAACCAATGCTTCCCTTAAAATTTTGTCGGAAATACTAAAAAACCAAGGTCGACATTCTATGCTCTCATTTTTATGTTCTCTTCCGGTTTCTGAGGGTGAGGTTGGGCCTGTAAAATCGATTTAAGCCCCCCAGTAATTCATTACTGACCGTTCCAAGGCGGTAGTTCTGTTGTGGTTCTCTGTTGCCTGTTTTTGGTGTCAGAGTTTCTGTGATGTTTTACCTTATGTATGTTCTTATTATTTTTGGTTCGGTTTGGGTTGCTGAGTGGCCACCTTTTGGGAACAAGCTGCTCACTCGGTTGGCCATATGTTCTCTGTATCTTGATTATTTGTAATCTTAGTTGTTTCCAACTATGGTTTGAGGGCTGGATTTGGATTTTGATTGTTTCAGTTCCTGGTCTTTGCATACTTTTTACTTCTGTTAAATGCATTTTAGATAATGAGGCTAATTTTATACGATAAGGGTCATCAACTGTACGAGGCCGCACTCCTGACAAGATGTTATACTCAACATGCTCTTTGTCCACTAATCGAATCTGAGATCAACCATAAAAGACATTTTTATAAATTAAGGAATAGATTTTATTGACCTAAAAGTATTTTTAAGGATCGGTCTGTAACTGCATCGATCCCGGATTATTTCGTGAATAAGGAGCCACCTATCATATGTTATAAATATAACAAACCAATTAGAAACACTATATTTAACTTTAATAAACTGGTCTCAGATCTTGATGTTCACACAAATACCCCCGATACATGAGATTGTATAGACTCCAAATTTATCTATCCTGCCGCTGGCCATGTCATTACAGGGAATCTTAATATTATTTCAAATTCAAGAATTCGTAACATTATTTCGAAGGGACCAAAATATAGATTTCCTAACCGTATTGATTAAAAAAAATGTAGGGAAGATATAGCCTGTTCTTTAACTGACTTTAGTAATCGATGGTGCAAGCGGGAGCATGTTGAGTCTGATGCCTTAAAGGAATGGAAGGTGAACATTTTTAATGTAATGGATAAACGTATTAAATTCTATTCCCAAAACACAAATCTTTTGCCGCCTAAACCTAAATCAACATTCCGTCACCTGAAGTTGGATATCCAGCAGTTTCATAGTAAGTATGTTCTGGTTCCAGCACACAAGGCTGCAAATAACGTTGTCGTTGTTTGACGGTTACACTATATTAACACATTAAAACAAAAACTTGGCGGCACTAAGGCCTATGAAGAGACTTCAGAAGACGAAAAGTCTGTTGTCTTTAGGCACTGTAATGATATAGCCCTCAAGTTTTCTGTAAATGTAGAGGAACGGCAGGACAAGCTTCCTACGATGTACTGGTTACCTTAACTTCATAAACGACCATATAAAGCCAGATTTATTGCTAATTCTAGTGCTTGTACCACTACTGAACTTTCCAAATTATTAACTTCTTGCCTTACCGCTATCCAAATTCATGTAATTAGGTACTGTGAAAAAGTTTACGAACGGTCAGGAAAAAATTTGTTTTGGTCAATTAAAAATTCTACTGAGGTTCTTGATAAACTGAAGTCTAGAGGATATCGCGCGTCTAGTTTGTCTACATACGATTTTTCTACACTCTATACAACTTTGCCCCATGATTTAATAAAAAAGAAACTAACAAATTTAATTGAGACTACTTTTCAGAGAGAGGGTGCTCTTTATCTTGCTTGCAATGATAAACATGCTTTTTTTACTTCCGATGACCAAAAAAGGTTTAAAATGTGGTCTTGCCAAAATGTTTGTGATGCTTTAGTATACCTTCTAGATAACATTTTCATCAGATTCGGTAGTAAGCTACACAGACAAATTATAGGAATTCCGATGGGTACTAACTGCGCTCCTCTTGTAGCAGATTTGTTTCTATTTTGCTATGAAAGAGACTTTATGATGTCTCTTTCTGATGATATTCAAGCTCATGTAATTGAAGCATTCAACTCAACCTCTAGATACTTGGACGACCTTTTAAATATTGACAATCCTTATTTTGAAGGAATGGTTAGTCAAATTTATCCTGCTGAATTGCGGTTAAATAAAGCAAATACTTCTGTTACCGAGGCCCCATTTTTGGATTTACATTTATCAATTTTAGATAGATTTGTTTCATCTAAAATTTATGACAAATGCGATGATTTTGATTTCGACATTGTTAATTTTCCGTTTTTGGATGGTGATGTTCCCCGCACCACTTCTTATGGTGTTTACATTTCTCAGCTTATTCGCTTCGCTAGGGTGTCTAGTCATTTGGCTGATTTCAATGCTCGTAATAAAAGTTTGACTGCCAAGCTTTTACAGCAGGGGTATCGGTATAATAAACTTCGAAAAGCTTTTTCTAAATTTTATCGTAGACACTTAGAATTGGTTTCTAAATATAATACAGGGTTAAGGTCACTTTTGCAACAAGGCCCATCGGAACTTGAATTTTATGGTGACTTAGTATATAAATTACGCAAAATCGTAGGGAAAACAGAATTTCCTGATCAATTTAAGAAAATTATCATACGATTTAAACGCATTGGCTATAACATAAATGTAATGCGACAGTCTGCATGCTTAGTGGTTAACCCAATCACGGTTGACAACTTTGCTGTCCTCTTTAATTGCACGCCGGTGGGTCGGGGTTCAGACTCTATGCCCCTACATAAAGCTATATATTAGATGGTCGGGGCCGGATGTTTGTCTTTTTCTTGGCCCACCGGGGTTCAACTGGTGGTCTTCTTTTGCTCCAGTGCTCCAGTGGTGTTGCTGACGCCCCAGGAATCTCCAGGTGTCTCAACATGTTTAGGCTGTCGAGTCCTCATCCTTGCTTCATCACGGTCTTTTCTTGATTTTAATTGTTGACCGTGATGACTCTCTGATGAGTTAGGGGACCTCCATACGAACCGAACTACCAACTAATTGTGTGCACCGCGGCGGAGGGTGAGGATGACGGTTTGGGCCCACTAAAACCGGTTTAAACCCCCCAGTAGTTATTATTGACCGTCCCAAGGCGGTACTTTCGTTGCGGTTGCATTTGTTTTATGTTCGGTGCTGTTTAATTTATTGTGTTCTCATTTTAACCCTTCTATAATAAAAATAGAAAATAGGTAAAAATAATTGTTATTTTTTTTTTCGTATAATTTGCTTAGTCTGTTGTAACCCTTCTGTTGGTCTAAATTATTTAGTTCAATAAAGATAGCTGTGTTGCCACCTATTTGGGAAAGAGCTGCTGACTCGGCTTATCACTTGTAATTTATTGTTTGTTGGGATGTCTTTGTTAATCTTTCCCTTTAATGTTGGGGATAGGGTTTCGGATCTGATTCAGTCAGTTCCTGAAGTGTAGTTACTCTTTAAATTTGTTAGGAATTTGGCCTTTTAGAGTGATGTTTTTGCCGTAATGGCTTGGTCTCCCATACGCTATTTCGCAATTCAGTTTCAGTGGAAACATTTACTTTGGTAATGCGGCAGATCAATAATACATACTATGCGAAAGTTGTATAGGATGTCTTGTAAATTTATGCTGCACGCGGGCTGCTGGTGTGAAACAATGGTAGATACTATCAAAACATTACTGTCAATATTGGGGGGGGGGGGGGGGGGTCTGGGGGCTGTGCCCCCTCCCCAGAAGCCAGCGACATTTTAAAACTCAATTCAAATGGAATTATCATCAGACTATATTTTTTTTTTTTGGCAGAGCCAGACTATTTTCTTCACTAATTATTTTTGAGGCCAGATTATCTATTTTAATCCCCTTATGAGCCAATGTATTTTTTTTCTTTTCTTTGAAAAATATACCTGCTGTCCCCCCCCCCCCCCCCCCCCCCCCCCCCCAATATCAAATGGTCGGTCTTTATGATCATATGACCATTGAGACGGCACGACTGCACATGGTCCGTTATGACCATTCAGACGTAATTAGGCGGCAATTCGCCGTGCAGTTTGTGCGATACCAATCAGTTCTGCCAGTCTCGATGGCTAACGGCTCGTCATCATCAAGGTTTGAGCACTTGTATGAAAGCGTTTTTCGCAATCAATGCATTTAATCATTTTGTCTGATATCTTGTGCAATGCACATTTTTTGGAAAAGCCACAATTACGCCTGGGACTGGGGCTCGTTCGATGTCCCCAGCCAGGATAATTTAGATTGCCAGGTTAGTGCCAATCTCTAATAGTCCGGGGAGGGGTAAGGACTGGTGGTGGTGGTGGTGGGGGGGGGTGTTGAAATGCCAGGAAATGGTGATTCCTGGTACACCTGCTTGGGGAAACGACGCGTGACTTTGAGCGTCTGTCCTTTTTCGAGGCGCAGCCTTGTATAGTTTCGATATTGTTCCATATTTCACAAGATTCCATAGGTCAAATAACGCGTATGTCAAAATTTAGCCAATAATATCAAAGGTCATTGAATATTTAATCTTCGTTTTTTCTCGTCGTACTGCGCACTGTGAATTCTAGCACTCTGTCTTATATTAATTCAAAATGTTTCTCTTTTTTGTAATTTTACAATAGAAATGTTATCGAAAACAGACGCAGATATTCAAAACTTTCTTTTTTCGTGGTAGATCTACTTTCGATTTCTACTTGTGGTTCAAATCACACAAACAAACAATGCAACACACACCGTACAACCGGCTGAAGTGATGCCAGATGTCTACAGAGATAGCAGATTACCAAAAGTGAAAGTAGGCTTTTAGCAGGTAAGATAAAGTTGCTGGTAATAACAGACGATAAAATCCTGGAAGAGTTTAGCCTCATATGGAAGTTGCTCAGTGCCTGTAGATTCTACAGTATCAGTCTGGGTGGCTTTCTTACACAGATAAGGCTATGGCAGGTCTTATTTGTAATCTTAGTTGTTTCCAACTATGGTTTGAGGGCTGGATTTGGATTTTGATTGTTTCAGTTCCTGGTCTTTGCATACTTTTTACTTGAATGGGCAACATTTTTAGAAAACAACTCAAAATCTGCATTTCGGCTCCCATTAAACGAATCTGAGATAGTGCCCAATCTGTTTGCTTACGTGCAACAAAACTTCAGTTAGTTAGCAATATTTCTGCCAATTTTTGATGCACAATTTGGTTTTATAATGAAAATACCCGCTTTCAAAGAGGATGGGTAGCGACAAAATGGTTGCCTTTGTCAACAGATGCACTTGTAGGTGGATAGCTGGGGTGGCAGATCGGTTTGTATGGAATAGGCTGACATTGATGACAGGTATCAATATATTAGTATGTGTCTTTAAAATTGCCATAGTTTTGGTTGTGTCAGCGGCATAAAATCACCTCAAGAACTCGTAAAGAGTATTTTTCTAGATGTCAAAGGAATAATATTTGTGTTTATTGAAGCTGGTTATGCATTCGTGGAAGAAATTCGACAATCTCAGAAAGAGCTACAAACGGCGGCTGGCCTGTGTTTCTTTTCATTGTATTTGGTTCTTATTTTGAAGCAAATTTCTTGCGTGTTTTGTTTTTGTTTGTTTCATAGTTTTATATGCCATCAAAGCAAGAGTTTGTCGGTGTATGTGAGCGTTTGTGGAGTGGTGGGGTAGGGGTGCTTGCTGGTCAGCTTGGTACCGATACTTGAACAAGGGACTGGAAATTGCGAATTCACCCTTAAATACCAAAACTGTTACCTTTTTAACTGCGGTCCCGAGGGGCGTAGCTAGGCTTACTGTAATGTTGAAACCCACACAAAAGGCGTGCGACGAGTGCCGAAGGCATGAGAGGGAGAAGAGCACGAAAGGGGTTACCCCCTCTCGTAGGGGGTTATGGGGTCCCCCCCTCTCCCCACGAGAAAATTTTGAAAATTTGGTGCGAGTGCTATCTGGAGGGGTATCTTTGACTTACCTCTTACCCAATTTTGTTGATTTTCGGCTTGATTTACGTTTATATGGAAGTCATAGTTTAAAGATATTTTATTTCAACAATATCATACATATACACAGAAATAATATACATAATCAGTAGGATTAGAACGAAAGCGTTTGCTTATTTGGTTCTTCTCCTTCTAGTGGATACAGTTTTCACAAATAATGGCGGACAAAACTGTATGTTACTGTTGTTGACAAAGAACTATGATATTAACATTAAAAAAACTAAAATTAGTGCCAGGCAACGATTTCCTTAAGATGCAATGTTGACGCTAGCAAATTCATAAAGCATAATAATGATATATGTATGTAATAGTACAAAATGCAAAAAAAAAAAAATGAAGAGTTTTGGTAGCAGAAGAGAAAAATGGGGAGCCGTGGGTTGGTTGAAAGGGATTTGGAGTTATCAGTTTACCTACTTGGAAATGATAACTCTGGCGCTGGATGGCGTAGATTATACTGTCGGTGTATGATGTTTGAAACGTTTTGTATCGTTTATATATTTTTGAACAGCTTCAAATATAATGATATTTGTCTGCAGTGATAACATACTATTTTCATACAATAGGACTTGAAGTGTAACTGAGGTCTGCTGAGAAACTATATTTTTTTGATAAGTTCTGCCCTTTGGTCACGATACAGTTGACAGGACAGAAGATAATGATCAGTATTTTCAATATCACCACAACGGCACAGAGGAGATGATTCGGTTATATGTTTAAGAAACAGATCATAATTCAACGAGCTACATTTAGTACGTAATCTTGCATGTAAGATCTGGAGTTTTCTGTTACCGGTATAGTAATACTTTGGAACTAAGTAATTGCGTTCCTTAAGTCGACATTTGAAGCCATTCACCGAGGTGCTGTTTCTAACATCTAACGATAAACTATTCCACTCTCTTATAAGGGACGGAAGAAAAGAATTGCAATATTGAGTAGTTCGACAGACAATCGTCTGAATGTCGCTGGAATTGCGTAAGTTGTATGACGAGACGCTGTTAACAGTTGGTTGGTTGGTTGATTTGATGCTTAACGTCCACGGTAAACAGCTAAGGTCATGTCGGGACGGTCAGTTAACCTAACCACACTATTCCTGGGCAGGCTTAGACCTCCTAAGCGGTTAACCAGTACTAAGTGCACATACATTCGCCAGTAACTGACAACTGCCCTTCTTGAATCAGCGGAAGGAGAAACGAAAGTATGTGGCCAGACCGGGTTTCGAACCCAGGACCTATGACTTATAGGTCAGGTGCCCTACCGATTGCGCTACGCGGCCCGGCCCACTGTTAACAGAAGGAAGAATTAGAGATGAGAGATAGGTAGTTGACAGGCCATTTACCATTTTATAAAAGAGAATTAGTTTACTTTTCCTTCGTCGTTCTTCCAAAGTTTCCCATTTTGTATCTTCATAAAGAGCTTGTATTGAGACCAATTTAGTAGTTCCAGTAACTATTCTCGCTGCTTCATTCTGTATTTTGTCAAGTTCTACTTTTTCATACTGTGTGCAATTGTCCCAAACAACACTTGCGTATTCTAAAATAGGTCTGATAAAGGTAAAGAAGATAATTTCAAGTGACTTTCTGTCTATTTCAAATTTAAGCTTACGCATTATATTTATTCTTTTCTGGAAGTCATAGTTCAGTAAAGTCAACATTTTTGTGATGCTCTGTTAGCTCGCCAACAGCTATCAAGCTGCAGTCACTGGACGCAGAAGTACTTGAGCCACGACACGAATAAAAAACAACAAAGTGGCATGTGCACCCAGCGAAGACCCAGATCAGCCACGGCATACGCCCCATCTGATCAGAGTCTTCGCTGTCGGCATGGAGATAACTTAGTCCTGTCTCAGTTACTTTAAGCGCACTGCGAAGTACCAAATACCAAGGCCATACCTAAAATACCTTTGAGAGATTTGCAGTTCATGTTTTAAAAAGGGACATAACTCGAAAAAGAGAGATAACTCAAAACGGAAAATAATATGAGTCAGCTATTTTTCCATGAGGAACCCAAATATAAAATTTCAAAACCCTACGCCCAGAGGTTTTTTAGCGCAGTAGATGAATAAATGTTGATTATCAGGGGAAATAACTCTGTAAAAGATCAATGCAGAGTAATCTAACCTTTACTAAATTACTTAACTCATCAACGAGTACTGCTATATCAAAATCAACTTCATAGGGCAAGCGGTTCAAAAGTTTGAAAAATTCCAAATTCAAACAAGGGTCATAATTCCATCAAATTTTTGCAGAATTCTCCCAAAAGTTAATTAGGTAATCTACTCCTCATACCCTATCAGTATACTAAATATCAAGGCCATAACTCAAATACTTTTTTGAGATATCTTGCTAACAAGATATTCATTCCATTTTTTAAAAAAGGAGCATAACTCAAAAAAGGATCATAACTCGGAAAAGGAGAAAAAAACGGGTCAGCTATTTTTTTTTTTTTCTTGAGCAGCCCACACATAAAATTTCAAGACCCTAGCATGCATGCTTTTAAAGTAATCTGATGCATTAAAAAGCATGACGGACGGATGGATGGACGAAAAGCCCTAAGCAAGGGGCATAATAATGAAGTTTTTGACTAACGAAAAGCACTCTAGTATATGTAGCATATTAGCAACGAAAAGGTAGTTAACGGAACAATATCAGAAAGTTACTGAAAGATGTAAAGCTATTTAAAGCAACAGTATGCATTCTAGTGGACAAGCATGCCCCATTCTTCATGATTCCATGCCGAAGTCACAGTCATAACCAGTTTAAAGACACATACTAATATATTGATACCTGCCATCAATGTCAGCCTATTCCATATAAACCGATCTGCCATCCCAGCTAGCCACCTAAAATTGCATCTGTTGACAAAGGCAACCATTTGTCGCTATGCACCCTCTCTGAAAGCGGGTATTTTCATTATAAAACCAAATTGTGCATCAAAAATTGGCAGAAATATTGCTAGCTAATTGAAATTTTATTGCACGCAAGCAAACAGATTGGGCACTATCTCAGATTCGTTTAATGGGAGCCGAAATGCAGATTTTGTGGGGTTTTTTTTTTCTGAAAATGTTACTCATTCAAGACCAGCCATAGCCTTATCTGTGTACTAGTAAGAAAGCCACCCAGACTGATACTGTAGAATCTGCAGGCACTGAGCAACTTCCATGTGAGGCTAAACTCTTCCAAGATTTTATCGTCTGTTATTACCAGCAACTTTATCTCACTTGCTGAAAATCTACTTTCACTTTTGGTGATCTGCTATCTCTGTAGACATGTGGCATCACTTCAGCCGGTTGTACGGTGTGCAACATGTTGATAACTATTTTGATATCAGGTCAATTTCAAGATGTAAAGTCTCGCCTATTATCGGGAAATAACGCGTCACGTGAGCGGTATACGCATGCGCAGAAACAATGTGAAAAAGGTCTATTGGACAGCTCAATCTTGAGATAGGTCGTTGTCGCTACCCAGTATCAAAATTACGGTTGTGGGTGCCTACCGACATAGCTTACTTATTCATGAAAGTTATTGTCAAATCTTCAATTAGAGACATATTATAACAAAACACACTTCCTTTCAATCTGCGCCGATTATCTTTTTTTCAAAGATTTTTATTGTTTTCTTTATTTTGAGATAACGGAACATTTCTGAACCTGCTCAAACAACGATATGTTGCAATAGTGGATTGAGGCGTAGTACGAGGGGCATTTCAGAAATAATGTAAATGATCTCTGGGTAGTCTATTGGCTGATATTAAGCTATGGTTTTATATGTCATTGGAAAGATAAATTCAAGTCCTTGAGAATGGTATGCATTAAAAGAATTTCTAAGTCACTCATGCGTGACAGTAAGTGCTTATACGTCATAAGGGTGTGGATACTGGAAACTTTACATTTTCACCGAAAGTCTCTTGTGTTCTGTTGCTGTTTGCTCCATGATAAAATGATATATTTTAATAAAGAAACACGTTACATTAACCTTTAAATGTAAAATTAGAAAATTTATAAAATATATATATATATAATAAACGAATTTTTTTCTCTGCTATGTAGTTATAAATGCAAAGTTACTATAAATGCATGATACCAATAAATTGTGATTTTCGACTTATTCACATACAATTTCAACAAATGACAAACATTTAATGACTGAAATGATTAGGTCAGTATATTTTGTTACGACTGGCATCAAATCACCGATGAAACTGGATAATACGTGTGCCAACTGCACGCCGGAAGTTGCAAAATAGCATCAATTCATGTAAAATACAAAACAATAAAATGAAATTATCGTCTATTAAAAAGACACAGGCAAAATATATTTAAATTTGTTTAATGTCAAAAATTAGAAGGACATATTGAAAGCATAATCCATACACAAAGATATGAAAAACACAGTCATTTTATATGACATACTGGCATTGAAATATGCGCATGGGTGGGGAAACTTATCGTAAAAATCAGGTAGGCCACTGACAAAAAGGCATTTGGTGCCGTATAAGATTATTTATAACAAAAAACAAGCATGGCGAATTAAATTGGATCTATTTTCTCTTTCATATCTGTCATCAAACATTCACTTTCACTTAAACTGACCTCAAAACCGAAGTTTAAACAGCTTACTATACATTTCAATTAAGCACAGGAAGCGACGTCATCAGAAATGTGCATTGTTCCATGACTAGCCTACTTTGCAAGGCAAATTTTGTGTTATTGCAAAGCTGATACAAAGCTTTTCGTTCTCGAATACTTTCAGTATTACAGATAGTATAGGTATTAATCCAGAGCTGCTTGTATGCAGACTTAAGAAAATATGCATTTGTTTTCACCTAAATATTTCTTCCGTTTCTACTCAGTGTCTTTACGCTTACAACAATTGTCACGGCATATTTTGAAGAAAAATACCAGTGGCTCAAATTTTTTAGTGAAGGCCATGGGTGATAAGTAAACCTAAAAGTTAAGACATAAAATTTAAAAATCTGTCAATATTCCAAGAATTGGCAGACTCATTTACACTGTTTCTGAAATGCCCCTCGTATCTGTGCACGGATGCTGGTACAAGGATACCAATGTAAATACGTAAAGTTATTTATCTGCACATATGACCTATATATTATTTCTTTAAAACTGAAAGTAAGGTTTCTCCGAGAAAAATCACTGTAGTGTAGAAGAAACGTGACCAACGCCTCTGTCACCAACTCTGTCTTGTAACTCAAGTTTATTCCAGTTTCGCTTGCTGTTAAAAGCAGAATCAGTTTTTTTTCCAGTGACCAGTTCACACTCATTTACTGACTTTCGCCAAGCCGTATTAATAGACAAATTTTCTTCGATGGCGGATTTCAAGCCTTGGCAATCAAGTTACAATCTCCACCACAGTGAGCAAATTGGATAGACCGAGGTATTGAGATAGATAGATAGATAAACAAATTGCCAATAAGTAATATTTTAGGACAATTATGCTAATTATGCTATTAAACTACCGGGTGTATATTTAGGGTTGTTTGTCAAAATTTAAAGAACAAAGTGTTACGGGTCGATTTATGGAATAAAAATGTATACGGAAATATCTATGCTTCCGTCGGATATATACTATAGTCAAGCTACCATCAGAGTGACCTTTGATTCGAAAAGCAGACACGCAAATGTTAAAATAGGGGACACATTGGATGACCTTTGTGAAGGAAATATTACAATCCGGGACATACCCAAGATCAGGGTAGTCTGGAAGGATGGAAAATACTACACGGAAGACAATCGCCGCCTTTGGGTTTTTAAACAGTTAGAAAAGCTTGGTCGGTGCGGGAAAATAAGAGTCCGTGCAAATGATTCCTATGAAACGATGTTCCGCAGGGACGAGAAATTCACCACCACCAATGGAGGAACAAATGTGGAATACCGGGGTGGCTCACCAGGAGGATCATGGTATAAGAAAGTTCAACGCGTTTCAGATATTTCAAATAACAGGTCTGCGCTGGTGCCGTTGTACCAACATCGGCAAAATGCAAGCACAGTTTACCGGCGTGCAACGACTTCTCCTGGACCGGCACCGCCACCGACAAATAACAGACGACACAGAGATGAGCGGGAACACCGACCGTCCCAAAATGATGACGGGTTTGGGCTTACCGGAGTTCTTGTCACTGTGGGAGTGGCGGCTGCTTGGTTACTAGGCAAAGCCATATTTGGTAGATAGTTTCCATATTGTCTCCACTGTATTATTTCTGACGTAAAAGGAATTCAAACTTGGATTAAGTTTCATGAAGGAAGACTGTAATAACAGAAATTCATCAAGCAGATAAATTTTTATCATGGGACTACTATCTGATTCTGAGAAAAACAACGGAATTTTCTAGTCGGTCAAGTAGTGGCTCTCCACATGACTGATGTTGTTGTAGAAGAACCGGAACTCTGCTGAACACGTAGTTGCTAACTAAACGTGCGACTGTCCCATTTGGTTCTTATTTCACCCCAGATAAATTAAAACGTGATGTGAAGTCAAAGAAAGAACATTACTGTAAATCGAAACTTTTCATAAAACGGTGTTTTGCAAATGAAATCTTATTAAATTTAGGGAAAATGCGATGGCACGTCTTACAAACCATTACCATGTTAGGCAACTACGATGACACAAGTATTTATAAGCTGAATTACAAGTGATCAGTTTAATTTTGTGAATTATCTCATCTCAGTTTTGTAAACCAGAGTTCAGTTCACTTTGGTACAGAAGACCTATCAGGATATGCTTAAACCGATTACAAAAGATTTGTAAATAGTCACAGATATGTTCTAATGGACATCCAGTCACATTCTTGTGCCACATTGAATTCTTACCGATATGTGAATGTTTGCTTAATATTTAAGAACTTTTAGTCAAAATTCAGAATGAACTGCTTTCCCTTTTTGTATCGTCTACACTGAGAATCCACCAATCTGTGTCTTTATATTGTTATAATTAAAATGAAGTCAACAAATACAGTGGGCCAACGATAATGTGTTATTGACAAACATTGGTGTAAACATGGCACGCACCATTTAAAGGGGTGACAGGTACTTACCTGTAGTAAGTTAGGACGCCTGACCATATCATAATGGTTAAAATGCCACAGAATAAATCACGAATCAGAGTAGCTCAGTGGACCAGATTACCAACATCTAGCTTGGTTTGTCTACGGTCGTAGGTTCGAATCACGTGTATGTTTTTTTTATTTTTTTTGTTGTGTGTGTTTGTTTGATATCCTTGCTTTTGAGGTTATTATTTTTTCTAGGTTGAAACAATGTCGACTAAAAGTTGATTCAACGTCGACGCAACGTTGATTCAACGTAAGTTCAATGTTAATTCAACATGGTGTGGCTGCTGGGTAATCTTATTTTTCGCAATTGATGTTGAGATTTCAATCTGACGCTTTCGAAATTCCAGTAGGCTTACGCTGTCTAGTTGGAAAATTAATTTTAATGTCTCTTAATGCCGTGACGGCATGATTGATTGAATCTTGAGATCGAACCAGTGACACCCGCGGAATAGAATATTTACCGGCTATTATACCACCGCGTTATATCTATTCAAGTTTGTAACGATAGAAAATAAAACTGACAAAGAAAAAAATGATAATACAAAATAAAAAGAAAAAAAGCAAAAAGAAAAAAAATGAATATAAATGAAAATAACAGCGTAACAATATTAAATACGAAGGAAGTAAGAACTCTTGAGAAAAAGTCTTTGAAAAAAAAAATGCCACTGCCTGAGTTTCGAACTCGCACTAAACTGCTTATTGTCAGAAGAAGTCGCTACTGCTGCCATTAACCCACCCGACCACGTACCAACTGTTTGAATGATGAAATATTAAGAAATATACCCATGGAAGTATTGCAAAAGCTGAGGATAATTGCCCGAGGCTACTCACAACCTGTTTTACCTGTTATCCTTAAATGGGCATGCTAGACTATTTGCGCGGGAAACAAATTATCTTTGGGCGACAGTATTTCAATGTTTCTTAATTGTCCGCTATCAAATAAGTTCAAATAACGGCATGCGCAATTCGCGGGCATTATGTAAAATATGGACTGGACTTGGACTCTGGACTCTGGACTTTGGACTCTGGACTTCGGACTGTGTAAAACCTTCAGACTTTGTAAAACCTGGACTTTGGGCTCTGGAGTTTGTAAAACCTGGACTAAGATATTTCAACAATAGTTGTTATGCCAGTACAAACAATATAGATCCAAATTGGACTACTGGTTGCAACAGTCTGATCAGGGTCTGTGACAACAGTCCTATTTGAAAGCATTTACTGGTTATACAGACAAGGTGTTTGATCGTATTTACCAGATACTATTTCTTATTTTTTCATAACCGTACATTGAAATTCAATTTCTTATTTTTTCATAAACGTACATTGTAATTCAGTTTCATGTATGTGTCTTATTGAAAAAAATTCAATTCAGGAAACACAACATGTGTGGGAAAATATCAGTATCTTACAATTGCCATCAAATCATCCTTTTCTAGGCCTACGCAATTTTAACAGTTACCTTCCTATCATTTGAATAAAATTTACTAAGATTTAGAGGGGCCAGGCCGCGTAGCGCAGTCGGTAGCGCGTATTTTGACTCAAGAGCCAGAGGTCCCGGGTTCGATACTCGGACCGGCCACATACTTTCGTTTCTCCTTCTGCTGATTCAAGAAGGGGAGTTGTCAGTGGCTGGTGAAAGAATGTGCACTTAGTACCTGTTAACCGCTTAGGAGGTCTAAGCCTGCCCAGGAATAGTGTGGTTAGGGTAACAGACCGTCCCGACATGACCATAGCTTTTTATCGTGGACGTAAAACAATAAAACAACAACAACTAAAATATGGAAGACTTCTTTTTTCTTTTGCATTAAATCTCTTTATAATGACAAAATATGTGATGACCAAGGACAACACGATTCTGGAAGCAACAAAATACACTAATTCCTTCACTGACTTGTATTCATTACGAATTACCATTTATACTCTATACCACAGGCTTGCTGAGCCAAATAGTGCAGTCGGTGGCGCGTCGGACTAAAATACAGATGTCCTGGGTTCGATATATGGTCCGGCCACTTACTCTCGTTTCCGCTTCCGCTGAGTCAACAAGGGCAGTTGTCAGTTACTGGCGAAAGTAAATTAGTACTAGTTGACCGCTTAGGATGGCTAAGCCTGCCCAGGAATATTGTAGTTAAATTAATTGACCGTCCTGACATGACCATATATGTAGCTGTTTACCGTTGACGTAAAACAATAACACACCCAGCAGGTACATGACAGCGTAATGACGTTATACTAACGTCGATGCGACGTCATTACGACGCCAAGTGCCTGCTGGGCAACAACAACAACATACCACAGGCTTAACCAGTACTTATAACTGAACTCAGTGATGACAAAATACCAAAGAGAATATTTGCAGACGATCTATGGCAACTGTTTGGGAAGGAACATTTTCATTATAACCACCTCTCAGTGGTAGGCAGGCTTTTCAATGTGTTCCAACAGAAACAAGGAGGCAAACAGTCACAAAAGTTGTTTCCCCTTGTAATAATAGCCATTGTTGCGGGATTCTGAAATGGTCGTAAATTCGAAAAGGTAGACATGGCTTTTTATTTTTGTAACGCATGAAGTTAGAATCTGATTTAACCGTGGTTGTAAAGAGCACTTAGTAGGATACTCGCTAATGGGTTCAGTTTTGCAACTGATAAAGGAATAAAGACTGTACAGGCTGCCTTCTTGCGAATTAATAAAAAAAAATGCAAAAATGTACATGTTTTGTTTTTATAAAGAAAACAGGCATAACACGGTGAGTGCATCTTACGTTTCTAGATAGAAGGAAATATGCCCAATATCATTGTAAAAATAGATCTGTAAAATATTTTGTCAGTGCTGATACATTTAAGAAAAACTGTCAGAAAAAAAGTTTTTCACTTGTCACGCGCAGTTTCCCGCAATGTCTCGTAACTAATACTTTCGTGTACGTAAATTTGCCTACATCCCGTGAACTGTATGTACTTCTTGCTTTAACCTGTTTCCGTGAATTGAAAACTGAAAGTAGGAAATTACAGGTGGCCATAGGTAATGCTGAATAAATTTGTTGTGGATACTGAGTATATGAAAAATATGACAGTGTATATATATATGTACTTTAAGGTTGCGTTCCCCTTTAAGCACATCAGCATATTTTATTCGCTTAGAGTCACCATGACCTGCTAAAATGAAGAAAACAATTGAACGGATAAATGAAAGTAAGTGGCCAGACCGGGTACCCATGACCTCTGGCTTACAGGCCAGGCACCCTACCGACTGCGCTATGCGGCTCGGTACATACTAGGAAGTAAAATTATTACTAACCTTCTTGAATAGGTTGTCAAAGGTTATGTGTTTTCTCTGATTGGCCTGTTTCAACTCCTGAAAAATACACATGGTGGTGATGACAATACCTAAATGATGGAACTAAAATATTTCAGCTGATACATGTTGCTAAATAAAAGCATGATATTCCGCCACTACTGGGCATCGTAACTTATGTAACTTATTTTTCAGATATATAATAGCTAAATGGCCACAGAACAGTCTTGTGAGATTTCTAACGATGTGGGGCATTCTGACCGGTGTAGATTTAGATCAGGCTAAAATGCATTTCTTTGAGCTGAGATACTCCGTTCCTTATTCTATGAAGTTAAACATATCTGTGAGGGTCCATTCAGATATTCCATATAGTATAGGAAGTTTAGGTCAAAAACCATTTTTCAGATCTATCAAAGATGGATACCTCATGAACTGGAAAGGCCAAAGTGATGGTCCTTAGCCACAATATGTAACCTTTGATGATGTTAAACATATCTGTGAAGTTCATTCAGATAGTATAAACAGTAAAGGAATAACAGACCAGAAACCATTTTTCAAATACGTACAAGGGCAGCAACTCTGTTAAAAATGTATGGATTTTGCCCATTAACAAACCCATGCCACTCATCCCCGATAACAGTATGTATGCAAAATTTGAAGAAATTCCGTGAATAAATACGTTATCGATCGGAAATGGTGAGCACGAATGTACGGACGGACGGACACCAAAAGGTATATCATAACACCCCGCCACTAAAGTCTGACGGGGAATAAAACACATTTTCACTGAAATCATTTGTTTGGTGGTTTGTTTTGATGTTTGGCGATCCAGTAAAGTTATATTGTTATACAGAGATGGGCACCATCACTTTCCCTTCAATAGCTTAGCTGTAAGCAGTAATAGCCATTATAACACTGGAGACTTTGTCTTTTCAATTAAAACGGTCTGATGGTCATGCATGGTTGAAGCAAACTCAGTGAAAAATCAAGGAAATTCCACTTACTGCAAACCACCAGCTTCGAAAAGTGTAAATATATGTGTAGCTTAAACACTTTCATAAGCATTTACTACAGTATATAATTTTTGTTTCGGTGAACCGTTAATGTTCTTGCAAACGAAAAATGTGATTCAACATGAAAGAGGGGTGCGGTGAACAGGTCATCCCTGTTACTTCTGTGTCATTCCTATTACCATGGCCAACAACAGACTATAATATGCCGCTTAAACTGTTCTGGAATAGACAACGTATTTTCAAATTAGGCTATTTGAAAGAATTATAAATAGCCAAACACAACCACCTTTCATATGATACATATTTAGCCATATTTACAGTGTCATCCCTGTTACTTTTAGGTGGGTAACAGGGATGACAGTAACAGGGATGTCAAAAAGTATGCAAACTCACACTTACTTTGCATTCTGAAAGAAAAAACTTGAAAAAGTTTGCACAATAATATTGATGTCCATCACACTTTTTCGATGTTTGTATTTTTTTTTCTTTGCAGCATACTATTGTTATAGAAAGACTGGTAACAGGGATGACAATTTACCTGTCTTACTCACCACTTACTTATGATGATTGTTTCATATTTACCTCTAAGCAAACTTTGTGTAAAATAATTCATGTTTTTTTTTATAAAATTGGCGCTTCTTACCTCACAAAAGTCCAGCCGAAGGTCAATTTCATGGGTAGTAACTCTGTCTAAACTACAACTGCAACTGCGGTAACAGGGATGACACGAACAGCGGGACATACCAAAACAAACCTGACACGGCTTCAAATCAAAACCAACGAGTATACGATGCTTCTGTCATTTGTAGGTTTCTATCATAGACTAACATCATGTCTCTATTTGTTTCGTTTATACTCGCACTTTTTGTTAAACTGAAGTTCAACCTTCACTTTTTTGCAGTGGGACAAGCAAAAACAAGGGGGGTAACTCTAAATTTCTTTAAAAAAAGAAATATGAGCAACTGCATAAGTAGCCCGTCACTGTCGTAAATGTTAGATAATCGGTCACTTTAATTAAAACATACTAATAGTACCAAAGGCAAGGTACTGGAACTAGAAAAAAGATATACATGTATTTAGGTGAGGGACAGGAATTCCTCAACTTTTGTAGAATGACTCATATGCGACCGTCAGACATACGATTCAGTCAAGACAGCATAAAATGTTCTTTTGATTCCAATTGCTGGCACTCAGACTTTCTGATTGGAGAAACATTGGACGATTTGTACTATGGGAGAGCCACAATTTCGTCCATACCTAGAATTACGGTGGTTTTTATTGACCGCAAATGGGTTTCGGCAGACAATCGGCGACTGTGGATTTTTAAACAGTTGGAAAAGCTTGGAAAATGCACCAAGATTCCAGTTCGAATTGGTTATGGTATCAGTGATGAGAAATTTGCTACAACAAATGACGGTCTCAGTGTCAGACTGAGGGGATGGCCAGGTGGTAACTGTTACAGCAAGACGAAGAAACCGGTCACAACACAGTGGTATCAATCTCGCTCTCAAAGGCAGTCCAGTTCGCTACCTTCAGCCGGAACGTTCAGGAGCGGATATTACTCAACTTATTCAACTTATTCTCCTTATAGTTCTACAAGACCGTTATCATCCAGTTTTGCTGACCGTTCCAGTATACAGCCCCAAAGAGGTACGTCAGGGCTGTATGGCGACAACAAAGTGTTTGGAAATTCTTCTTTGTCATCTAGGACTTCTGCGTTAAATAACGACAATTTTACGTCATATACGTCAAACATGTCGAAGCCAACCACACAAAAGAACAGAGGTGAACACGTGAAGGGTACAGATATGTGCACCTGCTTCAGCTGGTTTATAGGCCTGCTGTTCATAATTTGTATTTTGTATATGACTATCTCGCGATAAAGTCGCGATAATGATACACTTAGCATACCGTAAAATATCATTTTTGGGACAGATCGGTCTGAGCAAATAATGCTTCCAAAGAAGTGTTCTGATCAGGGTCCACAATGTTTGTTATTCCATTTGCATCCTTCGGAGGCATTCAAAAACCAAAGTGTTGCATTTTTGGACAATTAGGTAATTGTTTTTTTAAAGGAGTCCCATATTTTAGATTTTTTGTAGTCATTCAAGTGGGGAGTCATTCAGCACATTCAAACAACTCGAAATTAAGGTGTTGGCGTACACTTTCAGGAGAAGCAACTGCTCACATCTGGTATCCAAGATAGGCAACGAATACAGAGCCCAGGTTTCTAATTCATATGTTTTCAATGTATCGAATTCAATGGCAACTTTAATAGAGAGAATCATTTTTTTTTTCAGTTTTAAATCAGCATTTGCTGTTGTAAGGCTACTGTCTTTGTCAAATTTACAGTTTCAGTTCATTTAGTATAAAAACCCGAGTGACCTTACTACTAGTATGCCAGGGTCAAGGGTCATTGTCCTCCGGCAAAGAAATGGAATTGGTTGTTTCACTTTTCCCTCCTAGATTGCAATTTTCGTCGAGCCTTTTTGTAGGTGTTCCATTTCGAATTCTTTTCAAATGTCCAAAATCTATGATGCAACAAATACGAAACTGAGCGTGCAAAACTAATGTGGCCGCCACTGGTACGCGACCGCTACTAGTCTGCAGCTAGTACAGCTGCTGATTTGATTATGAGAACATCTGGCAGCATGCATAGTTGCCGATTATGTACATTTGTTTCCAAGCCACTGTCTCTGTATGGGGATGTTGCCGTTTTTTGTTTGTTTTATCAAACCGATCATGTCATCGTTTTCAATAGGCCTACGACAATGAAACAACGAAAATAATTTTCATTTAATAAAAGTATAAATGCTGAAACACCTGACTGCTCCAAAAGTGAAACATGCCAGTAGTGTTTGTCAGTCATATTTCTATTAGTAGACGTTATATTCGTTGCCTGTGCTGAATGCCAGACCAGTTTTTAGCTTTGCCTCCCATCTCGCTGGTGAGTCATCTGTTCGTAGATTAGTTTCTTTAGGAGTGGATTTCATTTTTGTAAAGGTTTATTGTCCAGAAAAGCATATTGTTCTTTTCCATTTTTGGAAAATTAAAAGAGAAAAAAATTTAAATCGCTGAAAATTTGGTGGTGTACCCATGCAACTTACTTTATGTCGATGCAACGTAATTGACATTAAATATTGTTGATTCAGTTGAACTTTTTGTGTATGGTAGCAATCACAGGGGCTCGTATTATACTCTTTTTCAGGCTAGAAACATAGTTTAGTATATCTCGTATGTAATATTACCAAACTGCATGACGTAAACCTGGAAAAGGGTGATACAAGCCCCTGTAGTAGCAATACTCTGAAAAAAAGTCATTGAATGAAATAAATAAAAATAAAAAAGGGAGAAAATAAATAAAATGTGGCTTTCGGTATCATATAATTTATTGGGAGTTACGGTCTAGCGTCGTGATTTTCTAGCATTTTTTTCAAAGGGGAACAACTTTTATTTTGTATATGCTTCCCTTGACAACAAAACGCTTTCAAAAGGAACTCTTCTCCTACAGGAAAGAATTTGCTTCTAGTGAACAAATTCTTTCCATAACGAGTTGACCCAACCTACCCTTCACAAAGAAGGGACGCAAAGGTGCTAGAATAGTAGATTTGCTGCCTCTGAAAGTGTAACAATTTTATGGCTACAGATCCCTATGTTCAATATAAGGAACACAGAATCTGAAAAAAAAAGAATTTGACCAAATGAGTGATATACAGGTACGACTGGAGCCGGGCTAATCCAGATGAGGCGGGTTCAATATGATATTTTTATTGGCTTGCCAGCTTCGGTAGCAAGCCGATGTATTTTATTCAGACGGAATACCACACTCAAACGGAAGACGCTGGTTTGTTCCCAGCTTCAAGAATGGTCCATAACTGCAATTGGAGACCCAGTATATGGAGAGCGTCTACAGGGCGCAACTTCGTTTGTCTGTTTCTTTTGCTGGTAGCACTGTTGTACCCAAGCACCGTAAAACAACGACCTAACACAATCTGGCACACCAAATAATCGAACATGTCTAGCATTTTTGCCTTGCTAAAAACTCTAACTTATTTATATATTTTTATTTATCCGGTGTATTTGAATGTTTCTTAATTGTCCACTGTCAAATAACGACATGCGCAATTCGAGGGCATTATGTAAAACGTGAACAGGACTTGGAATCTAGACTTCGGACTGTGTAAACTTTGGACTATGTAAAACCTGGACTTTGGACTCTGTAAAACTAAAATGTTTCAACAATAGTTGCTATGCCTGCATAAACAGTGTAGATCCAAATTAGAATGCTGGTTGGGACAGTCTGATCAGGATCGGTGCTAACAGTTTTATTTAAAAACACTTATTGGTTTTACAGACAAGGTGTTTGATGCTATTAACTAGATACTTCTTATTTTTTCATAAACGTAGCCTACTTTGAAAAGTGCCAAATTGAAAAAAAATCGATTCAGAAAACACAACATGTGTTACATGGAAAAATATCAGTATCTTACAATGTTGCCATCAAAATGTCCTCTTCTAGGCCTATGCAATTTTAACAGTTACCTTCCTTTTTTAATAAAGCTTAATAAAATATAGAAGACTTCTTTTTTCTTTGCATTAAATCCCTATTTATAATGACCAAATATATGATGACGAAAGACAACACGCAAGTGATTCTGAAAACAAACATCCTCGGAAGCAACAAGAAACACTATGACTTGTAATCATTACCAATTATCATTTATACTCTATACCATAGGCTTGCCGGGCCGCATAGTGCAGTCGATGGCGCGTCTGACTTAAAATCCAGAGGTCCCGGGTTCAATACACGGTCCGGCCACTTACTTTCGTTTCCCCTTCCACTGATTCAAGAAGGGCAATTATCAGTTACTGGCAAAAGTAAGTGCACTTAGTACTGGTTAACCGCTTAGGCTTAGTAGCCTGCCCAGGAATAGTGTGGTTAGGTTAACTAACCGTCCTGACATGACCATACATGTTGGTGTTCCAATGTAAGATGTAGTTTTCTCAACATTAAGACATGATCTGATAATAAACATAACTTTGTCGCTGACCGAACGGTTCAGGGAATAGCAATCAAAGTCCCGTCCACCTGTCTGTCCGTATATTAGTACGTCCATTTCCTTGTCCACTTTGTAACTTGAAAACGCTTTGGACTATTTTCATTACACTTCACCAGTTATGTGTGGTCCATTTGCTCCAAAGTGCCAGTTCCGCTTAGTTTCACAAGAAAAAAAAACAAAAAAAAAAAAAACGAAACTCACAGTAAATCTTCTAAGGTCCTAAAATTTCTTATAATACATAACAGAATATAAAAAAAATCCTTACTTTTAAATGCTTTTATGAAATGTTTTTCATTAGCAGTAATGCAAATATTGACCTTTTCACTGAATGTTTTCGTATGATTGTCAGAACAGCCAGAATGTAGCGTAACCGCATTGTTTACTACAGTTGTGGACGTTTTTAAATGAAGAAAGTGTCGCCAAGTAAGATACCATCTCCCAAAGACCGCAAACCATAAACCACAGAAGACCATAAACATTAAACCACATGTTTTTCGGAAACAAGTGCTAACGTGAAAAGCCTTTCCTTTAAAAAGGAAACTTTACTTTGATAGCAGCGGTCTTCCGTTAGAATAGCTAGAATAACATAACATAGAATACACTACTCAAAATATTGATGGAGTACTATTTCCATTAGTCTCAGTATAAAACCGACCATCATCAAAACTAACAAAAAGGTAAGGTACCAATGTCTTCAAATAGATATTGATGCCTAACCTACCATATTAATCCCAATAAACGCCCCCCTGCCTCTTTTCCCGAAAATAGTGTTATATTATGTTGCATGAGTACTTGTTTTCTTGGCTGGATAAGGTAGCTCTTTGAAATGGGGTCTGCTCTTAAAATAAAGAATTTGCTCCTAGAGGGGCAAATTCTTTCGTTTAAGAGTTGTCCCCTGCTAAAAAGGGGATGGGGCCAGTTAATAGAATTGCGCTCTTTGAAGAAACCCATCACCTTTATATTGCTTATAAAACGTATTTTGGCAGTGGCTGATTTACCTCCCTTTAGGTTATAAATAAAGCTCCCACCCCCTTTCGCAAAATGCAACGCCCCCGGCGCTTTAATAGGATTAATGCAGTATTTTTTAGTTTTGACGATGAAGAGATTCGTATTGAGATTTATGTAAGTTACATACAGTGTTACTATTATAATAATAAATATAATAATAATCGTGCCCAGATCGCCATAAGAGCAGAGAAAACGCAGATAAAGCGCCAAGAGCGCAGCGGAAGCGTCGTGGTCGCGCTATTCATAAATAATAGAGTCATAGCGGAAGCGGCAAGAGCGCAACGGGAGCGCAAAGAGCGTAGCAGAAGCGTAGCTGGGTCGCAGACAAATCTCACGGCGCTTTCGGCACGATCCCGCTGCGCTGGTGCTGCGTTGCTCCCGCTGCTGCTGCGTTCATGAATTTCGAGCTACGTACGCTTTCGTTGCGCTTTGAGTCCACGACGCTTTCGCTACGTAAATTTTGAGCAGTCAAAACAAGCGCCGTGACTTGGTGATCATGCCGCTTCTGATACGCTTTCACTGCGACCTAGAAGCTTCTCCTGCGCTGCTGCCGCTTCTGCTACGATTCATGACGCTTTGTCCAAAATTTCGGAGCGCAGTGGAAGCGCCGTCCAGTGGAATGGGGGTATAACGGAACATTTCTGAACCTGCTCAAACAAAGATATGTTGCAATAGTTATCTGGTCCAATGTTTTGAACTGCATGATATTTTATACGATACATGCACATATGACCTATATATTATTTTTTAAAAACTGAAAGAAAAAATCACTGTAGTGCAGAAGAAACGTGATCAACGCCTCTGTCACTAACTCTGTCTTGTAACTTTATTCTAGTTTTGCTTGCTGTTAAAAACAAAATCAGGTAATTTTTTATCCAGTGACCAGTTCACTCATTTTATTTACTGACATTCGCAAAGCCTCTTTTTTATTTTCAGTATTAACAGACTGTTCTTCGATGACGGGTTTCAAGCCGCTTGGCAATCCTGTTACAATCTGCACCACAGTGAGCAAATTTATTTTAAAACCGGGATAGACCGAGGTATTGAGATAGATAGTCCTGAGCAAACAGTGAACACCCTGATCAGACTGATCATAGGAGCAGTCTGATCAGCGTATACACAGTTTGCCATTATGCCACTGGGGGATAAATCGCCAGTTAGTAATATTTGAGGACAATTATGATAATCATGCTAACTACCGGGTGTATATTTAGGGTCGTTACGGTTTTTACGGTCGATCAAAATTTAAAGAACAAAGTATCATGGGTCGATTTATGGAATAAAAATGTATACGGAAATATCTGTGCTTCCTTCGAATATATACTTCAGTCAAGCAACCATAAATAGTCACTTTGACTCAAAAGGCAGACATGCAAATGTTAAGATAGGAGAAACCTTGGACGAACTTTGTGAAGGAAAAATAACAATTCTGGACATACCGAAGATCAGGGTAGTCTGGAAAGATGGAAAGTACTACACGGAAGACAATCGCCGCCTTTGGGTGTTTAAACAGTTAGAAAAGCTTGGTCGGTTCGGGGAAATTAGAGTCCGTGAAAATGATTCCATTGAAAGAATGTTCCGAAGGGAGGAGAAATTCACCACCACTAATGGAGGGACAGCTGTGACAATACGGGGCTCCCCAGGAGGAACATGGTATAAAAAGGCTCAGCGCCTAAAGAATAGATCTACAGGACCGACATCGCACGGTTGTTTCATTCTACAGCGCCAGCGCCGTCATACGCTCATCGGCAAGATTCAAACACAGGTTATGCAAGCGTCCGTGGCATGCATCAGGAAACAAATGTTTCAAAGGTCAAATCTACGGAAACCGCTTCGTACAATTCGTCTCCTTTAACAGCGCCTCTGCGGTCGAATGCCCAACGACAAACTTCAAACACAGGTTACCGGAGTATGAGCTCCCCTCGACCGGTACCGTCAAATACAGGCCGATACAGGGATGAGCGGGTATATCAACAGCCCCAGAATAATGATGGATTTGGATTAACCGGAGTTCTAATCACCGTGGGAGTGGCGGCAGTTTGGTTACTAGGCAAGGCCATATTTGGTAGATAGTTCATTAATCTACCAGTACTGAACGTCCAGATTGTCTTACTATTTTTCTGACGTTAGAAAATTTCAGTATGGGATTAAGTTTTTCATCTGCTTAGATCTACAATAATAATAGAAATTTATGAAGAAGATCAAACTTTATCAGTGGAAAACTTTCTAATTTTGGGTAAAAACAACGGAAACTTCTATTCGGTCTGGTTGTGGCTGTCCGCATGACTGATGCCGTGCGGCAAAAGAAATCAGAACTATGCTGAACACAGGTACTTCTTGCTTAAAGTGAGACTACTCCACTCCCAGCGGGCACATTACCTCGAAATGACGTCGCACTGGCGTCGATGCGACGTCATCACGTCGCATCGACGTCAGTGCGACGTCATTACGACGTTATGTGCCTGCTGGGCTTGTTTCTTATTTCACCCACAAACAAAGTAAACCTTGATGTGAAATCAAAGAAAGAAAATTACTGTTATAGTGGCCCTACAAACTTTACTACTACCACTACTACTGACTGGCCGACAAAGAAGCTCTTATAAAACTTCCAAGTATGATCAGTTCTCAAATCCCTTAATGCCTTGTAAAGTTCATTGTCAACTTCAATGTCAAGTTTTCAGAGAATTGGCCTGCTTCATGAACTGGTTTCTTAAAAATGATCCCATGATGATAGCCTGATAACAGAAGTGTGATTAAGTCAGATAATCTAAATTTATTATATTATGGTATACATGTACTTTGTGTAAGTTGTTTTGTGTTGTGCTGAAATGCAGCAGTTTATGAAAATTAAAAGGGAAATTATCTAGGAACCTCATTTTGTCCAGAATAATTCCCAAATAATAATTTTGCAAATAATCTCTCAATTCATCACTGAATATGAATAGAATAATTTCAGATTAATAAAGAAGCAAAGAGAGAGATTTTGAAGAGATTTATGGGAGTGTTATTGTAAAGCAACTGTAATCGGTATCTTTCATAAAACGGCATTTTACAAATGAAATCTTATTAAATCGAGGAACTATAAGACGTCACACAAACCATTACCATGTTCAGCAACTACGACGATACAAGTATAAGATGAATTAACAGTAAATTATTTCCAATCAAACCAGAGTTCAGTCCACTTTGGAACAGCAGACCTACAGGCTATGCATAAACTGGATATAAAAGATTTGTGAATAATTATAAGTATGTACATGTGGACATCCAGTCTAAATGTTTATGCCATGTTGAAGTCTTACTATGATGTGAATATTTGCTAAATAACCTCCTGAATCCTCAAGTGTGATCTTTAAATTTTATATGTGGCATGTGCATGAAAAAATAAGCGGACCCGTATTTTTTCTCTTTTTTTCCCACGGGTAACATATTTCCAGAGTTATGCCCCTTTTTCTGACTTTGTGAATTGTAAGCCTATGGAACCTTGTGAACAAAATATCTCAAGAACCCCTGATGATGGGATCTTTTTTTTTTTTGTTAAGATTATTATTTGACAGAGTTATTCCCCTTTTTCGACTTAGTGCCTTGTAAGCCTGTGGAACATTGTGAACAAAATATCTCAAGAACCCTTGATGCTAAGATCATGATTTTTTAGGAAGACATTTCCCAAGGTGTAGATGTCCCAAGGTGTAGATGCCCTAATTAACTTTTACAACAAAAGTTTGAATTTTTGTCCGAGTTTGAATTTTTTGTCCTTTTTTCAACTTAGTGCATTGTAAGCGTATGGAACCTTGTGAACAAAATATCTCGAGAACCCCTGATGCTACGATCGTGCTTTATTTTGCAGGATGACATTGCCCCTGATGAATTTTTGAGCCTATTTCATAATTTTTTTGAGTTCTTCTCCTTTTTCGGACATATGCATTTTACAGGAACAAGCTTGTGAACAAAATATCTAAAGAACCGCTTAAGTTAGGTTCCTTATATTTTGTCATACAGTTACAGACTAAACTATTAATGAACCCACTTGTACCCCTTTCTAACTTATACATTATGAGATGAACCTTCTTTAGAGGCAAGCATACGGGTTGGGGTATTGTGTTTCATTAACACTTTTCTAGTTAACTAGAAGACCATAGAAAATGATATTTTCATATGTGAAATATACGGTCATTTCATGGAAAAATTTTACAGATTTTATACAGCAATCATTTCACTGTATTTTCACGGACGTAAATTCATGACATTTTCACTGCATTTTCATGTGTCACCTCGCGGTGTTTTCAGCTGTATTTTCACGACAAATTTCACGCTTAAAATATATGGTCTTTTCATGGAACATTTTTACAGAGTTTTCTCGGCAAATCTTTTCATTATATTTTCACGGATGTGAAATCAAGACATTTTCGCCGCGTTTTAAGGGTGGCACCTCTTAACGGTGTTTTCACCTATAATATTATGATAGATTTTCATGGTCATATTTTCACGGCCTATCGTGACTTCCCTGTGAAAACTCTTCTGAAAGTTACCAAACATGTCACCGAAATAAAATTTTCACGGCCTTTTCATGGTACCTTTTGCTAGTAGTGTAAATAGAATGAGGACGGCCAAAATAGTAATGAAGTATGCTTTGCTTCTTCCAAAACGTTCAGCTCCCGGTTCTGTTTCTAAATAGAAACAAAATGAAACAAGAAAAATCTTTAAAAAAAGATAATCGGCGCAGATAAAATGGAAGTGAGTTTTGTAATATATGTCTCTAGGTGAAGAACTGGCAATAACTTTCATGAATATGACTCAAGTGAGCTATGTCGGTAGGCACCCACGACCGTAATTTTTACACTGGGTAGTGACAATGACCTATCTCAAAACTAAGCTGTCCAATTTGGAGTTCCAAAATGGACCGTGGTCAACCTTGAGATTGACCTAATTTTAAAACAGTTACCAACATGATGCACTGTTTGTTTGTGTGTATTAAACCGAAAGTAGAAATCGAAAGTAGACCTTCAACGAAGAAAAGAAAGTTTTAAATATCTGTGTCTGTTTTCGATAAAATTTCTATTGTAAATTTACAAACAAGAGAAACATTTGAATTAATATCTGACAGAGCGCTAGTATTCACGCAGTGCAGTACGACGGGAAAAAAGAAGATTAAATATTCATTGACCTTTCATATTAGTGGCTAAATTTTGACGCGTTATTTGACCAATGGAATATTGCGAAATGTGGAACAATACTGAAATAATACGCGGCTGCGCCACGAAAAAAAGTCCTCTCACCTGTTGGCATCATTACACGCGACGTGTTATGTTGCTTCTGATCTCAGAAGGCGGGTTTTTTTATTGATTGATTTGTTGCTTTACGTCCACGGTAAACAACTATGGCCATGTCGGGACGGTCAGCTAACCTAGTTAGCCTATCCACACTATTCCTGGGCAGGCATAGACTTCCTAAGCTGTTAACCAGTGCTAAGTGCGCTTATTTTCGCTAGTAAATGGCAACTGCCCTTCTTGAATCAGCGGAAGGAGAAACGAAAGTATGTGGCCTGACCGAGTATCGAACTCAGGACCTCTGACTAATAAGTCAGGTGCCCTACCGACTGCGCTACGCGAAGTCGGGAATTCGGTAGTATGAAGGATTCAGGGGGTGTTAAGGTGGTGATTTGTGGTATATACAAAAATCTCAATAAAACCATAAAAAATTATCGTATCTCCCTGAAAGTTACCAGACTTCTTATTTTTGTTGCTCTCTACAGTTTAGAATACAAAATAGAGGGACATGCTGTTTAGAAAAGTGTTTTTATATGAAAAGATCAAAGGGTAATTTTGTGCGAATAAATCTAAAAAATGACCATCATTATTGAAAACATAACTAGGTCTGAACTTAAATTAATCCATTAAAAAGAGCGTCCTAGCAATTATTTGTTCCAACTCTTTCTCAAATTGTAAGGTAGGCCAGATAAAAACAGTAGCTTTTTCTCAAATGTCTGACCATGTATATAAGTGCATGTATAGTGATTGCATTCATTAATACAGGTAGGTCAGTTATACCTATATTATACTCACAGTATAAATATTACATTACAATGACCAAACCAGGCGTGTTATTGTAATTATTCAACCTCGAAATTCATGAAAATAGACTCTACTGTGTATTTTAAGACAAATAATTTGAACACAGGCCACACCTTTTTTTTTATCTGCGCAGCCTGACAACGCGCAGCAAAAATGGAAAAAACAATTGCTAGGACGCTCTTCATAATACATTAATTTAAGTTCAGACCTAGTTACATTTTCAATAATGATGGTCATTTTTTAGATTTATTCGCACAAAATTACCCTTTGATCTTTCCTTATATAAATCCCTTTTAACATCAATAAGTCCTGCATTTGGGGATTCTGAATTGTGAGAAACAACAAAAAGAAGGCATCTGCTAAGTTTTGGGAAGATCTGTTGTATTTTCAGTATTTTATGCAGATTTTTGTCTTTGCCCCAAATCAGTGATAATCACCACCTTAAACTTCAAAGACTTAATCAAAAATCAGAATGAGCTGTTTTACTTCTTGTATTATCTACGCTGAGTATCCATCACTCCATGTCCTTATATTGTTATAAACAAGAGGGCCATGAGGCCATGAATCGCTCACCTGAGTATGGTGGCCATGTTGGTCATGTGACCTGGACCGTTTGAATACATTTTCTTTCCTCAGCCCCGGGAGGCTCTATATGAAATTTGCTTACAATTGGCCTAGTAGCTTTTGAGGAGGTGGTTTACATTGTCAAAATATGAGAGACCTGATTCAAAGGTCAAAGAATGATCTTGACCACTTGTACTCACAAATCTTCATATACTCATTAAGATGACTGTATATACCAATGTTTAGGCCGAAGTCCTCAAAACTTTCCATGAAATCTTTTTGTTCTACATTTTCCCATATTTGACCTTGCTATAGAATAAAGAAGGTCAAGGTCAACCCAAGGTCATCATTTGAACAATCTGGGTAGCACTCGAGTACTCAATGCAACTTACCAAGTTTCAAGGCCATTGGTCGACTGGTTCTGGAGAAAAAGATTTTTAAAGAGTTTTACCATATATGGGCGTGGGGGCCATGTTGGTCACGTGACCTTGACAGTTTGAGCAAATTTTCGTTCCCTCAGCTCCTGGAGGCTCCATATGAAATTTGGTTACAGTTGGCCCAGTGGCTTTTGAGGAGATATTTGACATTGTCAAAATATGAGAGACATGTTCAGATGTCAGAGAATGACCTTGGCCTCTTGTACCTGCAAATCTTCATGTTCTAATTAAAACAACTGTATATACCAATTTTAAGCCAAAATCTGCTAAACTTGCCATAAAATTATATGCTCTAGCATTGCGGCCATGTTGGTCAAGTGACCAGGACCGTTTGAACAATTTTTCGTTTCCCCGCCCCCCTGGATGCTCTACATCAAATTTGGTTAGTATCGGCCTAACGGTTTGAGAGGAGAAGTCGTTTGAAAATGTTGACGGACGGACGGACGGACGACGGAGCCTGCCTATCCTATAAGCTCTCCCGGAGCCGCTGGCTCAGGAGAGCTAAAAAGGTCTACAAATAGTGCTAGTGCAAAGAAGCACGTGCTGCACAAGTGTGTGTGTGTGTGTGTGTGTGTGTGTGTGTGTGTGTGTGTGTGTGTGTGTGTGTGTGTGTGTGTGTGTGTGAATTTGGGCGATGTTTTGTAAATTTCGAAAATTAGTATGTTTGTGCAGCAAGCCGAGTGAAAACCGAGTAAAGTTGAGTTCAAGACATGCCACATCTATAGACAAGGTATATAATTTTAGTAGGACACCTTTGTGGCAGAACTGGCAGAAGTTGACATTTTCGGTAATCTCAATCACCCGTATCACAAAGATGTCGAACTAAAATTTCTACAGTTGTAAACTATTGAAGACGAACATATTTAATATTCATTTTTACTTCAAATCTTGGCTTGTTGTACAAATATACTGATATTTGGACAATACCTGTGTGTATTAGTGCTTTGAAAGTTTACAGAGCACGACTATTTTTTGTAATTATTCTATTTATTCATTATATCATTTATAACAAGAGAAATCTTTGAAAGAAATAATTGACACCTATGGGACTCATACGAGGGGCGTTCGAAAAGTTTTGCAAATGGCCTCATGACTTTGTTTAGGGGCACGCTGGGTACAACTGCTATGCATGTACTGAAAGCTCTGCATTTTGTCTTTACAATGATGCCAAACACTATACAAAGACACTTTTCCTTATTGACTTGCAACACATTTTAATAGGTCCCAGTCATACCACTGGGCTAATTTTATATGTAAAATCTTTTCAGTGTTAGACGTTCAAGTAAAATATCCTTATAAATACAAAATTAATCTTGTCATTTGCTTGTCCATTGTTGTCTACAAAATCCATACAAAAGTCAGAAGGGTGGCAACTGTTATCGATTTATTCCTTGCAAAGACATGCTCAGTTCTTATGACCTTATTGAATTACACGTTAACGTCAAAAAGGCGCTAAAAGGAGTTTTCATGTATATTTGGTACAGATTATCCAAACGTTAATGCAGCTCTGCATATATTTGATCACACCATAAAACCTATTCTTACTTATGGATGTGAAATTTGGGCCTCAAACGCTAAAAAATGTCGTACCTCCGACCAAACACTCGAAAATCTTTACAAAGATCTACATGCCGAGAAATTACATCTGAAATATTGTAAATACATCCTAGGGGTACATGCTAAAGCATTTAACTTGGCGTCTGTCGGTGAATTAGGACGATTTCCTTTATATAATGACATTTGTGAAAATATTACTAAGTATTATTCTCGCCTGTTGCAAACGAATTCGGATACATTACTTGATCAAACACTACAAACTAGTATAGATTTACACAACAAAGGTTTTAAGTCTTAGTATAGTGGTGTAAAACTTATTTAAAGTGAAGTAAATTTGGAAGACTACATTCTTGTCCAAGTTAAAAATAATCTGAAGAACAGATATAAAAATGTTTGGTTCTTAAATTTTCATAAGGAGGCAGTGCAAAATCTGGGTAAATTGAGAACACTGTATTTATTTAAGAACACTATTTAGATACAGTTACTGATGCAAGCAGGCGAAAATGTTTGAATTCGCTGAGAATTAGTTCTCAGAAGCTAGAAGTAGAATCTGGCAGATATATAAAGAAACCATTTTCAGAAAGAATTTGTAAAATTTTAATGTTGCAGTTTAAATCAAGCTGAAGATGAGAAACACTTCCTATGCAGTTGTCCCTTCTACGATTCCGAAAGATATATGTTTTTCAAATACATAATAAATTTAGTTCCATCTTTCAACACTCTTGATGATTCTGCAAAAATGATTTGGCTGATGACATGCAAAGATATTGATATTATACAAACGCTAGCTGATTTTGTCTGTAAATGTTTTAGCTTGCGCAATGTACGATAGTTACTGTGTTATGGAATGTTTGGTTTATCGGGCATATATATAATCTCATTTCTCGCATACCATCTGTCTATGATGGGAACCTTTTATTGGCTCAACATTTTGTGATTTCATATTGGACGAGTTCAACTATTTGTATTTTGCGAACCTTGCCGAGCAAAGTATATGTTGCAGTTTTGAACTGGTCTAATGGATTTCATGAAAGGGGTACTCGACTTTGATAATCTGTTTATCATAGACAGCTGTGTTACATTTTAAAATAAGCATCGACATATGTTTCAATGACGTTATTTTCATACTGGACTGAGCGTTATTGTGCAGCTGTCCTGTGATTATAAGGTGTGAGTGGTAACGTGTATTGGTTAAGTCTATAATTCGTTATTGTGTGTTTACATGTTTTATCCAAAATTAACAAAATATTTGTTATTGTAATGTATGTTCATGCAATTGATAGTTAATTCTATACCATGAAAATGGTCCATAATTGGCTAATAAATATCTTATCTTATCTTATCTTATCTCTGAAAGCTTGTAGAGGCTTCATTTTTTGCATTAATTCAAATCTATTGAACGGTTTTCGTTGAACAAGGTAAATGCTCTTGCTGACAAGATTCTGAATGCTTATACACTTGTTTTCATGACAAAATCATTTAATTTTAGTAGAAATGGAGAATTTGCTATTTCATAAAGTGCGGATAACCCATATTCCCGGGCCAGTATGGAGCCTAGATTAAAAATAATTTCCCCGATATTTACAGGACAATATTGTCTGGGCATTGTCTTTAACTTACAAAGATAATACAAATCAAAGACTGCTGATATATAAATTACAGCTTACTAAAGTAAAAATCTGCAGTGTCTTTAGGGTATACCTCTTTCAAAGAAGTTGAAAATGCGTCCTTTTTCAAAAAAAAAAAATGCACCGTGTTTGCAGACTTCTCTACGCATATCATAGCTTGATGTGTTTTTGTAATCAGAAGTTCTGTCTTTATGGTGGTTACCGAGAAATTACGTCATCTGCAAATCTTTCCGAATGCCCCTCGTATGTTGTTTTGTTCTTGTGTTGTTGTTTTTGAGAGCTTATCTCTTGAAGCTGTTATGTAAATATTTAGACACTAGTATCTGAGTAAATAATGTGGACCCAGATCAGACGCTTCATAAAAAGTCCTAGCTATGGTTTTGTCATTCTGCTAGTTTTTGAAAATATTACACAAAAATCAACATTTTCCCTTTTCCCCTCCATTTAGCGAAATCATTTCTGGTCGCGCAGAAAATATAAGGGACGAGTAATTTATCATCAGGTGTGTATGTGGGAGGGGGGGGGGGGGCGGCGGAGCGGATGGGTGTTTTTTGGTGATGTACTGGGGGGGAGCAGGGGAGGGGGGTTATATATTTTATTAGGCATATTTGGGGGGGGGGCGGGGGGGGGGCAGAATTCTTCCATCAGTCTTCATTTTTAGAATATGTCTCAGCTTCTCAGACCCCCCCCCCCCCCACACACACACACACATTACACCTAAAATTTCAGACTCTATTCTTTCAAACTCAAAACTTAAAGGCATTTATGGAAAATGACACACAAAACTTACGCAGCTTCATATCAAAAAACAGAAATTTACATTAATTGCCTTAGTAGAACAGTATACAATTGTCTATAATGTCATAAAATACAAAATCATCTACTGTTGAGTAGATGATTTTGTTCTCAATTATATTTAATGCCTGCGTTTGTAATATCAGCGCTCTCCAGGTGCATTGTCATCTGCAAAACTACTGTGGCTTCTGGGGGCTCTGCCCCCAGACCTCCCCCCAAAAGCTCAATTAATATTACGGAGTGGCTATTGCCAGTCGACTGACAATAGCGATTTTACGTAAAAATCGCTATTGCCAGTTGACTGGCAATATTTTTAGCGAATTTACGTTGAAATCGCTATTACCAGTCGACTGGTAATAGCGATTTTAACGTAAAATCGCTATTGCCAGTCGACTGGTAATAGCGATTTCAACGTAAAGTCGCTATTGCCAGTCGACTGGCACCAGCGATTTTAATGTAAAATTGCTATTGTCAGTTAGTTTAAGTTTTGATCCAAACAAGGCAAACACTACTTATCAGCAAGCAATGCTTGTGCATGTTTCTACTTTGTTAAAGACGGCGATAATAACATACTGGCTTCGCGTGAACAAGTGTCATACGGGATGCGAAGACTCAGATCAGTCTGCGCGTCCGATCCTGACAACCTCATTTAAACATGATGTTGTGGCTTATTTTGTTCATCTTTACACATGGGAGCAAAATCAAGAGTGATTGAGGCTGCCGTTGGGTTTTACGAGCCTACCAAGAATATCTCAGGCCTATTTCATGCAAAGAAGTTCCCTGAGAAGACCATTCGTGGGCAGATCTGTTCTTCGACCAAAGCTCGAACCCATAGCGATGATAATGATCATCAACCCATTTAACTACTTGCTATGGAGCTCGCTGTAATTTCGGTATGATATGCTTCCTAATCCCTTTAACCCTTTTTTTTTTTTTTTTTTTTTTCAGTTATCATTTTCAAAAGTATTTCAGTCATAGAAGGATGGATGGATGACTCGCGACTGTACGTCCTTTTCAACAGTATTTCAGTCAGGGAGGATGATAATGAAAGGCTGTGTGTAGTGGAACCCCGTTTACACCTCAAGCGGGGCTCGAACCTGGGTCCGCTAGATCATTAGGCCAGCGCTGAACCCACTGAGCTACCGGGGCTCAGCCATATTTATAAGGAAGATGGGAGGGTGATGGTGAAATACTGTAGGCAATGGAACCTGTTTACGGTTGAAAAACATATTTCCTTCTCCATCGGGAATCGAACCAATGACCGCTAGTCCAGCATGATAACGCTTAACCCACTGAGTTATCGAGACTCAAGACTGATATATCACTTGCGGATTTACGCCCCCTTCAACAATACTTGAGCAGAAAGCATGTGCTAATAAAAGGCTATCTTCTAAGGAACCTCTTTGACGGTTGAAAAAATTCCCCTCTATCGGAATTCAACCCAGACCGCTACCGTAGCAGGCCAGTGCTTAACATACTGAGCTACCGGAGCTCCTTAAAAAGCATATTGCCACAATTCCTTACTAAGCAAAACTGAAATAAAATGAATTAAATAAATTGGTTAATTTGCAGAAGTAAAACATCTGTGAAGTAAGGCACACTTAGTAAGCAGCTATAAACTTAAAATGGGATGCAACATGTTCAGCTTCAAATTTATTATTTTGAAATGGGGAAAAAAACTGACAATAGCGATTCAACGTCAAAATCGCTATTGCCAGTCGACTGGTAATAGCGATTTTTATGTAAAATGGCTATTGCCACTCGACTGGTAATAGCGATTTTAACGTAAATTGGCTATTGCCAGTCAACTGGTAATAGCCATTTTGACGTGAATTCGCTATTGCCAGTCGACTGGTAATAGCGATTTTAACGTAAAATGGCTATTGCCAGTCGACTGGCACTAGACCTTTCCTTAATATTATTAACAGTTTTATTGAGCATTCAACAACAGATTTCTGGATGGCCATACGCAGAAGGAAGTGCAAGAAATACAGAGAAATTTAAATAGACCATTAATCTGCATGATTATTTAACCTGTCAGAATAAGAAAATGTTCGAGTTTCATACAGGTTTCGATTGAAGTGAGTCTGACATAAAATAGTTAATATGGTGTTTGTGTGTGTGTGTGTGTGTGTGTGTGTGTGTGTGTGTGTGTAGCTGGGATTGGGGGATTGGAGGTCATAAACTTTTTGTCACCTATCGGGGGGGGGGGGGGGGGTCGGAAAAATATTCTGGTGAGACTGGGGGGAGGGGTTCGGAAAAATTTTGGTGAATCATATGAAAAAGTAGCTGCCCCCCCCCCCACACACACACCTGATAATAAATGACTCGTCCCTAAGCCGCGACACGACAAAACCATCAAATTTGTATATGCGCCCAGCGAAGACTAGATTAGCCTGGGCATCCACCCAGAATGATCAGTCTTTACTGTTGGCATGGATGAGCTACCCTTTAAGCGAGTCTTCGCGTGGCGCACTTACCACTTGATTAGTTTTGTCGTGTCGCGGCAAAAAAAAAAGATTTCTTCAAACTTGAGAATTATTACGTTACCACAGGGTATAATCGATTCCGCCAAAATTTTCGCTTCCTGCAGAGACTGTACATCATATTTGGCTTCCGCCGAAACTGTCCGCGAACTCTTGCTTCCTGCAGAGACTACTGTCCTCGAAAAATAGCTGCGTGATTCTGCTTCCTGCCGAGAGCCTCGGCAGGAAGCAGAATCACGCGGACAGTCTCTGCAGGAAGCCATTTATCATGTACAGAAGTCTCTGCAGGAAGCAAGAGTTCGCGGACAGTCTCGGCGGAAGCCAAATATGATGTACAGTCTCTACAGGAAGCGAAAATTAGCGGAATCGATTATACCCTGTGGTTACTATCTCCATGAACGTGAGCAAATAAACGTTAATGAGCCGAAGTATTGGGATAAGTAGTCCTGCGCAGCCCGGTATACCCAGCTCGGATTGCTCCTTGGAGCAGTCTGATAAGGTATTCACTGTTGGACTTTACGCAATCAATTTCTTGATAAATAACATCTTAGTAATATTTTGGGATACTTATGCTAACTGGTTCAAATACTTAGAGTAGGCCTAAAATACGTTTTTCACAGTTTATCAAAATTTAAAGAACAAAGTATAGTATAGGTCGATTTATGGATGAAAAATGTATATAGAAATATCTATGCTTCCTTCGGACATTTACTTTTGTCAAGCAACCATAAACAGTTATTTTGACTCAAAAGGCAGACACGCAAATGTTGAAATGGGACACCTTGGAGAAAAAAAATACGATTCTGGTCATACCCAAGATCAGAGTGGTCTGGAAAGATGGAAAGAACTATGCGGAAGACATGAATCGCCGCCTTAGGGGTTATAAAGACACTCGCGTTTCGAATGTTTCCAAGGCTAGGTTTCCGAATGTTTCGGAATGCGACAGTAAGTGTGGCTCGGAGTGGGATGCTTGTTGACTGCCGAGACCTGCCCATCTCTTTTCTTTCAAACTTTTGAGGTTTAGCGACACTGAAGAAGTTAAATACAGAAACGTGCGTCTGTTGTAGGTCCACGGTACCGTCATCGGCTGGTTCATCGTAGGATGAATCTAGATTTTCAGGATTGTTTTGGAAGGGGAAATCTCCGTCTTATAACAGAATAGATACGGTAACCCAGTTGGTTCATATTTAGGATGGTAACAACACTGATGTTCAATTTATCATGCATCTGCTGCAAAATTCACCTGATAACAAGGGTATGATAACATGATGTGATATCATGTCACATTAATACTGCGCTTACGCGAATGTTATCAGGCGATGTTTTAAGAAGCGATCTCTGAAGACGATTGGCAACATATTGACGTTTGCCGTGATAACAGCTTTCGATTGGTTAAATGACATTACCGACTTACGTCACAATGCATTCGCGACGTCAACAAGTTCGGACAAAACTGCGTTTGCTTTTCATTTGTTTGACTCTTTCACGCCGTAAAATCTTCTAATGAGGCATGATAAACAGAAAACCACGACAGCCTCGCCATTCCTACGCTGTTTCTGGTCTCGCCTGATAAACTGGATATCAAAAGACACTAACATGGTATTCTCTATATTTAGAGTAATTATAGTAAAACATCTAGTGTACCACGTTTTTCTTAGAAATTTTGATATATGGTTATTGATGTCCATTTTGAGAAATGGAAACACAAGATTATGTCCGAACGTTCTAACTCAGATCCGTTATAACATATATAAGGCCTTCTCTTACCAGTCTCTCAGTAAATAAACCGTCCCGACATGACCATAGTTGTTTACGCGGACGTAAAACAACAACACAACTACAACAACGCTCAGTGGGTAAAGAGCTGGCCTGCTAGGTTAGTGGTTCGGGGTCGATTTCCTCCTAGCCTTTCATCGCTAGATACTGTTGAAAGAGCCATAAAACCGAGATAACGCCCCTATTCCACACAGACCACGAATCCCACGAATCGTCACGAATTGGTAATTTTGAAATTCGTGGCGATTGTAAATTTTCTGGTCCAATTCGTGATGTTCTACGATTCAGATACGAAACAAGTACGATAGGGTTACGAATATTCGTGGGATTCGACTGGATTCGGCTGGACTCGCACGAATTTTGTCAAGAATTCAGTACGATTTACAAGAACCTCTTTGGACATACTGCACAAACGTTTAGAATTAGTTACGAATCATTTAAGAATGCAGTTACGAATCCGGTACGAATAAAAGTGAATTCGTGACTATTCTTGAAAACCAGTGGGATTTTCTCTCAAGATATGTATAAAAAGGCCCAAATCCTGATCAGACCCTTTGCTGTACGCACATATCAAGTATGAGTCATCAGCAAACTATGGCCACAAAATGAAGTCTATCCACCAGGCACATGACCTCGTAACGACGTCATACTAAGGTCACTGAAACGTAGTGACGTCTCGTCGACGTCAGTAAGACGTCAGTTGCCCGCTGGGTAGATAAATGCATGCGTCCAGAGTCTTCACTGTTTGCAAATACATCAAGGTACACATTCACGAAACCCCGAATGAGTTGAGAACACCTAAAAACGCCTCCGAATCGATTTCGATTCAGTTACGATGCCTAAGAATGCACTAAGACTGTGTTACGAATTAGCTACGAAGTTTTGGAATCGGGAATTCGTGGCCAAAATTTTGAACAGCTCAAAACTTTTGCCACGAATTCCCGATCGCTCAAGAATTGCAAGAACTGACTACGAACATATACGATTCAGTTAAGAACTTCACGAAGTGATTACGATTCAGCTACGAACTCTAAAATTTCTCAGTTCGTGGCGATTCGTGGGATTCGTAGTCTGTGTGGAATAGGGGCATTATCCATCCATCCATCTACTTATCTACATGAAATAAGACATCAATTTATACGATTTTACTTTATTTTTCTTTAACACGTAAACTTCCAACAAAACAAAAACAATAACAAACAACAACAAATTATGTCCTAAAGATATTAGTGAAATTAGTTATCATCAGCATTCGGACAGTCACTGAGCACTGTAAACGAACCCTTCGTCTTTGTAATTTCTATCTGTGCCGTCAGGGGTAGTGAAGTAAAATTGCCAACAGAGCGGAACAGTAGGACCACTCGTCTATATGGCAGCCAATTCTGTCCAATTATTTAGGGTAACTATACCCTGTAAAAGTAATCAGTAAATTGCCTGAAAACTTCATATTCAATTTCTTTTATTTATTAATTTATTTATTTTAAAATTATTTTTTTTAAGAAATTGAACGCGGAATTAAAGCAAAATTCTAGTACAGCTGTTTTCCATATCTAAAAGTGACGGTAGTGTTCCGTAATTTTATGGTGCTAGATGCCAGCGGTCGTATTTATAAAAGCATTTAAGCCGTTGCTATGCTGTTGCTAAGGCTAAATTTCTTTGAAGAGGATTCCCTACAACTATGAAATTTGCTCTGGAGGAACAGTCTTAAAAAGGCTGTTCCTCCAGAGCAAATTTCATAGTTGTAGGAAACCCCCTTTATAGAAATTAAGCCTTAGCAACAGCATAGCAACCACTTAAGTCGATTTATAAATACGACCCCTGGCAGGTCTTTATCGAAATTTACCGTTTTTTTTTACAATGTACTGTACTCTATAATTAAGGTGAATGAGTACACTTTCAGGGGAAGCAACTCCACCATTTTCATTTTGCCTCCCTTCTTCATGGATATCAACTGTTGAGGAAAGAATTAGCTCACCTGGGAGCTAATTCTATCCATTAAGAGTAGATTCCCTTTTGAAAGCGTTTCGTTGACAGGAAGTCACAAAGTTGTTCCGTTTTGAAAACCTTCGAATGGTGGAAAAAAGGGAAGGTGTATCCATCCAGTTTAAGACTCGAACATAAAAAATGTGCCTTTTAATTCTTTTTTTTTATTCTGTTGTTATTATTATTTTGACAGGCCTATAGAGCGTCAGGTAAGGTGGGGTTTGGGGACAATTATAAGACAATTCCTTATTGCTCAACGAAACCATATGTTGTGACCCTTATTAGAACCGTCTTTGCGAGACGGTTCTGATGACGGGTCATAAAGTATGGTTTTATGGAGAAAATTAACAATTCTCCCAACATTATCTCTGTAACTCCACCGGGCCCATTGTTACCATGCAACGTCATGTTCTTATATCTTTACAGCAACCTCATTTTATCACTGTAAACATGGTAAAAAAGTGAAATAGATTCTCAGAGTTAAGTTAAAATGCTAACATACGAAAAAAGGAGGTCATGTTCCGTAAAATACGGAACAGTTACGGTATAATGTGGAGCTTCGGTAGCTTAACTGGTTAAGCACTATCGGTCCGGGTTCGAATGTACCTGGAATCATGGTTCTTTCCGACCTTAAACAGCATTCCATTGCACACAGCCTTTCATGATCACTTATCAATGACTGAAATACTGTTAAAAGGGCCATATACCATAACTCATCCACCCACCTATGACTATCATCGAATGACTGTGTATCAACAGCTTATCTTGTAGTTGCTTACGTTGATAATGATTAAAAGTCGGGTCAGTTTTTCAAAAATGATACAGGGATGAACATTGATGTGCAGCTCGCAAGGACAGATATTGTACAACTGAATATTCAGAATAGCTTTTAATACTCTTTCTGTGCGCATGGAAGATTGTGACTATACTTTCAAGAGAAGCAACTCCGTCATTACCATTTTGCCTCCATTCTCCGTGGGAGTCAACTCTTAAAGAAAGACTTTCTCCCATAGGAGTAAATTATATGCTTTAAAAGTAGACCAATTTTTAAGCCTCTTAATGCTTTCTGGAAGAGTTTTCTTATCCAGGGAAGCAAACACGAAGTCACAAAAGTTGTTGCCCTTCGAAAATTGTCGGGTAAACATGGAGGTGTACCCACATACCTTAACAATTTGTTACATGAATTGCACTAGAGTTCTGAATATGCTAAATTTATAATAATTTCTACATATTTTTTCTCATCTCTCTCTCTCACACACACACACACACACACACACACACACACACACACACACACACATTGCGACCCAACATTAAAAGTACATCGATCTCGCTGATGTTATTCTAATTTGGGGTGGCTGTTGGGGATTCAGCACCTGATTGTGTGCAGAATGGACTAAAATTACCTTAGAACAAAATATAAATGCTCCCTGTTATCAAGAGCTCAAGTTTAATTCATATTAAAGAATTGTACACCGGTGTTTCGGAGATTTATCTAGCCCGACTGCTTTCTTACATTGTTTTTGGTTTGTAGAGGATGATCCGCACGCTTTGCTTTCACTGTATAAATGCCCGAAAGTTGCATCGAAGGTAACGTCCTTTTGGTTAACATCATCTGCCAAATTGTTATCAACTTTAAATAGTCCACTGTCATGGAACTTAAGCTTAGCAGGCAAGTTATCAAATTCTCCCTGCTCAGGAAGACCATTAATGGTTTCCTGTGCTCTGACACTATGGAACAACTTATTTCTACTGACAAAGTCACTTTCGATACTGAGTGCATTATCGCCAATAATGCACTCAATATCGAAGGTGAGTTTGTCCGTAGAATTCTTACTATCGCCATTTTCACGACGTGATTCTAGAGCAGGAACCTCAGAAAAGTCAGAACCCATTACGGGATATTCCATCTTGTTGTTCTTGTCAGACAAAACTCTCCTGCTATTATAATTTTCATCGTAAAATAGATCACCAGGAAAATAATTCTTCGAAAAAAACTCTGCTCCTTCGTTTTGATAGTATCCCGGAATATCCGATGAGCCGCTGCTCGTTCCTTCTTGGCCCGAAAATTGGTGGTTTGTGTTGCGAATGGCCTTTTCACATAAAAGTCCACCATACAACGAATGGTCGAGTTCGTCATCAGAATCATTGTTGATTTCATCAAGTAGGTCATTGTTGTCGTTATCATCATCATCAGGAACAGTTGTATCTTCATCTATATTTATTCCATCGGTATATTCAGTGTCAGACATATCAGACCAGTCAGTAGACATTTCATTTTCACACAATCCAAAAAAGTATGCGAAATTTTGACAAGACTGAGTTAGTCTGTAATCATATACACTCGTTTGTAGAAAACCTGGTGTCGGCCTGTACTCTTCTTCCTTGTCATTTTTTTCTGACGTGAACTGAAAGCCAGCAAACGGCATTGGTATTACACAGTGGTCTGCATGATTTTCATACTGCTCTTTGTGGACATCTTTAATTGAATTTATTAAAGGCTTTGCTTTCTTTCTGCGCTTCTTCCTTTTCTTCTTACTTTTCACTGTGCCTGTGACTTCCGAAAAGTCTTTCTGTCCCTTCTCATCTTTGCCACAAACTGAATTATTAATTTCTGCATTTGAAAGTTTGATATCACATGCCATTGCAGCTGGCAGTAGATTCTGAACATCAAGACTTTTGCATTTCACTTGTTTATGACTCGAAGGAGGTTGTCTTTGGAGCACCGTCGTATTCTGCAGTTTAGCTTTTCTCACAGTTTTCTTCGGTTCATCGTTTTGTCCGCTTGATGTATGTATACCCTTCGGAGTTTTTGCTTTGTTATCCTGACAAGTGCTGCCTTCTTTAGCAGTGACAGTTTTCTTTCCTTCGGAGTGGCTTTGTTGAACGTTATTGTGTGATCCTCTTAATACTTTCTTATATCCCGTCTCCCTCTGAATCGTGGTTTTCGTGCCGTCCAGTTTACATTTACGAGTTCCTTTTATAGCCGCATCTATTCCTTGGGCTCTAGCATCGGCACATTTTGCCCTTTTCTCTTGTGCTTGTTGCTTCTTTTTAAGTTTTTGCTTAGAACAACTTTTGACAGCTACTTTTTTAGTTGTTATAGTAAATTTAGACTCCAGTTTCGCCGTATCTGCATTGTCTTGGTTGTCACTTGTATTTCTGCTTCCCTTGCTATTCGAGTTGGCTGTTTTAGTACCGCTGGCCTGCTGTCTCTTATTTTCTCCACTTCGCAGATTTCGAACTTTATTCTGACTTGTTTGGCTTTTCGATTTCGACCGCTTTTCATGAGTATTGCTTGAAGAAGCTATCACAGTATCATCCATTTTATGTTTTGTTTTACGCGTACTTTTATTTGGAGCGTTTTTCTCGGGGTTTCCATGTGCATTCTGCAATGAATCGTGCTGAAATACAGGAACTTTGGAGCTTTCTATACGTTCCAGTTCATTGTTTTTGCTAAGTTTCACTTTACTGAAGCCTGTTTGCACTGTATTTTTCTCAATAACTGTATTTCCTTTATCCTTCGACAACTTATCTTTGATTTCCAAAATTTTTGAAAACCAGGTGCCACCAGGGTCTCCACCACGTAAACAAACGTCGAGCCCCCCGTTGTCACTCGTACATTTATTTCCGTAAACTCTTTTCGTCACTTTTGCAGTGATAACGGGACAATGTCCAATGAATTCTAGCTGCTTAAATACCCATAATCGCCTGTTATCCGCCGAAAACCAGAATCCATCAACAAGTTTCACTTCAATTCTCTTTATGTCAGAAACAAGGCACTTTCCCGAAACTACATCATCTATCAGTTGCCCAATCGATGTACCGTTGGTAAATTTAGTGGCTATAGAACCTTGTGTAAAATGAATATCCGAAGGGCGAAGAACGACTTCTTTCGTGTCTGTATCCATCCTTTGACTGGTCCTATCAATCCTAGGCCTTCGTATGTCAGACGTTTTATAGCACTTAGCGTTGTTTGCATTTTAGTGCATGATCACGTCCAACATCCCTGTAATGCGAAACACGGGTGATCAAAGATAAAATATTATTTCTAACTGTATAAATTCATAGTTTTAAAGGTATACTCCCTCGTATTTCATTACGAAATAATCACAATATTATGAAGCTGGTTAGTTGTATGCAACATAATTAAGATGTGTTAAAAAAATCTTCAGCTAAAACATCTTTGTTACGGAGGCAGAGACGATATATCAATGCATACCGTTCTTGAATATTCACGAATATTTTGTCGTCATAAATTGATTGACTCCCACAGGCGTTTCTGCAAGCATGTTTTGAATTTTATGATTGGTCGAGTAAATAACTTAACAATAGCATTAACCTCTAATCTGTGCACGTGAGTTGTTTTCAGCCAATAACTGTCTAAAGTTGAGTAAAGAAAGGGCTTAAAATTATTCATGATATAACTTTAACCTGATTAACTATGATTGCTGGGCGTATCAAGTCTTCAGTTTTGGCGGGAATGGTGACCCGCTATTGCCGCTCTTTTTGTGTATTTCCTTAAATTCTCCTATTTTCAGTGACCATCACAAATCATAAATTTGGCAGATGAATTTACTTTTAATAGCAATAATTATCATGCCCAGAATATAATGTTTTGTGAGAAATTTAAAATTTAATAGAAATATTGTGGGTGTAAATCTTTAAAAGAAGATATTTAAGCTTAAAGCGCCAAGACGAAAATAATCAGGGTTTTTTTTTTCGAGAAAAAAAAGATTGATCATGTACAAAAAAAAAAAGAAAAAAAAGAAAAAGAAAAAAAAACATGCTGTGTGGCTTCAATACTGACAGAAGTGAAAACGCAAAAAGTAGGCCTATGTTCTGTCACTGTTTTATTCTGATGTCATGGTATTAAAAATAAGTTCCGAATAGTCAGATCCTTTGGAAGCAAGGAATACACCAAAGAAAAAGCAGACTCGGTTTGATTGAGTCTGTTCATGACCAGTAATCAAATGTGCAACACCTGCCACGCCCCCTAGCCTCGCCTCTAGCCTCGTCTTAAGCAAAACTCTATTTTCAAAATGACTCTAAATGAACTCAATGACCCAAAGGGCCAGAAAATATAATCTGCACTATGATGATTTACGGGAAGACGTGGTATAAAGAACGCATGGAGTGAAATGAACACCAGGATCACAGAATATTTAATAAAGGATCACATCCTGTGAACACATCATCTCTTGATGGGAAATATGTAAGTTCAGCATGTATCAATAAATGAGCCGCGACACGACAAAACCAACAATGTGGTTGTGCGCCCAGCGCAGACTCAGATCAGCCTGGGCATCCGCCCAGTCTGATCAGAGTCTTCGCTGTCCGCATGGGGGTAGCTTAGACCCTAAGCTACCCTTTGAGCCTTTAACGAAGAGTCTTATCAAACTGGGCAGATGCCCAGACTGATTTTGAGTCTGCGCTGGGCGCACAACCACATTGTTGGTTTTGTCGTGTCGCGGCGCATTAATGAAGTTATACACTGGAAGACAGAGAACGCTGTGCATATTGCATTGTACGAACGAAATCCCGTGTTTGCATTACTTAGCTGTCTGGTGTGATTTTGTAAATTATCGAGTATTATTTCCAAGAATTGTAGTTTCAGTTTGTACTTTCATTTTTGTAAAACGTAGATTACCTCATAGCCACATGGCGAGAAAGCAGGCCTCTTAGCATATGTACCAACGGAGACTCAGACCAACCTGCACTTCCGCGCAGTCTGATCGGTGTCTTCAGTTTTTACATAAGCATTATGTGTGCACTGAAGAAAACGGAAATTATTGATTAGACTGTGCGGAAACTCCGAGGGATCTGGGTTTTTGCTATTCGCCAATTTGATAAAGCATCCTTTCTCGCGCTATGACCCCAAACTCGACCTGGTTCACGTCAAGGATGTTTTATCAAGAAATTCGTAAGACAATGTGACATACTTGCGAATCATCCTTGAAAATTGGGCCACATCATGTGATTATCTGTGATTTCCAACAATGTGGCAATTTTGTCATGTGGTATTCAGATCATCCTCCTCATGTAAACAGGGTAATCAGAGACCTCACTGTTGGCTCTATGGCTTGGGCCACTTCCATAGATGGCTGATTTGACAAGCAAAAGGCTCAGAACAGACTGCACTTAAGTGCAGTCTGATCATAGCCTCTGCTTGTCACCAATGCCACATTGTTGGAAATCACATGATGTGGCTCAAATTTTGTTTGTAACGAATATAAATGAAAGTAAACCTCAGATTAAAATACACGTAAGCAATCCCATGAAGGCAAATAAACTTTAGTTTTCTCTGGAAAAAGTGTTATGATCTAAGCGCCTTCCCAAGAAAAAAAAAATAAATAAAAAAAACATAAGAGATAACTTTTCAGATGAATTCTTAATCGGACCAGATCCAACTACTTACATGCGAATTATTTTACCTGATTGCCGAAAAAGTTTATATTTGGCCATGTGGCCAGCCCAGAATCGATTGTGTTCAAAAGCATTGCTATTAAAAATCAAGATATTGGGCCAAATATTCGTGATATCATGGGTCAAAATATATTAGAAAATGGTAAAGAACAAAGGTCATGGGTCAAAATATATAAAATATTGGTAAATAACAAATATGATGGATCAAAATATATAAGATATCGGTAAATAACAAAGATCATGGGTCAAACTATATCAAATATTGGTAAAAAACAAAGATCATGGGTCAAAATATAATATATTGGAAAAAAACGAAGGTCATGGGTTAAATAGTTCTAAAGCAGCCTTGTTGGTAGCTTATTAACGGATGTGTCAACAGCAACTTTACTCATATTAGCCCTTCCATCCGTAAAGTCTGATCAGTGTCTTGTATGTTCGTATCAATAATCTACTGACCCCGAGTAGTCGATGTGCATAGCACAAGAACTCAACATTCATTTTGAAGGAGCCATAGTCTTTCGTTGGTGTGTAAACCGCCCCATATATTTTAACAGGTTGCATTCTGGGTTTTTTGGGATTTTTTTTTTGTCGTCTGCTGAAATTGTCGTCTGCATCAAAAATCAAGAACATTTTTACAAAATTGGTCTAACTAACTCTTGTAGAAATGATGTCTAGGCAGCAAACAGTTTGGATCTCAGATCAGGCCCCACATTTGTGGGGCCTGATCTGGATCCAAACTGTTTGCCCAGATATCCCTAAGGGGTATCCCGAATGGAATGGGTTAACGGGTTGCATTATCATGAAACTCGGCATCATCTGACGACGTTCAGAGCAAAAGAACCGCATCTCCGCTTTCAGTTTTATTTTATTGTTTCATTTTGTCTATCCACTACACAACTTAAGGCCGTTGAAGATATTTTACGAGAATTGGTACAAGAACCATACCACTAGTTCCAACGAAATTATGCCCGTTTCCAAAGTGGTATGTTGTTCCTTTATAATTTGTAAATTTTTCATGAAACTTCGCATAAATGATCAAAGTAATAGGCAAGGGCGTAGCTAGCTATACGGAAAATACGCAGGTGCGTATTGAAATTTTGTCAAAATTGACAAAATTTCATAAAGCACCTGCATATTTGCATGCTGAAAATGTATAAATTCGACAAGATTCCCAAAGTGGCTGAAACACTAGCTTTCCCTTCAAGAAGTAGAGAATAAAACATTGTTGTGCGTATTATGAAATTGCCCCTAGTTACGCCCCTGATAGGAGCTGCTTTTTTTTTTGTTACATCCAGAATTTTTATCCATTTTATCCATTCTAAAAACTATGCTCATGCAGAAAATCATGTAAAATAATAACCGAAAGGATATTTTTTTTCTTCTGAAACATACCATAAGTGACCAACGACGTCATTTGAAACATACTAAAATAACCGACAGCCCCCCAAACTTTGCTTATGCACAAATGGAACTAGGGTTGGGATGGGTGTGAGGGAAGAGGAGGAGTCTGTTTTCATTCTTTACTACCATTATGGCGATAACTATGAGACTACGAAATATTTTAAACTGAAGGATTTCTCTCCCTTGCAACGTTACACTTACGAAACAGGAAAGAACATAGACAAGCGGACGTAGCACAATGTAACATCAAAGTACCGCCTTGGAGCGGTCAGCGAAAGATTACTGGGGAGAATAAACATGTTTTACTGGATCCTTACCTTGCCCTCTGCTTCTGCAGTGGTTCTTTTTAATATGCACAAATCATTATTTGAAAATTCCTGAATGCTACTCATCACTCATGACTTGCAGAGTTTGATTTAAAGACTACACCTACAGCGCAAGTAGTTCACAGTAAAAATAAAAAGTTACGAACTTGGAAATATGTTGTGTAAAAGGATATAAGCATGTTTGTCCTGAATTTGCTCTATATCTACCTAACCACTAAGGCCGCGTTTACACGAGCAAAGTTTCTATGTCTCAGAAAATTTATCTAAGAAAGTATGCCAAAGCTTTTGCGTTTACACGGAGCAAATTATTTGTTAAAGAAAATGTGACAAAGAATCTTTGTCAAACAAACTTCGACAATTTAATATTTGCTAAAGATTATGTAACACAGAACTTTGCTATGAGCGTGGAAAATGTGACAAAGATTTTGTTTCATCGCTGCAGGTAACTTCAACGAATAATATTTGGTCGTGTGAACACTGCAGAAACTATTTTATTGCCAAAGTTTATGTGACAAAGATTCTATGGCACATTTTCCTTAACAAATAATTTGCTCCGTGTAAACGCAAAATGGTTGTCGTACCTTCTTTGTTTAAGTTTCTGTGACATACTGATACTTTATTTATGCAATAGGCTATTATAGCCCATGAGCATTTATACATATAACATACAATATACATATACAGGATAGGTAGCGATATATAAATGTACTTTTGAAAACATCCCTTTCTGAAAGTGTACGTTAACAGTTTTAGTGAGACCATGACAAGCCTGCATGACCAGCTGTGCAGACTGGTCAGGGTCTCACTAACAGCACTGCGACCAGAGCAATCATCCGGCATCATAATTCAACTGAGATACACACAACGTCTGAAGGCGTACGCCAACAGCTCTAGTGAGACCATGTCCAACCGACACAGTTATGCAGACTGGTCAGGGTTTCACTACCAGTACTATGACCATAATAATATCATCGTAACATTTTACCTGGGATAAACAAAACATCTAAATGCGTAAGTCAACAATACCGGTGAGACCATGAACAGCATGCACAGCTATGCAGGCTGGTCAGGATCTCACTACCAGTACTATGGTTATAGCAATCACCATCGTTACGATTCCACTGCAAACATCAGATATATATTATACAAACAAATAAAAAAAAGATCCTGTAAGATACTATAATTGCTGTCTTTCCTGTGAATGTGGTGGACCTTACCCAGCGTCCAAAGAATATTGGCATAATTTACGAAAGTAAAGCAACCAACGTAGGCGAGCCGGGTTCATGGTTCATGTGGCAGAACCAATGTCCAGACATTATTTCCCCGAACCCGGCTCACCGTCGTCGTTTAGAGACCCCATGACACTTTTCCAAATACAGCTGGGTACAGTTCGCCTCATGCACTTTATCTTACAATATTGATAGTCAATTACCAATAATGAATGGATGAATAGCCGTCATTACATTTAATTCTTATTTCGGTGGTGTATCTTAACCAGCGTCAAACGGGATCGGATATGTATTCTGTAAGATCCAAAGCAGCAGACAGGGGACGGGGGCCAGGATTAGGGAATATGTGGCGGAACCAATGTCCAAACAGCATTTCCCCGCACCGAGCCCGGCGCCACTTATAGCAAAATCCAGGACACATTGAAAAGCATTGATATGAATATGAATATGACAGGAGAGTAACCAAGCTATACCGACATAATTTCTTGTCTCAATTTTAATGCTTTCTGAATATAAACACTTAACTTTTGTAATTGTTGCGTATTCTCCGTAGAAAAAAGTTCGATTAGTTTTATCATACTAGGCCTTTTCCAGTAATACTTAGGTATATAGATTTTCCTCAATTCTAGATATAAAGTACATTCGAAAACGAAATGGTATTCATCATCTAGTATACCACATGATTTACATTTTCTATCCTCTAATGGTGTTTTCGTCGGTTTTGTCCATTGCCCTGTTTCAGTTTCTAGTCTATGAAAAGACAGCCTTAAACGACATAAACTTTTACGAAATTTATCCACTTGCAGTTTGTCTAAAAATATTTGATACTTGAAACTTGAAATTTGATTATAGAATCTAGCTCTTGAAGATTTTTCCAACCTGGCATGCCATTTTTGTGAAAAATGTCCTTAACTCTTAGCTTAAATGTATTGAGGAAAATCGCTATACTTCCCACCCCTTGTGCTAACTTTACATCCATGAAACCTAAACGACACAAGAGTTGTCTAACTGAAGACGTCTAGTTTTCCTAATCTGGTTGAAAATCCAAATCACGTAACATGACATTATAGATTCTTTTAATACTTTTTTTGTCATCACTATATAGAATTTTAAACCAATATTTGATAATATTAACATAACGTCGTGACTGGAAATCTTCCCTACCTAGTTCGCCATAAATGAAATCATTCTGTGTGAATTGTTTGACTCCTAAAAGCTTCTTACAAAAGTGTAAGTGTACAGTTTCGACATCATTTGACTTATAAAATCCCCACACTTCACTGCCATAATTTGAAATAGGAGAAAGAGTTTGTCAAATAGTTGCAGGACATGTGATGTTCGTAATGTGGTGAAATTGTAGAGGTACTTATTCAAGCAGAATTAAAATCTTAAAGAGTTCCTTCAAGAGCAGAGAATACATTCAAAAGAAGGAACATGGGCCAGACTACGTAGTTTCGGCTGATAAAGCCTCATCAGTGACCCTGACAATATCTGGTGATGAAACAAGAGAACAGCAAACTGTAATTACTTAATTTAAATTTGGCAGTCGATTCAAAGACCAAAACGTGTCCAAATGAATAAAAAGATAATTGCCTTTATTGTTTGTCCCGCCAAAGTTTTCTGTGTTTCGAAACACGACCCGTCTTAGGTAAATACGACTCGTAGATATGTAAACTTATTTGCTATTTCTAACGCTAGCCCTTTATATGTAAATTTCAAATCGTTTGGTATGTTTCGAACAGTGTATGTTGTAACTTATATTTGTATTTGATATATGTTTTGATTTGTACATATTTTAGTGGGCCTCAAGGAAGAGTAGCTCGTAGCTAATTGTGTCACCCACTGAAAATAAAGTCTTTATTATTATTATTATTATTATTATTATCTACCGCCTTTCCTAAATACTACAACTTTAGTTTTCTTGCAATTTACTGTTAATTTCCACCTATCGCAGTACATTCCTAATACATCTATTGACCTCTGTAAATCTTCAGCGGTTTCAGCAAAGAGTAGAATGTCATCTGCTTAAAACAAAGATAATAACTGGAGTAAATCTATGATAGCTCCGTTTACCCCGCTATTTTTCAAAGAATCTTCCAAATCATTAAGGCACATAGAAAATAAGAAATGCGAGAGACACTCACCTTGTCTTACACCAATGTTACACGTAAAAGTTCCACTTAGCATATTATTGTATTTAACTTGAGACTTAACATTGTTGTAGATTGGTTTTATAATGTTAAGCATACGACCCCTGACCCCTATATAACATCCCTACGATATAATCAAATGCCTTAGTGAAATCTACGAAAATGCAGTATAAATACTCGTTTCTGTTTAGAAAATGTGAAATAAGAGTTTTTAGTACAAATATATAATCAATAGAACTCATGTTTTTGCGAAAACTGGCTTTTGCTTCGACATATACACCATAGGTTTCTGTCCAAGAATTCAACCTGTTGTTTAAGACTCGTGTAAAAACTTTTCCCATAGCGCTCTACAACGTTATTCCACTACAACGTTATTCCACGACAGTTTGTAACCTCGTTTTTATCATCTTTTTGATGTATTGGAACAATAAAACCTTCGGACCATCGGATCGGGAAGTAGCCGCGTTCAAATATAGTATTAAATAATTTATGTATGTACATTAAAACCCCTTCCGATCCAAATTTTATAAACTCATTTAGAATGACGTCCGGCCCTGCACTTTTACTATTCTTTAATATGTAATTGACCTGTTGCCTACTCGCAGTTCTTCGACCGTAATTTCGTTATATTTAGTTAGTCAAATACAATTTGCAAACCATCACTCTCGTATAGTTGGTTATAGTTTAAAATATCATCGTCAGCGACATAAAAAGGATCGTTTGGGTCACTAAGGCTTTTGAAATATTCTTCGAATTCTTGGGGCGTAATAGTGCTTTCGTTTTTTTTATGAAGCAGTGTGTTTCAAAGTTTCCAATATTCTTTAGGATCCTGCATGCGATAGTAAACTAATTTATCTGTCTTTTGTTTTTCAAAATCATAACGTTTCTTGCGTGTAACTCTCTTATATTCTGACCGAGCTTTCGATAAATTGCACCGATTATTTTTACTTTTTTCAATCCTGTACGTGTTTAAATGATTATAGAAGTTACTACGCAATAATTTGCATTCCGTGTTCCACTGTTGCTTATTACGATTATTGCTGATAGTAGCATTTCTTTTTTGGGACATTATAGTTTTAGGGAAAAGTGGATCACAAACCTTATACATGACTCCCAGGAATATTTCAATATTGCTATCGATCTCGTCCGGAGAATTATAGCCAGACAAACTTGCGGTAAGGTTGATAAAATAACTTTCTTCAAAATTTAAACTTTCGATATACATTTAGCTTCGTTGCTTGTTTATATTCCAGACATACTGTTTTTGCACTTGCAATTCTGAACAGATTTCTGATGTAATGGTAATATTTTGATTTGGTTGTACATCGCATTTTAAAGAAAATTGGACGACACAGTGGTCTGACAGTACATTTGGGTCGGACACTAAATAGGTGGCACACTACCATTGACGTCACATTGTTTTGGTACGTGCAAAGTAGTTCCTAAGAAAACAACAAGATCCTAATTTGAAGGTATCTCATGTGAGAATTATACAAGACATTATTGTTTAGTTTGTTTCAGGTGGGACTGGAACTCAAGAGTAATGATTAGTGATGTTTGAACAGAATGAAAATGGACCTATTTTTTGTTTCAGAAAGAGGCAACAACCTAGGGGGTTTCCCAAAATTGGCCACCTTGAAAGTGCATTGGGATGCCCCAGTCAACAATTGGGACGTCACGGGAAAAGATGGTGGCGAAGGTATGGTGAAAGTATGCAGGATCTGTTTGAGTCTGATTGTCCTAAACACTGAGACAGGAGGCGTCAGCAGATTTGGGATGGGCATCATTCGGTAAGTATTCAAATCTTAATAAGTTTGCATGTAAGTCAATGGAAGGATTTAATGGTGGTACGGAACCTAACTTGAAACTTAGTAAAGTGTTGAAGTAATGTAGGGGAGACAAGTACATAATCGATAACGGAACAGCCCTTGCCAACATTGGTATACTTCCCGATTCCATATTCGCCACCAATCCTGCCATTACATATTCGTAAGCTATTACCTCTGCAAAGTTCTAATAGCTTTCTACCATTTTGATTTAATTGTTTACCTTGAGAAAAACGCTTTAAACATTCATATAGTCGTCGGGAAAAACATGTATGTTTGCATTTTTATCATAAATTACATAGTCTCTTCTCTAGTACCCATAGAAACTTTGCTCGTGTAAACGCGGCCTAACAAAGAACTTTGCTATGAGCGTGGAAAATGTGACAAAGATTTTGTTTCATTGCTGCGGGTAACTTTGACGAATAATATTTGGTCGTGTGAACACTGCAGCAAATATTTCATTGCCAAAGTTTGTTTGACAAAGATTCTATGTTACATTTTCTTTAACAAATAATTTGCTCCGTGTAAACGCAATTTTTTTTTGTATACTTTCTTTGTTAAAATTTTTGTGACATAGAAACGTTGCTCGTGTAAACGCGGCCTAACGCATATGAATACCTGTGCGTAATTACATCCACGTATAAGATTTTTTTTAATGTGAGACTAGTTTCCAAAGTTAATGTAAAACATTTTTTATAAATGTTTTCTTATCTGTCTGTATTGTTTATGAATTTCCTTTGACGCGACATTGATGCAAGATTCTATGAAATGCTACTCTTTAGCTATCCGAAAAATAAAACAAAACAAAGGGGGGGGGGGGGTGGTATCAATAAGGTGGGTTTTCTGCATATACCATGGTTCAATAAACTAGACACACTGGAGTATACCATCAGTCAAAAAAATAAAACTTTGGTAGGATGCAGAAAACCCACCTTATTGATACCCCCCCCCCCCTTTTTGGTCATAAACATAAGAGTGAAAATGAAGTCTTAACTTGTTTAGTGGAGTCAGTGTTAAATAAAAATAAAAATAAAAAAAGACCCTCATCTTAGGTGTATCTGATGATAATGGCGCGCGACAGATTTAAATTTGAAATGCTTTAGGGACTGACCATTTGATATTCTTGGGTGGGTGGGGGAGGGGGGAGCTGGTATATTGGTATATTTTTCAAAACAAATCCCTGGCTTTGGATATGCAAAAAAAATAAACTGGCTCATAAGGGGATGGGATTTAAAAGAAAATAATCTGGCCTCAAAAGTAAGTGAAAGAAATAACCTGGCTCCAGCCAAAATTTCAAAAAAAAAGGTCTGCAGATAATTCCATTTGAATTGAGTTTTTATAATGTCTCTGGCTTCTGGGGGCTCGCCTCCCAGACCCCCCATATTTATAGTAACTTTTTTTAATAGTATCTACAATTGTTTTACACAAGCGGGCCCGCATGTGCATACATTTACAAAAACAACCTATACAACATCCACATACATGTATTAGTGATCTGCCGCATTACTAAGTAAATGTTTCCACTAAAATTGAATTGTAAAAGAGTCGCTAACTTATGGGAGACAAAGCCATTATGACAAAATAAACACCCTAAAAGGCAAAATTCATAAAAAAAAGCCCTTATTTTTTATCATAATCCCTATTTTTTCTCTATTGTTTCCAGTCTTAAAATTGCCAATAAGATTGGGAAATTGCTTTGCTTCTAGAGGGCGTTGATCCCCCAGACCCCCCCCCCCCCCCCCCCCCGACTTTGTTAACTTCATAGCACGGAACTTTTAGCCATTTTATTAACTGGCATTCAAGTATAATGTGACTCAATCAGTAAGTATTTATTTCAAAAATGCGAATAAAGCATGTTTTGGCATATGATTGGGCTAGAAAAAAACCCTTAAATTCCTAATGTTAGCCCTAAAACTTTGCGAAAATAGCCCTGACGTAACGTCAGATGTTGGTGACAATAATCGTAACGTCTGAAAACGTCAGATTTTGAGCTATGTTGTCAGTTCACTACAACGGCCAAAGCTCATTTCTTCAAATATGAATGTAAACTGCTAACTGCAACTGATAGCAGAATAGATCTATATTCGGAAGATATTAATTTTCGGGACAACTTACGATTTTGCTCGATTTCAATAGGGAACCGCGGTAGCTTAGTAGCTTAAGTGCCGGCCCGCTGACCTAGCGGTCCGGGCTTCGATTCCCGCATGAGGCGAGAATCTTTTGAAACATAAACGGGTTTCCATTGCACGTATCCTTTCATCATCAGCCTCTCATCGTCCTGATACGACTGAAATACTATTGAAAAGGACGTAAAATCGCAAGTTACCCAACATCCATTGATTTCAATAAAACGTAACCAACGTACAAATACAGCTGCGGACAAAACCGCTAGATTTGCATATTCGTACTTTACATCGGCTCTCAGAAATAAATTCCAAAAATATTCCTGGTAAAGAAGTATTCGGAATAGGTATTTCATGTCCGCCTGATTTATATTTACTGTATATTAAAATATGATACTATTTTTATGGTCAGAAAATACCACCCAGTATGCAAAATAAAGAAATTTGGCGTTGCGGACAAAACTGCTAGATTTGGAAAATTTGGTATTTCTTTGAATCGGATCATACATTCCGAAGTCTTATTTCACAGTTCGAAATTTCAAAATAGGTATTGTATGCCAGTAAATTTTCATCTTTACTTTTGCTTCGTATTGTTCTTTAGTAGTCCCTTGATCTTCGTTGGGTGCCGCTTTTTAGTGCCAAAAATCTGAAAGTTACTTTTTTCCTGAATCGCTAAATCTTGAGTTTTCTTGTATAGGGAAAGGCTTAAGTTGTTGGCGTTCCGATGTTAGTTTACATTACTTCACTCGCAACGACGGTGAAAATTTTGTCGATTTTTCATCTCTGGTTAATAATTTAAGCTGACATAACTAATTTGCACTGCGAGTGCGTTGCAACGTCTTACAGCGTAAAAACTGACGTCGTTTGGTATTTCAAGACGGTGTATATATATTTATGTTTCATAAATGAAGAGTTTCTTTACATCTTTCAAATACTCCATAAATAACCTTTCAAATGGTATAAAATTTATTACGTTTGCTCGTCCATTAGAAATACTGTAACAAGGGAAAATTATAAAGACGGCTTGAAAATGAAATTGTTACCAACACCTGACGTTACGTCCCTAATTTTTGGCCAAAATATCCCTAATTTAAGGCCTAGTTTTTTGCCAAGCTCATACAGGGATGCTTGTATCTGTACCTTAGATGCTCCAGGCACTGTCTGCAAAAGCAAGCTAAGCCATGCCCTTAGCCTGGTTACAGACAGCACCATGTTCTTTTTGTGAGGAAAAAGAAGTGTAAAAAATACTGAGGTGGGTAAAAAAAAATGGATGTTAAGGTCAAGTAAACAAGGATCTGATAGTTCAGCCTACAAAATTAAACAAAAAAATAACATAATTGTGTTAGTTTGTAAAAAAAAAGAAATTAAAATCTTAAATACTTCCTTCAAGAGCAGAAAATACATTCAGAAGAAGGAACATGGGCCAGACTACGTAGTTTCGGCTAATAAAAGAACCTCGTCAGAGACCCTGACAATATGTGGTGACGAAACCAGAGCAAAGCATACTGTATTTTTTTTATTTTTAATTGGGCAGTCGATACAAAAACTCAAGGTGGAAAAAAAAGAAATTGTTTCCAGAGGCCAGTGAAATAAAATGTCCTGTGTCCATCAAGAATACCAGGCCCCTCCTTCCCCGACAGAATATCAAATGGCCGGTCCCTTATGGGAAGAAATAATTTATACAGTTGGACTATCAAGTAAGATTCAATACGTCTTGAATCAATCTTCACCATGCACTGTTGAAAGGTCAATGTTTGATAAATATTGAAGCAGTCTTGAAAGAATATTAAATAAGGATTAAATATAAACGTTACTATACCAAAGGACCTGGTATGATAAGGGCCATTTTTAGTATAAACATTATTTTATTTGTATAAACTGACAATATAAATACAATACACATGACAAGACATATACAGAAGAATATACAAAAAGGATCCAGAAGAAAGTCAAACGACTTATGTAAATCTGTATCCCGTTGACAATGGTGTTATAGCATATAATAAGTGATTTGGTATGTCAGCTACAATAAATAATGTTTAATTGAGCAATATCAATGAAAATGAAGCATGATACAATAGATAAGCATCTTAAGAGAGATGGAGAAAAAAAAAAGATTTTTAGAGCATATTGGAAGGTGTTCACAGGATATTGTCAATAAGACAAGTTACAATCACGTAAAATAGTTACAATCAAGGGCGGGCTCCGATGAGAGTTCTGAGTGAGTCAATTCTTTTCGTCTATCGGAGATAGATGAACCATGGCCCCTAGTGGAACCGCCTCGCCGAAGCGGTTCTAATGAACGTCATGACACACGTTGCAATGATGAGAAATCGAGTGAGGAAATAAAATTTGTGTCGCAGTCACGGCATCAAGGCCCACCCTTGTGTGCATCTATGAACGAGACAGAACAGAAAAGGAGTAAAACAAAAAATGAATAAGTAGATGAACAAATATAAATGTATAAAAAGGAGAAGGAAAGAAAAGGAAGACTCCACGGGAGACCCCGAGTGAGGGTCTTACCAAATAACCAAGACATGCTCAGCTGGATGGTACGATTGGTTCGTGTTGCCAGGTTGCACACAGAATCAAAGGCTTAGGATTGTCTTTTTGATCAAATTTGTATGCTGTTGAACTTATGTACAGTGTGTCTGGAAACGCTTTGTTTTCGAAATGAAAGACTGTACAGCCAAAAAAATAGACTCATTAGCTTCATTTGTTAGCTCTGGATTCCCAAAGAGTAGAGTATTTAGTGTGGGAGCGGCTATTTCAGAGATGGTCGCTATCATCTCTTGTCTAAAATTCTGGAATAAGTTGCATTCCAAGAGAAAATGATTAGTGTCTTCGACAGCCCCACAGATACAGTTCGAATACGCTATAATATTCTTTGAAAAGAGATGCTGGTTTAGAGAACTGCAATTCATTCTAAGTCTGGTATGATATATCTGATCACTTCTTTTACCGATGTTATAGAACTTTGGAGGCCCCCTAATATTTACATTTAGTTTGTGTTTGAAAATTGCTAGTGTACTTGAATCACGAATTTCTTGTGAAAGCTCATTCCAGTTACGAACTACTGCAGGGAGGAAAGAATTGTAGTACTGTTGTGTGTTACAATGGATAGTTTGAGTATTGTTAGCGTTACGCAGGTTGTATGAAGATGCGTTGCCGACGCTGTCAGGAACTAAGGTTGATAAGTATGCTGGAGAGAGTCCATTTTGCATTTTATAAAACAAGACAAGTTTGTGTTTCTTCCTTCTAGTAGCTAGCGTTTCCCAGCCTGTGTCCAAAAGTAGAGAATTTATTGAAGCAAGCTTGGTAGCGCCCGTTACTATTCTTGCTGCTTCATTCTGAATTTTTTCCAGCTCATTTACCTCATACTGGGTACAGTTATCCCATACCGTGTCTGCATATTCCAGTAGAGGACGAATGAATGAAAAATATATCGTTTGTAATGATTTCCTGTCGAGTGTAAATTTCAGTTTACGCATGATATTAATACGAAACCAGGCTTTAGATTTAATATTGTCTATGTGTTCGTGCCAAGTACAATCCTGTTGAAAAATTAGTCCTAAATGTTTATGGCTGCTGACTTCTGTGATCGGTTGATCATTCATATATACAGGTGGGTGGTAAGGTTTATTTAGTTTACGAGAAAAAATGAGAGATTCTGTTTTGGACGGGTTAAATGTGACCAGCCACCTAGATGCCCAAGCGTGTACCTTAGCTAGATCAGAATTAAGCTTTTCTGCGGCTTCAATGGGGTTTTCTACAATGAGATACAGACTAGTGTCATCAGCGAATAGCCTGATACAAGCATTAATGTTTTCGACAATGTCGTTGATATATATTAAAAAAAGCAGGGGCCCTAAAACCGAGCCTTGAGGGACACCAGCGTGAATTTGGGTCCAATCAGATGCAGCTCCTGGTAGAACAACCCGTTGCTGTCTGTTACTGAGATAATCTGTGAACCAGTTTAGAAGAGCACCTACAATGCCAACATTTCGCAACTTATGAATGAGCCCCTTATGCCAAACCCTATCAAATGCCTTGCTGATATCACAAAATATAGCTCGTACCTCTTTACCATCATCCAAAGCTTTGCAAAAAGTGTTGTAGATATCAGTAAGTTGGTTCACCGTGGAATCGCCGGGAACAAAGCCGGACTGTAATGATGTTATGACTGCATTATCATGGAAAAAATTGAAAACATACTTATGCACTATTTTTTCCATTGCTTTGCCGACTGCACTTAAAAGTGAGATTGGCCTGTAATTACAGGGATCGGATGGATCGTTCTTCTTAAAAACTGGAGTTACATTTGCTTTTTTCCATAAATCTGGAACTGTTCCGGAGGAGAAAGAAAAATTATAAAGGTCACACAGTGGAAAAGATAATGGATACGCAAGTTCTTTAAGTAATCTATTGTTAATTGAGTCAGGTCCAGCAGCTTTTCCTATCTTTAGAGATTTTAGCATTGATTCTACTTCTTGCGGGTTCGTTACAATTGAGTCTAATACGTTTTCGGAAATGAAGTTGGTATTTGGAAGGTAAGCATTATTTTCATCTAATTTGGTCTGGTCAGAGAAATGATCATTAAATATTTTACTTTTGTCCCTGTTATCAGTGTAAATTTCCCCATTAATATGCAGTGGTGGGATTGACGAATCTTGCACAGGCTTGATAACAGACTTGAGAGTCTTCCACCAATCTTTTGGACCAAGTGTGTCATTCTTAAGTTTTTCGGCCAATTTTTCGTTTTCATATTGTTTAGATTTTCTTAATTCATATGTGACCTTATTTCTAAATCGTTTGTAATTTTCTAAATCTGCATTTTTATTAGTTCTTTTGAATTTGTCATAGAGACGTTTTCGTTTCCTAATTAACCTTTTAAGTCTACTATTTAACCAAGGGGGGTCTGACTGCCTTACTTTCACTTTTCTATTTGGTATGTATTGATCTGCCAAGTCCATTATGTGATCTGTTACATTGGAAGCATAAATATTAATATTATTATGTTTTAATGATTCCCAGTCTGTGTTTAGCGCTGCCCGAGATAAGGAGTCATAATCCCCTCTATCATACAACCAGATATGTCTTGTAAAAACTGCAGAGGTAACAGTGTGAAAGTTGAATGCACAATACGTAGGGCAATGATATCTTAAGTTTTGCTCGAGAAAGGGGTCACCCACCCCACTCAGAAGGATATTATTTTTATTAGAGGTCAGAATTAAATCTATGAGAGAACTAGACTGCTCAGTAAAATGTGTGGGTGTATTTATTAATTGTTGTAAATTAAAATGCTGACAGATATCTTGGATTTTCCTTCTTGAGTTATTTTTTAATAAGTCGAGATTAAAGTCACCTACTATCAAGATATCATTGATAGCAGAGTCAAAAGCAAGTCCTATTGAGGTTTCAATCGAATTTAAAGTTGCAGGTGGTGAGTTTGGTGGTCTATAAAATGTGCCAATCAAGACTTTTCTATGATTACTTTGAAGCTCAAGCCAAATGCATTCTACGTCCGGTAGTTCAAGGTCAGTTCTTCTTTTTGAATAAATTGTACTTTTTGCATATACACAGATACCACCATGATTATCCCCTATTCTATCACGCCTATGTAAAGTATAACCATTCATTGATATATCATTATCAGAAACTCTATCATCAAGCCAAGTTTCTGTAAGCCCAATAACGTCAAAATTTTGGAGTTCAGCGGCGATTAACTCGAGTTTATTATTAAGACTTTGGATATTGTAATGCACCACAGAAAAATTGTTCCTAATGTCGTGTTCATCTGAAAGAGTTGACTGAATGCTATTCTCTAAGCTATCATCGTCCGGACCGGGATTAGTTTCAATATCTCCACATTGTAACAGTACCAAAGACATGATAGTGAAAAATTCAAACATGGTAAGACGGTTTAAGCCTTTGACTTTAAAGTGTCTAAAGAAATGAAGACCTATTCGCGCCCTGTATAACTGGACTTCTTCAGACATTCAAGTGATATTATCAACAACAGAGCGAAATAGTCTTAAGGACGCGAATAGCTGGCAGCCGCACAGAAACACAACCCCCCATATAGCATGTACAAATAAGCCACCGCATTGTCGCGCTGTATCGAATTCCCCGTGGAGCCTTACAAGAATAGATCCATAAAAGAAAAAGAAGACAGTAATAAATAACATTTCATTGTTATTAAAGGAGGGATATGGGAATATGATGAAGACTTAAGAGCTGCAGATAAAAACATCATAGAGTGTTAGCTCCTGGAGTTATCAAGGCAGTCCTCCATAAGCAAGAGTCGCGTTCCCTCAACAGAACTGCCTCTAAGAGGCAGCTGATGAGGGACCACTACACTTGCTTCCACATACAAAAATAAAATTCATCACAATATGATCCTCTCATCCACAGCTCATCATGTATAGCTAACATTAACAGGTATTCCTTTTTTTTTCTTTTGATGTATATGCTAAATTTAGAACTTTAACAAAAAGGAGAACCAGAAAAAAAGAAACCTTACACAGTATACATATAGTGACTTCGCCAAACTAACAAACTTTTATGGGAAAAAATGCTAGCCCATATTCTATGCACGTCGAAGTGACAGTATTTGATGCTTGTCAAGAGAATAGATACCTTTATACAGATACGCAGGTGTGAACTATAGTCCTGCCCTAGACAAAAACTGCAGCACGCACATACGTATCTGCATGTCAAGTTCCTGTAATCAGACAACGTCATAAAATCAAATGATGACAGACATACATGTATATATCATGAACTATCTTAGGGTCCAACCCATAGCTTGTCCCCAAGGTGCAGAAAACATAACCGCGCACATTAACTTCCCTTAGCCACTACCCTGTAAAGGCCATTTTTGGCCCCCATTCAAATTCTCTTAAAATTGCATCGTTTCTGTTGCTTTGTGCATATGGGAACAAACAGAAATAATATGTTTCACTGTTGTTCATTCTCAGAAAAGCATGATTTCTGGCATGCCTATGTTGGTTCAATAATACGAAGGAAAAATGCAAGAAAAGTAAAAAGTATGCAAAGACCAGGAACTGAAACAATCAAAATCCAAATCCAGCCCTCAAACCATAGTTGGAAACAACTAAGATTACAAATAATCAAGATACAGAGAACATATGGCCAACCGAGTGAGCAGCTTGTTCCCAAAAGGTGGCCACTCAGCAACCCAAACCGAACCAAAAATAATAAGAACATACATAAGGTAAAACATCACAGAACCTCTGACACCAAAAACAGGCAACAGAGAACCACAACAGAACTGAATTTAATAATTTTTCCTTTGAAGAATTAAGTCTTTTACAATAGCTTTTGAAAGCTCTTGATAATAGGCTTTTGATGAAATGCTTATACGTTGGGTACCACGGCTAATTACCTGTGCACTGTACACGGCCTGTCAAGATACCCCACCCACTCAAGTTTGCAAGTCCAGAGACCCTAACCAAAAAATTCCAACCGATCAAAATGAAATGTGTACCAAATTATTCCTTGTGTTCTAACTAAGAAAATCAATACCCACAACATATGTTGATTTTTGCCTATGAGCGGAGATATGGGCGTTTTTTTGTGTTGAGAAAACAGGGAAAATGTTCCAAATGTTGCCAGTTTGGTAACAAAAAGTTAAAAATAAACATAGAGCCCGGTCTGCAGCACATTTAATTTTTTCAAGACATGTAAATATATCAAAACAATGTCTGCGTATAAAATATAAAATGTGCTGGAGGCCGGGCTCATATATTTTGAAAGCCGCAAAGGCTACCAAATTCGTCATTTTCGTCAAAACCTGCAGAGGGTATGGGTATTTTCAAGACCCGCGTTTTTATATTTAACTTCTTCAGTGTCACCAAACCCCAAAAGTTTGAAAGCAGAATTTAAGTATTTTATTGTTGAATCAATATAAAGTGCCTGCTATGCTAGGCACCTACCTGCCTAAAGCAAGCAGTTTTGACTTACCCTTAGGTGCTTGCTTAACACAGGCTTGTGTGAAGCATTAACATGCCTTTTAGATAATATCTACATTAGATTTGGTACTAAGTTAGGCCTATACAGACAAATTGTTGGTATTCCGATGGTAGCCTCCTAACTGTGCTCCTCTTGTAGCGGATTTGTTTTTATTTTGCTATGTAGAAGATTTCGTGGCTTCTCTTTCTAATGATAAACAATCTGAAATAATTGAAACTTTTAAATCTAGATCTAGAAATCTAGATCATTTTTAAATATTGACGATCCCTACTTTGAAGGCATGGTGAATCAAATTTATCCACCTGAGCTGCAGTTGAACAAAGCTAATGCAGCCGATAGTGAAGCCCCATTTTCGGATTTACCTTTATCTGTTTCAATGGATTTGTTTCATCCAAAATTTATTATAATTGCGACTACTTTGATTTTGACATAGTGAATTTTCCATTTTTGGATGGTGATGTTCCCCGTTCTACCTCTTACGGAGATTACATTTCTCAGCTTATTCGGTTTGCTAGAGGCTCTAGTCATGTGACTGACTGCAATGTCCGTAATAAAAATTTAACTGCTAAGCTTCTCCAACAGGTATATAGATATCACGAACTCGGAAAAGCATTTCCAAAATTCATTCGCTGACACTATGAATTGGTTTCTAAATTCAATGTCGGATTAAAAAGTCTTTTGCAACAGGGCCTATCGGAACCAGAATTTTATGGTGACTTAGTCTATAAATCAAAAAAAAAAATGTGGGTAAGTCTGATTTTTTGATCGGTTCAGGAAAATTATCGTTCGTTACAAACGTATTGGATATAATATGAATGTAATGCTACAGTCTGCATGTTCAGTGATTAACCCAATTATGGTTTAAAACTTTGCTTCCGCCCTTTAATTGCACGTCGGTTGGTCAGGCATCAGACTCAATGATGGACCCGACATAAAGCTACTTAATTTAGTTGTTTGGGGCCAGAGTTTGCCTTGTCTGTTGCTTGGCTATTCGGGGTTCAACTGATAGTTTTCTTTTGCTCCGGTATTTCATTGGTATTGTCTGACTTCGTAGGGGTCTCCTGGTGTCGCAAGACGTTCTTTCCGCTGAGTCCTCATCTCTGATTCATCATAGGCCTTATCCGCGATTCATCATAGGCCTTATCCGTTTGGTCGCCTGTATTTCTGCCCAATCTGCCTTCTGTTTTGTTTTGTTATTAAGATAAAAGAAATAAGTATAAGCAGATGTTGATGCTGTTATTGGGGTAGCTGAATGCCCATCTTTTTTGGAAAGAGCTGCTCATTCGGTTTACTGTGCGTGTCTTTCGTAAACTTGTGTCAATTTCTGTGTGTATGTGCTTCTTTCCCTATTGGTTTTGAGAGCGGAATGTGGGATTTGATTGTATTAATTCACGATCATTGCGTATCTTTTTACTTTGCTTACAGAATACGATCAACACCGATCATGATAATAACCCATTTCTTTTATGCCCCATCCAGTCCGAACACCAGACTGGCATTTAGCGTTCTTAAACCCGACAAGTATTGACCATATCATGGCTGGTACTAATTGTACTTATTGCATTCGAATGTATGAGGTGAAGCTTTTACATACTTCTTTTTATATCGTGGCACAATTAACTCTTAAGGCGTTAAAAAAAAAAAAAAAAAATTACGTCTGCAAAAATATTTTGTCCAAGCTATATCATCTCGAGAAGATCCAGCTAATGAACCATCTGATGTGGGTCTACGCAGCTTGCAGAATCAGCTATTTTCATTTTTCGCGCTTTATATATTTCCCTACCTTATACTGCCTTTACATGTGCCTCATGCTTTGGTATCAGATCACGGAAAAAATCGTCCATCAAAACCTTTCTTCGGAAATTTCTGATGCTCAGTGATCTATTTGAATTAAACAATAAAAATCTTATTATCACAAAATTAATTAGAAGCATCTATAATAATTCAGTGGCGGCGCGAGTAAATATACTTTGGGGCTTGTACGAACAGTTAATTCTCATGCGCATTTATTGATCAGTGTCTTTGCTTTAAAACTATACAGATCACTCCAAGGACCCATAGATTGTTCCTGTGAAGAGGGAAGAATATGATCAAAATAAGCTGAAACGAATGCTGCGCTGAGTATGCGCAGTCCACACTATGCTGAAAAGTTCCTTTTCACGAAAGGAACCTCAATTTTAGTTCACTTACATATCTGTAAAAAGCTTGTAATGATCAGGTTCTTTGAATCTATAATTACACAGAAAGTTGCTAATTTCATTTCTTGCTTGTAGATTTCGTGAACATGGCGTCTAGAGTGAAGAGTTTAAAATGTGTCTCAAACGACGGTTCTCCAATTTATGATAGATTAATTGCTGAGATACCTAAACTTCAACATAATTCTAATTAAATCACTAAATACATGCTTAATTACATAATTAATATCAAGAAGATACGGAAATTTACATTTTGCACCGATTGAAGAACTTCTCTCCAAAAACAAAATGGCGCCAGGCGCTCAACACGACCAGTTTTTATTGTGTGAAGATAAATTCTCTTCAAAGGCCTAAGGTTACGAAGAACAAGTTTAAAGTTTTACGCTTTAAATCCAAGCTTTTAGAGGCACATACAGTTCGGTTAAAACTGTTGCCAGAACCAAGTGACCTGGACGTATTCTGCAGCATTAGGCTTATTTTGTGTGTGTGTGTGTGTGTGTGTGTGTGTGTGTGTGTGTGTGTGTGTGGAGTGGGCGGGGGACAGACCAACAGAGATTTGAATCTGATACTGACAAAATAAGTTCATGGATATCCGCCGAATCGATTCTAATGAGAGTAAAAGATTTGTTTTATGAAGATTTGCTTTAAGAATATATTCCAGACTTTCAGTCATTGCCACTTCTTAATGAGAGAGAGAGAGAGAGAGAGAGAGAGAGAGAGAGAGAGATATGCCCCCGTGCTATTTCGGTTGTTTTTTCACATAATTTTTCATGTTACCTGATGAAACCGTTAATCTTGGTAATGTTGGTAAATTTTTGGTAACCGCAAGTCCACTTATTTTGGCACCGCAAGCCAACTTACACATCGAAATCGTATGAATGGGATAGACTGGGAAAGTATTCCAAGAACGTAAAGCAAAACAGACAATGGCATCATGTGTGTGTATGTGTAAAAAGTTCCATTCCTAGCCAGAATAGACCTTTGTTTGAATAAACAAATAACCTTATTGTTTCCTATTGATTTATAAACAAAATACCCTGTGTCTGTTTCTCTCTCATTTCGGAATGATTGTCGATCAGGCTCAGTATTTTTTCTTGCGGACACAATGTTAATTTCTTTTAACTCTTTCGGCGCCAAATTTTTCAGACGACAAATTTTCGTCTGCTCAAATCATCAGACGACAGACTTGTAATTGGAAATTTTTACAATCTAAAGACATTTTTCATAAAATCAGGCTTTTTTGGTTCATATTTGAATGACAAACAGTGTAGATCCTGATCAGACGGCTCTTTTAAGAGCCGGCTGATCTGGATATACGCTGTTTGCAAAGTCGCATTATACATTATTGCGACTTTGGCGCCGAAAGAGTTAATCCTATTATTTAAGAAATATCCAATTAATAAAGTGTGCCTGTAAGAATTTTGTCAAGTGGATTTGCAAGAGACCGTTTTCGAATTTTTATCATAGGAAATTGGCAACTGATTTGATCAGTAAACCAAAATTACACAAAAAGGAAAATAAATGTGAATGGAAAACAACTACAACTGATATTTCCAATGACGACTCCATTGGTAGGTATTTAATTTCATTTTCTTCATACATTTATTAACATAGATTATATTACAAATTGCAATCATTTCTCAGTATTACATGGGCCAGGCCCTGAAAATTTTTGACCGGAACGAAGTCATGAAAAATAATTCTAATACTGTGTGAGGGCCAGTTTTCATTTTGACGGCAGAGTAAATCTGTCACACTTCGCCGTCACAAGCAACTTTTGGAAAGTTACTTTAACTGCTGTATTCTTCCGCTTTGAAAAAAAGTGCAATTGTAAGATTATTTCACCAGTTACATTCGGATATACAGATGTTCAATGAGAACTTGTATACCATGTTTTCGTACATTTTTAATGCACGAAAACATGGTATACATGACAGCACGACAGCAACAGCCAGCAAATGTAATGAGAAACAGAGCATGCATGAAAAATAAAATTGAGCCGAGAGACGACAAAAGCATCACAGTGGTTATGCGCCCAGCACAGGCATCTGCCCAGTCTGATCAGAGTCTTCGCTGTCCACATGGAATTAGCTTAGACTCTTCGCTAACGGCTTTAAGTGCAAGCGAAGACTGATCAGAATGTGCTGATATGTCCAGGCTGATCTGAGTCATTGCTGGCCGAACATGCCACTTAGTTGGTTTTGTCGTGCCGCGGCTGAATTATGAATCTCACATCACTTGCATCAATTTAGAGTAGCTGAGATGCAATCAAAACATTCTAAATAAGGTAACAGTTGTAGCCCAGGTAGACAAAAAAATGCTATGGAGTGTATAATTTCTTGGCTGGGACACTGCCTTTTGCTGTTGTACGAGGGTTATCCAATAAAGAGTGGGACTTTCTTTATAATTTGTGACTCTATACGTTTTTCATATCGAAAATATGACCACTGCGTGGCAAATCTTATAGCGCATACAACTAAGTATCCCAAATTTTTATCTGCCCGTTGATTTCTTGTTGCCTAGCAACGGTAGAAGGCAAGGGTAAAGCTCCTGGCCATGTTTGTAAAAATGGTTGCCATGGTTACTGAAACCCTCCTATTAAGTCCAGAAATATTTTTTTTTAAACCATACTATGTTTGGATCATACTTGGTGAAAATAACTTATTTTGGACTGAAATTGTCGAAAAAGCTAGGAATTTTAGTCTGAAAATTGAAAAAAAAAGAAAAAAGAGCAAAGCTTGAGCATTGTAATTGGGGGTGGGCATGAGACAGGTGTCATCAATTAAAAGTAAATGTATATAATGGCAAGCACTTAACTCTAAACGGTGAGGTATGCCATATAAATTGCAATGCACATATTGAAGAAACACACGGTTGATGTGTTTTGTGTTGCTTAGCAACAGAAAATCATGCATAGTACTTAAGGTCTTATTTCCTGGAATAGACTGGTTGCTAGGCAACCATCTGTCGATGGGCTAATCTACAGACCAATTGGTATAAGCAAAATTCAAACGTAATGCAACCAAATATAGAAAATGTCAAAATATGTTCGGATACCACTTTTTGGATAAATGCCAGGCCTTATTTCCTGTCTTTGTGGTTGAATTATGAAGCAAATCCCGGCCAATGACTTATCTAGTGCCTTACATTTCGAACCATAGCCGAATAAGTTGTTGGCAAAATTTGATGAAACATATACTACAGGGAGGTGAGATATTGGTCTTGCAAATGAAGGTAAGATTTATAAGTAGCGGGGTAGGGTTCGTAAAATATCAAACGAGTCCCACTCTTTATTGGATGACCCTCGTATAAAAGAAAAGAGCAAAGAAGAACTCCAAAAATGCGATCGGACAGACTGATGCAAACTGACAGACAGAGAAACATTCGGTTATATGCCGTTTTCTGAAAAGTGGAGGGCAAACATTTGTTTTCATATCATTACTACTTAACGAATTATCTTGAAAGTTTGAGTACCTTATTCTTGAACCCAAACGAATGCACGCAAGGAATTTCATTTTTTTTTTTAATAAAGTGTTAGTCTATTAATTATCATTACCTTCCTTCTCTATTTTATGTCATTTTCACACAGTCACTATGCTAATACTATACTGATTGATTGATTGATTTGTTACTTTACGTCCACGGTAAACGGCTATGGTCATGTCGGGACGGTCAATTAACCTAACCACACTATTCCTGGGCAGGCTTAGACCTCCTAAGCGGTTAATCAGTACTAAGTGCACATACTTTCGCCTGTAACTGACAACTGCCCGTCCCGAATCAGCGGGAGGAGAAACGAAAGTATGTGGCCAAACCGGGTGTCGAACCCAGGACCTCTGACTTATGAGTCAGGTGCCCTACCGATTGCGCTACGCGGCCCGGCTCTATTTCACAAATTATCATGTGTTCTGAAATCTATTCTCTTACTCTGGTAAATTAGAGGCACCATTCACTGATAACGGACTTCCTTAAAAGGGAGTAGCTACGCATATATATAAGTGATTATGTTAGTAGTCTATATATGAGCCGCGACACGACAAAACCAACAATGTGGTTGTTCGCCCAGCACAGACTCAGATCAGCCTGGACATCCGCCTAGTCTGATCAGAGTCTTCCCTAAGGGACTAAGCTACCTTCATGCGGACAGTGAAGACTCTGATCAGACTGGGCGGATGCCCGGGCTGATCTGAGTCTGCGCTGGGCGCACAACCACATTGTTGGTTTTGTCACGTCGCGGCTCATATATACAAAACTGGTTGTTCCAAAATATGCACAAACCAAGCTGAAAAACTTCAGCTTTCATGACACATCTTTATTTAAAGATTTACACCCACAATATTTCTATTAAATTTTAAATTTCTCACAAAACATTATATTCTGGGCATGATAATTATTGCTATTAAAAGTAAATTCATCTGCCAAATTTATGATTTGTGATGGTCACTGAAAATAGGAGAATTTAAGGAAATACACAAAAAGAGCGGCAATAGCGGGTCACCATTCCCGCCAAAACTGAAGACTTGATACGCCCAGCAATCATAGTTAATCAGGTTAAAGTTATATCATGAATAATTTTAAGCCCTTTCTTTACTCAACTTTAGACAGTTATTGGCTGAAAACAACTCACGTGCACAGATTAGAGGTTAATGCTATTGTTAAGTTATTTACTCGACCAATCATAAAATTCAAAACATGCTTGCAGAAACGCCTGTGGGAGTCAATCAATTTATGACGACAAAATATTCGTGAATATTCAAGAACGGTATGCATTGATATATCGTCTCTGCCTCCGTAACAAAGATGTTTTAGCTGAAGATTTTTTTAACACATCTTAATTATGTTGCATACAACTAACCAGCTTCATAATATTGTGATTATTTCGTAATGAAATACGAGGGAGTATACCTTTAAAGTAAAGAAAACATGGTATTAATGGCATTTTCTTGCATGAATTCGTATGGGTAATAGAATACGAGTAAGGTACGCAAAGTTTAAAGAAAATTCGTTGAGTTCTAGTGAAATTAAATTAAAAATTTGGCCAAACGGACTATACTACTTCTAAGTTCCCGGTTTACTGATGACGGGTCAATTACTTAGCGAACAACAAAATTATGTTTGAAAACAAACACCAAAAAGCAAAAATATTTTAGAGGTTGCGTTGAAAATTCTAGGGGCCATTATGTGCAAAAACGCCAAGTTTTACAGAAAATCAAATGCATACCAGACTGGTATATCAAACATTTGTTGTGGCCACAAAGCTATTTTATGAACACTTCATAACAGTTTATCCATTGCATCTGTCTTTTGTGCATTTGCTTGTAGTTCTGCTTTTTCGCCCCAACGATATATGACTTCATATTTCAAAGAATTAGAATGCTCTAAGCGGCTGTTCGGAATTATAATTATTGTGCGTATCACAAATATTTGAGCACTGCAACGATTCATGTAAAGAACTCGTCCAAGGTCACAAAAGGTAGATCGAGGGATGTTCTATAGTAATTGTTCGCAAACAGTGCGAGCCCTGATCAGACTGCTGCTGGGCAAGAGCAGTCTGATTAGGGTATGCACCGTGTGCTAATTAATTGTTTTCCGAATATTAAGGTGAAATACGGTACAGAGAGTTCGAAAAACAATTATTTCATTTCGATTTCATTGTTTCTTCCGCAATTTCTCTGTTGTATTTCGTACTCTTCTGACTTTTCCCGAAATAGCTTCGTACTTTTATTCATATTTAATTGTTCTTGGTAATCTGTTCCTCTATTTTGTCCTTTGAAGATCAAATCATCTCACAACCATCATTGCAAGCCACTCAAAGCAGTCTTTTGAAAAAAGCTGAGACCTTTGCATGTAGGCCCGGAAACTGTTTTCACAAAGCCGTTTTATGGCCACCGTTTCTTACGTAAGCTGATTTTATGTCACTCTTCCGTAATCTAAGTGAGGGTAGCGCTTTTATACTAAAATTATTTCATACGATTCTTTTAATTTGCTCTAAGTAGCTCTTAATTTTAGTAGTAAGATGTAGTGAGAAAATGTACATTTGGTTAAAAAAAACTGCAAAGTCAGGCAGCAAAATTGCTGATCTTCGGATGCCTGGCTATATGGTTTATATTGGGTTATAGGTCTTTACAACATGAGCCGGGCCGCGTAGCGCAATCGGTAGGGTACTTGACTCATAAGTCAGAGGTCCTGAGTTTATGGTGGCTGGTTTGTGCCATTTCGTCTTTTCGTCTTTTCGCCGCGAAAAGACGCCACGCGAAAAGACGAAAAGACGCCATGCGAAAAGACGAAAAGACGAAAAAACGCCATGCGAAAAGACGAAAAGACGAAATAACGCCAGGCGAAAAGACGAAAAGACGAAACCCGCCACGCGAAAAGACGAAATTGCAGCGCGAAAAGACGAAAAAACGCCATGCGAAAAGACGCCATTTGAAACTCTTAAATTGTCGTCTTTTCGCGTGGCGTCTTTTCGTCTTTTCGCCTGGCGTCTTTTCGTCTTTTCGCATGGCGTTATTTCGTCTTTTCGCGTGGCGTTATTTCGTCTTTTCGTCTTTTCGCGTGGCGTTATTTCGTCTTTTCGTCTTTTCGCATGGCGTCTTTTCGTCTTGTCGTCTTTTCGCATCACGTGTTTTGCATTAAGATATATCAATATATCCTATTCTAAATGCAGTTAATACTCTGAATACTTAGACAGGTGTTTCTTTTTTAAACTGTGTAGACCCTGATCAGAATGCAATCTTTAAAGAAGTGTACTAATCACGGTTTGCAGCTTTTGCCGCTAAACTCTTCTTTTAAAAACATTACCAAAAATATGAGGAAAGAAGTCATTATGGTATTTCTACTGAACGGACAGAAAAGAAAATGAGACGTCCTAATGTTTTGGAGTAAAACACTCCAAACAAATTTCATCCTATCTTAATTTTGATCTTAAACTGCCTAAAAGATTAACCACTTGTTGACAATGTAATCTCTCTCAAACTATGGAATACAAACATTGAAACATTGTTGTACTTCGCTGAATGAAAAAATAATGATACGGTATTTTCCCTAATTTGACATACATTTAACTGCAGCTAACCCAAAATTTGGACAAGTTTATAGTTTTCTAAAGACGTGCCAATCGCAGACAGAGCAGAGCCTGATTAGACTTCTCTTTGGTTTATGTGTCCCAATATTTAAGAATATTATGGTATCATTTAGCTGCAGCTCAAGCTATAACACTTTCTTATAGGAAGTATTTTTAATCTGAATGCACCTCTGTGAGAGATCCATTTTAAATTGAAAATGTGTCTCCTTCCGCCTTTTTTTACAAAGGGGCACAACTACTGTTACTTCCTCTTCAAGTCTTCTTTAAACGGCAGGGATGGATTTTGCTAGCTCAAATAGGGCAGCTGAAGACAGGACTAGGTGGAAAAGGAGTGTTTTAGAGTCATCTGTGGTGCCCCAACGACCGCACAAGATTATGGGATAGGCTAGACTAGACCAGCGGTTGCAGTCAGTTCGACCCCCCCCCCACCCCCACCCCTCCACACACACACACACCCTCGCCTCAGTGGTCCTTCAGATGTGACTCTAAATCGCGTGGTCCTGTCTTCATATGACCTTAGCATTGGTCGCGTGGTCCTGTCTTCATATGACCTTAGCATTGGTGGGACGTTTTGCCCAATTCTCTCGATCTCTCAGTTTGAACAATAATATTGTAACACAGTTTACTAAAAAAATTCACTACAAGCAAATAGTAGATTAGGTGCTAGCATTAAGTAATAAATTTGGACCATGTTACCATTATGATCCTAAATCCTAGGACATATGTGTCCTGGGAAAAGAGTGGTCTGGTCAGGCTCTGCATTGGTAACCATTCTGCGTATGTTATGATACAGCTCGAGATATGAAAATCTACTTGTTCAAACTTAATAAAAAAAAAAAAAAAAAAAAAAGGGTATTTTTACGTAGGATGCATGGAGACACAGGTTTCAACATATTTGCATCTGTGCTTAAGGTGAACAGGACCACTCTCAGGGGAAGCAATTTTGCATTTTTGCATCCTTTCTTAAGGAGGGTCAGCTCTTGAAAGCAGAATTTGGTCCTCTAGGAGCAAATTCTTTCCTTTAAAAGTAGACCTATTTAAGAATCTATTTTTTCTGTTTGCTTCACTTCCCTATCTTGGAAAGCAAATAGAATGTCACAAAAGTTGACCCCCTTTGTAAATATGACAGAAGGGGACACAATGTTCAATATTAGAGAGATCTTTCTTGGAGGTGTATACATTCAGCTATACAGTCAAACCTGCTTATGTGGTTACCTCTATTAAGGGATCACCTGTCTTGAGCAGCCACCTTGGTCCTTTGAACCAAAATACAGTGTAAATGAAATGTATTATGGGGTCACCTGTCTTAAGTAGCCACTTTTTGTCCTTCCCTTGGGTGACCCCTTAAGACAGGTTTGACTGTATTTCTCAAAAATGCTTGCTACAACAACGTAATAGGTCTGCCTACGCTCCTGAATGAGTAAATTTGCGTCTGCTAATTTTTAAGTCAACATGGCCCAGATTATTTTAATCAATAACTGTAATTATTGCCGACCCCATACTAATACTTTTAGCTATCCTTTTTACTTTTAACAACTTTTATTTTTCTGTCGGATAAAATAAATCCATCCTAATTTTCATAAGACTGCTGCTAGATACTGATTATCTTGATTAAATCTGTGTTTGATCTCAGTCAACAAGGCACAAATTTGTTATTCAATCTAAACGGTACCATAGTGACCCAAAATGTTGCCGACCCCACGTTAATTTTATAGTCTATCCTTACAGTTTTTAGCTTTCAAAAAGATATATAAAAAAGCATTTCAGTGGCAAATTCTGTGATCAGACTGCTTCTGTAGCTGCGTTTGCAGTAGTCTGATATGAGTCTATATTGTTTACTCAGACAAATCTGTCTTAGTATTAGGAATCAATACAGTTATCAATGAAAGGGTATTTGTGTGTCGTTATTTCGTCTTTTCGTCTTTTCGCCTGGCGTCTTTTCGTCTTTTCGCATGGCGTTATTTCGTCTTTTCGCGTGGCGTTATTTCGTCTTTTCGTCTTTTCGCATGGCGTCTTTTCGTTTTTTCGGCGCGAAAAGACGAAAAGACGCCATGCGAAAAGACGAAAAGACGAAATAACGCCACGCGAAAAGACGAAAAGACGAAATAACGCCACGCGAAAAGACGAAAAGACGAAATAACGCCATGCGAAAAGACGAAATAACGCCATGCGAAAAGACGAAAAGACGAAAAGACGCCAGGCGAAAAGACGAAAAGACGAAAAGACGCCACGCGAAAAGACGACAATTTAAGAGTTTCAAATGGCGTCTTTTCGCATGGCGTTTTTTCGTCTTTTCGCGCTGCAATTTCGTCTTTTCGCGTGGCGGGTTTCGTCTTTTCGTCTTTTCGCCTGGCGTTATTTCGTCTTTTCGTCTTTTCGCATGGCGTTTTTTCGTCTTTTCGTCTTTTCGCATGGCGTCTTTTCGTCTTTTCGTCTTTTCGCGTGGCGTCTTTTCGCGGCGAAAAGACGAAAAGACGAAATGGCACAAACCAGCCACCATATGAGTTCGATACCCGGTCTGGCCACATACTTTCGTTTCTCCTTCCTCTGATTCAATAAGGGCAGTTGTCAGTTTCTGGCGAAAGTATGTGCACTTAGTACTGGTTAACCGCTTAGGAGGTCTAAGCCTGTCCAGGAATAGTGTGGTTAGGTTAACTGACCGTCCCGACATGACCATAGCTGTTTACCGTGGACGTAAAGCAACAAATCAATCAATAAATTAATCAAACAATCTATTTATAACATGATTTAGCACTTCAAACTGATGGTAAGAAGGGGATCGACTTAAAGCAAAAACCTGAGCTGGAATTAACCGTGATTCACAGCATTCAGATTATGGCTAGACCACTACCAACATACCAACTATGAAACACATGAAGCTTAAAAGCGCAAAAACAAGTAGACAACAAATTCACGTCTGCAAAATTTCAACAACAAAAAGTTTCGCCAAGGCTGTAGTCATATTAAATGAGAACTCAAGGAATAGAGTGTTGATCTGTATATTTCAGCTCAAAAGGGAGAGCCGGGTAACTTCGGACAGCGGGTAAATTCGGACAGTCACATTGTTTCCTTTGTGTTATTTGTTTGGAACTAAAACTAAAATTACTGGCCAAACAGTGAAAATCCTGATGGGACGGCTCATCATTATGAGCCGTCTCATCTGGATTACCACTGTTTGCAATGGTATGTCCGAATTTACCCCCATGTCCGAAATTACCCGACTCTCCCCTAGATGCCTTATTTGGATTCCACGATGTTTGCAAATTCAGTTATTTTCATTTTTGGTGCTCCATGTTCACTTTTGTATCTGATTTCTATTGACTGGTTTCTGTTAAAAACTCTTACAAATAATTTTTATTGGATTCATCCCTAGTTCTAAAACCACGTTTCAAGTAATAATTTCCTAAAACTTGGGTTTAAAATTTCAAACTAGACTGAAACTTTTCAGTCCGTGGTCTAAACCTTTTGTGCACTTTATCTGGTTTTAATGTTTAAAACAGTGGTCGAATATATGTACTTATTCACCCTCGTTCATATTTCTTCCCAAAATAAATAATTCAAAACAGGTGTTAATAACTTTTCCTTTATAATAATCACAGTGAATAAAGGCAACCCATAATTTCTCAACAGGTCAAACATCACTCATTAGGCAGGACTATCCCGAATTGTTAAGCTCTCCCTGCCCTTTGTTTTCTTTCTGTTTTATTTTTTATTTATTCATTCAAGATTTATTTTGTCTTTTTCTCATAACGATGTTCCCCCAAGGATGCTCAGCGGAACGAACACATGGTTGCACACTCCTGGCACCTAGTCTGTCTGTCCGCCCCCTTTCCAATTCGAAGAGGATAGTTGAAGCTTCCCTCACTCCTACTACCTTTGGGGCTCAAGTAAAGCTTTTGTGGTATTCTGAATGTCTTCATAAAGTATTATATTGACAATATCCAAATATTAGGACGCTTTTAGTGATGTCAATATACATTTGGCGACGTGCCTGTTGAATCACCGAGAATCAAACGGCCAAACTATTTATTCAACTCTTTCGCCATTTTGTTCTCTGTACGATCTCAAGGCCATTTGCCCCCTTCTCTCTCTCTCTCTTTCATTCTTTCTTTCTTTTTTTAGTTTTGCGCAGAATGTCGTGCTTCATTCCTTAAAGTTGTTCCCACAGCTCACATCTGAGACAGATTTGTTTCATTCATGTTTCGTGCAAGGCGTCAGAATATTTGCAATTCTGAGATTAGGATTATGAATTGCATATGCACGAGTCCTTGTAAATATTTAGCTCTCAAATGACGGATTATGATAAATTAATGATAATTTTCAGGCCTGAAAACAAAACTAGTGAACTCGAACCATATGGAATCTGAAATCACGAAATGCGCTGAGCGCATTTTGTGATTTCTGGATTCCATATGGTTAGAGTTCGCCATAGTAACAGCAGTATATCAAGTCATCTGTCAGCAAAACCACTGAGAAATTTTGTGAACAACTTCCCGACTGAGAGCTCACGGGAAGATAAATTAAGAACAGGAATAAAACTGACTTGGAACCCTTAGAAGAAACCAGAGAATAATTTCTCAGCTAATATATCTTTATAAAGCTTATGATCGTTTGTGATCTGTAAATCACGATGGCTGACACTGTTATGATGGTGCCGCTGCGCATGCACAGTGGGTGGGGTAACTTCTGAGACACCAGGGTTCGCAAACTCGTGTTCTGTATTAATGGTTTGATAAAATGTGATTTGTTTTAGTGCAGATAAAATTTATTCTATGGCATATGAAATATTTCAAAACCAACCACATTGCCTCAGAATTTCATAGTTACAAAATAAACGGGAAAAATCACGTCAGTTTCGCCTCTTATATGATGCGCATGTAACTGAAAATTTCTTTTAATCGAGTTGAAAAATGCCCACTTCTTATACCCCCATTCCACTGGACTGCGCTTCCACTGCGCTCCGAAATTTTGGACAAAGCGCCATGAATCGTAGCAGAAGCAGCAGCAGCGCAGGAGAAGCTTCTAGGTCGCAGTGAAAGCGTATCAGAAGCGGCATGATCGCCAAGTCACGGCGCTTGTTTTGACTCTGCTCAAAATTTACGTAGCGGAAGCGCCGTGGACTCAAAGCGCAACGAAAGCGTAGTAAGAACGTAGCTCGAAATTCATGAGCGCAGCAGCAGCGGGAGCAACGCGGCATCAGCGCAGCGAGATCGTGCTGACAGCGCCGTGAGATTCGTCTGCGACCTAGCTACGCTTCTGCTACGCTCCTTGCGCTCCCGTTGCGCTCTTGTCGCTTCTGCTGCGACTCTATTATTTATGTATAGCGCAACCACGACGTTTCCGCCGCGCTCTTGGCGCTTTATCTGCGTTTCCTCTGCTCTTATGGCGATCTGTGCATGAAAACGCCGCGTTTCCACGACGTTTCATATTTCGATTCTCACGTTTCATTCAAGATGCAGGCTGCCCGGAGCAGGAGTTGGTATACCCTCTCCTGCGGTAAAGGCTGCGTGAAAATAGTCTCCTGACCAGGCCTGGGTGTGGATTTCGCCTTCTGCTTTTGACAGGGGTCTAGGATCTTGCTCTCTAAACTGAGCCAGATAGGCGCTCTTTAGAACGCCGAGCAGAGGCCCCAGTTGAGGCTGAACAGCAAGAAGAACAAGACGAGTTGTTCGAAGTCACTAGTTAATGATTGCCAGCTGGGCCATAGCCACTGGAATTTTTATATTATTAATATTGTTTGAAGGCTGGTGGCTACTTCTGCTAAACACGATTCTCCGCCGATTTTCATACAAGCGGTTACAAAGCGCAACACAAGCGCAGCATGAGCGCAGCTCCGGCACTCAGGTCGTAGCACGATCGCAAATGCATCGTAATAAGCGTAGCTCAAGCGTAGCTTGAAATCCTTTGCCGTAGTAGCAGCGTACTAGAAGCGCCCTCGAAGTCCGTTGAGCGTGGCAGGAGCGCAGCTAAATCGCGGCAGCATCGTGACTAGCGTGGCAAGATCGTATTAGAAGCGTACTGGCAGCGTACTGGAAGCGCACAAGTTCCAAGTTTTGGCAAATGCCTACGCTTCTGCTTCGATTTCGAAAATTTTGGAGAAGCGCCATGATCGCCAAGAGCGCAGTCAAAGCGTCATCCAGTGGAATGGGGGTATTAGACCACAAGTTACACGAAAGGAAAAAGGGTGGAAGTTACAAGACATAAGTTACTGCCAGAGAGTTTTTTGGTTGATTTGATGCTTAACGTCCACGGTAAACAACTAAGGTCATGTCGGGACGGTCCAGTGGGACGGTCAGTTACCCTAACCACACTATTCCTGGGCAGGCTTAGACCTCCTAAGCGGTTAACCAGTACTAAGTGCACATACTTTCGCCAGTAACTGACAACTGCCCTTCTTGAATCAGCGGAAGGAGAAACGAAAGTATGTGGCCAGACCGGGATTCGAACCCAGGACCTCTGACTTACGAGTCAGGTGCCCTACCCGGCTTACTGCCAGAGAGTAGTTTCCCCCTTTCGTCCGGAAAAAATGGCCATAAGAAGGACACTATATAGTGGATTGTCCGGATTTTACACTGTAAAAACCTGAATCCGTAGATAACTGGCAACCAGCCGCCAGTCCATTTCCCGTTATTTTGACGGGCGTCTATAAACACTGGCGGAATCATCACGCAAAGTAGGATAGAATAAGAATACTTTATTTTGAATACTTTATTAAGTATAAGACGGGTATTGCTTTTGGTCAATTGCCCTTCAACACTGTAAAAGTGTTTTCGAGTTCGGTCAGCTAACATTACTCCACCATATCGAGATTTCAAAATATTTTCTACAGGCAGACGCCCGTAAAAATAACGGAAAATGGACTGGCAGCTGGTTGCCAGGTATTCTACCGTAAAATCATCGGATTTTTTTACAGTGTACAGAGACACTTTTCACCATAGTCCGTGGTCTCCCACCGGAAAATTGTATGTTAGAGAATTTAGTATAATTCCCAGTTAGCATTATAACTGAATACACACACAGACACATACACAAACACATACAACCACGCACACATACTGGCAAGTATGAAAGAACAAATTCACGCTTACATAAATATGAAGACCCTTACATATCGTTTCTTTCTTGCTTGTAAAATAGCTTTCTGGTTTGCCAAAAAGAAACTCGAAAGCACTTTTGATCATTTTTTCAACCTTATTTCTTCTCAGACAGTAGCCGATGGGCATATTCACAAACACATTGAAACGATGTCGCTGACGACGCCGCCGACACCGGGAATTGATCCTTATAAAAAAAATGCCTGTGCTTTCCTAACAGTTATCACTGTTTATAGTGCAGCTATAATTCCAACTGCAACTGTCAGTATATGCGTGTGGCATTTAATATGAAGAAAATCCGGAATCTTACTGATAAAATCAAACGAAATTGCAGTATGCAGTATATTGTTTCATTGTCAAACTGATTTTTGCAATATTTAAGTGGTAATAAAGACTTTAAACTGCCTCAGCCATGCTACGAAATAGAGGCCTTAAAACGGCCACATCCGAAAAACAAAATTGCAAATCCTTCATGCCTTCGCTACTTCCAGTACGGATAGATTATTGGCGCCAGCAGAAAAAAAGTGATTAGACTGTGCTGGTCCGCAGGTTGACCTGAGTCTCCGTTGTCACGGTCACATATGCCACAAGGTCCCTTTTCTCATTTCATGGCTCCTATGACAGATTTATGAATCTTTAAAATCTCAAATCAGCAGCACAATCTAAAGATACTCTAAAACAGAATTTGCGAGGTGCTGACAGAATTTCTGAAGAACTGTCCATACGCCCTCGACTCCCACTAAAATGAGCATTTTTTTCTGCCAGAATGGTAGACAGAATGTTTTATTGCTATTAAATAATAAGTCTGTGAGAGTCTAGAATGGAATGACGCAACTGACGAGGTCCTGTTTGAAACTGGATACTAAACTGTTTAAGCTACTACAGCAGACCTTTCTAGGAGTTTATTTTTTAAAAAGCCAACCTGTTTGTTATAAGCTAGCTTACAATGACGAGGCTCCAGTGGAAAGCTTGCAAGCTTTCCATCGCAGCTCCGACATTGTAAATAAAAGCATCCTTGAGTTTCTCATATTTTTTTAATTATTTGGCAACAAATTTATCTTTCGTTATCATCAATTTGATAACTGGTAAAATTATAATGTACAGACGAATGCTCCAGTTTATTGCCTCGCTTTTGTTCAAATTCCATTGCTACAAGAGGAATTAAAGAGAAAATGTTTTGTGGACCCTTTTTTTTCTTTATTTTTTTCCTTTTTTTTTGTATCAAAAATCTGTCCCCCTTGTTTCAGTTATATGGCACATTGAACGCATACATTATGAGCTGTCTCATCTAGATTTTCACTGTTTGCAATGGTATGTCCGAATTTACCAGCTGTCCGAAGTTACCCGACTTGACCTACATCTAAAATAATACCGTAATTGCCAAGAAATGGAAGAAATTGGTTTTTACAATGCAGTAATGCATCTAAAATATACAAATGGAATGACAAACAGTGCAGAACCTGATCAAACTGCTCGTAAGTCTGGTCTGCGTCGGCACTGTTTCTTATGACCTATCTGTCCTTATATTTGGATATTTTGCGATAAGTTTCCAGTTTTGTTCTGCTGACAGATTCAAAAACAGTTCCACGGTCTTTTCGAACTACGAGCCAAATTAGATAACCCTTTGCAAACAGCGCAGATCCATCTTTATGAACCATCTCACCAAGATATATACTGTCGTACAGTGTGAAATTTTGTTTCTTGAAAGAAAACAATTAATATTGCTTTCCCAGCTCTTCTGTCGACCTCTTTTTTTCCCTTTGACTGTGCCCTGCAGAGTTGTCTTTGGTAAGCCAGAAGACACCCAGAAGTGGCCAAACCACCTAAGTGTCCGTTGGTTGACCATGTCCAGGAGCTCGTCATATTATTCAATGGGTACTTAGATCTTTCTGCAAATGCTTCTTCATCCAGGGACACCCCCCCTCCCCCCCCCCCCCCCCCCCAAAAAAAAAAAACAGAAGTCAATAAGATTGTTTTCCTTCTTAATAAATGGAAGAAAACATCACCTTAAATTGGCATAGTACATTCCTTATTAGACAGGGTGCTCTACAGGAAATTAAATAAATGGAAAATAGTGTAGACCTTGAAAAGAATGTAAACCGCAGATCCTCTTCCCAACTTCCGTTTTGATATGATACAGAGTGCACTGTGTTTTATATTTCATAATCATTTTTATTGTATATTTTGGAGACGAGGAAGGCTAAAGGCTTAGGAAAGTACATATGAGCCGCGACACGACAAAACCAACAATGTGGCTGTGCGCCCAGCACAGACTCAGATCAGCCTGGGCATCCGCCCAGTCTGATCAGAGTCTTCGCTGTCCGCATGGAGGTAGCTTAGACCCTTAGGTACCCTTTGAGCACTTAGCGAAGAGTCTGATCAGGCTGATTTGAGTCTGCACTGGGCGCACAACCACATTGTTGGTTTTGTCGAATCGCGGCTCAATTATGAATTAAAAAATACAAAAAAAACACAAAAAAGAACTTGAAACATAGGATTGGAAGACTAGTAGATACAAAGAACAAAGCGTTAAGTAAGAGTTTATCTATTATCCAATCATTGTAATTTTATTAAACAACATCCTGGTTGTAAAATTTGAGTTTCCAGTAGCCAGGAAGCCCATAATTGAGTTTTATGAAGAGCCATCCAACTTTGGACAGCAGAGGAAATACATCGAGATGGTACAACAATTTGTCACCATTGGAATAACAGTGTTCCTTTGTATGGCAAACTGAAACAGTCAAAATATCTTAAACTGCCGGTTTCACAGTTTTTTAAAAGCGCCGCCGTCAAGCTTATGTTGTATATTGGACGGACACACGGCGCCAAGTGCGTGCAGCTATGGTTACATACCGCTGAACTACTTGGGGAACGTCGTCAGGAGGATTGAACTGAACTGAAATTATGTTGTATACACACACCTCCGTGATTTCCGTGACTTCTTGTTTGCTTCTACGGGCAACCAACGTTTTCCAAAATGAGTCTACTCTTAACTCTTTAAGCGCCAAAAAGCAGACGACAAAATTTACGTCTGCAATATTTCAAAAAATGCCTTGCCCAAGATATTTCGTATTGAGAATTCAAAAACCAGAGGGCAAACAGTGAAGATCTAGATGAGGCAGCTCATCATGAGCCGCCTCATCAAGATCTACGCTGTTTGCAAATTCTGCTAATTTCGTCACTGGTGCTTAAAGAGTTAAGGGCACATTTGGATTGCATAAATCGCCTCTGAAAGCATTTTTTCTTTCAAAGGAAAGAGGGTTTTCAAAGGAGCTTCATGTAAACACACGGAAGGATAATTAATATCGATATACATGTATCTACATGCGCGCCGTCTCATTCTGCTATTTTCTAGAGTGTTTGAAAAGTAGTTCTTGCATAACCATGCCAGAACTTCGGTGGGGGCGGGGAGGGGGGAATCACAACCATTATGCTCAATAATAAACCTGCTTCAAAAGTTTGAAATAATTTCCGATAATATAATGAACAAAGAAAAAACAACAACAAAAAAAACGTTACATCACCATTCAAATATTTTTTCCAGAAACACGCCATTCAAATTTCAAAGTTTAACCAAGGCTAAAAATCTGATCAAAGAAGTTACTACATTACCAATCCGTATTTTATTCACGTCAGTTGATTTGAAGTTACAGGGGTAGAAAACCAAAAGTTAGTTTTTCAGTGTATGTAACGTTTCTGTTTTTTTTTTGTTCAGTATAGTTTAAGATTAAGCTTAGAACCATACCCTAACAATTAGAAATAAAGTAGTTAATGACGTTATTTAGATATTATAGATTTACCACAAAATTTGCGACCTCAGTTCTCCATCTCATTTCTTAACTAAATTCATCCCTCTGACATTGTTTGAAAAAAAACTATTTGAGCCGCGACACGAGAAAACCAACAAAGTGGTTGTGCGCTCAGCGCAGACTCAGATCAGCCTGGGCATCCGCCCAGTCTGATCAGAGTCTTCGCTGTCCGCATGGAGGTAGCTTAGATCCTTAGCTACCCTTTGAGCTCTTAACGAAGAATCTGAGTAAACTATGAAGATGCCCAGGCTAATCTGAGTCTGTCCTGGTCGCACAACCACATTGTTGGTTTTCTCGTGTCGCGGTTCAATTTTGATTTTAACAATTGACTTCGGGCTTTACTATTTCAGCCATGTCGCATTCATACCCTTGCAAAAGCAAACTTGCTACATTTGAAAACCCTTCATTGTTTGCATTGGCGTTAAAATGATAAACATAGCGCTTGAATGTCTTGATACTGTTGACAGCAGGCAACTTATTAGAGGGGAGAAGAGACAAATATTTTGAAAGACAAGAGGCAAAAATAATAGCCGCTGATGGCTCAGCTTAACCGAGAACGTCTCTTGATCCCTGTAATTGTATTCTATCATGTAGACGTTTTCATAAGATCCCCTGCGTTCAGTTGTTTTAAAACAACAGGGTGGTCAGTGCACGCGATTATAAGGTGAATATTGCATATCTGGAAAGAAAACACAGTTGACTCGTTCGCTCAAACACTATCACAAAGTGCCCCCTGTTTAAGAATAAAGTTTGGACACATTATTGTTTTATTTGTCCTTACATTTCAACTCCTGTTATCTGAAACTACTGGTATTTCAGAGTATTTTTTTAGCTCAGAAAACTCACTTTGAGATATAAGTAGTTTTTAAACGAAGTTCGACTTCGAGATATCAAGAGTTGACTGTTGGATCGAATCGGAATTTTGGTTTGAGATGCCTTATTCGAATCGAACACTCGAAGTCAATATAGCTTGATATAAAATAGTCCGTGCTTTCCCTTGATTTTCTTCACTTTTCCTATATTTTCTTGCCAGATTTGTTCAGAACGTGAAATTCAATGTGTATTCTGGGGCTATGAATATAACTCATCCTTTCAGTTGCTTCACTCGGATCAAACGGTCGAAATTTCTCAGTATATTCTTTCCAAAAGCAAAACTTGCAAAATATTACACATAACAAGTCGAGCTTGCTATATTTGGATTTAGCATAGACAGTGGCATAAGGCAATGGTACGTTATCATTCGTTTAAAATTCAAATGAAAAAAATAAGACCTCAATGATTAAAGCATATCAATACGCCTCTGTGACCGGAAGAAAAGGTCTTATATAGCCGATTTTAATACTAGTGCTCTGTACTAATGTCCTTTGACCATGGTAAATGCCATCATTTAATGAAATCAGGAACCAGGACATTAAAAAGAAAAAATGAAATCTTTCCCTGACTCACTCTTTTTGGAAGTGCCGTAATAATTGGCTTCAGTTGATTAAACGATAACAGTTGCTCCAGATAAAGTATACTAGTGCAGGGTTCTTACACTTTACGACATTAGAACCGGCTTCTTGCTTTTGTTTTTTGAAAGTACATACTGAGCAATTTCGACCGTTTGCTCCAATTTTCCTCCTTACTTTTTCGTAAGACCTTATATGTAAATATTTTTAACCGGGATCCTGTTTCACAAACGATCTGAGCAAGAACTTTTTAAGTTATAACTTAAATCAAAAGTTTATATTTACGAGGGGTTATCGTAAAATACGTGGACTTTTGAAGTGCCAGTAAACGTAATACGGTTGATAGTAATTTTTTTTCATATCGCTGAAAAGTTCAATTTTTTAGCTACATTATGTGAAATTTTGAAAAATTTTCAATGAAAAATAAGTATTTTCTTGCATTTCATATTATGTAGGTACAGCGACAGCGGAGAACCACATTAATGACGCCTGACGTTTTGTCGCGCCTTAGTTCAAACTCTTTGCTTAGGGTTTGCAATAAACTTAAAAGTCGACCAGCGAGGTGACGGAGATTCTCTTAAAATGTGTAAGGTAAATACGCTGATGCTCCAGATCGGCTGTCACAATCAGAGTTTATGCACAGAATGCATCAATAAGTGAAGACTGTTTTGTTCATCCAGTAGCCGGGCCCGGTAGCGCAATCGGTAGGGCACCTGACTCGTAAGTCAGAGGTCCTGGGTTCGAATCCCGGTCTGGCCACATACTTTCGTTTCTCCTTCCGCTGATTCAAGAAGGGCAGTTGTCAGTTAATGGCGAAAGTATGTGCACTTAGTACTGGTTAACCGGTTAGGAGGTCTAAGCCTGCCCAGGAATAGTGTGGTTAGGTTAACTGACCGTCCCGACATGACCTTAGTTGTTTACCGTGGACGTTAAGTATCAAATCAACCAACCAATCATCCAGTATACATATCGAATTCTAACTTGTATCGAAGGGTTTCTGTTCCGGCTCCTCTGTGTTCATTTAGTAGGCACTGTAAATGACAGAGTTTGATTGAATCCTCCTCGTACCTACTGCTCGTGCTTCGGAAAAACTATGTTTTATGATTGCGGCAATTTTTGGGTAAGTTCACAGTTCTGTCATAGCTGAAACAAGGTGCCTAAAACTGTTTATGGTAGAAAAGAAAATTGTATGTACATGGCAGTCCAGCGGCCGTATTCATAAAACGACTTAAGTCGTTGCTATGCTATTGCTAAGGGTAAATTTATATGTTGGAGATTCCCTACAACGATGAAATCATGGTTGTAGGGAATCTCCTTCAAAGAAATTTAGCCTTAGCAACAGCATAGCAACCACTTGAGTCGTTTTATGAATACGTCCCCAGGCCTGCACGGTCAGAACATGTTTCTCACGACACGGCCAATATGCTTATGAAAGCCTCATACGAACGCATACGTACGAGGGCCATCCAATAAGTCTTGCAAACGTCCAAGTTTCAGGCAAATGATAATTAAAAGCGAGTCAGGCAATCCGTATTCCTCCATTGCATTTCCCTTCTTTCCAGTCAATAGTTTCCAGAAACATCACGATCTTGCAACAACTGAAGAATACTAACAGTAGGGGTGTGGCGTTTGCTTCTCGTCGTCTGTTTATAATTCCTAAGCTTAGTTCAGAACGCTAGTAAATAGCTGAAGTTTGCTGGGAAATACGAAAAATGATACTGGAGTATGAATACGATACCAATGTTAGATTGCCTTCAGTCAAGATATTATTATTGTTCCAAGGAAGATCACCGTGTTTTTCGGGCTGCTACAATCATATCAAATTAGTATTTCAAGAAGATGCGTTCCCAACAGATGAAGTGTTTATTTGTGGCATTTATTTGTTATCAAAAATAGTCCCGAGATACTGAAATGTAGAAATTAAAGAAAATTTATGCTTCGAGTCTTGTTGAATATCGTTTGCAGCCTTCAGAAACCAGAGGCAAACGTCCAAAACTAGATGTTTGCAAAAAATCTGTAACATTCTTTTCTTGCCTAACGACCACATTTGTTTGGTAAGGTGAAATGATAACTGTTTCTTATTTGAGTTCTTGAATATAAGACGATCACTTTAGAACATGAATTCTTGTGTAGGAATTGTCTTCCTCTCACCTCTTGTGAAAGACGCCGTGTATCACTTACACCTTTGCATTCAACTCCTCCCCCTCCCCCACCCATTTCTGAGAAAGGAATGTCACATGTAAGATTTTAGCACATAGATGTACGTGAGCTGTTTATTGCGTGGCGCATCAGCGCCGTTCCTATTAAGGTCACTTTGCAAATGTTGCTGGAGTTCGGAAATGGCTGTATATTCCTTTCGGTTCATAGTCTGACATTTTTTGTTTAGTATAAGGACTTCTTTGATTAAGGCGTGAATTTTCCCCATGATTAAAAAGTTATACGGATCACTGACTTCTGCTTTGCATTTATGACTATGATATGTAACTTGCATGACAAACGAACTTTCTAGTGTTTGTGTCTATGTAAAGTACGTTAAACATACGTTGACGTTGACGTCATTGTTGAGATAAATTGTAAATTATCCTCAAACTGATCGTATTGTATACGTTTCACCCTTTTTTGACTTACATTACTTACATAACAGACAATACTGGATAGTTTTGACTATATGTATGTCACCTTGACCTCATTTCAAGGTTATGGTACGCAATATAATCCTTGAAGTTCACAGTGCTACTGTTGACCATTCTTCTTCTTTGGCTAACTGAGTATCGTTCCCCCCCCCCCCCCCGTGACCCAGCTTCCCACTCATATATATTGCGTACTTGCATCGCATAAGTCTGCTGCATGAAGGAAATGCTGGGTCACGGGGGGGAAAGTACTTGTATTTTAATTATAGTGAAGCGTTCTCTTTTGGCCGTTTTGACCGGAAGTAGAACTACGGTTTTGCATCTTTAAATGTCAATCAGGCGTAACAAGAAGAAAATCGTTGCTTTGTATTGTGATATTCGTGTATTTAGCATGCATTTATGAGCAAAAATTATGGAATGAATGACTAATTTTAATATTTTTATTACCTCAAAAAATTAGGTATGCGAAAACCTTGAATTTAGGGTTGGTAGGGTCAGACTGGATTATCTCCCCATGTATTTGGGTCTGACTCACAAATGATCTGATTTCATCCGGTTTAGATATTTGTGGAAGCTCTGCTAAGAAAAATTTGCACACTTTATACTTTTGAAAATTCAGACTTGTCGCGCCGGCCTAATGGGGGAAAATCCTCGCCTTAATCGAAGAAGTCCTTTGCATTCTGAGCTGAAGAACTACAGGATATACATAAAAATGTACAGTAGTTAACTTGCGGTAACATTATTTTTATCCGTAAAAGGTACAGTAAAGGTTTCCCATAGCCTAATAGGGGCAGTGGGGTTTAGAGGCCCACTGTAGTTTGGGCACAGCAAATGAAAGGCGGAGCCCATCCTTCTCCTTTCGCTGCCTTATCCTTCCCTGATTCGAAAAAGGAACCCATTTACTGCTGGGTTGACAGAGAGAGTTTTCCAAGCGTCGGATGGCGAAACCTGGACGCGATCTCACGACCTTCCGGCAACTTTCTGCACCATAACCGGGTGACTCTTACCACTCGACAACGGCGAGTAACCGTTTAACATTTTATTAAACACAAAAAAGCATAAAAAGGATTTTATATGTTGATCGAATATGAATTGTGATTCCTTCCGACCATTTTCTGCCATTGCTAAAACCTGATACGTCACCATACCGCACTGGGTAAAATTTATAGTAATTGCTCATCGATTAATAAGTTATTATAACCTATTTATGCCTGGAAGGCACTTCTGTTTTTTTTTTTTTTTTTTTTTTCTTCATAAATGGAATGAGTCTATTGGTCAATTAAGGGATGTCTGGTTTAGTTTATTTTTGATCATTTTAGCTCTCATTAGCCGAAGACTCATGGGTCAGCCCATGTCACCCACCCTCTTCGATATTTTTCTTGAACGGATCACGTCTTATGCTCTGGGAGAACTTGACGGAAAGGTTAGCATAGGCGGCAGAAATAATACCAATCTGCAGTTTTGCCGATGGCATTGATGCCCTCCAGTTGAGCCGCGTCAATCGACCCAGTCAACAATATTAGTATTAAATCCGTTTCAAACGTTTCCCAAAAGAGAGTGAAAAGAAGGACCTCGTACAGGACAAATGACAGTTAAAAAAATAACCTTTTGCGATACTGAGGCAAATCCTACAATTTCCAGCATGTTAAAACTTCTTCAGTGTAGCTAAACCAAAAAATCTCAAAAGAAAAAAGTGATGGGTAGATCTCGGCAGGTAACGAATATCCTTTTCCGAGCCACACTTACTGGCGCATTCCGCGAGACACAGCAGCTGCAGACATCAGGTACCCCTACATATTAACTAGCGAGCACAGGCGTCCCACACCGAGCCACCTCAACCTCTGCGTCCCCAAATAGGCGACAAACAAGAATTTCGATGCTGCGAAAACATGCAACAAGCCAGAATATTCCGAAAGAATTGAAGCCAAGTCCGCTAAGATTCATGTCGCTGTGACAGTTCAGACTTAGTTTTTGAAACAGTTTAGAAATTTTACTAAATATGTGTCAATGAGGCTACTTCAAATCAGTTTTTTATGTACCGACTCCAGTGCTCAAGAACCAGAACCAGCCTTCAAACAACTGTCGTATTGTTTTGCTCCTCTTGATGAGTAAGTGGACATCTGTCTCATTCGAGAGCCCTGAGAAGAAGACTGAACAAGCAACCTTTTGTTTTGAGCAAGGCGAGCTTGTTAACGACTGCGCCAGACCCCTTCGATGATCCAGCATCTGTTCTTCCGTTCGACCCTCCTAGGCAATTACTTTTTACTCCATACTTATATTTTTCCGTCCGTTTACATGTATTTTCAGTGCTTAAGGTTGCTCCTTGAAAACGTTGAAGCTGGCCAACACTACAAAGAAAAGTTAATTCATTTTGCTCGTTCGTATGAGCAGGTCAGAATAGTTCAGGTACACAGAGCAAAGGATCCAGGCTAAAAATGTCGTTACATAAACATTTTCTATTGGCTTGATAATAAACTTATGATATCATCAAATGGCATACATTTACGATTTATTTTCCAGCATTTTAATACATTAGGATCACATTATTTCAAAATCACTGGGGCTCTTGTCCTTCACTGGTAGAGGACTTCATTTATCTAGAGCAGGTTTAGACGGACTTTCCCCTAAAGTGATTTAAGATATTAGCCGATATTACTGTAATAGTTTGGTTCATATGTATAATGGTCGGCGGAAGCTTTTACACCTACGCGGCCGTCGTTTATTCCGACGCAACGCACCGGAGGTTACATCGTCCGTAGTATAAACGTTATCGGTTGTATGGGGTGACCATTATATTCCCTACTCTTAAGGCTTCCCATATATACTCTAAATAGTAAAAAAGCATATACCGCTAAGCGGCATGATGCATACTAATAATGCATGTTCACCCTGCATGGCTCAGTGGACTTGCCATTTAGACAGCGACCAGTAAGGTCTATACTTACTTTCTGGTGTTGTTTGGTATTGTTATAATATATTTTTGCATGTATGCTTTATGTTTTATTGTATTTGTCAATTAGTTTAATGTTAATCGTGGAAATTGCATTTTGTTATTTTGGCATGTTTAAAGGTAATTTAGATTGTATGCATAGTATTTATATGATATACATCTTAAAAAAAAGAGTTTCCTCAAGAGCAGAGAAATATTCAAAAGAAGACACATGGGCCAGACTACGTAGTTTCGGCTAATAAAGCCTAATCAGTGACCCTGACAATATCTGGTAACTAAATCAGAGAAACGCATAATGTTATTTCTTAAAATCAATTGGGCAGACAATTCAAAGTCTGCATAGTATCAAAAAGGGTCCAAATAGTATTGAAAAATGATCTAGAATAAGAGTCTAAATCAGTCTAAAATTTCAGATTTCTCAGAGGGACGAAAATAAGATATAATCCTCTCTATGGATGATGTACGGGGAGACGTTTTACGGCCGCCACACGGCACAACACCAGCTGCAGCGAAGTAAAATTTAAATCTTAAAGAGATCCCTCAAGAGCAGAGAAATATTCAGAAGAAGGAACGTGGGCCAGACTACGTAGTTTCGGCTAATAATGCCTCATCAGTGACCCTGACAATATCTAGTAACGAAATCAGAGAAATGCAAACTGTTTTTTCTTAAATTCAATTGGGCAGACAATTCAAATTTAAAGAGTAACTACACTTCAGGAACTGGTTGAATCAGATCTCAAACCCTATCCCCAACATCAAAGGGAAAGATTGACAAAGACATCCCAAAAAACAATAAATTACAAATGATAACCCGAGTCAGCAGCTCTTTCCCAACTAGGTGGCAACTTAGCTATCTTTATTGAACTAAATAATTTAGACCAACAGAAGGTTACTACAGACTAAGCAAATTATACGAAAAACATTTAACAATTATTTTTACCTATTTTCTGTTTTTATTATAGAAGGGTTAAAATGAACACAATAAATTAAACACCACCGAACATAAAACAAATGCAACCGCAACGAAAGTACCGCCTTGGGACGGTTAGTAATAAGTACTGGGGGGGGGGGGGGGGGGGGGGGTTCTCAGTATATTCTCAGAATATATCCTCTTATCTGAAAGGATGAAAATAAAATATAATCTACTAATCTACATTATGGAGACGTTTTACGGCCGCTACACGGCACAACGCCAGCTGCAGCGAAGTAAAATTAAAATCTTAAAGAGTTCCTCAAGAGCAGAGAAATATTAAGAAGGAACATGGGTCAGACTACGTAGTTTCGGCTAATTAAGCCTCATCAGTGACAATATCTGGTAACGAAATCAGAGAAATGCATACTGTAATTTCTTAAACTCAAGAAATTAAGTGTAATTTTAGCTGTGTTGTGTAACTAAATGAAACTGCAAGATATTCATTTTGTCCTCATTTCATAAGTTTTCATAAATCCGTACCATATCTTTAATATAACAGCATATTCTGTTGTCTATCATATTATCTGTTCGTGCGCTTGCCATTTAGACAGCGACCAGGAAGGTCTATACGTACTGATATTTACTGTCTGGTGCTGTTTCGTATATATCATATTTGCAGTTGCAGACCTCAGATGTATGATGTCATGGTGCCATAATCATTAAATCATCGTCGTATATCATCTTCATATCGTCTCATGTGTTGTATTTATATCCAGAGACCGAACCCAGTCGACGACAAATTGGTTGCCAGTGTTACCTTGGGATTACACCTGTGAATTCGTTATTTCAAGATTTACACACCTGGACATGACAAATCGCGCCAAACATAAATGACCCAAATGTGCGTTAGAACTCCTTCAGTCTCAGGGTCCTAGGTTCGATCCTCAACCGGGCGTGAGATTTTTTAAGAAACCGTGACAAATGGCGCCCAAAAAGGGGCTGTATGTCTTCACGACAGCAAAGCTGGACGCCGCGGGACATAGGTGGCTTGCTGAATGTAAAGAGTAACTACACTTCAGGAACTGACTGAATCAGATCCCAAACCCTATCCCCAACATCAAAGCCAACAACTTTCACTATCAAATATAGAAGTGGAAAGAAAAATGCTAACGTGAAAGGTTTATTAAGACTTCATAAAAATTCGGTACAACTTAAGTCTTTCCTGACGTTCTAAAAGCAATATGTCAGACAGTCGTGATGGAAAAGGGTAAAGAACCCTTAGTCGACAGTCTTGTAGTTTCTGACACTGTGCCAACTAAGCAAACCGAGGCGGACTTGTGCCAACTAAGCAAACCGAGGCGGACTTGTTCCAGAGGTACCGCTGACAGCTACAGCATTAACCACTCGGGACTGGCAGAATGCTCAAACGGCAGACGCCAATATCAGCTTTTTGATAGACACTGTCTCACGCAAAGCCGACCGACTTCCAAGAAGCTAAATGCCGGGATATTGACACCTCATACTTCCCAGATTGGGGAAAAATATTCCGTTAAAGATGGTGTCCTGTATAAGGAAGAGATCATAAATGGTGAAATGCTGAACAGACTGGTTCTTCTGGAGACCTTGAGAGATCTGGTGTTCAAGTGTTACCACGATGACCTGGGGCACCAAGGGCGAGACAGAACAGCCTCACTGATCAAGCACAGATTTTTCTGTCCCCACATGAATCAATTCATTAAAACGAGTACAGTCCGGTGGGCGCTGCATATGCCGGAAGACAGCTCCTGTGTAACCCGCCCTCTGGTCAACATAACATCCACAGCATCAATGGAACTAGTTTGCATAGACTACCTTTCCTTGGAAAGATCGAAGGGCGGTTTTGAAAACATCCTGGTAATCACGGACCATTTTAACCGGCTATTCCGACAAGAAATCAAACAGCACAAACAGCGGCTAAAGCCTTGTTTGAGAATTTCTTCGTACATAACGGCTTTCCGGCGAAATTACATAGCGACAAAGGCGCCAACTGTGAATCCAAAGTTATCAGGAAGCTATGTGATGTTGCGGGAATCCAGGAGACCAGAACCGCTCCCTATCATCCGATGTGCAACGGGATGGTTGAAAGATTCAACCAGACTCTCCTGAACATGCTAGGGCCATCAAGCGAGAAACACAGACTGACTGGAAAGCCCACGTGCCTGAATAACCAGTAACTTATGCGTACAATCCTGCAGTTCACGAAAGCACCGGTTTCTCGCCCTTTTTCCGGCCCGATATAGATTGAAATTCTGTCTCAAAGGGCCGTTAAACCCAAAACAATCAATCAAATCTCGCCCTTTTACCTCATGCTTGTGCGCCATCCTTGTTTGGCCATCGATGCATTTTTAGGTCTTCGATGTTCTGAGGAAAGGAAGTTGCATCAAGATTATGCAGATAAGCTGAAGGATAGGTTAGCTAATGCATATAAGAACGCTAGTGCAGAGGCCCATCTCAAAAGGTAAAAAGTACAAGACGTAGTATGACCAGGGCATAAAACACTCAGTTCTAGCGCCTGAGCCGGACCGGGTAGCGCAATCGGTAGGGCACCTGACTCGTAAGTCAGAGGTCCTGGGTTCGAATCCCGGTCTGGCCACATACTTTCGTTTCCTCTTCCGCTGATTCAAGAAGGGAAGTTGTCAGTTACTTGCGAAAGTATGTGCACTTAGTACTGGTTAACCGCTTAGGAGGTATAAGCCTGTCCAGGAATAGTAAGGTTAGGTTAACTGACCGTCCCGACATGACCTTAGTTGTTTACCGTGGACGTTAAGCATCAAACCAACCAACCAAAATCTAGCGCCTGACGATAGGGTACTTGTTAAGAAGGTGGGCATAAAGGGCAAGCACAAGCTTGAAGACACCTGGGAATCGAATTCATATATAGTACGGAGCAAGCCTATGCCAGACGTCCCTGTTTACTTGGTGCAGAAGAAAAATTCCACCAACAAACCAAGAACACACCACCGTAACATGATTTTACCTTTCAGGGGACTCCCATGTCCAGAAAAAGCAGTCACAGAGACACGGCAGGCCAAGAGACATACGCCACCACGTTCACCAACAGCAGAAGCTGAAGCTTACACAGCTGCTTCCAGAAGTAGTTCCGAGGATAAAACGGATGAAGAACCCCGGAACCTGATATCCCAAGATACATAGTACCAGCCAGACGAGGTCAGCAAAAAGAGGCCTGAACAAGTTAGCTCACCACCTTCTTATACAAAGAGTCCTCGACAAGATATGGGTAGAGGGCGTCGGATAAGAAACAAACCAGGCTCGATGACATCCGATCAGTGGCATGTCGGCTTAAGACCGCATGTTAAACCAGAGGATGTCATATATATTTGACAAATATTGTGACAGTAAATAAAAGCCCCAGAATGATACACAACCTGTACATGATATAGAAAGATAGGGAGGCAACAAGGTCCTAGCTGCTTGCCCATTTCCCGTATCCTATAGACCCGTAAACATTGTACATATCATTCATATCATTTCGTGATCTCTATTCAAATCATTTTAAAATTCAATTTTAACTTTTAATAGCAACAATACAGTGACTGTGTTATTTTTCTTCTTCTTCCTGATTATTGTTGCGTTGACCCAGTCACATGGTAATTGTTTTTTTAAGCGAAGCTGGAATTATTGATGTATATTTTTACAGCATGAGCACGTGTTGGTCTGTGATAATCATTAATTGTATTATCCATATTTGCATATATTTTCGTAGGTTTCACCGACGCCTACTTGCGATGTGCGTTTTTGGATAATCATAGTCTCGCTAGCTAATTATGTTATGGAGTCATTCTTGCCAGTCCAGACTTGTGCCTGTTTTCTTCAGTCTTTCTTCAGTCTTTTGGCTACTAGTATTATATTTCATCAATTCATTTTCATACTTACCTTGACTATATCACATTTTCCATTCTATTTATTATACTTACCTGCTTTGTAATTGCCATTATTTCTTCACTTTGTCATATTTTAAACTATATTGGCCATACTTACCTCAAATATGTCATACTTACATTGAGTTGCCGGCTTTTATCTTGTGTCGCCATGCTTTGCGTTGCCTATGTCCATGATTTAGCCGTGTATTTTCCATGATACTAAACACACTTTCAATATCACCATAAATCTGAATTTAACCGTTTGTAAATGTCGGGACGCCATTTCATAAAGTAGGGAAGTATATCATACTTCAGTTTATATGTATTGTGGTCGGCGGTAGCTTTTACACTAACGCGGCGGTCGTTTATTTCGACGCAACGCGACGGAGGTTACATCGTCCGTAGTATAAACGTTATCGGTTGTATGGGGTGACCATTATATTCCCTACTCTTTGGGCTTCCCTTATGTACTCTAAATAGTAAAAAGCATATACCGTTAAATGTCATATTGCATACTAATAATGCATGTTCACCCTGCATGGCTCAGTGCACTTGCCATTTAGACAGTGACCAGTAAGGTCTATACTTACTGTCTGGTGCTGTTTTGTATTGTCATAATTATATATTATATTTGCAGGTATGTGTTTTGTATTTGTAAATTAGTTTAATGCTAATCATGGAAAAGTGTATTTTGTTATTTTGGGGTTTGTCGAGGTAATTTAAACTGTATGCATAGTATTTTTATAAGTGTAGTTATTGCTGTGTTGTGTAACTGAATGAAACTGCAAGATATTCATATCGTCTTGTGTGTTGTATTTATGTCCTCATTTCATAACTTTTCATAAATCCGTACCATATTTCAATATAATAGCATATTCTGTTGTCTATTATATTATCTGTTCGTGTACTTGGCGTTTAGACAGCGACAAGTAAGGTCTATACATACTGCTTGGTGCTGTTTTGTATATATTATATTACAATATCCAGAGACTGAACCCAATCGATGACATGATAGCCTGACCTGTTAAAATTATTAAAAAGTTTTCAAGATGGCCATTTTCCAGATGTACTAAAAATTGCAAAAGTATTTCCTATCCACAAAGGCGGACCAAAACATGACCCATCTAATAACAGAACAAATATAAAATTTTGCATAAATTTCGAAAAACCATTCTTGCGATACAGCATTAATAACTTTGGTTGTTAATTGGTTGCAAAGAATTGATAAAAGAGAGATATTAAGCGCGACATTCTTTGATTTACGAAAAGCCTTCGATGTGGTAGATCATGAGTTACTTCTGCAGAAACTTTGTTAATAAAAGTTCGATAATGTATCTCTTAACTAACTACAAAAACTCCAAGTTACAAATCGTTAAATCTGGTGTGCTACAAGGTTTACTTATAGGTCCCATTCTTTCCATGCTTTTCATTAATGATATGCCTTTACTCACAAATGAGACCGAACTTGACATATATGCCAATGAAACAACCATGCACGCTGCGAATATAGAGTATAGAAATGTCGAAAAACAGGCGAACCCGGCTTCCAATGTTTATATAAGATAAGATAAGATATTTATTAGCCAATTATGGACCATTTTCATTTTATAGAATTAACTATAAATTGCATGAACATACATATTACACTAGCAAATATTTTGTTAATTTTGGATAAAACATGTAAACACATAATAACGAATTATAGACTTAACCAATACACGTTACCACTCACACATTATAATCACAGGACATCTGCACAATAACGCTCAGTCCAGTATGAAAATAACGTCATTGAAACATATGTCGATGCTTATTTTAAAATGTAAGACAGCTGTCTATGATATGCAGATTATCAAAATCGAGTACCCCTTTCATGAAATCCATTAGACCAGCCCAAAACTGCAACATATACTTTGCTCGGCAAGGTTCGCAAAATACAAATTGTTGAACTCGTCCAATATGAAATCACAAAATATGTAAGACCTTTAAATATATAAGACCTTTAAATTGTATATCAACATCCAAAAACTACATGCATGACTACTGGGTCACGACAAAACCTGTATCGAAAAGAAGCTATTGATATTATAACTTTTAACAGAATGAACTTATTCAAACAGCTAAACATCAAAAGAATCTAAGAGTTGCACTCGATAGGAGCCTCAGCTTGGACAAACATATTGACTATGTACGTCTCAATATGTCGGGTAGGATTACCCTGTTAAGGGATCGACCGTTTGATATTCTGGGGAGGGCGGGGTGGTGGTGGTGGTGGTGGTGGTGGGGGGAGGCAAGTATTCTTGATGGAGACAGGATTTTTTTTTCACTGGCCTCTGGAAACAATTTCTGTTGTTGTTTTTTTCACCTTGAGGGAGCTAATTTCCATATTTTTTTTACAAACTAACTCGAACAATTTTTTTTTATACTTTTAAAGGCTGAACTATCAGATCCTTATTTATTTGACCTTAACATCCCTTTATTTTACCCACATCAGTAATTTGTACACCTTTTTTCCTCACAAAACGAAGATGGTGCTGTCTGTAACCAGGCTAAGGGCATGGTTTAGCTTGCTTTAGCAAACCAGTGCCTGGAGCATGTTACTCTCTTCATCTATGGTGCAGATATAAACATCCCTGTATGAGCTTGGCAAAAAAAATTGCCCTTAAATAAGGGATATTTTGGCCAAAAATTAGGGCTATTTTCGCAAAGTTTTAGGGCTAACATTAGGAATTTATGGATTCTTTCTAGCCGAATCGTTTGCCTAAACATGCTTTATTTGCACTTTAGAAAGTTTGATAAATACTTACTGAAAGAGTCACATTATAAATGAATATAAGTTAATAAATGGCTAAAAGTTCTATGCTAAGAAGTTAACAAAGAGGGGGGGGGGGGGGGGGTCTGGGGCCAATGCCCCCCAGAAGCCAAAGCAATTTCCCAATTTTAATGGCAATTTTAAGACCGGAAACAATAGAGAAAAACCAGGGATGATGATAAAAAAGGGCTTTTTTAAGACTTTTACCTTTTAGAGTGTTTTATTTTGCCATAATATGGCTTTGTCTAGCATAAGCTAGTGACTCTTTTTGCAATTCAGTTTTAGTGGAAACATTTGCTTAGTAATGTGGCAGATCAATAATACATGTATGCGAATGTTGTATAGGATATTTTTGTAAATGTATGTACAAGGGGGAGGGGCGGGGGGGGCTGCTGGTGTTAAATGTAAAACAGTTGTGGATAATATTAAAACATTACTATAAATATGGGGGTCTGGGGGTTCTACCCCCACCCCCACCCCCAAGCCAGCGACATTTTAAAAACTCAATTCAAATGGAATTATCTGCAGACTAGTTATCCCCTTAAGAGCCAATTATTTTTTTCTTGCATATCCAAAGACAGAGAATCTTTAGAAAATATACAAGCCCCCCCCCCTCCCCCCCCCCCCCACCAGAATATCAAATGGTCGATCCCGAAATACCTCTCGAGGTGTATTGGCAAAACAAGTATGAATCAATACTATAATTCATACAATCTCCCCATACTCGATTACGGCTGCCTAAAATGAGGCCGTTGCACAAATAGTACCATTCTCAGATTACTTAAACTTCAGAAAAGAAGAGCGAGATTAATACTTCAAGACGATTTACTTAACCCTTCAGAGATATGTTCAAAGAACTAAAGTGGTTAAATTTCCCCAGACGGGTGCAATACCGCACATGTACTACGGTATATAAAGCTCTAAATGGTCTTGCCCCTCGGTACATTATTGATGTAGTCACGAAGATTTCTATGATCCCTAGCCGAAAATTACTTTCCGTTGATAATGATTTGCTAAGAATACAGATATCTAGAACCAAATGTTATGAAAACTCCTATACTACCTTTGCAGACAAACTTGGGAATGAATAAGGAGCTCTGACAGTTGTAATGTAAACTTGCCTATCAAAGTGGTCAAAAATGAACTAAATTTCCTCTGAAATGTGTACCACGGAACTTCCTTTAATTGGCACAAAAAAACAACAACATTTTTACGGATTTGGTCATGTTTAATTATTTAAATTGTTGCGGTCCATATATTAGATAAGCTCATGCTAAATAAGTAATCCTCAGAAAATAAAGACATTATTATTATCATTATTATTATTATTATAGATGGTTGATTTGAAGCCACAAACTTAGGCCCATATTCACAAACTGAACTCAAACTCCACCTCGACTCGAACTTACCGGATAAGTAGCTATAATTGCCTAACGGTCCAAGATTATCTCGAGGTCAGGTCGAGTCGTATTCACAGACTTGAGGATAGCTGGAGTCACCTTCAATAAGTAAGGTTTGGTCGAGGAACGGTGAAGCTCCCTCGACGGCGACTCGAGTTAAGTTTTGTTAATATTTCAGCGTTTTCATGGCTATGCTCTGACAATTCGAAGCAGCACGACTACCTAAAATGTTGTAAAAATTCATACTTATCAGTAAGGGTGCTGCGTTTCACAGACAGACAGGGTTTTGGCTTATGTCATATGTAATTTGAATCTCCTGACAGCCATAATGCTAAGAAAATATTAAGTCTATGTTGAGACGTCTCCATGAGAGAAAGAGAGAGAGAGAGAGAGAGAGAGAGAACCCTCCTCCACACACACGGGATCGGGTCGGGTGACGGTGCTTTGTAACTTTCAGTGTCGGCGCGTCTTAGTGTCAGCAAGAGCATGATTCGTCCTCCTGAACGGAGAGATAATTCACGAACTTTACCGAGTGTCATATTAACCATGTACAGTCGACAAATCGCGTTCTGCCTCACTTATAGCACGACACTCAATGTAAGCATTGCACGTTACGGGGTATCTCATGCTAAAGATTGGGTATCTGAGGGGCATATAATAAATTTGGATAATAATAGGACATGGGCCGGCTGTGCTTGCAAGCAGGTGTGGTCGGATGAGTTTTTTATTTTTACTTGTGTCTGTCCTATCTTCCTTTCCTTCTCCCTCTCTCTGGGAGGCCGAGCTCGATACTGAAATACTGTCTTAAATATCCGTTAACCCCCCCCACACACACACACACACACATACACACACACACACACACACACACTCACATCCTACTCCCCCCCTTCCCCTAAAAAAACTGAAACAATTTCCCCAAAACCTGTCAAAAATAATTGATTTCCTTCAATATAATTTTTAATAAGGAAACTCTGATATAATTTACAAATTTTAGGAGAAAGCTACAGTATCTATAAAAATCAAGAACTTCAAAGAGTCGTAACTCCTTCAAAAAACCTTTTGGGGCTTCTGTTTTTTTAGGCTCACTTGTCTCAAGTCAGCATACATGTATGTTCCAAATGTAACTGCGATCCGACGAATGCTGTAAAAGCAGAAACCTAAAATGCAGACAGCAGACTGGCGGATAGATTGAAAACCAAATTACCCCACCATCAAACTCCTTTTGCGATGAAGTGGTGGTGGTGTGATTGGGGGGAGGCGTGGATTGGATGTATTCAAAGGAATAAAAATATTTGAAAGTACTAGGCTTTAACATACACTTTTTTATTATATTCATTTTTTATACAATTTTAAAAGAGGGTGCTCATCATAAACGTTCTACATCAACCTTAGCTACATAACCCTAACTGATCTTGAATCAAGTAGTGCTACATGTCGTTAGTTTCAAACACATAGAAGAAGAAGAAGAAGAAGAGGAAGAAGAAAACATTTTAATACAAAAAATAACTTTCTTAAAATGTCCTATTTTTTATTTTATTTTTATTTTATCTCCAGTCCTCTGAGGATCAAACCTATAATTGTATGCAAGTATCATACATCTAATAGGAGTCCCGGTAGCTCAGTGGGTTAAGCGCTGGTCTACTGATCTAGCGGACCGGATTCGAGCCCCGCTTGAGGCGAGACTCTTTCCTACCGTAAACGGGGTTCCATTGCACACAGCCTTTCACTATCACCGTCCCATCGTCCTGATATAACTGCAATACTGTTGAAAAGGACGTAAAATCGCAAGTCATCCATCCATCCGTCGAACACCTAATACTAGAAGAATTTCACTCATGTTTACCGAAATTCGAGCAATTAAAAGCCTTCGATGAAAATATGTTATCCGAAAGTTCCATGGACGGAACCAAAGACTTGTGGTGTAAAGACGGGCTGACAGACGGACAAACGAACGGACAGACAGACCAACCGAAAACTATATACCCTCATAGCATACATCATATATTGGGGGTAAAATAATATAGAAACTACGAATAATGAAAACGCCTATTACACTTATTTATTGTATTATCGAAGTCTGTCCATTACAAGCAACAACATCGTCTTCTTGTCACTATATATGCCAAGTTTGGATAAAATCCGTTATACAAAAAAACTTTAGGAAGCGTACACAACGTGTGATAGCGAGGGGTGGTGGGGGTGTGGGAATAGGGGGGGGGGACAGCCGAGTCTGCGCAGAATACCCAAATAATAAACTACGTAGCACTGCCAGGAGGTAGGGTCAAAAGAATAAATACTTGATACGAGAATAGGAATTCGGTTAAAGTTTCAGCAAAATACTGGAGAAGGACGGGATCGAACCCATGACCGATGTTTAACATGCAGGTAGCTTAATCGCTACACCACAGACGCTTCCGCAAACACAGAAACGTAAACCGGACGGACGCTCAGACGTCAAGCGGAAAATCATTGTTCCTGCGGTATATTTAATCATAACTTTACAAATTATACAGTTAGTACGATCTAGTTCTACGCTGTCTATTAAGTCAACCATGTCTCAAATTTGACATCATTACAGTTTATACGTTTTAGAAGGTCTGATCTGGGTCTACGATGTATTTTACATGGTGTGAGTCTAACTGGAGTGTAGCTAGAGTCTCCTCCACGAAGTCGAGGTGGAGTGGAGAACGTGAATACCAAATCTATACTTGAACTTCTCTCACTCGAGGCGCCCTCGAGCGTCACTTCAACCGACCTCATTGGAGTTCGAGTCGAGGTGGAGTTTGAGTTTAGTTTGTGAATATGGGCCTATGTGTGGCTTCAATTCTAAGGATCGACCGCGTCCAGAGACAAACTGCGCGCGAAATTTTGTTCATTAAGAGATAGATTTGACAAAATGAAGGGATAGAAACTCGGTGTCAGGAGGTGCATATTTTGGATTCGTCCCATTGGGCCTCTTGGGGAAACGGGCCTACCAGTCACAGGGCCAACAGAAGTTATATGTTGAACTTTGTGATACTGAAAATCAACAGACATAGATGGAAAAATTAATATTCCAAATGATAGAAAGTCCTCAGTACCGTTTGAAGTCATCGCTGACAGTAACACCTAAAAACACATTGGGTAATGAAAAATAACTATAAATGCACTAGTAACAAACATGATAATCAGAATTAAGAGTAGGCATAAGAATCTGTACAGAGCAAATGCAGTGATGTTTCCAAAGTATACTCGGATTAAACGGCAATGTACAGTCATCGAAATAAACGTAAAGCACATCCAGCTCTAAACACCTTAATGGGAAAGGAAGAATAAATAAAGAAGACCGAACCCAAAGCAAAACAAGACAAGCGAAAAGCCAAGAGGTCAGCTTTTTCTCGGCAGATGGCCGTGAGGCTATTCTAAATAATGTACAAAAATGTGAAAGACTAAAAGAAAACCGACAAATAGTGTCAATTGTAGTAATAAACCGTACTAGAAGCACCACCTTGGCACGGTCAGTAATAAATTAAAAAGGTATGGCGGACACTCGGCGCCAAGTGCGTGCAACTGCGGTAACGTATCGCTGAGCCACTTGGGGAACGTCGTTTGGAGAATTGAACTAAACTGAACCGGGGGGTAGGGGGGGGGGGGGGGGAAGGGGCGGATTTTGCCAGTGTTTTCGTAAACACACAAGTTACACAAAAAGACCATATGAAAGATATATAGCATCTATATCTGCTTTTATCTATTTTTGATATTTTAACAACAAAATAAGACAGAAAGCAAATCAGACAGTTAATCAGGATGCCCCAGAGCTGGAATTACAACAAAAAATAAAACACCGCCTGTGAACTGTCAGTAACAAATTATTTGGGGAAGTGGGAGGACTTAATCTCGATTGAACATGGCCTGAACTGTCGCCCTGGATTCTGTAAATGGTTCATAAACATACAAGTTATTCGGTTCGTTTGAAGGGCTTCTAAACCATCAACAATCATATAAAGAATCATTCCGGCCAGCTTTTTTTTTTTAATTTCCATAAAATTCAGATCGACAGGCCTTATTTAAGAAAAGTTTTAATCCTGTATTTTACATAGATTGGTAAACAATAAAAAAATTATTAATACTGCAATAACATATGAAGAGGTACATAAAGTGTCTAATGAAGCTAAGCTGTGCAAGGCTTCAGGTACTGGCGATACACCGACAGAGATTCTGCTAAACGAAACTGTTTCGAATGATGAGCTATTCTTTTGAAAATTGCAGCATTCCGAGGGAATGAGCAAGAGCCTGGGGTTCAATTAACAAACAACAAAATGTCTCTTAACTACAGACCGATTACCAGTAGCTCTAGTCCCTGCTACATTTACTTTAATATATTAAGCAGGAGGCTTGTCAAATGGCTTGAATGTAACAAAATTTACGTTAATATATCAAGCAAGAGGCTTGTCAAATGGCTTGAATGTAACAAAATTTACGTTAATACATCAAGCAAGTGGCTTGTCAAATGGCTTGAATGTCACAAAATTTACGTTAATGTGTTAAGGAAGAGGCTTGTCAAATGGCTTGAAAGTAACAAAGTTTACATTAATATATTAAGCAAGTGGCTTGTCAAATGGTTTAAATGTAAGGTATCTAAAATAGTTTTCAGAAAGACATGTAGAAGCTTTCAAGATCATGGATATTCTTTATGCAGTATGTACATAACACACACACACACACACACACACATACACACACACACAAGAAAGACACATTTGCATGTTTCTAAGGTATGAAGAAAGAGACTGTATGTGGTATAAATTATGTTAATGTGTTGGCTTTTAGTAGGAAAGGGCGTGGAATGTCAGCAATGGAGTCATGGCACGCATGTAGTAAGAAAAGCATGGAAGATGATTTCCTGGCGCCTGCATTCGCCGTAAGGCATTATGGTGACCAGGCCCCGAGGTTATAAAACTTTGTTCATGCTCAACTTAGCCGAGCATGAAATTTTAACTGCTAATAAATAGGAAATAACTGAGAAGTACAGTTGTTTTCTTGCTCAGTTTCGCTGAGTATAAAATTTTCTCTGCTTATTTATATGAAAATGCCAACATTAGTTGGCATTTTCATATGCATCAGCAGAGAAAATTTCATGCTCAGCTGGGTTGAGCACGAAAAAAGTTTTACAACATTGGGGCCAGGTTGAAAAAGGCTAGGTTTGAAGAAAGCAAAAGAAATTATACGAAGTTTGATTAGATTCTGAGTATATTTTTGTTCTCCATAAAATATTTGTCGTGTATGGTGGCTGGTTTTTGCCATTTCGTCTTTTCGCCGCGAAAAGACGCCACGTGAAAAGACCAAAAGACGAAAAGATGCCATGCGAGAAGACAACAAATTGAGAGTTTCAAATGGCGTCTTTTCGCATGGCGTTTCTTCGTCTTTTCGCGCTGAAATTTCGTCTTTTCGCGTGGCGGGTTTCATCCTTTCGTCTTTTCGCACGGCGTTAATTAATTTCGTCTTTGCGCATGGCGTTTTTTCGTCTTTTCGCGTGGCGTCTTTTCGCGGCGAAAAGACGAAATGGCACAAACCAGAGACTTATTGAAACTCTTTCGTATAGACGATACTAGTATGGAGCTGCATCGCATTTTAATGGAGATATGCACAAAATGAGGATTAAAATCTTCTGGGGCTCTGCGGAACAAACATTGTTTTCAAAGTAAAACATCAAAAAATATAGTCCTATAGTCCTTGAAAGTATCAAAATTTCATGAAATACGAATTTTAAACTGAATTTATATTGCGTGACTACTCTTAACATCGTTTTATGAGTCATTTTTGTAGTGTTGAAGCGTAAAATTTAAACATATACTCGAAGTTAAATCGATTTTAGTGTAGTTATCAAAATGAAATCTAGCTGCAAATCTGAATGAACATGATTTTGACCTTACCAGAGTTTGACAGCTCAATATGAATGAAAAGTGGGCGTGGATAAAATATAACTCCAAGCAGTTTTTCAGAAGCATGCACTTTCCCGGCATGAAGGGCAACCATGCTAAAATACTTATTGGCATGTCCGCTTTTTTTCTGCCGGTTGCCAAACCTTACTGGCCATTGTGTCCCATACAAATGAGGTCAAAGGTCATTAAGTGCAAGTATTGAAAGTTATTATTTTTTTTTATTTTTTTTTTATCTCCCTGGCTTCTGTTTTAGAGGACCCCAAAAGGTTGAGCCAAATCTAAACAAACATGATATTTGACTAGAATTTGGAAATGTAATTGTTACGTTGTGTTCGTAGTATCTCTGACAGAGTGAAGGACTTACGAACATGCCCCTACACAATTACCGAATTATATGCCCCACATACTATGCGGTGGCATCAAAATAATCCTGCGTGGGAAAGTAGTATTCTCGCATGTGGTCAATTTCGGAAGTTATTTTATTACTTGTAAATAACTTATAAGCACCAAGGACAGGTCCCACTTAGGGACTGGTCTCATTCACCTTGGCTGCTAGATTTAGGGAGTCATACAGTACTGACTACCAAATATAACCTGCTTCGATGGCACGGAAGCTGAGACTCGGAAACGCGGTTGACGTCCATTGTTCACAATAGCCGTGCCACGAAACCCATACCTTTTCGTATGTGCGAAAAGCGAAGAGTCAAATCGGGCTGCGTATGCGCGCAGTCTGATTAGAGTCTTCACTTTTCGCGAGATGGATTACTGAGCATCCATAGACGGTGTTGATGCGAACAAGGATATTCTGATCAGACTGCGCGGATCAGGTTGATCTGAGTCTTCGCTGACCACACGTGCTGTTAGGCACCTCCTCGCGTGAGGTGGTCAAAAATCTATGATAGATAAAATATGCAAGGTATTTTCCTCACCAATTTTTTTCATGATACTTATTTCCTGCTACGACAGTCCTTATAAAGTTTACTCAGCATGAGTAGAAGGACATCTGACCCTACCACCTCCTATCCCCATCACACAAAACACTGCGATTAAAGCAGTGCGCGTGAAACAAAAATGCTGACTGGAATTTGACTAACACGCTTTTTTTCATAATGACAAAACACACACACACACACAATAAACATCAGAAAACAGGAAAACCAATTCTTCTTCACTTGGCCGCGTAGCGCGTCAGACTCAAGAGTCAGAGGTCCCGGTCTCGATACCCAGTCCGGCCACATACTTTCATTTCTCCTTCCGCTGATTCAAGAAGGGCAGTGGTCAGTTACTGGCGAAAGTACTGGTTAACCGCTTAGGAGGTCTCAGCCTGCCCAGGAATAGTGAGGTTAGGGTAACTGACCGTCCCGACATGACCATAGCTGTTTACCGTGGACGTAAAGCAATAAAACAACAAAACAACAATCCTCTTCTACAAGGCCATAGCTGCCTTTGTTACGCATCTAATGGAAACATTGCATCATACTATTGTTTCATATACAGAGTGTTTTATGAATATACATGTATGCATTTCTATGAATAAACATCATTTTTTCAATATCGCGGTCAATAGCTGAGAAGAAAAGTCCTCTGTAACTTTAATTTTCATCTGCAGTGACTATTCTCTGGCACTTTAGTTATTTCAGGCAGGAACTTTACTACTCAAAATCAGTTTTGCATCACCATATATTTTCCCATAGACTTAATCCTCAGCTTAAAGGACCTGGGCCCAGTTTCACAATCACACCTTAAGAGATAAGGAATACCTTAAAGTAAGGTTTTACCTTAAAGTGGTTAAAAATGGGTCTTGAAAGCGCCTTAGCGCTAAGGTATTCCTTAACTTAAGGAAAAATCTTAAAATTTTTAAGGTTGGTCCGTATCAACTTTAACTTTTTAAGGAACTCCTTAACTCTTTATATATGTGTAAACAATGGCGAACGACTCTTTTAAATGTAAAAATAAATGAATAATTAATTCATTGAAGCCCTTTATATTCTAGAAAATATTAAAAAGCTATCATTGCATTTATTTAAATTTAATTAACGTAAACCTATATTTCATTTTGAACTATAACAAGTGAGCAGGGGTTTACGTTACCCCCGGCCATGGCCATATCCTAATGACACCAAACTTGAACACACAAGTTTAACACGTATATGATACAAATTTTTAAGTATGTGCTACAGCATCCAAAGGACTTCAACTTATCTTCTACAACCTACCAATAAACCTAATAGTTAACATAGCAAACGGTTCAATTGAAGGATATTGGAAAAAACACTTATAGCAGAACTTTGATGCAAATGTTTCAGTATGTAACCTTGAACTTACAGATGATGACACCTGTAACAACCCAGAAATAAACCACGACACATATCATAAGGTCACTGAAGAATATAGGATTAATAATCTTAAAATATGGAAAAGCTGAAGTCTGTGATCTTTACCTCCAAGTGAAGGCATGTGCGAAGATAGTGTAGAATAATTTTTCAGACCAACATCTTCGATCATGCCAAATATAACTAAACTCAACAAATGATTGCGATGATATGAGATCTCAAAACCTTTAACATGAAAAAGTCGAAGCCCGTGACCTTGACCTCTAGGTCACAGGCATGGGTCGGGGTGGAACAGAATAAAACTTTGGACAAATATGAAACCAAATATAAAGCCAACCCAACAAAGAGTTTGAATTAATATCAAGATCTTAAAAACTTTTCCATAAAACTTTAACATGAAAAAGTCAAAGTCCGTGACCATGATCGCTGGGTCATAGACATGTATGGGGTGGTGTAAAATTTGGAACTACATCTGTCATTATGCCAGAATTAATGGATATCCAAAAAAATACAGCAAATTATTGCATATCCAAAATTCGATTTATGGATATCCAAACTTCGATTTACGGATATCCATAATTCGATCTTAGGATTTCCAAAAATCTGCTTTATATCTGGTTTTCCATAAAATGAATTATGGATATCAATAATTTGATTTTTTTATATCCGTTATTCGATTTTTGAATATCCAAAAATCTGCTGATTTGTTTGGATATATAAAAAAATCGAATTAGAGATATCCATAAATCAAACCATCGATATCCATAAATCGAATTATGGATATCCAATATTATGCTGTTTTATATTTTGGATATTTATATTTCGAAATATGGAGCCCGGTAGCTCAGTATGTTAAGTGCTGTCCTGCTGGTCTAGCGGTCCCGAGTTCGATCCCGGCTGGAGGCGTGAATCTTTTCAACCGTAAACGGGGTTCCATTGCACACAACCTTTCATTATGATTCAACAATCGTCCTGATATGACTGAAATACTGTTAAAAAGGACGTCAAATCACGTCATCCATCTATCCATCATTATGCCAAATACAAACCAAATCCAAGAAAGGATGTGGACCTCAAAAACGCTAACGCAAATGCTAACTTACGGGTTGACAGACGGACGAACGGACAACGGGCAAAATCTATATGCCCCTTGTCATACTTCGTATGCCTGGGGTATAAACATTATATGTAAACTTTGGCGTATATTGGTAATAATAATAATGGTATTGCCAAAAAAAATCATCTATATAACATGCGCCTGGGTAGTTCGAGCTGTGGATAGTTTGTCAACTTTGACAAAGTGTGTGTGTGTGTGTGTGTGTGTGTGTGTGTGTGTGTGTGTGTGTGTGTGTGTCTCTCTCTCTCTCTCCCATAAATGCATATGAAAAGATGTTTGTGTTCAAAGATAGAGCCTCTTTAATATAAAAGCATTCAATTATGAGACCACGATCCCAGTGTACGAAACCAGCAGGTATATCACGTCCGTATATGCTTCGTGTGTGCATGCAGCATTCTCTTTGCAAATCTCACGCTCACACTTACAAATGCCGCCTAGGCATCTTCATACTCAGATTGCGTTAGCTGAGCTTGATCGGATATACTATTGGCCAGACGTATGTTTTCGCGATCAAATTCAGATTTAGATTATCTAACCAACAGGTGACTCTGCCTTTTGAAACTAGTAAAACTAAAGCTTGAAATATAAGGAACATCCCGCATCCAGTTCTAAAATATGCCACAGAGGTCAAACTGCAAGTACATACATTCGCCCATGTTTAAGGCAGTCGTCGTGGCTTTCCCCATGTCAATCGTCCACCTTCATATTGCATGAAGCACGAAACTCCCCCCCACACACACACACACACACCCTGCCACACACACACACACACACACAATCCGCTACAGCCACAGCTCCAGTACAAACTGCATCAACATGTTTTGTTTTTTTGTTTGTTTTTTTTTGCATTTTTTGTTTAGTTCCTCTGTTTAGCGAGAATACTACGTTGAAAGTTTTAAGCAACGTCTCCACAATGTAAGAGAGAGAGAGTAACGTTCAATCCTTGCTCGCAATCATTGATCTGTTAATCTTTACTTGCCATCATGCAAGTTTTTAAGACAAAAAATCATTTGTCAGCGTTTTAATACCGAATATTCAAGGAACGGACTAAAAACGTTAGTTTTGACAGTCCGCGGGAACATAAATTGCCGCTTACATCAAACACAAAATACGTAAACTCTCGCTAATTTCCGTCAGAGTTTCCGTATGACTCCGTATAATTTTCCGAAGACGCCTCCTCTGTTGAGGTGATGTTTAAGGTGTTGTACAGACGCACTTTTAAAGACACTCCTTAGTAAAGGTATGACTTGGATCTTAAATAGTTAAGTTCTACCTTAAATTAAGGAATGATTGTGAACCTGGGCCCTGGTATGATAAGAGCCGTTTTTGGCCCCCATTCAAATTCTCTTAAAAATGCATGGTTTCTATTGCTTATTATTTGTGCGTATGGGAACAAGCAGAAATAATATGTTTCGTGTTTGTTAATTCTCAGAATAACATGATTTCTGACATGCCTACGTTGTTTCAATAAAATGAAGGAAAATTGCGAGAAAATTTGAGTTTAATACATATTCCTTTAGAGAAATAAGTCATTTACAATAACTTTTGAAAGCTCTTTACAACAGGCTTTTGATGAAACGCTTATATGTAAGATTGCACTGCTAATTACCTGTGCACTGCACAAGGCCTCTCCAGGTACCCCACCCACTCAAGTTTGCAAGTCCAGAGACGCTAACCAAAAAAAAACCAACAGATCAAAATGAAATGTATACCAGATTATTCTTTGTGTTCTAACTAAGAAAATGAATACCCACAACATATGTTTATTTTGTCTATGAGCGGAGATATGGGCGGTTTTATGTTGAGAACGCTGGGAAAATGTTCCAAACGCTGCCAGTTTGGTAACAAAAAGTTAAAAATAAACATTGAGCCCGGTCTCCAGCACATTCTATATTTTCATGGCATGTAAATATATTAAAATTTTATCTGTATACAAAATATTAAATGTGCTGGAGGCCGGGCTCATATATTTTGAAAGCCACAAAGGCTACCAAAATTCGTCATTTTCGTCAGAATCCGCTGGGGGTATGGGTATGTTCAGTACAAATATCACAAATATTTTGTGCAAGAACTGGTTAATTTTGTGTTTGCTCTAACATTCAAGGTTTGAACTTTCATATGAATACATTTTTATTATGGAAATAAGACTTTTGAAAAATGAGTTTTCTGGGGGGGGGGGGGGGGGGGGGGGGGGGGCAAATATGAGCCTTATCATACCAGGTCCTTTCCAAAAGGTTTACCAGAAATTTGCTTTATGGTTTCTGAACCCACACACTTATGTCTCTGTAAGCTTCTGACAAAATTGACGACACTACTGACCCAATCGGAGTAGATAAACGTTTCTGACTGACTACGGTATCGACTCTCGACAAAACATATGAGCCGCGACACGAGAAAACCAACAATGTGGTTGTGCGCCGAGCGCAGACTCGGATTAGTCTGGCCATCCACCAAGTCAGATCAGACTCTTCGCTAAGCGCTTAAAGGGTAGCTAAGGGTCTAAGCTACTTCCGTGCGGACAGCGAAGACTCTGATCAGACTGGGCGGATGCCCAGGCTGATCTGAGTCTGCGCTGGGCGCACAACCACATTGTTTAGTTTTCTCGTGTCGCGGCTCATATGGGAAATCAGCCTGAATAGACTAGGCTTTGACTCTTTAAAAGCCTATATCTTCCGAGACGGGTGGAACTGAAGACCAACTGCTCAAATTTATAATACCGAAATATAGGACTGTTAACCATAAAAAAATAACCATGTGTTTCATTGGTACTGATAATACTTTTAAACAGGTGAAATATGACTGTTTTGCATCAGGGGCCGTATTCATAAAACGACTTAAGTCGTTGCTATGCTGTTGCTAAGGCTAAATTTCTTTGAAGGGGATTCCCTACAACTATGAAATTTGGTCTGGAGGAACAGTCTTTGTAAGACTGTTCCTCCAGACCAAATTTCATAGTTGTAGGGAATCCCCTTTATAGATATTTAGCCTTAGCAACCGCATAGCAACGACTTAGTGGCTTTATGAATACGGCCCCAGCTCTATGAAAAAAAAGTAAGGTAATGCAAGAGTTCTTTTGAGTAGTATAAAAAATGGATTTCTGTCTGTGAGTTGCTTCCCTCCTCCTCAGACCCATCGGGTTGTCTGATCGCATAGGTACATACATAAATTGTTAGGTCATGACAACGTGAAATATCTTGTAGGGCTAAAATCCCCTAAACTGTACCTCCGGTGGCATAAAACATGAATCATTAAATTTAAAAAAAAATCCCTCCTGGTACGTCCCTGGTGACCTTTCATCTGTAAGTACTGTTTTGATAATTTTGCCGCGACGCGAGAAAACCAACAATGTGGTTGTGCGCCCTGCGCAGACTCAGATCAGCCTGGGCATCCGTCCAGTCTTGTCAGGCTCTTCCAAGCTACCTCCATGCGGACAGCGAAGACTGATCAGACTGGGCGGATGCCCAGGCTTATCTGAGTCTGCGCTGGGCGCACAACCACATTGTTGGTTTTCTCGTGTCGCGGCTCATATGTGTGTAAAAAACTTTCATGAAAATAAAAAGTAACTTAATTTGATACATGTATTAATGAAATCATTGCCTAAGTTGATATTGTGTTCTAAAACTGGTAATGCAAGCAGCTGAGAGCAGGTTTGAATGACCAAGTGGGTGAGAATTTTTGTCAAAAAAGTCTCAGATTTCTTTTTTAAGAAACAAATCGCATTTCGATTTGTATATTCGAAATTGCGATTTAATTTGAATGGCTCGATCTCATTAATTCAGTGATGTCAATTTAATTTACATTTATATATTGTTAACATCCGTAAAATTTAATGATCTTATTTAAATACATATTTTAACAAAAATGATAAATGGAATAACGTCTTGAGAAAATCTGTCTTAAGAAGTATGGGTACATCTCCATTTCTTCCGCCATTTTAAAGGGAAATAACTTTTGTGACTTCCTGATTGTTTCCATGGACAAGATTGCTCTTCCGAAATGCGATCTACTCTTAAAAGAAAGAATTTGCTCCTAAAGTAGCAAATTCTTTCCCTAAGAGTTGACCCTTATTGAGAAGAGAGACAAAAATGAAAATGGCAGAGTTGCTGCCCCTAAAATCGTACCATTAACCTTAAACAGGGGCTCTTATAAATTACAAAAGTGATGAAAACATAAAAACGAGAAAATACGTGAAACTTTTTTTATATGTCTCTACTTTCTTTCTGTTTGCGAGTACTTGGTTTCGCCGTTCTAAATCGTGTAAAAGCGAGTGGCAAATTATTAGTATTTTAATGTTACGGCCGTCCTATTTTACTTTTCGGTAATAGTAATGTATTGTTCGAATAAATATTGCGGTAAGACTTACAGACAAACAAATTATATGTATCAAAATATCACATCTTTGGTGTATAAATATAACAAGAAACAATCAGTCTTTTCATCCATTTATTTGTTTACTTGTACATCATAGAGTAATAAGTGTCTATCTAAGGTTTTCCCTCTCCGATACCATTAAGAAATTTAATTCAAGATTCTACTGTTCAAAAATACCCATTTATTGGGACACTTAACAAGTTACTACAAGTAGCGCGAAAAAGCAGACGACAAAATTTACGTCTTCAAAATTTCAAAAGCTGTTTCGTCAAAGTTATAGTATATTGAGAACTGAAAGACTAAAACGCAAACAGAGTCGACCCAGATAAGGAGGCTCAAAATGAGCCGCCCCAGCTGGATCTACGCTGTTTGCAAATCTTACTATTTTTGTTATTTGGCTCTTTACGAGCTAAAAATCAAATAAGTTGATTTTCGCAGTCCGGCGTTTGTCAAAACACCTCTAGCGAAATGTCGAACTCTGTATAACCAGATCAGAGAAGCAGTCTGGTCTGTGTCTTCAATGTTTTTGCGCAGGCATTCCTGTCCCAATACCTGAGGTCATCACATATATGCAAATTTTCAAGTAAGTCAACTTAATGCCCCGGCGCGCGACAAATTAGGGGCGGAGCTTATCAAACGGTAGCCAGATGATTCATTAATCACTGTAATGTCAGAAATCTACAACCGTGTCGATTTCCCTACTTCTTGTGGTGCTATCTTAGAAAATAAACACACAAAATTTGACAGTGCTGTGAGATACATGTTTAGAAGTTAATTGCAGACGTTTTTAATTCATTTGGACTTATGTTAGAGAACGTTTATTCGGATAAAATGAGTGATTCGGAGGAAAGCCCTGGGTCGCCGATAAGCCCAAATACTTTGAAGGCTGATCTTAAAACTCTTGATATGGAGGAAACATTACCTGAGAAAATTCAAGAGGCAGTGTCTCACGTTCTGCAGGGATATGACTGGTCTCTTATACCTATGCCCCAGAGGGGTGGGGCGGGCGAAAAGAGAAAACCTCATATTAAGCGCCCTATGAATGCGTTCATGGTATGGGCCCAGGCTGCTAGACGGAAGCTTGCTGATCAATACCCGCATTTGCATAATGCTGAGTTGAGTAAAACTCTTGGAAAACTTTGGAGGTAAGTTCGTGTTTGTCTCATTTATTCCAAAGGCAAAAATGTAACTGCACTTTAGAAATGATAAATATCATTCTTCAAATTTGCTTGTCTATCACTTAACTTTGATGCAGTTTTACAGGAAGCTAGATCTTTTACAAAGTCAAACAACGCTCTGAAGGTTTTGATTCTCTGCATTTAAAAGCCTATTGTTGTCGTAGTGAAAAACTTGCACTGATATTTTAAGATAAAGTAATAACTTTATCGTAAAATATCAGTGGAAGTTTTTCACTACACTTCTGTTGTTGTAAATGAGCTTCATGCAAAATCTCATTAAACGGATTGTTAGAAAATTATTTGCGTCAATTTGATTGAAAGGCTACCAAAATGATTATTTCGGATGTCATAAACATTAGTATATGGTAAAAATACAATGTACAAGACGATGGGACCCATTCATTGTCTCGGTTCTGTTTATATTTCATTGATCAGTGGGTAACCAGCTATAGTAATGGTGTATTACGATAGGATCAGATCGATCCTTCGTTTTTCAAAATATTGATTCCCTGGATCCCGTCCGATTGCTGGTGCAGATATTGAAGACTCTGGTCAGACTACGATGTCTTCACGTTTGTCCTGACACAAACTACATGATGCAGTGTTGGATATTGTTTTAAACGTCAAATAGCACAAACTGCTGTAAATTTCCTGCTGCTATTGAAAAAAGAGCTGATAATAAGGGGGATGGGATAGATGGAGGGAGGCAACAGGGTACAGGACGTATATAACTGTACGTGCGTGCTCTCCAATTGATGGGCTACAAACATTTTTTTATGGAGAATGAACATATATTTTCGCAAGTTTAATATTAACACCTCTCATCGGTGCTTTACTCTGGATTTATTGCCAAGTGTTTCCGTCCAATATAGTGAATGGTCTGGCCACATTTTGCTATTTATAGATACACGTTTTGGTCACTTTACGAGCACCACTTGTGAAGTTATGTATGCTACTTGTATACCGTTGTCTAAAATTTTACCGTTCGTCAAGAACCCCGAACCCCCCTCTGGATCCTGAATCCCCCTCTGCAGGAAAAATGAAATAATAATGTAAAAAGAGGGAAAAATATGTTTTATGGGGAAAAATGAAATGAACACTCACAGGCAGATATTTTTCTGCGTTAAGCGAGGGAGTAATTCTTTAATCATGCAGCTCATGCTCATCAAAAATTTATTTCTATAAGGTCGTATAGAGGCTAAAAAAATGTTAATGCAGCTTTTTTCTGTACATCCTGTCTATTCGACAGTTTTAGCTGCACATCCATCAAGTTAAAATATAGGTAATGTCACCTAAACAATGTAAAACCATTAATCGATTTCAAAGTGACACCTTTCTATGTCTTACACTGATGTCCATTTCAAATTCTTTCTTAACGGTACTGAGCGAAGTGGTGACATTTTAACATAACGTCAAACAACGTCTACACTGACGTACGTCAACGAAAACCCACCGCTAGCGGAAATGAAAGCAGATTGTTTCCTGTGGTAAAAATAACTTGCTAATATGTACGTGGAAGGTGGTAATTAATCAAATGCAAAAAGGAAAAAAAACTTCTGAAAAAAATAATGCACTTACCGTCAACGTTGGGACAACTAAACTAGTTACAGTAGCTGTTCTAAATAAAACTTGCACACGCTTTAAAACTATCTGACCTTGTATAACAAATTACGATATATCAAAAAGTGCAGACCCAGATCAGACTGCTCCCTCTGGAGCAGTCTGATCTAGTCTACACTGTTTGCTAATTAATTTCTGTCCCATTGATGAGTGCGATGACGGTTAACATATCGGAAGCAACTGAATATGTAATTGATTTTTTATGTTAAAAAAGCATATAAGTTCACAAGTATCATGCAGAAAGAAACACAATCTGATTATACGATATTGTATTCTTAGATCACATTTCCGAAACACAGGTGGTCTTTTTACGCTTTTTTCGATTTTCAAATTATGTAGGTGTTGTAAAATGCCTAAAAAGTCAAAGGTTAGGGTTGTGTCATTTGTATATCTTAGTAAGAAATTGCAACATTTTTATATAGGTGTGCATTAATCAGAAACACACACACAATTTATATGTGTACCGTTGTCCCTTCTCACCATCTTGTTTCAACCGCTCGATATTTTCTTTGTTTCCGTCAGGGCTCCTGTATCAATAAAAATCTACAAAAATGTTGCCTTTGGAAACCAAAAACACATGCATTAACAAAACTCAAGTCTCTGTTTAATTGATAAACAGCAATGTCGCTTGCCAGGCTGCATACGCCAACTGGCACCGGCTTAAGCAGCCCTCGATTTTCAAAGTTACCAGCATGGGCGCAAAGATCCCAAAAGGAAATAAAAATAAAATCGGCACTGTGATGATCGGTATCGAGGAGACCTTTTACAGCCATCGCATGTAATGAAGTCAAGTAAAAATCTATACAAGTTCAATAAATCCGCCATCTATAGAACCACAACTAATGATTTAGCCATCATTTGGAACCACAATTTATGTTTTAAAGGGGAACCAAGAAAATATCCCAGAATTATTATAACGTAAACTACCCTATCAAGGACTCCATCCCGCCCTGTCATGTGTGCCTCCCTACGGAGCAAGCGTTGCCTTCTTATTAGTCGCGGACAATTATACTATTTGCACTTAGCTGACAAGTGCCCAACACTCAATTGTTTCTAATTGACTTAATTAACACCTAGTTATTGATAACGGCGACAGGTCATGCCGGATTAGCTTATCAACCGTTATGTGATAAGCACACAAGTATATGGCATATTTGAAACTAGCGGATCCCAAAGGCTCCATTCCATTCACAAGAAATCACACTGATAATGCACTCATACACACATACGCACACGCATCCGTTATTCTTCCATATCCCCGATCACCCCAAAGTCTCCCACCGAGCCGTGTCCCAAATCGATTTTCAAAAGATTTCAAACTGCACGTGCATTTTTTTTTTCAGACTGGCACACTGACCAAATATATTTTTGCCACTTCTCGACAACCAAGAACGAATAAATTTTTCAGATATGGTTCTTATTTTTCAATAAAACATTGTATAGCCGCCGCACTATGTTGTTATGGACTTTCACAGAAATTCTTAGAATTTTCATCAAACGGGAACTCTGGATTGCCTTATGATCTCACTTTTCCCCAACTACATAATTATTATATTCTGCTCACAAAACGTGAGACAGATAAAAGAAACCTATAATCTATATCAATCTACGTGTCGCTTCAATTACTGCGAGACATTATCAATCTTGATTTCAGAATGTTAAAGAAAAAAAAAATGAAAAGATGGTTACCTGGCCTACCGTGAAATTTATTACCTGAAACTTACACCTAAATTAGGATTTCGAATTTCAGTTTTACAGGTTATCATGGTTATTGCGACTCGATACAAGTTTTCGTTGAAATGAAAAGAAGGTGATTCATAATCGGTTACACAAAACTTGTCCGCTCTAGGAGACCTATATATTATCGCTACCACCAGGAATTATTTTCTCTTATTTGTCTATTAATGTTTTTTGTGGAATAAAAATGGTTAAAAGATATGTTATATGCCGTCCGTATGCGATGTCTTACTTTCCGCTGTCCGCCAACTGCTATCATGCATTCCGGAGCACTGAAATTAGTTATACATGTAGTTGAAGTTTCAACCAAATGTACATCAAATGGAAAAAGGGAAGAAATCTACTTTTACAAGAAATCGGATGAATTCTCTGAGCTCTTTAAAACGGGTAGTTGATGATTTTGGTAGTTTCTTTTGATCCTTCGAAGAAAATATTTTGTAGTTTTTTTCAGTATAACCTCCCCGGTTAGGACGTTTTATATGCTTTCATTAACTCCCCTTACCGAAAGCCAGGCCTGGATCCAGACCACCTTATACTTGCGGGGCAGTGGATGGGGCTGGGAGGTGCCGAGATGTATGGGGGCGGGAGAGGGGGTGGGGGTTGGGGCGGCGGAGTGGGACTTGAAATTATATGCATATTTAGGGATCAGTTTGATGAGATTTTTTGATAATGTCCTTTTGCCTTGAAAAATAAGTTGTGATATCTCATTAATGAGATACCACAACATATATTTTATTCTAACCAGGCCCAGGTGGCGGGGCTGAAGCCCAAAAGCCCATCCCCTGGATCCGGGGCTGGAAAGCTACGAATTATTGTGCATGTCAGCTCAAGAGTGTTCATTTTCGTTATTATGCATCTAGAAAGAGTAATCTTACTCGGCCAGTTACCTGGCCCAGGGCCCGTCTCTGATTTGTGTCAGGGCTACATTATTCAGCTATGTTGTGTCAACTACTGAATATCAAGTAGATTGTGAGCCCTTGTAAATATTCAAAATAGCAAATTTCATTGAAATCCGTAAGAGTTTCCGTTTTATATTTATCTTTACGCATCTGAGATACGCACTTAAGATTTTGGTAATCCCGCTCACAGATAAAATCAGTGTTGTCGTGAGAAAAGGGATATACAGCGAAGAGACAGATCAACATGAGCATTCATGCTGTCTGGCAAGATTTTTCCTTTTTTTCGTTAGCAGTCACTGACTGAGCTATATAGCAAAAGCAAAGACTCTAACTGACTGCGCGGAAGCTCACACTGATCCGTATCTTCACTGATTTCAAATGAGGTACTTTTCCTGAAGTAACGCTCAAATGATTTTCATCTTGATCCTTGAAAAAGAATAAAAATAAGCAAAAGAAAAAGAAAAGAAAAAAGATATCCATACGCCTGATTATAACTAAACAATATTTATATTTCACAGTTGTCGCGTAGACAAGTATTGAAGGGTAGATAGCACGGCAAGGTCAAATTCTGCCAAAAATCTTACTAAAGCTAATAAATAAATAAAGAATACATTGAACCAGCTAGTACCGTACACGTACGACGTGCGGTCAAAGTGTGTACTGCAGGCAGTGAATCAGCCTGTGTGGCCACAGACTTCGACAGCAAAGCTCATTACAACCCTAAAATGTCAATATTGATCATTATAAGCTTCAATCCTGTCATGCATAGAATGTAACCGTCCTGTCGAGATTAAGATTTTAAAATATCACCAGAAGTTATATTCCAAAATTTATTCCGAAATTATGACATAAAACGCAAGAACTTAAATTCTAATGCCCACTTTACTAACATTTCAAAGCGTTAGTCGAGTTTAAAATTCACAATAAATATAAATTCACACTTAAAGATGCTTCCAAAACCATAAATGTGACATATTTTTGTTGCATTTATTTGCCAAATTCATAATTTATTGGGAAATTTTCATAACCATTTCATCAAATGTAACACCTATGTCACAACCGAGTAACCATCTTACAGATGCGTGCAAAATGCTCTCACTTGTGATAATTTATTGCTTATAAATCTAATACAAACATGCCATGTATTGGAACACACATGGCTGTTTTTTCGTATTTTTTTGTTTTGACAAATAATCTTGCAAGTAGCTGAAGATGTTATTTTCAAAGTGTTTTACTAAATGACAAACACTGTAGGCCCAGTTCAGACTGGGAAAAATTGGGTAGGCAGGGATGACCCAATAACGTCGTCTTAAAGTTTAAGAGCATGCATACTAAAGTGTTATAAATGAATAATTTAGAAAAAAATCATTTTACATGCATGAGATTTCTTTATGCAGTCACTAATTTTGGAAATTCTGTAGTTATTCAGGGAAAATGCAAACTGCAAACCACGTGAAGACACACGCGTTTTCGTATTCAACAATTTTATTTTTTTAAAATGCTTCCTATTTTATCAATTTGTATCTGAATATTTTTTTTGAGAGAGAGACAAAAATGAGTGCAGTATTGCTGATTTGGAAAAAAGCATAACTTTTTCAGCTGTTTACATCCCCCCCCCCCATCCCCCACACACATACACACACTTTTAATTGTCATTAACCCTTAGGGCGTCTTTTACGACATTCCGTAGCCAAAGAACTCCAGTCTGGCATTGAAATTCCAACTTGCCTACATGTTCTGTGTCAGAGCTATTTTAGGAAAAAGAAATATGCTTGAATTACTCTATATGTTTGTCAAAAAATTTGAACCCACTTATGAATCTATTTACATATTTTAGTCAGTGATCATGATGATGCTACTATACACTTTGTAGGTCCCGACATGCATCTGAAGTACTTGAACGTAGGCGAACATCTTGCAACCAACAGAATCCTTACATCTTTTTGAGGGTTGGCCATAAGTGCGTCAAGCACCGGGAGTGTATTATGGATAGTATGAAATTTGTACTAAAATTATGAGTAGACAAGGGTCGTATATCAATTAGTAGTTATTTATCAAAATAATGGTCAGTATGTCCGCCATTTTAAGTGGTCAGTTGACTGTCCAGCGTTCAGTGTTTTTCTCTTGAAGTAGATATAAACAACCCTAATGAAAGACAGAGATTATATCAAGTTCTGTCCTAAGTTTTGCCCAGTTCATGTAGTATCAGTCGTACTTGTGCATCCCGCTTTCGTATCGATTATTTGTCCGATTTCGATAAAGAGCACGGAACGCTGAGAAAATGCCCGTGGATAATATCTGAAAATCTGTGTCAAAACTTTTGATTATCGTTGTTTTTTTATTATTATTTTTTCCCCAACTACAAAATAGCTCTCTTTTTCTTCTCTCTCATATGTTTTCACAGTCCTCCATAACAGTTATGATATGATTTTAACAAGAAATGAAAAATGGAAAAAAAAAAAAAAAAAACACAAAAAAACCTATCAATTGGTTATCATCAAATACATTGCATTTGTTTCACCTGTTTATCCTTGTGATTGTCATAATTGATCTGTCCACTTTATTTTGACATTTGATTACACTTGTATTGATTTATTTACTGCTTAAAAGCCATATTCAGTGTCACCTAAGGACGAAATAGGTATAAAATCTGTCACCTTTAACAGTTAGAACTGCCACCCAACGGCAGTTGACTTTTATAGATGACTCTACCAGCTTTTAGGAATTTCTTCAGTTCGAATCAGTTCGATTGTTAACCACATATATTAGTGTATACTGTTTCTGTTTGATAAATATGGATGTCTGTTACTGAGAGTTCGCATTAAATAAGCCATCGGTATAAATGCATAATATTTATCTTTAAAGTCTTTTTACTTGTTGCTTGCTTGCTGCTTTCAAGTAGCTGGGATCTGGCTTGCCCAAATGAGCAAAGCCAGCTATATGAGACTAACAGTGACCGAAATTTGCCAGTAGAAATAAATCTAAAAAGCGTTCACAGAAACTGCAAAAAGCAGCAATTATCTGATATGGTCTGCAGCAGGGACCATAGGAATGCGAAAGCTTAAATTAAAATCTTACAAAGTTCCTTAAGAGCAGACACATTCAAGAAAGAAAAAAAGGGGGTGCATTTCAGGTTTCAATACAGGCGCTAAGTGCCTGCTTTATATTGGGAAGACTAAATTATTTTAGCCGTGAAACATGAATTGCTTTATAATGCCATGCGATTTATTAAAATTTTGAGATGAGACACTATCCTGCAGTTTGTTTTCTTTCTTTCTTTCTATTTCCCCGTTTCCGTTTTTGGCGGAGTCTTGCGCTTATAGGACAGCACTTTAGACTAAACGGTGTTCAGGAAGTTTATTCAGTTTCCTTTCCCAAATATATACTTCACCAACCATTTCCTGAGAGAAAATCGAGAAAAAATTAGACAAAGAAAAAAATTCTGATAACTATTTATTTGACTATTCTGTACATAATAAACATGAGGTCTACAGTTCGTGTTTTATATACTAGCCTTCATCGCTAACTTGAACAGCCCTGCTTTGCTTATGACACCTGTATAACGGGCAGAATTAGGTACACGCACAAGTTGCATAGCTTCAAATTGCCGTGCGTTTTATCAAAATACATATGTTGTATTTTGATAAATTCACAGCAACATAAAGCACTACATGGAGAATTTCGGTAAATTCTACGGCAATATAAATCAGTAATGCATCACTTATCACTTTGTTTGCAGTTCATTATTTTTAAATCAAGAAAAAACGTTAAGACAAAGCAAAAAAAAAATGAAATGGTTTACGCTCGGAAACATAGTTTGTGGTATTTTGCTCGGTAGCGTAACCATAATACTTCAGGTCATAAACCAACTTATTCACCATCCTTATCTTCATTATCTTCCACGATATCAGCCATTTCATATTCAAATAATTTTTTTACTGCATATATACGACCATAACTACGACCGCATATAACCTCATGTATGATTTTTCCGGTAATAAGGCGTTATTAAACGGTGATAAAACATTTATTAGAAGTGCTAAGGCCCTCATGTCACTCAATTTAGACGTATAGAATGACAAACGTTCGAGTGCGGTACACTGTTTCTCAAGACATGTAATTTCCTGCTCTTATTTCGTATAATTTCACACACTTTGGAAAAGTCGATGCTACTTTCAGTACTATTTAAAAGCCAAAATTGTAGCTTTACTTATATCACGACTTCTTTGGTGGCGACGGCTGGGGTCATTTTTTTCGGCTTCGTCATCCCTCCTCTGTGTTAGTTCTCTTAATCCTTAAAGCTCTCAGAAAGCAGACGACAAAATTTACGTCGTAAGATTTCAAAAAATGTTTCGTCCATTCGTCCTAGCTATATCATATTGAAAATTCGTTCTAGCTATATCCATTCGTCCTAGCTATATCATATATTCATCGATACATTAAATATGCATGTTCAAATCTGCATTTTTGCTTCTTTTCACGCATTCACAATGGAAGGGACAAAGGTTAGTATGATGTTGTGGTGTCAAATCTATTTTAGTCCAAAAGAGATTGTTGGAACAGTCATATGGTAAGTTTGATAACATACAGGGTCTTGATATCAAACTTTACAATATGATTGTACCGTTTTGTAAATGGATGTTTACATTTTATTATCTTGTCATCTGAATGGCCTCAAAGTTAAAATATAAATCTCTGTAATAGTCTACACGTCTTAATATCCAATTAATAAAATTTGAAGTTTTGAAGTTAATCGATACATGCCATCCAAAAATGGCTTTCCGTATCATAGTCTGGCACGAGCAACCGACACGTTGTTTCTTGGCATGTATTTCGTTCGGTCAAAATTATGACGTTTTGACATTTGAAATTTGGATTTTATGTACCAACCAGAGCCATCCGTCTCAGTTTTACATGTTGAAGTGAAGTCTTAATTTGATTCCTCTCGCTAGTGTTCATTTCATCGAGAACCATTTTCTAAACATCCTCTAGCAACATCACATTCGTCTTCCCATGTTTTGACTTCGCTTGTCAAAATTGACAATGAATCACAAGTTTTACGGTAACATTACGTACATTTCGATAAACTTCTGTCAGATTTTTGATGGAGTGATTGGTAAAGTATAACATACCTTGTTATGACATGTGTTATAATTGGCAAACTGGCTCTGATTAACGGCTATTTAAAACAATTTGTCAAATTCCTTCATGAAATATGTGTATACATAAATCGTTTTCATGGCAAGATGGACTCTTGCAACCTTAAACCGTTTGGATTTGGGAAGGAAGTTGACAACTTAGAAAGTTTGGAAATGAAGTTAAAAAAAATATATTAAAAGTTTGGAGAAGAAGTTGAAAACTTAGAAAGTTTGGAAATAAAATTTAAAACTTCGAATGCTTGGAAGTTTGGCAATAAAGCTGAAAACTTAGAAAGTTTGAAAGTGAAGTTGCAAAGGTAGAAATTTTGAAAAAGCTGTTTTGAAATGAAGTTGAAAACTTTGAAACTTTGTGAATGTTTTAAAAATGACTCCGAAACCTTAGATAATTTGGAAGTTTAATGTCATGCTCAAGTTAAAGATTTGGACCAGTGGTCTGATTCGTATTTGCCATTTTTTTCGATAATTCTTTCTGGTAGAAAGCTATTAGACCTCCGCTAAAAGATTTGAAACTTGTGGTCGTATCGCAGCCTATCGATTTCTTCAAAATCAATTGTTGCAAACGTATAGCACAATAAACCCAAATGTCATTAATGTCTTCAGAAGACCCCGATAGGGGCTGTAATCGAAGCCCGGCACTATCATTAGTCGACAAATCAGTAGCTAGAAATACAAATATACTGCTTAATTTGCCTAATTAAATATAGAAATTCTCACAGGTCCTTACCGGGTCATTTTAGGACATTAAGCAGGGTTTTGTGAAAAGGTGTTTAACTGTTTGTGAAAGCGAGGGAGACCCATATCATACTTGCATCTATACAGGCAGACTAGAGTCTTTCCTTGTCGTATGAGCAGTTTAGGAATCCTGTGGCATCAGTATAATGAAAAGTGAATTGTCTGATTAGTATACGCAGATGCACACGCTTATTGTGCTACATGCCCTTCGCGAATCTCTTTTCACGAACTGTACCCCCTTTGAGCCGCAACATACGCCCAGTCTGACCAGAGTCTTCGCTAGGTGCTTTATTAAAGGCTAGTCAAGGGTCTAAGCTAGCTCCATACGAACAGCGAGACTCTGATCAGACTGGTCGGATGCCCGGGCTGATCTGAGTCTCCGCTGGGCGCACATGCCACTTTGTCGGTTGTGTCGTGTCGCGGCTCATTTATTTTTCAAGCGAACTGCCCTTAAACGACCTACGAACTGTAAGGAGTAACATTTGAAGAAAATTATAATTAGAGTCACTGTACAAACACTCAAGCTTGCAAACCTTGTTTGGGCACAAACATTCCGCCCAAAGGCCGTACCATACGCCCATGGGACAAGATAATTACTCCAATATTCAATGGGCTCTTCAGCACGTGAAGAGCCGTCTAATATTTCTATTAAAGAATCTTGCTTCAATGACTGACCGCAAATTTAACCCTTTATTAACTCTTTTAGAATGTTTTAATGGTAAGACGTTCAAAGGAACGAAATGACTAGGCGACGGGTAAATTGAAATCTACAGAACTTGTTTAAACTAAAGGTTGAATTTCAATTCAGATGCATACAATTAACGTTAATATGATCATTGTCGAGATTTAAAAAAACACTTCTTGAAAAAGAAGAACATGCACTGGCAGTACTGCGCATCTTTAACACTTTTTATAGCGGGATTTTATATCCCCCGCCGAAGTGGCCCTGATTCGTTTAAGTTTCATAAAATTTTGTTCACTGGTTACTTAGTTTAGGCTGAACTTGTGGAGTGTACATTAAGTCAAGGGCAATAACTCTTGAATAAGTAAGGCATAAGCTGAAGGTGTTCTTCTTAAACACTTGTCTCAGCATCACTGCATTATGATGATACATTTTCAATTCAGTTACAAGAAATTTTATTCGTCGGCACCTTACTAATGGCTAATTTGTGGATTTTAAATCAATTCAAGAGCATTAAATCATGCACTACTAAAGAGATTATGACAAAACTTAATGTGCACTGCTGTGTCATGACGATATATAATTATTATAAGTTTCAAGAAATTCCATTCATTGGTTACTTAGTTATGACTCAATTTGTTGACTTTAAACCAATTCAAGGACAATAACTCATTGCTTACTGAAGCCATTCCGACAAGCTGTAAGATGCATCAATGTGTTATGGTGATACATATTTAGTATAATTTTTATAGCATTCTGTTCATTGATAACTTAGTTATGGCTGGAATTTGCAATCTCACATTGATTCAAGGGCAATAAATCATGCATTATTGATGCCATTCTAATGAAACTTTAAGTGCATATCAGCGTTATGATGATACATATTCACTTTAAATTTCATGAAGTTTTGGTAATTGGTTACTTGGTTATGGCTAATTTCATTGATTTTAAGTCAATTAAAGGGCAATAACTCATGCACTACTGATGCCAGTCTAATGAAACTTCATGTGCATCAGCGCATTAAAGTGATATATACTTATTTCAAGTTTCAAAAAACTCTGTCCAGTGGTTACTTATTTATGGCTCATTTCATTGATTTTAAATCAATTAATGGGCAATAACTCATGCATTATTGAAGCCAGTCAGGTGAAACTTCATGTGCCACAGCGCGTTATAGTAATATATAATTATTTAAAGTGTCATGAAATTCTGTCCAGTGGTTACTTAGTCATGGCTCCGGACGGACGGAAGGACGGACGGATGGAAGGAAGGACGGACGGACGGACAGACGGAGACAGACGGACATGGAGAAAACTATATCCCTCCGCCTTCGGCGGAGGATAAAAAGTGTCTTGCAAGCTATTCATTGAAGAATTCAAAGCGTACAGGACAAAGAGTGTGGATCCAGATGAAGGTGCTCGTCATATTCAACTATTTTTATTTTTCGTCTGGCGCTTCTTAACGTGTTAAGAATAGTTCAGTTGAGTACAGTTCAATTCTCCTAACGACGTTCCCCAAGTGGCTCAGCGGTACGTAACCATAGTGTTAAGAGTAGAGACAGAAACGTATACCAGCTTGAAAAGTCAATACCGTTTCCGATTAAAAGGAAAAGCTTGCCCGGTTAATAAAATTTGTCAATGCTAACGCAAAGTTTACCATGTAAGGGAATCATGGGATCGATATAATTTTTCGTATGACATCGAGGAAAAGGGCTTTACCAGATCCTACTACTAACAGGAAAAAATCTGATAATACTGATTGTCAGAAGTCAGCAAGCCACTCTTTAATCCTGTATTATGTTTAAAGCTGGTCCAATGAGCGAGTGCCTTATTCAGTGTTTTTTCCCTAATTATATTCCTATTATAGTGCAAAACATATTAATAGCTACGTTTCACAATAGGGAGTCTGCCCTTTTGGGGTTAAAAAAGGCAACATTTGTAGATTTTATTTCGCCCATCTGCAGCACTCTGATATTGTCTGAGTGAAAGAAAATCTGTCAGCCAAAAGAAATAAGCTCTTTGACTAGCTTTGGATACAAATGAATATATTTAAGATAACATAATTAGTGATTTTTCTCTCATAATTTACGTGGACAGGAATAGTTTGGAAAAAGCAGATTTACTAAACAAGCTAGATATGGTTGCTATTAGGTGTATTTTTCCACAGAATTATTATTTATGCAATCGTCACTTACGTAAACATTCAAATTGCACAAAAGAAACGGAAAAATATAATAAATTTTAGATGTTTTTAGTCATTGCCTACGCATATGCTAATGAATAGGTAAACTGGAAATTTGATTTTAATCATTCACCAGCAGACGTCTGCTGGGCTCAAGACATCAGCTATATGTAAGTATAAAGAAAAAAAAAAAAAGGTATAAACTTTACAGGTGTTTGGCTATATATAATCATTTTGGATACATTTTTATGACTGAATGCACTCTTTGGCAGTATAATAATGAGACATATAGCGTATTTCAATATGAAACATGCATTATTAATTTTAATATTATTACCATCTGGATATTAAATCATTTTTCAAATTGCAATTTATGAATTACAAATTAATGAGGCTAATGGTAGTGGGGGGGGGGGGGGGGAGCCAAATGGTGACCCAATTTTTACATTTTTTACGGTAAAAGAAATTATGGACAGTCGCAACATTTTGTTATAGATTGGAAAATAAATGAAGCAGTTGGCTAAAACGTGTGTAAGGAAGTTTTGTGTAATAAAACCACTGCCTGGATGGTGGTTAGCTGTTATGTTACCTGGAGGTGAAAAGAAGGACAAAGTCATGATGGTAACTAAGCAATAATTGTCATGATTAACGTGTATGTTTGTTTATATTTTCGATGACCAAAATAATACATCGGACATTTATTACTAGCTTTATATCTCGGAGCTTTAACCGTCGCGTATTTTCATATCCCAAGTACAAAGATTCTGCCGCAATAACTTTATCCAGCGTCATAAATAATTTTACACATATAGTTATAAAGATATTTGCTGTCATGATAAGCATTTTCGTTATTTTATATGAAACACTGTGTCATTTTACGTCATTTTGATTAGCGACGTTCGGAGGGTGGGGGGATGGGTACTAGTATTTTTGATATAAACATGGTGTGGCCTACATTAAGAACAACAAACAGTATCGTAGGATTATCATTTTATACATAAAATGCAAGTGTATATTATAATAACCACTTAATCCAGACAAGAATATATTCTAACAACAAAGCGGGTCAGTACATCTTCGATGACAGCCACAGTCACTCCAGCATAGAGGAAATGTACATTAATACAGCCAACATAAAAAAAAAAAAAAAAAAACATACAAAGACATTAAACATTAAATGCATCTAATTTTTACCTTATTTTAATTTTGAAATACAAAACATAAAAGGAAGCAAAGAGGACAGCTATACAGGTAACCATAATATTCGAAAGATCCGCATTAAAAGTTTCCGCCTTTGAACGGACAGTACTGAAAGCTGTTGGGAGCTTAGACTAGTTTTATATGCACAACCTCGTATTCCCAGTTCTGATGCAACTCCAACGAAAACAAGTAGGTGTTCCGTCTGTGGGCTTCCTATTAGTAAAACACAACGGTAAAACCTATAAAAAAACAAACAATATAAAGCTGACCTTTACCAAATTCAAATAGGTGCACAAAACATGTAATTTTATCTACACTCTACTTTTCATATACGTAAAGCATACACAAAAATAAGAGAAAACAAATTCTGCTGCCTCTAAGAAAAATTCTACGAGATGCTACATATAACACAGTCTCATCGCACTACCAGAAAGATGTCTTCAACGTTGGTAAATGTCACTCCAAAAAAACTTCGCGTTGAGCACAGAGCAGGACACGCAGCATTGCTTTAGTTTTCTAATTATTCAGTAATAAAATCCAAAGCTTCATTTTTGTTTTGTAAACGAATTTGTTATGCTTAAGTAAGACTTTTATTGCTGCCAAATCAAGGCCGTCGTCGCCGGTCCGGCAGGTCCGGCGAGCGCCGGACCACTTTTTTGGCCGAGTATGCTATCTGCCGTACCGCTTTTTTTCTTTTCAGCCGATTTTTCTTTCGTGCTCACCTGTGATTTTAGTGAAGCGCATCATCAAAAGTGCCGCAATTTATCGATGAAATTATCAATTACGCTCGTTGCTAGTGTCAATAAACCTGGCCAAGGTGTGAAAGCATGCAGTCACACACCGTGCAAAAGAATGCAGTTATTATAATGACACCTGCTTTATTAATTTCATAATCGTTAAAGGATTATTTTCAGTGGACGATTTATCAAAGACATGATAAACTCTTTGATCCAATTCAATTCAATTCTTTATTTATCCAGAACTTCTTCGTTTTGATTTTTGTATATCAACAATGGTATGAAAACAAAATACAGCGGCACGTTTTTTTCTCGACGCAACAGAAGAAAGTTTTAATTCCTCAACGTATTTTTCTAATTATTCTAAATCAAAGAACATTTCGGGCGCCAAAGTATATAAAACATTTTGAATGTACATGTATGAGCATTCTAAGTCCTGAGACTGTACCGAAAGTTCCATGTCAATGTTGTTATTCCATTATTGATATACAAGTGCCACCTGTTCCAAATCAGCCCAAGACTTTTCGGTTCCCACAACGTACATTTGGTGTAAAAAAAAGCCGGAGTAGAGAAGTTTTCAGCCGTCGTGGTTTGACAGTAGGTCGTGGCCAGCCAATAACAAATAATAAAATAAAAAAAAAAACAACTAGTGGGGATTATATCTGTATCAGGCTTAATTTTGCTTGAACGCAGACATTGATGCCAGCGCCTGATGAGACTCGCAGAGGGGTCGAAATAAATGTCAAAGATCTTCTTGAGTCTTACGTTTGTTCTTTTTCGTATTTAACTAGCAAAACTTCGTGACAAAAACGACTGAAATTTGGCCACAAATGTATCCAAAAATGCATCTAAAACGCACATAGAGACGCCCATAAATCAAAAAAAATTATCGGGGGAGGTCCCCCGAACCCCCCTTACGAGAGGGGGAAATCCCCCTCTCGTGCTCTCCCCCCTCATGCCTTCGGCACTCGCTGATATCCCCCGCCGGACCAGTTTTCACTACACGGCGACGGGCCTGCAAATCGCATATTAATTTTATGTCGTAGCTTTTTGCGGCATGTTAATACATGACCAATATTCAGTGTCAAAAATCATCTTTTTTAATTCTCCAGTCGTGTTTTTCAAAGAAAATTAATGATAGGGAAATAAACATATAATTAATGCTATAATGTTCGTGGTGTTTTCTTACAATATTAAACCGCATGACTCTTATGTTTTAGGAGAAAACATAATAAATTATGCTTTTATAGCGTTTTAATATGGAAAGGTACCGTGAAGTGAAATGCCGGAATTTCGGAAAGTTGCATAAAGCTATATATATTATGATTTTACAGTATATGCCTGTCAAACACGCCTCTATGCACATGGTTATATTATGATTAATGCAGAGGTTAGTATACATTCGAAGAGAATACAACTTAGATTTTAATCCAGTTTGTGATGCAGGAACCTGGCATATCATTCTGATACTTTCTCGCACTATAGAAATAATAGAAATAGGCAAGTCGAAAACGCAATTTGTAAACATACTGAAATTAAGCGAACACTTGCAAAAATGAACTAAATGTTCATGATTACGACAGGACACCTGAATCAGCTATACCGGGATATGATAACAATCGTGCTTCCTGTTCAGTTGCTTTATTCTCGTTATACGCAACAGCTCACCAACGGTACTTTGTCGTGAACATTAACAGATCTTTATCAGATCGCCATGAAACTAAAGCCATGTTAAAAGATTCGACATTCAGAATTTCATGTTGACATCGAACCTGTAATATCAGTTTAAAGTTCTCTGGGAAAGATCGCAACAGGTCGCACACTTTTGATGTCAATAGGTGTAACTATACCATTTCCTCTAAAGGTCATACGGGGTCATAGAAACGCGTTGCTTAGCAAACACAGATGTAAACATGATCGAAACGAAGAGTGTCACAGGCATGCGCACTGTTTCTTTTTTGAAGGGTAACCGACAGGGTGATTTTATAGGTGCTCTAAACTAAAGTATCATAAGTATTTGCTACTAAATGTGTCTGCAAAAGTTAATACCTTACAAGTAGAAAGGGAAACAAACTTGATTAAAACGATTACTAGTGCCTTCTGATTCCTTTTGACTCTAGAAGGAAGTTTGAAAAATAAATTTACAAAACATATGCTTTATTTCCTGACCGGAAGTCTGTTCAGAACAACCGTCAAGAGCTAGAAGATCTTACCACTTAATATTAGGTTAAACGGTCTGCTTAATGTGACATATATCTTAACTTACCTGGCAAAGGCTAGACCAATAGAAAACAAGGTTCAACAACGTATAACCATATTGTTTTCAGAGGGGAAAGCGGTTGATAGCGGTTGAGTGGCTAATAAAATGCCTTACTTCCTGCATCAGTTTATTAACCCATTCATGCCTAGCGTCCCATTAATAGAATATAGGCAAACTGTGCATACCAAGACAAATGGATATTTCTCCTGAAAAGTTAAAACAAAAATAAAATGATAGAAATAAACCAAACAAGAGTTAGACACCCATTAAGTGGCAAATGGACTCATCCAGTTGACATAGATCGAACAGTCCACTTGGCATAAATTGGGTTAATATACGCAGCTGATTCGATAACAAGCTCATTGCTGAACATCGACTCCAGGAACTAACTCATCCCGTCATCTGGATACCCCAATGGAAACCACTCTGAGCTGGAAGTACCCTTCTTATGAGAGCTACTTTTAAAGTGAAGAATTTGCTTCCCTTTGGAAGCACAGTCTTTCTTCAAAATCAACTGCCGTATAAAAGAAACTCAAATACTAGGGAAACACATACACATTCTTTTTGCCTAAGTGCATTCCATGGTCAAAAGGAGTGCAGAATGCCCCCTTCCTCTCCCTTAGAAGGTATCTAGTAATTAATACTAGTAAACGAATGAGATATATTTTCAAAATGTTGATTCTATTTTTCAGGTTATTGAATGAGGAGGAGAAGCGACCATTTGTTGATGAAGCCGAACGTCTTCGTGTCCAACACAAGAAAGACTATCCTGACTACAAATATCAGCCTAGACGACGTAAGCCGCTGAAAAGTTCTGGTCAGGATAATAACAACCCTAATCCACTTCCAAAGGGCGTCATGTTCAAAGCTCTTCAAGATGGCTCGCCGTCGCAGATGAGCGATGACAGCAGCGATTGTTCCTCCAACCACAACCCACATGGTCCACCCACTCCACCAGCCACGCCCAATCAGCAGGAACTCATGAATATGCAGAAGTGTATGAGCGAAAGAGCCAGAGCAAGACATCTACAAGGTACGCCTAGTGCTTCTTTCTTGATTATATTCAGTAACAATACTACTCATGCAGCATTCATAAACTTTTTGAAACGACTTACACATTTTGCATTTTACCCTCCAGAAACGTCAATCTGAATTGATTATTGTTAATTCTTCGTGCGTAATTTTATGTGTCTCTAGGAGCAGATGCCGTTTTGCCATTGATGACTATTAGTAGGACATCTTCAAATGAATGTATATACATGCATGTGTATAGATTGATAAAGGATCGGACTTGTATGATTTATCAATAAGCACGAACTGCTATTTGATTGTTACATTTATACATGGATATGAAAACTGAACTGAAACTTCCTTATCTTAAATGCAGTAAATCAACAGTGACTGTCTCAGATAGATTAGGAAATAGTTTCACGAATCCAGTGCTTTTCAAACCCCCGATACCCTATCTGAAGAAGAGGCCGACAAGTATTTCGACACGACTATACATTTGGCTGAATTATGTTAAAAACTGGCTATCAGATAAACAGGGAGTGCTCATTGTTCAATGGCAACAGAAAGACTAGTCTTTATCAATTTGTTATTATTTTACTAATATTTTTTCACACATTTCACGTGCGATTAAAAATTTAATTGCTAACGATAACTGTAATAGAAAAATTAAAGTCAATGTTATTTTCACTGAAGATTTCACTACGCAATTTTCATCATGTTGTTCTCTGTTTCTAGGTCATTCCCAAGCTCATCCTATCGACTTCAGTAGAGTTAATCTTCAAGACCTAGCTGTTCCCGAAGTTATGCCTCTTGATACATTCGATGATCATGAACTAGATCAATATCTACCACCAAACGGTTTGGCCATTTCTCAAGGTCATATGGTCGGCAATAACCAATCAGAACAATACTCATCTTGTTACCAAGGCAACGCACCAACCACGTCTTCCACATCATGGTCAAGTTGTTACCGCCCCTCAACCGGATCATGTATGCAGTCCTATGCCAACGCTAGTTCGACGCATGCAAATAGCAGCGTCAATGGTAATAACAACATTCCATCACCTTACGATCTCTCAAATAACCACTCACCGCCAAATCCGACCAACTCTCCGACTAGCCCCATCACGAACAACCAGTCAAGTACATCTCCAGCTGGTATGCACAGTCCTAGTTACCAGAGCAACGGCTCAAGTAATCCGTGTAAAGTTAGAGACGGTGAAAATAACACAGCTGTGAAACTGGAACCACTTTCACATCGGGGACCTGCCCCGAAATATCCATATGACAATAAATTTGATTACAGTGGCGTGCCTTCTCGATATGACGTTTCCAGTCAACAAATCATGTCATATTCTGGTGCTAATGCTCATTCTCAGTACAGCCATCCGATGAATTACTCTCACATGGGAATGTCACGACAAATGTTTAATCCGATCGCCGCCGCTGTGCCTGGTGATCAGCAGTGGGAGAGATACACGTGAACTGTGACGCAATTATGACGTAGTTTTACTTAATCAACTGCTTTAGTCCGTGCCGCTCTGCGCGCAGTGTTTGGTCAGAAAAGGAGGGAACATGGACAGATATTCAATAGTGCTTTTATGACATTGATATAACTATGGAGTGTGAGATATAAGAATTGTGATAGAAAAGGATATTCAGATAGCTTTAAATGTCAGTGTTAAAGGTCACATTTCAGTGCGTGAACTAGATCCCAGCAGGCACATGACGTCAAAATGATATCGTACTGACGTCGAAGCAACGTGATGACGTCGCATCGACGTCAGTACGATGTCATTTCGACGTCATGTGCGCGCTTAGGAGTCAGTACTGGAAACAAAAGTGAACGAGTATTCGACAGTCTCAATATCGAAAACTTTAAACGTGTTAAAGGTTCTTAACTAGGTGTGTTCATGCATTTCCTGCTGAAATTCACTATGACATGCTTTTGGATACGTATTAAGTCATCTTTATATCATTTCCTCATAAATATAATTCCATTTCTAACTGTAAATTATACTTATTTTTCACTTTTCACTTTGCATTTCAATTTTCAAGTATTTTTGTCTTCTTAAACTGTAAATTCTATTTTGTTGCCTATGTCTTGTATGATATTTTGGTCCCGAGATTTTAATGGTCTCTTCTTGCTTTTTTATGTTATTTATTACGATTGCAGCATATTGTCTGTCTAGTTTGCCCGTGATTACATGTCAAAACTCTTATTCTGAGTTTGGGTTTCTACTGACTGCTGAAAATGGAAACCGCAGTCGAAAACATGTCGCTTTTCTGATAAATGTAGGTTAAGGCTAACTGGGCTTAGGGGGTGTTAGGATTTTTATGCCAATCCAGATAACATCATGACAAATCCGACAAAAAGGGGGTGGGGGAATTGATTGTGTTTCTAAGTTAATTTTATTATTTAGTTTTATAGGTTTTGCTAAAGTATACATGTGCGAAAAAATGGTTTAAAACTTAATTTTGTTTGTATAAACGAAATATAGAAATAAATGTATTCGTGTTCATGATAAAAACACCACGAGATTCAGAAGAAAAACATCTGAGTGATTCAAAACTGTATCCCAAAATAATTTCATCACACTAGAAATTGCCCAAATGCTATAGATCTTAATAATATACCCATAACACAACAAAAAGTAATTAGTAATGAATTTAATATACATTTCTCAAAATGAAAAATATATATGTTACTGACTTTGACTGTTTTCACTCGTTGCCCTCTATTTCATGATTCGATTAATCTACTAATGTCTACAAGTTCTCAAAGATATATTTTTATGACCACTTGTCTTTCAAAAGTACATGAAACCCTGAATGATTTAAGAGCTGCTACATGCAAAAAGGGCTGCTCATCGTGTTAGCTACCAGTGAGATCTTAAAAATAAACTGCAAGTTTGCGTCCGTACAGTATTTGTAGTCCAGAGAAATATGAAACAAACAGACAAGGCTCTGACCAGCCTGTGCAAATGCACAGGCTGGTCTGAGGCTTTGCTTTTCATGTACGAACTAAGCACCTTTTTGTCTACCTATTTAATGGTTAATTAATATCTGAAAATAGTTTTTGACAAATGTGTTAAAAGCCCTATATTTTATACATGTCTATGAACTGCCATTTTAGATATATGTATATTTATATAGAACATGTCTCTCTTCCTCAATTTAGAAGCTGTTGAAGAGCTCATCGTTTAAAAGATTATCATCCTTTATATATTGTTTAATTCATTCAAAGAGACATTTATGTTTCAAAAATGTTAAAAAGAGGATTACTTGTTGCTTATTTCCATGTTGAAAGTTTCATTTTGTCAGAACTTTGACCATGTCATCGATATATTTTTGCAAGACAAGACTAAACAACACTTCTATTTTCAAGTATAACTTCATTTAATAGTTTAAAATCATGAATGCAATTATCGAGTCCATCATTAACGCTTTTTAGACTGGAGACCCGTTTTGGGAACATATGCAAACAGTTCAGGCCTAGTTCAGATGCTGCAAAACGCGGCGTCCGATCATTTGTACACTGTTTGCTTCTAGAAATTTTATGCAAAATACAACAAAAATGAAAACATTAACCAGAAACCTCTGAAACAAGAATTTGACTCCTCCAAATGATAGGGCTGGACAAGTGTTCACTAGTCTAAAAAGGGTTAAAATGTTTTGTTATTGTTCTTTACACGTGCCTTTAAAACTTAAAGTGCCAAAAATGAAAAAAAAAAGAGTTTAATTTGAAAACAAAGTAGTATCAGATGAGGCAACTCAAGTTGAGCCTACAGTGTTAGGACTCTAGTATTTGAAAGCTTATATATATTTTTTTGAAATTTTGAATTTTGTTGTCTGCTTTTTTGGTGCTTTAAGGGTCTATAAAGCACGAAACATGAAAGTACTCCAGATCTGTTTGAATTTTGGGCTGCAGTTTTCCTAGGCTTTTTGTTTCTTAGGACCAACTTTTTTTCCTTATGAAGTCCAGCATTGACAGACACAAATTTTGAATGGCAAAAAACAACAACTAATCCCAGCGGGCACATGACGTTGAAATGACGTCGTACTGACGTTGATGCGACGTCATTACGTCGCATCGACGTCAGTACGAAGTTATTTCGACGTCATGTGCCCGCTGGGATGTTATTTCAGCCTGATGATAAAATGTGACACAAAAAAAATCTACATAATATCTTAATAAGGCATATTTAGGATTGGAACCCCCACAACATGGGATACAATAACACGGCCTGCAATTGAAGGGCCATGTTATTGGCCTACCATGATAAATTCATGCGTGTTTCGCAGAGAAGCCAAATATAGATATGTGTCTTTGACCATTTTGTATTTTGCAGTCGACGATTTTTCGTTTTCTGACTATTCTGCTTTTGCCATAACCTGATTTCATACCATTATTTTTAAATAAGTGGTCCGAAGGAGCTGTGTTTCAACAAAACTTCCTCTCATAGCTTCACTTTCAAACAACCTTGAATCAAAGTTGTTTGAATGTTATATGTCCACTTAGTCTGTCATTTTTGACTACAATGAACCATGTCAAGACATGCCTAAATGCGTGCGCCAGCAGCAAAGACTCATTTCACCATGTACATCAGCGCAGTTGGATTAGAGGCTTGCCTATAGCTTTTTATAGAATCTTTCAAATAGGAAGCAATTTTTCTTTACATCTGCACGCTTTTCTGAATTTGATTGTTCGAACAAAGCGCAAACCCTCGTGGCACGTGCATGGCTTGTTACGAGGAGTTAATCCACGAGCTTCAGTGATTGTATTTGTTCCCGCACAGGCGGACAAACCATGGTATAACTATTTGATACCGACCTCAATAGTGCAGCCTTTGCACACATTACGAAATATTTTGTGATGAAGTTTGCATTTTCTGGCAGAAAATGCAAACTTCAGCACAAAATATTTTGTATTGTAAACATTAAAAAATAACTGTTACATAATATCTGGCGAGCCTCAAGAAAAGCTTCCATACTGTATCTAGTTTCCAGACAGTATATAAGATAATTGCGAGCATGCAATCTGAACCAACTGAGCAACTGATCTGTCTTCGCTGTGTGCGCATGCTTTAAGGCATTTGTCATGTGTAGTTAGATAGTGATTTATTGGTCTACATGGAAACAATTGCTAGATGGTAAAGTAGCCACACAACGCTGAAAAGGCGTCGTATTAAAGTCATTGCAACATTATAACGTTGATTTGACATTAATACGGCGTGTCAAGGTTGTGTGCCCACAAGACTCACCGTCCTTTTGATGAGGTTTTAGACTGATGTAAATTTTCATATTTTATAAGGAGTGTAAATATGAATTAAATGCTGAAAAGAAATTTTCCTTCTTCTATTGTTTTCAAACCTTTTTTCCATTACCACTGTTCGTTCATTATAAACTTTCTGTTATCTGCAAACGCTATAGACTGAAATGAGACAGCTCAGAATGCCTCTCATCTAAATCTATAATGCCGCCTACATTGATTCTGAGTTTTTGTCAAATATTCCTCTGCTAGATCCGACTTGCCAAAATTCAAATATGAAGATTTCAGTTACTGTTCTCAGAAAGCTGTGGCTGCAATGATCGCTATGAATAATAATTACGAAGACTTATGGACTGAAGATTTACTCGCACACAGGGACAATAAATCGGAGTCCCTCAAGTTACACAGAGTTAGACATGTAATTCTAATGCACTTACGAATATAATGCGATGTCTGATTGGATAACGACAAAAATTTGCGACAGTAATCCTGCGATATATTGTCGCAAACCCGACGTCATTATGAAACGTCACTATTCATTGGCTGACATTTGGTTTTATGTTGGTGAAAGCACCTGCTTTGTGTTCAAAGTAGCACACTTTGAAAGGTGGAAATATGTAAAGGTGCATTAGGATGGGGATAATTGTACTGAAAATTTTCTATTAGGGAGGCTATTCAGTTTATGGTCGCAAAGCGGAGCATTGAAACGCAATTTGCGACCATAAGAACCGACGAGTTTTACTTCCCCAACTGACAATATTGAGTACAGTTATCCCCTAAAAGACACCAAGACAAACGCCTCTGTCATTAAACATAACCCATCCAAGATACTTTAGAGGGAGTAGATGTCTTTACGCAAATCAGCAGGTGCGTATTGAAATTTTGTCAAACTGACAAAATTTTCAAAACACACCGGCGTATTTGCATGCTGAAATTTTGTCAATTGAACAAGATTTCAACATTAAGTGCCTACAGATATGACAATTAAAATATCTTAAGGGCTAAGCCCCTTGATTCCCTCTCAATGCGTATAAAAACCTGATTGAGCGTATCATGTAATTGCCTCTAGCTAAGCCCCTGTCTTCACTAACAGACATTCCCATTCCAACACAGCAACTCAACATGAATACACCAAACATCTAAAGTCATATGGCATACATATAAGATACTCGTAATATAAAACTGTTTTCTGTTTTTAAACCACAAAACAAAGCAGGAAGCAAAGTCGACAGCTATAATGCTAGAAATAAAACAAATGGGACCCACATCATGCGTATCAGCTATTGCGAACTTGAACTAGTTTTACGCGCGCAACTTCTCGATACCTTCTGATGCAACTAAAGCAAGTACTGGGGTTTGGTTTGCATAAATGCCCATGGGCGCGTACCGTTGAAACAACATAGACTCATAGATGGATGGATGACGCGATTTTACGCCCTTATCAACAACAGTTTTTCTGTCATCAGAACGTTTGTAGGCTGATAATAAAAGGCTGTGTGCAATGGAAACCCGCTTACGGTTGAAAAGATTTCCGCGTCCAGCATGAATCGAACCAGGGACCAAAGATGTAACGTCATGCAGTTGAATCAACGTTGATTTCAGTATTTCAATGTTGTGTGCCTGCTGGGGGAGGTGGGGGTCTGCTATCATGCTCAGTACGTAGCAGCAGCGGTATCACCAGTATTGTCGCTGATAGTATATAACAGTTGCTTATCTTCCATTAGTAGACCTGTCAAAACTAATTAAGAGATCTGATATAAAGTGCTTGTTATCGCCGAACTTGGTGGTGGTTATCATCATTTTGGCATGGGTACACCGCTTTGTTTTTCCGCCATTTTTCCTAGTGAATAAACTTTTGAGACTTCCTATGTGCTTTCCTGTCCGGCGAAACCCTTCACACTTTTAAAGGAACATATGCTCCTATAACTATCTTTTTTTTCCTTTACGAGTTTGCCCCCACTGAAAAGGGAGGTAAAATGAAAGTGGTATATATTGGTGTTGCGGCCATAACCCCATTAAAATAACAAAAGGTTTTGAAGATATTAAAGAGCTGAACTCGTACATTTCATGCCATATGCCAGCCATTTTGAGCTACATCATTAGTCATAAGGTCTTCTATGAGGTCATCGATGAATTCATATTGACTTTTTAAGAAATCTGAAACACTCACATTTTGGTTTCAGTTAAACTATGAGGGCTGGTCATTAAACAATGGAAACACTTTTGTAGATTCGTAAACTTTCTAGATAAATAAGTATAATTCATGTAACACCAAAGAGTATCCTTTGAGCTTTCAAATTCATGTTTGAAATAGGAATTTCAACACGTTTCCATTGCAACCCATGACGACACGTTCATGCTGGGTAAGGCTTGTGAATTTTTGTGACGTCATTTTGGTAAAGTGATATTCGTATTATGCTTATTAGGTAGGGTAAAATTTAGAAACAGCTTCCATTTAAGTTAGGCCTTGCTTTAAAAACACACATACAACGACTGTTTATGAAAATGTTCTGAAATCTGGTATGAATTAAAGCAAGAACAGTGGTTAAAATATTTGATATTGGGGGATTTTGATACTTTAATCCGTATTGGTCCGTATTTTGCTGAAATTAATTGATCGGTTGTCAAGTTCAGGATAACTGTGTTTCCTTCTGCTATACAATTTTCCCAAGACTTTCTCTGTTAAATGCAATGACGTCACAATGTTGGTCCCTCAGGCAGCGAAAAACGTCAAATTGGCTCGATCGAAAGTCTTTCACGGTCCGTATTTCTGCCAGGTTTGAGAGTAAGTCGTGAATACTGTAGATTTCTTTTAGTATCTGAGACGTGCATCAAGTCACTGCACCATTATAAACTTTAATCATTTTTTGTTGCTTCATGATCAGCAGCATTATATACATGGGAATTTGCGAAAATTTAGAGACTAAAGCCCTCTAAGTTCAAGGCATCATTGTCATGGCAATGGTATTCCTAAACAGTACTTTGGAACTTAATTATATGGGATATGCTTGCCTTTTAGGTATTGTATATCCAAAATATTGTTCTAACATTGGGCCAAAGAGATAAATGCGTGTTTCCATTATCTAATGATCACCCCTCGTAATATCAACGGCAAATTCATATTTATAACTACAAGTAGTTAAATCTCATTTGATATTTTATTTAAAATTATATTTCAATTCACATGCTTGGCAGTAGATCTAACTGAATTTACCCTGTAAAGTAGTCTTCATGTGAACGTATTCTCTGCTCTTGAAGAAACTCTTTAAGATTTTGATTAAATCTGTTCAACATGTCTCAAACGGTTGTTTGCACACACACATATTAAAGAAAATTCTGTTCTGTTTTATTCTCGTAGCGGATAATGTTTTAAATGCATTTTCAAACTTAGTAAAATTTTATTGAAGATGTAAATGAAAACTGAAATTTTGGATGTACATTGCCAATATATTATTCACGAGCGCGATTAAAATAGTCAGTAGTGTAATATGTATAAACTAATATAAAATAAAAACAAGAAAAATCTTTAAAAAAAGGAGAAGAAGATAATCGGCGCAGATTAAATGAAAGTGTGTTTCGTAATATGTCTCTAGATGAAGAGTTGACAATAACTGTCATGAATATGACTCAAGTGAGCTATGTCGGTAGGCACCCGCAACCGTAATTTTGGCACAGGGTAGCGACAATGACCTATCTCAAGATTGAGCTGTCCAGTTTTGAATTCCAAAATGGACCGCAGTCAATCTTGAGACCGACCTGATTCCAAAACAACACGAAACGACGTTTGTTTGTGTGTGATAAACCGAAAGTAGAAATCGAAAGTAAATCTACACTGAAAAAAAGAAAGTTTTAAATATCTGCGTCTGTTTTCAATAATATTTCCATTGTCTTACAAACAAGTGAAACATTTTGAATTAACCTCTGACAGAGTGCTCGTATTCACGCAGTGCAGTGCAACGAAAAAAACAAAGATTAAATATTCATTGACCTTTGATACTATTGGCTAAATTTTGATATACGCGTATTTGACCAATGAAATCTGGTGAAATTTGGAATAAGTGAAATTATACTTGGTTGTGCCGAGAAAAAGGTTAATATTTGATTTTAAAATTTAATATAGATAGGAGATCCTTTCAATGAAAAATAAACTGAACCCATGATATTCTGCATGGTTTATTAGCTTCTATTACTTGTGATAATCAAAATCTTCTATAATGATAATGTCCTAAATTCTTAATGGCATCATATGACACGACAGTCTGATGAGGTTATCTTTAGTCTTTAGAACTGGAATTCCCTATGCGACGTTTCAAAAAGAGTATATGTGCCAAAATGCTACGCGCTCTGTCAAATGGGTACACTTTCTTAGGAAACAACGCTGTCATTTTATTTTTTTGCCTCATTTCTCAAAAGGAGTCAACTTTTAAAAGAAACAAGTTGGTCCTCCGGGGAAAATTATGGAAGGGCTTCACCCTCCAGGGAGGCAAATAGGTTGTTATTAAAGTTGTTCTCCTTCATAAAAATGACCGAAAAACATGGAGGTGTGCTTAGACACCTTAAGTCAGATTTCCCCATGACGTGGCCCATATTAAGTAACTGTTACCACAATGTATTTCATAACATGGCCTAAAATATTAAAACTAAGCGTCAGTGTAAACTACAACAGGACGTGACCCAGTGCTCCATGTACTCTATCCTAGTCTATAAAACGATTTGACGTTACATGTAGTGTTAATCATCCAATACGTCAAAAGACGTATCACCAGTAATCAGCGGGGAAAACCTTAATGATTAGCATGGTTGTCACGATAACATACGACTGAATAAACGTAACTTGAAATATTGTGGGAAGACGTTTATCCAATCTTAGTATAATATGCACTTCCCTGTATCACTAATGAAAATACCCCACATACTGCACAGTATCATAAACCAGGGCTGACAAGATGTTTTCTTTTTTGAACAAAAACAGGTGCTCCCACCCCCTCCACACACACATACATGTCCCATTTCCTCATCAAAAAAGTAGGCGGAGCAAAGGTTTATATTCTCTGAACATCAGCTGACAATTTCTTGTATTTATTTCAAGTTTTGTGAAAATGTCTTCAGCTGTTTTTTTGTTGTTGTTTTTTTGGAAGTCATAGAGAGGACACCATTTCCAAACTAAAAATAACAAAGAGACACAAGTATGTCAAAAATGTAGGTAGAGTAAGGGTTCTTGTTTTTGAACATGGTCACATGAAAATATCTTCAGTACTTTAAAAATTATAGAGAAAACACAATTACCATCCTGAAAATTACAAACGGGGCATAATTCTGGCAAAAATGTAGGTGGATTTATTGTTCTTGTTCTCTGTAAGTTGTCTGATTATACTTTATATTTCTATCAAGTTTCACGAACATATCTTTAATAGTTTTAAAGTTACAGAGCAGACATGATTACCATACTGAAAATTAGAAAGGGGCATAATTCCGTAAAAATGTAGGTGGATTTATGGTTCTTTTTCTCTGCACATTGTCGACATTGCTTTATACTTATATCATGTTTTGTGAAAATATCTTCAACGGTTTAAAAGCTATACAGTGAACATAATTTCTATCTTGAAAATTACGAAGGAGCATAATTCCATCCAAATTGTAGGTGGAGTTATGGTTCTTGTTTTCCGCATATAGTCTGAGTATGATTTATATTTGTACCAAAAAATTTGTGAAAGTATCTGTTAATGGGCGGACATGGTTTCCAGTGAGAAATGTAAGCGGATTATGTTTTTTTTTCTGCACATCATTTGATGATGCTTTCAGGTTTTGTGGAAGTATCCCAGACGTTTTTAAGTTATAGAGCGGACCAGATTTCTTTACTGAAAATTACGAAGGGGCATCATTCTGTAAAATGTTGGTGACGTTACGGTTCTCATTCTCTGAACATTGTCTGATAACGCTTTATATTTGCAACAAGTTTTGTGAAAATATCTGGAACAGTTTCGGAGTTATCGAGCGGACACGATTTGTGACGGACAGACAAATGGACAGACTGGAAGAGAGCAGACAGACAACTATGGGGAAAGCAATACATCTTTCTCGCAGAGAGTGTGATAGAGGAGATAAAAATATCTGAGGTGCATAGAGAAACTCAAGGGAAATTAATTCTAATCAAGGAGACTTCTCTCATTTTACTGAGGACTTCTCCTACATGAAAGAATTGCTCTCTCGAGGAGAAAATTCTTCCTTAACGAGAAGCATCGTTTTTTGTTTGTTTTATTTCTTATTTTTTATTTCTTTTTGTTTATTTAGTATTATTATTTTTATTTTTATTTTGTTTGGGGGGGGCATCATTGTTCAGAGATGCAACCAGTCAAAAATTGGCACCTTTGTGTAATAACTTACCTTAAAGTCTCGACAGCGACGACTGGATCAGAATATGAGTCTGCACTCTTCCTCCACAATATAACAAACCTTTCTCAAACTCTGTAACACGTGCCTTGCTTGCTGAAAATAGCATGTATGCAGCAACAGTGAGAAAGATAAGAGGGGAAATACATTAACAAGAGTGAAGATCACCAAATAAATCAAAATATGTTAGGAATGTAGTTTCATAGGAGGGGATAATTAATACTCAGCTTGTATACAAATTTAGAAAACTGTGGCTTTAAAGTTCTAAAATTAGCTGACTTCTTTATAGAAGCAAACAAACCAGCAAACAGGATATTTCTTAAGATGCTTGTCCGCCCAACGAGAGAAAGGGTATCATCGAAGATCTGAGAAACAGCGGCGCCTCACGCTCTCCACTGTTCATGCCAGCAGAATCTAATCAAGCGTCGTCACCGGTTGTCCTTACAAAGAAACAGCAACAGTTGTAAGACAGTACGAGTCAATAGCTTACAATAATAGTCTTATTATTATTATGCTCTAAACTCGTGCAGTAAATGTCAGGATTATATTCAGTGTTAATCCCCCCCTTTTTTTTGTTTCTGTTTATTTCGAACAAAAAAGTGATGCTGTCCGCAAAGCCGATAAATGCTCTCAGAAGTGTTCCTATTCATCCTTTGTGTCATCCCTATTCATCCTATGTGTCAGTCTAAAATTAATAAAATGATAAACAGATAGAGTTGGCAAAATCAATAAACATCTCTGAAAAAGATGCTAGGTCCAGAACTAAGTTTAAAGCTCAAATAGCCAAGATAAATGTATGCACCAGGGTCAAGTCAGGTAAATTCGGACAGAAGGTAAATTCGGACAGTAACATTGTTTCCTTCATGTGTCATTTGTTTGGAATTAAAACAAAATTAACTAGACTAACAATGAACATTCTGATGAGCCGTCTCATCTGGATTTTCACTGTTTGCAATGGTATGTCCGAATTTACCTGCTGTCCGAAGTTACCAGACTCGACCCTACTGTGTACCGCTGCACTGCAAAAGGCTGAAAAATTCTAAAATAATGTTCTGAAGGGAAATCCTCTGGAAGCAAGAAACAATCACCACACCGGGTAGCCGGCAATCGAAAACGCTCGTGCAATCGACGAACGCGGATCAAAAACAGTTAAAAACAGCGTTTTCGATACAACGATGTTTTCCAATCGAAAGCGCTTTTTTTAATCTGCCTTAATCGATTTAGAGCGTTTTCGATTGCTGCCTACCCGGTGTGATCAAAGAAACAAAGTTGCAGTCTCGGTTCAAATGAGTCTGTTCATGAGCAGTAATGCAATGTTGCAACGGTGCCCCCGCCCCCTTAGCACCAGCTTCAGCGGAACTCGGACCTCTATTTTCAAACCGACTCAGAGGGAGCCCAAAGATCCCAAAGAACCAGAAAATATATACTCTGCATTATGATGATGTACAAGGAGACTTTTTTACGGCCATCTGTTCAGGTCTGCTTATGCTAAAAAAATAAGATTGAGATAATCCCAAAACCACATGCACATCTCCAGATCATGTATAAGAAGCCTGCAAAATTTTTGAAACAGCTTTGCAGTGTATAGAAGCTGATCAGGACTGAACAGGAACTAGAAGCAGGGTCTAGGGTTATTATTAAGTTTCCAAACGAACGAACCCCACGTATGAGGACGGAATGACAAACAGGCAAAAAAAACAGAACCTTTTAAAGAACACCTTACTATTTAGTAGGGATGGCAAAATGCAACAATTAAAACGATGCTGTTCATTAGAAAACAGAGTTTCGAACACTATCTAACGATGGTGGTACGTGTCATTCTTACCTTATAGGTTTACAAGGTGCAAATTCGGCGTATTTTTGGAAACATAAAATACGCTTTCTCATGGTGGTTGATATACAATGAGCTGAGAATCGTCCTAGCAACAGTTTCTCTGTAATGAAAGACCACAATAGGCGTACTGATAATAAATTAAATATTCATTTATGTGCATTATGCTATAACCTAAGAAATAGTTTGAGCCAAAGACGTAATTTGATGAGCAAGAGAAATGAATTTGTAAGTTTAAAATACAAATTCATTTCTCCTGTTTATCAGATTTCAAAATAAAAATAGAAGATCTAACGATAACAACTAATCCCATGATATTCTCTTTCAACGACACGTTATTTCAGTATCCACCCGAAATGTACACGGAAGACAGATGCAAAGACGCACTAATGTCACGGGAAACTGAAGTAATCATATTGTTACAATCAAAAATACATGTACAAAGGTTATAACCACAATACTAGCATACATTTACATGTTCTCTAAGTATGTACTCAGCAGCTTGCTGACATACATTTTAATGTCTGCACTTTCGATTCTAACGTTTCAGGTGGGTGGTACGACGGAAGTCATTTAGCAGGATGTTTATTTCAGCGTCTGATATTTTAAGATATTGATATAAACTTCTGGTATTGCGTATTTATTTCAGTATTTTGGGCTGTAGAATGTTCGTTTCAGCATCTGGCAGTATAGAATATAACTTTCAGCATTTAGTATTATAGACCGTTCCTTCATGCATCTAGTACTGGTGTTAACATGTCAGCATTTGATAGTGTATAATATCATTGCAGCATCTGACAGTGTATAATATCATTGCAGCATCTGGTACCATATACTACCGTTTCTGCACCCGGTTCTGTATAACATCTGCATTTGTTACTACATGTATATAATATTATTTCAGCATCTGGTACTGTAAAATATCATTTCAGCACCTAGTTACTGGTACTGTGTAATATCATTACAGTACCTAGATACTGATACTGTATAATATCATTTCAGCATCTGATACTGTATAAAATCATATTTCAGCATCTGATACTGCAGAATGTTTATTTTAGCGTGCCGTTCATTAGAGCGCTCGTATCAGCATCTGATACTGCAGAATGTTCATTGTAGCATGCGGTTCAACAGAGCCCTCGTTTTAGCCTCTAGTACTTCCGAATATTCATTTTAACATTTGGTAGTAAGTAGTTGAGCGGTCAAAGTACCAAAATCATAAGTCCGAAAGAAGTAAAGTCCGAAAGTAAAGAATACTACATTACCTTTCAGCATCTGGTATTATAGAATCTGGTGTTGTATAGAGATAATGTCAGCAGTTGGTTCTTAGAATGCTCTCTGTCTCTGGCACTATAGACTGTCCATTTCTGCATCTGGAACTACAGAATGTTCATTTCAGTATCTGGGTCTATAAAAGTTCGTGTCAGCATTTGGTACTTTAAAATGTGCATATCAGCATCTGGTATTATAGACTGCACATTTTAGCATCTGTTAATATGGTAATCTCTAAAGTTCCAGTTTGAATCTGTCCTTAAGAAATTATTTCAATGTGCGATTCTGTAGCGCTCAATATTACAGAATGATCGTACAACATCTAGTCACATATAATTTTCATTTCAGAATCTAGTAATATAGAATGTGTATTTCGGCATTATGTTAGAATATTCATTTTAGCAATTCTATTGAATATTTAATTCACGGAATGGTCATTTGTGCATTAGGTACTTTAGAGAATGTTTATTTCAGAATCTGGTACTTAAAAAGTTCATTTGTGCATTACTCTAGAATGTTCGTTTTAGCATTACTATAGAATGTTTATTCTAAAAAAACTACATAATGTTCATTTAAGCACTACTATACACTTAAATGCATATAGTATTCCTAAAAATTCTTGAGAATATTTGCAAAGTAAAAGTTCAGCAGTAAAAGTTGACAGACAAGGTATAGACTGTATAGCTTTGTTTCATTAGTTAACAATATCCCGATGTGAGTTTTTTAAGCAAACTAGTATAATCCTAAACTTTGATTCACAAATGTTATCTCCCCTTAAATTGTGCCGCCCAGAGATTTTTTGTCTGACTTGATAATTATGTATCCTAACCCAGTAAAATCATTATTAGTGGATAAGATAACGACAAAGCAAATGTTGTTTGTTTTTGTTAATTTGATTAACTGCTATCACTTTAATTAAGAAATGAAATTTGATTTTTCAGCGTTCATCGTGTGATGAAGCCAGTGGGCGGAGCTAAAATTCCATGAAGCGCGAAGCGCTTCTTGTAGAATTTTAGCAACGACCACTGGCTTCTTCACACGATGCACGCTGAAAAATCAAATTTTTATTCTTATATTTACACTTTATTTCTGAACCTCTCTGTGCCGTTTTCGTGGTAATTTGGTGTAGAATAGGCAAAATATGGGTCGAAAAAGTTAGTAACGACGTGTTTGGCCATAACATTAAACAGCCGTCGCCCTGACGTGGCATCAATCGAACGTTACAAGAACCAATCAAGGCGTTTGTTTACATAAGTCGTCGCTTGACGACAACGTCACATGATCAACTGTCCTTCATCGGTGTATGAAGCTAGTTGCTCTAACGGGTTCACCTATGGGAAGTCAGTGGCAAGTGTAAATATGAAAGAATGTTTATATTTCCTTTTCTGCTGTTGATGCTACTGGCTTTCAAACAGACAACTTCTTTTCCAAAATGTGCATAAAATTGGGAAAAATGCAATTTTGACTGTGGGTAAAATGCTTTGATGCATTCTTATTTTACGCATCTCGACAGAAACTGGAAACAATCTGTAGTTTTGTTCTGCTTAGTAAATGTGCTTTTTATAGACATAAGTTTTGACATGATTGTCTATACCATTACATAAATATTTCATTAAAAGCATTAGCTGATCGGAATTTTTGCTGTTTTTCATGCCTTCGCATGTCACAATTGCCAGTCCTTGTCTCAGAAATTGGACTTTAAAACTACAGACCATGCAGAATTTTTAAGACACCATTGATTGTGAACAATGGGGAAAATAAACTATTTACAAAGAGATAATTTTATTTCCAGTAAAGGTAGTATAGCCTAATATAGTCAAAATCAAGGGACATAATTTTACAGGGTGTACCCCTAGCCCATATTCACTAACCACAGATGCAAGAAAACGCATCAAATCGTCATGTTTGCATATCAGACTTGAAAAGGAGGTCTTGTGTTTTACTCATTTAAAATGTTGTTGATACCATATGGCTAGCCACTGAGAGCCGAAATGCAATTCTCAATAATTTTGAGGAATACTATATAAGCATCTGGTATTATAGTATTACCATTATACCAAAAACGTCCTACAGGGTATTCCTTTAAACATTAATATCTAGTCTAGTCCATCCCAAAATCTTGCAAGGTCGTTGGGTTACCACAGATGGCTTTACAACATTTCCTATCCACCTACTCCCGTCTTCAGCTGCCCTAGTTGTGTTAGCAAAGTCCATCCATATCCACTCTTTAATATTGTCTTACCAGCTCTTCTTCAATCTACCTCTTCTTTTTCCTTCCACTGTACCCTCAACTATAAATTGTCTATGCTAATTCATAGGACCTTACTACAGATGTGGCCAAACATGCTCAGTTTTCGTTTCTTGACTATGATTAGGAGTTCTTTATAGTCTCCGATGGCTGTTTTGATCTTTCTGTGAACATCCTCATTAGTTACACAATATGTCCAGTAACCTTCGGTAGCATCTCATCTTAAAGGCTTGCGTTCTTTTCTCTGACTCTGTAGTCAAGCTTTATGACTTACAGGCATAAAGAATATGGATATGACAAGGGAGCGCAAAATCTGCAGAGACAAACATTAATAAAGAACGATCATTTTCGCATTAATTTAGTAGAATGTTCAGTTACCCATCTAGAACAAAAGAATGTTCATTTCAGCAACTGGTACTAAAAATTTTAATTTCAATATCAGGTACTGGAGAATGTTCGTTTACTCATCTGATAATGTAGAAGCCTCATTTCAACATGCGGATCTTTAGAATGTCCACATCAGTATCTGTTATCTGGTATACCTACATGGGAAATGGCCGTTCACATGACTGCCGCTGGTGTTATCTTTGGTGGTGACTAATTGTGTGTTGTCTCTTTCCCTCATGGTGTCTTGAGTTGGATCTGGGATTGAATTTTCCTCCTTTTATTATAGACTGTTCATTTGACTATCTCGTTGATCAGCCTTCGTTGCAGCAGCTGGTAGGAAAAAATGTTAATTTTAGCATCTAGTATTAATACAGAATGTTCATTTCAATAGCTGGTACTTCAAAAAGTTCATTTCAGCATATGCTATTAAAAGTGTTCATGTCAGCATCCCATAATATTAATATCAGAATATGATAAAACGGAAATTTTATTTCATCATCTGGTACTGCAGAGTGTATTTCAGCATTTTGTAATATATAGTGTTTATTTCAGCATGTGGTGCTATAGAAACTCCTTTTAGCATTATCATAGAAAGTCCATCCGAGCAACTGGTATTACAGTATATTTACTCAGCATGTGGTACCACGGAATGTTCATTTCAACGTTTGATACTATAAATTGTTTATTTCAAAATTGGTACTTTCGACTAGTCATTTCAGAAGCTGGTATTTTAGAATCTTCTTTAGCATTGGTATTATAGACTGTTCATTTCAACATTTAGTACCTTAGGCTTTTATGTTAGCGCCTGTTACTTTAGAATGCTCTTTTCAGCATCTTGTTTTAAAGACTGTTCAGTTCATCATCTGGTACTGTTCATTTTAGCAGCTGGTACTTTAAAATATTCATATCATCATCTGTTTTTCTGCGCAGTTCATGCCACCGTTTGACTTCCGATTGGTCCTCTAAGCATCTGGTATTTTAAATGCTCATGTCACCATTTAGTATCACAGACTGTTCATTTCAGAATCTGTTCATAGGGTAATCTTACAAGTTCATTTATACATCCGTCCTTTAGGATTCATGTCAGTGTGAGATTCTGTAGAATGTTAATATCAGCGCTCGATATTACAGAATGATCATTACAACATCTGGTAATATATAATTTCAGAATCAGTTAATACAGAATGTGCATTTCAGTATTAAGTTATAATATTCATTTTAGCAATTTTGTTGAATATTTAATTCAGCATTAGTAAAAATGCTTACTTCAACATCTAGTACTTTAGTGTAATAATTATACCATACGGCATTCAAAAGGATCCCATTCAGCAGTATTATGGAATGCTCATTTCAGCACCTGGATCAGGGGCCGTATTCATAAAACGATCTAAGTGGTTGCTATGCTGTTGCTAAGGCTAAATTTCTTTGAAGGAGTTTCCCTATAACTACGAAATTTTCTCCGGAGGAACAGTCTGTGTAAGACTGTTCCTCCAGAGCAAATTTCATAGTTGTAGGCAATCTCCTTAAAAAAAAATAAGCCTTAGCAACAGCCTAGCAACGACTTAAGTCGTTTTATGAATACGGCCCCAGTTCAGCATCTAGTCCCAAAAACTGACCATTACAGCATTACCATAGAATGTCATTTGCAGAATCATTATAGCAACTTATTTTCATATGTTAATTTCAACATCTGATTAGTGTCGAATAAGTTCTGAAAAGTAAGGTCCTTTGAAAACATGGTGGCCACAAAGAAAGCGAAAATAGCAGACGCGATTGGATGACTAGTACTGAAATGTGCAACACTAGCCACGCCCCTCAGCACCAGCTTAAACAGAACTTTATTTTCAAAACTCAATGATCCAAATGGACCAAATATTATTTACTCTGTACTATAATGAAGTACGGGGCAAGAAGACGTTTTTACGGCCTCCACGTGGCACTGAACACAAGCCACAGTGAAGATGAATAAGTTTCATTTCGCATTTGGTAATGTAAATTGTGCATTTAAGCACCAGTTGCTGAAATCAGTTACTTATGCGTCTGGTACTTAGAATATTCATTTCATTCACCTGCACTAGATCGGATCATTCTTTCAGCTTTACAGGATCACTTTAAAAATTTCATTTCAGCATAACCTAAGAATGTTTATTTCAGCATTTACTTTTACGGATGCTCACGCCAGCATCTAGTGTCATTTCTACATTATAGGAGAATACCCATTTCAGGATCTGGGGCCGTATTCATAAAACGACTTAAGTGGTTGCTATGCTGTTGCTAAGGCTAAATTTCTTTGAAGGAGATTCCCTACAACTATGAAATTTGCTCTGGAGGAACAGTCTTACAAAGACTGTTCCTCCAGAGCAAATTTCATAGTTGTAGGGAATCTCCTTCAAAGAAATTTAGCCTTAGCAACAGCGTAGCAACCACTTAAGTCGTTTTATGAATACAGCCCCTGGTATTAAAAAACTTCATTTCAACAACCGGTATAACAGTATGCTTATTTCAGCAATAATTTTGATTGTTCTATTCACTCCTAAGGATACCATCAACCCAGTAGTCAGTGTTTCAGTGCTGATTCTGGTTCTAAAGAATTGAAGTCAGTTGTTTGATACTGATTTAAAATAACCTTATTCACCTGTAGGTAAGAGTTTCCCATAGGCTAGAGGCCACAGGGGCAGTGGGGTTTAGAGGCTCTATATCTAGTAAAATTTTTAAATTATTCTCCCCATATTTAGCAAACTTTCTGAATTATTCTAACAGTAAAACCGACTTTTCATAGCGATATGAATCTTAGCGGAGTTGAATATTTATTTCATTATCTGGTATAGTATAGAATTTTCATTTTAGCCTGTGTTGTTACAGAATGTTCATTTCAACATCTGGCGGTTCATTTTAGCAATTGGAATTGCAGACTGATCATTTTCTGCATCTGGTACTACAGAATGTTCATTTAAGCATCTGGTGCTATAGAATGTTCATTTAAACACCTGGTACTACAGAATATAACTTTCGGCATCTGGGTTTATAGCACGTTCATTTCGTTCTAGTTATGTGTTATAAATTCAGCATCTGGTACTGTATAAAACCATTTCAGCATCTGGCACTATATAATGTTATTTCTGTATCTGGTACTATAGAATGTTCATTCAGCATCTGGTGCTGTAGAATGCTCATTCAGCATCTGGTGATGTAGAATGTTCATTCAGCATCTGGTGCTGTAGAATGTTCACTTAGAATTTGGTACTAAATAAAGTTCATTTCATCATCTGGTACTGCAGATATTCATTGCAGCATCGGGTACTATAGAATGTCCATTTAGCATTTGTTACTAAATAAGTTTATTTCATCATCTGATACTGCAGATATAGATTTCAGCCTCTCATGCTCTCGTATTATAGAATGTTCACTTCATTATTATGTACAAGACAGTGTTCCTCGCCATTTAAAACTGATTTATTAAAAACAAACAGAACGCTCGAATTTTCTTACTCTTCAATACAACAAAAGCGAGACATTGGCAGGTTTCCTGCCCACATTCGTTATTATAAGTTTTATTGTAGTTATCTTTTCATAAATTAAATTTACTGGCAGTAATTTCAAAGCAATTAAAAATTAGAAAATTTAAAACATTTTATTTTACCATTAAAGTCAGACTTTATGTACGTTATGATGAACGTTTCCGTACCGAAATCAAAGGTAAAAGTGGCGTTAACGTATGGATTAAATAGTGATTAAACTTATGTCTGATATGCTGGGTCTCAACGGGGTTATTTATGCATAAAGGCGCCAGGCCGCGTAGCGCAATCGGTAGGCGCCTGGCTCATAAGTCAGAGGTCCTGGGTTCGATACCTGGTCTGGCCAATACTTCGTTTCTCCTTCCGCAGATTCAAGAAGGGCAGTTGTCAGTTACTGGCGAAAGTATGTGCACTTAGTACTGGTTAACCGCTTAGGAGGTCTAAGCCTGCCCAGGAATAGTGTGGTTAGGTTAACTGACCGTCCCCACATGACCTAGGCTGTTTACCGTGGACGTTAAGCAACAAATCAAATAAAAAATGCATAAAGGCAAATCAAAAGTCTTCGTTTTTCCAAGGTTATCCCCGTGGCGATAGTTCATGTCTGTCTGACTATGCATCACACTACTGGGCATAAGGCTTGTGAAAATCAACTCACCCCATATTTTCAAGAGATTTCTCTCAAACTTTGTGCACATATTGTCAACAAAATGAAGACCTGCATGTGGATGACAGGAGTGAGATAAATTTTGACAGATTTTATAGCCTTCGTCACCAGTTATTGTCAATGTCACTGATCAAGCCTTGATTAGCCGAAACTTCGAAATATGGCCCATGTTCCTTCGCTCTTGGAGGAACTCTTCAAGATTTTAATTCAAAACTTTTCTGATATTTTGTCTATAATAAATTTAATGAAGTGTCCATCGCCCTCTGATAGGCGCTGCACGGCGGCATCATTTGCGCTTGACAGACGCATCATTCTAGTTTTAGATTAATAGGCGGTTGGTGGCTTGAAGTTTTAACAACCTTTACAAAGAGCAAGAGATAGATGGGCCGGACTGCATCTGATACATAGCAAAAAATGTAAAAGACAAGTTGTAGAAAGATATTGTTTAGCGACTGTAATACGAGGGGCGTTCGAAAGGTAATGCAAATGACCTCATAACTTTGTTTAGGGGCATGCTGGGTACAAATGCTATGCATATGCTGAAAGCAATTACAGTTTATGTTTACAATGATACCAAACACTATACAAATTCATTTTTCCTTTTTGACTTACAACGCATTTTATTAGGCTCCAGTCATTCCACTGGGATAAATTCTAGTCAAATACCGTTGTAAATGCAAAATTAATCTTTGTCAGCGGGTTGTCCATCGTTGCCTACAATATCCATACGAAAGTTAGAAGGGTGGCATCTGTTATGGCTTAATTCCTTGCATTTTAGCAATGCGAAGTTCTTACGACGTTACTGAAATCGACGTCAACGTCATTTTTTAAAGATTGTAGAGATTTTTTTATCAATTTGAATTTATTGACAGGTTTTATTGACCAACTAAATGTTTTGTACCACTTCAGAAACTGAGGGTGAGGTTGAGCCTGTAAAATTGATTTAAGCCCCCCCCCCCCCCCCCCCCCCCCAGTAATTCATTACTGACCGTTCCAAGGCGGTAGTTTTGTTGTGGTTCTCTGTTGCCTTTTTTTGGTGTTAGAGTTTCTGTGATGTTTTAGCTTATGTATTGTTCTTATTATTTTTGGTTCGGTTTGGGTTGCTGAGTGGCCACCTTTCGGGAACAAGCTGCTCACTCGGTTGGCCATATGTTCTTTGTATCTTGATTATTTGTAATCTTAGTTGTTTCCAACTATGGTTTGAGGGTTGGATTTGGATTTTGATTGTTTCAGTTCCTGGTCTTTGCATACTTTTTACTTTTTTGTTTACCCATGTAAATGCTCTTGCTAACACGATTTTGAATGCTAACAAACTTGTTTTCATTACAAAATCATAATAACGTTAGTGGAAAGGGAGACTTTGCTCCTACATAAAATACGGGTAACTCATATTGAAGGGTGAGTATGGAACCTAGATTAAATTTAATTTCCGCGATATTTACAGGATAATATTGCCTGGCCATTTACTTTAAGTAGCAAAAGTAAAAAGAATCAAAGACTGTTCATATATGACTCATGGCCTACCAAAGTAAAATTCTGCAGTGCATTTAGGGTGTACCTCTATCAAAGAAGTTAAAAATGCGTCCTTTAAAAAATACACAGTGTTTGCAGACTTTCTAGGCATATTATAGCTTTATGTGTTTCTGCTAAAAGAAGTTCTATTTTTATTGGAGGTTACCAAGAAATTACGTCATTTGCAAAACTCTCGAAACGCCCCTCGTATACAGGCTAATATTCAACTGTCTTATTTTGCTAACAGACAAGCTGCAATCTCGTGCTATCGAAATGATACATAGATGAACGGTGTTTTCCCATATGTCTACGAAAACAGAGAAAGGGAGGGACGACACAACATATCACTAAAGGCGCGAACGTAAGTAAACGAAGCTGATTATATTATCATAAAAACACTAATTGAATATTAAAGACCCCATTATAGCTGCACATCGAGATAAACTCTTGTTTTGATTGACGTTTATGGTGACGTCAAAAAGACTGATAGAATATGCATTTGACGTGCAGAAGTGTTTATTTCAGCATATTTCGGTGATTTATTAGACAAATTCTTATGAACAGCGGTTGCCACTGCTTATTCACTGCGTTCGACGAACACCGCATGCGTATTATGTGCCCGCGACAAGTACTCGGCGATTCTACTCACCGCAAATGGGTGGGTGGGTGACTTGCGATTGTACGTCCTTTTCAACAGTATTTCAGTCATATCGGGACGATGGGCTTGTGATAATGAAAGGCTGTGTGCAATGTTTTGATTTGAAAGAACTCCGCCTCTGGCTGGGCTCGAACCCGCGACCGCTAGATCAGTAGGCCAGCGCTTAACCCACTGAGCTACCGGGGCTCCTACCGCAAATGGTTCTACACAAGTTTAAATACTCCAATAACCAAAATTTCTGAAAGCATATCGAGGAGGTAAAATTATCACTTCTGGAAGGGCTCTTGTACGAGACTTTGAAATACATGTACACTATATAAAACGCAGGCCTTTGAGATGGGATGCTATCGAAGGTTATTGAACATTTGGTGCAATGACCAACCATCTAACTAATGAGGAGGTTCGCAGAAAAATCAAAACAGCCATTTGAGAATACGAAGAAATCCTGACCATGGTCCCAAAAAAAACCCCGGAAACTAAAATGGTTTGGCTACGCCTCAAGGTATATTTTTTTTCTTTTTTCGGCCTCAATGGATTTGTTTGGAAACAAACGTGATCAGTTGCGACATCGGACAAAGCTGCATTTTTGTTTTTGTTGATGGGCAGATGTGATTTTAGTCGAGAAAAAAAAAGCATATAAGGGTCCGACGCGTAATACAATTAAATAATTTGAACCTGCTCCAAATTATAGATTGAAGGATATTTTTTTCTTAAAAAAAAGAAGATTTTAGTCCCCTCGACATATTTTCAGAATCTGAATTCTTTGTGTGTTTCATCTGTGATTTCTTTCATTTTTGACAATGGTCTTACAATATCTGAACTTCAGAAAGTCAAGCAAATGATTTTGTTCTGAAAAAGGGCCCATCTTATATAATTCCTTACCTATATCCTACATGGTATCACTTTGATGTTTGATCAAGTAAATATGCCAGTGTGGTAAAGTTTTCGAACAAGTTTTAAAGTTTCACTTTGGTTATGTATTTAACGTTGCTGTTTTTTTTTAAATCTTTTGGTCAGAACGCGAGATATTTTTCAGTTGGTTTGCTTTTTTGCTCAGGGTACACAGGTATTCTGCTCGAACCACGAGGAAAGACTCTGGTTAGTCTGGGCGGATGTGGAGGTTGATCTGAATGTTCCCTTTTCAAACCTTTCATGACGGCACTTTTCCTTGAGTAACAGTTCATAAAAATATTTTGTTGCCTTCGTTATGTGCATTAATTTCAGCAACGTACCTCTTTCATGTTCTAAACCCTTCTCCCAAGCAGTCTAGTCTACACTACAAGGGTCGTTCATTTACTTGTCACTAATGGCTCACCATACCGCGTGGCTGTAAGGAGCACGTGGAAACTGCGGTGATTCACGGGGAGTGATTTTCTATAATAGGATGAAATTTCGGTCAAATCCGTTCAGTCTTTCAAAAGTTATTGAAAGTTCAAGTTCGTTCATTCATATACACTCAACCCTTACCGTATGCAAAATAAAAAAACAAAACAAGCTTTGAAATTAGGGCCTACATTAAAGGGCGCGTTTGTCTGAATGTTTCAGTTTCACAGATATCTAGTGAACTGTGTCAGATACATGGGACATCTCTTGTCTCTAAAAGGTCAGTTTTCAGGTGGCATGAAAATTTAAAGGTGGTAAAATTGACCTGAAAGATGAGCCGGTCCATCGGTCAAATTCCCGTACCAAATGGCAAGACAACCACAGGTAAATTTTATAAGAATGGTGTGTTGTCAAAAGTGAAGGCACACTATGAAAAACGTAGACCTGCAACCGGTTTAAGAGGTCTGTGTCTTATAAATCACAACGCACCTACTCACAAGTGTGTTCTTGTCCAAGACTTCTTGAAAGAGGAAAAGGTTGTTCAGCTCTCCCATCCACCTTATTCGCCAGACCTTAGTCCCTGCGCTTTTTGCCTGTTACCTTTACCAAAGAAAACCCTTTCTGGTCGTCGTTATGTATCCCGAAGTGCACTTGGTAATGCAATTTACCAGTCTTCAGGGTATACTTGTAACTTGTAACTTGTACTAAGGAGTTCCACCCTTGTAAGGGTCACCGTAGTTATACGTATTCTTCTGGAGTAAAGAGCTGACTAAAAACTTTTACAGTACGAGGCAGCATGCACCAGTCTGTATCTACCACTGAATGTCTTTAGTAATCAAAGGGCAGTTGAAATACACCGGGCAGCGTTCACGCGGCATTTTCATCACAAAGATTTAGCCTTCATAAGTATAGTCGCTCCATCCACCAGGATAATTTAAATAATTAAAAAAATGGAATTAGAATTAGGTTAAGTGATTTTGTTGCACACTGCCATTTGATTTTTTTAATAGGGATGTAAAATCTATGTTCACAGTCTAGTTGGTGGTGGCAAGCAGGTTATGGTAATGTGTCTTTTTCATATTTTATGTTTTGTAGTATATACTGTATGCAGAGCTCCAGATAGAAGGGCATAGCGGGTGTGGTTCAGGGTTGGTATTTCTTGTTTGTTCTATTTCAGAGTATTTATTGAGACCCTGCATTGGAGCTGTCTCGGTGAGACACCTCTAATGGGGGGTAACAGCTTGTGTTTTTGCCTCTTAAAGTCTGGAGCACTGAGTATACAGGTCTATGTCTACAATTTTTTGGATGCCTGTAAGTAGTATGTATGGGGATACAATTTTGTGTGTGTGTGTGTGTGTGTGTGTGTGTGTGTGCTGTTTTAAAATATAAGCTTAAAGTCCATTTTAATTGTAATTGATTTTGAATTACCATTTACAAATAGTGGACCTTCCATATGACTTTGGTGTTTGATGAAATTGTTCTGTTAAAGTGAAGATAAAACAGTGCTGTTGTTCCGGTCAAAACAAGGCTGAGAGGAGCTGTACTGTTGTTCTCTGTGATGTTGTGTATGGAGGGTTAACTAATAACTATGTTGTCATATATGTTTATAAATTATTCTTAGAGCTTAGCCTATGTCAAATATATGTTAGTGATATGTCAGAAAAACGATCATCAGTTGTCCTCACTGTCAAGAGTGAATGGTGAGATTGCCTGTTGATCAAACATTTCTAGAGAGGAGATATGCATAGTTGATTTTCCTTTAAAACACTCATTTTTCTGAATGGACTTGAGTGATACTGAAATCAGACAGTTTATAGATTAACAATTATGGTTTGGTATTGTTTAAGGTACCAGGACTGTTGTAGATCATATATTTCAACATGTCTAGTTGATGAATAGGAAGAATTTCACTACAAAATCTGATTTTCAAAAAAAATGCTCATTATACTCCATGGACTTGAGCTAGTTGAAAATCGTACAGGATACTCTGAGTAAATGCAAAGAAGGATCATAATAGTGTAAGCTGGCCTTGTTTTTTACAGAACTCAATGTGGCTTCGGAGTCATTAATCCAGTTTCTCAACAGTGTGTTTTGTGTAGCTTAAATTTAAGACGTGAAAAGAACATTCGGCGCACCACCTACTACGCGAGTACAAGTGTGTAAATCTACCTAAAGAAGAATACCTAGAGAAACATACCTGAGAGATCACTACGGCCAATTGGGGCTTAGTAACAACCAACCAACCAACCTAATTGAATATGTGTTGTATTAAATGTTATACCTAAAAAGGCATACTTCTCTGCCTTTACAGAATGGATTTCGTGACTTGAAAAGTGTGTTTCCGTCAAGGGATACAGGTTGGTCCAGGATTGTGTGTTGACCCGGAGTTCGGAATAAAGACTCGGAGTTCGGACTAAAGACCGAGTGCAACCTAGGTTCGGTAGACTCGGAGTTCGGACTAAAGACCGAGTCCAAACTAGGTTCGGCAGACTCGGAGTTCGGACTAAAGACCGAGTCCAACTTAGGTTCGGCAGACTCGGAGTTCGGACTTAGGACCGAGTCAAACATAGGTTCGGCAGACTCGGAGTTCGGACTTAAGATTGGGTCCAACATGAGTTCGGCAGACTCGGAGTTCGGACTAAAGACCAGGGATACAGACTAACTCATTTTTCATAGGAGCAGGCTGGGCCCCTAAAAACTGAAAACTAGTCGCCCAGCCAGAAATTTAGGGGCCCACATTTAAAACGTGAGAATCTTTTATTCAGAATATGCGCGAGAATGGCACCGTTTCCGTAGGCTTTGTAGTAAACCCTCCTTTCTTCAGGGTTTTGCTTCCTTTGAGCAATCAGGTGTGAAACAATAGCGATGTATCGCCACATTACGCTCAAAAAATGCATAAACGGCTAAGATTTTTAGCTGCCAAATCTATCTGTGTGTCTATCCTACATTACGGGGAGGCGGCCATGTTGTTTTTCTCGATAGTGAGTAAAATCCAACCCACTCCTGGTCTATGGGCTTGAAGTATTATTACCAAGGAAGACACTGATGGAAAAGCTTGAAAGATTCTACAAGAAGCTCCTGAAGCAGATACTGTCCTTGCCCGAAACAGTTGCTGACCCTGCAGTCTACATTCTGACCGGTACCATCCCCATTGAAGGTGTCGTGCATAGTAGAGCTCTTAATCTATTTGGCAGCATTTGTCGATTGAGTGAGAAGTCTATAGAAAAACAAGTGGCGAGACGACAACTGGCAGTCAAGGGAGATAAGTCCAATAGCTGGTTTATCAACATTAGGGACATCTTACTGAAGTATGACCTGCCTATGCCATGTTCACTGCTTGACATTCAACCTACAAAATACAGATGGAAGAATCAGGTTAAGAATAAAATCAACCACTACTGGTCAGAAGTCATGAAATCAAGAGCCTCCCTGTACCCAAGTCTCAAATATCTCAATAATGAAGCATACAGACCAGGAGTTAGACCTCCAGTTATCCAAGATCCTAATGGTGTCAAGGATGTCCCCCGTATACACACGAAGCTGAAGATGATAACTGGTACATATGTCTTGCAAGTCAACAGGGCATCCTTTAACCAGAATCAGATAAGCCCTACCTGTCTACTTTGCAAAAAAGAAGATGAAACCTTGGAACATCTACTCTTGCATTGTGATTCACTAGGGACCATCAGGAAACCAATATTGGATGATATAGTAAAAATCTATGAAGGTGTGGACAAAGATAACTCACCTCATCTCCTACAGTTGCTACTGGATCCCACAACTATCTTCCCAGATGCACAAGTATCAGATCTCAAAATCCTGGAAAGACACTCTAGGAGGCTGTGCCATGCTCTACACCTAGAAAGATTCAGACAGTTGCCTCAAACAGTAACAAAACGTAAGAGAAACAATGGCAAGAGGAAGCCGTAATGCAAACCAGCAGGAACAATGTAAATAATGTATATTTCTTAAGTGTAAATAGGGTGGCGGAAAAGACCTGTCATTTTAAACCCGAGAAACTCATCTATCAACGCTAACTTAAGAAGACCTCTACTCCGGAAGGAGGTGTGCCTTCATTGGCAGAAACTATCACAACTAGAACTAGAACTATGACGGAACACCGAATATTCTTAGCAGATATCGGCGCGGAAGTTAGCAATACCCCTTGAGGTGACGGATTTTACTCCAAGTCGAAAACATGCCAGACACTCGCCGACAGCTCACGATCGCAAACTGGGCGACTGTCATTTTAATTTTTTACTCGCAGTGGGCGAGTGGGCGACCGCTAGTCTGTATCCCTGAAGACAGAGTCCAACTTAGGTTCGGCAGACTCGGAGTTTGGACTAAGGTCCAAGTCAAACGTAGGTTCGGCAGACTCGGAGTTCGGACTTAAGATTGGGTCCAACGTGAGTTTGGCAGACTCGAAGTTCTGAGTAAGGACCGAGTTCAACCTAGGTTCAGCAGACTCAGAGTTCCGACTAAAGATTGGGTCCAATATGAATTCCGCAGACTTGGAGTTCGCACTATGGACCAAGTCTAACCTTGGTTTGGCAGACCCAGAGTTCGGACTAAAGACTGGGAACATTATTTATCATATGCTTATTGTATTGCCTTTGATACATCTAATTTGGTCCCACTGTATTTTCCACACTGTGAAGTATGATCCGGCCATGCGCTCCAAAATGCTATGTCGAGGGCCTAGAAGGATATCCAATTTGCTCTTGATAGAGGGCCGAGACGGATATCTGTCTCGCCCTTGATATAACCTGTCAGCCCTCTTGAATCTGCATTTGAAAATTGGCAAAGTAAAGGTTTTAATTGCATCTCTAACTACTTTAACACAACAAATGCATTTTGACAGCATTGTTGCCCTAAAATCATACATTGAAAGCTTTAAAAACAATCATCCTTGACCCTAAATGCAGTCGATAAATGGACAGGATAGTTCGCCTGACAGTGCCTTGCCCATTACACATAGAGGATCTTACATGAGTGCTCATGTATTATTGAATTTATTAAACGAGTTGGGGAAAAAGATAAGATGCGAGGCTTTGCCGAGCATCTTATCGGTTTTCCGCAACGAGTTTAATAAATTCAATAATACAGGAGCACGAATGCAAGATTCTATTTATCATATGACACTGAAATCGCATTTTATCTACAAAATTTACACTAAAACGTCACGATTTCGCCATAAGAAAACACGACATTTTTATGGACGTCAACGTGTAACGTTACGATGTAATTTACATATTTAATCCACTAGTGGATTATCGCATTTAATGCATGGCTTTATTACACTCTCAGAGGCGACGTCATATGATAAAAAAACTTTAATGTAAAACTTTAACATTTCACTGACGGCGACGCTGCATCCGGGGGTAGTGCAATCGCTCTTGTTCAGACGAGCTAAAAAGAACTCAAAACACGCACATTTTCCCAGTTCTGCCCTTCTCCACCCAGAAATGATTTCTCTGGTGGTTTGTCACAGTCACTCGTGTCGAAACAGTTTTCTATAAACATCTGTCATGAAAGCAGGCTTAAGCAGCCTCGTTTCTCTAATTTCTAACTTTCTTGTGAATGTTGTTCTGGGTCTTTAAAGACGACTCTGGTTGTATTAGACTCCAAGGATATCTGCAACTGCAACTCTCACATCACAGGTCCAGCGGAATACCGGAGAGTTTTCCTCGGTACTAGAACTGAGCATTCATTTTTATTCACATAAGTACATGATAAAAAGATCATAACATGGTTGTTTTGATCCCAGATCAGCGCCAGAGAACAATATTGTGTTGTTTGTCATGTCTTTTCTTAATATATGTTTATAAATCTGCAGTTGCAGTCATAGTTGATTTAGTGCGTTCAGAGTTACGTTTGCCAATTTTCTCTCTCTCTCTCTGTTCGGCGGATTTCATAAGATTGTCGATACAGTTTTCCGGCAATAAATACATTTCAATCAACTTGTCATTAATTGCTGTTCCTGCTTATTGGCGCAGTCCTCGCACTTCGGGCTCGGGCCAATCTGGTCAACTCGGGCTGAGATCAGGGCTGGGATCAAAACAACCGTTTAATAATCTCTATAGGTCAGCAGTCTCCGAGTTTGGACTAAAGACTGAGTGAAACCTGGGTTTGGCAAACCTGGAGTCCGAAGTTAAGATTGGTTCCAACTTGAGTACATGGTAAACCCTGCATATCGGGAGTTTGGACTTAAGTTTGGGTCCAACATGAGTTCAGCAGACTTGGGAGTTGGGACAAAGGACCAAGTCCGACCTGGGATTGGCAAACCTGGAGTTTGGACTAAAGACTGGGAACAATATAGATCAACTCGGGAGTACAACCCTTCCAAAATATAAAAAGTGCCCCATGACACAATCATTGCAAGTCCGAACTGTGAACCTGCCTAAACCCAACATGGACCAACAGTTAGTCCAAACTCCGAACCTATCAAACCCATAAAGGGCTCATTTTAGTCCGAACTTCGAACCTGCCGAACCCAACATGGACCCACAGTTAGTCCGAACTCCGAACCTGCCGAACCCCACATGGACCCACAGTTAGTCCGAACTCCGAACCTGCCGAGCCCAACATGGACCCACAGTTAGTCCGAACTCCGAACCTACCGAACCGACACACAACCCATTCTTAGTCTGAACTCCGAACCTGCCGAACTCATAATGGACCCACCTTTTTGTCCGAACTCCGAACCTGCCGAACCCAACATGGACCCACAGTTAGTCCGAACTGAACCAACAAACAACCCATTCTTAGTCCGAACTCCGAACCTGCCGAACTCATGAAAGACCCGTTTCTTTATTCCGAACTCCGAATCTTTACGCCGAACTCTGGGTCAAAACACAATCCTGGACTATCTTGCAGGGAGAATACTTCTAAGGGTTGAAGTAAACGAAATATGAATGAGATAAATAACGCGCCCTGTAGAACCCCAATGACAGCATGAAATGAACGCCCCTCGTAATTGTAAACAATTGTACTAAACATCCTCAGAAGGGTCCAACTCAAAAGTAACTTGAAAAATTCTCAGGAACTGACACAATTCAATCCCAGATCCCACCCAAGACACCATGTAGGAAAAGACAACACTAAATAAGTCACCACCAGCGGCAGCCATGTGAACAGCCATTTCCCATGTAGGTGGTCGGCGGGCTAGCCTAAACATCATAAATATATCAATAACAGACATAGGAACAAACAACACATAAAACAATCAAGAAGAACCAAAACAAAAGTGCCGCCTTGAGACGGGCAGTAATGAAATTACTGGGAGGCTTAACCAGTTTGTGGTCGACCAAACCATGCCCTTAGTTCCGCATTTGTTCATCAGAAACTTAGTTGTTCAACCTAACCAAAACAGTTACCACCCATACAACATACCAACGAAAGCATCAGTTTTGACATTAAGAACAATTTATACGAAAAACATTAAACAACTTTTTTACCTATTTTCTATTTTTTTTATTTTAGGACTAGCCTTAATATCACACACACACTGTATTAACTAGAACTGTCAGAAAATCTGACTATACCCCGCTTTAGCGCATCCATTACATGCAGCCTGTTTTGCAGAAAACAAAACATCCCACAAAAAACAGCAAGTCACTATCAACTCATATACCAAATATGAACCTTCTATCTTGAACAATTGCTGAGAAATCTGTTAAGAGAGAGAAAGAACACTGAACAAATATGCGGAAAAACAAACAGAAGACTGGTTCTCTATCCCACAATGCAATTTGACATTGTCAACCTGTATACACAATATAAACTTTCTATCTTAAACATTTGTGGAGATACCTTTGAAAAAATAGTTTGGAGAGAAAGAAAAAAGATGGGAGAAAAGGGAAGAATATGAGGAGAGGGCCCATTCTCAACCCCATGATACATCAAATAAACCAAATATTAACCTTCTACCTTGAATAGTAATTGAGAAATCTTTTACGAAAAATTTTAGTACCGAATGTAAGGAGAAAAAGCAAAATGAATAAATACAGGGAAAAAAAAATAGTAGAAAGCTGGTTCCCCTACACACGATACAACTTGTCACTGTCAACCTGAATGCCAAATATGAACGTTTTATCTTATATGGTTGTGGAGATATCTTTGATGAAAAATGCAGAAAGAAAAAAGAACAAATATAGGAAAAAATGAAATAGTAGAAGGTCAGTTCTCAATCCCACGATACAACATGACATTGTCAACCTGTATGCCAAATATGAACTTCCTATCCTAAACAGTTGTGGAGATATCTTTGACGAAAAATTGCAGTACTGAATGTATGGAAAGAAAAGCGAATGAATATAGGGAAGAACAAATAATAGAAAGCCGGTTCTCAATCCGACGATACAACTTGTCACTGTCAACCTGCATACCATATATGAACTTTCTATCTTATATGGTTGTGGAGATATCTTTGACGGAAAATGTAGAGAGAAAGAAAAAAAACAAATACAGGGAAAATCAAACAGGAGAAGGTCAGTTCTCACTTCCACCATACAACTTGACTTTGTCAACCTGTAAACCAAACGTGAACTTCCTCTCTTAAATGGTTGTGGAGATATCTTTGATGAAAAAGTGTTAAAAATTACAGAAGGATGGATGGAGGGACGACGGAGGGACAGGATGACGGACAGATGCAAACCAGTATACTCCCCACTTTTCAAAGCAGAGATATAATAACTTGTCATAAACCTGTATGACGAATATGACCAGTTTAGCTTGCACAGCAGGGGAGATATATTTAATGGAAAATTCATTATTCAAAGCATGGTGAGAAAGAAAAACTGAACAAATATCAGGAAGAATAAGCAGGAGGGGCCTGGTTCTCAATCCCACAATACACTAACTTGTCATCAACTTGTATACCAAATATTACCAATTTAGCATGCACAGTTGTAGAGATATCTTTGACGGAAAATTTCATTATTCAATATCTCCACGGAAAATTTCATCATTCAAAGCATGGAGAGAACGAAAAACTGAACAAATATCAGGAAGAATAAGCTGGAGAAGTCTGGTTGACAATCCCACGATACCTTAGCCCATCACCAACTTGTATACCAAATATGACCTATTTAGCTTGCATGGTTGTGGAGATATCTTTGACGGAAAAATTTCATTTTTCAAAACATGGAGAGAAAGAAAAACTGAATAAATACTAGAACTGTCAGAAAATCTGACTATACCCCCGCTGTAGCGCTTCAAATGTATATGGCCTGTATGGAGAAAACAAAACATGAAAGAAAACAAATCTAACATATATGAGCAGTCTATGCTGAACAGTTGCTGAGAACTCTGCTCTGAAAAGTGTTTTTAAGTCATTGTCAAGTCATTCACCAAATATGCTCCTGCACAGCTGCTGAGAAACCTTTCATGAAAAATTACAGTACTGAATGCATGGAGAGAAAGAAAAGTGAACAAATATAGGGGAGAACACACAAAAGAAGGCCGGTTCTCTATCCCATGCTACAACTTGTCATTGTCCACCTGTATACCAAATATCAACTTTCTATCTTATACTGTTGCAGAGAAATCATTGACAAAAAAGTTTGGACTCGGAGAAGGAAAAGGGAACGAATACAGGGTAAAAGAAGAAGAAGGAGGCCAGTTCTCAAACCCATTATACAACATGTTGTTATCAACCTGTATACCAAATATGACCTCTCTAACTTATAATAGTGCTGAGATACCTTTGACAAAAAAGTGTGGAGACAGAAAAAAAAACAAATACAGGGAAAACAAAGAGGAGAAGGCCCATTCTAAATTCCACAATATAACAAGTCATTGTCAACTCATATAACAAATATAAACCTTCCACCTTGAACAGCTGCTGAGAAATCTTTTACGAAAAATTACAGTACTGAATGCATGGAGAAAAAGAAAAGTGAACAAATACAGGGTAGAACAAATAGGAGAAGACCGGTTCTCTATCCCACGATACTTGTCATCGTTAACCTGTATACCAAATATTAACTTTCTATCTTATACCGTTGCGGAGATAACTTAGATGAAAAAGTGTGGAGAGAAAGAAAACTGAACAAATAAAGGGAACAAGTAAATTCAGTGAATTTATATCCCCCGCCGAAGAGGCCCTGATTTGTTGTTTATGTATAAGTTTCATAGAATTCTAATCATTGTCGACTTAGTTATGGCGGAATTTGTCAATTATAAATTGATTCAAGGGCAATAACTCTTGCACAACTGATACCATTCAGATGAAACTTTATGTGCATACATACATACTTGGTTTAAGTTTCATGAAGTTTCGGTAATTGGTTACTTAGTTATGGATAATTTTATTGATTTTAAGTCAACTCAAGGGCAATAACTCTGTACTACAAATGCCATACGGATGGAACTTTATGTGCATGACCATGTTATGGTGATCTATATTCAAGTTAAGTTTCATGAAGTTTTGATATTTGGTTACGTAGTTATGGCTGATTCTATTGATTTTAAGTCAATTGAAGGGCAATAACCCATGCATTACTGAAGCCAGTCTGATGAAACTTCGCGTGCATGACCATGTTATGGTGATATATACTTAGTTTAAGTTTCATGAAGTTTCGATAATTGGTAACATAGTTATGGCATTTTATTGATTTTAAGTCAATCCAAGGGCAATAACCCATGCATTACTGAAGCCAGTCTGATGAAACTTCACGTGCATAACCATATTATAGTGATATATATTTAGTATAAGTTTCATGAAGTTTTGATAATTGGTTACATAGTGGTGGCTCATTTTATTGATTTTAAGTCAATTCAAGGGCAATAACTCATGCATTACTGAAGTCAGTCTGATGAAACTTCACGTGCATCAGCAGTTCATGGTGATACATACTCAATCTAAGTTTCATGAAATTCCGTCCAGTGGTTACATAGTTATTGCTCATTTTATTGATTTTAAGTCAATCCAAGGGCAATAACTCATGCATTACTGATGCCAGTCTGATGAAACTTCACGTGCACCAGCGGTTTATGGTGATACATATTCATTTTAAGTTTCATGAAATTCCGTCCAGTGGTTACATAGTTATGGCTCCGGACGGACATTTTAAGTCAATCCAAGGGCAATAACTCATGCATTACTGACGCCAGTCTGATGAAACTTCACGTGCATCAGCGGTTTATGGTGATACATATTCATTTTAAGTTTCATGAAATTCCGTCCAGTGGTTACATAGTTATGGCTCCGGACGGACATCCGGACAGACATTTTAAGTCAATCCAAGGGCAATAACTCATGTATTACTGATGCCAGTCTGATGAAACTTTATGTGCATCAGCGGTTTATGGTGATACATATTCATTTTAAGTTTCATGAAATTCCGTCCAGTGGTTACATAGTTATGGCTCCGGACGGACATCCGGACGGACGGACATGGAGAAAACTATATCCCTCCGCCTTCGGCGGGGGATAAAAACGGAGAAGGCCCGTTCTCAATCCCACAATACAGCAAGTCATTGTCAGCATATATAACAAATATAAACCTTCCACCTTGAACAGTTGCTGAGAAATCTTTTACGAAAAAATTACAGTACTGAATGCATGGAGAGAAAGAAAAGTGAACAAATACAGGGAAGAACAAATAGGAGAAGGCCGGTTCTCTATCCCACTATATAACTTGTCATCGTTAACCTGTATACCACATATTAACTTTCTATCTTATACCGTTGCGGACATATCTTTGACGAAAAAGTGTGGAGTGAAAGAAAAGTGAACAACTATAGGGAAGAACAAGCAGGAGAGGGCAAATTCTCGGCCTGTGATACAACTTGTTGTTGTCATCCGGTGTACCAAATATGAAGTTTCTACCTTATCACAGTTGTCCAACTCTGTTACAACGTAAAAGGAAATTCAACGACTTTTGTTACAGGAATTATCAGACAAGTACTTTAGCAGACGCTTCCACTCTTTCTCGTTTTACGGGTATGTATTTTAATGAGGCTTTTTGTATACTTTCTGTACACCTATGATTTGCAAGACAGAAAAATAGGTAGTGGAATATTTTCATTCACTTTTTACCCCTTTGACTTGCTATTTGAAAATTATCTGCTATGTTACAAAAATTAACCGACTCCATGGTCTATGTTACAGAAATTATCTGTTATGTTACAGCTATTCAGCAAGACAGAATGTATTACAGTCTATTTGCAAGTGTATTTTGTTTCTTCCCTTCGACTACAAATGGATGGACATTCAACATTGACTGATTCAAGGTCAGGAGACAGACTTACTATTGATTGTTGTCCTAGTAATAGTCTGTTGCTTTTATAACCACATACATATATTTGCATGGAACAAGGACTCAGACCAAACTACTGAATTTCACAAGGAAACTGCATCGCATGGACATTTCCTACTTGACTGAAACAAACAGAAGTGCAGCCATATGGTCAATATTGAACTTTCCATTTGCAGTCATATGCAAAAAAATAATGTCAGCCATTTTTCAGTTCTAGAACATCAGTTACATGTGGAAGGAGTATTTTTAATTCAGCTACAATACTGTATTTTTTTTCCTTTCAATGGCAAAACAAATGCAGGTCTCTCATTTATATACCTTTTTATTGAATATTGGAGTTCTGCATCTGGGTCACCTGACTTAAATCAACAATAGTGGCATCTCACTGTGACAAAATCAGATTTTTTTCATCATTCCATTTTGAAAATACATTCTCCTTTATAAGCAAGAAACCCAAGAATGACAAAATAGTCCTTAAGTGAGCTTAAAGATTTTCACCCATTTCTTTTATAAAGGAACAAGTTTTCGGTATTTAAATAAACATTCTTAAATAAACCAACGGGCAAAATAAATGCGGCACTTGCATCAGTTTATAAATAAAAAAAGCCAAAATCTAATTGATGTCATTTTTCTGTTATTAGACCATAATAATACATCGTAAAAGTCGGTCAATAACTGTAACCTACTCTTGAAAGTCTGTTAATAGCTGTAACAAGGTCTGCTAATTTCTGTAACACATAATTTGAATAACTCATGTTTGATTGTAATCTGATTATATCTATGGGTGTTTTTTAATAATATACAGAGAATAACATGCAATATATAATTGTAAAACAAAAATTATGTTTATTATCCATTTACTGCAAAAGTAACACCATCGGGAGTTTATTACATTTTTTCAATACTATCTCTTAAATCATATTATCTAAATCTTAAACATACTGTGCTGTGTTCTCTGTCATATTTTATCAAAAATGAGAAATATATTTGCCATTACTTGAGATTTTTTTACATTTCAAATATTTTCTTAATGTTTTTAGTCGTTGAATTTCTGTAACAGTCGTTGAATAGCTGTACCACTGACAGCTTAATCAGTAAATTCCTGTAACAAAAGTCGTTGAATTTCTTTTTACGTAGTAACAGAGTTGGACAACTGTGCTTATACGGTTCTCGAGATATCTTTGACGAAAAAGTGTTACGGAATTACGGAAGGACGGACGGAACTACGGACAGATGTAAACCAGTATACCCTCCACTTTTTCAAAGCGGGGGTATAATAACAGACGAAGCAACAAACGACGCACAAAACCACCAAGAAGAACCAAACAGATGTGCCGCATTTTAACGGTCAGCAATGAAATCAATTGGGGGCTTAACGGTTTGCGGTTTAGCCCTTGGGTCCGTTTAGGTTCAGCAGACACTTAGTTTTCAAGTCAGTTTTCAAAAAAAACACAAAAATAGCCAAGTGAGGACTGCTCTTTCGGCTATAGAAGAAAAAAGTATGCAAAGATCAGGAGCTGAAACAATCAAAATCCAAATCCAGCCCTCAAACCATAGTTGGAAACAACAAAGATTACAAATAATCAAGATACAGAGAACATATGGCCAACCGAGTGAGCAGCTTGTTCCCAAAAGGTGGCCACTCAGCAACCCAAACCGACCCAAAAATAATAAGAACATACATAAGGTAAAACATCACAGAAACTCTGACACCAAAAACAGGCAACAGAGAACCACAACAGAACTACCGCCTTGGAACGGTCTGTAATGAATTACTGGGGGGCTTAAATCGATTTTACAGGCCCAACCTCACCCTCAGTATCTGAAGTGGTACAAAACATTTAGTTGGTTATTCGGTTCGCACGATAACCCTCCAACTCGTCAATGAATCATCACGGTAAACACATAAATCAAATTTCAACACCTTAAGAAGCAAAGACGAGGACTCAACAGATACAACGGGCCGTCTGACAGGTGGAGATCCCTGTCCTGCCAAACAACTCCACTGGAAATCTGAAGCAAAAGAAGGTCACCAGTTGAGCCCCGGTGGACCAAGCAACAGACAAAAAGGCTCCGGTCCCAACCAACTAAAATATATAGCTTTAGGTCGGGGCCATCATAGAGTCTGACGCCCGATCCCCCGGTGTGCAATTAAAGAGTGCAGCAAAGTTATCAACCGTGATTGGGTTAATCACTAAGCATGCAGACTGTCGCATAACATTTAAATTATAGCCAATACGTTTGTGACGTATTATTATTTTTCGGAATTGATCAGAAAAATCAGTCCTACCCTTAATCTTTTTGAATTTGTATACTAAGTCACCATAAAATTCTGGTTCCGATAGGCCTTGGTGTAAAAGAATTTTTAATCCGACATCAAATTTTGAAGTTTATCTTATTCTATTTTTTTTTTGTAAAGCATGACTAATATGTTAACTTGTGACTATGTTGAGGAGATGGTCGCGATTTAAAGATGGTAGGGTCTATATCACCATCTCAAAACTTTGAGTAAAATACGGTTCGCATATTTAATTACTAATTTATAAGATATTATGAGTTCATGCACTTTTTGTTTCAGTAATAATTAATATAAATTAGATGGGTTTTATAGTTCTCTATCATGATACACATTTTGACATGAAACTTCAAATCCTGTCACGAAATCATGGCCTAATTAGCATAACAGTATCTTTTTTATACTCTCCGATTAACAAGATTGGATACCACACAAATTTTATTTCTTCTGTACAGATACTGATGATTGCCAAGCATGATTACATTTACTACTTTTTATACTTTTTTGTTATCCATTTTCGGGAATCACTTTATAACAACTACCGCAGTATACGCTCAGGGGACCTTCGAATGTTAAGGTCGCGTGTTCATCGAATCCGGTTGTCGTCGTGGTTCTCCTCAAGTCCACGAATTAATCATCTCGCTCTTTTCCGTATCGACTACCGTATTTTTGAAAGGACTGAAACCGAAATGTAGTCAGTTGTCTTTTTAATGAGAAGAGGGGACACTGGAAACTGACGGCTGCTGAAGGACTGAAAACCATGAAAGTTTGAAAGCACTAGTAAATGAAGCGAATCAAGCTAAACGCCGTCTTTTGCATATCGTCTTGAAGTTATATGATTATATGCACGTTTGAGAGACGTTCTCAGTTAAGTTGGGCCATTTGCTATTATTTTTGTCTCTCGCCTTTTCTTTTCTTACATTAACACAAAATATTAGTGGCCTTTCCCCTCTATCTAATAAGTTGCCTGCTCTCAACAAATTTAAATCCAAGTATCAAGACATGCCAGCATTGTGTTGGTAATTTCAAACGCCGATCAAAATAATGATACTCGTACCCTGGTGCAAAAAGGGTACGTTTTGAAATGTCGCAATATTGCTGTTGCAAAGACATAAACGCGGCATGGTTAAAATAGTTTATCCACTGGTCCCTATTCCTAGTCCTATTCTTAAAATCAGATTTTTTTCTCAGCTTTAACAATATCGGAAGGATATATTTCGTTCAGAAATGGGACTGAGAACTAATGTCGCAAATTTTGAGTAACCTACGTCACAGTGGTTAAACCATTTTCTAAGTAATAACTGACATGACACAGCATCGTAAAACGTTAAAGATTATACGCAGAAGCATGTGTTCCTCAACATTTGATACCATTTTTGTAAATGTTACTGATACTGTATCTTTTATTCGACTTCAAGGAACAGTGCCCCAGCATTTTTCTGTAAAAATGTAACCTTACGTCACGCACTTTTCTTCAAGCTGAGACAAGCAATCGCTCTGAAACTCGGGTCCAAAATGTTGCCGAGTGACCGCTACAAGATTATATGTTTAAATTCCGTGCACCGAAACTTTAGATGAGACAAAATCGTTCAAAAGCATGAAATGTAACCTACGTCACGCGAAACCTACGTCACATCGGTAAGACCACGTATTGAAAATGTTGACGTCATGTGATTCAGCAGCGCTAAACAGAAAACCCTTTCTCATAAAAGAAGCGAAGGAAAGCATTCTATATTGAAACCAGCGAAAATAATCCAATGTCGATAGGTGAGCAAATGTGCAATGCTACTTCTGTCCAAGAAATCGTATGCGACGTCTCCCTTCAACGTATCTTTATAGCGTAATGAAATACGTCATTTCTAATTGAAGGGTATGGTACTAAATAATTGTTATTCCTTAATATAAAACTATTATCTGGAAATATTTCATAGTTTTACAGCAGATATATTTAGCATCATGGTCGTGATTTTTTCTCGGATTCTATCATGGCTATACATATATAGCCATATTTGCCCGCAAATGGCCCAACTGGGCACGTCTCTAGATGATGGAAACTGCAATGTTTTCAATATAATTTGAAAATATTGGTCCTGATCAAAGAATGCGTTGACGGAAATATTCAAAAGTAATGATTTTTTTCTTTATGGTGGCACAAATGATATAAAGGGATGCTCCTTCATACAAGAGGGCCAAGAGGCCCTGAATCGCTCACCTGACCAAAAAGGTTAAAGGTCAAACAAGGGTCATCATTTAACAAACCTGATAGTTTGCAACCACTTCCAAATGGTTTTGAAGAAGATTTTTGAATATTTTTCTAGGTATTGCTATAGTTCAAACCCTGGACCCCCTGGGGCCGGGCCATTTTGGACCCTGTGGCCATCATTTGAATAATTTTGGTAAAGGACCACTAGGCAATGCTACATACTAAATTTCAAGCATCTGAGCCAAGTGGTTCTAAAGGAGAAGATTTTTGAATATTTTTCTATGTATTTCTATGGTTCAAACCCAGGACCCCCTGGGGTGGGGCCATTTTGGACCCTGGGGTCATCATTTGAACAAGCTTGGTAAAGACTATTAGGCAATGTTAAATACCAAATTTCAAGCATCTGAGCCTTGCGGTTCTAAAGTAGATGATTTTTTAATATTTTTCTATGTATTTCTATGGTTCTAACCTTGGACTCCCTGCCCCGGGGCCATTTTGGACCCTGGGGCCACCATTTGAACAAACTTGGTAGAGGGCCACTAGGCAATGTAACATACCAAATTTCAAGCATCTGAGGCAAGCAGTTCTGGTGAAGAAGATTTTTAAGTATTTTTTTGTTTCGAACCCAAGACCCCCTTCCCCAGGGCCATTTTGGACCCTGGGGTCACCATTTGAACAAATTTGGTAGAGGACCACTAGACAATGCTACATACCAAATTTCAAGCATCTGAGCCAAGCAGTTCTGGAGATGAAGATTTTTGAGTATTTTTTAGTTCCAAAGCCAAAGACCCCCTGGCCCAGGGCCAGTTTGAACCCTGGGGCCATCATTTAAACAAACTATAAAGAGGACCAATAGGCAATGTTCCATACCAAATTTCAAGCATCTGAGCCAAGCAGTTCTAGAGAAGAAGATTTTTAAGTATTTTTTAGTTTCAAACCCAAGAACCCCCGCCCCAGGGCCATTTTGGACCCTGGGGCCACCATTTGAACAAACTTGGTAGAGGACCACTAGACAATGCTTCATACCAAATTTCAAGCATCTGAGCCAAGCAGTTCTGGAGGAGAAGATTTTCAAGTATTTTTTAGTTTCAAACCCAAGACCCCCTGCCCCAGGGCCATTTTCGACCCTGGGGCCACCATTTGAACAAACTTGGTAGAGGACCACTAGGCAATGTCCCATACCAAATTTCAAGCATCTGAGCCAAGTGGTTCTGGAGAGGAAGATTTTTAAGTATTTTTTAGTTTCGAACCCAAGACCCCCTGCCCTAGGGCCATTTTGGACCCTGGGGCCACCATTTGAACAAACTTGGTAGAGGACCACTAGACAATGCTTCATACCAAATTTCAAGCATCTGAGCCAAGCAGTTCTGGAGAAGAAGATTTTTAAGTATTTTTTAGTTTCAAACCCAAGAACCCCCGCCCTAGGGCCATTTTGGACCCTGGGGCCACTATTTGAACAAACTTGGTAGAGGACCACTAGGCAATGTCCCATACCAAATTTCAAGCATCTGAGCCAAGTGGTTCTGGAGAAGAAGATTTTTAAGTATTTTTTAGTTTCGAACCCAAGACCCCCTGCCCTAGGGCCATTTTGGACCCTGGGGCCACCATTTGAACAAACTTGGTAGAGGACCACTAGACAATGCTTCATACGAAATTTCAAGCATCTGAGCCAAGCAGTTCTGGAGAAGAAAATTTTTAAGTATTTTTAGTTTCAAACCCAAGAACCCCCGCCCCAGGGCCATTTTGGACCCTGGGGCCACCATTTGAACAAACTTGGTAGAGGACCACTAGACAATGCTTCATACCAAATTTCAAGCATCTGAGCCAAGCAGTTCTGGAGGAGAAGATTTTCAAGTATTTTTTAGTTTCAAACCCAAGACCCCCTGCCCCAGGGCCATTTTGGACCCTGGGGCCACCATTTGAACAAACTTGGTAGAGGACCACTAGGCAATGTTCCATACCAAATTTCAAGCATCTGAGCCAAGCGGTTCTGGAGAAGAAGATTTTTAAGTATTTTTTAGTTTCGAACCCAAGACCCCTTGCCCCAGGGCCATTTTGGACCCTGGGGCCACCATTTGAACAAACTTGGTAGAGGACCACTAGGCAATGCTTCATACCAAATATCAAAGCCCTAGGCCCAGTGGTTTCAGAGAAGATGTCATTTAAAGCAAATTGTTGACGACGCACGACGGACGACGGATGACGGACGACGCACGACGGACGACGGACGACGGACACTGGGTGATCACAATAGCTCACCCTGAGCCTATGGCTCAGGTGAGCTAAAAAATGGAAAGACCGGATACTGTTCATGAGAAATACTGAAAGTGCAACATCCCTCGTGCCACCAACAGCACCTTAAGCTTAATCTGAGACTTATTACGCGTTTGAAGAGCTCCGGTACTTGCGATTTTACGTCCTTTTCGACAGTATTTCAGCCACATCAGGACGATGGGAGGGTGATAATGAAAGGTGTGCAATGGAACCACATCTACGGCTGAAAAGATTTCCGCCTCCAGCAAAAATCGAACATTTCCGCGTCTAGCGAAAATCGAACCCGGCACCGCCAGCTCAGCCGGTCAGCGTTTAATCCACTGAGCACTGAGTTCGTTCTGTTCAAATAAAAAAAATTAAGCTCAATTATCAAAACCAAAAGGCAGAGCATATATTGAAAGTGGATTAGGGGCTCAGTGATTTTTGTTATGATCACCATGTAATTTTAAGCTTATGATAGGATACTGTCACAAAGCACAACCCATCAAGAGCTCCAAAAAGAAGAAGAAATGTGAGCTGCGATAACAGAGACTGCAAAAGAAGACAGCATTGGAACGGTCAGCAGGATACGGCGTGTGTAGCGTTTGAGGTAGAGGGAAGGGTAAATGGTATGCCTATAATGTTATGATGTAATTTAGCAGATATGTGCCGAAGCCCAATCTACCCATTGTGTTGAAATATGTGACAACCCGATATTAAATAGAATTGTTTTAGATTCCATTTCAAGGAGTAAAATTCGTTCATTGAACTGTTTAAAAACGCATTAAATGGACCACACATAAATTAATAACGGTGACAAATCTTGGCATTGCATGTAAGATATCCGTTTCTGAGGCTGACACGAGTCTTGTTATGAGATGACATCAAACTATTTAGGCATACATGAGCCAACCTATTAGCCCCGCTCTTTTGGTAGTGGTATGCTCTTCTTTGGCGCATCAAACTGACACTATTACAGTAAAATATCTTCATAGTCATTAATTTAGGAGCGAGTCGGGAGATGACCTCATGTAAGTATCACTGTTAAAGTGTCGAAAGAAAGTGACTCAATCCGATGTTTTGAGCAAGATGGAATTTGATCGCGTGCTACCCGAGTATTCCGATCTTGCCGAGGATAAATCATTATTTATTATTTCACTTCAGGTAAGGTCATGTTAAGTCAAAAGAATAAGCCATGCCTAAAAACATCCCTCGTCTGTACAGGGCCGGGCTGACCAAAAAAACGTTCATCAAATTTTGCAGTCTGGGACTCAGTTTTACTCATTTCCCACAATAAAAATATGTAAATCTTGCTTGCTTCCATGCAACTTCCCGCGGAAAAGGCCACCAATTTCATTCACACGCAAAAGACACCACCTTCACATTCGAGGCATCTTAATATTATTGTGAAAACAATTTAATGGTCTGCCAATATTTCAGCGAGCAAGAAATTACAGAACATATGAGAGCTACAAAGACAGGCAATTATCAGGAACTAATATAATCAGATCCCCTATCCTGCCCGAGAAAAAATTGACTGTTGACTTCCGCGTTTGGCATATAAAGACATACTATTCGCGACAAAATCCTCGACTCACGACTCGCTAGAATGCAGGGATATGCGGTCCGACGGGAAACTTTCGTCTTTTGCGTACCCGGTGGAACTCTAATTAGTGTACAACGCATTTACAGGTGAACATGAAGTCTTCTTTTCTTCATAATTTATAATCATCATTATTATTTATATCTGCCTAGTAAAACCATGCAGTATTTTTCTAAACTGAGAGTTTGGTAACAAAGATGACGGGGCAGTTTTATGTCCTCCAAATTGCAGGTTAACAGTTTGTTTTGCGTGTCATGCATTTGCGGTTTAGCTAAGTTAACTTCCGAGAGCAACAAATTGTTTCCCACCGAAAGGCTTCACATTACATGTTCCACCCTGTAATAAACGACTGCGGTTTACAAAATGACCAGTTTCTTTACACCGTGAAACTATTATATATACTAGTCAAAAGAAGTTCCGCCGCATTGACTTGAAAATCATTTTCTGAAAAGGTACTATAATTAAAGAAGTAAAAGAGTCATTATTGTACTGACATGCCATTTTTATATTGCCAAACAGACAGGTTTAAAATGTTTAAGGGAAACCGAAAAATTGCGCAACATTCAGTTTTAGTGGGGGTTATTTCTAATTTTCCGACATTTTTCACGAAACAAACTCGCCTTTTCTCTTAGTTTTATTCTCATTTTCCCATCTGTTCCTCTTAGACACATTATTTTGGAATCCAAATGTTTCATACACTCAAGAAAATGGGAATTCAGAAAGGATTTAACTATGACCTAGCATTTCTAATTTTCAACGTTAAGACAGAAAGGCCAAACATTTCTAAATTTGCAGTGGCATTTCCATAAACATTTCAAAACTGCATGCCTGTCACAATTTTGCAATAAACTGATGCATTTTTATCTAAGAATGTTGCAAATAAAAATATTTACATGTCCAGGAAAGATAAACTAAAATTTGTGACTGATAAGCCCAAAATCCGACAATCAAACTTCCTATAGTTTTGATTCAAAGGGAGGTAATTTACAGTCTCGTACATTTAAAGATGCGATGTATGGTATTTTAAAGTTTGCTCAGGTTCCGTTTAGATGTTTCTGAATTGCAGGATTTCTCACGAATTAAATGAGACAAACGTAATGGTACTGCGCCTGCGCAGTGAACGCCTAGTCGCAGTTTCTATTGTTTACTAGTTATGCGAGGTAACTCTTTACATGCAAGCAGAAAACTATTAAGTTTAAACTTTTCCGTGGACAAGTGTTTGGGCAACTAATTAAACGTAAAATAATTTGAAAATATTACATTTGAAATCGTCAATATCACAATTGAAATAGCGGCGGAACTTGTTTTGACAAGTATATTATGACCCAGCACAATTTACCTTATTTGGTATTCGAAAACCGACCTAAAGCCATATTCTTTCGACGGCCGACGGTTTCAAGAACATTGCTGGAAAAGGTGGTGGGATCGTGTTTTTTTTTACCCTAAAATTTGACTTATCTACTTGATGAGTGAAATGGAAAGTTCAATCGATAGGAGACATAATTAGCTATTTCAACATATGAAACTTATCTTACTCATGATGTCGAATTTCTTACAGATATTTCCCTCTTTTGTCTCCGTTTCTCTCTCTTCTTATTTGCCGTTTTGGTTGCGCAATTTACCCTATATTTTTGTTTTTTGCTCTGCTCAGTGTTTGGTAGGCTCAGCAGGGTGTTTGGAAAAACACAAGGTCAAAGACGATTTTCAGAAGTGAACTTTTCAAGTTTTTTTTTCTCGGCATTTGACAGCTGTCCTCCCAGAATGTGTTTTAGGACTGATACAGAGAGCATGCAAGGCCACCGTACTGGCATCAGAGAAATCAACATAAATAGATTCCTTTTAATATACTAGGTCGTGAGCGTCGTTCAAAAAGTCATGGTCAACAATTACGTAAAAATGCGCTACGGCTGAGGAAAGGATACACAAACTGAGCATGTTCAGACCAGTTTATGTCCATGCAAAAGACTGGTCAGAGTGTAGTCAGGTAGTCCACAGAGTAGTTTAAACCACGCCGGTTTAAAATAACAGACTAGGTTTGCAGTAACCAGACCACGATAAATGCTTTCTCACCACAATATGCATGAGGTTCTTTTTATTAACTATCACTTCTTAATGTTCAAGGAAAAGCTCAATTTTTTTTTCATGTAAATTTCGGACAACTTTGGATTAAGTGAACCTTCGAGGCCTAGTTGTGAAGGGCCCTGCCTTGATCACGTGACCTATCAGTGCTATGTGTTCGAGCCTTGGCCGGAGCAAAATTGAGACATCCACCTTGAGTTCTGGTGGTTTTCCTCATGGACGAAGGTTAACTATATGCGAGACATGGTTGGAAATAAAGACAAATCTGAAAGCCACAAAACTACAAAGTCACATTCGCTAGTCTCATTTGGTGACTATCAGATTTATATACATCATTCTGACACCACCAGGAGCCAAGCAACATTCTAAAAAGGGCAGTAGCTTGTGTTTAGAAGAGCATATGACAGCTTTACTGCTACTAAAATCTTGGTCTATCAAGTAATGTGACAAAAAACATACGACTGAATTAGTATGCTCATTTTATGGTACATGGACAGCACTCATAGCCCTGCTCTGCATAAACTAGTTGTGCGTTACTGCAGTAACTAGTTACTACATTTATTGTGTATTTAGTGATGCCATCAAAATAAAATCCTGGCAGCGCCATGAATGCCGTAACCCTTAATGTGCCAAAAAGCAGACGACAAAATTTACGTCTGCAGAATTTCAAAAAATGTTTCGTCCAAGCAATACTATATTGAGAATTCGAACACTAGAGGGCAACCAGTGTAGATTCAGATGAGGTGGCTCATTATGAGCCACCTCATCTGGATCTACACTGTTTGCCAATTCAACAATTTTAATTTTTGGCGCTTTAAGGGTTAATAAGAAACAACTCACAGAGAGGCAACTCAGACACAAACCCTGCAGGCACACAACGTTGGCCTTACACTGAAGCAACGTTTATTCAATGCTGACTCAACATTAAGTGTATCTGCAGAAGTTGTCATTGGGACTTCAGTCCAATCAAAGGCTAGGTATGATTACAGACAACATAAGAGCCACTCTTTCATGATGGTCCCTTTTGGCGATAGATGATGAAGACAACCATTAAGCTAGGAAAGTTAGTCTTAGAAAGTTCATAGTGAAAAACACACTAAGAGAAGAGCAAGTATAAAAAGTAAATAAAGACCGCATTCAAGACTATTCAACTTCATTGAACTGAACAACTATTCAGGGATTCTTTCTTCAATTTACATCCTCCCGAGCTAACATATAGCAAGAGGTAAAAGTAAAAGTATTGAAAAAAATGTTTTAATTCTTTATTTTGTCCATTAATATATGTAACTATGATATCAACTGTGATATTATTGAACATAATAAATATAATGCAAAGAAAATTTTCCATTATGAGTTTCACCAAGATGCCAATGCTGCTTATTTTGACTCAATCAGTTTTCACAATGATCTCAGAATAGATTATAATCTGAAAGACCAATATGAAAACCGAGTTTGTCTTTATTTCCCCTCTTCGTTTCTTTCAATCACCTCCAACTTTTGCTCCTTTCAGGGCTCCTTTCTTATCCTTTCTTTCCTTCATTTCTATGTACAGTGCTACTCCCTCTCTCAAGGTTAATGAGCTGCAGGATGAACCTCCTGTACCCAAATGTCTACAGACAGGGCTTTTTAACCTGCACAGGTGATTTCTGTATTCCAGTTTGGCAACTTTACCCTTAAAGTGCAAAAGAGCAGACCACAAAATTTGTCTAAAAAGTTTTAAAAATTGTTTCAGCCAAGCTATATCATATTAAGAAAATCAAAGATTAGAGGGCAAACAGTGTAGATCAGATAAGGTGGCTATTATGAGCCACCTCATCTGAGCTATGCTGACTGCAGGTTTATTTTTTCCCATTTTTTGGCACTCTAAGGGTCAAAATAACAATAGAAATGCTATTAAGTCAAGCAAATTTCAGTAATGCTGGTTTTTATTCAAAGAACCAAACACTAAAAGGACATGAATTCTTGAATCGATATCAATACATACAAAAGATATAAAACAAAAATTTTGCTACAATTCAAAGCAGAGCTCATTACACTTTAACATCTGTCATTTAGAAAGAGAAGTCCGCCTTTTTATTTTTAAGTTGTGTGCACCATCAGCTATATTTTGACAATGTTGAGGAAGTTGTTCACTATGAGTTGTGATCTCCTGTCCACTTAGTGTATCATGTTCGCTTCAAATATTTCAAACCAGTTTTCACAATGATCTCAAAAGTACAAACACTTTAAGGTCAATATGAAAACCAAATTCAAAATATTCAATATCGTAATGTTTCTTGTCTGCCTTGGTTATACTGCCTGGTCTTGAGAAGTCTTCTTGATGCCTGCAGTTCCTGAAAAATTCATTGGAACTGTTAAAATATATGTTTTTACATGTAATTTTATATGGGAATGATATATGTATATGTAGTTATATATGGGAGGTGATCAACTTGAGCAGTACATTAGGTGCCCGCAGAGACACACACATTTATCTGGGGCTTTGAAAATAACTGATTTCTCTCAAATCCAAGAATGATAATAATTAGTACAAATCTCTATGTTAGCTTTTCAAAAACCTGCAAACTCTGCATTTTATTTTCCCATTCATAAATTTTCTCATTATTAATGTAACCAAACTGTTTTTGACAACTACGTTATATCCCATTTTTTGTCAAGCCTTTATCAGTCTAGACATTCTAATACTCCTATTTAGATAATCCCTGGTGTCTTGAGGGTGTTGTTTTATTATTTTGTCAAACTCTTAAAATGATTTTCAAGTGACCCAGCATGAAATTTGAATTATATTTTAAATTCATGTGCACTCAGTGTATATTTTCCCATGCTCCTAAGTGATTCTGATTTTTCAGCCTCAGATAAAGTTGCATGTGCTTGACTCAGATTGCAGGATCATGATGCAGTTCCCCAGGATAATGGTTCTCAAGCGTTTATTCAATTAGATTAACTTTCACTGATTAAAAATGATAAACCAGTCTAATTCTAATTTGATTTGAAATTTATAGGGTTTAAATTTCAGTAGATGTTGGGGGCATTCATGGGAGTCTGATACTGGAGTAAATGCAAAAGTGCAAATTTCTGTAGCAAACATTGGATGCTTCCGCAAAACCTGGTATGGAATATAGATTTTGAAACCAGAACTTGTATTATATGAAATTTCATTTGAAAACTGACAAACGAAGATAAAGCAATGCAGCACAAGTTTTTCAGTTTACTGACATCCAGGACCAGTAGTGCAACTACTTCTGAAAAACAAATACTGGCTTTAATTTGACAGTTTAAGGGTGTATGTTTAAGCAGTGACAAGTTAATAAACGCCATCATTCAAAAGATATCTAAATTATTTCTGAATATTTTAGTTTGTTTCAGACTCTTAAAATCTAATTGTCTGCTAAAACTTCTACTGCTTCATATTCTATCCCAAGGTTGTAAATTGCAGCCGCCTCAGTTGTCCTGGCAAAACCGAACTCAAAAACGTGTTTACCTTTAATTATATTATACACTGTAGATAATGGTCCAGACTGGTTTAAGCCCAAGTACTGGGGGTAGCCATTTCGACCCAGTTCATATTCAGAGTCAGCCACAAGGCCTTTTGTCTCTGTATACATTCTACCTATTATGCCAACAACTGTCTGTGCTTTATCTTTGCAAATTTTTAGGTATATAAAGATTTTGAAGTGGGGTGGTGGTGATGGGGTGGGGCAGGAGACCCTGCAATTTTCTTATGGAGAATCAGCAGGCTATTACCAATACCTGACCCTCCATCTCTAGCTCTACTTGTGTGGTTCTAACATTTATATTTAGCTTAGTGTTTATTTAAATCAAGCATTTAAACATTAAATTCAAACAGTATCATTAACAAATGAATAAACCACTCAAGGTCATAAAAGGAACGTCTATATATAGAGGCCACATGCATCCAACATATTTATAAACATATCATACATTCAGACATCACACCATTCTGTTCAAACCTCCTTGTAAGAAGATAAGTGGGGTAATTTAAGGATATTTTTTTTATATTTCTGAATAAATACACAATGTTGTGACCCCTAATTAGAACCCTCTTGGTTTTCTAGTGCTAATGAGGGATCACAACATATGTTAAGAAGAATTATCTTTGAAGTATCCTCTCAAATCTCCAATTCATCTGGGACTGTATTTATAAAACGACTTAAGTGGTTGCTATGCTGTTGCTAAGGCTGACTTCCTATTAAGGAGATTCCCTACAACTATGAAATTTGCTCTGGAGGAACAGTCTTTTTTCAACTATGAAATTTGCTCTGGAGGAACAGTCTTTTCAGACTGTTCCTCCAGAGCAAATTTCATAGTTGTAGGGAATCTCCTTCATAGAAATTTAGCCATAGCAACGGCATAGCAATGACTTAAGTGTTTTTTATAAATACGACCCCTGGAGCTCTGGAAGATGCTCCTTTGAAGTCTGATCAGGGTCTGTACTTTTTCTGATTCCATCAGCATGTTTCTGATACTATGCTGGACATCAAAATTCAGAAAATTCTGCAAATTACTTGAGAAGTCCCAATTTCTAGGGCAATTAAGGTAGTGCAGATATTCCTACCACCCATGTGTTTATACTAAATGTCAGTGAAAAAGTCTCAAATTTTACTTACAATTGCTGCAATTAAAAAAAGTGAAGACGCAGGTATTGAATATTTAAATTAAGCTTTCATAACTTTGATTTATGGAATTAATATTCTATCCATCAAAGTGACAGGATTTCACCATAGAGTATAATTTGATTCATCAAATTAAATAACTATGTTTTTTATTTACTTAATTGCGCTAGATGCTGGGACATCATATCTGTTTGCCATAACTGCTTTATAATATGCACCATCAATGTTACCAACTTGTGATTCATCTAAGAACTGTTGGTGAAATGAATATCACACAATGTGGACCCTATTGGTATTGTTCCTTAAGCAGTATGATTTGGTTCTATACTGCTTGCTAAGAAACTGTTATGCCAATTAATGCTTTGGAACATTACAATAATTCATGTTTTACTTATGTAAATTATTGGATTCAGTGAAGCAAAGATCCTTCGCGCACTGACACTTAAGCATTAAAATTATGAATGAAAATCCACTTGTCGAGTAATTACGCATTCAATCACGTCTGTTCCATCATTTTACGGTTATCTGAGCCATTTCAAAGATAAAGCCACTTGTTTGCATGCAGATATACGGAGAACACACACTAGCATGTACATATGTCCTAAGCCTGATCAGTGCTGTAATGCTATGTTCATTCTGTGTATTCAGGAAGATCTACACTTTATGTAGGTAAGTGATGTCTGCCCTGACCAAACTGCTTTGACAAGCACACTGATTTGGGCGTTAGCTGATCAATTCAATCCATGTGCAAGTTTTCAAATGAGCAGGCTCAGTTGATGTTTACTACTTATCATTGATAACTGCGAGTACCACAATGCCCCTGAATATTTGAAATGTATACTGAGCAAACATTGTAAACCAATATCAGACTGCTCCTTAGTCTAATCTGTGTTTATAATGTTTGAAAAACATTTCATAACTGATTCCCAAATGAGCAGAGACAAACTCCATCAAATTCAATGAAGCAGAAGTCCATCTAGGAAAGTCTTGCTGCAACAATATTTAAGACAGATTTGGTATGAAAACTTATTGACTGACCTTCACCTAGTGAAGAATTTTGATTGACTTGTTTTTGATAGTTATGCCCAAAAGAATCTTATTTACATGAATTTTCAATTATTTCTTTCATAACTGTTATGTTCTGCTTTAGCTGCAGTTTACAAGACAGACCAAAAAACAAACAACATAAATGCATAGATCTGAATTTCTGCTACCATATTTGTCACAATAAGTGATTGTACACTTAGAATTTAATTTATTATATTACTTCTATTTGGAAATATCCTTCAATTAAGAGCACGTTTAAATATTATCATAATCTATCTTGTCCTACTCAAAAGTCACAAGTTCTGGCTGCCAATTTCGCTTGTTAGAACAGAAGCAAACATGCATATCATAACAGCTATTTATCATATGACGTCGCATCTGAGAGTGTAATAAAGCCATGCATTAAAAACGATAATCCACTAGTGGATTAAATATGCAAATTACGTCGTAATGTTATACGTTGACGTCCATTAAAACGTCGCGTTTTCTAATGGCAAAATCGTGACGTTTTAGTGCAAAATTTGCTAATAAAATTCGGTTTTAGTGTCATATGATAAATAGAATCTTGCATTGGTGCTCCTGTATTATTGAATTTATTAAACTCGTTGGTGAAAACGATAAGATGCTCGGCAGAGCCTCGCATCTTATCTTTTTCCCCAACTCGTTTAATAAATTCAATAATACATGAGCACTCATGTAAGATCCTCTATATCCTGCATTTTCTGTTTATTTGCAATTTCAACAATAATTCTGCGGCCACTATCACCAGCAAAAGCATGTGCTTTTTTTCTATTCTATCCTATCCCATAACCTTGCATGATCATTTTTTGCACCATAGTTGACCTTACATCAGTCTTTTTCTACTGGGTCCTACTACCCTAGTTGTGCTGGCAAAGTCCATCCCTATACACTCTTTAATGCTGTCTCCCTGTCTCTTCTTCAGTCTACCTCTTCTTCTATTCCTTTCAATGTACACTATGAATCATAATTGCTTAGCCAGAGGACCTTAAGACATGGCCAAGCCATGTTAGTCTCTGTTTCTTGAAATATCCTCTGTGTCTTTTGACACATGAAAAAACATCCTACAGCTGTACGGACACAGGGCTGGAGACAGAACAGATCTGGAAACTGAGATGAAGAAAAAAAAAATGCATGAAATTTTTCATTCCATGTGCAAGGTACTGAATGATTCATTCAATCTTTTTGTTATGCAAAATAAAAACCTTGTGCCTGAATACCTACAAGAGCATTAAATCATTAGAATGCTACTTGTAAGAGGGCATCAGAATAAAAAAAAGTTTGATGAGCATAGTTGTATATATTAATGGGATTTATATGAAATAAATTTATCATATCTGACAGGTGACAAGATTATTTATGTGACTTCTTGATAGTAAACTTCAATTAATTCCATCTAAAACTCTAAAACAGCATACTTTCATTTGCATATGCAAATCTAGTGATTAGATAATGCTAGCTTGCACAACTTGACTTTTCTGAACATTCTTTTTTCTTTTCAAAACTTTCAGCAAATTAATCAGCATGACCGAGCAGTAGGTCCTTTCTTCCTATCCTCTATACTATATTTATTTAGTAATAAGATGGAGTTGTTCCCGCCCAAACAACCCCACAAGACCAGATTCATCTTTTAAGATGGATCTAGACTTTTGGGGATTGTTTTGGATGAGAAAAACTCATCTTATTGTAGCAATATCATATTGTAGCAATACCTACTACTTACAATTATACCAAACTTAGCTCCCTTGCAAAAACTGAAGCTGAAACCAAAGGGGGTGTAGCAATATATACTAAAGGGGGACAAGCAGGAGGGCCTTAGATTTTACATGGATGGATGGATGAATGACTTGCGAATTTCCATCCTCTTCAACAGTATTTCAGTCATATCAGGCCGATGGTAGGGTGATAATGAAAGGCTGTGTGCAATGGAACCCCATTTATCGTAGGAAAGATTCTCAACTCAAGCGGGGCTCGAACCCGGGTCCGCTAACTCAGTTAACTCAGTAGGCAAGCGCTTAACCCACTGAGCTACCGAGGTTCCTAGATTTTACATGGTTTTTGATTGATTGATTTGTTGCTTTACGTCCACGGTAAACAGCTATGGTCATGTCGGGACGGTAGATTTTACATGGATTAAACAATATAGGTTTTGTTTTTGTTTTTTTTTTATTTTGCTGTCCCTCTCTAATGCTTTATGTCATATAGTACTGAAAAAGGTGGGTTTTCCATCTTCTGAAATAAACAATAAATTATGTAAAATGTAGAAATTTAATAAAATGCGTCTTCTCTAGAGTTAATCAAGTGCATCTCACTGAAAATCAAGTCTGGAAAATTTGTCATAAATTTGTTACATTTTCAGAGATAGTAATCATCAGAGTAAACTCGTTTCAAATTGAGTGTGAAATGCCATCAAAAATACATCAATTCCATATCATATAGATTAATAAAGACTCTAAATGATATACATATTACTTCATATTTTAGTTTCAATTTGCATATAAATCAAGTCATTTAATATATATATCATTTACATGTTGTTACTGTAACCTCAAATCTTGTGGCCCTGTGTAAAGAGAAAGTGGGCTCCTGCTTTAGACATGTATAACTATATCCGCTGCTTTCTGTTAGATCTCATCTGCTTACCCCTACTGAAAAGGGAGGCAAAAATAGTAGAGTTGCTTCCCTTTAAAGTATACCCTTTCATCTTAGTACCATTTATTCATGTATAGTTATGTATTAGTTTATTAGAGGCATTTTAGCAGTGAGTGAACTACTACTCTTTAGGTTCCAACTAACGCCTACAACACCCCCCCCCCTCCCTTTCTTTCGTAAAATGCAAACCCCTTGGGTGTTTAATAGGATTAATACAGTATTTTTTTATTTAAATTTAAAGAAAATAATGGAGTGCAGTGCATGGGATTTTCTCAGAAACTGCTGATGACATGACTTGCTGGCTATGAACTGTCGACAGGTCTCTCATGCTTTTCACTTTAACTGCAAAAGCTCTCACCACAAAAATAGCAAAGCTAGCCATGAAACATCATGCTCAGGTAGTTTATCAAACATGTCATGCAGTTGTATTTATTTAACGGTGCAGATTTCCAGGTGCAATTCCTTGTGCATTCTAAGATTGTCATCTTTCCAAGATTGTTTTGAGACCTTTCTCAAGACATCAAAAAAGTTATAATTTATCATTTATACTGGCTTTGCATCAAACTGAGCCATAACTTAATAAACTCTTATCTGTCTTGGGTCATGAAGTTTTTTCTCACATGAGGCTACAATTTTTTTCAAATCTCACTTAAAATCTCATCAGATCTCAATGGTGCAGATTGACCACTGTTAAACAATAAGGTAGACATGGGGCTATCATTGAAACATACCTATGTATGACCTTTCATTTTTTACTTACCATACGTGATTGATGTTTTGTTCTGTTCTGCTCTGTATATTGGGAATATCTTTCAACAGCAAACAGTGGTTCAGAGGGCCTGACAAACTGACCACCTGTTTAACATGATTACCAGATTAGCAACATGAGAGGGCAAACCTAACAAATCTTGTCTTTTCAGCAGATATACATATGAAATTTATGAAGAAAATAATTGCCTTTTATCACTCTTTTGATCTCCAAATTATGAAGTAAGACACCTGGTCACAGGCATGAGAAAGTAGCAGTGAAGAAAATTCTCATCATTTTTATGCCACTCTGACTGACAAAATATTTATGTATTTACTGATTAGTGCAACTTGCAATGACTGATTGAGCTAGATTTTCTAATTATTCATACATGATCAATGTAATGAAATAACTAAGAAAGTAACTTTAAAAAGTTTCAAAATGCATGTTACTAGACTGAACAAGCCTTGTTGTAGTGGCATGTGCTCTGGTATGGAAATATCTGCTTTCCTCTCAAAGGTTGCTTCTTTTTAACATTAAAGGCATCAAAAAAATTCATTATATATGAGCCACCTCATCTGACAGGCCCAGATCTAGAACACAACTAGCTGGCAGGGCTCTCTCTTGACAACTGATGGGGCTTAGGGCCCAAAGAGGCAAGCCATAATCAGGGATCCAGATAAGAAAGAGTATTCAATGAAAAATCAAGATAATATCATGCATATCTTTAAATATATGTTATAGAATCTCCCAAGGCGATTCCGGTGAGATGTCACAACATATATTTCAATCTAACCTTATGGAATATCATCTTAAATTACCATCAGTTGCTCCTTATTACATACATTCCATGCATTATATTGGACACAGAGTCCCAGGTGGTGGGGCTTAAGCCCCAAAGCCAACCCCCTGGGTCCAGGCTGTGTGAATCTATGCTGTTTGACACTTGTTAACCCCTTTGCAGTGCATATTCTTTCTTTTCTCAAAGCAGCTGCTTTTCCTTGCTCAGAGAGGGATCTACCCTGCATGCCGAGACAGGCCCGTCACCTTTTTTTTTCTTTCCAACTTTTGGGATTTAGCAACACTGAAATTTACAGAAATGCTCATGTTTCACATTAAAGTTGGAAAAGGTAAATTTTTATTCTTTCAATAGTAGCCCCACCACCCATAACAGAAAATAATATGCTCCCCCTACATAAAGTGCCAAGGAAATGCCATACCTTATTGCAACAGTAGATTTACTTGTACTGAAGATACTCCCCTCAAAAGTGCTAATTATGCCATAAATTTTGTGAATTTTGACTTATTTATAACATTGTCAGTTAAAGTTTTATTTTGTTGTCTTTGTTTAAAACTCACTTATAATAAACAGTGGCAAAAAGGGTAAAATAAGACGAAAATTGCTAATTTAAGTCAACAAATGTTTTTGCTTATGTCAGACCAGTGTAATAAATAGCTTTGTCAGACTAGTTTTTGTTCTTGTGGAGTTTAACCTACTAAAGTCATTTCTGTCCTTATTTCTCTTCTCTTTCATACTTGACCTGCACTATCGGGTTTGAATTCGGTCTGGCCACATACTTTCGTTTCTCCTTCCGCTGATTCAAGAAGGGCAGTTGTCAGTTACTGGCAAAAGTATGGCACTTAGTACTGGTTAACCGCTTAGGAGGTCTAAGCCTGCCCAGGAATAGTGTGGGTAAGTTAACGGACCGTCCCGACATGACCTTAGTTGTTTAACGTGGACGTTAAGCATCAAATCAACCAACCAACCAACTGCACTATCTAACTGAATTTAAATGTCCAAAAGGAAAAACTGCAGTCTAGCTGTTTCCACCTGTAAGAGAGAAGCCACATACTAACTAGAAATGTTTTTCAGAGAAAAACTGATGTCCCCCCACCAGCCCATTTCCCATCCCCTCTAATGAATATAGCCTGTACAAATGAAATATCTATGCAAGTTTGGACAAAATCTATCTGCTGGTTCTAAAGATATCCTACATAGAAGACTATGTCCTTCAAAAATGGGTCAAGGTCACCAACTACTAAACATGTCTTAAACCTGTCACAACCATACATTCATGCAAGTCTGATGAATATCCATCCACTGGTTCAAGATATCTCATTTTTTAAGAGAGAAAAATACGCATTTGTAAGATAGCTTTTGACCTTGAAAATGGGGTAAAGGTCATCAAAACACAGTACACTCCTGAGACTGTCCCATAGGTATATCTATGAAAGTAAGTGGAAATCAAGCCAAAGGTTAAAGAGACACATCAATTTTAGTGAAATTTTCACACATCTAAATCCTCCTGTGACCTTGAAAATGAGGTCAAGGTCACCAAAATTTTGTTCAGCTCTTAAACTTGTCCAAATCATGTATCCACGAAAGTTTGGCGAAATTCCATCCATTGGTTCAGGAGATATAGTGGGTACATGAAATTGTCATCCAAGTCCTCCAGTGACCTTGAAAATGAGGTCAAGGTCACCCAAATCTAATCAGCTCCAAAACTTGTCCCTATAAGGTATCCATGCAAGTTTTGTGAAATTCCATCAATTGGTTCAGGAGATGTAGTGGGTACAAGAAATCGTCATCTAAGTCCTCCAATGACCTTGAAAATGAGGTCAAGGTCACCAAAATCTAGTCAGCTCTTACACTTGTCCCAATGATATATCCATGCAAGTTTGGTGAAATTCCATCCATTGGTTCAAGAGATATCGTGCATACAAGAAATTGGGTACAAGAAATTGTCATCTTAGTTATCCAGTGACCTTGAAAATGAGGTCAAGGTCACCAAAATCTAATCAGCTCTTACACTTGTCCCAATGATGTATCCATGCAAGTTTGGTGAAATTCCATCCATTGGTTCAAGAGATATCGCGCATACAAGAAATTGTCATCTAAGTCCTCCTGTGACCTTGAAAATGATGTCAAGGTCACCAAAATCTAATCAGCTCATAAGCTTGTCCCAATGATATATCCATGCAAGTTTGGTGAAATTCCATCCATTGGTTCAAGAGATATCGCGCATACAAGAGTCTGTCACGCCGACGCTGACGCCGACACCGACGCAGACGCAGACGCCGACGGGATCCGCACTGAAAACAATATGTCCCCCCTCACCTTCGGTGGGGGGACATAATAACAATTCCAAAAAAAAAAGTACTCCCAAGTTTTAGTAACAGAATGCTCATAAGCATGATATTATGCATAGTTTTCAGTGGCTCTACCACGGTCAAAAATATGCTCACTGCCAAAATAATTCACTCATCTTCCATATAATATTTGCCTCTGGCTCCCCTTGAGGATAAAATCTCTCTTGATGCTTATTAACACAGAGCTGATGAAAAAGTTGAATTTGACATAACACTGTTCGTTTTTTGCAATAATGACATAATCAGTTCATATTTCATAAATAAGCTTAAGCTGCTGCCCCTTATTTAAAACTGCCTATTTAACACTTTAAGCATCAGTGATGAAAACAGCAGAATTTGCACACAGCGCAGATCCTGATGAGGCGGCTCATGATGAGCCGCCTCATCAAGATCTACACTGTTTGCCCTCTAGTCTTTGAATTCCCAATATGATATATCTTGGACCTGACATTTTTTAAAATCATGCAGACAAAAATTTTGTCATCTGCTTTTTGGCCCTTAAAGGGTTAAATATGCACCTCAATATTTGTACAGAATAGAACTTTATTGCATATAGAACTCAGGCTACACACAGGTGGCATAAGAGCATGCACATACATGTATACAAACATATAGCATGTGAAAATAGACATATTCAAACATGACATACATAGATGAAAAGGACAAAACAGAAATTATGAAAAAGGAAAATCCCAGAATTATCATCTGAAACCTCCCCAATCTGGAGCTCTCCTAACAGTTTCATTAATTAATGCCTGATCTTGCATAATTAGCCATAAAATCAAAATGTTAGCATTGAGTTATAAGCCCTGATAATTAATTAAGACACATTAACTATTACTGATACTATACCACTGGGTGGGGGACTGATATGTCCCATTAACAGGTTGTTAAACAAGCTGCAGGGGTTTCCGAAGGATGCTGAGGAACCAATATGGTTTGTCTGCCATATTTCTATGCATTGTGTCTGGCTTTCCTGATCTTTGGTATGGCATCTCAAATTGGTCTCTTTTCTGGAAAACATCATACAAGACAAAAATTGAGAATATATATATAATTTAAGGGGGTGTGGGAGCATTATCTAGAGCCTAATGGTAGTAAATCAGCCACTACCAAAACACTACTAGCCACTTCTAATAAGCAGTATAAAGGTGAAGGATATACTTTTCGATGAGGCAGTTCTACTATTTTTCCTTTTTGTTCCATCTCCCTTCTCAGAAGGGATCCACTCCTATAGGAAAGAATTTGCTCCTAGAGGAGCAAACTCTTTCCTTCACAAGTGGACCCCATTTGGAAGAGCTACATCCTTCCAGAGAAGCAAACAGGAGTTCATTTTGTTCCCCTTAACAAATGGAAAACATGGAGGTTGGCATGTCAATATAACATTATTTGTGGAAAAGAGACAGGGGCATTTATTGATGGACGGACACTCGGCACCAAGTGCATGCAACTATGGTTACGTACCACTGAGGGATTTGGGGAACATCATTATGAAAATAGCTACAACAACAACAATGTTTATTGGGATTAACACAGCATGATACTAAGGTGCTCTTGATACTATCCCAAACTTCACAACTCTACAGCATTATATCATCTTTGCTATTAGATATTATGTTTGAGTGTTGTTGCACCACTCAATATAGAAGTGGTTAAAAATTTTCTCCTTGCAGAACTTCAGTTAGCCTAGCCACTAGGCAAAGAAGAATTTTCACCTTATCTCTTCATTTTCATAATCAATATATAAGTTCAGTATTTGTAGCTGGTCTATACTCTCTGGCTCAACTTCTTGAGTAATGTACCAATAAGAAAGGGAGCGGAATCATTATTTATAGACTGGCCACAGAATGGATGAAAACTTACTATTTTCGATTTGGGATAAAAACTCATTATCAGACTAGTAGCTAGTCTAAACTTCAGTTTAAGTTGATTTCAAATTAATGAAGGAAGAAGATAGTATTTCAAGTCTGTTCAAGTCTGAATTTCAGACTATCTTGATTTCTTGGTGAATTACTTGACTGACAAGCCTAACATTTACTTCCAACTTTCATAGACTCTCCACAAAAATTGAATTGGTTATGGCCAATTACTTAATAGGTGCTATTTTTTCTGGTTCCAATTCTAACTTTGTGGTAAATTAAAGCATAAAATCTCAATGTATGTCAGCCTGTGGGGCCCTTAAAACAATATGGCTCTTGTTCTACTGTCTTTCTAGGATTACAGTAGTCAGTAGTAGATCAAAATCCTGAAGACTGAAATCTTGTCCCAAATTTTCTTTTTTTCTTTTGCATGGCATCTTGTGTGATTTATGCAAAATTTATAGGACTTGTCACTTCTGACAATGAAATAATTATAACAAATGACTTTTAATTTCAAATTTCATAATTGCTCATACTTTTGTGGTTTTTACAGATGCAAATTTTCACCATTTCTGTCTAATTTGTAAAGATACTTGTACAATATAATAAAATTAATAAGATATTTGTCTCCAAGTCAGACATCAAAGAACTGGAATTCTTAAAAGAGAATCACCCATTTCGAAAAATGTCATGTGAAATCCAAATATGACAGGGTTTCAGAAATGTTAAGTGACTGGACTGACTTTAATGGAAAAACGCTATCTCTTTTTAGAAGTAAAAACAACAAACAGTGCCTCGAATACAAATGGATGCTCAAGATACATACAAATTTTGATAACAATTATGGGATAGTTTCTTTCATGCATCTTCAACAGCCTCACTGGGATAGTTCTACAGAAGGTCCAAAAAGCATATTATTACCGATATATTTTGCAGATCCTGACATCAGAGCCATCTCAGTGCCTCATGAGGTTATAATGAAGAACCATAACGTACTTATAATGCCTTTTATAGCAGAACTAGCTGACTGCAGTCAACTTGTTAAAGCAATTGCTGCTCTTCCTGGAAGAGAAGCAATTGCTTTGACAAGCTGACTGCAGTCAGCTATAATCCACAGGAAATACCCCTGAAAACTTAACAACAGACTGATCAGTTGCAGAGAACTAGCTGCCCTAGTGGTCACACAGGTTGTTTCCCTTCTTAGAGCTGGCAGAAAAGTATGGAGGTGTACCGAAACAATTTATCTGGGGCTCTGGAAGATGCGATAAAAAACCCAAAAAAACCTGACATAACGATGAGTGACAGATGATGTGTAAACATTTTTGACTGACACATATTCCATGACAGATTGGTAAAACGGACACAAATTGTGTTTTATGACAGTTTAAGTAATAATTTCCTTAATGAATCTTTATTTTTTTCTCTCCTTTTTTTTTTTTTTTTTTTTTTTGTTTCTTGCCTATTTAACTAGTCTTCTAAGCATGCTTGAGCCGTGTCAAACTTTGGACAAGACTAATGTACGATTTGTCTGTGTATTTCCACAATGTGTTTAGAATCATGAAATGGGCACCTCATGACTAAGAACAGGGAATATGCTGATCAGGCATTGTGAGTCTTCACTGTTCCAATGCAGAATCTTTGAAACAGCACCTTCACCCATGCCAAGGTTCAGTAAATCTTCTCTCCATGTCTAAATAACATCAAATTTTTAGTAAGAAAACATCCACTTTGGCATACATAATAAATTTTGTTAAAAGTTTTTTTTGCTCCAAACTCTTCTATGACAGTCAAATTACAGAAGCTCAAGGGCTATATGAGCCGCAACACGAGAAAACCAACAATGTGGTTGTGCGCCCAGTGCAGACTCAGATCAGCCTGGGCATCCGCCCAGTCTGATCAGAGTCTTCGCTGTCCGCATGAAGGTAGCTTAGACTTTTAGCTACCTTTTAATCGCTGAGGGAAGACTCTGATCAGACTGGGCGGATGCCCAGGCTGATCTGAGTCTGCGCTGGGCGCACAACCACATTGTTGGTTTTCTCGTGTCGCGGCTCAAAGCACCAATATAGTACAATGTACCACAATTACCTTAAAATTTGATACCTCAACTATTTCTGTAGTGAAATTTTCTGCATCTGAGTTTGGGCATAATGTCCTTTGGGGTATGGTTAATGAAACTTTGCAAACAGTGTATACTCTGATCAGATTAAAACAAGGAGCAATCTGATCTCGGTCTCCACTGTCCTCTAAAGAGATGCTATTAAACATTTGAGGCAAAACATGGTGAAGTCAAATAATGTTATAAAAATTTGAAACTAATTAGGCACTCATCTGTTGCAAAATTTATTTTACTGCAAATTCAAAACCGAGCAGGATCAAAATAGATAGTCATCTTAGGGCAGTTTTGTATAAAGGCTCAGAATAGCATGTGCATGCAGTCTGGCCAGTCTCTGTAACTGTTTAACTGTTGCTACGGCAACCATTGGATCTGCACTTAAAGCATATTCTGATTACATCTGTCTGGAGGTATAGGCTAACACCAATCTTTGCTGTTGGCATATGCAAGTTTTTGTTTCTTCAGGAACGGTTCAAATCTCGGAAGTACTTTGAAAAGCTAACATTTACCCCAGACAAACAAACCACAACGTCAATATCGTTATCTTATAATCTTATATTTGTGCTTCAACCAAAAATGCTACCAGTATTTTTTCAAAATTATCAAAAATAGTTTTAAAGAATTCTTATAAGTTAAAGCTGTTTCATGACTAAAGTACCTTCTTCATCAGTTTAGTTGAGCTACAGAAGGAACCATCAGCTGTACCTTTTTTCTGTCAGTTTTCAATTTAAGCTTCCATTTACTTTTTGCCTCTCTCTTTAATAGGGTCAACTCTTAAAGGAAAGAATTTATTCCTCCAGACCCCTTTTGAAATGGGTACGACTTCCAGAGAAACACACAGAAAGTCAAAAATGTGTCTCTTTCTAAAAATGATGGAAAAACATGGATCTGTACTTATTCCTTTTAAATTGTGACAAAAAGTTTCAACTGTAACATATCTGGTCTATGTCATAAGCACCTTTTTCCTTGACCCAACTAATGACTTTTTTACTATCTTGTTTGATGTTTTACTATATTTGGGTAATCGACGTTTCAATTTATAAAGATGATCATTTTCAATAATAACCTTTCAAAGTTGAAACTTTTTGAATGTTTGTCAATGTTATAGTTTGAAAGGTGTTAAATTTTCCACCCGAATTATTCAAAAATTTCAATTATATCATGAGTGCCATCTCTTTATGTGATAATGAAGTTATTTAGATGGTGGGTATCAATTATATTTGTATGGGTTGGTCTTTGCAATATTCTTTATGGAGTTCAATGCACTTGCTTCACACAGATCTGCAACATGAAGAAACCAAACAAGCCTCGGCATGCAAAATGGGCGCTTAACATACCTGTGAAGTGAGAAGACACAAACCAGTCTATGAATCCATGAAGTTTAGCTAAAGCCCTCATTGTGCCTGGGAATTCCTGTGGGCCCATTCTAGGTATGTATAAACAGCAAAGACTCTGATCAGTCTGTGCATTCTGCACAGGCTGATCTGAGCCTTTGCAGTTCTTGCGAGCATTAAGCACCATTTTTACATGTCACAACTCTGATGACAGTTTAGCACCACCAGACAATATCAGAGGGGGTCATCAAGTAATTATTATCATTATTCAATATTATATGAGTACATACTTCATGGGCAGCATTTTAAAAGAGACTACAGCAAAGTGTGTACATTCTACCCAAAATATCTCTTTGCTCATCTTACATGCCGTGACACAATTAGCACCATTAACTCTACCCAGATGCTCATAATTTTCAATTGGATAATATGCATGCATCTTTACCCATAGAGACCTATCTTTCAAAGTAGAAAACTGACTAAAAAAACAGTATTTCATTTACATGCACAAAATGTATCCTAAACCATGTGCAAGGCCAGTTATTATTATGAGATAACAAATTCCAAACCTTACAGCTCATTTTTGCAATTCTGAGGGTTTATATTGGATCTAAAAAGAAAAGAAATTCCAAGTATCTTTTTAAGTTAGCAGCAAAACAGCCCAAAATTGTTTGGTTGGAGCCCAAAATCAAAATGTCAATTTAATTGATGGATACTGGTACCAATTAAAGTTTCACATGTACTTGAGAAAGCCTGTGATGGCTTATAAGTCCCAAGGTGTGACCAATAATAATTAATCTTGTTTACAGTTTTATTTGAGGAATTATCTGCAGCAATAAAATGCACTACTTTAGTCATTGGTGGAACATTCAACAGGATCGAGCCACTGGCTTGCAAAATAAGTTTTCCCCATAATGTGTGTGAAAATGTAATATGACCCATCATTTTCATGACTAATTATGAAATTATTTTTATGAATTTTGAAATCTGAATGCTGGAAAAACTGCCTTTTATTTCAAGTGTATGTTTAATCAACCATCATCATAAACATAGTTGTTTATATTCGGATCAGTTTCAACAGCAAATTAGTAATTGTAAAAGTCCCTATGTCATGTAGTCATTTGCATTATACACACAATTGAACGTTAACAGTGACTCGGAATATGATCACCTTTACGGACATTTTGAATATTTTTATTTGGTTTATCGTGCTTATCTAAATGATTAGGTTTATTTCGATGACCTTTTCATGCATTCTCAAATTAAAGAAACATGCCACGCTCCTGCGATTGACCATATTTTTATTGATACGCTCAATATACGGTTAGCGATCTCTTTGATTGAATACATATTTTGACAGTTTCAAACGAAATTTAATATACAAAATTTAGATATTTTGATAAATAGTAGCTGATAAAAATTATGATGCCATATAAAATGATATTAATACCATATCAAAATCATGCCATAAATTTTAGATCAGTTTCTATTTTTTTGTTATGGCCAAAAATGGAGATGTTATCTCTGTTTGAAAGAGTAGATATGTCAAAGTTTGTCTTGAAATGTACAGCAAAATTTGTTAAAAGCACCTGGACACACAAAAAGTGGGCAAAGAGTGTAGACGCTGATCAGACTGCTCTTAAGAGCAGTCTGATCAGGGTCTGCACTTTTTGCCAGCCAATAAAGCAACTCCTATAATAATATGAAACATAATCAGACAATAAAATCAAGGTTTTCAAATTTAGGGTAAATTGGTCAAGGTGCCCCAATAATTGGGGTAAAAGTGGCATCCTGATTTACAAGTCAGAAGCTCGCTTCACTCTGGGTGGGCAGATTCATGATGAATCTTGTTGATTTCACGCCTGTCAACAGAGGAGAAGATAGTATGATTGACTGATTGATGTCAAAAGATCAAGTGATGGCAATTTGGGAGCTTCAGAGGGTGGAGCTAGGGGTACCATAAATCTGTTGATGGTGATGTTAATAATAATGACAGCTACAATTTGAGAAAAAAAATTAGAGGATTTTTGGGCTGGACTGACCAGCAAATGTGGTGCAGTCCACATGCGAAGGAAAGGCAATGCAAGAACACTTGCAGAGCATGTTTAGCCCATTGAAGCCTGCAGTTTAACAAAGCCTGTTTGCCCACTAGTCTTTGAACTCTTGATCTTGCATAGCTATATATAGGATAAAACATTTTTTAAACTTTGCCAAAGTATATTTAGAGCTTTAAGTGTTAGGTCCAAATCGTTCCCTCTGATCAAGGTCTATCCTGTTTGTCATTTTCAGTTTATGGGCATAAAAGGGAATAGATAAGATTTTTACTGCCCTTCTAAATGAGTAGACTGCCTAATGACACTGCCACAGAAATAAATTTTTATGTGAATTTAATGTTGCTAAGGTCAGAGTTGGGTAAGAATGAAATTAAACTGTGAAGGATGGTAAATTTCTTGAATAGTTTAAAATTTATTATTACAGATATTGAAAACTTAACATACAGCTGCAATTACATTTTGTTGGAAAATGGATCATTTTCAACAGAAAGTAACAAATTGAAGAATTGAAGTGGAAAAGAAAACACATTTACACAATCCAACCAGTTTGCAATGGAAAATTCCCTTATCCAGATTTGGAGGTGGTAAAGTCTCTTAGAGCAGCTAGCAGACTGCTCTATCATTTTCTTCCAGTTTTACAAAGGGAAACAACTTTTGTGACTTCCTATTTGCTTCCCTGGGCAATGAAATCATTCCCAAATGGGGTCTAGTACAAGCTCCTAGGAAAGTCTTTCCTTTGATTTGATGAGAACTCCTACAGAGAAGGGAAGCAAATCTGAAAATAGTAATTATTTCCCCTGAAAATTGATTCACTGTTGTAATTGCCTTGGCATACTTATTTGCCACTTAGGGGAAAAGATGCTGGTGTGGTGATATGGGGGAGGGGGGATCAAGAAGTATCTTCTTGGTTTGGTTTGGTTTTTGGGGGTGGGGGGGGGGGGGGGTCGGTCGGTTTTATGATATACTTTACGTCACAGCGATGTATTTGTCTCACTAATGTCACTGTCATGATCACTAATAAAATGACTTTGGCCATATAAGTACTGCCTGTGACACATACAGGATTCGATGTAACTGTCAGACACCTCAGCTACCGACAGCCACTGTGGTCTTGGCACATTTCTGAAAGCATCTCGGTATAGATATGAGCCGCGACACCAGAAAACCAACAAAGTGGTTGTGTGCTCAGCGCAGACTCACATCGGCCTGGGCAACCGTTCAGTCCGATCGGACTCTTTGCTAAGCGCTTAAAGGGTAGCTAAGGGTCTAAGCTACCTCCATGCAGACAGCCAAGACTCTGATCAGACTGGGCGGATGCCCAGGCTGATCTGAGTCTGCGCTGGGCGCACAACCACATTGTTTGTTTTGTTGTGTCGTGGCTCATATACAGATTTTAATGGTAATGCCTATCCATTCATGCATGCAACGGAAATACTTCCGAAGAAAATAAGGCTTTAAAAGTCTGTTAAAATGCTGAACACAACAGAATTTTAAACACAGCATGAAGGGCGTGACAAGGATGATTAATTTTGCCATTAACTATGCCTTTTCAGTGTTAATTTCATGCTGAAAGAATCCTAAATAAATGCTAATAACATACACTTGTAAACAAATATTTGCATAAGCGAAAAAAAAATCAGGTGCTCTTTTGCCTTTTTATACATTTTGTGTATAGATCAGAATACAAATATTGAAAATTCAGCTCATCTTCACGTTTCAATCAAATTTTAAGAAATAAATAAACATTGACTTTAGGAACATCCCAGATTGAGTATAATATTTGCCTTGATTATTCGGACAGTCTGTCTGTGCAAACAGCATAGATGCAGACTAGAATGCTCCTTAGGAACAGTCTGATCTGTGTCTTTTCTGTTTGCTAAGAGTTTCATAAAAACACCTGTTAATAGGGCATATTCTTGTCCATTTTTAAACATGGAAGAATCTAGGAGGAATCCATTATAGAAATGGTGGGTGTGTTAAAATATTAATGCTAAATAAGGTATTTAGATAGATCAAAGTAAACATAATTAGTTTTATATTTCTCAATTTGCACTGAAAATGGTATGTAATAAAGGGTTTTGCAGGATTAAAAGTATTATACTTTTTGTGTAAATATGGAGAAAATTATAAGTTACTGTGTTTAGAAAATCGGAGAGACCTTTTAAAATTTTAGTTCAGTTTTTACTGTACAAAAGTTTTTCAATACATGAAATTTATAAATGGCAGGAACAGCCATTTGATCTCGCAGAAGCCCATCATTATTAAAGGTCACTGCTGTGACAACTTTTTTATTTTTTTTATTTTATTTTATTTTTTTTGAAAATAATTTTAATCAGAAATATAATCTAATTGTGGTGTTTTAGAAGCTGTTAACAGATTCTCAACTGACTGACAAAATGTTCCATTTTTAGCCTCAAATGACATGATTCTAAAAGATATCTTAATCCTGGATCTGCTGAGATCACTCAGGAATCATGTGAACCTCAAACTTCAGGAGCAGTTATATAGGATGAAGGTCCAAATAGATCCAAGACTCCTATGCTACATGGGTGTGGCCTGAGATATAATTAGTTTTTTGATAAAGTTCTGTTTTGTCCCAAACCACTTTCTTGACCCATGTTTCTGGAAGAAAAAGAGCACAACAGAAGAAGATAGCTGTTTTATATCATCTTAGACCTGGTAAGATTTTATTTCTAAGTACATAAGACATGCAATTAGGAATCTTAATCATTCAATTAGAAATCTACTCTGACACATTCATGCTAATATCCACCTTGTATGGCACCATGAACCACCTTGTATGGTGAAAGCTAAGTATTGCTAATCAGATCTCTTAATTACTTTTGACAGCTCAGATTGGAAATAAGCAAGTATTGGATGGTATCAGTAGCAATAATGATGATAAAGCTAATTACTACTGATGATAAAGCTATTGCTAGTGATCCAAATGACAGTATCCGTTACCCCACCCACTGTGTAAACTTGTGATCCATGTTAATTTTATGTCCTGTGGAGCTATGTACTGGAATGAGATTTCACTCTATGTATAGGTCCCATTTTTGTAATGCCTTTTGTATACTTAAGGACAAAAGTTCTGCACAGATGTTAAAGTAACATCCGTTCAGAACTTTTGTCCAAAAGTATATATCTAAACTAGCCTCTTAACACTTGTCAGCCATAATAATGAGTATTCTGCCCTTTTATGTGCAAATCTAAAAGTTCCATGCACAACTGACATCCCTAAATGATCTTTAATCATAAAGGGACATACACAGGACCAGCCATAACCACAGTAAGTTGGTTCTTATATTAAGCGGCCAAAAGAACACAGAAAGTGCAATGGAACCTTGTCCTGCGTCACCTGAACTAGATAACGGTTGCAGGTCAAACCACTTTTTCGTAGATTCAAACCTCAGTTATGTAAATTTCCCAGATTCAAACCTCAGTTATGTAAATTAACTTAGAATACAAATAAGTTATAAACCAAAGACAGGTAGAATTCATCAAATTGACAAATTTTTGACACCGAACATGAAATTGACAAGAAATTAGCTGATGGGTTGTTATGATGTCTGTTACCATAGTTACACAAATATTGGGACAGGACTGCCTGAATAAACAGAGAAGACCCAGATCAGACTGTTCTAATTTCCATTCCACCGTCTATTTTTTTTTTATTATTATTTACCAATAATAAACTCATCTTGTTTAAATTTTAGACTTATCTAATTTTGGCAACTGGTAAGAGTGTCACAATAATTAAGGAATCTTTAAAAACGAAAATTGACACCTGGTGGTACAATGCTCAGATATATCTTGAAAAATTTACATATGTAATTTTACATATGAGCAATGCCATCATAAAAGTTAAGTTACTTCCATTACCTAAGGCAATGGTATGGGTCTCTGCCTTTCTCAGAGTCCATCAAAAATCATTCATACAGACACGAAAGCATCTGACAAGCCCCACAGATGGGCAATGCCAAATGAACATTTTGTTTTGCTGTCTACAAACAGATTTGTTGTTTTATTGTTTTAAATCCACAGTAAACAGATATGGTCATGTCTGGATGGCACACTATTCCTGAACAGGCTTAAGACCTCCTAAGCGGTTAACCAGTATAAAGTGCACATACTTTCGCCAGCAACTGACATTAGTTACTGTCCTTCTTGAATCAGCAGAAGGAGAAATGAAAGTATGTGGCTGGACAGGGTATCGAACCCGGGACCTCTGGCTCTTGAGTTAGACGAGCTACTGATTGCGCTACACGGCCCAGCGAATCTACAGGCAGAATATGATGCTGGACGACCAATTAACAGATATCATAGCATTGCCCAGGGCAGTTTCAGAACGTTTCACGAGGTAACTAAATAACATGTATAACATTATGGTTTTATGTACTGACATTACAACAGAGAACAATTCTTATGATAAAATGAACAATGCTTAAACCAGAAACATGCTCTAAATATTTTCACAAGAGACCTCAAATGGCAATCCACTTGTTCATATGAGAACACAGGGTATAATCGATTCCGCCAATTTTCGCTTCCTGCAGAGACTGTACATCACATTTGGCTTCCACCGAGACTGTCCGCAATCTCTTATTTCCTGCAGAGACAACTGTCCTCTAAAAATGGCTTCCTGCAGAGACTGTCCGCGTGACTCTGCTTCTTGCAGAGACCCTCGGCAGGAAGCAGAATCACACGGACAGTCTCAGCAGGAAGCCATTTATCATGTACAGAAGTTTCGGCAGGAAGCAAGAGGTCGCAGACAGTCTCGGTGGAAGCCAAATATGATGTACAGTCTCTGCAGGAAGCGAAAATTAACGGAATCGATTATACCTGTGGAGAAGTTGCCCTTTACTATAACAGCATGCCACAGTACTAGGTACAACTCAGCAACTGCCACCCAAAAAAAATAGTAACTCTAGCCCCTTATTAAGGGAGGCAGTCAACCTAAAGGAACCCTCAACCCCCTTTTCCACTGCATAAATCTGAATGGACAAAACTGTACGACTCACTGCACTCAGGTGTTTAATTAGTACCAATCTAAAGTTGAAGAAGGGGACAAAATTGCCTTTAATAATCAATTTTCCAACAACCTAGCCAAATCATGTCCTTTTTACACTAAATTGAGCATGCTCTTTATGGAGAAGAATCTTTACCATAATGGTCCTAAAATATTTGGACAGAAGATCTGAACAAACAGTGTAGATCCTGATCAGACTGCTTCTACAGGAGCAGTCTGATCAGGTCTTCACTGTTTGCCATTCCAGCAAATTTTTGTCACATTTTTTTAACAAATTTTTGACAAAACACCAGATCTTCAAATTTTCTATGTTTAAAGTGTCCCAAAATTTACAAGTAATTATGTTAAGTTAAAGTGCAGGTATAATAACAGTAATCTACATGCAAATCAATCAAAGATGCAATTTACCGTGTTGTTTTATCTGTCACCGGCGGAACATCCGTCAATGGATCCGATACCGATACCTGTCATTTAGTAGTTTCACCTAAAAAACGGGACAAGTGCACAACAATTCATCTCAATTACAATGTTTGAAGTTCGAAAATCTTTTTAGTAATCATTACTTTGCTAGATAGTTAAACTTTATAGTTAATTATTGCAGTTTTTGAGAAACTTTAGGTCATTGCTTTACATGCATTAACTGTCATGTAAAATCTCAGAGCTCTAGATAAGAGGGAGTATTTGATGATAATTACAGATAATTTTTCTTACTTCTCAACGAAACCATATGTTGTGACCCCTCATCTGAACCGTCTCGCCGAGACGGTTCAGATGAGGGGTCACAACATATAAACCATATGTTGTGACCCCTCATCTGAACCGTCTCGCCGAGACAGTTCAGATGAGGGGTCACAACATATGTTTTTATGCAGAATTGTTGAAAGTTATCCCTAATTATCACCAAATACTCCCTCTTATCTAGAGCTCTGAAATCTCGTTTGTGAGACATTATCTGTGAGACAAAAACTCACTAAATCTCATAGCAGTGACTTGTGACAAAATTGTGAGCCCTTAACTCTTGATTATTAGCACTTTGTCATTATTCTAAGTATGCTGATATTCATTTCAACTGAAATCGCCTTAAACCTTAAAATCCAAAACAGAAGAAGACAAAATTTACAATTTCAAAATTTCGTAAAATGTTTCATCCAAGCTATATGATACCGAGAACTCAAAGAATTGAGGGACAAAAATGTAGATTGAGGCAAGGGGGTTCATCTGGATCTTGCAGTCTGCAAATTCAAATGCATGTATTTTCAATTCTGGTACTTTAAGCATTAAAATCTGCATGTGGCATATATTGCTGATGGATGGTGACACTGTTCTATATCTGATATGTCTGATTTGGGTCTATACTGTTTGCTCAGACATGTCAGTTCAAAACACTTTGGCTTTTTGTGATATTCCTTTAACAGAAACTTGAAATGAACTATGCTGAGACAAGTTTTATGCAGACTGAAACCAAATATCACATTTTGTTATCCAACCATATTAAAGTACCAAATAATTGGTAACTTATCGAGGGGAAAAATCTACATCCTTCTATGATGATTTTTTACAAAATCACTCTTTCGTGTAAATAACACTTGCCTGTGTCGTGTTTGAATTCAATAGAAACCAAAGCTAAAACATTGATAACAAATTATATTTATATTATTTTTATTCAGTCATTAAAATCAAGCATCTATGACATTTTAAAGCAATCAGATTCAAATTTAGATTTCACTGAATATGGGGCCATGGGCTGGCAAAAGGGGTCTTCTGACTTGTGGGACCAGAAAAGCGACTAGTCTATTTTTCCTAAACTGTATAGCAGTCCACTATGAAGGCATACAGTGAAGATGATGATCAGACTGCCCTAACTGGCAGACTGATTAGATTCTTCACTTTTCATCATGTCCTAAGAACCATTAGAGACCATCGGACATTATTAAAGTTTAACCCTGAATCATAAAGTAATGTACCGTTACAGCCAGTATACAATTTCAGCGTACTTCAAAGACCCCGTTCTCAGTCTGACTCTATTATTATAGCGGGCCACCCAACACATTTAGTTTCTGTTGTTGTGGTCAGGGCCACTGGCCCTTAACTGGACCTCGGTGTCAACCATGACCCCTTGAGCTTACCACAGATTAGTGCCCTATGACTTTCAGTTTCTCACAATAGTTCATTGATTGAGCATTCTTCTTCTAAGATCTACACACTCAATATCTGGGGCCATATTTATAAAATGACTTAGTCGTTGCTATGCTGTTGCTAAGGCTAATTTTCTTTGAAGGAGATTCCCTATGACTATGAAATTTGCTCTGGAGGAACAGTCTTTCTCAGACTGTCCCTCCAGAGAAAATTTCATAGTTGTAGGGAATCTCCTTCATAGAAATTCAGCCTTAGCAACAGCATAGCAACGACTTAAGTAGTTTTATAAATACGGCCCCTGGATAACAATGATCCTAGAATCCCCTCAATCCAAGCACTCTGCAGAATTTTTAAATATCATGCCCCATTTTTTGCAGTTTCGTTTACTCACAATTTATATTTCTTAAATTCCAAAGTATAGATCATGTATTTTTCCCCAAAACAACTTGCTCCAAAATACACCGGTAGGAAAATTGTTAACTCATTGTTATGAGAGAAACTTTGCCATATGTCACATGGTACAACAGCTTCCATGGCCATTAAACAGAGCATCATATATACTTTAGTGGTTAATGGGCTTTACTTATGTGTCAGAAAACAGAACTTAGCACAGATAATCAAACAAGACCTGTCACAGGGACAGGATAGCTCGCCTGACAGCGCCTTGCCAATCACATAAAAAACTTTAACGTAAAACTTTAACATTTTGCTAACGCCGAATCCGGGGGTAGTGCATTAGCTCTTCCTGAACTTCGTTCAGACGAGCTAAAAAGGGCCTGCTCAGGTGTACGAATACACTGCCATGTTTTTCTGCAATTTTTACAAAGGGGAAATAGTTTCTGTGACTTCCTGTTCGCTTCCCTTGACAATGAAAGCCTTCTGAAAAAGGAGTCTACTTTTAAAAGAAACGCTTTCTTCTAAGTTCATGAAAACTGGCAGATATAGACAGAAAGCAAAGTTTACACTGCAAGTCTAATCATGACCATTGCTGATATAACCAGATCAAATTCAAAATGGCGAGAGTGATTTCTTGAAAGTTTCATGAAAATGCAGTAGTTGAGGACATAAGATTTGTCTTGGGATAAACAGGTTGATGGAACCCATTTCTATAATCTGGAACACACATTCTGAATCTAATGACACACCTGAGGTATAAGTACAATCAACTCTCGATATCTCAAAGTCGCAATTTTTCTCAAACTACTGATATCTCAAAGTAAATTTTCTGGTACCAGAAAATTTACTTTGAGATATCAATAGTTTAAGATAACTGGAGTTGAAATGTAAAGCAAAACAGGAAATATGTCCAAACCATGTTCTTTGGTAGAAGAGGTACTTTGAGATTTCACTGTACGAGATATCGAGAGTTGACTGTATGTCTGAAACAGAATTAACCTGAATTTTATCATCAAAGTACAAATCAACATGATCAAACATTCCATTATTTTTGACAGCTTCCTTCATGAATTGACAAGCATCTTTTAAGTTTTGACAGGTGCTTGTTTTGTTTATAGGTGGTCCCCTTTAGTGCCGTACCTTTTGTTTAAAATCTTACGCCCAAGTTTTTTTCCTTTTCAATTTCAATGAACCTTCACAATGTTAACCCCTAGTGGGTTTTCGTGGTGCTAGTTTCTTTTACTCTGTACTTGTGGCCCAGGTTGACCCTGATCGTAAAGTCATCACCAAACAATGGGTAGACTTAATCAAGTGTTCAATCGAAAAAAGCAAGTTTCACTGCCGAAGTAGATGGAATTCATTCACATTATATTGTAACTGTAGCTTGCATGTTTTATTAATATCTGATGTTATGGTATGTACTCATGCTGCTGTCAAAATTGAAATTACAAGATGTTGGGTGACAAATATAGCTGGTTCATTAGGCAAGGAATTAAAATCTTTTAATTCAACAACTTCAGTGGTACATGTGTCTGATAAAACTGAGCAAGGCAGTACCTTAAAGGCACCAACTGCAGTCTAAATGTCAGTTTCAGTATTGTCAATCTTACTGAAGGCAGAATTCATCTTATAATCTGATGAAGCCTCGTATGCGGAGAAAGATGTTTTTCTGACATTTGTTGTCCAGTTTGGTGCTTGTTTTTATGTTCTGTAGTCTTATCCCTCATTGGAGATAAGAGGGCCGGCTGCTTTTCCTTTTCAATGTTTTCTTTTGCATACTCTACTTATTGTTCATTTCTTAGCTCTTTAAGCGCCAGTGACAAAAATAACATAATTTGCAAACAGTGTGGATCCTGAAGAGGCGGCTCATTATGAGCCACCTCATCCAGATCTACACTGTTTGCCCTCTAGTTATTGAATTCTCAATATGAAATATCTTGGACAAGACATTTTTTTTAATATTGCAGACATAAATTTTGTTGTCTGCTTTTTGGTGCTTGAAGTGTTGGTCGGTTTCTGCCTCCTCTTGGGTGTCATCTATAATTGTGGCACTTCATCAGTATTTTGCATGGGCACTCGCTTAGTCTGGTAAATGTCTCTATAAGCCTCTCTGATACTGCATTTTTGTTTGTTTAAAACGTATACAGTCAACTCCCTAATATCTAGAACATTGATATCTCAACGTATCTTCTTATATCAAAGAATATATTTCCTATTTTTATTTACATTTCAACTTCTTTTATCTCAAACCACTGATATCTCAAAGTAAATTTTCTGGTACCAGAAAATTTACTATGAGATATCAGTAGTTTGGGCTGAAGTTCAACTTTGATGTTGTTGAGAGTTGACTATGTTACATTTCAACTTCTGTTATCTCAAACTACTGATATCTCAAAGTAAATTTTCTGGTACCAGAAAATTTACTATGAGATATCAGTAGTTTGGGCTGAAGTTCAACTTTGAGATATCGACAGCTGACTATGTTACAGCCCAAATTTGGCTGCCTAACTGTTTCTAAATACTTCAGAGTCAAAGACTTTGCAAAGTATCAGTCCCACCCCTGAATTTTAAAACGACTTATTAAGTCACCCAAGGACCAGAACATGGCTAATTGCTACTTATCTCTCCACCCTTGCTTACCTGCATTCAAAATAACCAGTTTGGGACACAGAAGGACATATGGCCCATTAGCATCCAAAAGAAATGAGATACCTTCAGTTATGTCTTTCAGTGATTTTTCTATTAGAGATAAATAGAGATAAAATCTTAAGTTCTTCAATTATTTTCTTCTGGGTAATATTCATTCTTAAATGTATTTTCTAACTGTCTCAATGATCAAAGAAGTTATTACCAGAACACCATAAAGTTTAGGTTTACTCTAATAAAATCCAACCAAACTTAAAATGACAGGCATGCTGAAGCTAATAGTCCATCTGAACATCATCTACAGTCAAGAAGGGTAAGTTTAGATGGTACAGTAAAGTTTCATGATCATCAGGTCTAGCCAACACCATATTCCATGCAACTGCTAAAAATATGGATACAGATTCAAGGGAGGCAACTGTAACAATTTCTTGTTATTGGGGCAAACTCTTACAGTGAAGAATAAGCTCCTATGTGAGCTAATTCTTGCAAGAGTAGATTCCTTTTGGAAGGGTTTCTTCACCCAGGGAACAAACAAGGAGTCACTGAAGTTGCTACCCTATGTGAAAAGGGCTGAAAAACATGATGGTGTACCAAAACAGCCTCATGGATCAAGAAGGCAAGCAGCAGGGACAGGGAGACAATGTCTTAGAGTGGACAAGGCATCATTCCCGAGGGCACCTGAGACAGTGACCATCAACCAGCACAGTTACGGAACCTAAAAGTAAACCTATGAGTAATGTCAAATTTAGTAACAAAGTAATTTGAAATTTGCTTATAATCAATATTTAAATCATGGAAACAGGTGCACAAGTAACTAATTAATAAATGCTAGATTGGTTTCTAAATCTTTCGAATAACAATCATTGTGAGTTACAGGTGTGTTGAAACAATAGGATCCACCATTTTATCTATGTTATCTACCCTATTAGGTGTAATACACCTGATAGCCTTAAAGTCATTAAAAAGATTAGATGAAAAAGGTTAGATACAAAGTTCACAATCTTGTAATGTATTTAAAACTAACTCAAAACAGATGTGGAAAATCTAGGCTCAGCCATACTGCTAAAACAGCAGTACCAATAAGAACATTTAGTATCTTTTTCTGGGAATAAACTTTAAATTTTAACATCTAGGCTATGATGAAAAAAGGTGGCAGCCCTACAGCTCAGCCCTGCCCTGCGGAGCTACCAGCATGAGTTCAAATCTTGCTGAAGGCAAAATTCTTTTCAACTTTTATGAGGTTCACAACCTAAAGACTCCTGAGGAAAATAATAAAGCCAAATGTAAAGACTCTTGTGAAATATAACACAGACAAATCTTGTGATTCTTGAGGAATCAAATTATGCAAAATGTAAAGACTCTTGAGGGATATAATAAAGCCAAATGTAAGGACTCTTAATGCATATAATACAGCCAAATGTAAAGACTCTTGGAGAATATAGTAATGCCAAATGTAATGACTCGATAAATATAATACAGCCAAATGTGAAGACTCTTCATGCAATAATACAGCCAGATGTAAATAATCTTGGAGAATATTATAAAGCCAAATGTAAAGACTCTTGATGTAATAATACAGCCAAATTTAAATACTCTTGGAGAATATTATAAAGCCAAATGTAAAGACTCTTGATGCAATAATACAGCCAAATGCAAATGCTCTTGGAGAATATTATAAAGCCAATGTAAAGACTTGATGCAATAATACAGCCAAATGTAAATACTCTTGGAGAATATTATAAAGCCACATGTAAAGACTTGATGCAATAATACAGCCAAATGTAAATACTCTTGGAGAATATTATAAAGCCAAATGTAAAGACTCTTGGTGCAATAATACAGCCAAATGTAAATACTCTTGGAGAACATTATAAAGCCAATGTAAAGACTTGATGCAATAATACAGCCAAATGTAAATACTCTTGGAGAATATTATAAAGCCAAATGTCAAGACTCTTGATGCAATAATACAGCCAAATGCAAATACTCTTGGAGAATATCATAATGCCAATGTAAAGACTCTGGAGGAATTAAGTAAAGCAAATGTAAAGACTGCTGTGGAATAAAAGGCAACTGTAAAGACTGTTGAGGCATATAACATTCTTGAAACATATATAATAAAGCCAAGGTACAGACTCTTCAAGCATCTAATGAAGCCAACTGTAAACACTCTTGAGGAATTAAATAAAGCCAAATAAAGACTTGAGACTCTTAAGGCATATAATAAAACTAAATGTAAGGACTCTTGAGGCATATAAAACAGTCAAATGCAAAGACTCGTGCAGCATATATTACAGCCAAATGTAAAGACTCTTGAGGAATATAAGAAAACCAAATGTAAAGACTCTTGAGGAATATTATAAAGCCAAATGTAAAGAATCTCGAGGAATATAAAATAGCCAAATGTAAAGAATCTTGAGGAATATAATACAGTCAAATGTAAAGAATCTTGAGGAATATAATACAGTCAAATGTAAAGATTCTTGAGGTATATAATATAGCCAAATGTAAAGACTATTTAGGAATATAACACAGCCACATGCAAACATGCAAAGACTCCCATGGAATATAATAAAGCCAGCTGTGAAGACTCTTGAAGTGTATAATTAAGCTGAACAAAATGACTCTTGAAGAATATAATAAAGCAAACAAAACGACAGTACATCAGACTGCAAACATGCAAAGGCTGATCAAAGTTTTTGCTGTTTGTACATGCTATAAGGTACCATCTCTTGTGTCAGTTTAATTTGAGCTGTGTCAAGTGAAACTGTGTTGATATCACATGTGGGGTTAGCAAAGATTAGACTCTCAGACTTCACATACTCTGATCAGTGTATTGAGTGTCTGCATGAAGAAGCCATACCTAGACTGCACAGCCAAGGCTCTGATCAGACTGTGAGAATGCACAGGCTGATCTGAATAGTCACTGGAGACACATGCCAAAAGACATTTTTTTCCTTGACCTGCCTCATATTTGGTAATTGAAATGCACTAGAATTAAGATCAGTTTCACAGCATTTACAGACTTGATGAATTGGTATGCTGGTAATTAAAAGCTAAATTGTAAATTTATATGTTATGATTACCTGATTGAAAAAACATTCAGTCTTTCAACTTACCAAAATTTTCCTAACTATTGTACCAAAAGAACCAAAGCAAACATTGTAGACCCAGATCAGACTGCTCCATCAGGAGCAGTCTGATCTTGGTCTACACTGTTTGCCATTTTGCAACATTTTTTATATACATGTACCACGAAATAGTAAAATCACTTGTTCAAATTTAGGACAATTTTAGTAAATTAGGCTACACAAATATTCTGACTAGTTACCATATTTACAAATTCTGTTTCTTCTTGTTTTGGATACTCTCTGTTGGGGAGGTAATAACTGTAACATTACCAAGTTGTGGGAGTTTGAACTGTTACTCAAGCACATACATGTGTGTAATTTTGTTTAATTTTATGTGCTTTTTGCACTGCTCATGGCCTAGAAAACCAAGACACTGCCCTCTACATGGGATACAAAACTCTTCTTTTGAGAAACAAATTATATTAACAATCCACTATCACAATTAAATTTCAGTATTAGGCCAAGTATGGGGATGGATGACTTGTGATTTTAAGACACTTTCAACAGTATTTCAGTCATATACATCACTTGGGAGAGTGAAAGGCTGTGTGTAATGGAACCCCTTTTACAGTTGAAACTGCACTTCATTCCCACAGATTCAACCTTCAGACTGCTAGCTAAAAGCAGGTCAGGGCTTTACCCACTGAGCTACCAGGGAACCTCAAGGGAAGAGACAAGGAAAGGTGAGCTGGGTTGGGATGGGTGAGCTGGGATAATTTTTGAGACAATTTCAGTTCAGTCTCCATAAAACATAACTACCTTTGCAAAGCTGCGGTGGTGCAGAACCAAGGACTAACTAGAAATTCTGTCTCACCATAAATATCTAAGGTATTTCTTTTTCAATGACATATTTTATCCAAATCACAAATTCAATCAAGATACTGGTCTGTCATGCAATAATTTTGACATGAAAATATGAAACCTAATGTTGAACTCATTAACTCACCGTAATAAAGATAAATACCCCAAACACTAGGTATTGCGTGCAACTTTTAAATGATTTGTCAACATTGACATTATGATACCATGATACTGTGGAAGTGTTCAATAGAGTTTTACTGTTTTGTTTTAGCTTGTCAATTTATGCAAATCTGCGCAGAATATTGGTATAAGTTAACTTAAGCAAATCCTGTAGACTTGCAGTAGACTGTCAGACCACAGACTTGTTTCAGTTTACAGCCAAGGTGTCGAAAGAATAAATAAATAACATGCAGTTTTATGGCCTTTCCAACAGTATTTCCATCATATCACACTGATGGAAGGGTGATAATGAAATGCTGTTTAAAATGAAACCCTGTTTATGGCTGAAAAGAATTCCTCCTCCAGTAAAATTAGAATCTGGATGGCTAGCTTGCAGCAGGCCAGCACTTAACCCACAGAGCTACAACAGCTTTTTGAAGTGTCCAAATATTTAGGATAGAGATAATAAGAATCCAGCAATGTAAACTAATCATTGTATGATCATCTGATGACAAGTGATATATTTCTTATTTTCTCAAAAACAAAAAACAAATACATAGTTACTTTATGTATTATCATATCAGAATTGCAACTGCAACCCAATTACAAAGATATCAAGAAACTAGGTCAGTTTTCATTAAAGAAGTAAAAATCAGCTTATCACATGCTCTGTCAAAAATACTCTATTTGCTGTAAAGATATAGACAAAAATATCTAGACTGTTCCGTGATCATGGTCTATATTAATTTGCAAATTCAAAGTAGGGCCAAACACAAATGGTTATAGACTGCACATTTTTACGGTAACTATGATATTAACTCGTACTCATCGAGAGGTAACTGAGTTTAAACATTTGTTTAAACCACAGTTCTGCATCGTTTAATTGATAAAATCTGTGTCAAAGTCATAAAACCTTAAACTGACTGTAACTGTCATTTTGTCTTGAGTAATTGTTACTGTTAAAATTTAATAAAAAACATAATTTTTAACTTTGTTAAATCAGTATTTGTTTACATGTTACATGAAAACTGATAATTCATCAAAGTTTCATCTTTGAAAATCAGATGTCGAATGACGAAATATTGGTTAGACACAATCAAATTTGAGTCAAATTTGTAATATCAATAGATGTCTAAACAGATTATGGCATAATCAGCAGAGTATTTAATAACAACTTTTGAGACACAACAGAACAAAACTTTGATTTCTCTCAGGTTTAAGTGTACAACATACGAGGAAATATATACTGATCAAAATACATAAACAACATGAAGACAATTCTCTAAATTCTCCATAACAGGTATAACACCATTTATCAGAATAGTCTTGCCAAAAAGGTTATCTAATTGTATGCACTCATCAGAATCACCTCCCTGAGGCAGTTCCAATGAGGGTCTGCAACATAGGCTTTTACTGACAATAGTCTACAGTTATGCATTACATAGAAGTATGCAACATGCATTAATATAACCATCTACATCTAACTTCAGATCATGCTACTTCTATATTTAAATCCCACTAAAGGGAGATTATTCTTGTCATATTTTAAAATATCAGCCTATGACTGGGGTATACTGTTAAAGGGTCACTAAAACCTTGCATTAAAGCTTGTAAAGACTGGAGTGCTATTAAAGGGGCTGCAGAAGGAGCTGCATCAGCTTGAAATGACGACTGGTGTGACCGTGGCCATGAAACACTAAATCTTCAACTATCAAGCCAATTTGGGGGACAAACTGTATTCTTACCTATTTCTCTAGAACCTTGACACAGCAGATCAGCACTGTTAGTCACATATCTTTGGTAAACCCTGTAAGGCACAATCTGAAAATATAATAAAGTGCAATATGCCATAAAATTTCTAAAAGTTTGGACACTTAATCATATTACTGTAATTTCCCTGAAAATGGAATAAATTGGTTTTACAATGCAAAAGATGCAGATGGAATGACAAACAGTGTAGATACTGAGGAGCAGTCTAATTGGAGCAGGGTGTTTTTTAAGACTAATACGGTATATATAAAATATAAAAAGGGGAAAAAACCGATTCAGACAGTAATGAGATTCTAAACATTCTATTCATAATATATAGCTATTTAAATATTATTAACAAATTAATATTGGAATAATTAATTGTTAATTTCCATTATCTTTATTCAGCTTTTAAGCCACTTCACAGTACTGTTACCTAGGCCATAATAATTGGGGCGTATGCATGGGTATGCCTCTATGATTTTTCTGCCTTTTTCTCAAACTGGAACAACTTTCATGAACCCTAGGTGAGGAACCCCTTCCAAATGGGAGTCTGACTCCCTGCCTCTTTTCCAAGAATAATGTTTAATCAACTTGCATGAATTCTTGTAAAAAGGGGTCTACTCTTAAAGGTCGCTAATTAGTTTAACAAGAGGGCCATGAGGCCCTGATCCGCTCACCTGAGCAATTGGCAAAGTGGCTTTTTCTTATGTCTGAAATTGTCAAAATATGAGTCTAGGGTCAAAAGTCAAAGACTGACCATGACCTCTTGTACTCATAAATCTTCATGTGCTAATACCCATTAAGACAACTATATATACCATTTTTAGACCAAAATCTTCAAAACTTTCCATGAAATCTTATGTTCTAGCATTTTCCCATATTTGACCATGCTGCAAAAAAGGTCAAGGTGAACCCAAGGTCATCATTTGAACAGTCTTGGAAGTACTCTAGTACTCCATGCTACTTACCAAGTTTCAAGGCCATAGGCATATTGGTTCTGGAGAAGAAAAATATTAAATGTTTATACCATAAATGGGTATGTCAGCCATGTTGGTCATGTGACCTGGACCATTTGAACACATTTTTGTTCCCTCAACCCCTGGAGGCTCTTTATGAAATGTGACTACAATTGGCCCTTTGGCTTTTGAGGAAATGTTTGAAAATGTAAAAATATGAGAGATCTGGGTCAAAGTTCAAAGAATGACCTTGACCTCTTGTACTCATAATTCTTCATGACCTCATTAAGATGACTGTACATACCAATTTTTAGGCCAAAATCTTCAAAAATTCCCATGAAAGCTTATGTTGTAGCATTTTGCCATATTTGACCTTGCCATAAAAAGGTCAAGGTCAAGCAAAGGTCATAATTTGAACACTCTTGATAATACTGGAGTACCCACTGCTACATACCAAGTTTCAAGGCCATCGGTCAACTGGTTCTGGAGAAGAAGATTTTTAAAGGTTTTTATCATATATGGTCATGGCGGCCATGTTGGTCATGTGACCCAGACCATTTGAAGAATTTCTTTTCCTCAACCCCTGAAGACTCTATATATTTGGTTACAATTGTCTTTTAAAAAGAAGTTTGAAATTGTCAAACTATGAGAATTCAGGGTCAAAGGTCAAAAAATGACAATGACCTCTTGTACTTATGAATCTTGATGTACTCATTAAGATGACTGCATTTTCCAATTTTTAGGCCTAAATCTTCAAAACTTTCAATGAAATCTTATGTTCTAGCATTTTCCCTTATTTGACCTTCCCGTAAAATGGTCAAGGTCAACCCAAGGTTATCATTTTGAACACTCTTGATAGAACTGGAATACCCAATGCTTCATACCAAGTTTCAAGGCCATCGGTCAACTAGTTCTGGAGAAGAAGATGTTTAAAAGTTTTTATCATATATGGGCGTGGCGGCCATGTTGGTCATGTGACCTGAACCTTTTGAACAAAATTTCATTCCCTCAACCCCTGGAGGCTCTATATGAAATTTGGTTACAATTGGCCAAGTGGCTTTGGAGAAGATTGTTTGAAAATGTCAAAATATGAGAGTTCTGGGTCAAAGGTCAAAGAATGACCTTGACCTCTTACACTCATAAATCTTCAGGTACTCAACTGCATTTACCAATTTTAGGCCTTACTCTTCAAAACTTTCCATGAAATCATATGTTCTAGCATTTTCCCATATTTGACCTTGCAGAAAAATGGTCAAGGTCAACCCAAGGTCATAATTTGAACAATCTTGGTAGTACTCGAGTACCCAATGCTACATACCAAGTTTCAAGGCCATCGTTCAATTGGTTCTGGAGAAGAAGATTTTTAAAGGTTTTTACCATATATGGGCGTGGCCGCCATGTTGGTCATGTGACCTGGACAGTATGAATAAATTTTCATTCCCTCAACCCCTGGAGGCTCTATATGAAATTTGGTTTCAATTGGCTCAGTGGCTGTTGAGGAGATTGTTCGAAATTGTCAAAATATGAGAGTTCTGGGTCAAAGGTCAAAGAATGACCTTGACCTCTTAAAGTCATAAATCTTCATGTACTCATTAAGATGACTGTAGATACTGGTTTTTAGCCCAAAATCTGCAACAGTTTCCAAGATATCTTATGTTCTAGCATTTTGCCATATAAAAGCACAAGGAAGCAAATTTGACCTTGCCGTAAAAAAGGTCAAGGTCAACCCAAGGTCATAATTTGAACAATCTTGGTAGTACTCGCGTACCCGATGCTACATACCAAGTTTCAAGGCCATCGGCCTATTGGTTCTGGAGAAGAAGATTTTTAAAGGTTTTTACCATATATGGGCGTGGCGGCCATGTTGGTCATGTGACCAGGACCGTTTGAACAACTTTTCGTTCCTAAGGTCCCAGGAGGCTATATATGAAATTTGATTACAATTGGCCCAGCGGTTTCAGAGGAGAAGTCGTTTGAAATTGTGGACGGACGACAGACGACGGACGACGGACGCCGGAGCCTTACCATCCTATAAGCTCCCCCGGAGCCGCTGGCTCAGGTGAGCTAAAAATTCATTTAAAAAATTAAAATCATCAATGACATCACAGAATAGTGCATTGTGGTTAGAAATACTTTAAAAAGTAAGGGAGATAAGTCATGTAGGAACAAGAGGCCCAAATGGGCCTGATATCGCTCACCTGGCTTTTGTATCCAAATGGTCCCCATTCTGATACAAAATTGGTCCAATTCCAGAGATTTTCTCAATTTCACATTTTGCTACTTTTAGTAACAGAGGCCAACTTGTCTGGTCTTTATATATTTACTTTTGAAACACCTCAAGGCAAGAATCATTTTGCCACAAATTTCATCAAAATCCATTCAGGGGTTACTGAGATATAGTCAGTTTCATGTTTTGTGCTATTTTTAGTAACGGCAGATGGCGGCCATCTTAGAATGCCAAAATGCAAAAAATTGAAAAGCTTTCATGCAAGGACCATTTTGACACAAAATTGGTCCAGTTCCATTGTAATTTCCTAATTTTCAAATTTTGCTATTTATAGTTACAGAGGCCAACTTGACGGGTCAATATTTGTTAATTTGTGAAAAACATCAAAGCAAGAATCATTTTGCCACAAATTTCGTCTCAATCGCTTCAGCGGTTAATGAGATGTTGTCATTTTCATGTTTTGTGCTATTTTTAGTAACGGCAGATGGTGGCCATCTTGGAATGCCAAAATGCAGAAAATCGAAAAAGCTTATTGAAATGATCATTCTGACAGAAAATTAGTCCAAATCCACTGAGATTTTCTTATTTTCACATTTTTCTATTTTTAGTAACAAAGGCCATTATGACTTGTCTATATTTATTTACTTTTGAAACATTTCAATGCAAAAATCATTTTGACACAAATTTCGTCAAAATCTATTCAGCGGTTACTGAGATATTGTCATTTTCATGTTTTGTGCTATTTTTAGTAACGGCAGGTGGTGGCCATCTTGGAATGCCAAATTGCAATTAATCGAAATGGCTTCATGTAAGGAACATTCTGACACAAAATTGGTCCAATTCCATTCAAGGGTTCTTGAGTAATTGTCATTTTATGTTTGTGCTATTTTTAGTAACGGCAGATGTCGGCCATCTTGGAAGCCAAATTGCAATTAATCGAAACGGCTTCATGCAAGGAACATTCTGACACAAAATTGGTCGAATTCCATTCAAGGGTTCTTGAGTAATTGTCATTTTTATGATTGTGCTATTTTTAGTAACGGCAGATGTCGGCCATCTTGGAAAGCCAAATTGTAATTAATCGAAATGGCTTCATGCAAGGAACATTCTGACACAAAATTGGTCGAATTCCATTCAAGGGTTCTTGAGTAATTGTCATTTTTATGTTTGTGCTATTTTTAGTAACGGCCCCCATGGTGGCCATCTTGGATAGTCAACTGGCACAAAATTGAAATAATTCCTTTTAAGAACCATTGCTGACCAAATCTGACCACAATCGATTGCGTTTTCTTGAGATACTGACATTTGAGCAAAATCGGTCTTGTAAACGCTAAGTAGGTCACTGTGACCTAATTCCGCTATAGATTTTTTTCATTTTTATAATTTTTAATCCCAAGGTCCCATTAATGTTCCATGCAAACTTTCGGCCAAATATACCAAATGGTTCTGGAGAAGAAGTTGATTTTGTTGTTTTTGCTATTTTTAGTAACGGCGGCCATCTTGGATTCTTGACCTGACCCAATTTTACAATTTTGAAACCCTGCAGTCTGGTCATGCTCCATGTGAAATTTGAAACCCATGGGTGCAGTGGTTTAAGAGAAGAAGTTGTTTGAAGTTGTTTGAATATGTCGTTTTTTGACATTGGCATTTGAGCAAAATTACACTCGTAAACAGAAAGTAGGTCACTGTGACAAAACTCCGCTACAGATTTTTTTCATTTTTACAATTTTGAATACCAAGGTTTCATTGATGTTCCATGCCAAAATTCAGACAAATATACCCAGTGGTTCTGGAGAAGAAGTTTATTTTGTTGTTTTTGCTATTTTTAGTAACGGCGGCCATCTTGGATTTTCAACCTGACCCAATTTTACAATTCTGAGACCCTGGAGTCAGGTCATGCTCCATGTGAAATTTGAGAACCATGGGACCAGTAGTTTTACAGAAGAAGATGTTTGAATATTTGTTTTTAGGTGTTGACGGACACATTCCGTGACGACGCACGACGCACGCCGGACGCATTGGTATGACAATAGCTCACTATGGCCCTTCGGGCCAGGTGAGCTAAAAAACAGCCTTGGGATTTTTAAACTGGCATAACTTTTGAAAGGATAGGAATTTTTCTATGCCGTTTGTAACATTATAATCCTCTCTCTGTCCACTATCAATTTGCTTCAAAATTAAGCATTTATACAATTTCTTCGTAATTGACCTTCAAAGGAAAGAATTGAGGAGCACATTCTTTCCTTTAAGAGCTTAATCCTACAGAGAAAGCAAAAGCAGTAGAGTTGCCTTCTCTGACAGTATACCCATCACCATTATATTGCTTAGTAGAGATATTTCGGCAGTGACTGATTTACAACACTTTAGGCTCTAAATAATGCCCTCCAAATGCAAACGCCCCCAGGGAGTTTAATAGGATAAATGCGTTTTGGTTTTACCGCCAAAGATGGGACAAAAGTGTAGCTCCCAGGGAACAAACCCCCACTTTCCAGATGCAGACTTGTAAAATGGCTGAGACTCAAACCTACAGCAATGAGACCAAATCTTCTACAGAGACTCCAGAGCTCTAGATAAGAGGGGTATTTGATGATAATTGAGGGATAATTTTCTTTATTTCTCATCAAAACCATATGTTGTGACCCCTCATCTGAACCGTCTTGTCGAGACGGTTCAGATGAGTGGTCACAACATATGTTTTTATCCAGAATTAACAAAAATTATCATTGATTATCACCAAATACTCCCTCTTATCTAGGGCTCTGAGAGACCTCATGTTTAGAGTCTTCTACTAGGCTACTGAGGCAGCTGAAGCTTGAGCCCATAGTGGTGAGAAACTTAAAGTTTAAGAGGTCAGTGAGGCCCTTACTCATCTAAACCTATGAGCATGGATTAGTTTGTATGGTAAGCAAATTTGATATTCATATGTTTATCTATATATCAAGTTCACACAGCCTGTATTTCTATTTTGTCTGTATGACTGCAAAAATTGGTGTCCATTCTGCAAAACATAAAAGTGACTAAGTCTGCTGCCACCATGTGGCTAAGCCCAGAGTGCCACAAGGCAATACAAGAAATACAATGAACAGTTGCGCTGAAATTTGCAAAATATAAAAGTGACTAAAGCTGAAAAGCCACAGGGTGATACATGAGGTGGTAATACACGACGCATAAGTAATCAGGTGAAAAAGTAATGCATTTAATTAAGGATTTGAAATTCTTACAACCAAGTTTCAAGAAAATATGACAAATTGCGGCTATTACAGGGATGAGTAAGTTGAGTTATGAAGATTGATTGCCGTCACCGACACGCTAGGACACACGTCAAGTACGACTTAATTATATCTTTGATAGAAAAACTGGAAAGATGCATAAATAGCCACATAATATGTAAATATTGTGATTTTTTTATGGTTGTAAATTTAAACACAATGTAACTGTCAAACTCGAAGAAAAGCAATAAATCTTATGACATAAATAAATAATATTGAAGCTGCAAAATGTAAAATTCTACTTCAAGCATACCTGAACAGCACAGACTCAGATCAGACTGGGCATGAGCCCAGTCTGATCGGAGGCTTTGCTGTTTACACACACCATATACATGCACACGTGTAAACTGAAGGCTCAAGCAGAACAGCACAACTGCACAAACAGGTCCTAGAATTTGTTTTGCAGATGCACTGAACAGGGCCTTTTCACATGACACAGTCAAATTATCATATACATTAAAATGGTGGTATGCATGTTTTTGTTTTTGTAATGCAAATGCAACATCTGGAAAAACTCCTAAAATACAGCTGGACAAAAAGTTTCAAATGAGACTATTGCTCTACTGTTCTTCCATCAGAGTGATTTTGATACAATTATGATCTCAGATATTTGCAAAAACGTCTGAATGAACACTGCATATGCAAATCAGGCTGCTATAAGGTTTTGCATTGTCTGCTTACAATTATCTCCCCATAGCACAAATGGACTTGTCCAAATTGGAGATAAAATCCACTGCAGACATGGTTTACGCCACTTCAGTTGGGGAACGTCGATAGGAGAATTGAACTGAACTGAACTGAACTGAACTGTTTACACCACTTCCTCTAACTGCCCCATGTATTTTAAATTTGTCATTTTTCTTCACTAAAATGCAATCTGGTAATTCCATAACTAAGGGGCTCCAACTTCAAGTCATTCTATATGAAGACAAAGGACGAGTTACACTTTACTATTGCAATGTGCCCACTGAAAAGGCCGATTTTCGAAGGTAGTCAGATAACCACAAAGACATGCAGAAATCTTAGCTATATGTTTCTAGTTTATTCTGTACGATTTCATTTTCCCGTATTTAATGCCTTTTTGGTTAATTTTGCGGTTGAATACATGTACTGTCCGTAATATTTAACATTGAGCCTATGGGAATTTGAACTACCAACATTCACTATGCATCCAAATTTCACTTCATCCTACCCTCGTAACCACTACAATTTTTATGTATAATTATTCCTCATATACATATTCATCATAATCGGGTTATATTACAGTGGTTACGAGGGTAGGAGTAAACGAAAAATAAACTTTTTGGGTAAATTTCCATGTATCCAACACTAGGACTAAAGGATTTATATCAAAATCGCAGCAGTATATTTTGTAACTGATAGAAAATAGAGCATTATTCGACACAACACATCTTTCTCAAAGTGTTCATCTATGTAGTATGTGTTCGTAATGCCTCTACCAAGGATTCCGTGTGTGTGTATGTGTGTGTGTGTGTGTGTGGGGGGGGGGGGGGGGGGGGTCGCAGCGCTGGGCATGCGCATCGGTATGGCGTAATATGCGTATATAAGGCGTTAGACTGAATGTTCTCCATCATCATGCTGTGATATAATCTCTGACGTTATAATGTTGCGACGTGGTCAGATGATGTATTCCTCTGCCTGAAGCTGATGCATTGTAAAATTCTGTGACCTTGAACTAACTTTGTATGAAAAGTTACTTGGATGAGCTTTTTCCTTACCTCTTTTGATATCTTTGCGTTGGGGTAAGAGTGCTGTTATTTGATCAGATCATATCCATTAAATGTAGGGACTGCAAAGCATCCATGCACAATGAGTCTTTAATCTTTATGCATGGACCAGGATTTTCACTTATTTCTCAACACAGCTTTTGGATTTGCAACATAAAAACAAATAGTTGGTCAGTCAAACGATGCAAAAAAAAAACTTCATACTATTTGTAGGTTACTGTGACATATATTTAAAAGTTCACTGTTCTTTTCTTATATATTCAACATTATATATGCATCATACTAAAGACAATGGTTCAGTCAGACATTGCAAAGGACGTCATACTATTTGTAGGTCACTGTGACTTGTATTTCAGGATCCATTGAATAAATGTTTAATTTCGAACTAATATTTAATTGAATCTTCCTCGGACTTGGAATAGTAAGTCACTTTTGGTACTACATGTAGGTCCCTGTGACCTTAATTTCTTGGTTCACTGATTTTGTCTAACATTTTAAACATCTGTACCTGTGTAGCATCCATAAATACGTAATATTTCATACGTGTTTATAAATATTTGATATGATGAAGCTTTCATTATATGTATAAGTAGTGAATAATGCTTAAGAAAAGAAGAAGGTTGATGACCTTTTCACGCACTTGCCAGAGCACAAGCGTGCAGAGCGTTTCGCCAAGAATACAGTTGCTTAACAATATCGGTTGGTTATAATCGACTTCCTGTTCATTTGTTTCTTTATTTTCACAAAAACAAACGCTTTACATGCTTATTATTGTGTTAATAAACACTTGTAAAATCTACTGTTCTGAGGTTTCGTAAAAATTCAAATAAAATTTCTCCTTACTAGATGTTTTGAGCGGAAATATCTCTTTTAGACTGTGGATAAGAACCAAAAGTAGTATATCTGTCGGTTTTGAGGGCTGATATATCAGCGGAATTGCTGATTATATCGAACAAGAGGGCCATGGTAGCCCTGAATCGCTCACCTGAGCATTAATCAGTTCACTGGCTCTGGTGAAGATTTATAAGAGTTTATACCATACTAACATTTGACCTAGTTTTTGACCCAACATGACCCAGTTTCAAACTTGGCCTGGATATTGTAAGAATAAACATTCTGACACAGTTTCATTGAGATTGGATCAAAACTGTGCCCTCTGGAGCGTATACAAGGTCGTTCTTATATTTGACCTAGTGACCAAGTTTTTGACCCGACACGACCCAGTTTCAATCTTTACCTAGATTTCATTAAGATAAACATTCTGACAGAGTTTCATGAAGATTGGATCAAAACTGTGCCCTCTAGGGTGTACACAAAGTTTTTCTAAGATTTGACCTTGAGCCGACGTGACTCAGTTTCAAAGGGGGCTTAGATATATGGACAATAAACATTTTGACATAGTTTTATTTATTTATTTATTTATTTATTAGAAATTTCTTGACAACATATATATATATATGAGTCAAAGGATTGGGCGTAGGCTAGGCCTATATTTGTCCTCTCCTAGGTGGTGTTGTACTATATACATAGGCAAGAAGAGTAAATATGTGTAAATCAAAGCTGTAGGTTTGCATAAGGAGTATCTTTTTAATATTTATATGGTTGAGCTATACATACATACACCAGTCAGCTTGAAGTAACCAACTGGCTGGTGCACATATGCAGTTACGCAAGCCTAAAGATTTGGAAATATAACTAATCGACTAGTGCTTATCTTAATTATATAATAATAATAACAAGAGGGCCATGGTGGCCCTGAATCGCTCACCTGAGCATTACTCAGTTCACTGGCTCTGGTGAAGATTTATAAGAGTTTTTACCATACATGGGAATGGCGGCCACCTTGGTCATGTGACCAAGATCATTTGAAGAACTTTCAATCCTTTGACCCATGTGCAGGCTCCATATGAAATTTGATCTGCCCAGTGGTTTCAGAGATGTTTGAAAATGTTTATGGATGGATGAAAGAGGCAGCTAACACCAATACTGTAAGGCCCAGGTGAGCTGAAAATGGCAGAGTCGCTTCTCCGAAAAGTTCCGGTTTATGTTGAGTTCCTTTGATGGATTTGAACTAGACTTAACTAGGCAAACACAGATGATAGAATGGTAGCATCATTATCTCACTGTGGTGAAACTAATGTATTCCAAGGTGTTTGTGGCTGGCATCATTGCAATGTTAGTTCTGATTCTTGCAACATAACTTAATTTAGATTTGACCTAGTGACCTAGTTTTTGACCTGACATGACCCAGTTTCAAACCGGATATTGTAAGAATAAACATTCTGACAAAGTTTCATTGAGATTGGATCAAAACTGTGCCCTCTGGAGCGTATACAAGGTCGTTCTTATATTTGACCTAGTGACCTAGTTTTTGATCCGACAAACCAGTTTCAAACTTTACCTAGATTTCATAAAGGTAAACATTCTGACAGAGTTTCATGAAGATTGGATCAAAACAGTGCCCTCTTGGGTGTACACAAAGTTTTTCTTAGATTTGACCTAGTGACCTAGTTTCTGATCTGACGTGACTCAGTTTCATAAGGGGCATATATATATGGACAATCAACATTTTGACATAGTTTCATGAAGATTGGATCAAAACTATTCTTTCTAGTGCGTACACGAGGTTTTTCTAAGATTTGACCTAGTGACCTAGGTTTTGACCTGACATGACCTACTTTCAAACTTGGCCTAGAGTTTATGGAGATAAACATTCTGACAAAGTTTCATAAAGATTGGATCAAAACTGTGTCCTCTAGAGCGTACACACGGTTTTTCTATGATTGGACCAAGTGACCTAGTTTTTGACCCTACAAGACCCAGTTTCAAATTTGTCCTTCATATTATAAGGAAAAACATTCTGATAAAGTTTCATGAACTTTGGATCAAAACTGTGCCTTCTAGAGCGTACACAAGGTTTTCCTAAGATTTGACCTAGTTACCTAGTTTTTGACCCGACATGACCCAATTTCGAACTTGGCTTAGAGTTTATGGAGATAAACATTCTGACAATGTTTTATAAAGATTGGATCAAAACTGTGTCCTCTAGAGCGTACACAATGTTATTCTATGATTTGACCTAGTGACCTAGTTTTTGACCCAACATGACCCAGTTTCGTGCTTGTTCTAGATATTATAAAGATTAACATTCTGACAAAGTTTCATGAACTTTGGATGAAAACTGAGTCTTCTAGAGTGTACACAAGGTTTTTCTAAGATTTGACCTAGTGACCTAGTTTTTGACCCAACATGACCCAGTTTCAAACTTGGCCTAGAGTTTATAGAGATATATATTCTGACAACGTTTCATATAGATTGGATCAAAACTGCGTCCTCTAGAGGGTACACAAGGTTTTTCTATGATTTGACCTAGTGACCTAGTTTTTGACCTGACGTGACCCAGTTTCGAACTTGTCCTAGATATTATAAGGATAAACATTCTGACTAAGTTTCATGAACTTTGGATGAAAACTGTGCCTTCTAGAGTGTACACAAGGTTTTTCTAAGATTTGACCTAGTGACCTAGTTTTTGACCCGACGTGACCCAGTTTCGAACTTGTCCTAGATATTTTAAAGGTAAACATTCTGACAAAGTTTCATGAACTTTGGATGAAAACTGTGCATTCTAGAGTGTACACAAGGTTTTTCTAAGATTTGACCTAGTGACCTAGTTTTTGACCTGACATGACCCAGTTTCGAACTTGGCCTAGATTTTATGGAGATAAACATTCTGACAAAGTTTCAGAAAGATTGGATCAAAACTGTGCCCGCTAGAGTGTACACAAGCAAAAGTTGACGGACGGACGGACGTCCGGACGGACGTACGACGGACGACGGACATCAGGGTATCCCAAAAGCTCACCCTGAGCACTTCGTGCTCAGGCGAGCTAATAATAAAAATAATAATAATTCAAAATATAGTAAATGTGGAAGTGGCAGCTGTGTACACCATTTACATCATCTCCCCATAGAACGTGCATGGCAGAAGAACACGAAAGTCGAAACAGAGTTGATGGAGAATACGGTGAATATAACGGTAAACCGAGTTCTTATCCCAATTATATCTCTTTTCTTCATGAACAATCTATAGTGTAGTTTACCGTTAAGGTATTACAATGCCTAGTTTCATCTTGAAAATTGATTTTTTCGGTAGTTTAAGTCAGTACTAAGGGAGGTAATCAGTAATAACAGAGCTCCAGATAAGGTGAAATTTTGTGGATAAGTTCAAGATAATGCCAACCTTCCAGTGAGAACCGAGATGGTTCTAATGATATTTCACAGTACATGCCACATGAAGCACAAGAGAGAGAAAACAAAACCAAAATATCATTAAATTACCTCCCCAGAGCACCTCTTAAATTATATTTATGCACACAGCTGCCAGCATGCGCACAGTGCCAAAGCAACATTGAATCAAAGCTGACTCAACATAGTGATGTTGATGCAGCTTTGACCCAATGCTGATTATACTCTGTGTGCCCAGCAGAAGCTATAGTATACAGCCTTCGAGATTGTGACGATAATCGGTAAGTTATGAATAGGACAACTTCACAAGATATTATGATAATCCTTCTATCTCGGTTTAGTGGTATCCTTCTATCTCGGTTTAGTGGTGCACATCCACTCTGTCTGCATCTGAATAAGCCAAAGTCTTATCCTTGACATGTGCTCAGAAGCATAGTTTTGATCCAATCTTCATGAAACTATGTCAACTCATCCTACATATTATGAGGATAAACATTCTGACAAAGTTTCACGAACTTTGGATCACAGCTGTGCCTTCTAGAGCTTACACAAGGTTTTTCTATGATTTGACCTAGTGACCTAGTTTTTGACCCGACATGACCTAGTTTCAAACTTGGCCGAGAGTTTATGAAGATAAACATTCTGACAAAGTTTCATAAAGATTAGATCAAAACTGTGTCCTCTAGAGCGTACACAAGGTTTTTCTATGATTTGACCTAGTGACCTAGTTTTTGACCCGACGTGACCCAGTTTCGAACTTGTCCTAGATATTATGAGGATAAACATTCTGACAAAGTTTCATGAACTTTGGATGAAAACTGTGCCTTCTAGAGCGTACACAAGGTTTTTCTAAGATTTGACCTAGTGACCAAGTTTTTAACCTGACATGACCCAGTTTCAAACTCATCCTACATATTATGAGGATAAAGATTCTGACAAAGTTTCATGAACTTTCGATCACAGCTGTGCCTTCTAGAGCCTACACAAGGTTTTTCTAAGATTTGACCTAGTGACCTAGTTTTTGACCCGACATGACCTACTTTCAAACTTGGCCGAGAGTTTATGGAAGTAAACATTCTGACAAAGTTTCATAAAGATTAGATCAAAACTGTGTCCTCTAGAGCGTACACAAGGTTTTTTCTATGATTTGACCTAGTGACCTAGTTTTTGACCCGACATGACCCAGTTTCTAACTTGTTCTACATATTATGAGGATAAACATTCTGACAAAGTTTCATGAACTTTGGATCAAAACTGTGCCTTCTAGAGCGTACACAAGGTTTTTCTAAGATTTGACCTAGTGACATAGTTTTTGACCCAACATGACCCAGTTTCAAACTTGGCCTAGAGTTTATGGAGATAAACATTCTGACAATGTTTCATAAAGATTGGATCAAAACTGTGTCCTCTAGAGCATACACAAGGTATTTCTATGATTTGACCTAGTGACCTAGTTTTTGACCCGACGTGACCCAGTTTCAAACTTATCCTAGATATTATAAGGATAAACTTTCTGATTATGTTTCATGAACTTTGGATCAAAACTACGCCTTCTAGAGCGTACACAAGGTTTTTCTAAGATTTGACCTAGTGACCTAGTTTTTGACCCGACATGACCCAGTTTCAAACTTGGCCTAGAGTTTATGGAGATAAACATTCTGCCAAAGTTTCATAAAGATTGGATCAAAACTGTGTCCTCTACAGCGTACACAAGGTTTTTCTATGATTTGACCTAGTGACCTAGTTTTTGACCCGACGTGACCCAGTTTCAAACTTGTCCTAGATATTATGAGGATAAACATTCTGACAAAGTTTCATGAACTTTGGATGAAAACTGTGCCCTCTAGAGCGTACACAAGGTTTTTCTAAGATTTGACCTAGTGACCTAGTTTTTGACCCGACATGACCCAGTTTCAAACTTGGCCTAGATTTTATGAAGACTAACATTCTGACAAAGTTTCATAAAGATTGGATCAAAACTGTGTCCTCTAGAGCGTACACAAGGTTTTTCTATGATTTGACCTAGTGACCTAGTTTTAGACCCGACGTGACCCAGTTTCGAACTTGTCCTAGATATTATGAGGATAAACATTCTGACAAAGTTTCATGAACTTTGGATGAAAACTGTGCCCTCTAGAGCGTACACAAGGTTTTTCTAAGATTTGACCTAGTGACCTAGTTTTTGACCCGACATGACCCAGTTTCGAACTTGGCCTAGATTTTATGAAGACTAACATTCTGACAAAGTTTCATAAAGATTGGATCGAAACTGTGCCCGCTAGAGTGTACACAAGCAAAAGTTGACGGACGTCCGGACGGACGTCCGGACGGACGTACGACGGACATCAGGGTATCCCAAAAGCTCACCCTGAGCACTTCGTGCTCAGGTGAGCTAAAAACCGCAGGTAGTTAGTGTAGTCCGTTCAGCACCCCATATGCAATAAACCGGAAGTCACGTGATTATTTATGAAACCGCAAACTTAAAAATGTACTTACATAAACTGCCAAATGCCAAGCTTTTATCAACATAAATATTATCAAGATCGGTTGTGGGCACAAAAACGCCCAAAGTGTAACCCGTCCTTTACAGAACTGCAGAAATTGAAAATGATCAAACATAGCAAAAATAGCACCAAACGTCATTGTGCAAACCAGACAAACATTATTATGATATTCCTAAAAAACAAGCACATTTTTGTAACCCTAATGCACTCAGAACTGCCAAAAACTCCATAGAGTTTTGGCCGTTCCGAGTGCAATAGGGTTAAAGTCAATAAAAAAAGACTGTGCTTTCTGTCTCAAGTCTTCATCGTCTTTTATCTTCTTTCTTTCATTTTCTTCTACTGACAACCAGTTAACCTTTGTCTGATGAATCAAATTCTGGACCATTTTTGTGCAACACCAGGTGGCCATTAAAACAAATATCAATTAAAATGACACATTTTGCAAAAAATCAAAATTAATGTATATTTCTTTATTTCTTTTTTTTTCCTGCAACTTCAAAGGAACCAAATATGAGTGTCTTGTTCATAATACATCAACTTATCAAGTTTAAAAGCAACTTACTGTAAAAAGAACCCAAAATACAGGCAAATACATGTACTGCTAAGTGAATAGTTTAGACTGAAGTCATCTGATCAGGGTCTGCACTTTTTGCCATTCCACTGACATTTTTTGTGCCATGCAAGAAACCCTGCATTAAAGGTCACCTCTATTAAGACAAAACCTGTATTTAAAGGCCAAAATCTCATATCCTGAAGTAGCAGTTTAACTTCGAAGTATGGCCCATGTTCCAACTTTTGAATATGTCCTCTGTTTCAAGATCTTAATTAGAGTAAACTGACCTGTATTAAGCAAGCACCTGTCTTGAGCAATAATCAAATGTTGCTCTTTGCATGGGTGCTTAAATAGCACAGGTTTGACTGTACTGTTGGATAACAAGAGGGCCAAGAGGCCCTGAATCGCTCACCTGAGCAAAAAGGTTAAAGGTCAAACTAGGGTCATAATGTGAACAAACCAGATAGTTTGCAACCATTTCCAAATGGTTCTGAAGGAGATTTTTGAATGTTTTTCTATGTATTGCTATGGTTCAAACCCTGGAGCCCCCGGGGCAGGGCCATTTGGACTTTGGGGCCATCATTTGAATAATCTTAGTAAAGGATCACTAGGCAATGCTAAAAGCTAAATTTCAAGTCTCTGAGCCAAGTGGTTCTGAAGAAGAAGATTTCTGAATATTTTCCTATGTTTTTCTATGGTTCAAACTCAGGACCCCCTGGGGCCGCGCCATTTTTGACCCTGGCACCATCATTTGAACAAACTTGGTAAGGGACCACTAGGCAATGTATCATACAAAATTTCAAGCATCTGCACCTGGAGTAGAAGGTTTTTAAGTACATTTTAATTGCGAACCCAAGACTCCCTGCCCCAGGGCCATTTTCGATCCTAGGGCCACCATTTACACAAACTTTGTAGGAGTCCACCAGGCAATGCATCATATCAAATTTCAAGCATCTGAGCCAAGTGGTTCTGAAGAAGAAGATTTTTTAATATTTTTCTATGTATTTCTATGGTTCAAACCTGGGACTCCCTGCCACGGGGCCATTTTGGACCCTGTAGCCACCATTTGAAGAAACTTGGTAGAGGACCACTAGGCAATGTTACATACAAAATTTCAAGCATCTGAGGCAAGCAGTTCTGGTGAAGAAGTTTTTTAAGTATTTTTTAGTTTCGAACCCAAGACCCCCTGCCCCGGGGCCATTTTGGACCCTGGGGCCACCATTTGAACAAACTTGGTAGAGGACCACTAGGCAATGCTACATACCAAATTTCAAGCATCTGAGCCAAGCAGTTCTGGAGAAGATTATTTTTAAGTGTTTTTTTGGTTTCGAACCCAAGACCCCCTGCTCCAGGGCCATTTTGGACCCTGGGGCCACCATTTGAACAAACTTGGTAGAGGACCACTAGGCAATGCTACATACCAAATTTCAAGCATCTGAGCCAAGCAGCTCTGGAGAAGATTATTTTTAAGTGTTTTTTTTGGTTTCGAACCCAAGACCCCCTGCTCCGGGGCTATTTTGGACCCTGGGGCCACCATTTGAACAAACTTGGTAGAGGACCACTAGGCAATGCTACATACCAAATTTCAAGCATCTGAGCCAAGCAGTTCTGGAGAAGAAGATTTTTAAGTATTTTTTAGTTTTGAACCCAAGACCCCCTGCCCCAGGGCCATTTTGGACCCTGGGGCCACCATTTGAACAAACTTGGTAAAGGACCACTAGGCAATGCTACATACCAAATTTCAAGCATCTGAGCCAAGCAGTTCTGGAGAAGAAGATTTTTAAGTAATTTTTAGTTTCGAACCCAAGACCCCCTGCCCCAGGGCCATTTTGGACCCTGGGGCCACCATTTGAACAAACTTGGTAGAGGACCACTAGACAATGCTACATACCAAATATCTAAGCCCTAGGCCTAGCGGTTTCAGAGAAGATGTCATTTAAAGCAAATTGTTGACGACGCACGACGCACGACACACGACGCACGACGGACGACGGACGACGGACGACGGACACTGGGTGATCACAATAGCTCACCCTGAGCCTATGGCTCAGGTGAGCTAAAAATGATAGCAAATATTTTTTGTGGTGTTCTAATATTTTTCAGTAATCACAAAGAAAACAAGAGGGCCAAGAGGCCCTGAATCGCTCACCTGACCAAAAAGGCTAAAGGTCAAACAAGGGTCATCATTTAACAAACCTGATAGTTTGCAACCACTTCCAAATGGTTTTGAAGAAGATTTTTGAATATTTTTCTATGTATTGCTATGGTTCAAACCCTGGACCCCCTGGAGCTGGGCCATTTTGGACCCTGTGGCCATCATTTGAATAATTTTGGTAAAGGACCACTAGGCAATGCTACATACTAAATTTCAAGCAACTGAGCCAAGTGGTTCTGAAGAAGAAGATTTTTGAATATTTTTCTATGTATTTCTATGGTTCAAACTCAGGACCCCCTAGCTTGGGGCCATATTAGACCCTGGGGTCATCATTTGAACAAACTTGGTAAAAGACTACTAGGCAAAGCTACATACCAAATTTCAAGCATCTGAGCCTTGCAGTTCTGAAGTAGATGATTTTTTAATATTTTTCTATGTATTTCTATGGTTCAAACCTGGGACTCCCTGCCCCGGGGCCATTTTGAAACCATGGGGCCTTCATTTGAACAAACTTGATAGAGGGCCACTAGGCAATGTAACATACCAAATTTCAAGCATCTGAGGCAAGCAGTTCTGGAGAAGAAGATTTTTAAGTATTTTTTAGTTTCGAACCAAAGACCCCTGCCTCAGGGCCATTTTGGACCCTGGGGCCACCATTTGAACAAATTTGGTAGAGGACCACTAGACAATGCTACATACCAAATTTCAAGCATCTGAGCAAAGCTGTTCTGGAGAAGAAGATTTTTAAGTATTTTTTAGTTCCGAAACCCAAGATCCCCTGCCCCAGGGCCAATTTGGACCCTGGGGCCACCATTTAAACAAACTTGGTAGAGGACCACTAGGCAATGTTCAATACCAAATTTCAAGCATCTGAGCCAAGCAGTTCTGGAAAAGAAGATTTTTAAGTATTTTTTAGTTTCGAACCCAAGATCCCCTGCCCCAGGGCCATTTTGGACCCTGGGGCCACCATTTGAATAAACTTGGTAGAGGACCACTAGACAATGCTTCATACCAAATTTCAAGCCTCTGAGCCAAGCAGTTCTGGAGAAGAAGGTTTTTAAGTAACTTTTAGTTTCGAACCCAAGACCCCCTGCCCCAGGGCCATTTTGGACCCTGGGGCCACCATTTGAACAAACTTGGTAGAGGACTACTAGGCAATGTTACATACCAAATTTCAAGCATCTGAGCCAAGCGGTTCTGGAGAAGAAGATTTTTAAGTATTTTTTAGTTTCGAACCCAAGACCCCCTGCCCCAGGGCCATTTTGGACCCTGGGGCCACCATTTGAACAAACTTGGTAGAGGACCACTAGGCAATGCTTCATACCAAATTTCAAGCCTCTGAGCCAAGCAGTTCTGGAGAAGAAGATTTTTAAGTATCTTTTAGTTTCGAACCCAAGACCCCCTGCCCCAGGGCCATTTTGGACCCTGGGGCCACCATTTGAACAAACTTGGTAGAGGACCATTAGGCAATGTTACATACCAAATTTCAAGCATCTGAGCCAAGCGGTTCTGGAAAAGAAGATTTTTAAGTATTTTTTAGTTTCGAACCCAAGATCCCCTGCCCCAGGGCCATTTTGGACCCTTGCGCCACCATTTGAATAAACTTGGTAGAGGACCACTAGACAATGCTTCATACCAAATTTCAAGCCTCTGAGCCAAGCAGTTCTGGAGTAGAAGGTATTTAAGTAATTTTTAGTTTCGAACCCAAGACCCCCTGCCACAGGGCCATTTTGGACCCTGGGGCCACCATTTGAACAAACTTGGTAGAGGACTACTAGGCAATGTTACATACCAAATTTCAAGCATCTGAGCCAAGCGGTTCTGGAGAAGAAGATTTTTAAGTATTTTTTAGTTTCGAACCCAAGACCCCCTGCCCCAGGGCCATTTTGGACCCTGGGGCCACCATTTGAACAAACTTGGTAGAGGACCACTAGACAATGCTTCATACCAAATTTCAAGCCTCTGAGCCAAGCAGTTCTGGAGAAGAAGATTTTTAAGTATCTTTTAGTCTCGAACCCAGGACCCCCTGCCCCAGGGCCATTTTGGACCCTGGGGCCACCATTTGAACAAACTTGGTAGAGGACCACTAGGCAATGCTTCATACCAAATTTCAAGCCTCCGAGCCAAGCAGTTCTGGAGAAGAAGATTTTTAAGTATCTTTTAGTTTCGAACCCAAGACCCCCTGCCTCAGGGCCATTTTGGACCCTGGGGCCACCATTTGAACAAATTTGGTAGAGGACCACTAGACAATGCTACATACCAAATTTCAAGCATCTGAGCAAAGCTGTTCTGGAGAAGAAGATTTTTAAGTATTTTTTAGTTCCGAAACCCAAGATCCCCTGCCCCAGGGCCAATTTGGACCCTGGGGCCACCATTTAAACAAACTTGGTAGAGGACCACTAGGCAATGTTCAATACCAAATTTCAAGCATCTGAGCCAAGCAGTTCTGGAAAAGAAGATTTTTAAGTATTTTTTAGTTTCGAACCCAAGATCCCCTGCCCCAGGGCCATTTTGGACCCTGGGGCCACCATTTGAATAAACTTGGTAGAGGACCACTAGACAATGCTTCATACCAAATTTCAAGCCTCTGAGCCAAGCAGTTCTGGAGAAGAAGGTTTTTAAGTAACTTTTAGTTTCGAACCCAAGACCCCCTGCCCCAGGGCCATTTTGGACCCTGGGGCCACCATTTGAACAAACTTGGTAGAGGACTACTAGGCAATGTTACATACCAAATTTCAAGCATCTGAGCCAAGCGGTTCTGGAGAAGAAGATTTTTAAGTATTTTTTAGTTTCGAACCCAAGACCCCCTGCCCCAGGGCCATTTTGGACCCTGGGGCCACCATTTGAACAAACTTGGTAGAGGACCACTAGGCAATGCTTCATACCAAATTTCAAGCCTCTGAGCCAAGCAGTTCTGGAGAAGAAGATTTTTAAGTATCTTTTAGTTTCGAACCCAAGACCCCCTGCCCCAGGGCCATTTTGGACCCTGGGGCCACCATTTGAACAAACTTGGTAGAGGACCATTAGGCAATGTTACATACCAAATTTCAAGCATCTGAGCCAAGCGGTTCTGGAAAAGAAGATTTTTAAGTATTTTTTAGTTTCGAACCCAAGATCCCCTGCCCCAGGGCCATTTTGGACCCTTGCGCCACCATTTGAATAAACTTGGTAGAGGACCACTAGACAATGCTTCATACCAAATTTCAAGCCTCTGAGCCAAGCAGTTCTGGAGAAGAAGGTATTTAAGTAATTTTTAGTTTCGAACCCAAGACCCCCTGCCACAGGGCCATTTTGGACCCTGGGGCCACCATTTGAACAAACTTGGTAGAGGACTACTAGGCAATGTTACATACCAAATTTCAAGCATCTGAGCCAAGCGGTTCTGGAGAAGAAGATTTTTAAGTATTTTTTAGTTTCGAACCCAAGACCCCCTGCCCCAGGGCCATTTTGGACCCTGGGGCCACCATTTGAACAAACTTGGTAGAGGACCACTAGACAATGCTTCATACCAAATTTCAAGCCTCTGAGCCAAGCAGTTCTGGAGAAGAAGATTTTTAAGTATCTTTTAGTCTCGAACCCAGGACCCCCTGCCCCAGGGCCATTTTGGACCCTGGGGCCACCATTTGAACAAACTTGGTAGAGGACCACTAGGCAATGCTTCATACCAAATTTCAAGCCTCCGAGCCAAGCAGTTCTGGAGAAGAAGATTTTTAAGTATCTTTTAGTTTCGAACCCAAGACCCCCTGCCCATGGGCCATTTTGGACCCTGGGGCCACCATTTGAACAAACTTGGTAGAGGACCATTAGGCAATGTTACATACTAAATTTCAAGCATCTGAGCCAAGCGGTTCTGGAGAAGAAGATTTTTAAGTATTTTTTAGTTTCGAACCCAAGACCCCCTGCCCCAGGGCCATTTTGGACCCTGGGGCCACCATTTGAACAAACTTGGTAGAGGACCACTAGACAATGCTTCATACCAAATATCAAAGCCCTAGGCCTAGCGGTTTCAGAGAAGATGTCATTTAAAGCAAATTGTTGACGACGCACGACGGACGACGGACGACGGACGACGCACGACGGACGACGGACGACGGACACTGGGTGATCACAATAGCTCACCCTGAGCCTATGGCTCAGGTGAGCTAAAAACTTAAATGAATTAGTCATCATAAAAGAATATGAGCCAGAGCTCTAGATAAGAGGGGTATTTGATGATAATTGAGGGATAATTTTCTTTATTTCTCATTGAAACCATATGTTGTGACCCCTCATCTGAACCGTCTCGTCGAGACGGTTCAGATGAGGGGTCACAACATATGTTTTTATCCAGCTGTAACAAAAATTATCCCTAATTATCACCAAATACTCCCTCTTATCTAGGGCTCTGACGAGCTAAAAATCATGGTGATCAGATGTTCATGCAGAGAAACAATTAAAGGTACTGCAAATGAAACATTTTAGGTTATTAAGATGTAACTAAATATTTTAATTTTACACAGCTAAGTAATCTGTAGTGGATTATTGAAATATCTTACAAGGATTACTGAAGCGCGTGGCTGAAGCCAAACAAACTGATCAAATACGACTGAAAAGCTGTCATTACAACGATGTTCAAACGGGTCACGCAACCTTTGACCAAGGGCCACCTAACGGTAGTGACACAACAAATTATCATAGCATCATACAGTGCAGGATTTAAACCAAAATTTTGGGAAAGAAATTTGAGCCATTTCACTCACTTCTTCGCACAACATATGTTGTGGTTTTGCCATAGAATCACTTCCCAACAGTGATTCTAATCTGATCACACTACAAAATTTTATTGTGCCTGAAAAATACTTCATCCTAAAAATTCAAATTTCTTATGCTCCAGATCAAGATATCCTAATTGTTTTTAATTTTAAAAGAACATGAAAATTCACAATCTGATCCTGATGTTGACAGTTGCCATAGTTACTGAAAATACAGAGACACATTACTCAGTTACTGCATGTCTACAATTCTGACCAAATTTGGAAATTTACCATTCGACAATGGGTCAAAATTGTCAGAAGAATGGCAAACAGTGTAGACCCAGATCAGAGGAGCAGTCTGATCAGGATCTACAGTTTGCTCAGGCACTGCTGCCCCAACATTTTCGGCAATTACAGTCAAGTTTTCATTAAGAAAATTTTTTCAAAATTTTATTGAAATGAGTAATGATGATGGTGTGCATGACAGATATAATCTTGACTTTGAAGACAGTGGAACTCCCAAACTGGCAAAGCTGATGACAGACACTCATGCTCCAGACTGTATTGAAGGCTGTTTCCAAAGTTGTTGAAAAGAGAAATGGAACACCATCAGAAATCTAAGCATCATAAACATGCATAGCCAAAAATTCAAATTCAGACTCAAGCACCATAAAAGCCACCCAGAATGGTTAGGCTAGGATTCTATAAGAACTCAAACCAGGATCTAACATCACTTCACGTGTAAACAAAATCCATCCGAAAATTATGAAGCAATAACTTTAAGAATAATGTTAACCAAACCCAAAATTTATTTCAAGAGTCTATAATCTTGACCTAAGGTAACCTTATGGAGAGGTGGTGGGGATGGCACTGTGAACATCTTAAAGGCTGAATCTATTTGTAGGCTAAGGAGATATAACCTTATGGAGAGGTGGTGGGGATGGCACTGTGAACATCTTAAAGGCTGAATCTATTTATAGGCTAAGGAGATACGAGTCTTCAAATAATTTTAACAAAAACACATAATGTGGCATGGACAGACAAGGCTGCTGATGCCCAATGACAGGGCAATTACAATCCCAGCAGGCACATGACGTCAAAATGACGTCGCACTGATGTCGATGCGACGTCATTACGTCGCATCGACGTCATTTTAACGTCAGGTGCCTGCTGGGAATAGCTCTTCCTGTACTTTGTATGACAAGTTAAAAAGTCTGACAAGTTAAAAAGTCATCTCTCTGATATATTTCAAGGTCATGAGATTTTTAATAGCTCTGTGGTACTGAGTACATTTATACCAGTCAGAATATACTGTTTCTAAACTTTACCTTGGTGTTACCACACTCTAACCTTATATGTTTCATCAAGGGCATAGATGTTATACTTTTGCTTGTATCTTGTATCCATAAAAAGTTATTTGAGCATAAAAACTTCAACTGATACTTCCGTAGTACAAAGTTATGATTTACCTGATGTGTGTATGTTGTGGGTGTCTTTTGAAATTTAATATAAGGCGTTTCTCACTTACAACATCTGATTTTACTATCGTGACCAAAATGTCCTATTGGAGACCAAAGTTTATGCGACCTGTTGAAAAATTTTCTCACATCCTCCTTTTCTTAACTATGACAAGTTTACATATTACAGAAATCAGATACATGTATATGCATAATGTTTTCCACGCACTTAAATCAACCTAAAACGTACTGCCCCGTTGTTAAATTGAATTCAACCCAAAACCAAACAGCCACATTGTAAAAGTTTATTTCTCCACAAATAAGAACTCTACATGAAAATGCCTACACCCAATATTTCTTTCTGCTACTGTCAAGCATAAGGGTCTAGATTAAAATTACATGTACATCAGAGCCCTAGACCAGAGGGCCAATGGCCCTATATCGCTCACCTGAGCACTGAGGTTATGTTGGAAAAACTAAGTTGCCACAGCAACAAAACAACATGCACAACAGCAATAAAACACACCATTTATGTAGATGATAATATCACAAACATTTATGCAAAAAATAAGCTTTATCCCCCCTTAATGGCTTCTGAGAAGAAGATCTTTGGCAAAAAAAATAAAAATGAAAAAATTGAAAATTTGGCCCTTCAATTGCAACGGCAACCAATCAAAATCAGGTCTTTGGGCAAAATTCTTATAGCTGATAGAGGACTACTCTAGGAACATTTCTGTAAAGCTTTTGTAAAATATCTGCCGTAACACAGAAATAAATACCAAATGTCCACTTTCCCCATTGTAAGTCTATGGAAACTTTAAGGTGCCATAGCAACCAGTTCACATGGGCAATGATAATATGAAATATACTTTAGGTAGAGGCTAATGTTATTAATATGTATGCAAAGTATCAGCTTCATCCTCCTCATGGCTTCACTTTCCCCATTATAAGTCAATGGAAACTATAAGTTGACATAGCAACCAAAGTTCTTATTGGGTTGCAAGAAAAAACAAAATTCATGTAGAGGCTTCTGTCATCAACATGTTTGCACAATATCAGCTTCATCCCCCATATGGCTTCTGAGCAGAAGATTTTTTCATTTTTTCTTTTTTTTTTCTCGAAAATTTACCCTATATTTTGCCATGGCAACCAATCAAATTCAGCGATTTGGAGAAAATTCATATGAAATATAGAGGACTATTCAAGAAACATTTCTGTAGAAAGAAAATCTAAATAAAAGCCATGAGACAGCAAAAATTGCCAATTTCCATTTTCCCCATTATAAGTCAATGGAAACTCTTAGTTGCCATAGCAACCAAACTGCTGGAGTAATTGCCATGAAAAATAGTAATTCTATAGAGGCTAGTACTAAGGTTCTTTCTGTAAAGTTTGAGCTTTATTGGCCACATAGTTTATGCAGAGATGATTTTTTAATATTTTTCCATTTTTAACTATTCGGTTGCAATGGCAACCAGAAAAATTGCCCAATTTGTATAAACTTAACAAGGCTGGTTAAAGACTACTCCAGGTACATTTCTATAAAAGTTTTGTCAAAATATCTGCAGTGGCATAGCAATAAATGCAAATTTTCTATTTTGCCATTACAATTCAATGGCAACTTTAAGTTCCCATAGCAACCGAACTGCTAGAGCAATTGCCAAGAAAAACAGTACTTTTATAGAGGGCAGTGCCAAGATCCTTTCTGTGAAGTTTGAGCTTTATTGGTTGCATAGTTTCTGAGGAGATGATTTTTGAATATTTTTTCTATTTTTAACCATTCGGTTGCCATGGCAACCAGCCAAATAGTGCAATTGACAAAAATTTCATGTGGTTGATGGAGGACTACTCAAGGAACATTTCTGTAAAAGTTTTGTCAAAATATCTGCAGTGACATAGCAATAAATGCAAATTTTCAATTTTTCCCATACAAGTCAATGGAAACTTTAAGTTGCTATAGCAACAAAAGTTCAAAAGCAATTTGGATAAAAAACAGTATTATTGGTTCCCCCTGCCTATAGATGCTATATATGAAATTTAGTTACAATTGGCCTTGTAGTTTCAGAGGAGATGTCGTTTGAAAATGTTGACGGACGACGGACGACGTACGACGGACGACGGATGCCTGCCTATACTATAAGCTCACCTGTGAGCCTTTGGCTCAGGTGAGCTAATAAGAGAGAGTATTTGGTGATAATTAGGGATAATTTTAGTTAAATCTGGATAAAAACATATGTTGTGACCCCTCATCTGAACCGTCTCAAGGAGACGGTTCAGATGAGGGGTCACAACATATGGTTTCAATGAGAAATAAAAAAAATTATCCCTCAATTATCATCAAATACCCCTCTTATCTAGGGCTCTGGTACATGCACTTATTAATTAATGTAATATTGTTGTTATATCACATGCCAGAAAAAGTATGGGCCATTAAAATGATTGATTATATACACTTTTAAGGTCAAAACAATAATTTTATAAATAAAATTTTAAAACATCATATTTTCATCTTCAAAGCATCATAAAAATCAACTTGATTTCAGCTGCCGCTTAAAAATTCAAACTGCGCCAAAAAAAGGATAAATAAGCAATGCAAATATTATTTGTTTATCGTTATGTTTTGATATCTTGACATTAATTGTTAATTATTCCATAATCTTTCGTATTTGTGGTACTTTGGGCAAATGAAGTGCAATAAAATTTATTTAGATCTGACAACAAATTATGAAAAAAATTAATCTGAACAACATAAAAGTTAAATATTGACAGGGTGGATTGAAGTAAACAAGAAAACAATATGGATCTTATGTTCCAATATGATTGATGGAATCTGAATGATTTGCATATATGTAACCATAAAAGTACAGTATATGCTGTGGGTCACTGACTGCAGTGCCCATGCCGACACTATGTACTAAGTATTCAAAGTCGCATCGAAGTCCGTGTGACCTCATTTCTACGTCCTGTGCCTGCTGGGTCAGTTGTAAAATAAATATAATTCACATAAAGACCATTCTAACTCCAACAGCTTCAGGTTCAGCCAGATTATCCCATTGCATTCTGGGTATTTTTTGTTGTCTGCTGAAATTGTCGTCTGCATTAAAAATCAAGAATATTTTGACAATATTGGTCTGACTAACTCTTTTAGAAATGATGTCTTGGCAGCAAACAGTTTGGATCTCAGATCAGCCCAACTTCATACTGATCCAAACTGTTTGCCCAGATACCCCTAAAGAGGTATCCCAAATGGAATGGGTTATGCATATAAGCTGACAGATATAAAGGCGAATGGGTACACTTTCAGTGAAGTAACCTACCATTTTTCTTTTCTGTTTTCCGTCTCGACTGGAGTCAAAGTAAAAAGATGGGCAATGATCAGGAATTAATACAATCAAATCCCACATTCTGCTCTCAAAACCAATAGGGAAAGAAGCACAAACACACAGAAAGTGACACAAGTTTATGAAAGACATGCACAGTAAACCGAATGAGCAGCTCCAACAGGAAGTCTCAAACAGGAAGTCACAATGGTTGTTCCCAATTTTAAATTGACTGAAAAACATGACAGTCAACTGAGTCACCTTTTAGGGTGGACTTAGCTATCTTTGACTGGACTGTACATGCCTCTTGGCATGGTCATATCAGATTAAGACAGATTTTCTCAAAATGAGGCTGGTATATTTTTACATTACAGCTGTACTACATCACCTGCTCGGGACTGTGCATGTTCATATATATAAGCCAATCGTTAAAACGTAAAACATATATTCCTATACAAAGGGATTTTAGGAGGTCTAAAAATTACCTTTTAATTATGACTTGAAAAACGACTCTGACCATGAGTTGACTTCTATAGGGAACTAGATACCCCTGTGGGCTCCTATTCTCTGAAAAAGATTAAAAATAATTTCAGTTATTAATATTTTCCTTTCATCAATCATAGAAATTAATAAATAGACAGCAATTCATCATGCATGTTATCTTTAACATTTCATACATTCAATTATATTCTTCTTTTTTTTTTTTGTCTTTTTTCTTTAACTCCTTCTGAGAGTGACAGTTAACCCTTAAAGTGCCAAAACAAGCAGACAATGAAATTTACTTCTGTAAAATTTAAACAAGAGGACCATGATGCCCTGGATCGCTAACCCGACCCATATTGTTCAATGAAATGGTAGGTAATGTAAGGTGCATTCCCCTGAATGTCCTGTTTATCTAGGCTACCAAGATAGGGTTAACAAACTTGGTGATGGGGCACACAAAAATCATCCCTATGTAGTTAAGAGTTTTCTATCTTCAGTTCTGGGGGCCATTTTGTTCAGCGGAGTGGAACTGTCTTGAGCAATTTTGGTAGAGGATTCCTGTGAAATGATTTCAAAATCTATCTACCCATTTTAGTGGGAAGTCGTTTATTGTTTTTTTTTTCTATTTTTAGCTCCAGCCACCATCTTGGTCAATGGAGCAGAGTGGTTTTAGCGATTTTGGTAGAGGATTACCCAAGGAACATTCCAGTGAAATTATTTCAAAATCCTTCTACCTGTTCAGGCAGAGAAGCTGGTGAGAAGTTTTTCTTTTTTAAGCTCTGGTGGCCATCTTCAGCAGAGCTGAACTGTTCCAGCAATGTTGGTAGACATTCCTGTGTGATTATTTCAAAATCTGTCAGCCATTTTAAGGGAAAAGTTGTTTAAAGCAAAAGTTGATGACAGATGCACAGACGGACAGACAGATGGACATGGATGGACACACGGATGAAGGACAAAGGCCAATTACAATACCTCACCTTGAGTAGTTTGGTGTTCAAGTGAGCTAAAAATATATTATGTACAAGGCCTTTTTAGGTGTGTATGGCATGAGGAACCATTTTATTTTTGCTCTTATTTCATTAGTGCTTGTTCTGCATTTCACTTTTGACCAATTTAGACTTTTCAGCATGAAATTTTTTAATTACATTGATGGCTGGTAAGTGGTTGAAATCTGTTATTCAAGTAGCATCCTGGTTTGATACAATGGTCAAACTGTTCGAAATAAAAGATATTGCAAGATGTATGAGAGCTTTTTTGTCTTCTTAAGTATGCTATCAGAGGCCAGTTAACAAATAACCATAATTTTTTTTATCAGACCCTTGGACCAAATGAGTCTGACGAGGCTGTAGCATATATGAGCAGCAACACGAGAAAACCAACAAAGTGGTTGTGCGACCAGCGCAGACTCAGATCTGCCTGGGAATCCACCTAGTCAGATCAGCCTCTTTGCTAATTGCTTAAACGATAGATAAGGGTCTAAGCTTCCTCCATGTAGACAGCGAAGACTCTGGTCAGTCTGGGCGGATGCCCAGGCTGATCTGAGTCTGCGCTGGGCCCACAACCACTTTGTTGATTTTCTCGTGTTGCGGCTCAAATTACTTCCACTAGCTTTTGACTCATCCTGGCACTTGAGGCCTTGGGTGCCCTACTTAGTCTTAAAGACTGGTTAAAATTTTCATTTGATGGGCCAACAATGTTGCATCCTTAAGTAAGCTATCCTGATAAGCGACAGGTCTTGTTTTCAAGATTTGCACATAATACTATTTCAATTACTCTTTTTCTTATGCATTTTGATTATTCGATACTGTTATATATTCTAATCTCATTAATTTTTCTTTTTCTTCCCTTGTCAATTTAAGAAGCCTTTTCTATTCCAATAACTATAAACATTCCAACAGAATAATGGAGCAGTCTAATCATAGTCTGCAATGTCAGCCACATCCCCCTACCAGGACCAAATAGAATTGTCCCGAGGATAGTTGGGTTGGGCACTGGGGGGTACCAATTTGGATACTAGTCGGGAAAGGTCCTACTGTGCTTGCAGAAGTGTGGGTGGGGGTTGTTTGGGTATTTTTACTCTGGCCTATCACATCTCTTTTCTTTCTCCCTTTCTCTGAGAGATGGCTTATAATAGACTTAAATACTGTCTCAAAGAGCAGTTAAACTCAAAAGCTGCACCAACCACAGACCTGTCCAAACTTGGAAGGAAGAAGAAACCATCACATAAACAGATATGTCTGAATTTTTACCGTTACTTCGGTATTACACTCATTAATCTTAAAATTAACTTTCAAAGTGAAAATCAATTCTGTCAAATCATAACACCAGTCAATTACGACAATAATACGATAATAATAATAGTATAATTTTACTCTGACAGATTCCATTTTTCTGTGATACCATCTTTTAGGAGATACAATAGCGTCAACACCTCACGTGTATAATTAATCATGCCACAATGGCAATATACTTAATATGTTTGAAAATTTAACGACAATACAAAATATGAGAATAATTGTGCCCTCCTCTAGTCTAATAAAGTAAAAAGTTTTTATAATAGAAACGAAAGATAATAACTGTGACATATTCCACAGTTCATCAAAGCTTTTAAAAATGGGTGTATCTGACAATAATTAGAAAATAACTTCTCCTAACTTAAGTGAAGTAACACTGCTATCTTCATTTTTGCCTGCCTATTCAAGAGGGGTCAACTCTTGAAGAAAAAGGAGCAAATTCTCTACTTTAGAGTAAACCCCATTTTTGAAGAGCTAATTCATCCAAGGAAGCCAACAGAAAGTCACGAAAAATGTTCCTCTTTGTAAAATGGTGCAAAAATATGGAGGTATAACCATACTCCATAGTTAAACACGAAAATGACCCAATTACCGCACCCTGCGCTTTACTTTTTCAAAATTACATCAAAAACGTGTGGTTGAAAGTGTATCTAATAACCGCACACTCAGAACAATTAAATGCAGGGCAACATGGAGTAGAACTGGAAATACTGTGACTCTTTACTTTTCAAGGGACAGAAAATGATACGAAAGCCTTGACTTCACTGGTGAAACAGAACGGCTATTAAGATGTTGGGGTTAGTGAGAGTTTCCAAAGGAAAAATTAGTGTGTGCACTTGTGCAGTTTTTCCAGAAATGGCCTTGGTGTGCGTTTATAGGGGCATGTGCGATAAATGGGTTGATTACGGTACAAGGACTCCGCAGTAGAATGGTTCTAATGAGTACATTTGAGGAACCACAACATATTCTTTTGCAGACAAATTATTAAATTACCCCAGAATCACCATCAAATTAATGACTCCACTTAATGACTACAATTCCTGATATCTCGATGTCAAAGTTTGTCTTTAACTTCTAATATCTCAAAGTAAATTTTCTGGTCCCAGAAAATTCACTTTGAGATGTCAGTAGTCTGAGATAAAAGGAGTTCAAATGTAAAGAAAAAGAGGAGATGTGTTCAAACAATATGCATTGATATTAGAGGTAACTTTGAGATATCAGTGTTTGAGATATCAAGAGTTGACTGCAACTACAATTCTAGGCCCAATTGTTCAAATAAACAGCATCATTAGTTCACGAGGTGTTACATTTGCCAACGTATTGTATTGTATGCAAAAATACTGTCACTTCTGCCAAGAAAATGTGAGGAGCTTTTGCAGCAAAGAGGGTTTCTGAGTTATTCTTATGGAGATATTGTCACTGGACTGTTAGTCAGGCCCCATATATCATTACATATAGCACATTTATCTGGGAAAGATTGAATGCAACAAACTTGACTCATTTTGTGCACTACAACTAGTAATATCTGTCAACAACTTGAAACTGCTTTTTCTTAAGCTATGAATGAAATTTTTTTAAGCACATAGAATGATATTTTTACCTAATCAAGTGCTGCCAAATATGTGTCATGTTGATTTTTAATTCGGGTGCTTTCCATTCAATTTTTTCAAACCTAAAAAAATGTAAATATGGATATTATAATCCTGCCACTTGAAAACGTCTATTGAGACCCGAAAACTTGCAAGCTAAGCGAAAAAGGAATTGCGTATTTTCTTGAGATGGCTTCACAGGTCACCGATTTAAAGCATAACAAGATCATAAACTATCTGTCTGGTTCGATAGTCAAAGAGCGATAGCTTAAAGTTTTAAAAATGCATCTGAGCTGTCTCATGTAAGAATGAACCTTATAGCAGCCACAAATAGAGAAGACTCTGTTCAGACTGCACATCTGTGCAGTCTGATCAAAATCTTCTCTATTTGTAGTATACTAAAGAGTGAAAAGCATTGACAACTAAATCTGCACAGAACCACAGCCTAATATAAGTCCTGGCTGTGCGTATGTCATACAGTTTCTTTTCTTGCAAAGCAGATCATTGAAAATTACTTTCATTGACGGGAAATCGTATATGCATTGCTACCTGTGGTGGGTGAAGATGAAATGTTATCTGTGAATTGAAATTTGGGGATTATGTCCCAGTTTTGATTTACGCTGTTGAATCTATGGAAATTTCATCATTTTTAGATACTATACAACTTTTAAATAAGCATTAACAAAACTTTCATATTTTCAACAGCATTATTAGGTCAAAGATCTACATTTTTACTATATTTTCACGAAGATTAGAAAATAAAATCTGCGTTTAAATTTCTAATTTTTCCAACAAAAATATACAGTCATCAGGGCTACTTTATTTTTGTCTCGTTGTTTAAATGCCCTGAAATGGATCTGCAGGGTTTTCATACCAAATATGGCAACAAAATCTGCAACTCTTCAAACCTTTGGCATCCAAGATGTCATGTTTTGAAATAGTTACAGCTGTGAAGAGACAATGTTTAAATGACAAAATTCTTGACGGGTAAAATAACTCTGCCAAGTATACAGAGCACCAGATAAGGTGGGGTTTTGAGGGTAATTCCAAGATAATTTGCCTTGTTTCTCGATGAAAACGTTATTGTGTGACCACTCATTAGAACTGTCTCGGTGAGACAGTTCTAATGAGGGTCACAACTCATATTTTTGTGGAGAAAGATGGAAAATTACCCCCAAATTATACCTCTTTTACCCCTTCTGATATGGAGCATTGAGTGTAGTAATTTGCATAATGCTAATGATCATAATTTTTTAACATTTTTCACAAGAAAAAAATGTCGGACTTACAAATTACTTCTTTTGCATACATTTGTTTATATGGCTCCAAAAAGCTTTGAAGCCGTATTTAACTGGGTAACGTGAAAATAAATGTGGCCAAAAAGACGTTTTTATTACTCTCGTATTATTTTAATTTAAGCAAATGCTTAATTTATCCATAACTGTCCATACGTAAAATTTTACAGTCATCAACAATGGCGTTAAATACATCATAATTTGGTATGGGAGATAAGTGTACCAAGTTATTATATACAACTTTGGGTTGGATTTTTTTTTATCAGTAAAAAATGATTGTAATAAATAATCTGTAGCCAAAACTGATAGCATGCCAGGTTTTAGACAAGTTTTGACATGACAAATATTATTACTAATTACTCAAGATTCAATTTTTGTGGGTGTTATCTTTTTAAATTTTTTTTACTGTTTATACATAGTATACACTGTATATAATTATTTGGGCAAAGGTAAAAGTTTCCTATAGCCTAGTGGCCCTAGGAGCAGTGGGTGTTGGTGGCCCACTGTTTCTGAAAGGCATGGCCCATCTTCTCCTTTTCATGCAATATGCTTCCGTTCAGGCAACGCAATGTAACCTTGAACGAATAACAATTATTGTTTCAATATTATTTTATAACATTGTTTATATAATAAAATACTAATAAAAGTGTAATGATGATAAATACATTAAATCAACCATCGGACAGCTAGAACGTAAGCGTCAAAATCATCGGAAGTACACATCAAAGTGGAAATAAAAATTTGTCACTTTTAAAATATAAGCCATACCATGCATCAAAGTAACATATTTTGGGAACAGTGAAGGCTCAGATAGGCCTGTGCAGATGCACAGGCCTATCTGAGCCTTAGCTGTTCACATCAGAGATTTATGGATCTTGGCAAACCTATGGAGAGCAAAGGGAACTTTTCAATCATCTTCACTGATGCACAGACTGATCTGAATCATCAGTATTCTCACATACCAAAGGCAGCTTTTCTCCTTCTGAAACTTCCCTACTGCACCACAGAGTACTGACGTTATGTCAAAAATTATCACCTTTATTGGTGAATAATTCAGATTTATGCAAATGAAAAATTTTAATTTCTCAATTTGAATAAATATTTTACTAAACATTATTAACGAATTTTTGTTTTCAGAATCTTAAAAATTTTATTACACATATATCAGGTCTAGTTGTTTTGTTCTGACAACCTTATAATTATATTATATCATGCAAAAAATTCATGTAAGTCACAGTTTCAGCAAAACATTTAACAAATTTGAATATCTTATGAAAGATAAATGTGTATTTCGAAGAAATTTTGTATCTCCTAAAAGGGAATGAAGGAGACCAATGGAAACCTATCATATACATATAGTTTCAGCCACACTTCCCAGGAAATGCAAACTAACATGAAAAATCTTGGAGTATACATGGTCTACCCTGGCAAGTGTTTAAGTAAGTTTATAGAGTGTGGTAAAAATTGTCGACCTGTACTGCAGATACCGGTAATCCATCTGCTACTGCTCATGGATTATTTCCCATATAGATGGTCAACCAATGCTCCAACTTATTCACATAAATGAGAAAATCTCAACCATTTCCAATATGGACCCTTCTAGCTTCAAACACCAACAAATCCATCTGACCAATCAGATCAGGAGGATACTGCCACCATTGGAAAAAGCATTGCTACAAAACTGTCCTGGTCCCCACTGTTCAAAGCATCGTTAGCTTAAAGAACTTATTAGTCGAGGATGTGTTAAGTCTTAAAGGACTTACAAAATCAATTGCTGCAATATTTTTGCTGAAAAGTTGTGAGGAGCTGCAAAAGCTCCTCACATTTTCTTGGCAAAAAATGGCAGCATTTTTCCATACTTAACCTCTCGTTAACTAACAACATTGACAATGTAAGTTTTGATCAACCGGGCCCCGATTCTGAGGTTTATCATATAACACTCCCTTGAAAATACATATTTGGGCAACTACACAAGAATGAGAAGCAGACATTTTACTGAGGCATTATGGTACGAATGTTCAAAAACAGTACAAAAAGAACTAAAACTGGTGAACTTCAAGAGTTACTCTGAATAGCTTGGTGCTGTACTTCAAACATTAGCCACCTCCTCAACTTAAGCTAAATAATTTAATTCTGAAACTTTCTAAAATGTGCTTGTATGAATAAAATAAGTTTACCACTATGAATGTCAAATTTTTAGTAATATTTTTTACCTCCTTTTTATACTTTCAAAAGCTTTAATAATCCAGCCCGATATATTTATTATGGTCATTTTATTTTTTTTCATCTATCATAATTTGTTAAAACATTTCACCATGATCCAGATCAAAAAACTGGTGTATATATATCATTATATATTTATATGAGAAACTCGGAGTAATATATGAAAAATTTCATCTTTTGACTAAATTACATCCAATTTATCAATTTGACAAGTTTAATCATAGATTGCATACTTGTCCGCATGTATGAAGTCAAAAATTTGTTGAAGTTAGTAGCCTTCAGGAAATTTTTCACGTCTTAATTAGTGATCATAGGACTTGTAACAGGAATGGAATGGCTCATAAGGTAATGACTCTACATGATCAGGACAGAAAGGCCTTTATAAACAGTGCAGACCCATATCAGACTGCCCCTTTCAAGGATCAGGAGTCTGCATTGCTTCTAATTCTGTCTGCCATCCATGTCATATAAACTGCTGTAGTATAATGAATTTTTTACATTTTAGGGTAATTACTTTAAGGAAGATGGGCAAGGGAAGCCCTTGCATGATAGACTGTTGGGAACTCCAAATCAGCTTCCGTAATTCAAAAATAATTTTTCTTGGTAGAAAATAATGTTCCTAATTACCTCTTTACACCATGACAGTGACCAGTAGTCTGTTGTAGTCATCAAATTTTTTTCAGCAATCAGTTATCTGAAAATATATAAAGAAACATATGCATATGATAATAACTATAATGTGCTTTCATGACAATTTCTGACCACAACTTCACGACTCAAAATACTGAAACAGATGTGTCTGTGCAAGAAATGTAGACCCAGATCAAGCTGCTTCAAAAGAAGTGTTTGCCTGGTTTTGTAACTGGCAGGATAGCAGACTTTTCAATTTCGCAATTATTACATTTAACACTTTAAGCACCAGTGAAGAAAATAGTATAATTTGTGGACCTACACTGTTTGCCCTCTAGCCTTTGAATTCTCAAAATGAAATATCTTGGACGATGCATTTTCTTAATTTTTGCAGACGTTAATTTTGTTGTCCGCTTTTTGGTGTTAAAAAGAGTAAATGGTCTATGCTTTACAGACATTTGGGGTCATTACGGTAAAGTTAACTTATCTGCAAGGATATGTAACTATAGGTGTCATTTCTTTCAAAATTCAAGACATCCCATTTTAAAATTTGAACTTTATTTCAAGTACATTCTGAAACTTGAGCCAAATTTCAGGGAAGTCTATTGACATAATATGGGCGTGTTATGTCAGTCGTTTAGGTGGTTTTCTTGTCTGAAAATGTGTCAGGTACAGCAAGAACCACTAGACCTCACCATGTTGCATGCGTCAAACTGCAAAAAAAAAGTCCCTCTAATCCATTTAATTTGAAGATTAGAGGGCAAAAAATTGACTATAGGAATTGTACGAAATTATACGAAAGTGCCAAAAAAGAAAACAGCTGAATTTGCAAAGAGCGTAGATCCAGATGAGGGGGCTCATTATGAGCCGCCTCATCTGGATCTACACTGTTTGCTCCCTAGTCTTTATGAATTCTCAATATGATATAGTTTGGATGAAACATTCTTTTTTTTAAATTTGTAGACTCAAGTGGCTTGTCATAAATTTTGTCATTGATCGATTGATTGATTTAATGCTTTACGTCCACGAAAAACAGCTATGGTCATGTTGGGATGGTCAGTTAACCTAACCACACTATTCCTGGGCAGGCTTAGACCTCCTAATTATAAGCGGTTAACCAGTACTAAGTGCATATACTTTCGCCAGTAACTGACAACTGCCCTTCTTGAATCAGCGGAAGGAGAAACGGAAGTATGTGGCCAGATTGGGTATCGAACCCAGGACCTCTGACTTATGAGTCAGGTGCCCTACCGATTGCGCTACACAGTCCGGCATAAAATTTGTCATCTGCTTGTTGGTGCTCAAAGGGATAAAAGAAATCCTTCTGTGTAATTTGATCACAAACAGATAAAACTTTTCTTGATACTTTAAACTACAAGAAAATTGTAAAGAAGAAATAAAAGATGTCACAAAAATTTAATACTATAGTTTATTTCTAAATCTAAAATTATGACATCAAATCTTGAATTCTGCCATTTGATATGGATAACACCGAAATTATTCAAGATTGGGACAATTTAACCAACTGCTGGTTATTATCCTAAAAATTTGTTCAACAAAATGATTTCAGTATCATGCAACATGTGAAAAAATTGCTGTCAAAATAGCAAACAAAACAAGATCCTGATGAGATGGCTCGTCTTGGAGCAGTCTGATGTGTGGCTACACTGACTGCTTCAGCACCGCTCTCCTAATATTTTCTGTCATTACAATACAAATTCTTACAGATTTACTCATCCCAAGATTTACTACACTGTACCCAACAAACTGCGACAAAATTAAAACTGAGACATTTCCATGGAAATAAAAATATATAAATCATAAAAAGGACATTTTATTACAATGTATGTCATGTTATTATATACAATTTCTAAAATGTTATAATTTTGTTTCAGAATTTCTTGGTTCAGATGTGTAATTTTCTTGCAGGGACAAAGTTCACATTGGGACGTCTAAAAAGTCCCTATTTGGCTATGCCTCATGTGAATAGCATAGGAAAGTAGTCTTGCAAGGCAACAAAACTTATTCTTCATATCTTTTTAACTATGAACGCTACTGTAATTTCAAAAAGACTAACCCTCACTTTGCTTAACATACTTTTATTTTTTTACCACAAAAGTAAATATATGGGCACCTGGGACTATCAGACAAGAATATAAATATGACCTATATAATAAGTTGTCTGTCTGACTCACAATCTTCAAGTTTAAACCAATCATTCACTTTGCGGTAAACCTTGTTGTTTTCAAATGTACTTTCAGAAAAAAAGTTCTCAAATACTTTTCAGCATTCACATATACTAGACAGACTTCCTGCTTGTTTTAATCTTTATGATATGTTTTCTTTTACTTTTCTTTTCAGGGAAAACATTGTCAAATGCTTTGCATATGATGATTTCTTTGAGCTTCATAAATGCAAATGTTTCGCAATATAACAATGGTAAATATTTCAGCAGGCCAACATAGCCAGGTTAACTCTTTAAGCCCCGGTGATGCAATTAGCAAAATTTGCAAACAGCGTAGATCCTGATGAGGCGGCTCATCTAGATCTACACTGTTTGCCCTCTAGTCTTTGAATTCTCAATATTAAAAGTCTTGGACAAGGCATTTTTTTTATTTTTGCAGACGTAAATTTTGTCGTCTGCTTTTTGGTACTGCAAGAGTTAAACAAACTAAAGCTGATGATTGCACTGATAAATACCTCCAGGAGCACTATAATCATCAGACAAGGTATCATTAGGCTTCACAGTGGTTTGTGGAGACCTCTCCTTTGCATTGATCACTTTTATCATTAAATTTTGCATTGATTTGTGACTTCTAGGACACTTGCTCCATTAGAATGCAAATGATCATTCACATCTAGGTCACTTACATTAGTCTTTGCACTTGTGCACTTACTGTCTTTATTGATAAGACTTCCACTGATCTGTGACTTATTGTGCAGCTTCATCAGGCTTTGCAATGCTTCAGGATCTATAGAGACTTTTGATGGCAATGATCAGTGACTCCTGGAGCACTTTTATCATGAAACTTTGCTATGTTCACTGACGTCAAGAATACCTTTATGATCAAATTTTGCACTGGCCTTTGACTTCAAGAGCACTTTTATCATTAGATTCCATTATCAGCGACTTCTAGGGCATGTTTACACACTTTGCACTCATCTGCAGCTTCTAAGCACTTTAATCATTAGGCTCTCACTGATCTGTGACTTCAAGAGCCCCATTTTTATCATTGGACTTAGCATTGACCTGTCACTGCCAGAAAACATTTCACTACTGAACTTTGCACTGATCAAGAATCTATATAGGACTTTGCACTGATCAGTGACTTCAAGACCATTATTAAAATTTGCACTGATCTTCTACAGCAATGTTTCAACTTTTACCATTACACTTTACATTGATCTGTGATTTGTAGAGCACTTAGCTGCATTACCTGTGACTTCTTCAGCGGATTTTATCAATACACTTTGCACGAATTAATAACTTCAAGAGCACTTTATCATTAATGACTTTAAGAGCATTTTATTATTAGCTTTTGCTCTGATCAGTGACTTTAAAACTTTGATTGATCAGTAACTTTATTATAGACTTTTCACAGATACATGAATTCAAGAACTCTTTATCATTAAACACTGCAGTGATCAGTGACTTCAAATCAGTTTTATCATTAGACATTGCATTGAAAAGTGATCTCTGATGCACCTTTTATCATTATCTACCCATTGATAAGTGATTTCAAAAACACATTTTTTTTGTCATCAGACTTTACAATGCTCAGTGACTTCAAGAGACCACTATCATTAGATTTTACAGTTAACTTTGCATTAATCAGTGACTTCAAAGCACATTTTCCTAACAATTTAAATTGATCAGTGACCTTTAGAGCTCTTTTATCATTCAACTGACTTCAACAGCACTTTTATCATTAGTTTTTGCACTGATCAGTGACTTCAAGGGCAGGTTTTCATTTTAGACTTTGCATTGATTAATGACTTCAAGGGCACTTTTATCATGCAATAATGGGTAACTTCAAGGGCTCTTTTATCATTTGACTTTGCATAAATCAGTCTTTGTGTTATTGAGTAACTTCAAGGACTCTTTTATCATTTGACTTTGGATAAATCAGTGACTTCAAGAGCACTCCTATCATCAGACATTGCTTTTATCAGTAACTTCAAGGGAAATTATATCATTAGATTTTGCTCTTATCAGTGACTTCAAGAGTATTTTGGGTTGGCAAGAGACTGCAAGTGCACTTTTATTGTGACTTCACATCTGTAACTAATCTTTTGAGCAATTTTATAAGAATTTGCAAGAAATAAACTAATGCAACTATCTTTTGGGCATCATACTTCAGAATTCATGTCATATCAAATAATTATTGACATTCAAACATTCGAACCTCTCTACAAAAGTCCTCTCTTTACCTTTCAAGTTATGAATGGATTTTACCGGATGTGCTACTTGCTATTGCCAAAAAATTTGGAAGTGACCTGAATTTAAAATTCTAATATCAGCGAGAAAACAGGATGTGCTACATGCTAGTGCCAAAAATTTTGAAGTGACCTGAATTTAAAAATTCAAATTTTAATATCAGTGAGAAAATTTGTCACTTTTACATATCGTATACTTTAATCGGATGAGTAACAAAATCAGTCATCTTTGATGTAAGACAATTTTGGTAAATATTACGACACATTAACTGAATACCGTTATGTAAAATTTTGAATATTTTAATTTTACTACCTGATATCGTGATTGTCAAAATATTGATGACGAACTGGCAAACAGTGCAGATCCTGATCAGACTGCTCCTGGGGAGCAGTCTGATCTGGATCTACACTGTTTGTACAGCCATAAAAAGGGTCCTTGCAGAAATATTCAAATTAATTTGCAATATATATCACACTGTAGCAAAATGGATGACACACCGAGAATATAAATGAGATGAGCTCATTCAGAATTCTTGTTAGAGATTTTTACACGTATCGTATCGTATCATATGATTCATAGGAAAATGAATTTAATTTCCAATATGCATTCAGCATGATAGATCTGAGGAATTACCCAGTAGCTAACTTTTATTTTTTACATTTTTTTCTTATTTCATCTGCATAAATTTGTAATGTAAAACATCCCAGTTCATTCACACTTATGTCAAACAGAAATATGAAATGAAAGACCTATATATGAGCAAACAGTTAGTTACTTCCCCTTTTGAAAAGGAAAAGAAAATGCTTACAGCAACTTTTATTTTGTCTGTATATAAACTTTAACTTCACTTGCACAAAAGACTGTGGTCTTATGTTTGCACGAAAACCACAAAACTTGAAGAAACTGATTGATCTTGGATTGTTGTCCAACAGCATGTCACATATGTAGGAATCAAACAGGGGCTGCATTGCTGACAAGTGAGAGAAATATCTTTGTGCTATCCAGGTCTCTGTGTATACATTTATTTTTTTAACAATCTGCAAAAATACCAATTTACAGCATCCAAAAGCTGCTAGCTGACACTATACTGCATATAAAATCTTAGTCATTTGTTTTTGGGAACATTTTGAAGCATGATTTTTACATAATTTATCATTTATTTGGTTTTTCCAAATATTTAAATCATAACTTTATCACTTTATTATCATTGTACCTGCGTGAACTCATTATATATTTTAATTTTTTGTTGCATATTCTAATTCAACCACATTGTTTCCATAAGTACAGAAGACCTTTTTGGGTCAACCTGTGGCCACAGAGACATAAAAGAAGACTCATCGATTTGAACTTGACATTTTTCCGGGACCTGGGTTATGAAACAGGTCACATAAATAAATAAAAAAATTACGAAAACAAGCTGCCTTGTTTCAAGGTCCAACTGCTGTTTCCACTGCATGGCATCACCTATGTAAGGCATGGTAATGTGCCTGAATTTGGGACACCTAAAATATGGGACAAATGGAAAATTTATTATTTTTAGGTGTCCCAACACTTAAGCACATTACGGTACTATGTACTGGGACAAAAAACAACAACGAAATATCTAAATGCATAAAACACAGGAAATACCACAAAAAGCAAGGTAGATCCTATCTGGCAGCTCCTAAAGGTACAGTCTGATCAGGGTCTGCACTGCTTGCTTAATTTATTCCAGACCAGTCATTTGGAACAACTTACCAGACTATTTGAAGACCTTAGATACTACTGACTCATTTCATAAACACTGTATTAGGTGGATGAAATCTAATTTATCTATAAACCATTATTTTTTTTATTATTTTTTGCTATTCTCATATGAGTTTGTAATTCATGTACACTTTTATGTCAAATATCACCTTTTTTTTTTCATTCATATTTCTAGACAGATGTTCTTGTTTTACATATGAGTGTGTGAAAGGATATTATAATGTTCATGTTTATAATACTTAGAAAATTAGTATTAGAGGGCCTCGTGGAAGATTAGCTAATGCTAAATGTGTTACCTTCTGAAAATAAAGACTATTATTATTATTATTAAATCCGCCAGCAGTTCTTTGATCCATCACCCTGGACCGTAAAAATCAACTTGCTCAAAATTAAGGAAGAGGTACCATATCTCAAAATAAAGAGTAACTACGGTAGGATATACTGCTGTCAATCTTGCAGAGGGCGTGATCAGTTTTCAGTAAAAGATACAGTTACAAGGTTGTTTTGGTGCATCTGCAAATTTAAAATTATTAAGTGCATCTGCTTGTTTAATTCAGTATAACAGATATCTGATATCTAGCTTTATTATTTGGTGGCGACATCCTGACACACTTCATTGTAGAAGTTGCGGATTTAAGAATTAATGTCATAAATTACATGTTATCCTCGAATGTGCAGGTCAGAATATGCTATTTTGGAAAATATTTTTTGATTATTTATTTCATATCTCCACAGAAGTTACATTGCGGCTAGCCCTACTTAAAACCACCTAACTGTAGCATGTCACTACATTTCCGTAAAGAAATTCTATTACGAGGCCAACAATGTATGCCATGGAGAATCAACAGAAATACTATAATGTGCTTACATATTGGGACACCCAAAAATTATTTACCTTTTCCATTTTCTTAAATATTAGGACACCTGAAAATAATTTTCTCTTGGCTTAAATATTGGGACATTGTACATCTGAAAATAATTACTTTAGGTCTAAGCCTGCCCAGGAATTGTGTGGTTAGGTTAACTGACCGTCCCAACATGACCATATAGACCTAGCTGTTTATCATGGACCTTAAAATCCATTTTCAGGTGTCCCAATATTGAAACCAAAAGAAAAATAACTATTTTAGGTGTATCAATATTTGAGCACATTGTGGGTAAATTAAAAATTATCATCATTACCCATGTTATAAGGAGTTCTGCTAAACCTTAAATATTTTGTTTTCAAAATAATTTTTCTTTCACATATATCTTTACTGTGACAGCAATTACAATAATTTTCTTACCAACTGTTCCCTCTGACTTAAATTCTGTTTGATCTCTTAATCTTCAATATGACCCCATTAATCCAGGTCATCAGTCTTTTGATCTTGTCTCATTTTTCATACATAACACCTGTAATATATATAAGAAATGAAAATTATGATTTACTTTTGAATACCTAAGAATTTTAATTGTACAATGGCATTAGAGTATGTTCTAAATGATAAATTAATAACTGAGAGAAAGTGTCGGATTTCTGTTACAAAATTATCCAATTTTTAGCTCGCCTGTACGAATGTACAAGAAGAGCTATTGCACTACCCCTGGCATTGGCGGCGGCGGCGTTAGCAAAATGTTAAAGTTTAATGTTAAACTTTTTTATCTCATGTGCAAAGCACTGTCAGGCGAGCTATCCTGTACCACAGACAGGTCTTGTAATACTACTGCCAAAAATGGTAAAACAAGTTCAATTTGCAAACAGTGTGGATCATGATGAAGTGGCTCATACTAAGTGGCCTCATCTGGATCTACAACAATTGCCCTGGACTCTTTGAATTCTGAATATATATAGTCTAGCCTTTTCCATAACCTAATGGGAGGTCAATGGGGCACCACAGATGACTTTACAACAATCCCTCTCCACCTGGTCTTGTATTCAGCTGCTCTAGCTGTGCTAGCAAAGTCCATCCCTGTCCACTCTTCAATATTGTCTTCCCACCCCTCTATGATTAATTGCCTCTGTATATTACTCCAAACCAATAGATCTTTTCCATTTATAGAACAAAAAAATAGATTCTAAGTGTATGCCAAAAGAAGTAGATTCTAAGTGTATGCCAAAAGAAGTAGATTCTAAGTGTATGCCAAAAAAAAAAATTGGACAAAAATAACTGAGCTGCCACATGACAAAGCCAACATAGCGGCATGTGCATCAAGCCCAGACTCAGATCAGCCTGGGCATCCACCAGTCTGATTAGAGTCTTCGCTATTGGCATGGAAGTAGCTTAGACCCTTAGCTAGGCTGTAAGTCAGTGAAGACTCTAATCAGACTTGGCAGATACCCAGGCTGACCTGAGTCTTTGTGTGGTACTCATGCCACTTTCTGTGTTTTGTCGTGTTGCTGAGGCTCAACGTTGAACTACATGATCTACATGAAATACATTAATCTTATTACTTTATTAATGGTGAAGATTAATATATTGACAAGAAGATGTCAACTTAAATGGAAACATTTACCCAAAATATCTGCAGTTAAACACTTAAATGCTTTTTTAACTGGACCGAGATTTCACAAGTTTTTTAAGTTTATCATAATAACAAAGCCATAATCTCAGGGATTAGTATCAAATTTTACACTTAACATTTAAAAAATAAAATTTTGCATTAAAAAATTTAATTTTTCAAAACATAATATCAATCATAACTTTTGCAAGTCCTCATTAACACGTGTCATATGTATGAAAATTAAATTAAAACGAAATGTGAGAAATCTTAACTTTTTAATTATCTGTAATTATCCTTAACCTTAATATTTGGTTAAAACATGACTAGGCAAACAGTGTAGACTTAGATCAGACTGATCTCAGGGTAGAGTCTGATCTGGTATTATTGTACTTGAGGTGCTCAAATATTCAAGGTGAACAGAGTAATTTCTGTTTCTAATGTTTGCAATTCCATGGCACATCCTAGAGGGGCAAATTTTTGTTTTAAAGAATTGATCCCTATATTGAGTAGGGAAGCAAACTGAAATGGCAGAGTTGCTTCCCCTGAAAGTGTGTCTGCCTTGACACAACAAAACAAAGTGGCATGCCCATCCAGCGAAGACTCAGATCAGCCTGGGCATCCACCAGTCTTTGCTGTCCGCATGGAGCTAGCTTAGACCCTTAGCTAGCCTGTATTAGATCAGTCGGCGCATCGGCCCAGTCTGATGAGTCTTCATTGTGCACTTGCGGGAAAGCTAGCTCCATGCCAACTGCGAAGACTCTGTTCAGGCTGGGTGGATGACCAAGCTTATCTGATTCTTCACTAGGCACAAAAGCCACATTGATGGTTTTGTGTTGTCCCTGCTGAAATAAGTCTCTACCTGAATTGATTTGTCTTGTGGTTATAAAGAACCACCACTGTCACTGCACACTACAAGGGTGTGGCAGCACATATTGTGTCTCGAATGATTCAATTAACAGGAATTGCAGGACAACTTGCGTCATGAAAGTTATTGTAATTGTATTGTATTGTACCGTTTAAAAGAAATCAAAATTACATGCCAGACTGTACTTATAAAAAACTAAAGTGTTTTCATGCTGAGTGCATATGAAATTATGATTACAATTAAACAAACAAAAATTGAAGTAAAATGTTTTCTCAAGCGAGTGACACAGATTTCCCTTCAAAAACAAAATGAGTCAGGGCAAAACTTTGGGTGTGAAATGTAGAGGATTCCATCATAACTGGCTCATAGTCATGAGAAAAATTATTCAGTTGTCTCCCTTCACAGTATGAAGCAAGGGAAGAAAATCTTCCATAAAGTAGGAAAGCTCTGCAATAGGATCTTTCTTGCATTGCAAATTGTCTCCCTTTGCAGTTTTCAAAGAGAGGCAGTTTTAGCTGACTTCTCTTGCAACCTAAGAGAAGTAAATCTTTGGCAAATACCGTAATGTGCTTAAGTATTGGGACACCTAAAATAAATAATTTTCCATTTGTTCCAAATGGAAAATTATTAATTTTTGGTGTCCCAAAATTTAGGCCTATTACAGTAAGTTGTTGTCCCTCTTGGCAAAATAAATACTAGATAAGGGAGGTAATCAAGAATTGTCTCCCATTAGACCTAATTATAGATATATATTATAGATATATAATATTTGACTGGAGAAACAAGCACAGTTTTTCCTTTTTTAAATTTAATCCCCTGGGTCCCTGTTTTAAATATTCGATGGAATCTCCGGATAAATGAATGCCTATCAGTATAATAGCCGTATCTCTAAAATAGCCATATTTTGGATTTCTGTAATTGCGCCATTTCTTTACTATGTACAGGTATTGATATCTTCACTGTGGTCACTTCTGGACAAAAGCCAATGTTATACCATCAAAAGGGTGGTTACATTTAGCAAGACGTGACTTTTATCAAATTCAATAATGCACCAAAATCAACTTAAAAAGTCGAAAAAGTTCCTCTGCAGAAGTCACTGAAATTCAAATCTTACAAAAAATTGACATATTAATTTCACTAACTTAAAATTTCTTTACCAAAATTCCTATTAAAAAGTGCTTAAAGTAACAAATCCCAACAAGCCATTGGAAAGATTTGATATTAATGGAACTTGTACCATAAACTACAATGTACCAAAAGCCCTTGTCGAGACGGCGGGCCGTTAACTTGAAATAAAATTACAACCAACTGCAGTTTTGCACCTTATGGGTATAAATATCAAACAAAAGAAAACATAACATCGCAGAAACATGACAGCCTTAAATTATAATTATGGAAAGAAATATTAGAAATTTGAGTTTTGAAATGACATAGATAATCACTCATCCAGAATGCCTTTTTACCCTAATAACCCTATAAATCCGGACAGACGTGCCTGCATGAAGAGTGTAGACTAATATCAGACTGCTCCTATAGTCTGATCTGGGCTATCACTGGTTGCCAATTGCTCGCACGTTTTTCTTTTTTCTTTTTTTTTTTTCATACCGCCAAAAAGTTAAATCGACACGTTCAATTTTAGAGAAAATATACTAAATTATATAAATTTACTGTGCCCAAATTTTTTTTATAATTATAGTATTGCACTTTTTTCCATAATTTTGTACTGGCTGACTTTCTAACATCCAACACATAGGTCATATGGAGACAGGACCTTGGTTTAGACAGGACCTTGGTTTAACACTTTAAGCACCAGTGACGAATATAGCATAATTTGCAAACAGCGTAGATCCTGTTGAGGTGGCTCAAATGAGCTGTCTCATGTAGATCTACACTGTTTGCCCTCTAGTCTTAGAATTCTCAATATGAAATGTCTTGGACAAGGAATTTTTTGAATTTTTGCAGATGTAAATTTTGTAGTCTGCTTTTTGGTGCTCGAAGAGTTAACGTCCCACCAACACATAGGTCATATGGAGAAGGACCTCGGTTTAAAGTTCCAAAGACTGAAGGAGCTGGGGATCAAACCAATGGTAGTCTTGTACCTTAACCAATATGCTACAGTGGCTCCTACCATCCATATGAACCTCCAGAGGGTGGATGATTTTGGGGTTTACTGCTCCTTCAACATCATTTCAGTTATTTTGGATCAATGGGACATGGGTGTGGATTAGTTGCATTAGTACACTTTTTTTTTTTCTCTCCAAGTATATTCTTCCTGTTAAAGTTGAAAGTATTAAAATATTCTAAGATCTGATGACAGGTTTACAATACCTTCTGCAGATTTTAATTAGTTTCAAAATTAGAAGCTTACAGACATTTCAATTCTTTTAATTACACAATTTTGGATTTGCAAACATTTCATTAAAGTCTTTAAAGCTATTCTGAAACAACCACACCCCAATTATGAAATTCCAATATGAATTTTAATTACATTTAAAGTATTTTTATGAAAAATAAAGCTTCACAAAAGAGTATCATTTTCAAGACAAGGTTGTCAATTTCTTTAAAATTGTAATTGACCCCCAAAAACTGGGACAGAAAAATCTGAGCAAAACTGCAGAATAGTAGAGACCATGATCAGACTGCCAAAAAAGCATTTTTAAAAGAAGCAGTCTGATCAAGTTCTTTCGTGTTCATAAAATTTGGAGAGACCTTGCCTGGTAGTAAAACCAAGTTGTTAAAAGTTGTCAAAAGTTTATAACAAAGTTTATAACAGATTTTGACATAAGCATCCCATTATTTGGCATGATTTTAGAAATGCTTTAATTGCATAAGAATAAAACTTTTTAGACAAGGTTTTCAATTTCTTCATATCTTTTGACAACAAAGAAATGATTCAGTCACCAGATACAAGACAACAGTGGTCTTTCTTGCAGAATTTCAGAATATGAATGTTATGGAAACCAAAGTGGAGCTGCATAAACATGGGGAATGATGTGGTGTTTTAATGCCAAAAATAAAAATAACTGAATTTGCAAACATCCCAGATCAAGATAAGCCAGCTCATAATGAGCTGGCTCATCTGAATCTACAATATTTGGCCTCTAGTCTATAAATACTCAATATGATTTAGCTTGAACAAAACATTTTTGGTAAAACGGGCAGGAGAAATACGAATTTTAAACCAAAAAATCTTTGGTTCGATTATAAATGTACACAGGCTAGGGATGAATTTAAGCGAGCGAGAAATCAGTTTTTGAAAAATAAAAGCGATGCCAATAGACAGAATTTTGTCTTATTAAGATCGAAATATAATAAGATTAAAAATATAGCAAAGAAAAAATTCAAAATAAAGGAGGGTCAGGAGATCTGTAGCATGGCGAAGTCAAAACCAAATCAATTTTGGAAAACAATTAAGAAAAAATTCACAAATTCGAAAGTAGCGAAGTCAGATACATTGACCGTTACTGATTTGTTAGAGCATTTTAAGTCGATATATGGAAATGAGCCAGATCTTCCGAGCGAGCAACGGCCAGATCATACTTTGCATGACAGTCAGGCAAAAGATGATCTGGATGTTGAAATCTCGGAAAATGAACTAAAAACTGCCATTTTTTCGCAGAAAAATAATAAGAGCACGGGTACGGATCTATTATGTGCTGAACTATACTTAGTAAAACAATTGAAGGATATATAAATTCTATCATTATTTTTGCTTAAAACAAAATCTTTACAAATTTCAATATGCATACATTCAATAGTATCGGGTATCTACAATTAAAAGCCTGTCCAGTTAAAGTCATGCTTAAGTGGTTACGTTACAGTACCGCTCCAAATGGAATAACCCCCTACATCATGAATTCACAAACATGCATACTTATCGCTATATTGTTGTTAATACCGGTTTTAAGGAGCTGAATGGTTTACCATAAGGAGGCCAGTATTTCCATAAAACGTTAGTTACACAATAAAGGCATTTGACACATTCGCAAATCTGAAGAATCAAGACTACTCCTACTCACTGCCCTGAATATTCTTTAGTTTAGCCTCGATCAGCAGCAGAATAGTCAGTATCAGAATATTGTAAGAGTCGCTTAAATGATCAGGCAAGCTGCCTATGTGATTTACAGGCGAAAAAGCAGATTTGAACTCAATTTTAATTGTTTGTGATTTTTTACATTAGGGGGTCAGTACATTTGGAATGATACCGTCCACTAACCACTGTAGCGTGACGTTAATTAATCCTGCGCATCAACTGCATATGCCCGGTACAAGTACATAAATGCACATTTAGTTTGATATATATTCCATTAAAAGCCACATATAGGATTCAAATTTAATATCCTTCAATTGTTTTACTAAGTATATTTAAATCTTCTTTTGATATTATATGTCCGTTTCTTTTAAAGCTGTATAATAGATTATTCGCAAATGGCGAATACCCACGGTTGTGGGGAGAGGGGATCATAGTACCGATTTTTAAGGGTGGCAACCCAGATGAGGCTGGTAATTACAGGGGTATAACTTTAATCAATATCATGGGGAAAATATATTCGCAGATACTACTCAATCGTTTAAATAAATGGGCAGAAACAGAAGAAAAAATTCTAGATAGTCAATTTGGCTTTCAAAAGGGCAAATCTACGGTAGACTGCATTTTCACCTTTTATTCTGTTATTGTTAAAACATTGAGTCAGGGAGAAAAGTTATATTGCGTTTTTATAGATTACGAAAAAGCCTTTGATAAAATTAACAGATCCTTTTTATGGCAAAAACTCTTATCCGAAAATATCAGTAGTAAATTTGTCAGTGCTTTACGCTCCATGTATAATGTCGTCAAATCTTGTGTTAGATATCAGTCTTCTACTTCACGTTTTTTCAGCTCATATAATGGATTAAAACAGGGGGATCCGAGCTCGCCATTACTATTCATGCTTTTTATTAATGATATTGTGCAAAATATAAATGTTGGTTTAGATCAAATATTCACTATTGATGACATGCAGTTGTTTTTAATGTTATATGCTGATGATGCTGTAGTTTTTGCTAAATCACCGATAGTATTACAGTCAATTTTATACGACATCGAATCATACTGTACACTTTGGGGTTTAAAAATCAACACAGCAAAAACAAAAGCCATGATATTTGAGAAGGGAAGACATACAAATTTTGATTTCTATCTTAATAACGTTAAATTAGAAATGGTAATATCGTTTAAATATCTAGGTATGCATTTCTTTAAAAATGGGAATTGGAACAGGGCACAAAAAAGATTATCACAACATGCTGCTTTTGCTTTACATAAATTGTTTTCACTTTTTCGACAAATTGAATTTACGACTTCCCAAAAATGTAAATTATTTGATATACTTGTTAGATCAGTTTTGAATTATAGCGCTGAGGTGTGGGGTTATAACGAAGCAAAAGATATCGAAATCTTACATACTAAATTTTGTAGATGGGTTCTAAATGTTCGAAAATCAACAAATCTTTCTGGACTGTATGGAGAGTTAGGCAGATTTCCGTTAATAATATATAGAAAAATAAGTATGATCCGATATTGGATAAAGCTATTATCATCAAGGGATTCTTTTATTCCTAAGAAAATGTATCATGTATTAAAAAATGACATAGCAAATAACCGAACATATAATGGATTAAATTGGGCCTACCAAGTTAAAAATATATTAGATAATCTTGGACTTAGCAACATTTGGATACACCAAACTGATATTGATATTCCTTTTAATTTGATAAAACAACGCATAATTGACACATACAAGCAATCCTGGTATTCTTCAATAAATAATTCAAGAAGATTGGAAACGTACGCACGATATAAACATGATTTGGAATTAGAAAATTATCTTGATTTTATTACGGAAAAGAAATATAAAATAGCTTTGACACAATTTAGATTATCGTCACATGATTTAGCCATTGAACGCGGAAGATACGAAAACTTAAATAGAAGTGAAAGAATTTGTAAATTATGTAATAGTAACTTTTTGGAAAACGAATATCATTTTCTATTAGTATGTCCCTTTTACCGAGAGTTAAGACAAAAATATTTGAAAGCTTTTTACTGTCGTTGGCCAACACTTAATAAATTTGATGATTTGATGTCAACAACCAATAAAAAGGCTGTCTTAAATGTTGCTAAATTCATTTATCATGCATCGAATCTAAGGAAAATAGGTATTATATAGTATTATTACACAGTGATCCATTTGTTGCGCTCCTCGTAAATTTGTATGCATGTCCTCACTACTGTATATATGATTCGTAGGCTATAAGCATTGTGTTTTTGCTTTATGCTGAATAAAATTATGTTATGTTATGTTATGTTATTTTTTGAAATTTTGCAGGTGTAAATTTTGTCTTTCTCTTTTTTTTGTGCTTTAAGGATTAAAAGTCTGCTTCGAATCTTTCCCATACTATTGCAGATTTCATTACACTTCATCAGACGTTGTCAACTTTTTTCTTGTTAATATATTACAGCATAAAATCAATCACGAGATCAAAAATGAAATTAAGCAAATCGTAAACTTTCCGAAAACCAAGTTTTATCTCTTATAAACATGATCTACCGTGTTTACAAACTATTCTGACAAAACTGATTAAACATTGAATGCAAACCCTGATCAAACTGTTACTAGAGGAACAGTCTGATCAGGGTCTATCTACATGGCTTGTCATATAAGCCTTGGTGTGACAAAAATGGACATCAAAACTTGAAAATAAGTAGGCCATTAAAAATGGCTGTGGTGGTCAAATTTTAAGGGTAAATAGGGAAGCTTTCATTCATAACATCTGTATAATAAATTAGCTGACGTAAGTCTAAATGTGAATTGAAAAGATGTAGAAAAGTGAAGCAGTTTCTGTCATGAACTGCAGAAATCTGACATGAAATGCACACATTCTCCACATAGCATCAAACTCCAAAAATTGGTGTGAGACAGATTTCAGAGCTGACAGGTAAGAGTATCAGCCAGTACATCCATGAAGTCTGATCAGCATCTTTCTGTTCCTCCAGAGATATCTCAGTCCACATATTGTATTTTGTGGACAACAACCCTTCCCTACCCTCCTTTTCCAGTGCTGGCTATTAAAAACAATTTGTTTTGGTTGCTGTGATTAGCCCAAAGGCCCATTTGTTTATGCAGCTATCGATTGGTGTACGTAGTCAAAGGGAAACAACTGCTCAACTACCAAATACCAGTATAAGAGTAGATTTAATGTTCCTTGTCAATACTACGTTCAATCATAGCAACTAACTGTATGTCCATTCATAAAATATATCATTACATACACTCTGCAACTCCTGTTCTGGGTCTGCTTTTCTGTATACAAAATAATTTCTAGGCAGACTTAACCCATTCTATTCGGGATACCAATATGGGGCATCTGGGCAAACAGTTTGGATCCAGATCAGGCCACACAAAGCCTGATCTGGATCCAAACTGTTTTAAAACTCCTAGACATCATTTTTACAAGAGTTATTAAGACCAATATTGTCAAAATATTCTTGATTTTTGATGGAGATGCCTATTTCAGCAGACGACAAAAAATACCCAGAATGCAATAATGGGTTAAATAGTAACATGAGAGCTTTGGGACATTGGGCATGGGTCAGTTACCAATACTGCGTGCACATTTTGTATCTCGGCACTGACAAAAATGTATATAAACATCTTTGAGCTCAGATGTAACGTCTCATTAACACAGGACATAAAGAGACAGGGCCTCGGTTTACAGTCTCATCAGAAAGACCTGAGGAGTGGAGGAGCAGGGGATCAAACCTGTGACCCTGGATTGGTAGTCTAGCATGATAATCACACTGCCGCCACTCCTCTTTGAACTTACATCTACTAAATGTACCCTACAGCTTCAGACAGAAAGGCCTGAGATAAGCGTGTAAACCCAGATCAGACTCAGCAGCAGTCTAATCAGGGTTCGAGGTTATAAAACTTGCAAATAATTTCAAACTCAAAATAAAGCACACTGATTGGCTGCTTCTGAGCATGTGCTCAGAAGCAGCCAATCAGTGTGCTTTATTTTAAGTTTGAGAATGTACTCGAGTTTTATAACCTCTGGGCCAGGAACAACTCTCTTTACTATCAGTTTTATTCAAGGTGAATGGGTACACTTTCACAGAAAGCAACTGCCATTTTCTATTTTGTCCCCAATCTAAATGGAAGCAACCTTAAACAGAAAAGAATTTGCTCCTCCTGGACCAAATTCTCTCCTTTAAGAGTAAATTGCTTTATGGAAAAAGTTTTGTCTCCAAGGGTAGCAAACAAAGTCACAATAAAAGGCCATCGGCCAAGTGTCACCCGACGTTTGAAATGTGTCACAAACTGCAGCCCTTTATTCAGTTTCAGAGTAACTATATGGCCAAAAACAGAAAATATGTGTATTACAGAACCTGGTCAGCAAATAATAACTGAAGCACAATTACTGAGCCTCTATGAAGTTATAAAATACTTAAGTTTAGAAAGGGGCATTTATGTGTAAAACCAGAAAATATGTGTTTAACAGAACCTGGTAAGCAAATAATAATTGAAGCATAAGCAGAGACATATACCCCAATTACTGGGCCTCTATGAGGTTATAAAATACTTGAGTTCAGAACTGGGCGTATATGTGTAAAATCAGGCTACTGAAACTTTAGGCCCTTACAGAATGCCCAAAACATAAGACTGTATACCCAATAACAAAATAACAAGGGCCATAATCCTCCTAATATGAATCTGATGAAAAAGAACAATGCATTTATGAAAATTCAGCCCATTAATATGAATAGTTCTTGAGTTATCCCTTTACCTTTAAGTGAATGTCTATTATCTATGAAAGGGGAATAACTCTGTCACTAATAAATTTAGCATATCCTAATAATAATCAGAATACTCAATTTACCAAATGCTAATAACATACCAAATTTCAGCTCTCTCGGTCCAACGGTTCAAAAGTTGGAAAAATACCAAAAACGACAAAGGGCCATAACTTTGTAAAATATAGGACAATTGAAATTCCAAAATCACATGCACATCTTCAGATCATGATGAAACATTCTGCACAATTTCAAGTCAATCTGATAAAAGATGTGACAGGAGTTGCGGGGACAAGGTCTGAGTCAGCAAGGGCCGTAACTCCATCAAAAATGGCCGAAACAAAAATAAAAAACCACATGCACATCTTCATATCATAAGAATATAATCTGTAAAATTTCAAATCAATCCGATGAAAGACGTAGGAGGAGTTGCGGGGACAAGATTTCGGACGGACGGACGGACGGAAGGACGGAAAGACGGACGGACGGACGGACTGACACACGGACGGACGAGGGTCATTTCTATAGTCCCCCTCCGCCTACGTCGGGTGACAAAAAGTTGTTTCTCTCTGCAAAAATGGCAGAAAATCATGAATGTGTACACTTACACCTTAATGGCCCCTGACAGAGCAAATGGGCTTGTCCAACATTGAAACTATAGGAAGACAGTTTTAAGAGTTTACAGGGCACTTAGTTCAGTTCAATTTATTGGAAGTAACTCATTCATGAAATATTTGATACTTCTTATACTAGTTGTTTCCCTTTGCATATAAACAGAACAAACCAAAGCTTCAGGGATACTTGTCAGAAAATCAAATGCTGCATTTTAATTATCCTAATGACATTATTAAATTTAACCTGCACTGTCATAAGCAAGAACATGTATTATGTTTGCAAAGCTAAGACTCAGATCAGCCTGCACACCAGAGCAGTCTGGTCAGAATCTTTGCTGTCTGCATGAAAAAGCCTTGGGTCCTTGGCCACCTACATTGCATAGGAAAGGCTCTGCTGATACTGTTAAGATGCACAGCCTGATCTAGGCCTTAGCTGAGCACATATGCTAAAAGGCAAATGTTGAACCAGAGCTCTAGATAAGAGGGGTATTTGATGATAATTGAGGGATAATTTTTTTTTATTTCTCATTGAAACCATATGTTGTGACCCCTCATCTGAACCGTCTCATTGAGACGGTTCAGATGAGGGTTCACAATATATGTTTTTATGCAGAATTAACAAAAATTATCCCTAATTATCATCAAATACCCCTCTTATCTAGAGCTCTGAATTGTTCGCTAGATGTGGTCCATGTTGCAACAAAGTGTAGATACTGATAGCCTGATGTTGATAAAACATTATGAGCCACAACACAACAAAACCTACAAAGTAGCATGTGCCCCAAGCAAAGACTCTGATCAGCCTTGGCATCTGCCCAGTCTCATCAGACTCTTTGCTGTGCATTTAAATGGTAGCTAAGGGTCTATTTAAGACCCTAGCTCCATGCAGACAGCGAAGACTGATCAGACTGGGTGGATGCACACTGGGTGGCTGATCTATGTCTTCGCTGGGCACATATGACACTTGGTTAGTTTTGTCATGTCACGTCTCATTTTAATGTTGTATCAACAACTAAGGGGGATAAATACAGTAATAATTCTGGGATATTTTTTGTTAAATCTCCATCAATTTACGTATTCTATAATCCCTCTTTGGAACTTCCTTGGCCATCAATGCATGTTGTGACCTCTCATTAGAACTGTCTTGCTGAGCTGGTTCAAATGTCAGACGGGTTACAGTGTATGTCTTTGAGTCTAGAAACCACCCTGAACAAAAAGGGAAATATCAATGGAGCTCATAAAATGCAAACTGCTCTCCTAAAACACACAACAACCGCTCAATGGCAAACTATATCAGCTTAACCTATTCCATTCTGGATTTCGGGGTATCTGGGTAAATCCAGATCAGGCCCCACAAACATGAGGCCTGATCTGAGATCCAAACTATTTGCTGCCTAGACATCATTTCTACAAGAGTTAGTTAGACCAATATTGTCAAAATATTTTTCATGTTTGATGCAGATGACAAAAAATACCCAGAATGCAATGGGTTAAACTAACGAAATGCTTTTAAATCAATTAAAGCCTGTTGAAAACTGAAGACCAGAGGGTTAACTAATCACCATCTGGTCTGAGTTGGCACTCTTTCCCACAATATGATTCCATAACAGAGCTCTAGATAAGAGGGAGTATTTGGTGATAATTAAAGATAATTTTTGTTATTTCTGCATAAAAACATATGTTGTGACCCCTCATCTGAACCGTCTCAACGAGACGGTTCAGATGAGGGGTCACAACGTATGGTTTCAATGAGAAATGAGAAAAATTATCCCTCAATTATCATCAAATACCCCTCTTGTCTAGAGCCTTGCATAATCAGCCCCTATATGGAAGTTTACATTACCGATACAGCAATATGGGAATGGTAGGGTTAACGGGAAGTAGTTCATGCTGAGTTTTTCATTTCATTATCCTTAATAGCTCCACAGTCTGAAAATGAAAAACCTATCCTGTGTGAATCTATTTTAGCGAAAAATCTAATGAGGTCTTTCCTGAAATCTATCTATAATTCAATCCCAACCCTGTTTTATTTTTTTCGTAATTTTTTTGTAATCTAAAATAAGCAACATCAACCACTGAATGCCTGGAGTTCTAATGGCTGGCCACAACATATTATGTTTTTATGCCGAAATAACAACAAGAGATGTGCGTGGAAAAGCGGTTAGAGGCAGTCAGCTATACATGGTGCAGACAGTTGCAGGTTAGAATCCCAATAGGGGCAACCAGTGGCTGAAAAAACTGTCAACCAGCAGGGAACAGGTACCTTTTCAAATCAGGGAATTGTAATATATCTGAGTTTTTTCTTAAAACATGGCAATTTAAAGACAGCACCTGTAATGGCAACAGGTTCTAATAAGGGGTCACAAAGTATTTTTTATGAAAAAAGAAAAATATCTGAAATTTATCATCAAAGTCATTTAAACCAACCTTTATTTGAAGCAATATATACTTAAGGACAAAAGTTCTGCACGGATGTTAAAGTAACACCCATGCAGAACATCTGTCCTTAAGTATAGTATGGTGCTTAATGCTTAGGCCAGCAGCAAAGGCTCTAACCAGACTGCACATTTGTGCAGTCTGGTTACAGCCTTTGCTGCTGGCACATAACATTGTATGCTTAAAGGCTCTAACTAGACTGCGCTGATCCAAAGACTGGCTAGAGTCTTCTCTGAGCACAGATATGTCTAAGCAACATTTATGCGCAACGCGACGTTCCTATCAGATTTTCTTAAGACACGGTTTGTCTAAATATAGCCTGTAAAATGACAGCAGCTGTTCATTACAATCTTGTCCTCCCCCTCATAATTGATTAGAAACAAATGAGGTCTGGCTATGTCACACTGAAATGGTGTAAGATGCTTCAGAAGAATTCTTATTGGTCTCTATGGAATGTTTTTAAATTCTGATGATATTGGAATTCTAGAAAAAAAAATTCATTATTTTAATATTTAATATAATGTTATGGGCCACAACATATGTTTTTATGCTACAACAATTTGTAGCTGACAAGGAAAAAATGTCAAGGAAACGCCACTTGGGGAACGTCGTTAGGAGAATTGAACAGAACAGAACTGTCAAGGAAACAGGAATAGCTCAAGGGGGACATGCTGCAATTGTAAGATGAATTGGTACATCTGCACACTTTTTTGCCATTTTTACCATGGGGAACAACTTTTGTGACTTCATGTTTGCTTCTCTAGAGTAACTGCTTGGTCATGGGTCATCGGGTATGGTCTAAAGTATTACTGAATTGCCATATCCTACATTTTCGATTAATGCTGTTATCAAATCAAGCCTTAAAGTCCAAAAAAAAGCAGACAACAAAATTTACTTCTGTAAAATTAAAAAAAAACGTTTCATAAAAGTGCCCAAAAAGCTGATGACAAAATCTTGTCTGCAAATGCTATAAAAACGTTTCATCCACCCTAATATCATTGCAAGAGGGCAAACAGAGTAGATCCAGATGACAAGCTATTTCATCTGAATTTACTGCGCTTTAAAAGCATTAAGTGCATTTTTCATCTAGCAACTCATGAGCAGAAATAAAGGCAATATCTATAACTGAAATTCTAATCATCATCCAATATTTAGATTAATTTTCTCATCTTCCCCAAAGATTTCAAGATACACACAAACCATAGTTACCCTCAATGCTGAGACAACTTAAAACAATTACTCTTATTATCCTTCACACTGAATGGGCTAGAAATGAAAATTGTTGAATTTGCAAACAGTTTATGTCCAGATGAGGTGGCTCATTATGAGCCACCTCATCTGGATCTACACTGTTTGTCCTCTAGTCATTGAATTCTCAGTATAATACATTTTTTGAAATTCTGCAGTCGTAAATTTTGTCGTCTGCTTTTTGGCACTTCAACTTGTTTAAGTGTTAAATCTGAAAAAAATTTGATCTTATTATCTGCCAATGTGTCCAAAAGTGCTGGCAAAACTCCAAACAGTGCAGGCTCAGATCATTCTGCTCCTTCGGCACAGCCAGTTCAGGATTAAAAGGATTTGCTCAAGCAATTCTGTCCCGCTATTGAGGGTCGTTACGACAGTAACATTCTAAAGATCTGTAAAAGTCATCTATTTCTCAAGTTTCTGCCATCTCAAAACAAACTGCAGCATCCCTAATGACTTGATTAATATGAAGTGAGTCGTGACTGGCACACAGGTACCTTACCTTATAGAGCATATAATGAAGATTTAGATCCAACCCCACCTTCACGCAGTCTTATCATAGTTTTTTTTGTTTGAATCACTAGTCCACAGACCCTGGGGAACCTACTGTAATGAGCTCGAGTCCTGGGAGACCTAAAACAATTAATTTTTCATTTGTCCCAAATGGAAAATTTATTATTTTTAATGTGTCCCAAAATTTATGCACTTTATCGTTTCTAACCAAAATGATAAAGTAATGCACATAACATTCTCAGTCTTCTCAGTCAAGTCAAGTCAAGTCAAATGTGTTTATAGTACCCACCATATTTATTTTGCTATTAGACAGGTTTTTTCTCTGCAAAACAACCCAAAAATCCTCTAGATCCATCTTAGGAGACTGATCAGTATGTACAGATGCACATGATATTCTGTGTCTGTACTGTGAGTGTTTCAACACACTTATGGTACCTAATGTATTTCTTACTGGATTTATTCAGCTAATTCAGCTGTAAGAAAGGGTCATTTTCCCTCCAAGACAACCCAAAAAATCTAGATCTATCTTGTAAGATGGATCCAAAAAATCTAGATCCATCTTGTAAGATGGATCTAGATTTTTGGGTTGTCTTGGAGCAAAAACAACTCTTTCTTCAAGATAGATCTAGGTTATTGAGTTTGTTTCAGAAGGGAAAAGGCCATCCTATAGCAGAATCAATATAAAGATTTACAGATCTGGGCTCACTTTGAAAGTGGGGACCCCAATCTTATAACCAAATAAATTCCATATTCACTACATAGTTTATGATATAAGCATTTTTCACAAGAAAAACATGCTCTATGTTACCAGTGCTTAGATGAGTATATGCATCTACAGTGTCAGCTGATCACTGTGGTCTGAAATATGGGGATTTGTTGTGACAAGGGATGCTGTTCCAGACCTGGCCCAGAGGTTATGAAACTTGAGTACATTCTCAAACTCAAAATAAAGCACAATGATTGGCTGCTTCCGAGCACATGCTCAGAAGCAGCCAATCAGTTTGCTTTATTTTGGATTTGAGATTATACTCAAGTTTTATAACCTCGAACCCTGGGGTTCAATGATTTTTGCCAATGAAAACCGCAAGTTATGTTTTCATAGTTTACGCCAGATGTTTGTATGATCTAATACCATAAGCCATTTTGATTAATTAAACAGAAAAAGACAAAACAGATGTAAGAACTGATTTCAGGTATGACATGTCACGTCAAACACAACTTCATGACAATTCTAGTTTGGAAGCACTTACTGTCCAAGAACAACTGCGCCCCTTAGTTACTGTCATCAACACCAGCTTGTAGTACACTACAGTTTCTGACAAGACTGCATAGGAGCGCAGGACAGTAGGTCTATAATGTCTGAAGTCAGCGGTAAAAGCAAACAGTTTCATTTTCACGGACCCATGAGGTCGTTTGCAGTTGCAGAAACAGGAGTTCAATTACGGTTTTAATCTGTTTTTCAGTCACAAAACTGATTTACACTAAAGATAATGATTTTAAGTACATCATTTGTTGCAGAGATTTTTTTCAGTGCCTTCAGATGCTGTGACTGCTGCAAATGTTACACATTTTCTTCATTTTCAAGACTAACAGTAGTATCTATCATATGTGTGAGGTGTGGATAGAAAAATCCATTACGAGGGTCACTGTTCGGCATCACGAAGCTTGCCGAGTGATGCCTAACAGTGATCCCGAGTGACGAATTTTTCTATCCACTCCTCACATCCATGATAGATACTTTATCTTGCACACCATGTTTTCTTTTAACTTAGAACTTGTTACAATGCGTAATTCTAGGGCTTGAGAGGTTTCAATTTGATTTTGAAAGAAGGCGCCGCTTTGAATGACTGCCATTCGGTTCTTTACGTCAACAACTGGCCTGCATAAACTGATGTCATTTTTACCCTCTTCGTGACGTCATCTTCTAAAAAGCCAACGTCACTTGACAACACAGGTAGGTGACCTCCTATACAACCAATGCATTGACAGTTCGTGATTTTTTTCCCGGTCCTGGGTAAGAACACCAGGGTAAGATAAGATTTTCTATCCCAGGTGAAAAGAATGGCATCTTCTATTCGGTGTGCAAGAAAAAAGTGTCCACGTGGCCAAATGGTTAGCCCTCCAGACTTTGATCACAGGCAAGCAGGTTCGAGTCCAGCTAGAGGCGAGATTCTGTACAAACAGGAACAGTTCTTCTTTGCACAGATCCGTTCATAATCACTTTCCTGCCTCCTGATTTGACTGACAAACAGCTGAAAAGGATTTAAGTTTGCCAAGCTAACCATCGGTCCATAGACAAAATCAGGCGATGTAATTAACAAATCTGATTGACCAAAATCAAAAGAGCATTCAACATTTCATGACCTTGTAAACTTTACGACAAAATTTAGTGCAAAACTTTGTTCCTCCATAATGTTATAACTATTCAAGGAAAAGCTTTAACTCATAAAGAGCCAAATGGACAAATAGATACTCTATAGTTGGGGGTGTCACCCCCCTCCCCCCTTGAATACTGAATACCGCTTAATTTTGAGCTTGAATACTGAATACTCTTTAAAAACGGGCTTGAATACTGAATACTATTAAAGGAGTAACGCAATGTAAAACCCTAGTAAATATTAAGAAAACATATTTAGCAGCATGCTTAAAAGGCTGATTTGAATTCATTATAGATTTTGAAGTCAAAAAATTAAAGTGATTGCTCTAAACAATGCAAACCCTAAACAGAATGTTCAGCTTAACAATTCTGCCTCGTTTGTCGTTTCAGTGCAATTTTCAATTGTGTATTCTCCAACTCCAAAACTTGTTAGCTGTGTTTTCGTCGGTAACAGTCATGCCGCAGCTTCTATCTCTGGGCTCCTATCCCAGGGCCGGTAGGTGAGGTAGGAGGTATGGGGTGCTGGACACTGCGTGCCTTGAAAATAATATCAAAATCTCCTCAGCATTCTAAAATATCCCATGCTCAATTTAACCGTTATTCGCCTTTTCTCCAAACCCCTAAAATTAATGCAGGGCAGCCACACATGTAGCTTCAAAAATATGCAGGCATGACATCCTTGCTCCCTGTAAATCGGATCTGCATACCTTTGAAATCCCGATCAGATATTAGGTAAATTAGTTAAAAGCTGTTCAAAAGGACATGCCATTTAGAAGGAATCTCTGCTTAGCGCTGACTGCTGAAAGTCCCCACTTGTCGCCACAAGTCGCAGCAACTGATTCATGTACAAGCTCTAATTGAATGCATATAGCCATCTAATTTTCACAAAGTCCTAATTTACAGACGCCTCAGTATATAATTTATTGAATGCCTTATTTACAGGAGCCTCGGTGTATATGATTTATTGAATGCCTTTCTATTATATATTTTAGGGTTTCGGTCCGAGGTTTTGTCGTCATCATATTTGTTTTCACACATTGAAAGCTGGGTAGTTATATCCGCATATTACTAAGAAAATCAGTCTGTGTGTCTGTTCCAAAATTAATGTCAATTGCTTTGTTTCTTCCTTTACTGCAAATGCTCTTGTTTACTTGACCTGCCCTTCAAAATACTTTCCATCTACCTATACACCTGCTTAGCCGGTCAATCCACTTTTGGAAGCAGTACACATGCATACTCTTCAATGGGGTTTCCCATCAGGTACCGATAAACCGCAGATCCAATGGCATTTGTCGAATTGCATCTCTTTCCAGATAGATGATATTTGAGTTTTGGAAACAGAAAATAGTCGTAGGGAGCCAAGTCTGGCGAAAATGGAGGATGTGATTGGACGGTAGCCTCCTTTGACTCCAAAAACTCGGTCACAAGGTGTGCCTTGTGAGCGGGAGCATTATAATGCAAGGGGCTGAGGTGCTTAGGTCCTGTTTTGGGGCGGCGGGTTTTGTAGAATTCATCAGTTTTTGTAGTACAATATTTTTATAGAACTTTGCTGTGACTGTTCTGCCTTTCGGCACCGGAATTTGCAAGACTGGACCCTTATTATCGAAGAAAGTTACATACCAAACCTTCTTTACCGTTCGTGTTCGTTTGGCAATACTTGGACGTCTCGCACTTTTGTTGGCCCAAATTCGCTTGGAACACATCTGCTTTGGTTCAAAATAGTAAACCAAGGTCTCATCACCGCTAACTTAATTGTTGAAAGCCTCTTTGCTATTTTGGGGTATATTTTCGGAAATTTTTTTTTTATTTTGCTTTTGTTCATCTGTCAACAAATGGGGTATCCCTCTTGCATTTATTTTCCTAAGTTGAAAATGCTTCTTCAAAATACCATGAACTCGTGCTAACGACAAGTTTGTTAACCAGGCTTATTATCTCCCTTTAAATCGGGTATCTTTTTTGAGGATATTGTGGATGTTTTTCGATGTTACTTATGGTTGTTGTTGTTGCAGGGCAACCTGTGTGAGCAGCATCTTTAAGTTGCTGCTGACGTACATGTACACTGTACAAAGGTCTGTGAAGTTGTGAGCGAGAAAATTACCTATGCTGAAACTTTAGTGATCACTCTATCGATAAGAGGTGGTTTTGAGCCCACATTGCAGGATTGGCGACTGACAATAATTTTGGAACACACCTCATACAGTCAGTCCGACAGCCAGTCCATTCTTAAGTCACAATTGCCACACCTAACGTTGGGAACATGAAAACTTATTGTTGTGGTTGGTATTGCTGGGTACCATATCTAGATGCGCACAAACGTTTAGCCTCGGGTCCCAGGGGTGGGGAAGGGTCTACAAATCGATAAATTTCTAACTAGTGAACCGATTCAAATGAAGCTTTCTGTGTGCATTTAGGGATTTAAACTGCATCGTAAATAATACGGTTTGGGAATAGTGTGCCTAGTGGTCCCTTCGGCAGGGGTGGAACTTCGCAGACGATGTCTTGGCAAATGTTGCGTTATGCGAACACTCATGTAGTCACAATACATCCATCAAAATTACTAGACGCTGAAAGTTCGCTGTGCCCTTATTTGCAAGTGCAAAACGTAAAGATAAGCAAAAAGATAGTATACTAAGCTCCCAACACCCCACGGAGGTGGGGTCTTAAATATTATAAAAAAATGCATTTCCTTCTAACGACTAAGGAACCAATTCAAATGAAACTTTCTGTGATCATTAAAGGATGCAAACATGAACGTTTTGTTTCGGAATAATAGGAATATGTGCAGCCCCCCGCCGCCCCCCCCCCCCCCCCCCCCCTCAGAAGACGTGGAACTTTGTGGACTTTGCCAATTTTATTTTGGCAAAATATTGCCTTTTGTGCACCCTTCGTTTCTTTCACTCCTGGTAAATTATTAAACACTGACTTTCCCTGGTAACTCTAATAAGTGCTTGTACTTTTATAGAAGAGAAAGATATGCACAAATATTTCAGGCCTCACACACTATAGCAAAAGGGCCTCTTGGATACCCTTCACATTTCGACCAGTAGCAGAAGTATCAACCAGTGGCAGAAGTATCAAAGTATTCAAGAGGCGGTTTTGCTATAGATCTCTACAATTGTCAGGTCATGCAACAGGAAACCACTGCGGCTTCGCACACTATTATCGAATGACTGCCGATTAATTAATTTATTTATTTATTTTGCGAGTACGCGTACGATTTGCTGTTTTTCTTGAATACTGCGTACCATGACTCTGCGTACTGAATACTCTCTAATTTGGGTTGAATACTGCGTACGATTTAGGGGGGTGACACCCTCATAGTTAAACTGTTTAGAAGTTCAAACACAATGGCCGATTGCACAATGCTGGTTTAAAGTTAACCCCGAGGTTAGCTATACATTTTGTATGGATTAAACTCGAGGTTAGCTTAAACTTGCTTTGAGCGTTTTGCCCTATCTTTTTAAGTATGACGATAAGTTTTCTTCTGCCGGGATATTGTAATGGCTTCAATCTGGTAATGTGCAAGTGTTATGCAAGCTATGCAGACAACTAAATGTGTTTTACGCTTAAACTGAATTTTATACCAGTTTCTCCAAGAAAAAGATAACTAGCCACTCTACCGAATGTGCTGATCTAAACTTAATATTAATTTAGCTTAAACCAACTATGTTTCATCAAAAATCTTAAACACAATCAGTCTCAAAACAAATTGCAACTGGAACTTAAGAACAGTCTAACATGAAGAAATGCATAGCTGAACTTCAGCCCAGTCACCTCACCAAAATAATCCATAAGTTGTTCTTGAGCCCAGTCTGCCTCACCAAAACAAAGCTCAGTCTCTGCCATATCAAAACAAACCACAACTCGAACTTGAGCCCAGGCTCTGTCTTATCAAAACAAACCACAATTTGAGCTTGAGCCCAGTCTCTCAGTCCATAATTACAGCTTGAGCCAAATTAAATCGCAATTTGTTGAGGTAACAACACATCTCTTGGATCAATGGTGAAACTTGTGTGCTCCCTTTTCATTTCCACATTTCTGTATGCCTGTGAATCATGGACCTTGACAGCAGAGTTAGAGAAAAGAAGGCAGGCCTTTGCGATGAGATGCTACCAAAGGTTACTGAACATTTCGTACCAGGACCATATAACCAATAACGAGGTTCGCAGGAAGATCCAAGCAGCCATTGGAGAATATGATGAACTCCTGATGCTGGTCAAGAAATGGAAACTAAGGTGGTTTGGCCACGTCTCAAGGTCTTCTGGTTTAGCAAAGACGATTCTACAGGGCACAGTGAAAGGAAAAAGAAGAAGAGGTAGACAGAAGAAGAGGTGGGAAGACAATTTTAAAGAGTGGACAGGGATGGATTCTGCCAGCTCAACTAGGGCAGCTGAAAACAGGACAAGGTGGAAAGGGATTGTTGCGAAGTCATCTGTGGTAAGGTTGGGGGGATAGAATAGAATAGAATAATAACAGAGTCTCACCTTTTAAGCTAGACATAATCCAACTAAAATATCACAGCATAATGAGCATTTCATGGACTAGGTCTTCTCCACATTGATGACAAAGTTAATTCCAAGCCTGTAAAATAAACAAATATCATATATTTGAATGGCATAGCTTAACACCAAAGAGTCACATCAACATCATAAAACCAACAAAGTTGCATGCATGCCCAGTGAAGCCTCAGATCAGCCTGGGCAACCGTCCAGTCTGATATAAGTCTTTGCTGTTGGCATGGAGGTAGTTTAGACCCTTATAGCTTCCCTATAAGCACACAGTAAAGGCTCTGATCGGACTGAGCAGCTGCCGAGGCTTATGTGAGTCTTAGCTGGGTGCACTGTCAAGGCTCAGTATTGCATCTGTACAGTCTCATTAAATGAGCCGCGACACGAGAAAACCAACAATGTGGTTGTGCGCCCAGCGCAGACTCAGATCAGCCTGGGCATCCGCCCAGTCCAATCAGAGTCTTTGCTGTCCGCATGCAGGTAGCTTAGACCCTTATATACCCATTAAGTGCTTAGCGAAGAGTCTGATCAGACTTGGTGGATGCCCAGGTTGATCTGAGTCTGCGCTGGGCGCACAACCACATTGTTGGTTTTCTCACGTCGCGGCTCATATAGTCTTTTCTGTTTCCATTAAGATGAATGTACAGTAGAACTTCAATGGCTCAAATCCTGATGGCTCGTTCACTTTTCTTGGTCCCTAGAGGTCACTTTATATGGAAACTAACCCTGGATGGCTAGAACTACCCTTGGCTGGAACTAATTTTCATAGTCGCCAATGAAGCTCTACTATATTATGTATTCACTTTCAGGGGATATACAGGTACATTTTTGTGCACACACAAATTAACAAAAATGTGCATTATCAGTGCATTTCTGAGATAACTTGAAAATAAGTTATGCTGTGACCCCTCATTGGAACTGTCTCATCATAACGGTTCTCATGAGGGGTCACAACGTAAGTTTCTATGGAAAAATAAGGAAAATTATCTCTAAGTTATCCCTGTTTGAGCCCTGATTCTGCAGGACTTATAGACGTTACACAAGTTAGAAAGGCTTGAAGCCTCAAGCAGCAGAACTATCACATAAGAACAGACAGCTGTTTGGGGGGTTCTACCGCCTTTTCAGATGGATGGATGACTTGCAATTTTACGTCCTTTTCAACAGTATTTCAGTTATATCAGGACAATGTGACGGTGATAATGAAAGGCTGTGTGCGATGGAACCCCATTTACGGTAGGAAAGATTCTCGCCTCAAGTGGGGCTCGAACCCCTTCTGCTGGATCAGTACGCCAGCACTTAACCCACTGAGCTACCGGGGCTCCTACCGCCTTTTCAGAAGTATTTCAGTAATTTTGGGCCAATGAATGATGACATTAAGGAGACTGGCCATTGGATAGTGAAGACAGACCACCTCAAGTTGGAAGAACAAATATTGAGGTCCCCTATTAAAACTGGATACAGGACTCTTATCAAATGCCACTGATTTTCTGCCATATATATACTCGAAAAAAATATTAAAGGGTCAAACTTTTACCCCGCGACTTCTTGAACATTTCAAACATTTGGTAAAATAAATCATTTCCACCTTCCATTTCATTCATTTTACAAGTTTTGTACACATGAAGTTTGAAAATATAGCCTATATCTTGACCAAGTCCAGACTTCAATTCACACTACCCTCAAAATCAGAGTTTTTTGAAGTCCATAGGGAACAAATTCACCAAAATTTTCGATTTTGCCAATTCGAATTTTTTTAAAAAAATTGCTCAATAGTCATCAAGTTTAATCATTTTTAAGGTCAGCAAGCTGTAAGAAGTTTAAAACTCATAGCAATTTTAGAAGTTATTCCCGACCAAACTGACACACTATCATTTCTCTATAGGAATTCTAACAACTTTCATTTTAGGGGTAGTTTGACTTAAAGCTTGACCTTGGTCAAGACAAAGGCTATAAGTTCAAGCTTCATATGTATAAAACTTGTAAAATGAATGAAATGGAAGGTAGAAATGATTTATTTTACCAAATGTTTGAAATGTTCCAGAAATCGCGGGGTAAAAGTTTGACCCTTTAATATTTTTTTTGAGTATATGTCATAGTCTAAATTAACATTTGCTTCCAGGGCAGAGAACTCTTACCTTTTACAATTATAGTTGAAACAGAATATATGAAGGGCAGACAAGAAACGCAACACAACAAAACCAACAAAGTGGTTGTGCGCCCAGAGCAGACTCAGAACAGCCTGGACATCCTCCAAGTCTGCTCAGATTCTTCGTTAAGTGCTTAAAAGGTAGCTTAGGGTCTAAGCTACCTGCATGCAGCGAAGACTCTGGTCAGACTGGGCGGATGCCCAGGCTGATCCGAGTCTGCGCTGGGCGCACAACCACTTTGTTGGTTTTGTCATGTCGCGGCTCTTATGATCTGACCCAACATTCTTATGTAAATATCAGCTGGAAGCCTTCCAAAAGGTGAGATTATAAGAAAATATCAGTCAAAACATACATGAACAAACAGCAATGTACAGCCTGACCTGAATCTAATTTTGGCAAATTTTATTTGCTGTACCAGATTGGAGACCATACCTTAATCTGAAGAAGAATTAAAGTCAGGTCTCATCAACATAAAGTGTTTAACAGATGATGCCTGTCTATTTTCAATGGATGGAAGAAAAATTTGCAATTTTATGTCCTTTTCAACAGTATTTCAGTGATATCAGGATGATGTAAGGGTGATAATGAAAGGCTTAGTATGTGCAATGAGACTCTGTTTACGATTGAAATTATTTTGCCTCCAGCCGGTATCAAACTTGGGAATGCTAGATCAGCAGGCCAGCACCTCATTGAGCCACTGGGGCTCCTAACACTGTTTCATAAGGTCATGAGTGCTCACCATTTGGGTGGCCTTTGAAGAGAAATCTTTTTTTTTTGTATAAAAATGTATGCTGTGGTCATCAGAAACAAGAAATATCTTTTAAAAAAAAGATAATCGGCTTAGATTAAATAGAAGTGTGTATTGTAATATGTAGGAGTCAGGAACATGTAAGATATCAAATGTACGGATGTGCATGTTGATATGCATATTTGTTGTTAGTGTTGGGGGTTTCAAATTCGGAAATCCTGTTGAATTTCGATTGGGGTATGTTTGTGTTGCACATAACAATGAGGATTGGTTGGCTGACGTCCCCCCCCCCCCCCCCCCCCCCCCCCATAATTATAACCTTAAAAGTGTGGCAGTTCCAACAACATCAACGACTAAGCCAGCAACAATTAATTAATTTCGTCTTCGATTTCTGTGTCAAGTTATTTTGCTGGTTTTATATTTTACATGAGTGACATAACAGGCGAAATGTTCTTTGGCAAAAAGAGATTTGGACCAAAATATCTAGATTCATCACGACAAGGTTTATAGGCCAACAGTCCAATGAAACTGAAAGTAGAAAGAGAAAGCGAAAGTAAGCTACTTACAGCAAAATCCCCTGTGTATTTATATAGGCCAATGAAGCTGAAAAATGCCATATTTATAGTATGTAACTATTCTGAGACTTAAAATTCTGTCCAAACATTGATGGCAAATATAGAAGCACAAATATTAAATTAAACAAATTTCAAGTTATGACAACACTGAATATGCCTCTCCCTAAACATACACTTTAAAAAAAATCTCCCCCAAACAAAGCATGGCATTAATATTTCATATGAATAAACGTGAAGTTCGGTGTTACAGGATTCAAACAGTTTAAAGACTACTTAATCAGTTAATCCTTAGAGCACCAACAAAATTTTCTCTGCAAAAATTAACCTAGAAATGTTTTTTGACAAAAATAAATGTCCCCCACCTGCGCTTTCCCAGCAGTATAATTTTTCCTAAATGCCGCCAAGTTAAGACCTCCTGTGACCTTGAAATAGGGTCAAGGTCACCATAACTTAATCACTTCTTTTCCACCTCCAATTGATGTATCTGTGATAGTTTGGTTCAAATCCATCCATCCGTTCAGGAGATAAGGTGCATACAAGCCATTTTTCAACATTCTTTGACGTCCTGTGACCTTGAAAATAGGGTCAAGGTCACCAAAATATAATTATTCCTTTTGTATTTCCAAATTTTATATCTGTGCAAGTTTGGTTCCACCTCCAATTGATGTATCTGTGATAGTTTGGTTCAAATCCATCCATCCACTCAGGAGATATGGTGCAGACAAGGCATTTTTCACCACTCTTTGACTTCCTGTGACCTTGAAAATATGGTCAAGGTCACCAAAGTCTAATCAGTTCTTTGCCATCTCCCAGAAATATATCTGTGCCAGTTTGGTAAAAATCCATCTATTCCTTCAGGAGATATGGTGTAGACAAGCTATTTTTCATCATTCTTTGACCTCTTGTGACCTTGAAAATAAGGTCAAGGTCACCAAAATCTAGTCAGTTCTTTGCCATCTCCCAGTGATATATCTGTGCCAGTTTGGTAAAATTCCATCCACTCCTTCAGGAGATAGGGTGCAGACAAGCTATTTTTCATCATTCTTTGACCTCCTGTGACCTTGAAAATAAGGTCAAGGTTACCAAAATCTATTCAGTTTTTCCCCCACCCAGTGATGTATCTGTGCAACCTTTCAGGAGATAGAGTGCAGACAAGAAGCTACGCTGACACAGAGGTTGACGCCGACACCAACGGCGATCCACACCAAATAACAATATGTCCCCCACCCCCCATGGTGGGGGAACATTAAAAAAAAAAAATTGTCTTTATGAATCCAAAGAATTTACAAGCAAACAGAGTAGACCCAGATGAGGCGGCTCATGATGAGCCGCCTCATCTGGATCTATGCTGTTTGCAAATTCAACTTGTTTCGTTTCTGGCACTTGAAGTTTTAACTATTCTGGGTCCAGCAGCAGGTCTATGACCCACTTACCACCAGGTGAGCAGTATTATATCATCTTTTATGAGTTTGTACCTGTCTGACTTCCTAACCTGTTCCAAGAAATCTTAATCTGGAAACATCACACATACACTTGACCCAGATGTTACAGTTCATGTCTCAAGGCCTGAGGCAGGCCTCTAGGCTAATATGTTTGTGGGACAATACAGCCTGGCTTCATATAACATGACAGGTCATTCAACTTTTATATTTTATGGTGCCACAGTGAATAGTTTTGCAAGAGAGATCATTCTGTACTAGTTGTAGTTGCCTCCCGTTTAAGAAAATCTCTCCATAGGTCAGACATTGCTCTGAGAGCCACGACAGGCCACCACTAAAGAAGAACTTGCTCCATAGGTGGCAATTACTACTGAGGACAGAATTTGCTCTAACAGGAGCCTCCAAGGTTAGTCTCAGAAAGCAGCTTCCAAGGTTACACTTTGAAAACATAATCTGCTCTCTCTAGAGTTGGCAACTCTTACAGGGACAGAAGCTACCACTGAAGAAGGAATTCATCTAAAGAGGAGGGGAAAAAATGAAATGGTTGAGTTGCTGCCCCTGAAATTGTACACATTCACCTATGGACAAAGATCATTCAACCTCTTATTCTTTGTATCAGAAAGTAACAGACTTCAGACTATAGAAAGCCATTAGAAATCGTTTGTACAATGAAGATAGTTTTCATGTACATGAATAAAAAAACTCTCAGTTAATTGTCAGACAAAAGGCCCAATCCAAGAGAAAAGATGCTGCTTATGACTGTGTTCAGAGAGAAAACCTTTGATCAGTCTGCCCCTCCTTGAAGTCTTATCAGAGTCTTTCCTTTTATCAAAGATTCTGATTAGACTGCAGAGATGTGCAGGCTGATCTTAGTGTCTTGCTTGTGATGTAAGGCTGATTTCAGTCATTTTTGTCAATGCATACAGGGCTCCTAGAGCTTTCGGACAGGGAGAAGTTTTTGTGATATTTTCTGCACTTTAGGGAGAAGGTTTGGTCCAAATTTTGAATTTCCCTATATGTTCTATAGTAGACCTTTTCACTTCTCCCTCAGCTCAAAATAGGGAGAAGTCAGCCAGCATAGGGAGACTATTTCTCCCAAATCGCCCTCTAGGCTGAGCCCAGTGCCAATTTCCAATGGGCATATATTGTTGCATCTACATGGCATCCACTTTTGACAATACATCGAAATTGTTGCAAATGTGTGGGTACACAACCATAGTTTTCTACCAATTTTTCAAAAAAGAGACACTTTTTTGTGACTTCCTGTTGATTCCCATGGCAATGGAACTCTATATCTACTGACATGTCTTTTGTTTTCTGTACAAAAAATAATGTTCACTGTAAAATATTCATATTGACACTTTCAGAAATAGAAAAACAATTACATAAAACAAGTTTCAAGACAATACAAAATATCTGCTCCAAAGTTAAAACTGCTGACTGAGTGTGAAAATATTCTTTCTATATGAATAGAAGGAATATTTCTATTCTGAACAATAATAAATAATTAGTGTTAGTTACAAAGAAAATATTTCCCCTGTTCTGCTTAGCAGCTCATAAGAATGCATGGATTCTTTTAAATGCAAAGAAAATGAGAGACAATTAACATAATGCATTGTTAATTGCACTCTTATTTGTACAAAACTAAGGTGAACGGGTTCCTAACAGCTTGGATACCAATATAATTATGAACCCAGATTTGGTCACCTATAATATCACTTTAGGTTAGAATTTGTGTAAGCCATTTAGTGTGTTGCAAGGGTCCCTTCAGTCGAAAATAGTAAATAATGCTGAAAATTATTTAATTGGTAGCCTAGAGCCATTATTATGGGGATTGATTGATAGTTTGTTGCTTTACGTCCACGGTAAACAACTATGGTCATGTCGGGACAGTCAGTTAACCTAACCACATTATTCCTGGGCAGGCTTAGACCTCCTAAACGGTTAACCAGTACTAAGTGCACATACTTTCGCCAGTAACTGACAACTGCCCTTCTTGAATCAGCGGAAGGAGAAACGAAAGTATGTGGCCAGACCAGATTTCGAACCCAGGACCTCTGACTTATGAGTCAGGTGGTGGTATTTGGACACTTTTTGTCACAGGCGGAGGGGGAGGAAGATAAGGGGGAGGTTTCTTAGTGAGGGGGCTTTTACTGGAAGAAATATGCTATATTGTACTTGCAACTGCATGTAAACAAGGGGTGCTGCTTCAGCTCCATAAATGCAGAGTAACTGCAGACTACCCCAGTTTTTCAAAAACTTTTTGGTGTGTATTTAATCTGTTTGTTGCAGTCACAGCTATATCCTACAGGTAGGCCAATTCTGCACTGGAGTTGCAGTTATATCTTGAAAATATAACATTTCTGTATTGCAATTGCAGTTATATTCTGGACATTATCAATTTTATAACCTGCAGTTGCAGTTATATCTTGCAGGTTTGCCATTTTTGCCTTGCATTGACAGTTTACTCCTGGGAAAGGTCCTTTTCTGCACTAAAGTTTCAGTTATATCCTGCAGGTTTGGCATTTCCTGCATTTAATTGGCAGTTTTATAGGCCATTTTCTGCACTGCAGTTGCAGTCACATCATGGAGGTAGGCCATTTTCTGCATTGCAGTTGCAGTTATATCCTGAATGTTTACCATTTTATGCACTAATAACAGTTGCAGTAATATCCTGGAGGTGCGCCATATTCTGCATAGCAGTTGCAGTTATATCCTGGATGATTGCATTTTATGCACTGCAGCTGCAGTTATATCTTGCAGGTTGGCCATTTTTTGTATTGTAGAGGCAGTTATCTCCTGAAGGTAGGGCATTTTAACCCTGCAGTTGCAGTTACAACCTGGATGTTTCTGTATTTCACAATGCAGTTTTATCCAGCAGGTAGGCCATTTTCTGCTCTGCAGTTGCAGTTATATCTTGCAGGTTGGCCATTTCCTGCATTACCTAGGCAGTAATGTCTTGAAGGGGCAATTTTATTCACTATAGTTGCAGTTAAGTCCTGGAGATTTTGTGTTTTCTGCCTTGCAAGTGCAGTTTTATCCTGCAGGTAGGCCATTTTCTGTATTGCATTTGCAGTTATATCCAGGAGGTAGGCCATTCACCACATTGCAGTTGCAGCTATATCCTGAATATTTGCCATTTTATGCACTGCAGTTGCAGATTTATCTTGCAGGTTGGCCATTACTGTATTGCAGTTGCAGTTGTCATCTGGAGGCAGGCCATTTTTCTCCACTACAATTTCAGTTATTTCTTGAAGGTGGGCCATTTTCTGCACTGCAGTTGCAGTTGTATCCAAGAGGTAGGCCATTTCTGCATTGCAGTTGCAGTTATTTCCTAGAGGTAGGCCAGTTATTTCTTGAAGGTGGGCCACTTTCTGGACTGAAAGATCTGATAAGGGCAGTTGCAGTTATACATGCAATGAAAGAGAGAATATAGAGATTGGGAAATAATTATATCATATTGGGAACAATACTGAACTGCAGTCGTCGATTCATCTACAGCTGTAGGTATGGAGTTTGCTACCTATTTACTTTTAATTTTCAGGTGGGAATTGCGCTTTTACCAAACATGTACATAATCCTGCAATTTCTTCAGCATTATGATTACGATTATAAAGCAGTTATTGAATATAATACACAAAGTAGCATCCATGCGATGGAGGCTGAAATGAAGAATGTGATAGGAGTGATGTGTGATTTTCTTGTTCTCTCATAATAAATTATTTCTTGTCATGTCATGTCAAATTTTTTATGCATATTAAACTGTATAAAATATAAAAAAACCTGCTGGCAAAAGACTATCCATTTTTACACTCCTTTTTTCACTTACATATTTCATCTTGGCAATTTGATTCTAAAAAGGCTAAAATATCCAAAAATACCTTTGCGTGACAAAATATCGGCATGGGAACGGTAAAACTGGATAAGAGATCATGAGATTATCGGCCATTTTATCTTGTTACTTCTAACCGCACACACTAGGTGGGATAAGACATTTTCAATAGATGTCTCCGAGCTCCCGATAAAGTTATTTCTGGATATAATTCTGGGAAAATTTCAGTTTATTCCAATAAAAAAATATATTGTGTCCTCTCATTAGAACTGTCTCAATGAGACAGTTCTTATGAGAGGACATAATATAATTGCTTCCATGTAGATGTAGAAAAGTTTCCCTGAGTTATCCCCCCAAAAAGCCAACTTATCTCGAGCTCTCAATGCCTCATTCATAAAATAGAACACAGTGATAAATTTTAAAATTCACCTGACCGAAATAGTCATTCATGTTATTTATTGAATGACTAAAAATCTTGTGGTCCAGATTTTTGTTACGTTTTTTCATTCACAGGTATGATAGTAACCGTAACCGAAGTGCGTGGAGCAAAGTGACCCGGAATATTATGAAAGAAATGTCAACTGACATTGTAGACCCAGATCAGATAAGCAGTCTGGTCAGTCTGCAATGTCTCCCGATTCACTAGCAATATTTGAAATATCAAAAATATATATATTAAAAAACAAACAAACAAGAAAGTTGTTAAAATGTCCAATGTCCTTATGTTTTGGGTACTCAACAGTCATTCAGAGTATGATACTATCACAAGTGTAAATTTCGAGATAAAAAAGGTGTACCTTATCAACTTCAAAGGACACCCAAAAGGATATGGAGTGCATGAAAAATGATAATGAAGAGCAAGTGAGCAAGCCAGCAGTTGCCCATATTTCTGTTGTGCATGTGCAAACATACAGTCACTACTACAACCTGCGTGTGGCCTGAGTTTATATGCAATCAAGTTCTGTTCTGTTCAGCTGACAGGCAAAATGCCGTTTTTTATTCGAAAAGACATACAGCATACAGAATTAAGCACAAATTGATTGTAAGGGCAATCCCTAACCCAGCTAGCTACTCACAGATGGTACAGGTATCAGGGAAAAAACAGTCCTGTATTTGAATCTATCATATTAATCCTATAAACACCCCGGGGGCGTTGCATTTTGCAAAAGGACGTTAGTTACAGCCTATAAAGTGTGGTTAATAAGCCACTGCCGAAATACCTGTAATAAACAGTATAAAGGTGAATAAGTATACTTTCAGAGGAAGCAACCCTATTATTTTTGCCTCCCTCCTCAGAAGGGGTCAACTCTTGCTCCTCTAGGAGCAAATTTTTTCCTTTAAGAGTAGTCCCCATTTCAAAGAGCTATCTTATCCAGAGAAGCACAGAGCTCTAGATAAGAGGGAGTATTTGATGATAATTAGGGATAATTTTTGTTAATTCTGCATAAAAACATACGTTGTGACCCCTCATCTGAACCGTCTCCACCAGACGGTTCAGATGAGGGGTCACAACATATGGTTTCAATGAGAAATAAGAACAAGAGACCCAAATGGGCCTGATATCGCTCACCTGGCTTTTGTATCCAAATGGTCCCCATTCTGATACAAAATTGGTCCAATTCCAGAGATTTTCTCAATTTCACATTTGGCTACTTTTAGTAACAGAGGCCAACTTGTCTGGTCTTTATATATTTACTTTTGAAACACCTCAAGGCAAGAATCATTTTGCCACAAATTTCATCAAAATCCATTCAGGGGTTACTGAGATATTGTCAGTTTCATGTTTTGTGCTATTTTTAGTAACGGCAGATGGCGGCCATCTTAGAATGCCAAAATGCAAAAAATTGAAAAGCTTTCATGCAAGGACCATTTTGACACAAAATTGGTCCAGTTCCATTGTAATTTTCTAATTTTCAAATTTTGCTATTTTGAGTAACAGAGGCCAACTTGACAGGTCAATATTTGTTAATTTGTGAAACACATCAAAGCAAGAATCATTTTGCCACAAATTTGGTCTCAATCGCTTCAGCGGTTAATGAGATGTTGTCATTTTCATGTTTTGTGCTATTTTTAGTAATGGCAGATGGCGGCCATCTTGGAATGCCAAAATGCAGAAAATCGAAAAAGCTTATCGTCTGACAGAATATTAGTCCAATTCCACTGAGATTTTCTTATTTTCACATTTTTCTATTTTTAACAACAAAGGTTATTATGACTTGTCTATATTTAGTTACTTTTGAAACATGTCAATGCAAAAATCATTTTGACACAAATTTCGTCAAAATCTATTCAGCGGTTACTGAGATATTGTCATTTTCATGTTTTGTGCTATTTTTAGTAACTGCAGGTGGTGGCCATCTTGGAATGCCAAATTGCAATGCATCGAAATGGCTTCATGTAAGGAACATTCTGACACAAAATTGGTCCATTTCTATTCAAGGGTTCTTGAGTAATTGTCATTATATGTTTGTGCTATTTTTAGTAACAGCAGATGTCGGCCATCTTGGAAGCCAAATTACAATTAATCGAAACAGCTTCATGCAAGGAACATTCTGACACAAAATTGGTCGAATTCCATTTAAGGGTTCTTGAGTAATTGTCATTTTTATGATTGTGCTATTTTTAGTAACGGCAGATGTCGGCCATCTTGGAAAGCCAAATTGTAATTACTCGAAACGGCTTCATGCAAGGAACATTCTGACACAAAATTGGTCGAATTCCATTCAAGGGTTCTTGAGTAATTGTCATTTTTATGTTTGTGCTATTTTTAGTAACGGCCCCCATGGTGGCCATCTTGGATAGTCAACTGGCACAAAATTGAAATAATTCCTTTTAAGGACCATTGCTGACCAAATCTGACCACAATCGATTGCGTTTTCTTGCGATACTGACATTTGAGCAAATCGGTCTTGTAAACGCTAAGTAGGTCACTGTGACCTAATTCCGCTATAGATTTTTTTCATTTTTACAATTTTTAATCCCAAGGTCCCATTAATGTTCCACGCAAACTTTCGGCCAAATACATCAAATGGTTCTGGAGAAGAAGTTGATTTTGTTGTTTTTGCTATTTTTAGTAACGGCGGCCATCTTGGATTCTTGACCTGACCCAATTTTACAATTTTGAAACCCTGCAGTCTGGTCATGCTCCATGTGAAATTTGAAACCCGTGGGTGCAGTGGTTTTAGAGAAGAAGTTGTTTGAAGTCGTTTGAATATGTCGTTTTTTGACATTGGCATTTGAGCAAAATTACACTCGTAAACAGAAAGTAGGTCACTGTGACAAAACTCCGCTACAGATTTTTTTCAATTTTATAATTTTGAATACCAAGGTTTCATTGATGTTCCATGCCAAAATTCAGACAAATATACCCAGTGGTTCTGGAGAAGAAGTTTATTTTGTTGTTTTTGCTATTTTTAGTAATGGCGGCCATCTTGGATTTTCAACCTGACCCAATTTTACAATTCTGAGACCCTGGAGTCAGGTCATGCTCCATGTGAAATTTGAGAACCATGGGACCAGTAGTTTTACAGAAGAAGATGTTTGAATATTTGTTTTTAGGTGTTGACGGACACATTCTGTGACGACGCACGACGCACGACGCACGCATTGGTATGACAATAGCTCACTATGGCCCTTCGGGCCAGGTGAGCTAAAAATTATCCCTCAATTATCATCAAATACCCCTCTTATCTACAGCTCTGGAAGCACACAGGAATTCATGCAAGTATATATAACAATATTTTTGGAAAAGAGGCAGGGGGCGTTATTAGAGCAGGGGTGTTTATTTGGATTAATATTGTATATTCCAAAACTAGCAGCAATAGCAGCTTCCAATATATAATCATTAATTGTTGTCAAACATGTAGAAAAGAACAATTAGATGATTTAATCATGCCTGCAACTGCTGCAACATCTGTTCGCTGTCTTTATCACACAATGCTCATATAACAGCATAAATTCTAGCCTATACACTGCAACGATTTTTCTTATTTTTGAATTAAACATATTATATGTTTATGGCCAATACGAAAAGCCACCAACCTGGAACTTAATTATAATGGCCTTACAGAAATGATTCCACTGAGGGACCTCAAAATAGGTTTTATATCAGAAAAAGATATTATTTAAAAATTAATATCAAATATGCCCCTCATAGAGAGTGAGGGTCATCAAAGATGTGTGTTAGTGAAGGTCATCAAAGATGAAGCATGTGAGGGTAGCATGTGTTTGTGTAAGTGAGAGTCAGCAAAGATGCTGTGTGTAAGTGATGTCAACAAAGATGTGTGTAAGTGAGGGTCATCCCTTTATGTCTGTAAATTGGAGGATTTTCTGACTTTTTTTTTTTTTTTTTTCTTCTAATTTCGGGAGCCCAAGTAGTAGCTCTGTGGGTTAAACGCTGGTGCTCTGAGCTAGTGATACTGGGCTTAATTGTTGCTGGTGGCATAAATATTTTGAATCCTAAATGAGGTTCCACTACACAGCCTTTCATTATTGTTCTATGACTGAAATACTGTTGAAAAGGATGTAAAATGGCAAGTCATCCATCTTCAAATTTCCTTTTTAAATCTATTATCAGCATGATCAGCATGTAAGTCATGTTAATGGGATTAACACAAGCTTCAAATGCTAACATTAAGCTATAAGAACAGTTTTATTGCAAAATCAATTTTCCTTTATTTCATTCATAAAATAGGTATCGATTTAATTGAACCTACTTGTTTACGTTAGTGACATCCACCCCACATGGTACAAGAAGAATATTACTATAACCGTAAATATTCCGACACCCCTCCCATTTCTGTTATGGATTCTCCCATCTTCAAAGTTGGAAAATATATTTACTCTATCAAGGGATGTTTTTACAATTGTTGGCAAACAGTGCAGACCCTGATCAGACTGCTCCTAAGGAGCAGTCTGATCTGGATTTACACTGTTGGCTCGGGCACTTCAGGTAACTATGATATCTTAAAATTCCAGAATGATTTTGCACAAAATATACTTCATTCAAACTGGAGCAATAATTTATTCATTCATAAATTTTTTAATAGTTGACTGATAAAACTTATTATATGTTTCTGGATTGTTGTTGCTGTAATTCAATTCTCGTATCGACGTTCCCCCCCCACACCTCAGCGGAACGGATCCATATCTGCAGTAACGGGGGCGAGCGCCTGTCCTCGTCAAAGTCGAAATGCTGTGACCAGAGATTCTTCCAGGAGCACGCAACCATAGGCTTCCTCCTCAACAATGGCCCTTCCCAGGACCACATGGTAGATGCATGTTTGGCGCCACATGACTGGGTTGCCACGTGGCATTGCCGCTCCTTCACCATGACGAGGTCAGAATCTTCAGAATTCAGAAGGAGACATGTTTCTGGATATATGAACTTCAACTGTTTGTAGGAAAATCAATTTCTGAGAATACTACAAGTACGGCTTTCACAAAAAGCTTGGTCTACACTTTACAACCATTTACAGTGGATGCTTATCAAATATACCATTATAACCTTTAGAATAATACTTTTGTTTATATCTCAAAAGCTGACACTAAATTCTTCAGTGGTGGGCTTCAAGTACGGGTGCAGGTGATGGGATTCATACCACTTTGACCAATTTCACAACATAATAGGTAGCATTAAATGCCGAAAAAAGCACTTTGTAAGTATTGTTGTACTGTGGTTTACCTATAAAGCGACTAACAAAAGACCAGTTAGGGCACAATTGCCCAGCTTAAATGATTCATTACCAGAAAGACACAACCTACCAAATGTCAACAATTTAGGGATAACCAATTATATCCTGTATTTCTTCATTATACTTATCTTGTGCTATTGAAAGGGGAGTAAAAATGAAAATGGCAGAGTTGCTTCCCTTGAAAGTGTACCCATTTATCTTTAATGTATAATTATGTTGTGGACCCTTGCAGTAGGGACCCCTAGTGGTAATAAGCAGAACTTCCTCATCGCTTATCAGAGGCCATGAGGTATGTACTTCTGGAGACAGAACAAACATTTTTCCAGAATTTGCTCTAAAATGCTACAAAATGCACCTTTATTATGAGCTCTAGCATGAACTGGTTGTGACAATTGCGGTCAAAAATATTTCAAGTTATCATATGATGTTTACTGAATACTTTCTAGGTCTGTCACAGGTAGAACGCCTACTCAAGTCAAATATTAAAATTGTGGAAACATCACCTGCCTTTTTACAAACCTATTTTGCCACAGAGTGGGTGGAGTAGATTACCTGCATCAAAACAATAGCTGCGTCTGTTATAGTCTAGTACCCTGGCACCTCCCAATACCAGGCCGATGACCTTCGACTGAACGAAAACTGGGACACACCATCACTCTCCAGGGAAGGTGAGTAAAGCATTTGCAAAATTACAGGCCCTCAGATATAAATGTTTAAGACAATTTTTTCAAACAGATGTGAACCCAGGAATGCTAGATCAGTGGACAAACACTAAATCCACTGAGCTACCAGGGCTACGCCAACTAGGCTCCTGCAACCATAAGCAACAGACACTTCCATTTGCTCCACACACTGAAACCTCATCCATCAATCCCAATATTACAGAGTATTTATGAACCCAAGAAATTACAGTGTCCCTCTATATATCAATACTGGCTCATCAATTATTGATATTACATTAACCCAATTTCAGACAACAAAGCAACAGTTTCCCATGACCCAGAAAATTACATAAAAACAAACAAGAATTAATTAACTGGCCTACATACCAAAGTCACATGACTGCTATTTATAGCCTGTATTATCTGATATACATACTATTGGTGGAGCCTGTGAGGTCACTTCAGGTCTCTTATTGCCTTAATTTGACTCTCTCAATTTACCATATTTACCCTAATTAACAAAGAACCCTCCTGGAATTTTCATATTTAGCTAAAATTACTGCCATGAAAACATGTACCATTAAGTGCATGCTTGTTTAATATGACAAGTCTTAAGGGGGTCACTCAAGGGAAAGACAAAAAGTGGCTGCTTAAGACAGGTAACCCCTTAATACAGGTTCATTTGCACTGAATTTTGGTTCAAGGGACCCAGAACAGGTGGCTGCTTAGGCAGGTGATCCCTTAATAGAGGTGACCACATTAGCAGGTTTGATTGTATGTATTGGCATCAGAACCTACCCTTTTATAGCAACTGTATCTAAACTGCTAAACAAGAGCTGTCAAAAGACAACAGAGAGCCCACATCCCCCTTGTCTAATGATGCTGGAATGGCTCTTCCTGGCCTTTTGTAGGTCAACCAAACTTGAAAATTCTGATACTTGTACATGTTTCTGTTGGGTGAGGAATGTCAAAATGACAGAACAAACACAATAAAATAGTAATTAAAATGTTTAACCTACTGAAAGACAATATACATATGCATATGCAAGGTAATGCGGCTCACCCCAGGAAACCCCATTACACCAAAATACACCAAACCTATCAGGACCATTTCTGCTTGCGGTACACTGACTAAAGGTCTACATACTGTTTAGATGAACATCAAAAGTTATGATCAGACTGCATCCGTGTATGCTCAGTCTGATCATGGCTTTCGATGTTCATCTGAGCATTTGCTGTTCACAATGACCGCCCAAGGAACTTTCTCATGCGGTGCCGCAACATACAGCAGTGAGGGTAATTAATGATTATGTCAGTTTTAATTACAATTTGTATGTTAAACAGGAGTCTTGGTATTTGTCTGGTATGTCCTTAGTATTGCTGCCGTTGGAGAAAAGGTCGCTTAAAACAAAAATAGCCATCAGAGGAGATGGCAAATCCCCCGACCGAAGACCCCCATGGGCCTTGGTAAAAAGGGTGCACTTCAAAACACATATTAGTAATATATTGTCGTTCTTTTATGCTTCTGATTGACATTAACTGTTAACAGATGCATGATTATCTAACATTCAGACTAAAACAGTATGCTTGACTGCTAAAAAGAGGTAATATCTCAAACAGCCACCATATACACAAATGTATAGCATACGATACATTCAACTTTCAAAATGTGTGAATAACTTCTAAAGTACAAGCCCTACAAATCTAATTTTGAGCTCTCTAGTAAGTGAATTTGGACAAAGAATCCAAATCTGGAAAAAAAAAATTTTTTTTGGGGGGGGGTGGGGGTGCGGGAGGGGTCACGGAAATGTGGAGGGGAAACAGAGAGTTAGGAACACTGATAAGATATCACAGCATGATCATCCATATTCTAAAAGGTACACGGTTATTCAAATTCTGGAGCTGGCCAGGGTTATACAGTTATGGAGCAGAGACTCAAACAGCAGCTCAAACTACCAAAGGGAAATAATTCACAGAGTCTAAAAGCAAGAGTTATCATTCATGTATGAGACGAATTGTCATGACCTGTTCTGCATATCTGAGAAGTATCATGAAAATATTTCAAAAGGTATTCAAGCTATGGAGCGGACACCTAAAATCATCAAAGGGAAATAACTCCAAAAGTAAGAAAGCAAGAGTTGTCATTCTTATTCGCGACACATCATCATGACCTGTTCTACATATCTGTGAAGTATCATGAAAATATTCCAAAAGGTATTCAAGTTATAGAGCGGACACGAAATCACACCTAAAACCATCAAGGGGAAATAACTCAAAAAGTAAGAAAGCAGGAGTTGTCATTCTTGTTCGCAACACATCGTCATGATCTGTTCTACATATCTGTGAAGTATCATGAAAATATTCCAAAAGGTATTCAAGTTATAGAGCGGACACAAAATCATACCTAAAATGATCAAGGGGAAATAACTCAAAAAGTAAGAAAGCAAGAGTTGTCATTCTTTTTCGCGACACACCGTCATGACCAGTTCTACATATCTGTGAAGTATCATGAGAATATTCAAAAGGGTATTCTAGTTATAGAGCGGACACGAATCTGCCAAAAAATCACACCTAAAACTATCAAGGGGAAATAACTCAAAAAGTAAGAAAGCAAGAGTTGTCATTCTTGTTCGCGACACATCGTCATGACCTGTTCTACATTTCTGTGAAGTATCATGAAAATATTCCAAAGGGTATTCAAGTTACAGAGCGGACACGAATCTACCAAAAAATCACCAAAGGGGAGATAATTCAAAAAGTACAATAGCAAGAGTTACCATTCTTGTACGCGACACATCGGCATGACCTGTTCTACATAACTGTGAAGTATCATGAAAATATCCAAAGGGTATTCAAGATATAGAGCGGACAAGAAAGTGTTTACAGACGGACGGACGGACAGACGGACGGACGGACGGACGGACGGACGGACGCCAGGCTCATCGCTATATCCCCCGAACCTTTCGGTCGGGGGATAAAAAGATACAGCAGTTTGGTCATGATCTACCGAATTTATTCAGTTATAAGATGGGGTATATTCCTCTTCAAAAACAATCCCAAAAATATAGATCCATCTTACAAGATGGATCCAGATTTTTGGGACTGTTTTTGGAATTCCATCTTATACCAGGATTTCATTAGACTGATTCAGATATTTGGGGTCATCCTACAGATGGAAGGACACCATTTTATAGCTGAAAAATAGCCATCAGAGGAGATGGCAAATCCCCCGACCGAAGACCCCCATGGGCCTTGGTAAAAAGGGTGCACTTCAAAACACATATTAGTAATATATTGTCGTTCTTTTATGCTTCTGATTGACATTAACTGTTAACAGATGCATGATTATGTAACACTCAGACTAAAACAGTATGCTTGACGGCTAAAAAGAGGTAATATCTCAAACAGCCACCATATACACAAATGTATAGCATACGATACATTCAACTTTCAAAATGTGTGAATAACTTCTAAAGTACAAGCCCTACAAACCTAATTTTGAGCTCTCTAGTAAGTGAATTAAATCTGGAATTTTTTTTTTTTTTTTTTTTTGGGGGGGGGGGGGGGGGGGGGGGTGCAGGAGGGGGCACGGGAATCTGGAGGGGTAAGAGAGAGTTAGGAACACTGATAAGATATCACAGCATGATCATCAATATTCTAAAAAGTTCACGGTTATTCAAATTCTGGAGCTGGCCAGGGTTATACAGTTATGGAGCAGAGACTCAAACAGCAGCTCAAACTACCAAAGGGAAATAATGCACTAGGTCTAAAAGCAAGAGTTATCATTCATGTATGAGACAAATTGTCATGACCTGTTCTGCATATCTGTGAAGTATCATTAAAATATTTCAAAAGGTATTCAAGCTATGGAGCGGACACTTAAAATCATCAAAGGGAAATAACTCCAAAAGTAAGAAAGCAAGAGTTGTCATTCTTGTTCGCGACACATCATCACGACCTGTTCTACATATCTGTGAAGTATCATGAAAATATTCCAAAAGGTATTCAAGTTATAGAGCGGACACGAAATCACACCTAAAACCATCAAGGGGTAATAACTCAAAAAGTAAGAAAGCAGGAGTTGTCTTTCTTGTTCGTGACACATCGTCATGACCTGTTCTACATATCTGTGAAGTATCATGAAAATATTCCAAAAGGTATTCAAGTTATAGAGCGGGCATGAAATCCAACCTAAAATGATCAAGGGGAAATAACTCAAAAAGTAAGAAAGCAAGAGTTGTCATTCTTGTTCGCGACACAATGTCATGACCTGTTCTACATATCTGTGAAGTATCATGAGAATATTCCAAAGGGTATTATAGTTATAGAGCGGACATGATTCTGCCAAAAAATCACACCTAAAAGTATCAAGGGGAAATAACTAAAAAAGTAATAAAAGCAAGAGTTGTCATTCTGTTCGCGACACATCGTCATGACCTGTTCTACATTTCTGTGAAGTATCATGAAAATATTCCAAAGGGTATTCAAGTTACAGAGCGGACACGAATCTGCCAAAAAATCACCAAAGGGGAGATAATTCAAAAAGTACAATAGCAAGAGTTACCATTCTTGTATGCGACACATCGTCATGACGTGTTCTACATAACTGTGAAGTATCATGAAAATATTCCAAAGGGTATTCAAGATATAGAGCGGACAAGAAAGTGTTTACAGATGGACAGACGGACGGACGGACAGACGCCAGGCTCATCGCTATATCCCCCGAACCTTTCGGTCGGGGGATAAAAATATTTCAAAGGGTATTCATGTTATGGAGGGCACACGAAATCACACCTAAAACCATCAAGGGGAAATAACTCAAAAACTTAGAAAGCAAGAGTTGTCATTCTTGTTCGCGACACATCAGCATGACCTGTTCTACGTAACTATGAAGTATCATGAAAATATTCCAAAGGGTATTCAAGTTATTGAGCGGACACGAAATTACACCTTAAACCATCAAGGGGAAATAACTCAAAAAGTAAGAAAGCAAGAGTTGTCATTCTTGTTCGCGACACATCGTCATGACCTGTTCTACATATCTGTGAAGTAGCATGAAAATATTTCAAAAGGTATTCAAGTTATAGAGTGGACACGAATTTACACCTAAAACCATCAAGGGGAAATAACTCAAATATTAAGAAAGCAAGAGTTGTCATTCTTGTTCGCGACACATCGTCATGACCTGCTCTACATATCTGTGAAGTATCATGAAAATATTCCAAAGGGTATTCAAGTTACAGAGCGGACAAGAATCTGCCAAAAATTCACCAAAGGGGAGATAACTCAAAAATTACAAAAGCAAGAGTTACCATTCTTGCACGTGACACGTCGTCATGACCTGTTCTACATAACTGTGAAGTATTATGAAAATATTCCAAACGGTATTCAAGATATGGAGCGGACAAGAAAATGTTTACGGACGGACAGACGGACGGACGGACGGACAGACGGACGGACGGACATACGCCAGGCTCATCGCTATATCCCCCGAACCTTTCGGTCGGGGGATAATAAATACAGTACTCGCCCAAATCTTTGACTAACTTTTTGTTTGAGAGTCTAAATATTAGTAGGACTGAAGGTAATGATTCTATTATAACACTACTCTTTATAATGCTATTTAGGATATACCACTATCACACACATGTCATAGTTCCCACTTGACATACCACTATCATGTCAAACTTATCACTGGACATACCACTATCTGGACACACTACTATCATGTCAAAGTTCCCACTGAACATAACACTATCGTGTCATGGTTCCCACTGGACATAACACAATCATATAATGGCTCCCACTGGACATAACACTATCATGTCATGGTTCCCACTGGACATACCACTACCATGTCATATTTCCAACTGGACATACCACTATCATGTCATAATAACCACTGGATATGCCACTATCATGTCATACTTCCAACTGGACATAATACTAGCATGTCATGGCTATCACTGGACATAACACTAGCATGTCAGGGCTCCAACTGGTCATATGACTAGCATGTCATGGCTACCACGTGACATACCACTATCATGTCAAACTTCCCACTGGACATACCCCATCATGTGGTAGTTCCCACTGGACAACACACTAGCATGTCATGGCTACCACTGGACATAACACTGGCGTGTCATCGCTTATGCTTGACATAACACTGGCATGTCATGGTGCCCACTGGACATAACACTAGCATGTCATGGCTCCCGTTGGACATGACACTAGCATGTCATGGCTCCCACTGGACATAACACTAGCATGTCATGGCTCCCACTGCAATTTACACTAGTATTTCATGGCTACCACTGGACATGCCACTAGCCTGTCATGGCTCCCACTGGACATAACACTAGCATGTCATGGCTCCCACTGGACATAACACTAGCATGTAATGGCTCCCACTGGACATACCACTAGCATGTCATGGCTCCCACTGGACATAACACTAGCATATCATGGCTCCCAATGGACATATCACTGGCATGTCATGGCTCCCGCTCGATACAACACTGGCATGTCATGGTGCCCACTGGACATAACACTAACATATCATGGCTACCACTGGAATAAAAGGCCATCGGCCAAGTGTCACCCGACATTTGAAATGTGTCACAAACTGCAGCCCTTTATTCAGTTTCAGAGTAACTATATGGCCAAAAACAGAAAATATGTGTATTACAGAACCTGGTCAGCAAATAATAACTGAAGCACAATTACTGGGCCTCTATGAAGTTATAAAATACTTAAGTTTAGAAAGGGGCATTTATGTGTAAAACCAGAAAATATGTGTGTACTGTATACCCAATAACAAAATAACAAGGGCCATAATCCTCCTAAAATGAATCTGATGAAAAATGATCAATGCATTTATGAAAATTCAGCCCACTAATATGAATAGTTCTTGAGTTATCCTTTTACCTTTAAGTGAATATCTATTATCTATGAAAGGGGAATAACTCTGCCACTAATAAATTAAGCATTTCCTAACAATAATCAGAATACTCAATTTACCAAATGCTGATAGTATACCAAATTTCAGCTCTCTCGGTCAAACGCTTCAAAAGTTGGAAAAATGCCAAAAAAAGTCAAAGGGCCATAACTTTGTAAAATATATGACAATTTAAATTCTAAATCACATGCACATCTTCAGATCATGATGAAACATTCTGCAAAATTTCAAGTCAATCTGAAAAAGGATGTGGCAGGAGTTGCGGGGCCAAGGTCTGGCTCAGCAAGGGCCGTAACTCCATCAAAAATGGCCGAAACAAAAATAAAAAACCACATGCACATCTTCATATCATAAGAATATAATCTGAAAAAATTCAAATCAATCCGATGAAAGACGTAGGAGGAGTTGCGGGGACAAGATTTCGGACGGACGGAAGGACGGACGGAGAGACGGACGGACTGACACACGGACGGACGAGGGTCATTTCTATAGTCCCCCTCCGCCTATGTCGGGTGACAATAACACTAGCATGTCATGGCTCCCACTGGATATAACACTAGCATGTCATGGCTCCCACTGGACATACCACTAGCATGTCATGGCTACCAATAGACATACAACTAGCATGTCATGGCTCCCACTGGACGTAACACTAGCATGTCATGGCTACCACTTGACATAACACTAGCATGTGCAAACAGTGCAGAATAAGTTTAGAATCCACAGAACACAGCATCTAACCAGGGTCTACACTGTTTGCTTCTAAGAATTTCTATGCAAAATACAATAAAAATTAAGGCATCCACCAGAAACCCCTAAAATAGAAATGGAGCCATCCAAATGATAAGGATGGATAGATCCACTAGTCATATAGAGTTAATCTCAATGTAACATTTTCACCAATAATGCTACACCTTTTTACTGACACTAAACCAGGGATACAAGAGGACCCACCTTAGCCATGCAAGCTTCCTGGGTTTATCTTACTGACCTGGTCAGTCAGACACCAATAATTGCTGACCCTGGTCACTGAACCCAACAGGTAAACTAGGGTCACTGGGGTCACTGGCCCAGGCTGTCTAGGGTCAACTGACACAGTTTGGGGACCTTTAACAGTACTCAGCTAAGGTCAAGAGGAAGAAATATGACTGACTTGTTCAAATTTTAGGATAATTAAATGAGGGCCCAGTTCTTGAGAGCATCCTAGCTAAACAAAGTCAAGGATTCATTTTAAAAGACTCCCAGTAGACTTAAAATCAAGAGAGCAAAAAACAAAAGTCAAGAGTTTTTGCATATAAATATAAGGTACCAAACTTGTTAGTTTTGAACAGTGGGTATGGTTATTAATTCTGTTCAGAGATAACTAGTATGTGTTTTTTCACAAATAAGTTACCCTATGCATTTTTGCACAAATGACAGCAAACTAGCAATGATGCACTATGTTTAAAATATTACTGAAACATTCTCCCCGGAACATACCTAACTCCTCAGCTGCTTGATTGGACATTTATTTATCTCTGTGTATAAAAAAAAAGAGAGTAAAATTGTAGCCTGAGATTAAGGCCATATACGGTGACCATACTCATCAAACAGAAAGATATAGAATCTTACCCCCCTACATGTGTTGACATTAAACATCCCACCAATACACATCCCAGGAGAAATCATCAATTTGCTAACCATCTACACTCCTAAAAGCCTACTAATTCTGCTTCAGTCGCCACGGAAACATAATGCCTCCTCCTCATCAAATCATCAAATTCTCTCAAAAGCCCAACAATGATGCCAATTTTAATGCCACAACAGAATCCCAACATCTAATTTTTTTAAAATATGCTTGAAATACTAGCAAAAATTATAAAATTTTCTCAATTTCTTTGAAACTTCCGATCCATGCAATTTATATTCAAGACATTCTATAATAGGCTCGGCATGGAGAAAAGTAAAATGTTGCCATACGTGAAGGCAGTGAAGATCCAGATAAAGAGAGAACCCGACAATAATTTGATGAAAATTTCTTTTCATTCTGTAAGAAAAGGTGAGCTCTGGTCCTTTATAAGAACGGCCTCCATGGTGCCCAGAACTCCCTCAATGGAGGCCCAGAACTAACAATGGAGCTGCCTAGCTGAGGGGGTTCCAGAACTTTTGTTTTCATCCCGAAACTATCACTAACTATTTCATACCTAGACCCCTGGTTAAGGCACAAACCAGCCTTCTGCTCAGTATCATCAATATTCAAGGGCATTCCTGAAATTCACAGCGAAGAAGAAAGCCTTAGCCCAAACTACATGGATGTGCACACTGATATGGGTATTTACCCTCTGCATGAGCCATTTTCTTGATTTTCCCCTGGAAAGCCTTTTATAGGAACTTTGCCTAGTAATCCTGACTGACAAGATACATATCAATATTTTTGCATGTCAGGCAGTTCTTAGAAATTATGGAATATTGCTTAGTTGAAATTAAAACTACAGTAAGTCATGCACTGCTACAGTTTACATCCAAATGTTTTACTTGAAATTAAAACTACAGTAAGTCATGCACTGCTACAGTTTACATCCAACTGTTTTACTTGAAATTAAAACTACAGTAAGTCATCCACTGCTACAGTTTACATCCAACTGTTTTACTTGAAATTAAAACTACTGTAAGTCATGCACTGCTACAGTTTACATCCAAATGTTTTACTTGAAATTAAAACTACTGTAAGTCATGCACTGCTACAGTTTACATCCAAATGTTTTACTTGAAATTAAAACCACAGTAAGTCATGCACTGCTACAGTTTACATCCAAATGTTTTAATTCAAATTAAAACTACAGTAAGTCACGCACTGCTACAGTTTACATCTAAATGTTTTGCTTGAAATTACAACTACAGTAAGTCATGCACTGCTACAGTTTACATCCAAATGTTTTGCTTGAAATCAAAACTACAGTATTCATGCACTGCTAGGATTTTTTAGGAATTTTAGAGATGCTTCGAAGCCTGAGACTAGAACAAATACTGGTGACATGAAGTCATGCACCAGCAGATTTTGTCTCCAAATATTAGACATGAAAGAAATCATAAAGTCATGTGCAGGAACAGTTTTGTGTCCAAATGTTTGCAAAAGATATGGAAATCAGTGACAAGATGTCACTGAACTCTGGATTTTTTTTATTCCTCATCAGGTATGTGTTGAAAACTTCTATCAATGATGTAAGAACTTTTAAAGTCACCTGAAATAAAACCTCAACCATCAAATATTCCTGGAAGTTCCAACAAGTTTATTTTAAGCACCACCTACACCAAGCCAAAATCTTTTCTCCCAGTGGTATCATGTGACAATAGACCTTGGGCCATGTGCAAAAAGGCACATACTCAAATCACCCTTACATCTAAGCAATTTGAACAGTCTTGGTTTTTCTACAGATTCCTTGTAATATGCAAACAGAGAAGACTCAGAACAGGCTTCACAGGTGTGCAGCCTGTTCCGAGTTTTCACTGTTTGCCCAAATTCTACAGCAAATTTCCATGTGACGTGCCTTTTCCACTTTTATCTTTCTCCACTAGATATTGATCAAACAAAGATAGAGACAGAAATAGACAAGTTTGAGACTAAAATAAAAGACAGTGACAGGAATAAAGATAATCAAAGGCAGCTTTGGGAACAGAAAAAATAATTCTATTTAAATGGATTTCACAGATGTTTTAAATGAAGAAACAATTGCGCTAGTAACGAATTTAGCTGCATACTGTTTTACAACAAGTTACAAGTTTACTATTTAACCTAAATATTGCCTAAACCATTTACAGCAACTGAACAAGTTGATTCCATTTGCAAGACTTTTCTACCATACAATACTGTGCATGTCAGATGAAAATCAATTTATAAAAGAAAATAATTTCAATCAACAACAACCTGATTTTCAGCCACAGTCTCGGTAAAGTCTGTTCTGATTTTGCGAGTGGCGTTGATCTTTCATTATACCCCAAGCATACAAAGTTTGACGAAGAAGACGAAGCCTATATAGCTTTCATCCAATGTCTGTTAGTCTGTTTGTCCCTCCATCTGTCCAAAATTTGCATCTAAGTTCTGCTAGAAGTATAATTTTAATGTTGCTTCTATTTCTAATATTCTTCAATGGAATCTTTTGATATGTTACCAGGTTTACTTCTAAAAATTTGTATCATATATGTGTCATAAGGCTTATGTGCTACAAGGCTGTGTGCACTATCTCCTAATTGCCTTTTCTCACAGACAACCAAGGCTTGTGAATACAAAGCAAGAAGTTTAATGCAAAAAGGGAAATAAAATGTTACATATGATAAAGTTTTGTGTTTAAAGTTTAGCGTCTGCTGATGTGGACATATAGGAGCCCCTGCTCACTTGCTCTGGTTGAAGACAGTGTTCCTGTCAGCAGATCCCTGTGTTATTTCTCATGTGGTTTTGGGATTAAAGCGTTGCCATGCCAAGACGCTGACAATACACTTGACTGACAGATCAGGAAGGCTAAATCCAACTTTATACAAACCATTCCACAATGCTCTGGTGCAGTGTTGCATTACCGTAATAATCCTAAAATGTTTGGACAACACCGTAGACGCAAACTGTGCAGACCCTGATCAGACTGCTCCTAAGGAGCAGTCTGATCAGGTCTACACCGTTTGCCATCCTGATAGAACTTATTTGAACAAATAACTGACATTAAAATTAAGGTATGCAAAATTTACGATAATTATAGTATTTTAATTAAGGTGCCTTGTTACTTATGGTAATCATGGCATTCTTCTGAAAAATCAATGATGGCAGAAAATGATCTTGTGCATGAAAATCTATAAATATGCATAATTCATCTTTGGGACCTTTCATAACGCATCTGGAAAATTTATCATGGCTGCACATTCAATCATGTAACAGGATTAGCCATGATGAGTTGATCGACAGAGTAATTTTGTTAGAATCCAGCACAAATTTCTGACAAGACATATTTATAACGGGGATTGGGGGTGTGCCTGGGGTTGGGAGTGGTAGTGGGGGAGTCAGGTATGGCTGTTTAACTTGTTCACTTAAAATTAATTTTGTTAATTTTTAAAATTTTAAAGTGCATCTTGCAAATACAGTGTGGCCATTGTTTCACTGAGGTGTTTGAGCAAGACATAGTTTGAAACAGGGAATGGACTGCACTTTGTTCCATGGATTGGGATGGAACTCATACAGGTAGGAATTTGCTCCCAATGAGGGAGAAAATTATTTCCTGCAGGAGTACCATCCCAGGCTCTGGATGCAAATTGTAGCTCATCTAATCCCTTCTACTCTATTAAAATCTATTCTATTCCGGGTTTTAAACTATGCCTTTGAGCAATGTTCTGTTCTGGATGTTGTGAAAGCTCTGGGCTTGCACTCCTGAGGTCCAGGCCATCCCAGGTCATGGTTCTCTAGTCTTTAGATTATTTCAGCCTCGTCATAGTCTCATCAGCCCAAAATGACTGAAAAACTGCTGAAAAGCCTAATATCTTTCCAGACCTCCATCCAAAATTTAAACCAAATAACTTACCTCCTTGATATTTTAAATCCTTTCATGAATATGACTATATTATCCAAGTTTCACTATTCCGGAAGAAACTTCTCTTCACAAAGACAATTCCTGAAATCAGAAAATGAAAGAACATCAGATGCTGTAAATAACCAAAGTGTTGGGTCACCTTAATGAGTAAATGTGATTTAACCCTTCAAGTACCAAAAGAGCAGATGACAAAATTTACATCTGCAAAATTCCACAAAATGCTTCAGTCAAGCTATATATCATACTGAGAAGTCAAAACCTAGGGGGCAAACAGTGTAGATCCAGATGAGGTGGCTCATGGTGAGCCACCTCATCTGGATCCACTCTGTTTGCAAATTCAAATACTTTCGTCATTTAAACTTAATATTTGAACAAGTTGATTTCACAAGTCACTATCTGGCAGTATGGCAAACAGTGCCGACCCTAGTCAGGCTGCTCCTGTAGGGAGGGACAGGCTGATCAGAGTTTACACTTTTAGCTCTTACATTTCTGTCCAAATATGCATGGAAACTATGGTACTTCTCAGAATCACTTAACATTCTAACCTTGTCATTGCATGAATTTTCATTTTTGTCATTTTAAGCCATTTCTGGATAATAATACTTAGGTCAACATGTGTTAGGTTTCAAAGACTGACAACAATTATGGACTTCTAAGTTTCCAGAGACTGGCAAAATAGCCAAAGTTTCTGAGAACAACCAATAGGGCTGTAACTGTACACCTAACTGTACTCCAGTTTCATATAGCTTGACTGGTATCCACAGTTTGTAGAGACTGAACTTGACTGTACTCCCCAGTCTGCAGAACCACAAATATAGCCTTGCAGCACTCAACAGTTTCATATAGCTTGACTGGTATCCACAGTTTGTAGAGACTGAACTTGACTCTACTCCCCAGTCTGCAGAACCACAAATATAGGCTTGCAGCACTCAACAGTTTCTTATAGCTTGACTGTACTCCACAGTTTGTGAAGACTGAACTTGACTGTACTCCCCAGTCTGCAGAACTACATATCTAGCCTTGCAGCACTCAACAGTTTCTTATAGCTTAACTGTACTCCACAGTTTGTAGAGACTGGAATGTAACAGCAGTCTTGACTGTACTCCCCAGTCTGCAGAACTACATATCTTGCCTTGCTGTACTCCACATTTACTGGACACTGACAACACAGCTATGACTACACTTCACAGTTTCTAAATGAAACTAATTAACACCTTTAATGTATTTTCAGAGACTTAAAGTATATAGCCCAGTTTCCGGACAGATAGTTAAACTATAGCCCTTTCAAGAGACTGTACTCCACATATTCCAAAAGACAACATAGCTTTGAATGATGTATTCCAGTTTCATTTCAGGCTGGCAATATAGCCCTGACTACTCCACAGTTTCAAGTCCAACAAGATGGTGGTACTTGTACTCCAGTTTTTTGAAAACAACAATACTCCATGGTTTCATGACAGACAAAGTAGCAGAACCTGTATTCCAGATTTTAGAAACTGAATAATACATGATATCCCTGACTCTGCCATACAAATTGCCAAAGACAATTTAGCCTTGACTGTAATCCAGTTTCCAGAGACTGACAATACAGCGTTGGCAGATCCACACAGTTTGCCCACAAACAATCAAGTCTTAACTGTATAATACCCTCCCACTGGGCACACAAGGTTGAATCAACCTTGATTCAATGTCATGATGTTGAATCAAGGTTGATTCTATGTTGATTCAACCTTGTGTGCCTGCTTGGCTGTTTAGAGACAGACAATGTAGACCTGACAGCTCTTTACTTTCCAGAAACTGACAATATTCTCCCAGTATTCAAAAACTGACTGTAAACCTGACAACACTCCATTTCCCACAGACTGACAAAAATAAAACTCTGACTACCCAATAGCTTCCCTGAGATGACAACCATAATCAAAGCATGAGTACATGAAAATTTTCAAACGCAAATTATCTTGACCCTTAAAGAGCCAAAAAAAGCCACAACAGAATTTCAAAAAAAGTTTTTTCCAAGGTATTATACTTAAGATTCAAAGACTACATGGCCAGATGAGGCAGCTTATTATAAGCCATCTCATTTGGATCTACGTTGTTTGCAAACTCAACTAGTATGTTCTTTTGACCCTTTAGATGTAAATAAAATTTGAATAAATTGATTTACCATATTAAAACAAAATCTCAGCATGATCAGAAATCTCAAGTGAGATGGGCACAGATAAATAATGAGAGTATATCTAGCACCCCCACACACCCCACATGATCACGAGGGAGAAAGATATTTTGATCAGTCAGACTCAGGTATGTTTTTATTTTCTTACACATACACCTTCATTACTACAAATTCCTCAGTCTGATATGTGTATTACCGCAAAGGATTTTATTGTGTCATAATTTGGTTAATGACTTAGAATTCCTAATGACGTCTTGTGCTAATGACTAAAGGAACAGGTGAGAAACGTACAATGATCAGTCGCGTGACATACCTTTGGTGAAATTTGCATGTAGGTGCAGAGAAATGACAGGTGAGTAAATACCAAATAACTTGACTGCTACATTTGCAAAGATAATTTTGTGGTTAGCCATCAATCAAAATCACACATCTGATTGTTTGTACAAACAAATTTGTAGTAAGAAAAATGGGTTAAATATTTTATAGAATGTTGATGCTCTCTTAGAAGGTCCGAAAGTTAAACTGAGCATCTTCATAACCTTCAAGCCTAATTGGGGCACCACAGCTGACTTTGCAACAATGCCATTCTACCTAGTCCTGTCTTAAGGCTGCTTTAGTTGTGCTAGCAAAGACCATCCCTGTCCACTTTTTAATGCTGTCTTCCCTCCTTTTCTTGTCAACATCTCCCTCCTTTTCCTTTCACTCTGCCCTGTAAAACTGTTTTTGTTGAAACAGAAGACTTTGACATGCTCTCACAGGCTGTGGTCAGCATTAAGAACCACATGCAATGAGGTAGTCCAGCTGTGGTCAGCATTAAGAACATGCAATGAGGTAGTCCAGGAGCTTATAATTTCTCTCAGAGACATATTTTTTTTTTGCTCTTGGGTGTTCTCAATGCATGGTGTTCTTCATAGAGCAAGCCTTTGATCAGGTCATTTCTGAGTTTTTGTTAGTTCATCACTGACATTTTGGTTTTTTGTCTACAGAAATATTTTAGTTGTTGGTTGGACAACTCTTGGATTTTGTCCAGTCATTTCTGAATTTTTGCCCTGTCATTTCTGAGTTTTTGTCCACTCATCTATGAGTTTTGTGTGGTCATCCCTGAATTTTTGTGCAGTCATTTCTTAGTTTCTGGCCAGTCCTTTCTGAGTTTTTGTCTGCTCACTATTCTGTTCCTAACAGTTTTGATGTTTGATTAAACTTGCAAACAGTGCAGACACTGATGAGACTGCTCCTTATGAGCAGTCTCATCAGGGTCTGCACTGTTTGCCAAGCATTTCTGCCTGAGTTTTCACAGCCTCTCATCTTGAAACATACAAGCTCTAACATTTTCTTCAATTATTCCTCAATTCTTCATAAAATCTTCCACAATAGCATGCTTTTTTGTCTTCTCTTTTTTAACCTTCTAATCAATACCGTTTTTGGCAAAGTTCTTATCTACATACAAATTATCAATACTGCCGAGTCAGCAATTTTCTGGAATTGTCATAATTATGGAAAATATTCTGTTTCATTTGATCAGAATCGGCAAAGTTTCCCCATGACTTTACAGAAAATCAAGCAATAAGTAAAACAATACAGGATAATTAAAAAGGAAAAGCCACCGTTTATGGTGACAATATCACCAAAATATTGAGACATCTGTACCAACTACCGTATCTATTTAATTATAAAGCAGGGGATTATCTCCCTCTTGAGTAAGTGAGTGAACTTGGGTTAACATCCCATCAAAATATAGGTCATACAGAGATGGGACCTCAGTTTAAAGTCTCATCCGAAAGACCAGAGAAACAAGGGATCAAACTAATGAAAGGCTGTGTGGAATGGAACCTCGACAACGATTGAAAACCTTTCTGCCTCCAGCTGGAATCGAACCCCAGACTGCAAGATCTGCAGGCCAGCACTTAATCCACAGAGCTACCAGGGCTCCTCTGGCATTTCATATTCAGTCACAACCAGAGCTCTAGATGAGAGGGGTATTCGATGATAATTGAGGGATAATTTTCTTTATTTCTCATTGAAACCATAAGTTGTGACCCCTCATCTGAACCGTCTCGTCGAGACTGTTCAGATAAGGGGTCACAACATATGTTTTTATGCAAAATTAACAACAAGAGGCCCAAATGGGCCTGATATCGCTCACCTGGCTATTGTGCAACAGGACCATTCTGATACAAAATTGGTCCAATTCCACTGAGAATTTCTCATTTTCACATTTTGCTACTTTTAGTAACAGAGGCCAACTTGCCTGGTCTTTATATATTTACTTTTGAAACACCTCAATGCAAGAATCATTTTGCCACAAATTTCATCAAAATCCATTCAGGGGCTACTGAGATATTGCCAGTTTCATGTTTTGTACTATTTTTAGTAATGGCAGATGGCGGCCATCTTGGATTGCTAAAATGTAAAAAATCGAAAGGACCATTTTGACACAAATTTGGTCCAATTCCATTGAGATTTTCTAATTTTCACATTTTTCTATTTTTAGTAACAGAGGCCGACATGACTGGTCTACAGTTAGATATTTTTGAAACATCTCAATGCAAGAATCATTTTGACACAAATTTCGTCAAAATCCATTCAGCGGTTACTGAGATATTGTCATTTTCATGTTTTGTGCTATTTTTAGTAACGGCAGATGGCAGCCATCTTGGAATGTCAAAATGCAAAAAATCGAAAAAGCTTAATGAAAGGACCATTCTGACACAAAATTAACCCAATTCCATTGAGATTTTCTAATTTTCACATTTTTCTATTTTTAGTAACAGAGGCCAATATGACTGGTCTACAGTTAGATATTTTTGAAACATCTCAATGCAAGAATCATTTTGACACAAATTTCGTCAAAATCCATTCAGCGGTTACTGAGATATTGTCATTTTCATGTTTTGTGCTATTTTTAGTAACGGCAGATGGCAGCCATCTTGGAATGCCAAATTGCAATTAATCGAAACCACTTCATGCAAGGAACATTCTGACACAAAATTAGTCCAATTCCATTCAAGGGTTCTTGAGTAATTGTCATTTTTATGTTTGTGCTATTTTTAGTAACACCAGATGGCGGCCATCTTGGAATGCCAAATTGCAATTAATCGAAACCACTTCATGCAAGGAACATTCTGACACAAAATTGGTCCAATTCCATTCAAGGGTTCTTGAGTAATTGTCATTTTTATGTTTGTGCTATTTTTAGTAACGGCCCCCATGGTGGCCATCTTGGATAGTCAACTGGCACAAAATTGAAATAATTCCATTCAAGAACCATTTCTGACCAAATCTGGTCAGAATTGTTTGCATTTTCTTTAGATATTGACATTTGAGCAAAATCGGCCTTGTAAACGCTAAGTAGGTCACTGTGACCTAATTCCGCTATAGATTTTTTTTATTTTTACAATTTTCAATACCAAGGTCCCACTTATGTTCCATGCAAACTTTCAACCAAATATACCAAATGGTTCTGGAGAAGAAGTTGATTTTGTTGTTTTTGCTATTTTTAGTAACGGCAGCCATCTTGGATTCTTGACCTGACCCAATTTTACAATTTTGAAACCCTGCAGTCTGGTCATGCTCCATGTGAAATTTGAGATCCATGGGTTCAGTGGTTTTAGAGAAGAAGTTGTTTGAAGTTGTTTAAATAGGTCATCTTTTGACATTGGCATTTGAGCAAAATTACACACGTAAACAGAAAGTAGGTCACTGTGACAAAACTCCGCTACAGATTTTTTTCATTTTTACAATTTTGAATACCAAGGTTTCACTGATGTTCCATGACAAAATTCAGACAAATATACCCAGTGGTTCTGGAGAAGAAGTTTATTTTGTTGTTTTTGCTATTTTTAGTAACGGCGGCCATCTTGGATTTTCAACCTGACCCAATTTTACACTTCTGAGACCCTGGAGTCAGGTCATGCTCCATGTGAAATTTGAGAACCATGGGACCAGTAGTTTTACAGAAGAAGATGTTTGAATATTTGTTTTTAGGTGTTGACGGACGACGCACGGACGCACAGACGCACTACGCACGCCGGACGCATTGGTATGACAATAGCTCACTATGGCCCTTCGGACAAGGTGAGCTAAAAATTATCCCTAATTATCACCAAATACTCCCTCTTATCTAGGGCTCTGGTCACAACATAAGGGAAACTACGGTGTGCTCTAAGAGTACGCAAGTTCCCATGCAATACCAGTCAATTTAGATTCCTTTCTTTTCCATGTAAATGGACTCTCTTTAACTGTTTAATATTCACCAGGATTATGCAACAGTTAAAAATTTCTGTGAAAACCATCTTTCTGCATATTCAACTAGACAATTTGATATCCCCTGGTCGATGCTTGGCTACATAATACCAAACTTCCAAAACTGCTGACTCTGCAGATATTCCGTACCAAAGTTATGATCAATACTAATAATAACTTTTATTTCCCCAAAATATTGGATATAACTTTGATAAATAACATCAGCAATTACACCGGCTAAAGCTCGCTTAAGCTCGTCTACAGCTGCGGAACAAAAAGACAACTGTTGCAGGGAGTAATAACGACGGATGAACACTCTCGCTTTTATGGCCCATCAATCTTTTTGAAGTAGTTGTAAGAAGAGATGATGATCGGAATATGAATGGAGTTGAGTTTATGCCTGGGCATCTGGTGCATGCTAGACACAATGTGGGCTTTAAATTCACTTCTTCGAAACTACTGTTAAAATCATAAACACTAACAGGGGTGAATGAATGAATTGCAATTTTATATCCTTTTCAACAGTATTTCCATCATATCAGGACAAAAGGAGGGTAATAATGAAAAGATGTGTGCAATGGAACCACATTTAGGGTTGAAAAGATTTCTGCCTCCAGTGGAAAATGAACCCAGGACAGATACAGAGCTCCAGATAAGAGGGGATAATGAGGATAATTCAAAGATAATTTTTCTTATTTCTCAACGAAAACATACATTGTGACCCCGAGACGGTTCTAATGATGGGTCACAAAGTATGTTTTTATGGAGAAATATGGATAATTATCCCCAAATTATCTCTGTTACCCCTTCTTATCTGGAGCACTGAGATAGATCAGCAGACCAGTGCTTAATCCACTGAGCTACCGGGGCATTTTATAAACACTTGGAACTGCCTGAGCAATAGTGCAGACCCAGTTCAAACTGCTCCTAAGAAGCAGTTTGATCAGGGTCTGCACTTTCTGTCATGCCAGCTCCTCTTTTCAGAAGCTGGCTGTTACTTCAAAGTATTAGCATTTCGAAATTACTATGTAAGAACAACAACAGCAAGAGGTCCAAAGGAACTGTTGTTCATGGAGGCTCTCGCAATTGTGACTGGGGACTAACATCTGTGAGCTTTTAGTCCAGCAAAGATAAAATGGGAATACTATTAAAGTATAGGTTGCTGATACAATGGAATTGGGAATCTTTACAATAATGGTATTTGTTACTCAAAGTTTTCTTTTGTAAAGAATCTACTGTCATAAAAATCTAAATTAGATGAAAATCTCTCTGGCAAGGGTCAATTTGACTAATCTGTTATTCTTCTCTTATACTGACTGTTATTATAAAGATGGTGTCCACAGGGTATAATCGATTCTGCCAATTTTCGCTTCCTGCAGAGACTGTACATCATATTTGGCTTCCACCGAGACTGTCCGCGAACTCTTGCTTCCTGCAGAGACTACTGTCCTCGAAAAATGGCTTCCTGCCGAGACTGTCTGCGTGATTCTGCTTCCTGCAGAGAGCCTTGGCAGGAAGCAGAATCACACGGACAGTCTCTGCAGGAAGCCATTTATCATGTACAAAAGTCTCGGCAGGAAGCAAGAGTTCATGGACAGTCTTGGTGGAAGCCAAATATGATGTACAGTCTCTGCAGGAAGTGAAAATTGGCGGACTCAATTATACCCTGTGGTGTCTGTACTATGCCTCTCAGGCAGGCAGACATAGGTTCCACTCCCAAGAAACAAAATCGATCAGTTTCTTCTATTATATAGACCAGGGAATCAGCACCCAGAATGTCCTGGTATCAAGGTGAAAGTTGGTGATGGCAGTGTCCCTGAATGTTGGCAATGACATCCATCATGTGCATATATGCACATAAGACTCAGCACTCATCAAGGTAAATTGTGCTACAGTTTCATACCCACCTCATCACTCATCGAAGTAATGTGCTAAGTTTCATACCCAACTCATCACTCAATGAGGTAATGTGCTACAGTTACATACCCAACTCATCACTCAATGAGGTAATGTGCCCAACTCATCACAGTTTCATACCCAACTCATCGAGGTAATGTGCTACAGTTTCATACCCAACTAATCACTCATCGAGGTAATAAGCTACAGTTTCATACCCAACTCATCACTCATCGAGGTAATGTGCTACAGTTCATACCCAACTCATCACTCACCAAGGTAATATGCTACGGTTTCATACCCAACTCAGCACTCATCAAGGTAATATGCTACAGTTTCATACCCAACTCATCACTCATTAAGGTAATGTGCTACAGTTTCAAAACCCAACTCATCACTCATTGAGGTAAGTGCTACAGTTTCATACCCAACCCATCACTCATCGAAGTAATGTGCTATAGTTTCATACACAACTCCTCACTCGTTGAGGTAATGTGCTACAGTTTCATACCCAACTCATCACTTGTCGAGGTAATGTGCTACAGTTTCATACCGAACTCATCACTCATCAAGGAAATGTGATACAGTTTCATACCAAACTCATCACTCATCAAGGTAATCTGCTACAGTTTCATACCGAACTCATCGCTCACTGAGGTAATGTGCCACAGTTTCATACCGAACTCATCACTCATCGAGGTAATAAGCTACAGTTTCATACCCAACTCATCACACATTGAGGTAATGTGCTACAGTGTCATACCCAACTCATCACTCATCCAGGTAATATGCTACAGTTTCATTTCCAACTCAGCACTCATTGAGGTAATGTGCTACAGTTTCATACCCAACCCATCACTCATCGAAGTAATGTGCTATAGTTTCATACACAACTCCTCACTCATTGAGGTAATGAGCCCAACTCATCACATATCAAGGTAATGTGCCACAGTTTCACACCCAAGGACTGTGCTCTCACTAAACAACCACAACTAGACAAACAACTTTGCTAGTGCCAGAAATAGACAAACAGTATTACAGAGAGCTATACAGAAGCCCCAGTAGCTCAGTGGGTTGAGTGCCAAGCTAGCAGTCTTGGTTCAAATCCCGCTGAAGGTTGAATTCTTTTCAAACATAAATGGCACCCTTCCATCCACTTAATATGACTGAAATTCTGCATAAACTGCAAGTCAGTTAGCCAACCAACCATTGAGTTCTACTGTCTCTGCAGAGCTCTAGATAAGAGGGGTATTTGATGATAATTGAAGGATAATTTTCTTTATTTCTCATTGAAACCATATGTTGTGACCCCTCATCTGAACCGTCTCGTCGAGACGGTTCAGATGAGGGGTCACAACATATCCCAGCGACATCAGTTTCAGAGCCCCTAAGATCAAAATCGACTTCTTTAATGCATATGTAGCAAGGCTGGCCCAAAAACATATTTAATTCCTCTGTAATGTTTAGCCTACCATTTCGCTTGTCCTCGTGAAATATTGTATAGAATTAAAATCAGGGGTTTGTATTTGAGGGGACTACCTATTTCTACTTATCCTTCTAGCGCGGTATGTGTTTCAGAGCCCTTTTTAAAACTTTAAAATAAAATTCTATTTGATTTGCTTAGGAGAAAATATGGATTTCAGGAGTAAGCATACTACTGTTGACACCACATAATAAAAGGTATCGATCATCAATCAATCCAGTCTGACATGGTGGTAATAGTTTCAGATAGCATGCCAACCTTTGGTGCAATGGCGCCCTTTTTCAAAGTTGTCAACCCCCTATGCCTCAAATTGGAAATTTTTACAAAGTTCCTAATTTCAGTGTTAAAGACTGGTCTGCACACTGTGTTACAACTGGACCTGGTGACATAACTGAAAAAGAAAAAAAAAAATAATTTTGATCTTTACAACTCAGATTATAAAAAAAAACAATACAACCTAACGTTACTTACTGGTACTGCTAAACACTTCTTTTTGATATAAGGACCCTCTTGTCAAAACCATTTTTGAAAAGTTCTAACATATTTTCAGTGAACCTCAACTATTGCATGATATTAAAGATATTAAGCATACCATTAACTGACAGTAAGTTTTTCTTACAAAATTTTGTCAGTTTAAAAATTTTTAGGGTCACAACAACTATAACAAAAGTGCATTAAGAAAAATGGCTATTTAAAGCACATCATGTCTTGCTTTTCAAATTCTTTTCTCCCAGATGCTACTTTTGGTCATTCTTTATTATGGAGAGGAACAAGACCCGCTGCAGAATATGGATGTCAATAAATTTCCTCAGTGTGCATGCTCTACCATGTATAATTTATGATTATAGTTAGGGCTCTGAAACACATACCGCGCGGAAACACATACCGGGACGATATGTTTTTATCCAGAATTAACCAAAATTATCCCTAATTATCACCAAATACTCCCTCTTATCTAGGGCTCTGGACTCTCTGTAAGCCTGTAGTATTATTTCTAAATTATGACATTGTTCTTCAGCATCTGAATAATAGAAACACCTCTAGAATGGCAGAAAAAACAATCTTACACAAATGATAGTAATTCAGACAATTTGCTTTTTCACAACTGGTAAGTATCAATGCATTCCACTCGCAAGTAGGAAATTCCTCTGGTCTTACCCTACTATGAAGTCAGTGCTCCAGATAAGAAGGGGTAACACAGATAATTTAGGTATAATTATCCATATTTCTCAACAAAAACATATTTTGTGACCCATCATTAGAACCGTCTCATCGAGACGGTTCTAATGAGGGGTCACAACATATGTTTTCATTGAGAAATATGAAAAATTATCTTTGAATTATCCTCAATACCCACTCTTATCTGGAGCTCTGAATTGAAGAAATGGCAAGGCGTATGAAAATCTGGTCATGCTTCAGTTTCTAGAACAAAAGGGGCAATTACATCACTCTAGATATGAGCCGTGACAAGAGAAAACCAACGAAGTGGCTGTGCGCTCAGATGCAGATTAGCTTGGGCATCCGCTTAGTTTAACTAGACTCTTTTGTTAAGCGCTCAAAGGGTAGCAAAGGGTCTAAGCTACCTCTATGCTGACAGCGAAGACTCTGATCAGACTGGGCGGATGCCCAGGCTGATCGGAGTCTACGCTGGGCGCACAACCACATTATTGGTTTTGTCATGTTGCGGCTCATATGAGTATGTATTTGGTTGATTGGTTGTTTTAGGGCCTATTATGGCCCTTTGAGATAGTATTTTAGTCATTATTGACCTGACAATTAAGAAAACCCTATTAATCTAACTAAACGCCCCTGCTCTATTTGATACCCCTGCCTCTTTTCTTAGAATAATGTTATATTATGCTGCATGAATTCCTATTAGTTTCGCTGCCTCATTTACTGGAACTTTAAGTGTTCAAAGAAAAAAAAAAAAAAAAAAAATTTTTTTCACTTTTACAATAAGAACCTTGATACCACTGCTGCATTAAAAGATGCAACAGAATTACTAAATGTCTTGTGTGAAAATAAGCTGTATCATTCTCCTCCCACAGTTTGACAGTTTGAGTAGGTTTGAAAACTATGACTTTCTATATTTAAATCTTAATAATGATAATGTCACATGATAGCATGGCTGTGTCAACCACAAACCTATGGAATGCCATGTAGATCAAGAGCAGACTGCTCCATAGGAGCAGTCTGATCATGCTCTGCACTGAATTTCAACTATTTTGTAAAAACAACCAATGACAGGAGAATACGAACCTGTCCATATATGACAGAAGAGTCCAAAGAACAAAGTGTCTGAATTTTAGAGTAAGTATTTTGCTTAGATGTTTCAGAAACTGATTTTTTTCTTGGATCTATAATCAGCTCAACAGGATGCCAAACCAAATGTCTTATTTCTGTTCTGGTTTTAAGACATGAGCACTTTCAGCAAAGAAATGCATCAGACATCTCTTTCCTGATGCCCTTATCTGTCGCCTTTCTCGAGACAAGACGCAGAGGTTGAGATGGCTCAATGGGGGACACCTGCGCTTGCAAGTTAATACATAGGCATCTCTTACCTGATGTCTACAGCTAATGTGTCCCTTGGAATACGACAACAAATTTTCCATCTGCAAAATGTCAAAAAATGTTTCATCAAAGGTGTATCATATTGAGAATTCAAAGACTAGAGGGTAATGTGGTAAGGATCCAAATGAGGGGCTCATCATGAGCCTTCTCATCTGGATCTATGCTGTTTGCAAATTTAACTATTTCTGTTTTTGTGTTTTAACGGCTACCGTAATGTGTCCCAATATTTACGATGTAAGTAGTTGCGGTATTCACAAGTTTTCTCATCAGAATTATGAATGACAACAAAGGACCAAAGTCTGAACTTCCCGAAACTTGGTCAATTGAACAAACGATTACCCACATCAACTCAGTATTACCATAATTAAGTAACATATTTCCAAATTGGTCCTGTGACAACAGACGATCACACGCGTGACCAAAATCTAAGCTCAAGCATTTCGCAACCGGATTATCTGGCAGTGTTTAGTACCATTTAAGAACATCTCACCGATGGCCACATCCTGTGACGACCTATTAACAGCTGAGAAATTATTTCCTAATTCTCTCAAGCGCTCTTAAATTCATTCATACTTTTATGGAACAGAATAAGCAGCTTTTCTTTACATAGAAACATGCCTATAATGAATGACCTTGACATTTTGCAGAATCAGCTGTGAATAAAAGGTCACAATGCCATGAAAAAACAGCGCCATGAATGTTAACTCTTTGAAACTCCATAAAAACAGATGACAAAATTTAGATCTGCAAAATATCATATAAAGTTTCATCCTGCTAAGTATCATATGAGCCCTGACATGACTAAACCAACAAAGTGGCATGTGCGCCCAGCGAAGACTCAGATCAGCCTGGGCATCCGCCCAGTCTTATCACAGACTTTGCTGTGCACTTAAAGGGTGCTACCTCCAAGCCGACAGCAAATACTCTGATCAGACTGGGTGGATGCCCAGGCTGATCTGAGTCTTCACTGTATGCACATGCCACTATGTTGGTTTTGTCGTGTCATGGCTCATATTGAGAATTCAAAGTCTAGAGAGAAAACAAGATCCAGATGATGTGGCTCATTTTGAGCTGCCTCATCTGAATGTACACTGTTTGCAAATTCAACTATTTTCATTTTTTGGCATTTTTAAGAGCTAATCTATACTTTGCAATGTCCTATGTGTAATTTGATGGTTGATTTTGTAATGTCCTATGTGTAATCTGATGGTTAACTTTGTAATGTCCTATATATAATGTGATGGCCAACTTTGTAATTTCTATGTGTAATTTGATGTTTAACTTTGTAATGTCCTATGTGTAATTTAATAGTTAACTTTGTAATGTCCTATGTGCAATTTGATCACTCTATCACCTATTGCTAGAATCTCTCCCGGTTTGGGAGGCAATAAATTTCTGAAATAATCTTGTGGTTTTCAGCTAGCTGTCATTATTATCTAATACTACTTTCCACAACTAATTATTCTCCAGATGTCCCAGTATCAAATTTAACACTTCAGCCAGCAAATTCCATTTCATTGTTTCTTTTACTTTCAATGTGTGTTATAATTCTGTTTGGCAAGAAGAGAAAAAAATAGAAATATATTTCTTTCAACAGGTATTTTTCTTAATTAAATATCTTTTTTATTTTTCCTAGCTCTGCTGGACCAGATACTGTAATACATGAATAAATTAAAATGGTTATAATATTAATCAGAAAACTAGACAATCACTGAAGGTGATGAATGTCCCCGCCATATGCCTCACTAGAAAAGTAATGTGTTAAAACATATTTGTGTGAAGTTACATCAAAATCTGTCAATAAATAAAGGTGCTAGAGGGATGACTGAGTTTTTCTTAAAAATAGCAACTGTGACCTCGACCATGGAACTACAACCCTGAAAGGTTAACTTGTCCAAGATATTGTCATACTTAATATATGTGTGAAGTTCTATCAAAATCAGTTAATAAATAAAGGCGCTAGAACCATGACAAAGATTTACATGTACCTATAATAGCATCTGTGACCTTGACCTTGGACCTACAATGATGAAATGTAAATTTGTCCCAGATATTGTCAAGCTAAATATTTGTGTCAAGTTATGCCAAAATCATTCCAGAGGAATGACAGCATATTTTCTAAAATAGCAAATATGACCTTGACCTTTACCCTGAAATTCTGGATCACGAACTTGTCCAAGATATTGTCACACTAAACATTTGAGTGAAGTTACATCAAAATTGTCAATGAATAGAGGAGTAGAGGAATGATAAAGTTTTTTTCTAAAAATAGCAACTGTGACCTTGACCTTGGACCTGCGGTGCTGAAACAGTAATTTATTCAAGATATTGTTATACTTAACATTTATGTGAAGTTACATCAAAATCGATCTATAAATGAAAGCGCTGGAGCAATGCCCTAGTTTTTCTGAAATTAGCAACTGTGACCTTGACCTTCATCCTACAAACCTGAAACGCAAAGTTGTTCAAGGTACTGTCATATCCAATAAAGCTGTGATGTAATACCAAAATCTGTTAATAAATGAGGCCGCTAGAGCGACGATAAAAGGTGAGATTGTATTTAAGCTATGGAAATATGGTCAAAATATGTATGTTATTCAAGGGGACCTAATTCTGCAATAAAGACCTGACTGAAAGTTCTGTTTCCTTTATGCACATGTTCAATGCATGTCTGAACTGTGTTGCAAGTTTCAAATCCCTACATCAAATACTATTGGAGGAGTTGCAGAGACAAGAACAGTACTACAAAGTGTGAATATGGTCAAAATATGCATGTCATTCAAGGGGATGTAATTCTGCCATAATAACCTGGATAAAAGTTTTGTTTCCTTTATGCACATGTTCAATGCATGTCTGAACTGTGTTGCAAGTTTCAAATCCCTACATCAAATACAATTGGAGGAGTTGCAGAGACAAGAACAGTACTACAAATGTGAAATATGGTCAAAATATGCATGTCATTCAAGGGGACATAATTCTGCAACCAAGACCTAAATCAAAGTTCTGTTTCCTTAATGCACATGTTCAGTGCATGTCTGAACTGTGTTGCAAGTTTCAACTCCCTACATTAAATACTGTAGGAGGAGTTGCGGAGACAAGAACAGTACTCAAATGTGAAATATGGTTATACTATGTATATTATTCAAGGGGACATAATTCTGCAACCAAGACCTTAATCAAAGTTCTGTTTCCTTAATGCACATGTTCAGTGCATGTCTGAACTGTGTTGCAAGTTTCAACTCCCTATATCAAATATTGTAGGAGGATTTGCGGAGACAAGAACAGTACTCAGATGTGAAATATGGTCAAAATATGTTTATTATTCAAGGGGACATAATTCTGCAATAAAGATCTTAATCAAAGTTATGTTTCCTTTATGCACATGTTCAATGCATGTCTGAACTGTGTTGCAAGTTTCAACTCCCTGCATTGAATACTGCAGGAGGAGTTGCGGAGACAAGAACAGTACTACAAAGTGTGACGAACGTACGTACGGACGGACAAGGGCAAAACTATATGCCCCTCCCCACTTCGTGGCGGGGGCATAAAAACTATTACCTGTAATATTGTAAAAGAGTATGTCCGGAAGTTTAGCATCTCTGCAAGCCAAGGGCACAAAGTCTACTTGTGTCTTTAAGTACATCAGACTAAGACTGGACTTAGTGGCCTTAGCTAGCGAAAATATTCATAATAGCAAGTCAAGGGTACTAAGTCCACTTTGTTCTTTATGTACGCAAAGGGTACTAAGTCCACTATGTTCCACTTTGGTCTTTACGTACGTCGGAAACAGAGTGGACGTAGTATCCTTGGCTAGCGAAGATATTCATCGTAGCAAGTCAAGGGTACTAAGTCCACTTTGTTCCTTACGTACACCAAGGGTACTAAGTCCACTTTGTATTAAGTATGTGTGTCTCTTTATAAAATACAAGTACCTTTATTTCAAAACTGTTTTATGTTATAGATATTTTTTAAACATGATTTTCCTTAACCCATTTGTGCGTAGTGGAATGTTCTATCCTTATCAAATGGATAAGTCCATTTGTCAATTAAGGGGTGTCTTGTTAAATTTATTTTTATAATTAATTTGTATTTTAAGGAGAAATACACATTCATCTGATGCGAATAGTATACACCCTGATCAGACGTTGCATTCTGCGGCTTTTGATCTGGGTTAGCACTGTTTGCCTATGTCCTGTGCAAGGGATGCTAGACGGTAATTGGTTGTAAAAGTAAAAAGTATGCAAAGACCAGGAACTGAAACAATCAAAATCCAAATCCAGGCCTCAAACCATAAACACTGCATATCCTAATTATAAACAGAGATACGTGCATTGCAAAAACAAATAAAGATATCTTAGTAAAGCCCAATAGGATTATCACATGCATGTACATGTAAATATAAATTATGAGGAATGTATACGTTTCCAAAATACCTGTTTTACTGAAACAGATTAACCATTGCAATCTAGGCGTGCAGTCTGGGTCTACAGTTTTTGCCAATCTGCAAGCTTATATTTTAGCGGCTGTCAGCAATTGCTGTTAGAGAAAAAATTATGAGCTCTAGATTCAAGGAGTATTGCACAAACGATCTGGGTGTGCACTGTTTGCTAAGCATCACCCACTGTTAACACTTTTTTTTTCACACTCGATAGGTATACATTTTGTTATAATGAGAGACATTTTTTTTGAAAACATATGTTGTGGCCCTCATCAGAGCAGCCTCATCGAGGGTGACAAAATATGTTTTAAGGAGAAATAAGAAAAATAACTCACTCTTGTCTATTTACAGCTCTAAATTTAATAATGCAAAAATGTGTACAAAAAGTTAATTAAAACAGACAGACCAAATGCCTTTTAATCTTTCACTATCTTGTTTTGGGGTTACAGTCAAGCTGTAATGATAATTTATTTGACATGCTAACAGATTGTATAAAATGGGTTTTATTATGAAATCTTAGCAATAGGTGATAGAGTGTTGATGGTTAAATTGCATAATCTGACAGAATAATGAAATTCTAGGAATATACAAGAAAAAGGTCAAAATCTGACCACTGCCAGATTTTTAACTTCCCAAAACCAGGAACTGCAGAATTAAAGAACTAAAATCTTTGTACTGAGTAACATATTCAGACTAAACAGTCTCAGGAATGAGTCAAAAACTTCCCGGAATTAATTCTTGGCACTAGCATAATATCCTCCCACTTGGAAACAATGACTGTCTATCAACTCATTAATGGAATTTCATTACATTGTGAAATTCCTTTTTTTTTCAGGGCAGGAACTGTTCATGCTATGACTGGATCATCCCTTACAACAAGAACTGTAACAAGACAAGGAAATTGCCTTTACAGATGGCAATTTTCTGTTCTTTGCAGAGATGCTAATAAAATGAGAAACTCTTGAGCTAATTAGGTTTTGGTGACTTTAAAACTATTTTCAAGGTCATGGGTACAAAATTGTGTTAGATGGAAGAGATAATTAGATTTTGGTGACCTTGACCCTATTTTCAAGGTCATATTATTGAAGCAGTGGTTGATTTTTTCAAACTTGCATGGAGACATCTGCCGATCATATTCTGGTGACCTAGAACCTAATGCACCAGTCATTTGCAACCACCGCCCCCATGGGGCCGGGGATAGCAGGGGCAGAGCAGGGCTTCAGTGTTTTTACCTGAAAAGTGCCGTGGATACGCAGGGCTTTTGATTCCCACCAAAATAGCGGGAAAAATAGTGGAGTGTTTTTAACGAAATTAACAGTGACACATTGTCAAATTATTGATTTTGAGACCTTTACCAGGGATTTGACATAAAAAATGTCCCGACAGTGCAGGGCATATACCATGGCTTTGCAGAGTGAAAAGTCAATATCCCTGCTATTCCCCAGCCCCAGGGGGGCCGTGGTTGCAAATGACTGGTGCATAACAGCTTCTGACCAAACTTGATAGATTATAGCAACAATGCAGAGTTTTTGGAAAAGGAATGCAGGAAAGGGGACAGGAATGCACTGGTTGGGCGACATCAATATTTCACTGTACAACATTTCTATTTTTATATGAAAACTGTTCTAATATAAGGTCACAGTATGTTTTTTTTTTTTTTTTTTTTTTTGGGGGGGGGGGGGTTATTTTTTGGGAAAGTTATCAAAAAGTATCCCTATAAATTACCACCAAGTACTCCCTTTATGATGATGCAGAGCTGCAAATCTGGAAAAATTTACCACTTTTGCCTCCCTTCTCAGTGGGTCAATGTTTAAAGGGAAAAATTTGCTTCCCTAGAAGCAGGGTCTTTCATAAAAAGAGTAGGCCCAATTTTGGAAGAGCTTTGTTCTCTGGAGAAGCAAACAGGCCCCAGTTGTTCAAAACTACTGATGTCCTTAGTTAACTAGACAGTATAATTTCAAATGTATTACAGGCAAAAACACTGCCATTTTTGGCTGAAAATGCAGTGCAAAAGCTTCTCACAATTTTTCAGCAAAAAATGCTACCGCAGTACTGTAAGACTTAGAAAATCCCCAACTAACAACTTCTTTAAGCTAACGATGCTTTGAACAGAAGGTATAAAACTTAGTTTTCTTTGGTAGTGATGGTCGAAAAAAATGGAGATGTACCAAAACACCCAAAACTATTACCGTCTTAATTTATTTTCAGCTTTAACCTTGTAAGCACCACAATGAAGACAACAAATTTTATGTCTGCAAAATTTTAAAAATGTTTCATCCAAGCTATATTGTACTGAAAATTCAAAGACTAGAGGGCAAACAGTGTAGATCTAGATGAAGCGGCAAATTCAGCTATTTTTGTCTCTGGCACTTAAAGTGTTAAAATGGACAATTTTCAAAATGGCAGTGCATTTGTACTTTAAAGAAAGAAAGCAGACAATGATGATCAGTAATTATGGGGAAAAAGTATCAGTGTGGCAGACAATTACAAACACCAATAGCCCCAACAGTCTGAATTACCAGCAGAAACTGGGAAATAGTACATTATGGCTTACCCATACAGCATGGCCTGCAATATGTTTGGAAATTTTGCAAAGCATGGCCTACATATATGGGCATATTTTAAAACCCAGAATGATGCTCTACATTCCATTAGTTACATGTTCTGTTCTGTTCTACAAATTGGTAGCTACATGAGCCTGGGATTGTACTCTTTTAGGAAAATGAATTTGCTCCCTCAGAGGAAGCAAATTCATTCCCATAAAAACACCATCCAAAAGCAATAAAATGAAGTTGAAAATATTATTCCTGCCAGTCCATTCCATTAGGCAAAATTTGAATTTTTGCATACAGCATGGTCTTTCTGTATGTTTTAACAAACAGCATATGGCCTATTTCTCCACAAACACAAACCTTGTGTTATACAAGATGTTAGGATTGCCTAATTTGAGAAGGCATGGTTTTGTAGGAAATTCTAAGAATTTTGTTTCATTCTCCATACTAGTTTATATTGTGTCCTTCCTACAACCTCCACAGCAGTTCTAAAGAGGGCCACAACAGATCAGAAATTTTCTCCCAGATTACAGTACAAATTTTAAAACTGAGGACAATAAAATAATCACTTTGTCATACAAAATGGAGCAAGTTAGCGGTCCGTGATCTAGGTCTGCACATTTTGCTCCGACATATCTGTCCCAATACTTAGAATTTTTACAGTGTTGTCTAAACTTCAGCCTATCCAGAGTTTTTTTGTGGATACAAAAGCCATTTTTTTTCTGGGCACACCTCCGATATAGATAATAGCTAGACATCATGACCACAAGAACTGGCAAAAATTTCTATTTACATAATTATTGCTAGAATTCGCAGACCGTTTTCTCCTAATGATAATATTGCAGTTAATAGAAATGCTTTTTAGACATTTTACCATAATGACCCAAATTCTGAGATAAAATTGCTTCAGCCAACAGTGTAGATCTAGCCCAAACTGCTATACAGCAGTCTAATCAGGGCCTGCACTGTTTGCCATGCCAGCATGGTTTGAACATGGAAGAATAAAATCAAACTGTTCCAAAATTTTATAGTTACAGTAGGTGGCTAATGTGTCCTAAAATTTTGGGGCATTAGAATATACTGCTTTTTTATGAGATGTCTGGTATGGTAATATTTAATCATTACACTCCTAAATATATATACGTATATATATACCAATTCCTTGGAACCCTATGTTTCTTGCCTGTTATAATTATGCTGCCACACAATCTGAGCACCATGCAAGTTATCATATACACTGAACAAAATTTCTAATTGGTCACTTTTTGCCATAGAATTAAGCCTTAAGCAGATTTAGATTAGCCTGGCTACCAACTAGGACGAACAAATGTACAGATATTCTTGTATTTTACAAGCAGCACAAGCGCTTATGCATTTGCAAAATGATTTACATCAATTCGAGGCGTCTATTAGGATTTACACAAACATTGAAAGGGAGGTAATATGAAAACGTCAATATCAAAATTAATATAGATGAAAAATGCATGAAGACTAAAAACATACCTCATGTTTTTATGATGAAAAACTTTATTTACTTCTTAAATATCATGCTTTTGTGGAAGTTTGATGCAGCCTGTATGTGTTTTCAAAGCAATCTTTGGTTTACATAGAAGGGGCCATAACTCTAATACTACAATAAAGTTTTGATTACAACGTTGACTTTCAATAAGTAGATAACAGCCCAAACTTTTAATTACAATTATATTCAAAAATACAGTTTAAAAATCATATTTCTGCATATTAGAAAACTGACCAATTAGAAATTTTGCTGAGTGTAGATGGCACTGCCAGTAAATGAATACCTGGGGCCGTATTCATAAAACGACTTAGTGGTTGCTATGCTGTTGCTAAGGCTAAATTTCTTTGAAGGAGATTCCCTACAACTATGAAATTTGCTCTGGAGGAACAGTCTTACAAAGACTGTTCCTCCAGACCAAATTTCATAGTTGTGGGGAATCTCCTTTATAGATATTTAGCCTTAGCAACCGCATAGCAACAACTTAAGTGGCTTTATGAATACGGCCCCTGGGCACTCCTCAACTGGCCATTTATGCACCACTCATTTGCAACTCCAGCATCCCCTGGGCCAAGGAACACCTGTGTATAGAGCAGCTTATGTATCATGCACTTACCTTAGACTTGGAACTTGTTATTGTGGGGCTTTTGATTTCCTATCGAAATAGCCAGGACAATGAGAGTGGTCCTAAACTTGGAACTTCTTCCCCAAGAGCAGGGGCTTTTTACAGGGATTTGATAAATTAGTTCCCACAGTGCACTGGGAACCTACCAGGGCTCTGCAAAGGGAAAAGTCAAAGCCCTAACTGTTCCCTGGCCCTGTAGCGAGGATGCCCCTGCCCTGTGGCAGCTATGTTGCAGATGACAGGTGCATTTGAGCCAGAAGCAAATGAAAATGGCCTGGGCCCACTTGTTCAAAACTAATGTTTAGCTATCAAGACATTTTAAAAGTTTTAAAATGTACTATACATAAAAACACAATAACTTTAGTCAAAAAAAAAAAGGATTGAGTAGCTTTTGCACTGCACTGTCATTTTGTTGCCATTCATGAGAAAAAACCATTTATAGAATTAGGAAGACTTAGAAAATTTGTTAAACTATTCGAAGATTAATTAATATTAATATATAGACTCATAGTTGCATAGAAAGGGTTGCATAAAGTGGGATATGGGATCTGACTGTATTAGTTCCTGATCATTGGGTATCTTTTTACTTTGAATTACATTGAGTCAACTCTAGCTATCTGAAAGTCGAATTTCATCTAAAACTACTGATATCTCCAAGCAAATTTTTGGGTCCCAGATAATTTACTTTGATATATCAGTAGTCTGAGATAACAGAAGTTGAAATGTAAAGAAAATAGCAAACGTTTTCAAACTATATTCTTTGACATAAGAGGGTACTTTGAGATATCACTGAGATTTTGACAGTCTATTTGGGAAACAAAACAATAAGGATGACCGAGTTACTGTTTTGTTAACCCATTCCATTCGGGATACCCCTATAGGGATATCTGGGCAAACAGTTTGGATACAGGTCAGGCCCCACAAACGTGGGGCCTGATCTGAGATCCAAACTGTTTGCTGCCTAGACATCATTTCTACAAGAGTAAGTTAGACCAATACTGTCAAAATATTCTTGATTTTTGATGCAGACGACAATTTCTGCAGATGACAAAAAATACCCAGAATGCATTGGGTTAAATGTGGTGATTGAGGAGATAAGCAGTCAAGAGTATAACCAACTTACCTTTATCAGTTTCCATCTATAAACCAAATCATCTCGCTTGATGCATGAAAATAATCCATAATCCATTCCTAAAGCTCACCAGCCTGCAAAACATATACAGAATATCCATTATCGAGTGAAAAATTGAATATCAGCATGAAATGTCAAAATTTAGATCTTATTCATCTAGTTCATACGGAAGCTCAGTAGGTCTCCCGAGTAAGTGGCCGACAACGAGTGTTCCTGTTGAATGTATACGGTAAAGATGAATGAACTTGTGAGAAAATGGCTTCTTCACATGAAAAAGTCCACTCCATACTGCAGTTCTAAAAATAGCCCAATATAAGCAGTTGCTGAAGCTGAAATCAGGTTAATTGACTTCATACTGCTGGAGATAAAACATGTGCCATATTTAATCAAAATTTTCGGACAGTGAAACTTTGTATTTTTGGCATTTTCATTTTCGAACTCAGATGAGCAGGAGACATCATGCTCTTTTCAATTAATGGTAAACAGTTCAGACCCTGATCAGACTGCTCAATGAGCAGTCTGATGTGGGTCTACACAGATGTCTGCTTAGTTAGACTGAAAAAGCACCACTGTCCACATAGTCAGAGTAAAATAGGATAAAACATCATGATTGAATGCAATAATACCATTGTTCTGCCTACAAGCCTCATTCCTGACTGTTGTTCATTCATGAAATATGCGGAGGCAGAAATTTAACTTGATTATTTATTCATTTTATTCTTTATCATGAAAAACAGCAACATTTTGTGGATGCAGGGCCTTTCCTGTGTTTTTCACCAGCCAATCACTGCTGAGGAAAGCCGAAGTACCACCGATGCTTCCGCAAACAGTAAAAGAGGATGAGATACAGGAAGGAAACATTTTGAACAAGGGAGGCTATTTTACTTCCCAATTACGAGACAAGGGAGATAATCTTCATTTATATCCTGAAACAACACTGAATCAATGTTGATTCATTGATTCAATGCTGTGAGCCTGCTGAGGGTCCATCTCAACCAGTTTACACCTACAACAGGAGCCCAGATGATGAAATATTGAAGGCAATTCACAGAGCTCTAGATAAGAGGGGGTATTTGGGGACAATTAGGGATAATTTTTGTTAATACTGTATTAAAACATATGTTGTGACCCCTCATCTGAACCGTCTCAAGAAATAAAAAAAATTATCCCTCAATTATCATCAAATACCCCTCTTATCTAGAGCTCTGCTGAATTCATCAGACTGCACAGGCTGATCATGAACCTTGGCTGTTCTTCATATTAAGACCTTTTTTCTTTGCAGTTTGAATTTTTTTCATGCGCACACATTGATTGCCCAATAGTACTATTCTGTTTCCTTGTATGAATGGATAAACAGCTGTGCAGGTTTCATTCATGTTTTTTGACTTCGAAGTCCCTGCACAGACATACAAACAAGACGTCAACACTACCAGCAAATTCCAGACAATACAGCATACCTGTAGACCAATCAGAACCTTTCCTCATCTGCATATTTTCAGAACGCAGCCAGGAATGCCTGAATTGGAGGCTGATTAAACAATCCCATGTTTGGGCAAGGCATATCTTTACGATGCCATCCGCTACCTTTTTCATGCAGCTCATGGTACGATAAGAATCATCATATTACGAAATTTTATTTACAATCTGTTACACTTTGCATAACAACAGTTTACAGTTTCTTATTTAAGCGACATGTGATCCTGTTGGTGCAACTGAGTCGGGATAAACTTTGATTTGTATCGATTTCAAGTTCGTAACTGCGTGTGCGTGAAAATCATGAATGAAGTCTACTCGAATGATTTTTCTATTTTTTGCTACCGCACCTCAGAACTCAAAGCCATGGTTTAACACGTAATTTAGCATTTTGTTGAAATGTAACTATTTCATCAATAATTAGTTGCCGTGAAGCTGCTACAAATCGGGACAGAAATACCCTGATGAAAAGAGCACATCCAGATCAGGCCGCTTATACAGGAAGAGTCTGATCAGGGCTACAATTATGTGCTGATGATGACAGGCCAAATCAGAAAGGAACATAAAGAATCCCAATCAAGGTAAATGGATAACAACTCCTTGTTTTTTTCCGCCAAACAACTTATAGCAACTTCCTGACAATATAACTCCTTCAAAAGGGTCCTAAAGAAAAGAATTTGCTCCAATTTCTTTAAGAGTATACCCCTATCAAAACTGAAATCAGAGTTGCTTTCCCTAAAACAGTAATAATCACCTTAAAATGCCCAAAATGTAAAAGGGAGTTCTTAAGATGTTCTGATATTCATTTTACCACAATCAAGAAGAACTTTTTTTGTTGGGCCAATGATTGGCTTGAAATAATCTTAAGGACCATCAAGTCAGAGACAAAAATAGCTTGATCTGCAAACAGCTAGATCCTGATGAGGCGGCTCATAATGAGACGCCTCATCCAGATCTCCACAGTTTGCCCTCTAGTCTTTGAATTCTCAGAATGATATAGCTCGAACGAAACATTTTTTTTTAAATTTTGGCAGATGTAGGGATAATTTTAACATGAGCCTGAATTCATTATCATTTTCACCTACTACACATATTTTCAGGAAGCCGGGAGTATTTCAAAAGTTTATGCAAAATGTAGATTTCCCTTTGCGCAAACTGATTACTAAACACTTGACCGATTTAAATGCAGTTACATAGAGTGCACTTATGAATTTACTTGTCTCAAGGCATTTGATTCATTTTTCAATTTTCGGAACTTTTTCACGAAAAAAAAAATAGCAAGTCCCATCATTCACCATTTGATGTACTTTCAATACAAGATTGAAGAAACAGTACTTCAAATGTTAAAAGTAGCTCAAACGGCGCATGATACCCTGCCACTGCAAACCCATTTTTTTTGCTGATGCCGACACATGAAATTTATTAGTCTAAGACCTCTGTGACCTTAAAAATTGGGTCACGGTCACCGAAACATATACAACTCTTGAGATTGTCCCAAAGGTATATCTATGCTAATTTGGAGGAAATAAGCCAAAGCTTCAAGAGACATATCAATTTTAGTGAAATTTTCACATATTAAAGTCTCCCTGTGACCTTGAAAATGAGGTCAAGGTCACTAAAATCTGATCAGCTTGTCCCTCGATGGTATATCCATGAAAGCTTTGTGAAATTCCACCAATCTGTTCAAGAGATATGGTGGGTACAAGAAATTGTCACACCAACACATGAAATTTAACAGTCTAAGACCTCCTGTGACCTTGAAAATTGGGTTCAACTCACCAACACTTATCAGCTCACTGGCTTGTCCCAATGATGTATCCACGCAATTATTGTAAAATTCCACCCACAGTTTGAAGAAATATACAAAATACAAATTGTCATGCCGATGCCAAGGCATCACACTGAAACCAATATGTCCCCTCTACCCTGTTTGCAATTTTACCGTATTTTCATTTCTGGCACTTTAAGTGTTAATTAGGGTCAATACAGCACTCATAATCCAGTCTGAAACAAACATAATTCCATTTCTATTTATATTAGTCTGGGAGTAAGCCTTTAGCGGGGGAGTACAGTATGGCCAATGACATTTGAATGACGCAGTTATATCATAAGCAAACAACCCGACTTAGATCAGCCACCACAACAGTCTTCATTTTTACCCTGCAAACAAAAATCAGGAAGATCCAGAGACTAATCTTTGTCTACCCTAAGATCCCTATGCCATAACATGACTCCTTTAAGACTATTTTGTAATGTCAAACGCATTCCTGCATAATATACTTGGTGACTAAAAATTCGGTTACACAAAATTTCACAATAATTTATGGATGACAACACAAATGCCTTAAAGAATTGGTGGTAGTGTAATGGATAACACGGTGGACTACCAATCCAGGGATTGCAAGATCGATCCCCAGCTTCTCCGATCTTTCAGATGAGACTTAAAGCTGAGGTCTCATCTCCGTACGGCCAGCTAGTTGTTGATGGGAGGTTAAACCCCAGTTCACTCATTCAGGAAATGCCTTAGAAAATTGTGGTCTCACCAGATCAGACTATTCCTACAGAGCACTCCAATCAGGGTAGGCACTGTCAGCCAAGAGTTTTACAACAAAAAATTTGTAATCTGACAAACAGATTATTATGAGTTAAAATAACTGTGGTAATTGCCATGTAGTTTTGATATAATCAGACCATGCACTGAAGCCCAAGATGGGAAGGGCATAATATGAAATGAAGTCAAGAACTTACTTGAGCCGCGACACAATAAAACCAACAAAGTGGTTGTGTGCCCAGCGCACACTCAGATCAGCCTGGGTATCCCCCGAGTCTGATCAGAGTCTACTCTGTGGGCTTAAAAGGTAGCTAAGGGTCTACGCTTGCTTCATAAAGACAGCAAAGACTCTGATCAGACTGGGCGGATGCCTAGGCTGATATGAGACTGCGCTGGGCGCACAACCACTTTGTCGGTTTTCTTGTGTCGTGGCTCACTTGTGCAAACCCACTGATTCTAAATGCCAACCAAAGCCCACAATGAAACATTCCATCTGGAAGCAGCATGATTTATTTTATACCACACGTTTTGAGCTCTGGATAAGGCTGGGTTTTGAGAATAATTCTGGGTGTTTATATTTTATATTTTATTCAGAAAAATTGAAGACTATTCCTGACTTATCCCTGTGTATAGTTCTTACTGGGAGATCTTGCCATGTAATGAGAACAAGAGCTGTCGCCTGACAGCATAGCTCGCCTGAATTGGTGCTTGCTCATCAAAAAGCCCCTATGGTGGTGTGGACTGCTATGCATAAAACTTCATGCAAGCATGTCCATAATGAAAACACATTTATAAACAAAAGCTATCTCAGAAATATGTCTTAAAATAAAATTAAAATAAAAAAAAATGAAATGAAATTTCAAAGTCCATGAGCTTGAGGTAAAAAAACTGACGGGTAGGGGGGAGGGGGTGGGGGTGGGGTGGGGTGGGGTGGGGGGGGGGGGGGGGGGGGGGGGGGGGGCTATGTGGACTGCTATGCATAAAACTTCATGCAAGCATGTCCATAATGAAAACACATTTATAAACAAAAGCTATCTCAGAAATACATGTAAGTCTGAAAATAAAATTAAAATAAAAAAAAATGAAATGAAATTTCAAAGTCCATGAGCTTGAGGTAAAAAAACTGACAGGTAGGGGGGAGGTGGTGGTGGTGGGGGGGGGGGGGGGGGGGGGGGGGGCTATGTGGCATATGCATAAAACTTCATGCAAGCATGTCCATAATGAAAACACATTTATAAACAAAAGCTATCTCAGAAATACATGTAAGTCTTAAAATAAAGTTAAAATAAAAAAAATGAAATGAAATTTCAAAGTCCATGAGCTTTCGGTAAAAAAACTGACGGGTAGGGGGGAGGTGGTGGGGGTGGGGTGGGGTTGGGGGGGGGGGGGGGGGGGGGGGGGGGGGTGGGGGGGGGCTATGTGGCATATGCATAAAACTTCATGCAAGCATGTCCATAATGAAAACACATTTATAAACAAAAGCTATCTCAGAAATACATGTAAGTCTTATTAAAATAAAATTAAAATAAAAAAAAATGAAATGAAATTTGAAAGTCCATGAGCTTGAGGTAAAAAAACTGACGGGGGAGGGGGGGGGGGAGGGGGCGGGGGGGGGAGGGGGGGCTAGGATGTATCAAAACCCTGAACCATTATTATCTAACATCAGTCCAAGTATTAGTATCAACTGAGCAACTGAGTCCATCATCGTGGCACTGTGAAATTATGTCTTCATAAATATTTAACTTTAACCAAAATCTTTAAGACAAAATTCTAAGTCGATGACCTTGACTTCAAGGTCATCCAGTCATCCAGTGGAGTAAGTATAAGGTGTTTTGTAAAAACTCAAAAAAGAGTCTAACATCAGTTCAAGTATAAACTAAATCTCTGCAAAGCATTATGAATCAGTTTGCAATTACAAAACTTTAAAAAAGACAAAAATTTCCTAAGTCCCTGACCTTGACTCAGGATCACTGAGCGGGGTTGGGGCAGTACTCTGTAGATCTAACTACAGTGCAAATATAAAAAGAATTCATCTATGGGTTCAGGAGATATGTGTCTTTAAAAAACTTTAACCAAAACATCCAATCAATAAAAAGACAATATTCTAAGTCCATGACCTTGACATCAAGGTCACAGAGGGGGGTGAGGGTAGTACCTTTGAAAACTTTAGACCAATATCTAACTTTAGTGTAAGTATCAAAGGAATCCATCCATGGGTTAAGGAGATATTGGGCTTTATAATACTTTAACCAAAACATCCAGTCAAAAAAAATACCAATTTTCTAAGTCCATGACCTTGACATCAAGGTCACGGAGTGGGGTGGGGGTGGTACCCTGTTAAACCTTAGACCAATATCTAACTACAGTGCAAGTATCAAAAGAATCCATCCATGGGTTAAGGAGATATAGGTCTTTAAAAAACTTTAACCAAAACATCCAATTCGAACGCCGACGCGGACGCTGACGCTGACGCGGATGCGGACGCGGATGCGGACGCGGACGCCGACGCCGTGGTGACAACAATAGCTCTTCCTGAACTTTCGTTCAGGCGAGCTAAAAACTGAAATAAGATAGAACTCCAACCAGCCAGTGCAACCATGCAGAATTATCAGAATCTTCTCTATGCATCTATTAATAAAGTATCAATTGTGAAGACTCAATTAATGGTGAAACACAAATATTCTGGTAAGTCTATGCATATGGCATAGTCCACTCAAATGTTGGCTGTTTGTGAAAGTCATAAGGTAGTTTTTATCGGACCATGCTCATTTTAGGTTAGGAGGGGGAGGAAGCATAATGTCTGTGACATTTATAGACAATAATTGTCAAAGCCAACATGATTAATCACCCTCAGCAAGTCAGACTGTGCCATTCCTAGGGTAGAAACAGTGCTTAATGTCATGTGCAACCAGCGAAGACCCTGACCAGCCTGTGCAGGCTGGTCAAGGTCTCTGCAGGTTGCAGAAGCTGTAACAAGCAAAGACTGAACAGTTAAGAGTCTCAATAAATTCAATGAGTCTGCAGCCTAAGCAGGATCTTGCTGGTGGGGTAGAGTGAGGCACAGTTTTCTTATTCCTGAAAATATGTAGGACTGTCAAACAGGAATTCTGTGCAATCCAGGAGGGCTCAAGATGTAGGTTGCAGAATAGAACTATAACACACATTGTGAATGCCTTTCTTCACAGGGTATAAACCAGTCCGCCAATATTCGCTTCCTGCAGAGACTGTCCATCATATTTGGCTTCTGCCAAGACTGTCCATGATCTCTTGCTTCCTGCTGAGACTTCTGTACAGAATAAATGGCTTCCTGCAGAGACTGTCCATGAGATTCTGCTTCCTGCCGAGGCTCTCGGCAGGAAGCAGAGTCACCCGGACAGTCTCGGCATGAAGCCATTTTTCGAGGACAGCAGTCCCTGCAGGAAGCAAAAGATCGCGGACAGTCTCGGCAGAAGCCAGATATGACGGACAGTCTCTGCAGGAAGCGAAAATTGGCAGACTGTTTTATATTGCAATTATTCAAACCCTCTTCAACTGCATAGCGAACCAGATACTGCTGCCCGAGGAGACATAATCCAGAGGTTTATCGGCTTGAGTCAGACCGATGTGTTGGTTCTTCTCTAGCCTCCATGACCTCTAGACAATTTCAAGCTTATCATTATTCATGTACAGCCCAATACTCCCAACTGCCCCTCTGATCAAAATGACTGTAGTAGTCTGTTGGGCCGGGATGGACTAGGATGAACTTTGCTGGTACAACACAGGACTTGTTGTAGTCATCTGTGGAGCCCCAGCTACCTTCAAAGGTAATGGGATAGACTAAACTAGACTCATAACTGAACAGATCCATTCATCTATACCTGGTGGTCATCTGTGAGTAATGCAGTTATATTCTTGATTCTTGACTCATACATTCAACATTGTTGTGGACACCAGAAGTTTAAGGTAATGAGTGTGAGCCATGCCATGGGCATGTGTCCAACAACATATCCAAGTGGCACAGACCCATATCAGCCTGTGCATCCAGGTAGTCCAATCAGAGACATCGCTTGAGATCAGTAATTGCCTACAGAGATCACTCTGGATCTATAGGCTGTCCACGTAACAGGGAGAAGACAGATTTGAGTACAAGGTTCCACAGACTGGGCTCCCAGAAAGGCTGATATTCTTCCAACCACCCTTAACCAATACCAAAGTAATAACAATATGCTGAAGATATCGTGATTATACTAAATATTGGGACACTCTAACCATTTACCATAATTAACCCAAAGTTAAACTTTATCAATTTCATTATCTGTAACTGCTTCAAAACTGCTGGTCGAAGGGCAAACAGTGCAGACCCTGATCAGACTGCTTCTCTGGAAGCAGTCTGATCTGGGTCTACACTGTTTGCTCCGGCATATATGTCTCAATATCTAATGCCAGTACGATAAGTTTAAGATAATTCCAACAAACATGAGTCCAATATTAGTCAGTAAGAGTAATCAGCGGACACTTATTACGCAGTTTCTCAAGAAAAGACGTAAAAACATTTCATTAAACAGCCAGTCTTGACTCAGACAATGAAAAACATTTAATCCGCAATTTCAATAAAAGTCCCTTAGTGCATAAACATAAAAGACGCTAACCAGTACATGTACCTCCCCAATCTATGGGAGTTCTACCAGTTGCCTTTACATTGTCAAGTGTCCGTACACTTGGTACCCAAACTCAACTGATGCTTCACGGTGGACCAAACTCCACTGATGCCTTGGCTGATCAGAGAATATGCTGCAAATAGTTTTACAGAGAGCCTGTTATTTGTGTCACAACCCATTTAAAGAAAACGACATCTAACTGTCGGATAACCAGTGTGTGATTTCGAACATTTGCCAAAATTTGGTTTTCACCTGCACAGCCTCAAAAAAAATATGGCATATTTGGCTGACATGTAACTGATTGTTAGGGTCAACCAGGTTATGAGACTGAAGTTTTTCTCACTACCTGAGAGGTGAAAACCTCACAATTGTGACCCAGAAAAATAACAAAATAAATAAAAGTTAAGACACAGTTTTTTTAAAAAGCCCAAAGATCAGATTGCTCATATAGGACTCCAAAATTATAATGCTATTGTTGGAATCCACACAAATGCATCCCTTATGAGAAGCCATAACCTTAAGCTTGTCTCATATTTGTTTACATGCCCTTATCCTATTCATGATAGCCTTATATACAAATTAGTGTTTTAGTGAACAGCATTATAAGACTCAGCATCCAAAATTGCATATTTGGCGCCAGTCTGACTAATTTAACATAATATGAGCCGGGATATGAGAAAACCAACAAAGTGGTTGTGCGCTCAGCGTAGACTAAGATCAGCCTGGGCATCCGCCCAGTACGATCAGAGTCTTCCCTGTCCGCATGGAGGTAGCTCAGGCCCTTAGCTACCCTTTAAGTGCTTAGCGAAGAGTCTGATCAGACTGGGCTAATGCCCAGGCTGATTTGAGCCTGGGCTGGGGGCACAACCACTTTGTTGGTTTTCTCGTGTCGCCGCTCATATTATCGAGATCAAGCAGTCCAGTCTACTTCTACAAGACTTTAGTGCTGTCCAACAATTTACAATAAATCTGCTCCCCAGAGAATGCTAGTGTCAGACTCCTATCAATACATCTAGTAAGAACAATGACATGAATGATGACACACATTGACTTTCTGACCAACTACTGACCTAAGCTGTTTAAGGAAAAATATATTCCATTTAACTCTTAAAGCTCATGTCTAACAGTAAATAATCAGACACATTCTGTTGATATTCAGACATTGTTAACATTTGGTAAATATGGCCATCTAGAAATATTTATTATGTAAATGATACCCAACTATAATGTGACCTTAGCTGTCTGATATTGTGTTCCTTTTAAAACTGAAAACTTCCAGCAAATATTCAGATACCTAGAGTAAATATTCAGAAATCAGAAGACTACAGTAAATATTCAAACTTTTACAGTGAAATATTCAGACACAACAGTAGACATTTAGACATCCACAGTGTATATTCAGATATCTACAGGAAATATTTAGACATCAGCAGTAATTATTAAAACACTTTATATTGATCTACAGTATACAAACCTCTACTGTATATATTCAGACATCCAAGGAAATATTTAGATATCAACAGTTAATAATCAGACATCTACTGGAAAATATTCTGACATGAAAAGTAAATATTCAGTGACATACAGTATATGCAGTATTCAGAATCTTATATCTACAGTACATATTAGAAAATATTCAGACATTCATAGTTTACAGACATCAACATCAATTTTTATTTCACCATGATGACCAAGTAGTTTTGGAACTATGACCCCTTATCGTTTTGAAATAGTTTCTTTTTTCATTTTGTAACAGCCTGTTCTTCATTTAGTAAAAGCCTTAGAAATATAGTTTACCAGGTATGATTATATATGGATATGTTCCACAGTTTGACAAAACTGTTGGCAAAAAATATAGACCCTGATCAGATCAGGGTCTGCACTGTTTGCTTAGGCAATCTGTCAATTACGGTAGCTGCACAATTTGTGTGAGAAAGACACGTTTATTTCTTGACCAAGTGGTCTCAGATACCAATTATCATGGCAGTGAGAGTCCTCACTACTGATCTCATTAAAACCATTTCTTGACTCTGGTCAACTCTTGCTTTACCCTTAGATGCTTAATAAGAACGACCAGATGGAGTAACAGAAAACCAGAGAAATGGACAAAATTGGTGTAACAACAAGTTGTTGCACCGTGTATTATCCTTTTTCAGGTATTTCCCAACCCAACCCCCACACCATCTACACGACATAAGACACAGGCATGGCACCCAGTACACACATTATGCATGGGCATAATACAAAATGTCTTGCTTCAGAAAATTCTGAACAGAATATTCTCGAGTCTCCATTCCTCATTGTAGACATCTCCCTACCCCCCACCCCCACCCATCCCCCCTCTCACCAACCCACCCTTATGAAAGGGGGATAACTCCCACCCCAACCCTTCTCATGCTGTATCCCCTTTGGGATGTGTGTAACTTTTATTTTCTGCCTACCCACCATCATGTAATTTTTTAATAAACGAAAATCAAGTGTCAAGAGGATGGACTGCAACTTATCTACACATAAACCATTACATACCCCACATACACTACTCCATGATTTCAGAAACTAAATACAGGATATTAGAAAATAAGGAAACTTTCAGATAATAAATGATATACCCGATGGATACATAATATATACTTTTGAAGTAGGAAGATTGAATCATCCTATGGGATTATTTTTAAAAAGTAAAGACTTACTCATTGTACAGAAAGCCGATTAGGGAGATTCAGAACTTAAACAGCATATTTTAAAAGGTTGTGTTACACTGAGGAAGTGTTCCCATGAGACCTTGTGTGTCATAATGTAAGGGTATTCTAGGAAATATCTATCTGTACAAAACACAAATGAAAATAGTTGAATTACCAGGTCGGCAACTCTTAATGAGCCGCCTCATCTAAATCTTCCCTTTTTGCCCTCTAGTTTTTGAATTTTGAACATGATATTGCTTGATCCAACATTTTTAGAAATTTTGCAGACATATATGTGAACTTTTCTGTCTGTTTTTTTTTTTCTGTTTTAAGGGTTAATAATAAAAACAAAATATTCAGGCAAAACTGCATGAGGAAGAACATCTTAAAAGTAAGCTATCAGATGTCTTCTAAGTTTATACAAGATATTTTATAAATGGCTGGACTCAAGTTAGTGGGAACTATACCCATACAGTCCATTTATTCGGAAAGAATTCTCTGAATGCTGAAAGGCCTCAATTCATTTGATTGAAACATTGTTCATCAACCATCTATTTGTATTCTGAGAAAGCCAGCCTCTAAAATATTCACATAAACTGTCAGTTTGCCAAGATATCCAGACACAACTTGATTTCATTTCTCATTAATTTAGTTTAGAGTTCATGAATTACATCAATTTCTACATATTTTAGAAACAGTGCAGCCAGATAAGGGTATATCTTGATGCTATTTCATTCCCATTCTTTCTTCTCAAGAAAGCACATTGTGGTAACCACTCAGCCTAAATCTGACAGTTTGCAGTCCTGCTATAAGAGCCCATGTTGGTTTATAAAGTAACATTAAAACTCACCCTTATTTCAAGCTCTGAGAAATCTATGTACCACCTGCAAAACTTTATTCACCCATGAATCTGTGTACAACCTACAAGACTTTATTCTCTCAGGAATCTGTGTACCACCTACAAGACTTGATTCTCTCAAAAGAAATCTGTGTTCAACCTACAGGACTTGATTGATGCTCTCAGGAATCTGATTATTACCTACAAGACTTGATTTTCTTAGGGATCTTTGTACAACCTACAAGACTTGATGCTCTCAGGAATGTGTGTTTGACCTACAAGACTTAATGTTTCTTTCATAAATCTGTGTTAGACCTACAAGGCATGAATCTCTCAGAAATCTGTGAACCACCTACTAGACGTAATTCTTTCAGGAATCTGTGTTTGACCTACAAGACTTGTTTCTCTCAGAAATCTATGTCCCACCTACAAGACTTGGTTCTCTAAAAAATCTATGTACAACCAACCTCCAAGACTTGATTTTCTTAAGAATCTGTGTACCAGCTACCAGACTTGATTCTCTTAGGAATCTGTGTACATCCTACAAGGCTTGATTCTCTCAGGAACCTTTGTACCACCTACAAGACTTGTACCACCTACATGACGATTCTCCCAAGAATCTGTGAAACTCTATAAACGATTCTCCCAAGAATCTGTGAAAACTCTACAAGACTTGTTCCTCTCAGAAATCTGTGTATCACCTAAAAGACTTCAATCTCTAAGGAATATGTGAAATATGTACAAGACTTGATTCTCTCCGTAATCTGTGTACCACCAAGAATTGATTTTCTAAGGAAACTGTGTATCAACTACAAGACTTGATTAATCTCTCATGAATTTGTGTTTAACATACAAGACTTGATTCCTTAAGGAACCTTCAACACTTGTTTCTCTAGAATCTTTGTTTAACCTACATGATCAGTTTCTCTAAGAAGGCTGTGTATGGCCTACAACACTTGTCTGTGCATCACCTACAAGACTTGTACCACCCCCATGACTTGATTCTCTCAGGATTTTATGTATAACCTACAAGATAAGTTTCTCTAAGAAGGCTTGTTTCACCTACAACACTTGTTTCTCACAGTAATCTGTGCATCACTTACAAGACTTGTACCACCCCCGAGACTTGCCTCCCACTAGAATCTGTGTACTGCCTACAAGACATCTGACTCTCTGGAATGTGTGCACAACCTTTATGACTTGTTTCTCTCAAGAATATGTGTACAACTTCAAACACTTGATTCTCACAACCCACAAGACTTGATTCTCTCCCAAATCGGTGTACAACCAACAAGACTTGATGCACTCAGGAATCGGTGTACCACCTATAAGACTTGATTCTTACTGAAATCTGTGATTTTTCTTTAAGTCCTGTTTCTCTTACGGATCTGTGTACAACCTACAATACTTGATTCTGTTATGAATCTGTCTACAAGCAACAAGACTTGATCCTCCCCAGAAAATGCGAACCACCTCCAAATCTTGTTTTTCTCAGAAATCTGTGTACAATCTTTAAGACATTTCTCTCAAGAACCTTTGTACCACCATCAAGCTGTCATTATATTTCATAAATCTATGTACCATGGTGTCAGATTTTCACTTTTCTAATTCTGACAATTTTAAAGACCGTAAATCTTTTAACTCCAAAAATCTTTAAGAGGCTCTCATTTGACTTCATCAATCAACACTGGAGTGGGAATTTTTCTTTGAAAAGTCATATATATTTTTTATAAAAAAATATTGCAAAATAAAAGAGTTATTTCTTACCTTATATCCTAATGTCTTATTCTAAACTCCCAACGTTTTTTTGGTTGGTCAACAAGTTTAGATAGTGCTTTTACTTGCTCTAGCTAGAGACTAGGTATGCTCCTGACAATGCAAAACTTACCACTATTTAATATTAGACGATATTTTGCAACTGGTAAAAGAGCCAATTTTACCTGAAAGTTTTATGGAGATTTCCATTGTTTGTCATCAGGTAAATTTTTTGAATTCATTAGTTTTCATGTCAATCATATGCTGAGGATGCAGACTTCCTGTAACCAATAAAGTTTAAGTGACTGAATTAACTCATCGGACTGGCTGCAAAATACTCTTTTACCCTTCCTTGTTCATTGTCATGTGGTTCTAAATTATTTCCTATATACAACTGGCCCCTTCTGGCATGTCATGCCAACAGTGAAGACACAGATAATCTATGCATCTGCCCTGCTTGATCAATGTCTTTCCTTTAACCCATTGCATTCTGGGTATTTTTTGTCGTCTGCTGAAATTGTCGTCTGCATCGAAAATCAAGAATATTTTGACAATATTGGTCTAACTAACTCTTGTATAAATGATGTCTAGGCAGCAAACAGTTTGGATCTGAGATGGTTCTAATGATGGGTCACAACATATGTTTTTGTGGAGAAATATGGATAATTATCCCTAAATTATCTCTGTTAACCCTTCTTATCTGGAGCACTGTTGTGCTAGTTTGAAATTATTATGCCTCCTTTAAGTAGCTGAAAATAATACCACAGACTACTGTAATCAGTCATTCAGTCACTGGGTTAAACTGATTTTTGGTCAGAGCTGCTTCCTCTTTAGGAAAACAATTAGGAAGTTATCACTTGACCTGTTCCATTTAGTGACAATTATTTCAAGAGCTTCTCAGACAATTTCATTCATATGACAGCTTATGATCCTCTAAAAATACTACCAGTCTCATGACTGGGTTACGTCATAGTGGGATATTCTATAAAACTTTAAGCTGTTTATGTATACTGTATTTCCCAAATTTATTCCGGATTCAGCTGGCATGCAGAAAACTACCCCAAATTATAAATGATTTCTATTGACAGGTGGGTGGATGACTTGCAATTTTACTGCCTTTCAACAGTATTTCAGTCATATCAGGATGATGGACGGGTGATAATGGAAGGTTGTGAGTAATGGAACCCTGTTTACGTTTGAAAAGATTCTCACCTCAAGTTGGGATTGAACCTGTGACCCCTAGATCAGCAGGCCAGCGCTTAACCTACTGTGCTACCGGGCTCCTGATCTCCATGGAAGATCTTACTGAATTATCTCTGTTACCAGTAAAACTTAACCAATACAGCAGATGACAAAATTTATGTCTGTAAATTTCAAAGGAAGTTTCACCCTGAGAATTTAAACAACAAAGGGCAAACAATGTAGATCCAGATGAGGCAGCTCAATGTGAGACACCTCATCTAGATCTGCAACGTCTGCCCACATATTTCATTCGCTTCTTTTTTGTCGCTTTATAGTAAATACAGTAACAGAGCAAGTTACAAAGATATAGATTCTTCTGAATCCCATAGGCTGTGTCTTCAATCTATCAAGCTTTATTGAAATCCTTGGAATACAAATTGATAAATTACCTTTTAAAGAAGAACTGAGTTAAAGGAGCAACGAGACTCCAAAAATACAATTTCTATCCAGTCATACAATGAATGGTAACATATCCTTACCAGAGCTCTAGATAAGAGGGCGTATTTGGTGATAATTAGGGATAATTTTTGTTAATTCTGCATAAAAACATCTGTTGTGACCCCTCATCTGAACCGTCTCGACGAGACGGTTCAGATGAGGGGTCACAACATATGGTTTTGATGAGAAATAAGAAAAATTATCATCAAATACGCCGTCTTATCTAGAGCTCTGCTTACTTACAGACATTGTATTTTTTCATTGGATACATTTTAACCCTGAACCCATTGCATTCTGGGTATTTTTTTGTCGTCTGCTGAAATTGTCATCTGCATCAAATATCAAGAATTTTTTGACAATATTGGTCTAACCAACTCTTGTAGAATGATGTCTAGGCAGCAAACAGTTTGGATCTCAGATCAGGCCCCATGTTTGTGGGGCCTGATCTGGATCCAAACTGTTTGCCCAGGTACCCCTAAAGGGGTATCCCTAGCCTGGCCCCAATCGAATCTGTATATTATTCTGGTGGTCCTATGTTCCTTTGCAAGAGATATATTGAACATAGGGTCTGTAGCCAGACTAGGGTATCCCGCATGGAATGGGTTAAAGTATCTAAAGAGAAGACAACAAACTTTACATCTGAAAAAAGTAAGTAAATCAAGACATCTCATGAAGCACCTGACAACACAAATCCGATTTGGTAAACTATAGGTAAATCAATATATCTCTTGATGATTCAAGACATTAAGACACACGTTGTACATGAAGCAATTGAAAACATAAATGACAAATTGTAAACTAAGTAAACCAACACACCTCATGATGACAATGTACATGAAACATCTGACAATCAAAAGCACAGATGGTAAACAATGTAAATCAAGACAATTCTCATGATGATTTTAGACAGACAGAAAGACACACCGTACATGACTCATTTGACAGTGTTAATCACAAATGGTTGACAACGTAAATCAAGACATTTGATAATAATTAATTAGCCTAAATGCCTTTAAGATGCATACTGTACATGAAGCACCTAACTTTATACATCATGACTGGTAAACGATATAAATAATGAATGGTAAACAATGTAAACAAAAGCATTTCTTGATGAATTAAGACATTAAGAAACATAATGCACATAAAGCATCTGACAACATAGATCACAAATGGAAAGAATTGAAGATTTAGACATCTCATGCTGATTTAAAGCATTTAAACCTATATCACAAATGATGAACAATGAAAATCAAGACATCTCATGATGATTAAAGACATCAAGATACACATTGTACATGAAGCATCTGACAACATATATCATAAATGGTAAACAATGAAACTCAAGACATACTGATTTAAACATACTGTATATGAAGCATTTGCTAACATAAATCATAAGATTAATGGAAAGAAATGAAAATCAAGATATAATGATTTAGAGTTAGAAACACACCACACTGTACAAGACACTACTACACACATTGTACATAAAGCATCTGAAAACATAAATGGTAAGCAATAAGAATCAAGACATCTCACAAAGAGTAAATACATCAAGTAACACAGTTTTCATACAGCATCTGACAACATATATCACCAATGGTAAACAATATAAACAAAGACATCTCTGGATGATTTAAAACATAAAGAAACATACTGTACATGAAGCATCTGACAACATAAATCACAAATGGTAAACAATGAAAATCAAGACATCTCATTATAATGTAAGACATTTAGAAACACATTGTACATGAAGCATCTAACAACATGAATCACAAATGGAAAACAATGAAAATCGAGACATGATGATTTAAGACATCAAACCACATAATGTACACAAAGCATCTGGCAACGTACATCACAAATGGTAAACAATGAAAATCTAAAAAACAACTCATTATGACATCAAAACACACACTGTAACTGTATATGAAGCATCTGACAACATAAATAATGTACATCAAGACATCTCATATGATTTTAAGAAACATACTGTACATGAAACATCTGACAACATAAATCACAGATGGTAAGCAATGAAAATCAAGACATTTCATGATGATTTAAGACATCACGACACACACTGTATATGAAGCATCTGGCAATATAATGCATGGTAAACAATGAACATCAAGACATCTCATGCTGATTAAAACATAAACATATTGTACATGAAGCATCTTACAACATAAATCACAAGTGGAATACAATATAGATCAAGACATCTCTTGATGATTCAAGATATTAACCCATTATGCCTAGGGTCCCATTAATGGGACATAGGAAACAAGTGAATTCACACATGAAAACGATGTAAATCAAGACATCTCATGATGATCGAAGACCTCAAGACAGAAACTGTACATGAAGCATCTGGCAACATATATCACAAATCGTATAAACAATGAAAATCAAGACATCTAATGATTTAAAACATTATGAAACATACTGTAAATGAAACATCTGACAACATAAATTACAAATGGTAAGCAATGAAAATTAAGACATTTCATGATGATTTAAGACATTCAGACACTCACTGTATGCAAAGCATCTGACAATATATATCACAAATGGGACACAATGTAAATCAAGACATCTCTTGATGATTCAAGACATTATAAGACACCAAGTAGCAATGCTTTTGAAGACACACATTATACATGAAGGATCTGACAATACCTGAGTGTTTACTAGAATTTTTACAGTATTAAAGGTTACTGGAGTATTTAGGATAATTAATTAAGACCAGAGAAAGTAGATCAGTAGTTCAAGATGAGGGCAATCCAGTTCAAAGGCTAAATCTGACAGGATATGCTGGTAGTAGCCAATTTATTACTCACAAGGTTCTATTTATATACAGAAATATAAATCATTCATAGATTCGGTGGAGGAAAAAAATAATTCTGAATAAACAAAACAATAATATGAGTCTACAATGCGCCAGATTTTGAGATTAAGGGTAACAGGGATAATCTAGGTGATATATATTTTTTTTTTTTCTATATTAAATTATTTAAATTGGTGATAATTTTTAATAATTTTTATTCATCCTTGATTAAAACATAAGTTGTGAACCTTCACTAAAATTGTCTCGTCAAGGCCGTTCTAATGAGCTCTAGGTCACAGAGCCTTAGATAAGAGGGAGTATTTGGTGATAATTAGGGATAATTTTTGTTAATTCTGGATAAAAACATATGTTGTGACCCCTCATCTGAACCGTCTCGACGAGATGGTTCAGATGAGGGGTCACAACATATGGTTTCAATGAGAAATAAAGAAAATAATCCCCCAATTATCATCAAATACCCATCTTGTCTAGAGCTCTGAGGTCATAATCTATATTTTAATGGAGAAATAAGGAACATTTACATCAGAATTATCAAATAATACCTTTCATCTGAAGCCCTTACAAACAGGAATTATATGTAGTATAATACTACATCGTAGTATAATACTACACCCTGCCTACTACCATAAGTCTAATGGTCAGCTGGCTTGATTTAGACTAAAATACTGTCTCAAAGAGTTTTTAAACCCCAAAACAACCAACTGATACCAGGCAAGATTTGGGGAATGAATAACAGACTGTACATAGGGGGAAAACAACACAGACTGTACATAGGCAGACATTTTAAGATATCCATAATTTGATTTATGGATATCCTTAAATAGGGATGGCATCCCATTTAACATCATGACTGCTGTCAACCAACACATTTGAGAGGAAAATACAGCTTTAACAAAACATGCTCTCTGAATCTCCAAATCTCTATCATGAAGGAGACGTAAAATTGTTTGGTGGTCTAAATTTATGAATAAATACATACATACCTTTCAAATCTTAAACCTCTCCGGCAATAATTAGAAATTACGCAGAATAAAAGATGGCCGTAATCCAATAACTCAAGAAAATACTTGACACAGAAGTTGCCCTCTATACCAGGTCAGTTATCCCAAATTATAAAGTTGCTTTTGTCCACACCACTGCCCAACATGTAATGGTCAGGTCAGATTGACCAAATGGAAAACATCCCTAATGGCTATAAAATTACATGACTGGCAAGAGGCCAGTGCAGGAGCGGCAGTTATGGTGAATTTCTGATGGTAGTTCTTCAATAATTCCTACTTAACCTCCATTAGAAGATAGATTGGGGCCCCTCAGTAGAGCTGCCTCACTGAGGCAGCTCTACTGAGGGGGCATAATCTATCTTTTCATACAGTAATAATAAAATTTTCCCTGTATTGGCATGAAAAGATTTCTCTATCCTGAGCTCTGTATGATGCATAAAACCAATTTTTACCATATAATTCATTACAAAATCTCCTCAAAATATCCTCATCTTAGCTACATTATAGTCTAGAAGCTGCTAATGTGATAACAATGCTAGAAATAGGTTCATTATTATTATTCATTACAGCCCTGCAACAGTAAAAGGTCATGCAAAGCCAAAGCCTCCTCTTTATAAAAGTGTAACCGATGCTGCTCCCTCTGCTTTGCATTGGTCAATATGTTATTTGCAGGTCAATAAATCTGCATATTCACCTCAACAAAGGTCAATAATTGTATAATATGACCTAGCATTATCTCAAAACAGATAGATATCTGCATTTTAGTTCATCCTCCAAAGACTTTACACTTGTTTATCTTGCTTTTTGCCAGCATTTCTAAGAAAGGATGGACCTTAGGATTCTCTTGAGAAAACATGGAGGATAAGACCATGCTAGAATATTATGCAAGGTTTACAGACAATAATAACAATCAGCTAGGAAAAACAAATAGATGTGAAGTAGACTGGCACCAGACTCCAGTAAAAACTGTGCTATACAACATACACAGCAAGATGACCATGGTCCTGAGGTTTACCCAGTATATGCCAGTCTAGACACAGAGTTGAAACATTTAGACATTTTTGATCAGAAATGTAGAAAATTATCCCAAAATTTAATACCCCTTTTACCCATTTTTACCTGGTAAAAGAAACCATCAAGTACTCCTTTCATTTGGAATATTTCTGACTCCGCTTCTATGCAACAGACAGGAATCTACCCACAATGCACATAAAATTAGACTCAATTTCAACATGCTGCTTTCCACAGAAATCTAAATGAGCCCAAGAAATGACTTTTTCAAACACTTCCATCTAACAGATATATGCTTCAAATACCATTTTTCTTCTTCTTTTTTTTTTGTTCACCACACAAAAATGAAAGACCATCCATTACAGCCACCCTAACGACAAAACTTGCGTCAGGCATGTTGTCATAGGCAACGTGGTTTTATACATTAAAATGCTGTATCAAATATTCAAAGAAAAGTTGTTGTTTTTTTTGTTGCTGTTTTTCTGAATAATAGTTCAACTGATTTTCATCTAAATTACAGAAAAAAAAATTATATTATAGAGCAAAGTTTTTTTGAACTGCATCATTAGGTTTCTTTTTCTCTTTTTTTTTTGTTTTTTGTTTTTAGTTCTTGTTCTTTTTTTTACAAAAATTTGTTCTTGTTCTTTTTTTACAAAAATATACAAAATCTTAAACTGATCAGAAAGAAAACTGCAAAACCACGGCAACCTGTCACAGTTGACTGCCTTCCTCTATTTAAATCATGGTTGCCCATGATTCTATTATAAATGGTTTAACCCAATCTAAACCAGAATGGTTTTCCTTAAGAGAAGACCCATATCTGACTCTTCTCAAGATCAGTCTAATCAGGGCCTTCCCTTGTCAAAATCTTAAAGTTACAGAAATGCCACAGCAATTAACTGCAAATATGGCAAATCTATTTGAAACCATTTTGGATCTCAAACAAAGCCAAAACAAGGTTACCTAGTGTCCTCAAAATAATTATGGAAAAGGTCATACCCAAACAGTGACATAAACATTTATTACTGAATTTGATCACACAGGTCTTAAAATGGAAATCAATACAATTTTGACCTTTTAGGGTCACAAAACTTTGATGGGCAATGAACAACCAAGAGGTGTACTTCAGAAAATCTCTATAATACTTTGCTAAACTCACCTTGAAACACGGAATGATGTACGCAAGTTACTGTGCAAAATTCTGTTGCAGTTACAGTTATACCAGTTACAGTGCTTGATAGTCCATTGCAGTTACAGTTATACCAGTTGTAGTGATTGATTACAGTTACTGTCTATGCCCATGGGTGTAGACTATCTAATGAGGCTCTATCTCATGAGGGGTCAAAAAATATGTTTTCAAGGAAAAATATGCAAAATTATCCCTGAATTATTCCTGTTATCCCTTCTTAACTGGAGCACTGGAGTTTACACTGCTACCTATACTCACTTCTGCTTTTCGTAGGTGTGACAAGAAAAAAATTTTAAACTTGGCCTCTGCCACAGGTTAATGAATGAACTGACTCAAGTGCAAAAAAAGCAGTTTTACTTTTTACGCATGTTGCTAACCGCAAAATTAACAAGACCTGTCCCCGTACAGGATAGCTCCCCTGCAGTGCCTTGCCCATCACATAAAAAAACTTTGACGTAAAACTTTAAAATGTGACGCATACGCCGACGTCAAAGTGACAACAATAGCTCTCTGTACTTTCGTACAGGCGAGCTAAAAATCACAAAAAATTAACATTTATATTTATTACCATAAACCATGAAAATTTGAGCCTGTGAATACAGTACCTATAATTCACTTCTACTAGTCGCAGGGGAGACAAAAAAAAAATTTAATCTCTGCCTCTGACAACCAAAATATCAACTGACCAATATAAGCAACAAAGGCTCACAAAAATCATTTAGAATGCTAGACACACAAGCAAAATATAAATACAGTAGATATAAAACATCAATAAAATTGATCAAATTTCCCTATAAATTCAACTATAAACTGATCAGACACCATTGTGTGCAGCAAATTACAAGTAGCAAACAAAAAAGTTCCAGAGTAGTAATCTCATGGTCTAGACAGTTGTGAACAACACCCAACAACAAAATAGTTCACTACAACAATGGCATATTATGCTGCCGAACTAACCTAGAAATTCCCAAAGTGGCTTTATGAGACTGCTATAACTGCATATGTATAAAAGCCTCAAAATGCAAGGTAATTTTGAAGAGACAACAGTGCAGTCCACCAAAATTAATATGCAAATAAGCAGTTCTCTAAAGAGTTCAAAATTTAGATGTAAATAAGTAAGTAAAGACTTTATCTAACGACGGTGACAATGTTTAGCATAACCAGCTAATCTTCCATGAGGCCCGCAAGAAGTATTATATACACAATGTACATCAAGAAGTATTATATACACAATGTACAGGAATATACAAATAAATTCATATCAAAGCAACATTCCCTGCAGTGCTCAAAAGCAAAACTATATCTTTTTTAGACCATTCTCTACCAACTTCCAGATTATTAAGACAAAGTGCCAATATCTACACAGCTTCATATAATGAAAACAATTAGGACTGAACTCAGGTTTAATGCCCGACCAACACACAGGTCCTAGTACTAAGTCTATTTCTCTCTTTACGTACCCTTGGCCGACAGCCTATTCATGAATCATATTTTTCACTGCAACATTTCATAAAATGCAAGCAACTTCCGGCATCAAATCATCAGTAACAAAAATTTACGCATAACAGGCACCCTTGTTGCCATACCCTAACAAGCGTGGACCGTCAATATTTAACCAATTTATAAGCATTTATTAACAATTATGAGCAGTTGTAGGACAACAGTACTGTGTTTGCAGTGGATCTTATGATTGGTTATAAAAGAACATGCGCCAAGGGAAACATCATGCTGCAGCCACAAGACGGGGCTGCAGGAAATGTGATATGTGAATAGGCTTTCAGCCAAGGGTATGTAACAAACAAAGTGGACTTAATACTCTTGGCTTGCATAGATGGCAAAGATGAAAATTCGATTTGAATCCTCAACAGTTACTGAAAGACTACAGAAAGTAAAACAAAATTACAGACAAATACAGTGAAGCTAATAATGATAATAATTAACTTTATTTTTAAAGGGTAAGTCATAGTACCACGGTTTGTTTACCTGCAGGAGGGGATAATTTCAAGCCTATCCACAAGTGTCTGTGGCTAGCTCTAAGCACCTTCACTGTAGGTAAACTAGAACTTTAACCCATTCCATTCGGGATACCCCTTTAGAGGTATCTGGGCAAACAGTTTGGATCTCAGATCAGGCCCCACAAACGTGGGGCCTGATCTGAGATCCAAACTGTTTGCTGCCTAGACATCATTTCTGCAAGAGTTGGTTCGACCAATATTGTCAAAATATTCTTGATTTTTGATGCAGACGACAATTTCAGCAGACGAAAAAAAAAATATCCAGAATGCAACATTAACCCTTCATTTCAATTCAATCATCCTCTTGTTGTTAAATTGTTACCAGCAAGCATTCATAGGCAATGTTCATCAGAAAGGAACATAGATTCAGTCAAATGCTGCTACTCACTTTATATAACTCCTTGATCAAATGAGCCTAAGAGTAATAATTGTTTGTTTTGATGACTTATTTGCAGTCTACTGGTTCTTATGCACTTGGCTTTTGTAACAATAGTTCCCAACCCCCTCCTCTCTCCTCAGGCTCTCAGGCTGTGGATAGCAGGGCCATAGCAGGTTATCTCAGCAGCATCCCTTCAGTCCTGTGGGGCTTTTGATTGCAATTTCACATTAACCTGCTGGAATTTGGGCGGGGCTTTGGAAGAGCTTTGACCAAAACCATGTCTCTGCTTAGACTTTGCATTTGAAAGGTCCCTTCTATTCCCAGCATAATGGAGGTCATGATCACATACAGTTTTAAACATACTCTTCAATCCAAACTTTGATATTTCCAGGAATGAAAAGGCTCCGCAAAATGCTGAATCGACAAATCTTGAACACTGACCGAACAGAAGAAGGCTTATACATGTATATAAAGCCCATAGAAAAACTGTTTTAATAAGAGCTTGATATAACAAAAGTCGGTGTGCCTATTATATCTACATATTTTCGTTCTCCATAAGAACATTTAAAGGTCGACCTCAATATTATGGTCACCATATCAAGGCAGAGGTGACTAAAATAAGATCTTCCTTCATGTCTTTTTTTTTGTGCACAGAGGTCCAAAAATATGACAGTTTTCCACTTTTCTGGCTGCCTGGTGCCCTGATTAGCTGCATAATTTAACATTAAGCTTATTTACTTTAAAAAGGTTAAATCACTTGTTAAACAGGGTTAGTTTATAATCACTGTTAAAAATTTCTTTTCATTACATTACTTAAAACTTAAAATTTGGCAGACAACCAGTATTAAAAATATTTCACCAAATTTTAGATACCACAGAGACAATCACATTTTAATTTTTCTTATAATAATAATAATAACCAGAGGACCAATGGTCCTGTAGCTCACCTGACACTTGGTCCTGGTATATATTTTAATGCTTTTATACATGTATATAGCACCAGGGCAGAGGCAGATAACCCCGCTCCCTTAAGGATTAATGTTGAGTCCCAATTCTATATACCAAGCCACAAGGTCACTGGGCCTTTGTTTCTGGACAAAGATTTCTGAAGGGTTTTTATCATATATGGGTGTGGCGGCCACCATGTTCATGTGACCATGACCATCTGAACAAACTTTGATTCCTTTGACCCAGTATTAAAGCTCTATATGAAATATAGTAATCATTTGTATAAACTATGATGGGCCTGAGTGCCCAATGCTACATACCGGTACCAAGTTTCAAGGTTATAGGACTTTCGGTTCTCAAGAAAAAGACGTTTGAAGAGTTTTTACCATATATGGGCATGGTGGCCATCTTGGTCAAGTGACCAAGACCATCTGAACAAACTATGGTTCCTTTAAGCCGGTGAAGCTCCATATGAAATATGGCTTCAATTGACCCTAGTGGCCTCTGAGAAGATGTTTGAAAATGTTGACGGGTGACACAATCTCAATGACCATGTACAAAAGACAAAGAATGACCTTGACCTTTAACAACTAAATATCTTCATCTGGTCATTTAGTCAACCATATATACAAAATATTGCACCTTAGACTTAAATAGTTTCTGAAAAATCCACTGTTTAAGCATTTTCCCATATAAAAGCCTACATAATGTACCAAAGTTGACAGTGTCATAAATTAGGTCAAGGTCAACGCACAATCATTTGTATAAACTATGATGGGCTTGAGTGCCCAAAGCTACATACCAAGTTTCAAGGTCATACGCCTTTTGGTCCTGGAGAAGAAGATTTTGAAGGATTTTTACCATATACGGGCATGGCGGCCATCTTGGTCAAGACCCCGAGAACAAACTTTTATTCCCTGATCACACTTAGACTCCATATGAAATTTTGCTTCAATCAGACCAGTGGTTTCAGAGGAGAAGATGTTTTGAAAATCTTGATAACGGACAGACCGACAAAATGACCTTGACCTTCAGTGACAAAAAGTTTTCCCATATAAAGGCCTAACATACCAAAGTTGACCATGTCGTAAATTAGATCAAGGTCAATGCAAGGTCATCATTTGTATAAACTATGATAAGCCCGCATGCCCGATGCTACATACCAAGTTTCAAGGTCATAGGCCTTTTGGTTCTAGAGAAGAAGATTTTTGAAGGGTTTCTACCATATATGGGCATGGCGGACATCTTGGTCATGTCACCCAGACCCCGGGTATACACTTTCGTTCCCCTATCCCACTGAGACACCATATGAAATTTGGCTTCAATCGGCCCAGTGGTTTCAGAGGAGAAGATGTTTGAAAATCTTGATGACGGACAGACCGACAAAATGACCTTGACCTTCAGTAACATAATATCTTCATCTGGTCATTTAGTTGACCATATATACCACATATTGTACCTTAGACTTAAATAGTTCCTGAGAAATCCACTATATAAGTGTTTTCCCATATAAAAGCCTAAAATACCAAAGTTGACCATGCCGTAAATTAGGTCAAGGTCAATGCAAGGTCATCATTTGTATAACTATGATGGGCCCGCATGCCCAAAGCTACATACCAAGTTTCAAGGTCAAAGGCCTTTTGTTTCTAGAGAAGAAGATTTTTGAAGGGTTTCTACCATATATGGGCATGGCGGACATCTTGGTCATGTCACCCAGACCACGGGTATAAACTTTCGTTCCCCTATCCCACTGAGACTCCAAATAAAATTTGGCTTCAAATTTCCCCAGCGGTTTCAGAGGAGAAGATGTTTGAAAATCTTGATGACGGATGGTCTGACAGAATGACCTTGACCTTTAAAGACATGATATCTTCATCTGGTCATTTGTTTGACCATGTATACAACATATTGTACCTTAGACTTAAATAGTTTCTGAGAAATCCACTGTTTAAGCGTTTTCCCATATAAAAGCCTAACGTACCAAAGTTGACCATGCCGTAAATGAGGTCAAGGTCAATGCAAGGTCATCATTTGTACAAATTATGTTGGGCTCGCATGCCCGATGCTACATACCAAGTTTCAAGGTCATAGGTCTTTTTGTTCTGGAGAAGAAGATTTTTGAAGGGTTTTTACCATATATGGGCGTGGCAGCCATCTTGGTCATGTGACCCAGATACCCGGAACAAACTTTCGTTCCCCTGACCTAGGTAGGCTCCATATGAAATATGGCTTCAATCAGCCAGGTGGTTTCAGAGGAGAAGATGTTTGAAAATCTTGACCACGGATGGTCTGACAGAATGACCTTGACCTTTTAAGACATGATATCTTCATCTGGTCATTTGTTTGACCATGTATACAACATATTGTACCTTAGACTTAAATAGTTTCTGAGAAATCCACTGTTTAAGCGTTTTCCCATATAAAAGCCTAAACTACCAAAGTTGACCATGCCGTAAATTAGGTCAAGGTCAACGCAAGGTCATCATTTGTATAAACTATGATGGGCCCGCATGCCCAAAGCTACATACCAAGTTTCAAGGTCAAAGGCCTTTTGTTTCTAGAGAAGAAAACTTTTGAAGGGTTTCTACCATATATGGGCATGGAGGCCATCTTGGTCATGTGACCCAGACCCCGGGTACAAACTTTCGTTCCCCCATCCCACTAAGACTCCATATGAAATTTGGCTTCAATCAGACCAGTGGTTTCAGAGGCAAAGATGTTTGAAAATCTTGACGACGGATGGTCCGACGGAATGACCTTGACCTTTAGTGACATATCTTCATCTAGTCATTTAGTCGACCATGTATACCAAGTATTATACCTTAGACTTAAATAGTTTCCGAGAAATCCACCGTTTAAGCGTTTTCCCATATAAAAGCCTAACGTACCAAAGTTGACCATGCCGTAAATTAGGTCAAGGTCAACGCAAGGTCATGATTTGTATAAACTATGATTGGCCCGCATGCCCGATACTACATACCAAGTATCAAGGTCATAGGCCTTTTGGTTCTGGAGAAGAAGATTTTTGAAGGGATTTTACCATATATGGGCGTGGTGGCCATCTTGGTCATGTGACCCAGATACCCCAAACAAACTTTCATTCCCCCACCCCACTGAGACTCCATATGAAATTTGGCTTTAATCTGCCCAGTGGTTTCAGAGGAGAAGATGTTTGAAAATCTTGACAACGGATGGTCAGACGGAATGACCTTGACCTTTAGTGACATAACATCTTCATCTGGTCATTTAGTTGACCATGTATACCAAGTATTGTACCTTAGACTCAAATAGTTTCTGAGAAATCCACCGTTTAAGCGTTTTCCCATATAAAAGCCTAACATACCAAAGTTGACCATGCTGTAAATTAGGTCAAGGTCACCGCAAGGTCATGATTTGTACAAACTATGATGGGCCCGCATGCCCGATACTACATACCAAGTATCAAGGTCATAGGCCTTTTGGTTCTGGAGAAGATTTTTGAAGGGTTTTTACCATATATGGGTGTGGCGGCCATCTTGGTCATGTGACCCAGATACCCCGAACAAACTTTCGTTCCCCCAACCCATGGAGGCTCCATATAAAATTTGGCTTTGATCGGCCCAGCGGTTTTGGAGGAGAAGATGTTTGAAAATGTTGACGGACGGACGACGGACGGAAGACGGATGCCTGGCTATACTATAAGCTCACCTATGAGCCTAAAGGCTCAGGTGAGCTAAAAATATATAAGCGACTTATTTTCAGAGGGTAAAACATATTTAGTATATAACCTAATCTTCCATGTGGCCCTCTATTAATAACATATTTACAATAGTCATGCAACAAAGATTTCGTACAAAAAAAAAGCTTTTCCCTGTACACACTTTTTCATACATCCTTCACACATCTAACATAGAAATTACCAAAATTCTCTTAGATCTGAGCTGTCAGTCACAGCAAATGAAAAAAACGTCCAACTTTATATGTTGACAAGCCCCAATATGAGTTTCCAACTCATGCAATCTTAAATTTATGTTGGAAAGGGCCATAATTCTTACAAACATTGTTTCCTAATACTTAAATCACAGTATCTACATAAAATGTCACAAGAACACAAACTTTTGGAAGCCCTGGAGGGCTATGTCATCCTGGCAAGCAAACAGGAAGTCACAAAGAAGTTATGAAAGTTTGTTCCACTTTTTTACAAATGGTGAAAAGACATGTCAGTGTACCCATTTAAAGTAAAAATACCAATCTCCTACACTGTGCACGTGAATATCAATCCAAAATCTCTTGTTAAAATTTGTAACATCCAGTAACCCACTGAGTGTCAGCACCAAACAGCAGACCACAAAATTTATGTCTGTAAAATTTCAAGCATAGTTTCATACAAGCTATATCATATTGAGAATTTAAAGACAAGAGGGCAAACAGTGTAGATCCAGTTGAGGCGACTCCTTATGAGTCGCCTCATCAGGATCTAGGCTGTTTGCAAATTCAGCCATTTTTGTCTCTGGCTTGTAAAGTGTTCTACTGACTCAGAAGAGGTCACAAAGAATGTTTTCACAAAGGCAAGCATTTTAATGAGGGGCCACATTATGTCCAAATTATCATCATAATCATCACAGAATTTAATTGATTCCGCTAATTTTTGCTCTTCCTGCAGAGACTGTACATCATATTTGGCTTCTGCCGAGACTGTCCGCAATCTCTTGCTTCCTGCCGAGACTTCTGTACATGATAAATGGCTTCCTGCAGAGACTGTCCGCATGTATCTGCTTCTGGCCGAGGCTCTCGACAGGAAGCAGAGTCATGCGGACAGTCTCGGCAGGAAGCCATTTCTCAAGGACAATAGTCACTGCAGGAAGCAAGAGTCCGTGGACAGTCTCAGTGGAAGCCAAATATGATGTACAGTCTCTGCAGGAAGCGAAAATAAGCGGAATCGATTATATTCTGTGATCACCATCAAAATCCAGACAAATTTGGAGCCCTGCTCTAGTTAAAACATTTTTATGAATGAACTTGGAAAAGGCATATGGGTCACATGACTTGATCTCTGGCGCACCTAAATAGACTGGAATTTTTTCTTGCAAAAGTATATTCAAGACAACAGGTACTTTCTGCCCTTTCACATAAGGGGGTACAGATCCTAAATAATCTGCAGAGATTTTTTTCTCTTTTTCTCACAAAAGCAGCTTTAACGTTTTAAAATTTTGAGTTACAGCTGTTGATCCTAAAAAGACTGCATATATGAGTAGAGCAAAAAATCGTCATTCGACACTTGTGGCACATAGTTGTCTTTTCCCCAGATGCGGTTCAGATAATTCCAGACCCATACATAATATGTACCAGATGAATTACAAAGGAATGGGGTCAGCATTTCCTGTGTGCTATGAGAAACAATTTTCTAAAATGTCAAATATTGTAAACTTCCTTTTTGAAAGTGTGACACTGAAATTTTTATTACCACCAAAAAATAGTGAAAGGCTATACCACAATTATCCTAATACATGAACACAGTACCCACTACCTACCACAGTACTCCAGATAAGAAGGGGTAACAGGGATAATTTAGGGATAATTTTCCTTATTTCTCCATTAAAACATATGTTGTTACCCATCATAAGAACCATCTCGGCGAGACGGTTCTAATGAGGGGTCACAACATATGTTTTCGTTGAGAAATAAGAAACATTATCTATGAATTATCCTTAATACCCCTCCTGCTACCATTTGGTCTAAAATGCGCATTGTCACAAGACAGAGCTGACTGTGAAAACTAAAAAAAAAAATTTATGCCACCAACACCTACAACACCCGAAAAGCTAGCTTCTCGACGAAAATGTGACATGTGACAAAAGGTAAGATCTCTCTACCTTGTTCTGGTGATTTGGGATGGCATTCTTGAGCTTTCGTTCTAATCCTTTTACTTGCTAATGACAAATGTTTGTGAGTTTATACGAAATTTTGAAAATAAAATATGTTTCAACCAAAGAAAAGAATTTGCTCACTCTGGGGTAGTGAATTAAGCACATTCCATTCCAGGTTCTAAACTACGCTGATTTGAACAGGCTCCTCTGAGGCACCACTAAAGAATTACCATAACACACATGCATGAGAAACAGCAAGTTTTATCTCAGAATAACCATCAAATATTGTTCACAATATTACAAATGCAAACCAGTACCTTTTCTCCCACAGTGCCTAATGGATTCATCAGGGCTCAGTATTTGATGATAATTAAGGATAATTTTTCTTATTTCTCATCAAAACCATATCATCTGAACTGTCTCGCTGAGACAGTTCAGATGAGGGGTCACAACATACGTTTTTATGCAGATGTAACAAAAATTATCCCTAATTATCACCAAATTCTCCCTCTTATCTAGAGCTCTGATTCATTCATGGCAAAAAAAACAGAGCCACTTGAACTTCTTTCTCAAAATCATGAATGAAATTGCTTGTGTGTGGGCGTGAGTAATTTTAGCATCCACAGACTTTAGATCTGATAAGAGATAAGACGACCTAGTTCCACAGAAGTTAAAGGCACAAATTATTATGTCTAGGCAAAACATAAGGTACTTTAAAGACACACTGGGTTTATTACCAACACTTCCAGCTGAGACTTGGATATGAAGATTATGATAAGACAATTCAGGATATTTGTTTTTTCTTTGCTGAGATCCTCCACCTGAACCGTCTCCGCGATGACATAGTTTAAAACACCCTGAAACACGGAATGGAATGGAATGGTCTGACAAAAATTATCCCTAATTATCACCAAATTCTCCCTCTTATCTAGAGCTCTGATTCATTCATGGCAAAAAAAACAGAGCCACTTGAACTTCTTTCTCAAAATCATGAATGAAATTGCTTGTGTGTGGGCGTGAGTAATTTTAGCATCCACAGACTTTAGATCTGATAAGAGATAAGACGACCTAGTTCCACAGAAGTTAAAGGCACAAATTATTATGTCTAGGCAAAACATAAGGTACTTTAAAGACACACTGGGTTTATTACCAACACTTCCAGCTGAGACTTGGATATGAAGATTATGATAAGACAATTCAGGATATTTGTTTTTTCTTTGCTGAGATCCTCCACCTGAACCGTCTCCGCGATGACATAGTTTAAAACACCCTGAAACACGGAATGGAATGGAATGGTCTGACAGGGACTATGCTGACACTGATTTGGGATGGAACTCTTTCAAGAAAAAATTGTCCCTCTGAGGGAGCAAATTCTTTCCTGTGAAAGTGGTGGCACTCTAACAAGAAAAATTTGTCCCCCTTCTGAGGGAGCAAATTCTTTCCTGTAAGACAGCCATACTATGCAGGGGCGTAGCTAGGGGCAATTACACTGTACGCACAATTATGCTTTATACTCACTGAGGGCAATGATAGGGGGTTAATCTGCTAAGATATATCAAATTTTCTGTCTGTTGGCAGTTAGCATTAAAATTATGCCCCATTAACAACATTTCAGCATGAAAATACGCAGGTGTGTGTTGAAATTTTGTCAATTTGACAAAATTTCAATACACACCTGCGTATTTGCGTATAGGTAGCTACGCCCTTGCTATGATCTGGCAGCATATTGTAGCTACTGGAATGTAATATCATCTTGTCCATTCCATTCCATTCAATAATTTAAACTAGATGGTTCTAATGACAGGTCACATTATCTGTTAAATTCTATAAAAATATCTCCATATCATCCCCATCAGACAATCGCCTTCACCAAAAGTTCAATATAATCAACTCTCGGTATCTCAAAGTTCATCCCAAACCTACACTGATATCTCAAAGTAAATTTTCTGGTCCCAGAAATTTTTACTTTGAGATATTACTAGTTGAGATAAAAGGAGTTGAAATGAAAGTAAAAATATTCTCTGATAAATGGATGGATGACTTGCAGTTTTACATCCTTTTCAACAGTATTTCTGTCATATCAGGATGATGGAAGGGTGATGAAGAAAGGCTGTGTGCAATTTGAAAAGATTCTCACCTTAAGTGGGGCTCGAACCCAGGTCCGCAAGATCAGTAGGCCAGCGCTTAACCCACTGAGCTACCGGGGCTCCTATTCTATGATAAAAGAAAGTACTTTAAGATATCATAGTCCAAGAGTTGACTATATTCTAGACATGTAGAAAAAGTCTGATATTATTGAAGTTTCTGGTAAAGGAGGATTTTGCTTAAAGGGATAATTCTGGGATAATTTATGGTAATTATTTCCAGTTATTATATTGTGAACCCTCATTACAGCTGTTTTGATCAGGTGGTTCTAATGACAGGTCAACAAAACATACATTTTTTTTACACAGACCTAAACCCTACTTTCTTTGGAGCTTTACTTTTATGGAAATTATTAGTTCATCTGCAGTTCAAGACTTTGTCCATGAACTAGTTCAATAAAATTTCCAGGGACATCAGCTGATAGTATGACAATAATAAGACATAATTTTGTAGGAAGCTATTTCAACAGGGAAGATAAACCCAGTGGGCACATGATGTCAAAATGATGTATTGACGTCGATATGATGTCATCTTGATGTCATGTGTCTGCTGGGAATGGTTCTCATCAGAGAAGCGGCTGGTACTGAAAGAGCAGGATTCATGATCTGCACTGTTTTGGGTCGCATTTTTTGACACACACAAACTTGTTAAAATTTTTGGACAATATTGGCAGAAAGAGATAATGCAGCACTAATATTTCTGCAAAAATATAAATATTATTTTTTTATACAAAGCATACAGTATTCGGCAACAGTTAAATCTAAATCTGATTATTACTATCATCATTATATTATTAACACTTTATGCACCAGTGACGAAAATAGCATAATTTGCAAACAGCGTAGATCCTGATGAGGCGGCTCATAATGAGCCGCCTCATGTGGTTCTTCTACACTGTTTGCCTTCTAGTCTTTGAATTCTCAATATGAAATATCTTGGACAATGCATTTTTTTAATTTTTGCAGACGCAAATTTTGTCGTCTGCTTTTTGGTGCTTAAAAGTTAATTATGGCAGCTTTATATGGCTCTAAATATGGGGTATTTCTCATTTCTCTATAAAACGTTACTTGTAGTATCTTCATATTAAAGATGCTTTAGGGAAGCGAGATGGTTTAGTGTAATACAGGGAAGTGGATTCTAACAAATTATTTCAGAATCATCATCCAAATAATCTGTGATCTGAATTTTTGTTAGACCTCTTTCAGATGGCCCCGTTGTGTACTCTGTCAGAGAGCATAGCAGAACGTAAGGTCATGAGTCTCAGGACTAGATTTTTGTCTAATTTAAATATGCCTGAAGACCTCTAACATGTGGGTTCTACGGTGCTGAGCAAATATTTTTCTCTTCCATGTTGCCTTTTAATAAAAATCCACTTGCCCTGAGCCAATTTAGCATTAAGGGCCAGGAAAGTTTCACTTTTGACTTGTGGGCTCGGGACTTGGGGCCATCTTATTTGCTCAGCCCTGGTTCTACATCAATGGAATTCGAAGACTACTCAATAAATATTAATGCAGGGAATTTCTCTTCTAAGTTTCTATATTTTTAACATTTTATTAATTTCACTGCAAAATAGCAATGAATGGAACCCACCCATACACACAAGTGAATGATCTCTTCACAGTTACGTAGTTAAGGCAATAATTTCTGCACCAAAAATTACTGAAATGACAGATGTGCGTAATAATATTTCGCATCAAAAATCATTTTATATTCTACAAGAAGTTGAATAACTAAAATCAACTTACCATGGCCTGTGGTCCGCCTTCTTTGGCTCACTGCCTTGAAAACCTAGTCTCTTAGAGTTATTTCCCTTCACATGTATATTATCCATTGAGAATATTTTTCAATAAATATGGATTATTTATGAATGTATATCTTTTATTCACACACAAAACCTGTATTTTCATTCATATTTTCTTCAGCACACTATTATACTAAGTTTCCGACTGAACAAATTTTTAACCATATGCTGTCTGCTGAATAAATTCCCAGAAGAGAAAAAGAATTAACTGCAGCAAGACTGCACATCCTGCCACAACCACCCAAAGCAATGGGGCAGACAGGCCTGTGCAAACAGTGTAGATCCAGATAAGACTGCTAGGAGCAGTCTGTTCAGGGTCTGCACTGTTTGCCATTTCATCAGCGAATTTTGGATACAGTGCTAGATAGTCAATTGTCTTATGGGTAAGATGTCCGAATACTCAAGATAATTACAGAAATATCTCCAGCTGATTTTGATCTCTTCGTCTTTCTCCCAGGGCACCTCTTTCCAGCACCTGGGCTGAATTCTTCTTTAACACGAAATGACAATGTATCTATTATGTTGCTATGGTGATACAACTTTTCCCTCTTCTAACCGCATTTTTCAAATAATGCTCCTGAGCATCTTCAAGCTTTCACATCTGCAAAACAGAGACAAGAAAACATAATGACTTTCAATCTAAAATCCTAATAACATGCTCTCTGATTGTTTAGGGTTGAATAGCACTTTCTTTAATGAATGAATAAGCAAGTCCCCAAATTTAACCCCCTAAAAAATTCAACAAAACCCTCTCCTAACCAAAAGTGATAACAGAAAATGTGGCTGCTGAAGACAGATGATCCCCTAGAACTGTAAAATCTCTAATAGATGCCCGGGCATTTATTAGAATCATGACCTTTCCCGGCGAGGAGAATAGGCCTTTATTAGAGGCTCTAGAGTTTGCAAATAACATATGAACGTCCAAAACAGTTAGTTTCTTTCTGATGGCCACTATTTTGTTACTCAGGAAAGGAAAAGTGATTCAACAGCAATGCATCAGTTACCTCCCCTTTGAGGGAACCTATGATATTGCAGAATACATAAAGCCTTTATTTTAACTTATTATAATTCATTAAGGACTACAAGCGATCAAGCAAAAAATTTAAAAACTTCATGAGGCAAGATCGTTTTTTTTTGTTGTGTTTTTTTTCGGTGGGCTTTCACCAGAGGCTGGTGTTTTTCTGAGAACTGTTCAAAAACTCGCCAATTTTAACATCCAAATTTGGGGCTTGGCTTTTATCAGAGCATGGGCTTCTATTAGAGATTTTATGGTATATCTCCTACCCCAAACAGGTCCACATTTTGATTTAAGGTATGAGCATACAATCCCATAGTTTGTCAACCATTTTCACATGGGGAAAACAACTTTTGCTATAACAGTATATGTATTTGACTGTCTTTTATGTAAAGCTCTTCCTCTTAAGGCAAGAATTTGCTCTCTCAAGAAAGCAAAGAGTAGGCCCTCAGAAGGGGGACAAAAATACTTCCTGGGGGGGGGGGGGACAAAAATACTTCCAGGGGGACAAAAATACTTCCAGGCCCCAGGTTGTAAGACTTTTTTCATCCTCAACTCAACTGAGCATGAAATTTTCTCTGCTGCAAATAAGTGGCTGATAAATATGAAAATGCCAACTAATGTTGGCATTTTCATATTCATAAGCAGAGAAGTTTTCATACTCAGCTAAACTGAGCAAGAAAACAACCAAACTTATCAGTAATTTGCTATTTATTAGCAAGTAAAATTTCATGCTCAGCTGAGTTGAACATGAAAAAAGTTTTATAAATTCAGGGCCTGATCAAAGTGATCATCACCTTTTCAGCTATATCCATGCACCTTCAGAAACCACGAAAGGTGGCTCACACCGGGTAGCACGGCCGCTTATCTCCGTCAGCACAACACCGTGTTGTGTATAGGAAAATGTGCAGGAGATTTCCGGTGGTTCTGCAGACGATTCGAAAATAAAGGTCACGAAAGGTAGGTGTCTCGGTTTAAAAGGGATAAATTCTTTTCCAGCGTAAAACAAAAGAAAAGGAAAATGTCATGCAACCCTTCAATCGTTTTTCTATGAATACGAGTCTTGATTGAAGCCAGATTCTCAGTTATACAACAGATTTCCATTTTTTCCCGGAGCGAGGTGGCCGTTTTGTTGACATGCAAACATTTCAAATTTGCATTCCTGAAGTCGCCGAGTATTTATGTTTTCATCTATCACCTGTATATTAAAGGTCTCTCATATAAGTACCAGTTACGAGCCTAAACATAATTTGCTACCTTCCTTCAGCCCAGATAATGAAAGTTGTTGTGGAATTCGTGATCCAGGAGATCGGTGGTGCTGAAGGCGATAGGTGGCGGTGCAGGAGATTGTTTTATGTTGTGCCACCAATGACCGTTTTTAACTGTTTTATAACGTAAATAATGTAGTAGCATGGCATGGTACAGATTCGCACAGCTTTCAGATTCGTACACTTGGCTGTGCAATGCCTCTGCTGCATTAAGCATGCTAATTAAAATGAAAATAACGACTCCAGCAATCAGGGGATTGAATTATCAGTCAATCGTTTGCATTGCAAAGCTTCTGTTAGAACTAAATGGTACGAAAGTAATGCTAGTGTGTGGCTGCTGGAAACAGTTGATCTTAAAGGTAAGATAGCTGTGCAAAAAAATCATCCCATGTTTTATCTAAATTCACATAAATGCATTCAGTTTGACTGCCAAGGGCCCAAACGACTAATAATCAAGATCTTGAGTCTGAGTCAGATTCAACTTGTGATTTACTAAAATACTGTTGAATGGGCCAGAAAATCCCAAACAGCATCCATCCATACATTCACATTATTTTTGTAATTCAGCATCTATCAATTTCAAATCCACATGCTCCTTTAAATCTTGGTCATGCAATTCCAGGTCCCATACTAGATCAGGTCATCCTGAAACACCATGAACTTCGCCCCCGTTAGCGTGATTTTCAGCAATTAACGTAATTTTTTCTAGTCTGATTTTACCTAGTGACACTGCAAAAAAGTTTCAATCAGCATTTTCTTCATTTTTTTCATGAACCTGTTCACCTGTTCAAAATTTTAGGACATTCATTCAGGACAGATCAACAAGGCGTACATCCGCAGTCATTCTGATAGTGTCGGCTAGCTACGTGTGACATACTTTCATTGAGAAGAAGAGCAACAACCGCTTTGATCTTGATGATACCAGAAAATTAGTATTTTTATGGGTGTTATTTTACCTGTGAGAAATTGCTACCTGAGCTCCAGTTAATTATTTTGTTGATAATTTTGAGATAACTTTTCTTATTTCTTCATAAAACATATGAGGTGACCCCTCATTAGAGCTACCTCAACGAGAGTCGAGGTGTTTCTGATGAGTGACCACAACATAGCTTTTTAGCAGAGAGTTAACAGAAATTATTTTAGGTCACCATCTAAATCTGGAGCCCTGTAATTGCTGTTAAACTATGTGAATGTTTTGCCTGGTCAAAATCCAGTGAAAATCCTTGAGAAATTTGTTTAGGAAGTGATTTTTGAGGTCAAATTATTATCTAAATCTCGAAATTTTGTGGTTTTCTTAGATAAACTGTTTTAAGATTGGACTGTTTTGTTGCACAAGAAGTCCACTGTCATTTTAGTTGTTTCAGTAAACATAATACTTTGTGTCTTCATCTCTGAGAATCTGCAGGTATTGGGGGAGAGGGGAAAGGGAGCAGGGAAAATTTGTGAAAGTACAGTCCATATAAATTTTTCCTGCCAGACTGCAATAGTTTCAGAAATGCACACACATGTAACCATTTTCCTCTTTTTTTAATCATTAGATTTAAGTGATAATTTTCGGGTACTGAATGCTACCATCTTTCAACACATCCCTACTTCCCTCATATCTATAGCTACAACTGCAGGTATACCTGCCACTGCATTCAAGAGACACTTGCTCCAATATCATGTCATTATAAGGATCTTTAGAAAGGCCACCCACACCTGAGAACACCCTACATGAGATACTGCCACTTTTGCCACTTTCAATCAGAGCTGTAGATAAGAGGGAGTATTTGGTGATAATTAGGGATAATTTTTGTTAAATCTGCATAAAAACGTATGTTGTGACCCCTCATCTGAACCGTCTCAACGAGACGGTTCAGATGAGGGGTCACAACATATGGTTTCGATGAGAAATAAGAAAAATTATCCTTAATTATCATCGAATACGCCCTCTTATCTAGAGCTCTGTTCAATGCAACCTGTCCCTCTAGATATTCTTGATTTGGATCTAAGCATCAACAACTGAATTTTACTAGAGATGTAACTGTATCTATCTATCTCCAGGATATATCTGCAACTGCAACATATGGATGACATACCAACAAGATATGAACGATGCTAGGATACAGCTCTGACTACTATGCATTTCTAAAGCTGATGTCCAACCCAGCAGTCTTTACATGCAGCTGCATAAATGCAAGTATACCAACAACTGCAGTTTTAAGTGACTGCATCAGCCTAAAAGATGGCAAGCTTTTTGGAAAAGTTTGAACTTATAGATGCAAGCCATTATGAACTGTGCCATGAGAAAAGGTACTTTCAGAACAGGGAAAAATTAGACCAGCCTGTTCATCAACATCTGATCATGGCATTCTTTGTTTGCAATCTTGTGGATCCATAGACTCTGCTTGGATTCATAGGCTGATTGGAGTCTTCCTTGTCATCACTAGAGAAATGTTTCTATGTGCTGAGCAGAGCTACAGATGACAAAATTTACGTCGGCAAAAATTTTAAAAAATGCCTCGTCCAAGACATTTGAGCCGCGACACGACAAAACCAACAATGTGGTTGTGCACCCAGCGCAGACTCAGATCAGCCTGGGCATTCACCCAGTCTGATCAGAGTCTTCCCTGTCCACATGAAGGTAGCTTAGACCCTCAGCTACCCTTTAAGCGCTTAGGGAAGACTCTGCTCAGACTGTGCGGACGCCCAGGCTGATCTGAGTCTGCGCTGGGCGCACAACCACTTTGTTGGTTTTCTCGTGTCGCGGCTCATTTCATATTGAGATTTCAAAGACTAGAGGGCAAACAGTGTAGATCTAGATGAGGCTGCTCATAATGAGCCGCCTCATCAAGATCTACGCTGTTTGCAAATTTTGCTAATTTCGTCACTGGGGCTTAACGAGTTAAGGGATAATTTTTCATCTTTCTCCATAAAAACTTATATTGCGACCCTCATTTCAATTGTCTCATCAAGACGATTCTAACAATTAAGGGACCACAGCATATGTTTATATTGAGAATTAAGAAAAAAATATCTCAGAATTATCTCTAAACCCCACCTTCTCCTGAGCTCTGCAAAAGGCATCTTTTCTCATCCCATGGCTAATGCAAGTACTTCTGTACTTTATATTCAGCATGAAAAAGGCTATAATTATCTCATTTATTTTGTCGATATATTAGCACAAGTATTTTTTTAACATACTTTTTTGTATCTTCAGAAATATCCATAAAGAAGACAAACCAATATAAAACATCACTTGTGATAAAAAATTATATATATATTAAACCATACCTTTTTTTTCCAAATCATAACTTTACAAGATTTCAGGCGTATAATTTTGCTCACGATCTGTTCGAATTACTTACAAGTTTAATCCATAATAATAGGATTTTCTCTGTCTCTCCCACACTCGAAAATAAAAACTAGATCAGCGGAGGAATTTCAAATATTCACCAGCCATGAACAGGTAATAAAATATGTTTAATGTATACATATATTACTAGGTTATAATAGCCCAAAGAAGTTTGGATTAACCTTTGCAAGATATTTTAGAAATGTCTTCAGCCTGAAAAATATGAGTCTTGTCAAGAGACAAATAAATTGTAGCATGTGCAAATTGGGAAGAAACTGATCAGACTGCACATCCTGTGCAGTCTGATCAGTTTCTTCCCAGTTTGCATCAAAAATGAATCTATCTATCTTGATCCATCAGCAAACAGACTCAGATCTCTACTCCTAGATCTGCAAGTCTAGAAGGCACTTTTTTCACATGTAATGGCTCATTATGGTCAAATAAGGTTTAAAATTCTTATGGTCACTGCCAAACCTAAGGCAAGAAAATTTGATCACGAATGTTATAAGTGCAAGCATAGCAATTTTATCCAGCTCGAAAATGACTTTTTCTCTCTGTTTTTTATTTATTCATTCTTTCTTTCTGTTTTTATTTTATTTTTTTTTAATAAAAACAGAGACGTTCAATTTTCCATTTTTGATAATCTCATGGCCATTACTGAACCTCCAGAAAAGACAGTATTTGAGACAAATTCTCAGACAATGCCAGCTAGATCTGCATAAAATTGTGACCCTTAAATTAGTTATCATTATATTTATTGTTGTTATTTATCAAAATTGCCAGGGTAAAGTGGTTCTACTGAGGGGTTGTAAAATTTGGTTTTAATACTGCACCACTGCTAATTTTTCTCTTTATTTATTTTCTTTCATTTTTATTTCTTTTTTATTTATTTATTTATTTAATTTTCCTTTTTTGTAAAGTCATAAGCATGCAGTTATTAATGTTGCTAACATTGTAAATTGTTAATAGCGAAAAAGAACAGAGAAATCAAATTACAATCAAGTATTTCTATACCAAATAATTTTCTGTCAAATCAGTCTGGGGAAAGACAAGATTTATTATTGATTCTTTTTGGTAAGCCAGCCATTTACATCCTAATCTTTCAAAAGATCCATTTTCAATAAACCTTTCCTGTAAATCACTCCAATATTCATTGATTTCTCATGTCAAGCAGTTCATCTCTAAAAGGTTTCTTCTAAAACAAAAGATCTAGTGCTGAATAACAGCATTCTGTAACCACTGCAGATCCTTTGCATTTCACTATTTCAGATCTCCGGAAGTCTCTGACGTCCACACGAACGACTGACATCAAGGTATCCCAAAAGCTCACCATGAACACATCTTGCTCAGGTGAGCTATTAATAATTGAGACCACAGCCAATCCTTTGCTCCAGAACAAAGTAGGTCACATCTGTACCTTCCAGGTGTTCCTCTGTTCCCTTACAAAACAGATAATAAATGATATCAAAAAAGCAGTTCCACTGCTCCACAACATAGTAGGTCACATTTGAACCTATCTGGAAATCCTTTGTTCCCTTACAAAAAAGAATAATAAATGAGACCACAGCAAACCCTTTGCTCCAGAACAAAGTAACATCTGTACCTTCCAGGTGTTCCTCCGTTCCCTAACAAAACAGATCATAACTGACATCAAAATAGCAGTCCCACTGCTCCAGAACAAAGTCATCACATCTGTACCTATCTGGAAATCCTTTATTCCCTAACAAAACAGATAATAAATGACACAATAGCAGATCCACTGCTCCAGAACAAAGTAGGTCACGTCTGTATCTATCTGGAGATCCTTGTTCCCTTACAAAACAGATCATAAATGACACAATAGCAGATCCACTGCTCCACAACAAAGTAGGTCACATCTGTACCTATCTGGATATCTTTTATTCCCCTACAAAACAGATCATAAATGACACAATAGCAGACCCCCTGCTCCACAACAAAGTAGGTCACATCTGTACCCATCTGGGGATCCTTGTTCTCTTACACAACAGATCATAAATGATACAATAGCAGACCCACTGCTCCAGGAACAAAGTAGGTCACATCTGTATCTATCTGGAAATCTTTTGTTCCCTGACAAACAGATCATAAATGACACAATAGCAGACCCACTGCTCCACAACAAAGTAGGTCACATCTGTACTTATCTGGATATCCTTGTTCCCTTACAAAACAGATCATAAATGACACTTCAGCAGATCCACTGCTCCAGCAACCAAGCAGGTAACATTTGTACCTATCTGGAGATCCTTGTTCCCTAACATGCTCCACAACTAAGTATCACATCTGTACCTATCTGGTATTCCTTTGTTCCCTCACAAAACAGATCATAAATGACACCACAGCAGATCCACTGCTCCAGCAACAAAGTAGGCCATACTGTTCCTATCTTGAGATCCTTAGTTCCCTTATAAAACAGATCAAAAATGACATCACAGCAGATCCACTGCTCCAGGACAAAGTAGGTTACACCTGTATGTATCCAGAGATTCTTTGTTCTCTTACAAGGCAGATATTAAAGGTCAACACTGCAAATCCTTTGCTCAAGAACAAAGTATATTAAATCTGTACTTTCTAGGTGTTCCTCTGTTCTATTGCAAAACAGATCATAAATGGAACCACAACAGATCCACGGCTCCATCAACAAAGTAGGTCACATCTGTATTTATGTTCCCTAACAAAACAGAGGTCACATCTGTATCTGGAGATATCTTGTTCCATTACAGAATAGGTGATAAAGGTCACCAAATACAATTAACTACTCCACAACAAAGTAGGTCACATCTGTAACTATCTGAGATCCTTCTTTTCCTTACAAAACAGAACAAAAATGAGACCACAGCAAATCCTTTGCTCCAGAACAAAGTAGGCATCTGTACCTTCCAGGTGTTCCTCTGTTCGCTTACAAAACATATCATAAATAACATCAAAACAGCAGTTCCACAGCTCCACAAAAAAGTAGGTCAAACCTGAACCTATCTGGAATTCCTTTGTTCCCTTACAAAACAGATCATTAATGGAACGACAGCAGACCCACTGCTCCAGCAACAAAGTAGGTCATATCTGTACCTATCTGGAAATCCTTTGTTCCCTTACAAAACAGATCATAAATGACACAATAGCAGACCCACTGCTGAACAATGTAGTAGGTCACACATGTTTCTATCTGGAAATTTTTTGTTCCCTTACAAAACAGATCATAGATGACAAAATAGCAGATCCCCTGCTCCACAATAAAGAAGGTCACATCTGTACGTATCTGGAAATCCTTTGTTCCCTTACAAAACAGATCATAAATGATACAATAGCAGACCCAATGCTCCAGCAACAAAGTAGGTCACATCTGTACCTATCTGGAAATCCTTTGTTCCCTTACAAAACAGATCATAAATGACACAATAGCAGACCCACTGCTCAACAATATAGTAGGTCATCCATATTTCTATCTGGAAATTCTTTGTTCCTTTACAAAACAGACCATAGATGACAAAATAGCAGATCCCCTGATCCACAATAAAGAAGGTCACATCTGTACCTATCTGGAAATCCTTTGTTCCTTTACAAAACAGATCATAAATGGCACAATAGCAGACCCACTGCTCCAGCAACAAAGTAGGTCACATCTGTATCTATCTGAAGATCCTTGTTCCCTAACAAAACAGATCATAAATGACACAATAGCAGACCCACTGCTGCAGCAACGAAATAGATCACATTTGTACCTATCTGGGGATCCTTGTTCTCTTACAAAACAGATCATAAATGACACAACAGCAGACCCACTGCTCCATCAACAAAGTAGGTCACATCTGTATCTATCTGGAATTCCTTTGTTCCCTTACAAAACAGATCATAAATGATACAATAGCAGACCCACTTCTCCAGAACAAAGTAGGTCACATCTGTACCTATCTGGAAATCCTTTGTTCCCTTACAAAACAGATTATAAATGACACAATAGCAGACCCACTGCTCCACAACAAAGAAGGTCACACATGTTTCTATCCACAACAAAGTAGGTCACATCTGTACCTATCTGGAAATCCTTTGTTCTCTTACAAAACAGATCATAAATGACACAATAGCAGATCCAGTTCTCCAGCAAAAAAGTAGATCACATCTGAACCTATCTGGAAATCCTTTATTCCCTTACAAAACAGATCATAAATGACACAATAGAAGACCCACTGCTCCAGCAACAAAGAAGGTCACATCTGTATCTATCTGGAGATCCTTGTTCCCTAACAAAACAGATCATAAATGACACAATACACGCAGATCCCCTGCTCCACAACAAAGTAGGCCACATCTGTACCTATCTGGAAATCATTTGTTCCCTTACAAAACAGATCAAAAATGAACAATAGCAGACCCACTCCTGCAGCAACAAAGCAGGTAACATCTGTATCTATCTGGGGATCCTTGTTCTCTTACAAAACAGATCATAAATGACACAATAGCAGACCCACTGCTCCAGCAACAAAGTAGGTTACATCTGTACCTATCTGGAAATCCTTTGTTCCCTTACAAAACAGATCATAAATGACACAATAGCAGACCCACTGCTCCACAACAAAATAGGTCACACATGTTTCTATCCACAACATAGTAGGTAACATCTTTACCTATCTGGAAATCCTTTGTTCCCTTACAAAACAGATCATAAATGACACAATAGCAGATCCATTTCTCCAGCAACAAAGTAGGTTACATCTGAACCTATCTTGAGATCCTTGTTCCCTTACAAAACAGATATTAAATGACACAATAGCAGATCCACTTCTCCAGCAACAAAATAGGTCACATCTGTACCTGTCTGGAAATCCTTTATTCCCTTACAAAACAGATTATAAATAAAAGGCCATCGGCCAAGTGTCACCCGACGTTTGAAATGTGTCACAAACTGCAGCCCTTTATTCCGTTTCAGAGTAACTGTATGGCCAAAACCAGAAAATATGTGTACAACAGAATCTGGTAAGGAAATAATAATTGAAGCATAAGCAAAGACATATACCCAATTACTGGGCCTCTATGAGGTTATAAAATACTTAAGTTCAGGACTGGGTGTATGTGTGTAAAATCAGGTTACTGAAACTTTAGGCCCTTACAGAATGCCTAAACATCAAGACCATATACCCAATAACAAAATAACAAGGGCCATAATCCTCCTAATATGAATCTGATGAAAAATGACCTTTGCATTTATGAAGATTCAGCCCATTAATATGAATAGTTCTTGAGTTATCCTTTTACCTTTAAGTGAATGTCTATTATCTATGAAAGGGGAATAACTCTGTCACTAATAAATTTAGCATATCCTAACAATGATCAGAATACTCAATTTACCAAATGCTAATAGCATACTAAATTTCAGCTCTCTCGGTCAAACGGTTCAAAAGTTGGAAAATTGCCAAAAACGACAAAGGGCCATAACTTTGTAAAATATTGGGCAATTGAAATTCCAAAATCACATGCACATCTTCAGATCATGATGAAACATTCTGCACAATTTCAAGTTGATCTGATAAAAGATGTGGCAGGAGTTGCGGGGACAAGGTCTGAGTCAGCAAGGGCCGTAACTCCATCAAAAATGGCCCAAAAAAAAAATCAAAAACCACATGCACATCTTCATATCATCAGAATACAATCTGTAACATGTCAAATCAATCCGATGAAAGATGTAGGAGGAGTTGCGAGGACAAGATTCGGACGGACAGAAAATGACAAAAACGACAAAGGGCCATAACTTTGTAAAATATAGGGCAATTGAAATTCCAAAATCACATGCACATCTTCAGATCATGATGAAACATTCTGCAAAATTTCAAGTCAATCTGATAAAAGATGTGGAAGAAATTGCGGGGACAAGGTCCGAGTCAGCAAGGGCCGTAACTCCATCAAGTCAATCTGATAAAAGATGTGGAAGAAGTTGCGGGGACAAGGTCCGAGTCAGCAAGGGCCGTAACTCCTTCAAAAATGGCCGAAACAAAAATCAAAAACCACATGCACATCTTCATATCATAAGAATACAATCTGTAAAATTTCAAATCAATCCGATGAAAGACGTAGGAGGAGTTGCGGGGACAAGATTTCGGACGGAAGGACGGACGGAAGGACGGACGGACTGACACACGGACGGACGAGGGTCATTTCTATAGTCCCCCTCCGCCTACGTCGGGTGACAATGACACAATAGCAGATCCACTGCTGCAGCAACAAAGTAGGTCACATCTGTACTTATCAGCAGATCCTTTATTCCCCTACAAATCAGACCAAAAAATGACACCACAGCAGATCCACTGCTCCACAACAAAGTAGGTCACATCTGTGCCTTTCTGGAGATCCTTGTTCCCTTACAAAACAGATTATAACTGGCACAACAGCAGGTTCACTTCACTAGCAACAAAACAGGTCACATCTGTACCTATCTGGAGATCCTTGTTCCCTAACATGCCCCACAACAAAGTATCACATCTGTACCTATCTGGTCTTCCTTTGTTCCCTTACAAAACAGATCAAAAATGACACAACAGCAGATCCACTGCTCCAGCAACAAAGTAGGTCACACTGTACCTATCTTGAGATCCTTTATTCCCTTATAAAACAGATAAAAACTGACACCACAGCAGATCTGATGCCCCATGACAAATTAGGTTACACCTGTATGTGTCTATAGATTCTTTGTTCCCTTACAAGGCTGATATTAAAGGTCAACACTGCAAATCCTTTGCTCAAGAACAAAGTAGGTCAAATCTGTACTTTCTATGTGTTCCTCTGTTCTCTTACAAAACAGATCATAAATGGCACCACAGTAGATCCACAGCTCCAGCAACAATGTAGATCATATCTGTACCTATCTGGAAATCCTTTGTTCCCTTACAAAACAGATCATAAATCATACAATAGCAGATCCACTGCTCCACAACAAATTAGGTCACATATATTTCTATCTAGATATCCTTGTTCCCTTACAAATCAGATCATAAATGACACAATAGCAGATCAACAAAGTAGGTCGCATCTGTTCCTATCCGGAATACTTATGTTCTCTAACAAAGCAGTGGTCACTTCTGTACCTGGAGATCTTTTGTTCCATTACAGAATAGGTCATAAAGGTCACCAAATCAAATTAACTGCTCCACAACAAAGTAGGTCACATCTAAACCTATCTTGAGATCCTTCCTTTCCTTACAAAACAGAATAAATGAGACCACAGCAAATCCTTTGCCAAAGTACGTAACATCTGTACCTTCCAAGTGTTCCTCTATTCCCATACAAAACAGATCATAAATGACACCAAAACAGCAGTTCCACTGCTCCACAACAAAGTAAGTCACATCTGAACCTATCTGGAATTCCTTTGTTCCCTAACAAAACAGATCATAAATGGCACAACAGCAGACCCAATGCTCCAGCAACAATGTAGATCACATTCCACCTATCTGGAAATCCTTTGTTCCCTTACAAAACAGATCATAAATGATACAATAGCAGATTCACTGCTCCACAACAAAGTAGGTCAAATACATTTCTATCTAGATATCCTTGCTCCCTAACAAATCAGATCATAAATGACACAATAGCAGATCCCCGGCTCCACAACAAAGTAGGTCACATCTGTTTCTATCTGGAGATCCTTGTTCCCTCACAAAACAGATCATAAATGACACAATAGCAGATCCACTGCTCCAGCAACAAAGTAGGTCACATCTGTACCTGTCTGCAGATCCTTTATTCCCTTACAAATCAGACCAAAAAATGACACCACAGCAGATCCACTGCTCCACAACAAAGTAGGTCACATCTGTACCTGTCTGCAGATCCTTGTTCCCTTACAAATCAGACCAAAAAATGACACCACAGCAGATCCATTGCTCCACAACAAAGTAGGTCACATCCGTACCTTTCTGGAGATCCTTGTTCCCTTATAAAACAAATCATAAATGGCACAACAGCAGATCCACTGCACTAGCAACCTTTCTGGGGATCCTTTGTTTCTCCCAAAACTGATCAAAAATGATACAACAGCAGATCAACTGGGTCAGACAAAGTAGGTTACATTTGTACCTATTTTGAGATCCTTCGTTCCCTTACAAAACAGATCAAAAATGACACCATAGCAGATCCACTGCATCAGAACAAAGTGGGTTACATAATTTTATGTATCTACCACACCTCTTATAAATGACCCTTCTCTTCCCACCTAATGCAATGTTGTAACACTGCCCATGTCCCTCAGTACCCAGAGCCCTAGATAAGAGGGGTATTTGGTGATAATTAGGGATAATTTTTGTTAATTCTGGATAAAACCATATGTTGTGACCCCTCATCTGAACCATCTCATTGAGATGGTTCAGATGAGGGGTCACAACATATGGTTTCATTGAGAAATAAAGAAAATTATCCTTCAATTATCATCAAATACCCCTCTTATCTAGAGCTCTGGTACCTGTTTCAAGGGAAACAGCGGAACTCTACTTTAGACTGACTTAGACTGAACCCAGTTTTGCTGGTAATTGGCAACTTTTTATAGGTAAATATAGGAACAGGAGACTGTTTGTCCTATTTGTATCCAAAGAAGCTGCTGGAATATGTGGCTGCAGTACAGTTGAACCAAGATGAATGTCAGTATGTCAGCTTCCAGTCATAGTCACAATGCTTCAAGGACACTGAGTAAACCAAGTGGGGTCTTGGCCACAGACTAGGAGGTGTCACATTGTGATTGTTTAGGTTCAAATTCCAGTTCTTTCCTTGAACTTCAAATACCATATACTGTCAATTCATTATGTAACACCCAGCACATACACTCTTCTGAGTTCAAGGTATATCAAATTTGATGAATGAAAGTTGTTTTTTGTCCAGTTTTCATCTTTTTTTTTGTTGTTTTATTTATTGATTTATCTATTGTGCATGTTTTCTTATTTCAATGGGATTCTATGGGATCGCAGAAGGGACTTGTGCATTTTTTACCCTGGGATAAAATTTTGTTCTGAAAATAGATGCCATTTGGGAAGGGTTTTCTGATCCAGGGAAGTGAACAAGAAGTCACAATATTTGTTTCCCTCTGTAAAAATGGCTGAAAAACATAAAGACATACCCACACACTTTAACTGGAGCTCTGATTTTATCATTATTTTTTGTTCTTTTGACAGAAAATTCAGTCAAGGCTATTGAAGAGTGTACCTGATCATCATCTTATGTTGTGAAATATTGAGTGACAGTAAGGGCAGGTGTGGGGGCTGAGTACTTGAGGATACTTTGGGCTAATTTTTCTTGTTTCTCCATAAAAACATATATTGTGACACGTCATTAGAACCGTCTCAGCGAGACGGTTCTAATGAGGGGTCACAATGTATGTTTATATGGAGAATTAATGAAATTATGTTAGAATTATCCAAAATACTCACCGTATCTGGGCCACTGGTGACAAGAAGGGCAGGTGTGGGAACTGAGGACAAGGTCAAGGTCACAGGCAGATGGCATACAGAAATAGCTAGGAATATCTTGACTAGTATTTCTGTCTTTTTAATTTGATTTCATCTCAGAACTTAAACACCATGTCCAGTTCTTTTGGAGCAGTCTCATCTGGGTTGTTTTCTATATACCTATCAATGGTACACCTATTGAACTTAAGTCGGGCCTATGTATGGGTGTCTGCTTCGAATGCATCATGCACCATGCTGGCCTCTGAACCTCTGACCCTCTGTATCACATCTTCGTGCCCAGATCTCTGGATCACAGTGGATGCAGGCATCTCATCTGGGTACATCCACTTCACATGATACACGCTACTAATATACTGTCAGCTGTGGCATTTGTGTCTTTAACAAAAATGGTGTTCCAAAATGGATAAAGCCTGGGGTTAATACCTAACTCTGAGTTTGTGAAATGGGGGAGTAGGGAGGGGGCAGAGAGAGAGGAGGAGGGGAGAACAAATCAAGAACAGATATACTGTCTTTATGACCAATTCTGCTGAGGAATTGTGTCAAACATATTTTCAAAAAATTTGGAACAAAGGGCCCAACTTACTAAAAATTCATTTGCAATGAATATGTACTTTGGTTTTAAATACAATGTAGGTGGCTGCATAAGACAGGTGATCCTTAATCAAGTTGACCACATTTGCAGATCTGACTGTACTACTTCTTCAACATGATTTACGTGACATTTTACAGACAGAAACAGAAATGTATAAAAAAATTCTTGCAGGAAAGTGGTAAACAACATGTTTGAATAATCTCAGATTTAACCGCAAAATCTCTAATGCAAAATACTTAAATAAAACTGCATTCCAGTGCAAAATTTACTGTCAACCCACCCAGTTCAATTTTAAACTGGGCAATTAAACTTTGACAAAGTGCATTTATTTTAGAATCAGGTCAACAAGGTATTTCCGGCTGAACCCAGACATTTTTACCAGGTTTTCAGGCCCAGTAAGTGTGAGAAAAGCAGTCATGAATGAATCTTATCTCAGCGATTTGGTGTGATTTTGAAACTTTGGGGTTTTATCACTGTGTAGGAGCATGTACTCATAGTTGTGTTGTGTGGTATTACTGTTCCTCCTGCTAAAAACCACTTTTAACAGTAATTCCAACCTATTTAACATACAAGTTGTGCCCAATACTAGAGCTGTATTATCTCATTAACAAGAATTCAACAGAATGCTGTGTCTCGCCTGTCAGTATACTGTCACAAAACAAGAGCTAAACCGCAAACCTCGACATAAGTTTATGCCACTGACGACGAAACCAAAGAGTAATTACATAAATGAGCCACGACACGAGAAAACCAACAAAGTGGTTGTGCGCCCAGCGCAAACTCAGATCAGCCTGGGCATCCCCCCATCTGATCAGAGTCTTCGCTGTCCGCATGGAGGTAGCTTAGACCCTTAGCTACCCTATAAGCGCTTAGCAAAGAGTCTGATCAAATTTGGGGGATACCCAGGCTGATCTGAGTCTGCGCTGAGTGCACAACCACTTTGTTGGTTTTCTCGTGTCGCGGCTCAAATTATGTCTTGCTTCTGCTAGTTGTAGGTGAGACAAAACCTTGGATTGTGCTTTCATACTTGGAATGTACTTTTTCTGAATGTTTGTTTTTCTTTATTTTTCATCCATTCTTAACACTGTTCCCCAGGTGGGGAGGCTCAACAGAATTTTACACTTCTGGGCCCAGTTGTTCAAAGCATTGTTAGCCTAACGAGCTCGTTAAGAGGTCAACTCAGGTCAACTCCTTAAGTGTTTTACAACTTCATTACCAAATATACTGATATTTTTTGTTGAAAAAATGTGAGAAGCTTTTGCAGTGCAAAAGCTTCTCACATTTTTTCAACAAAAAATATTGGTGTATTTGGGATATTAATATTAACGTTTAAAATTTTAACGAAACGTTAACTAACGATATCGTTAGCTTTGAACAACCGGGCCCTGATCTTCTTTCAATGACAGTGAATGGACACACCTGACCTTCAAGTTTTCAGACACTTTTACAGAAAGAGAAACAAACTTTTGTCACTGCCTGTTTAAGAGGAAGCACTTTCAAAATGGGGGCTACTCTTATAGCAAAGAATTGGCTCCTACAGGGATCAAATTCTTTCCATTAGTGGATGAATGGATGGATGACTTGCTATTTTATGTCCTTTTTAACAGTATCTTTAAATTAACTCTTTAAGCCCCAGTGACGCAAGTAGCAAAATTTGCAAACAGCGTAGATCCTGATGAGGCGGCTCATTATGAGCCGCCTCATCTAGAGCTACACTGTTTGCCCTCTAGTCATTGAATTCTCAATATAAAAAGTCTTGGACAAGGCATTTTTTTTAATTTTTGCAGACGTAAATTTTGTCGTCTGCTTTTTGGTAATGAAAGAGTTAAGAGTAGGCCAAATGAAATGGGATACAACTTCTTGCTAATTTAGAAAATGTGTATATGGAACACTTTGCCCCCAACCATCTGCTTGCCTCTAAAGAAGTTTGTTCCTAAGCTAGAAACCGCCACCACCACTGCCAGAAAAGCAATCTTTGTCAATTGCAGGCGAAACAAAAAAAAAACTTTTTGACTCCCACAGTTGAATGGTTAAATCTTTTCAACTTTTTTGAAATGGAACTTGACATGTTTTATTAAATGCTAGACCAAAACAAGACCTGTCCCCGCACAGGATAGCTCGCCTGCAGTGCCTTGCCCATCACATAAAAAAACTTTCGTACAGGCGAGCTAAAAAAGTCTAAACTGTAGGTATAGTTATAAAAGTTTACATGATAATTAACAGAGGAATCCATTTTCTGTTGTGTCATATTATTTTCTGTCAGTCTACATCAGTTAATATTGGCCGACCTGCATAAGGAATGTTCCACGAGTTCATAAACTTTGTTCATAGCTTCTTTTTTTTTTTTAACTTCAATTGCCTGTGCTGATGGATGGATGGATGACAATATCACATCCTTTTCCATAGTACTTCGGTCATATTAGAACCATGTGAGGGTATTAATGAAAGGCTGTCTGCAATGGAACCCGTATATGGTTGAAAAAATTTCTGTCTCCAGCAGGAGTCCAACCAGGACCACTAGCTTAGCAGGCCAGTGCCCAATAAGCTACCCAGGTTCCTAGCCTGCTGTAAATGTATTAGCCCTGACATGACAAAATCAATTATGTGGCATATGCACCAAGCTAAGACTCAGATCAGCCTGGGTATCCACCCAGTCTGATCAGTCTTTGCTGTTGGCATGGAGGTAGCTTACACCCTTAGCTACCCATAAAGCTCACAGTGCCGTCTCTTAATAGACTGGGTGGATGCCCAAACTGATCTGAGTATACCCATGGCGCATATGCTGCTTTGTTGGTTTTGTTGTGTCCTGGCTCATATTGCCCGGCTGTCATAACAGTGAGAGAAACTAGTCATATGATGCAGGCCAAAGCACATTGCATGGGCAATAAAACTGGTAAAAGGTGTGTAACATGTCTCTGTAAGCCATGGCAAAAGCCATTCTTTTTATCCACTCTGGTTTTCAATATAAACAAGGCATCGCAGGCGATACAAATCCCCTCACACAAGACTACTTGCTCGAGATATTGTCATACCCTACATTTGTGTGAAGTTATGTCAAAATCCGCTGAGAAATGTAGGCCCTAGAGCGATGACAAAGTTTTTCTAAAAATAGCCACAGTGACCTTGACCTTGGGCACAGCACCTTGAAAGTCGAACTTGCTCGAGATATTGTCATGCCCTACATTTGTGTGAAGTTATTTCAAAATCCGTTGAGAAATATAGGCACTAGAGCCCTGACAAAGTTTTTCTTAAAATAGCCACAGTGACCTTGACCTTGGGCACAGCACCCTGAAAGTCGAACTTGCTCGAGATATTGTCATGCCCTACACTTGTGTGAAGTAATTTCAAAATCCATTGAGAAATGTAGGCGCTAGAGGGCTGACAAAGTTTTTCTTAAAATAGCCACAGTGACCTTGACCTTGGGCGCAGCATCTTGAAAGTCGAACTTGCTCGAGATATTGTCATGCCCTACACTTGTGTGAAGTTATTTCAAAATCCGTTGAGAAATGTAGGCCCTAGAGGACTGACAAAGTTTTTCTAAAAATAGCTTCAGTGACCTTGACTTTGGGCGCAGCATCCTGAATGTCGAACTTGCTTGAGATATTGTCATGCCCTACATTTGTGTGAAGTTATTTCAAAATCCGTTCAGAAATGTAGGCGCTAGAGCGCTGACAAAGTTTTTCTAAAAATAGCCACAGTGACCTTGACCTTGGGCGCAGCACCCTGAAAGTCGAATTTCATCGAGATATTGTCATGCCCTACATTTGTGTGAAGTTATTTCAAAATCCATTGAGAAATATTGGCACTAGAGCGCTGACAAAGTTTTTCTAAAAATAGCCACAGTGACCTTGACCTTGGGCGCAGCACCCTGAAAGTCGAACTTGCTTGAGATATTGTCATGCCCTACACTTGTGTGAAGTTATTTCAAAATCCATTGAGAAATGAAGGCGCTAGAGCGCTGACAAAGTTTTTCTAAAAATAGCCACAGTGACCTTGACCTTGGGCGCAGCACCCTGAAAGTCAAACTTGCTCGAGATATTGTCATGCCCTACACTTGTGTGAAGTTATTTCAAAATCCATTGAGAAATGAAGGCGCTAGAGCGCTGACAAAGTTTTTCTAAAAATAGCCACAGTGACCTTGACCTTGGGCGCAGCACCCTGAAAGTCGAACTTGCTCGAGATATTGTCATGCCCTACACTTGTGTGAAGTTATTTCAAAATCCATTGAGAAATGAAGGCGCTAGGGCGCTGACAAAGTTTTTCTAAAAATAGCCACAGTGACCTTGACCTTGGGCGCAGCACCCTGAAAGTCGAACTTGCTCGAGATATTGTCATGCCCTACACTTGTGTGAAGTTATTTCAAAATCCATTGAGAAATGAAGGCGCTAGAGCGCTGACAAAGTTTTTCTAAAAATAGCCACAGTGACCTTGACCTTGGGCGCAGCACCCTGAAAGTCGAACTTGCTCGAGATATTGTCATGCCCTACACTTGTGTGAAGTTATTTCAAAATCCGTTGAGAAATGAAGGTGCTAGAGCGCTGACAAAAGGTGAACATACGTACGTACGTACGTACGTACGTACATACGTACTTACGTACGGGACAAAACCTATATCCCCTCACCACTTCGTGGTGTGAGGGGATAATAAGTCTATGAACTTATTGAACAGCCCTCTTATACATTTTTTGCCTCTGGGTGGCCTTTGCAAGCTGTCACAATGTTAGTTTATCTCTTTGGCTCTAAATGATTTTTTCCAGTGCAGAAACCACAAATACTCTAAATACTAGGGCAACTTATGGTTACTGGATACGCTTTCAAGAGCAACAACTCTGCCATTTTCATTTTGGTCTACTTGCTCAAAGGGGTCAACTCTTAAAGAAAGGGGCAAATTTTTCCCCTTAAGAATAGACCCCATTTTGGAAAACTTTGTTGCACAGGGAAGCAATCACTGTGTACAAAAATTAACAAGGGCTTCACAAGTGGCACATAATTCTCCCACTTTAGCATCACAGAGTGAGCAAGAAATTTGTGCAAGAGAACTATGGACAGCCAGACAAACAAGGCAACAACTCTGTAGTAAGTGAATGCACCTTTATTAAAACAAACATGTCAAATACAATTAGTATATCAAAAATAAGCTTCAGGGGCGCAGAATGTGAGAAATGCCAAGTCAAACAAGGAAGATAATTTATAAATTATAAACAAAGTAAACCAGTTACCATTCTTGGTCTTAATATGTTCCCTTGACAATATACACATCACCATTAATTTTTGTTAAAATATCAAATGTTTCAGGAGTTACAGAGTAAACGGGGAAATTTATGCAAGGGTAGATGATTCAGGAAGTAAGTATGCCAGAGTTGTGGTTCTTGCTCATGATACATTGCCTCATTATTACACAGGTTCTTCCACAGTTTCATTAAAATATTTCCAAGGGTTAAAAAGTTATGGAGTGAATAAGACTAGCCTAAAAAACTAATCTAAGGAACTTAATCCAAAAGTTAGTAATGGGGAGCAACCATTTTTATATGTGACACAATGTCTTCAGATCATGCATATTTCTATAAAGTTTCATCAAGATATTCCAAACTGTTACCTAGTTATGGCATGAATAAAAATAGCATACACAAAATTGCCTAAAAATCTAATTAAATGATGAAGGGAGAGCAACCATTGTTATACACTACACATTGTCTGGACTTCATACATATGGCTATGTTGTTTCATCAAGATATCCCAAACAGTGAACTAGTTATAGTGCACACAAGACTAGTCTGGAAAAAAATTATCAAAGGGGCATAACTTGGATACTAAGAAAGGGGGAGCAACAGCTCTTGTACATAACACATTGCCCTGAGTTATGGTGTGCACAAGAATGGTTACAGACAGACAAACAGTGCCATGACATAATATACGTTCGTTTTTTCAAAACAGGCTTATAAAAACAGCAGGAAAAGGAGGTAGTGTACCCATAATCCTTCTCTCCAAAATTTTGTCTAAAATATCCTGGAAGGATTACAAAAAGTGCATACCCTGACTGGAATGCTTTTTGGAAAATGTTTGAAAGAGAATCTAATCATCTGTTGCACTTTTAGTTCCACGATGGAGAGTTGCACAGGTGCAGAGCTCCAGATAAGGGGGGGTATTGAGGATAATTCGAAGATAATTTTTCTTATTTGTCAACGAAAACATATGTTGTGACCCCTCATTAGAACCGTCTCGATGAGACGGTTCTAATGATGGGTCACAAAATATGTTTTTATGGAGAAATATGGATAATTATCCCTAAATTATCTTTGTTACCCCTTCTTATCTGGAGCACTGACAGGTGTACAGAATATGTACCAGTAGGTCAGATTTTTTAGACCTACTTTGTTTATGACTGGCATTCTAATAATATAGACTATCTACCTCAACAAATATGAGCTGCGACAAAACCAACAAAGTGGCATGTTCACCCAGGTACTCTGATCAGCCTGGGCATAGGCCCAGTCTGAGCAAAGTCTTTGTTGTCAACATAGAGGTAGTGTAAACCCTTAGCTACCCTTTAAGCCCACTGCAAAGACTCTTATCAGACTTGGAGAATGCTCAGGCTTGTCCGAGTCTTCATGTGGTGCACATGCCACTTAGCTGGTTTTGATGCGTTGTGGCTCAAAATTATGATCTGTGACATGCAATCAGCCTGCCTAGCCTTCCAGGGCATTATGCAATCAGCAAACACTTAGACCAGCCTGTGTGTCAGTGCAGTCTAGCCAGAGTCTTTGCTTTTAACACACATCATGTAATAGGAATCTTAAGGTGAGTCCAGCAACGTGGGTCCAGCTAGGGTTTTGCTCACATGATCTGTGACAAAATGACACATGAGCCGCAACACGATAAAACCAACACAGTGGTTGTGCGCCCAGCACAGACTCAGATCAGCCTAGGCATCCACCCAGTCTGATCAGACTCTTCGCTAAGTGCTTAAAGGGTAGCTAAGGGTCTAAGCTAGCTCCATGCGGACAGCAAAGACTCTTGATCAGGCTGGGCGAATGCCCAGGCTGATCTGAGTCTGCGCTGGGCGCACAACCACTTTGCTGGTTTTTTCATGTTGCGGCTCAATCATAGTTCTGTGCTCTAGTGTGTATTTTGGAGTTCTGTGGAGAAACTGGACACCTGAGAAAATGAGCGACTCTGGATGTGACATGTCCTTGCCACAGATTGAACTGATTATAGGGAAGTGTTTTATGATGAAGTACATTATCTATGATATACAGGGTTATTTTAACTGTATCTCTAACTCTTTCTTCACCTCAGGATTCAATTCAGCTCACCCAAACTTAATTCCTATTCATCCACTGTAACTAAAGACCCCCAGTTTCTATATATTCACCCACCGTAAATATCCAAAATATTGGCAGCCTTAAATCAATTGCCCTAATTATCCTAAAACTGCCATAATTTTACTATACGGAAAAATGTTGAAATTTGCTGGTGGATTAGCAAACAGTGCAGATCCTGATCAGACTGCTCATATGAGCAGTCTGATCAGGATCCACACTGTTTGCTCAGATACCACCCTCCCAATTTTTTGGTGATCTTAAATATTCAAATGGAGACATCCAAACCCAGGAAGGGGTCAATGTATCCATGTATTTACAAAGAGAAATCATTTTCCCATATACCTGTCAATTCTACTAAAAAGTTCCCACAATAAATTCAAATACCCCACATATTTCTATATACTTATCAATCTGACCATCATATATTATCATATCATGCTAAATATTGAGACAGGATTGCCTGTGCAAACAGCGGAGACTGGATCAGCCTGCTCCTATGGAGCATTCTTATATGGGTCTCCAATTTTTGCTATCCCATCAACAAGTTTTGGGACATATGGATGCTAGTTACTGCAACTGACCACAATATTTATTAAGGTGACCCAATATCTCCAAGAATCTGGCTTTTATTTATGGCAAACTGTCTGGTGGACAATTTTATGAAATATGGAGTTAAAGAATTCACAGTATGGACACACATACTTCATAAAGATATAGGACCACTCTTTCAAAGATAACCATTTTCCACCCTGTCAAGGACCAATTAATCCCTACCTGTCAAGGATCAATTAATCTGGTCAAAATCCTTTTTTTTTCAAAAAAAAGGGCACTGACCGGCACTGAAATTCAGTCAATCTTGTGTTAACATACCCAGCTAAGTAAGACAGATAAGGGTAGCCATTTATCTTATGATACAAGTCCTGCTAGCTTTGATCGACCCCTTATGCTGCTCTCACACCTAGCCGAATATCCTTATGAATGGGTTTACGAATGCAATTCACCGCAAATTCGCAATGATCGCAAGACATTCGTAGGCGTTCGTAAGCGTTCACAGGCGTACTCAGGGTGTAGTGAAGATTAGAAACATGCTCCTAAAATTCGCAAGGAAAGCATATTTGCAACATATTCATAAGCAATCGTAAGCCATTCTTATTGATGGCAAGGCATTTGTAGTGATTGTAAGACGTTTGTAGGCATTTGTTAGCATGCGTTCTTACTTTTCTCACCCAATATGACCTTTGACTCAATCTTTGTCTGAGTCTTCTACATTGAGCCTGTTGCTGCTGCTGCCTTCTTTCTTACTCTTCTTACTGCAGAGCAACAGTAGCATGGAGCGTAACAACAGCATGTTCAGAAACTAACTCAGGCATTGTTGCCAAATGCCATGTCTTGCCTGAACTAGAAATATATAGAAGACAAGGGAATTACACCATTTTTCGCTACCCTCATGACACCGACCGAGACAAACGTGCAATATTTATACTGAAATCGCTAGGAATTAGCAAGACATTCGCATGGCAATCTTAATGTTTGTGTGGCATTCTCATGCATTTGCAAGTACTCGCAAGTGTTGGCAAGCCAGTCGCATGCATTCTCTATTCATTCTCAAGAAAATCGTAACTCATTCGCTTTATTCGTATTCACAACTGTTTGTTTGCATTTGTATGGCATTAATAAGGCCCTACTTTTTTCAGTATTTCTCCCCGCCAATTGTATCATTTTCGGCGATTTTGCCACAATTTTCAAATTTTCATATTCACAAGAGGATATTCGGCTAGGTGTGAGAGCAGCATTAGATACCCAGACAGAATTATTTAAGGCTACTAGAGGGGGAAAACCCCTGTCTTATAATGGTATTATTAAGGTCCAATAAGCAGTGACATACGTATCACTGTGTCCAAGTATATACTATACAGTTATAATGGGTAAATGGTATAAATGTACCTGCTGGAACCTTTGACCGAATTCTAACTAGCGACTGGTGTATCTTCAGATCCTCTCAACAATTTGATCAGCCTAGACTCTTGGAGACCCACAATAAGGCTTGTTACACTTCTGGTGCCCAGCCCAGGAATCTAAAAAGGACAAAAGAAATAGATACATCTGTCAGACATTGACCATGTCACCATTATTTCTCAAGCAGACCTGGGTTCGAGGTTATAAAACTTGAGAATAATTGCAAATTCAAAATAAAGCACACTGATAGGCTGCTTCCGAGCACAAGCTCCGAAGCAGCCAATCAGTGTGCTTTCTTTTGAGTTTGAGAAAGTACTCAAGTTTTATAACCTCTGGGCCTGTTATGAGTTTGGCGTTAAATAGCCCTTTTGGTGCTGATGTGCCGTAAAACCCATATCACTCAAGCCTGTTATGAGGCATAGTTTAAAACATGGAATGGAAGAGAATGAAATGGAAGAGAATGGACTGGCTCTTCCACTTCAGTCCACAGATTTGGGCTGGCTGCTCCTGTGAGGGCCAAACTCTTTCCTGTAAGGGTACCATCCCGAGCTCTGGGAACAAATTGTAGCCAGTGGAATGTAGATTATCTCATCCATTCCAGACCAATCCATTCCAGGTTTTAAGCTATGCCTTTTATTTTTTTTTTCTAAAATCTGTAAATCAAATGCAGTGTAAAAATTCTGAAAGAAAATTTCTCTCTGGAGTTTGCAATCAAGTATACAGGGAGCATACAACCTTAAAACAATACTTGTTGACATTAAATCTGCAACCTCATTTTGAAACAGTGGCTGAAACTACCATACCCTTGTGTGCATCTCACCTATCTTATTTGCTCTGTTCTTAAATGACTTAGAAGATTTCTTGCATACCAACACTTGCTCTGGTATAGACCTCGAATTTGTATCAGATACTGTATATATTTACTTGAGACTTTTTATTCTGTTATATGCTGATGACACAATTATTTTTGGTACAGATGAAACCGATTTTCAAAAGAATTTAGACATATTTTATGAGTATGCCAAAATGTGGAAACTTGATATCAATTACGATAAGACTAAAATTTTGGTCTTCGGCACACGCAATGATGACCGCTTTGATTTTAAAATTGGCAAAAATAAAATTTCAATATGTAAAGAATTCAAATATCTGGGTGTAGTTTTTACCAAGAGTAGAAGTTTTAGTAAAGCCAAAAAACATAATTATGACCAAGCCAAAAAAGCTATGCATCTATTATATAAAAGAATTCGAAACCTTAATCTCCCACTTGACTTACAGTTACAGCTTTTTGAACATACTATTCTACCAATTGCACTGTATGGGTGTGAGATTTGGGCTTATGAAAATATTAGTATTATTGAAAAACTCCAATATGAGTTTCTTCGGTATATTACAAGTTCAAAGAAATCTACACCAGCATATATGTTACATGCTGAACTTGGCTGCAAAGCTATTGATGTTAAAATTAAAACACGTTTGATTGGCTTTTGGCTGAATATTGTAAATGGCAAAGAAACTAAACTGTCAAAAATATTGTATAATTTTCTTCTCAGTGAATATAAAGATGGCATATATCAGCATAAGTGGATCCACTGTATAAAAGAAATCCTTATATCTGTAGGACGTATTGATCTTTTACATAAGGAAAGAATTGAAAACCCTAAACTGATTAAGATGCAGATCTCAAAAACTTTATCGGATCTATATATCCAAGAGTGGGATACAAAAGTTTCTTCATCCTCAAAGGGAAAAACATATAGCCTTTTTAAGAATGATATCAGTTTTGAGAATTATTTGATCAAATTAAATAAAAAACACCGTTCTACTTTGCTAAAGTTCAGATTGAGTAACCATAGGCTTCCAGTTGAAACTGGTCGCCAGGAAAATGTCCCATTGGAAGACAGAAAATGCAATTTATGTGATAAAAATGATATTGGTGACGAATTTCATTATCTTTTTGTATGTACTCATTTTAATTCAGATAGAAAGCAATTTTTAAAACCATATTTCTATAAAAGTCCCAATGTAATTAAATTTAAGGAACTGTTATCTACTGAAAATGTTAAACTTCTCATCAAATTATCCAGTTTTGTAGAAATTATAATGAAGAAGTTTTCAAGTGCTAATTAAGTTTTTTTTTTTTTTATTTTTTTTTTTTTTTTATCTATATATATGTCATGCTTGAATATGTCTATTTTTACATGCTATATGTTTGTATACTTGTATGTGCATGCTCTTATGCCTCCTGCGAGTGGCCTGAGTTTTATATGCAATAAAGTTCTGTTCTGTTCTGTTCTGTTCTGTTCAAACACATACTTTCCATGTAGTTTCCCATATTATGCCACACCTGTCAATCAGCGCAAACAAAAATCTCACAGAAATAGAAGAAAACACAATATTACCTGGAGATGTTTCCAATAGTTCAATAATACAAGAATATACATCAAAGCTACTTATCTAGGCTCTACGTTATTTATGCAACAAATCAATCAATATACACATTTTCTCAGCCTGTATTTTATGAATTGGCTAATAGTGAGAGTGGGTGTGAGCATTCTAAAGATTTTTGTGGTTACATATTTTTCACCCAAGACTGACCTCAATCTGCCTGGATTTGATTCAGCCAGAAAAACTAGTCAGGACTGGTCTAAAGTTTGCTGGGAGACCAACCTGAATGACAGTGAATAAGAAGTTAATCTAGACTGCAAAATGGCAATCTGGGCCGAAGGCATACAATGAAATATAGCCTGGTCTTGAAGGCCTAACTGGTCTTGTCCTGTCCTGTCAAAAGAAAATACATGACCCACATGGGAGTAAGTTAAGGTGACGCTAAGGGGTTTTAAGGTCATGACAGCTTTTTCCTGAAGTCAAGATCCAATGTGTATACAGTCAAGGCAGTCAGTAGGATAACTCACAAGGTGTACAATGGCATTACCATGTAGATATGCAAGGTATTTTTCTGACATGTGAATAACCATATAATTCATATTATATTAAAATGCTGTAATGCACAGCCCCTGAAATTATCAATGAACTAGTCCAACAGCCAGAAATTATGGTGAATAGCTACACTTTCAGAGGCGGCAACTCTTCTATTTTTATTGTTGCCTCCCTTCTCAATGGGGGTCAACTCTTAAGGAAAGAGTTTGCTACCCTAGGAGTAAATTCTTTCTTTTAAAAGTTAACCCCTTTTATGGTTGTTGTCAAGAGGCGCAAACAGTAAGTAACCCTTTGTAAAATTGGGATACACCTTGGTATTTTCCACCATTTTTCAAATGGAGTAAACTTTCAGGATTTTCAATCAGCCTTCTTGGAAGAAAAGCCTGCACTCAAAAGGGGTTTACTCCCAAAGAGAAGAGTTTGTGCCACTGTGAAGGGAGGCAAAAATAGCCATCAGAGGAGATGGCAAATCCCCCGACCGAAGACCCCCATGGGCCTTGGTAAAAAGGGTGCACTTCAAAACACATATTAGTAATATATTGTCGTTCTTTTATGCTTCTGATTGACATTAACTGTTAACAGATACATGATTATCTAACACTCAGACTAAAACAGTATGCTTGACTGCTAAAAAGAGGTAATATCTCAAACAGCCACCATATACACAATTGTATAGCATATGATACATTCAACTTTCAAAATGTGTGAATAACTTCTAAAGTACAAGCTCTACAAACCTAATTTTGAGCTCTCTAGTAAGTGAATTTGGACAAAGAATCCAAATCTGGAAAAAAAATATTTTTTTTGGGGGGGGGGGGGGGGGGGGGGGGGGGGGGCACGGGAATGTGGAAGGGTAAGAGAGAGTTAGGAACACTGATAAGATATCACAGCATGATCATCAATATTCTAAAAGGTTCACGGTTATTCAAATTCTGGAGCTGGCCAGGGTTATACAGTTATGGAGCAGAGACTCAAACAGCAGCTCAAACTACCAAAGGGAAATAATTCACTAGGTCTAAAAGCAAGAGTTATCATTCATGTATGAGACAAATTGTCATGACCTGTTCTGCATATCTGTGAAGTATCATGAAAATATTTCAAAAGGTATTCAAGCTATGGAGCGGACACTTAAAATCATCAAAGGGAAATAACTCCAAAAGTAAGAAAGCAAGAGTTGTCATTCTTGTTCGTGACACATCAACACGACTTGTTCTACATATCTGTGAAGTATCATGAAAATATTCCAAAAGGTATTCAAGTTATAGAGCGGACACGAAATCACACCTAAAACCATCAAGGGGTAATAACTCAAAAAGTAAGAAAGCAGGAGTTGTCTTTCTTGTTCGCGACATATCGTCATGACCTGTTCTACATATCTGTGAAGTATCATGAAAATATTCCAAAAGGTATTCAAGTTATAGAGCGGACACGAAATCATACCTAAAATGATCAAGGGGAAATAACTCAAAAAGTAAGAAAGCAAGAGTTGTCATTCTTGTTCGCGACACACCGTCATGACCTGTTCTACATATCTGTGAAGTATCATGAGAATATTCCAAAGGGTATTCTAGTTATAGAGTGGACACGAATCTGCCAAAAAATCACACCTAAAACTATCAAGGGGAAATAACTCAAAAAGTAAGAAAGCAAGAGTTGTCATTCTTGTTTGCGACACATCTTCATGACCTGTTCTACATATCTGTGAAGTATCATGAAAATATTCCAAAGGGTATTCAAGTTACAGAGCGGACACGAATCTGCCAAAAAATCACCAAAGGGGAGATAATTCAAAAAGCACAATAGCAAGAGTTACCATTCTTGTACGCAACACATCGCCATGACCTGTTCTACATAACTGTGAAGTATCATGAAAATATTCCAAAGGGTATTCAAGATACAGAGCGGACAAGAAAGTGTTTACGGACGGACGGACGGACAGACGGACGGACGGACGGACGGACGGACGCCAAGCTCATCGCTATATCCCCCGAACCTTTCGGAAAGGTCGGGGGATAAAAAGGAAAATGGCAAGCTGCTCCCCTAAAAGCACATCCATTCACCTCAAATTATGGAAAATAGCAGAGTAATGGTTAACTTGCACATTATAAAGAAGCATAGTTTGCCTGAAGAATGGAAATGTGTTTTTTTTCTTCTTTAATTTCACTCTTTAATCTGGATAAAATAATAAAAGTAACTTTCCCACATATTCAACCAGCTGTAATGATGTAAAAGATTCTGAATGATTGCCACTAGGGCTTGAGGGCAGGCATATTAGGTGGAACACATATTTGTGGTTGGCCTTCAAGGAAGACAAGATATATCAAGGATTGCCAACCATGAAAAACTATCCAATCAGGCCTCAATTACTTTTATAATGTCAAAATTTTATGAATGAAAAACTGTTTTTTCACAATGCATTTTCAAATTTTTACTATTTTAAGATGATGTTCTCAGACATGGAGTGGTTATCTTCTTTCAATGGCTGTCCATTTTCATCAATCGTCTCAGCTCTATTCCAAATGAATGCCTTATATTCTGTGACCTTGACCTCTACATGATGCTCTTAACCCTTATCAGAATCATGTGACTGTAGTAATCAGGATCCTTTGTTTGCTGACAGTGAAATGAAACCTTTTGGATTCATTTATTGTCATTTTTTTCATGGAAATATTCTGCTAAAAGATCCATATTCCATGACAGGTCAGCAGGTAAACCCATATTCATTATGTAGCTTTTCAATGTAAACTTTTATATACTAGTGTGACCCTGAAAATCTGCTAAATTTATGCTCACCTTCATTTCCAGATGTCTGTACAGTGGCCTTCTTAATTCTGTGCTGTGAGTCCTGAAAGTAAAGAAAAATATTTTTTAAATTTGCAATGAAAACCTGGTTCTACATGGACAAGTTAAGGACAGCGTGCTCATCAAGTCTTCTGAGTCACGGCACACTGACTTCTGTTTTCTGGAAAGTCCATTCATTATTAGAAACTCACTTTTGACAAAAAATCAAATGTGCAGGTCCACATTATGAGCAACCTTGTCTCTATCTCCATTGTTTGGATAAACCCTTCTACAGCTAAACCGGGTAACAACAGCTTCACACCGGGTAGGCAGCAATCGAAAATGCTAATTGCAATGGTCGAGCGCAGATCAAAAACCGTTAGAAACGCCAATTTGCAATCGAAACACACTGTTTCTAGCGGTTTTTGATCCACGTTAATCAATTGTTAAGAGTGTTTTCGATTGCTGCCAACCCAGTGTGAGCTTCGGACTTGCTAAACATTCAGGTTTGCATAAACTTGAATGAACCATCACTCTCAGAATGGCACCTTCTCTAAGGGTACAACTCAAATGTCAAAGAACTGCATGAAAATTGTCTGAAAATGTCAAAGTCTGCTTTAATTCTATTTATGCCATACCATAGTGGGAGGCAAGTGTCTTTATAAATAATTTCCTTCCTAATTTCCTTGCAAATTTTTTTCATTCATGATACTAATCCTGTCTCAATTAACTCTTTCAGTACCAAAAAGCAGACAACAAAATTTACGTCTGCAAAAATTCAAAAAATGCCTTGTCCAAGACATTTCATATTGAAAATTCAAAGACTAGAGGGCAAACAGTGTAGATCCATATGAGGCGGCTCATTATGAGCCGCCTTATCAGGATCTACGCTGTTTGCAAATTTTGCTAATTGCGTCACTGGGGCTTAAAGAATTAAGCACAAATTTAGCATTATAAAAGATTCTTGGTTCCTGCCAGTATACAGAAACTGATGCTTTAACCAATTATTGAAATTATCTTAAAATTTTAACACACTGACTTTAAGGTGCACAGATACACCTTCATGTAAAGCAACTCTGCTATGTTGATTTTTTGCCTCCCTTTTAAATGAGACAGAAACCTTGAAGCAAAGAATTTGCTCCATCGGGAGCTAACTGTTTTCTTTTAAAGTAGACCCCTTTCTGAGATCTCATCATTTAGCTGTACTGGAGTCGAAAAGGTAAATTTGCAGCTATTTTACAATATATTACTGATATTTAATGTGTACAGATAAAAATCAGGGGAAACAATTCTGCAATTTTCATTTTTGCCACCCTTTTGATTGAGAGTCAACACTTATAGGAAAGAATTTGCTCCTCTATGAGCAAATTCTATCCTTTCAAAGTAGATCCTATTCGGAAAGGGGTTTGTCACACAAGTAAGCAAACAGGAAGTCACAAAAGTTATCTCCCTTCATAAAAATGGAAAAATGTTGAAGTGTATCCATACACCTTAATGAATGAACAGTCCATTACAGAAATTAAGAGACCATATTTCTTCAGTTATAATGCAGTGTTGTTGTTTTTTTCCTTTCAAAACAATCCCAAAATCTAGATCTGTCATGTGAGACAGATCTAGATTTTTGGGACTGCTTTGAAAGGAAAAATCTAGTTCCACCTTATAAGACAGATCTAGATTTTTGAGAATCTTTCGGAAGGGAAAAACACATCTTATAGCAGAAGCTCATTAGACTGATTCAGATATTTTGGGTCAGTCTAAAAAAGGGAAATAAATAGCCAAATAAATACGCTATATAAGTGTTACGGTGTAAAAAAATTCCTGGCATTACTATGGTAATTCTATTTGAGACATTTTGGCCCCGTTTATTGTTACACAGACCATTAAGGTCATTATCATTTTCTATTAGGAAGCCATTATTAGCTAATTTGCTTTTAAAAACTGGGAACAGCATGTAAAGCCAGCCTTTGAAATAATTATTTTTTTCTATTAATTATCTCCCTTGTGTATACTTCTATTCAGTAAAATGAAAATAACCCTATTTTGAACAAGGCTATAATTCTCACTGTCTTCTACAATCAACTTTTAGAAAAAAAAAAAAAAAATATATATACATTTTTTTTTTATTTTACCTCTTCTGTTATTTTGAATTACAGCATTGTTAGGATCAGTGTTGTAAATGAAGTCATTTCTACCAATTTACCCAAAATAAGTAGGCCACTCCAGTAGGCAAGAGCTTCAATCTGATCCATGGCAGGCAGTATGTAAGCAATCCCAGCAGGCACATGACATTGAAATGAAGATGTACTGACATCAATGTGATGTAATGATGTCGCATCAACATCAGTATGATGTCATTTTGACGTCATGTGCTTGCTGGGAATGACAGAGCAACACAGATTTTTATTCTGTAGGAACTGATAGGCCACTCAGACATAATTTATTGTGTAGTTCAGGAAATTCCTTTCAAGCTTTGATTTTATACAGATTTTTTTCATGATTTAATACATGTACTAACTTACATAGCCCCGCAGCAAGGGCAGATAACCCCTGAAGCAACAATCTGATCAACGCAGAAGCTTTAATTCCTTTGTTAGTTACCATAAGTTCCAGGAATATTAGACCTTGAGCTGACCATAGACCCCCCTCCCCCCCCAGGGGGAATTTTGAACACTATAATTTTCTGAAACAACATTATATACGAAACAAAATGAAACATGTTAGCCCTCTGTACGTTGGGGCGTTAACGTGTAACGTCAACGTTATTTACGCTACCCAAATTTACATATTCACGTTATAATAGAAAATAAACATTGGTATACAAATGTTAGAATTCGCCCTAAATAATGTTGGGTTTTGTCTGCTAGTACATAAATTGCTGTTTCAAGGTAATTGACATTGTCAAGGATAAGTTGACTAACCCGTATAACGTAGTTTACATTGTATTCGACGTTTTTCCCCTTCAGTGTCTAAATACATGTAATATAAGGAGCGAATTGTAAGAACTGAGGTGAAGAGAAAAGTAATTGTCGTATATATGACTGTTTCAATAGTCTAGTAAAAAAACAAAACAAACTAAAGTCTTACAAAACTCGTCAGCAAACACAATAAATATGTAACGTATATAACCACAACAACAGTTCGTGGAAAAAACAACCAGACTAAATCGCTTAATCGGTGGACTGAAGTTTATACGTGCTCCATCAATCTTCTTTGATTCATGCCCAGCTTAGATAAGTTAGGCAGCAGTTATCAGTGGATATATTAAATGTGGACAGAACCTATCTTATTTTTGAAGAATTTAACCTACAAAATGACGAGAAAAGCTAAGAAAGCCAACATCAGCTGCATTTCCTTTTTAATGTTATCTGTATTATGTCTTAAGTAGACACTGTTGTATATGTAAATATGAAGAAACTCCAATGTTATGCGTCCTCAAACTTAAAAAAAACCCATCGGATAGTGTATATTTAAAAAGCTATCTAACAGTAACGTTACGTTACATAATTGTAATATGTCAGGGGATAAGATTTGTGAGTCATCTGTTATCAAAAATTTAGTTCCCGGGCAATATGAATTATTCAGTGCTGTAGTATTAGCTTACCACTGGTAGTCAGATGGCAATTTAGCTCTTTGAAATAGACAAGAACTCAGCAAGACGCACATAGATTGTTATAGCTGAAGCAGTTCGACCTTGCCTTCAATTCAGTTTCACTTAAAAGTGACTTCATAAAAATGATTTTTTTTAAATTTCATGCAAAGAATGAAATAAGTAAGAGTTGATATATGCTGCAACTGATTAAAATTTAGGTTCTCGTCATGATGGGGATAAAACCAATTTCGCTACCTGCGCTGTTGGCTGCACCATTCAATTACCCTACATACAAATATGCAACTGTGACTGCCAGCCGAGGCAATCAAAATCCGTACCAACACTCCCAACAGGGATATACACCATTTCTGCTATGCTGTCAGTCGAATCGTCAGCCACGAGCCTCTATGCACAGTAACTGCTTTACATAGGTTAGCAAATATGTGTCGCTCCCGTGATCATAACTTCCATGTTAATTTGTGATCTACGTGATCTGTTTATGCAGCTCCCGGCCATCAAAAACATTACAAACTATTAACAATGTGAAAATTTAAGGCTGATAGAAAGTGACATACTTTATAACGCATACAACATTCTGTCATCAGCTTGTTCAGGAGTTCTATTTTTCATTATGTTGTTACAAATACTTAACTGGTCAGGTAATTTTGCAAACCCCATGGTTTTATTCCCACTTATTGTTACTATCAAGGAATAAAGGTGTTACGAAATACAAATTTCAGTCAGACAATTTTTCAGTATGTAAGCAACTGAACTTGTTGTTTGGATATTGCCAAAATGCTGTTTTCCCTAACAGTACTTAACATATTTGGGCAAAGATTATAGGATAAGCAGTAAGATATCATAAATAAGCAGTTTTCAACCATATTTATTGCTGAAAAGTAAACAATATGGTAATACAAGGTCACAGAGATCAAATGCAGTAAGTTATTTAGGTTAACCCTTCCTTGGCATATATGGGTATACCCTATTTCTATTGTTTGATTATTTGCTCTTCAGAAATACTGTATTGCTAGTTTAGGATATCGGAAATGAAGAATCCATAAACTCGCAATGAATACGTTGTATATGTTACTTGTTCGGTCTTTCTTTTCTTCTTTTCTTTTTTTTTTTCTTTTTTTTTCTCAATATTATGCTGCAAAGCATAACTACAGTGTAGGCGAATACATTCTGAAGGAGAACAACTAAGATTTTCTCATAGATATCTGAACAGCGAGGACCAACATTAATATATTCTGTCATTTTCATTTGCCATTTCATTATGTGTGCAGAGCTACTGGAACACTGTCCCTGGAAAAAAACATTTTTGTCCAACTAAACGTATCTTTATGTTCTTTGGACGGTGAATAGATGCTTTCATAGATGGTTGGATGTAGTTAGGTTCTTTAGGAGATGATCGAAAGTAGTTAGACTTTAAAGAGAAAGAAACAAAAGCTTAGACATATAGATCATCTTAAACATAGCATTAATAGATTGCTACAGTATGCTAGTAAACTGCCAGTGTCTCTTTTCTGTATTAAATGTTTCAGATACTATTCTCCCAAACTCCCGGTTGACACATTATTGATAGCTACATAAATTAACTAAATAAAGCAATGTATTGACACTACCATTCATTATTTTCAAAAGTTTTATTTCTTAACTGTAACTCAGCAATGTTGTTTCCCTTGGTAACGTAACGTATATGATAGTCTTACAAAAGTAAGTATACGCTGCCAGGAAATACCTACATTAGCTTTGATGTAGAACTGTATTTGGCTTAAGTATTCAAACTTCAGGTTTACTGTTCTGCTTTATAGTTTTTTCAGTGTACACGTAAAAACTATACCAAATCCTGTCAATAAACAAGGTGGTACTCCATTTGCATTGTTAATTACTGATTATTTTATAATTTTATACTAAACACGTCAAAAGCGCTTAGCTTTTAATATTATCCAACTGATTGCATATCATTTTATTCGAGCCCTATATGCAAAATCTATGCTGGCTTAGATGCGGCTTTATCTTTTTTATCTTTTCTGATGTTCTATTTTTTTAAGTTGTATATAACAAAATTTCACGTATGTTACTGTCTTTAGAACTCAAATGTACAAATTGTAAAAGAAACAAACTCGGCAATGCCATTATGAAATACTTTTATTTTTGATATAATAACAAAGTTGCCAGCAAAAAAAAAAAAAAAAAAAAAAAAAACGTTTTAAATGTGCAGAATATGTCAGTGCCCTTAACATTACAATTTGTAGTATACTGTGTTTAATCATGTAAAAAACACACCTCATGAATCCCTAAAAGTAATAACTGAGAGGAGTGTTGCTACGTCCAAGTACACAATATATCATAAGAACATCCAGACTTAAATATGTTATTGTTTATTTATGTGACAGTGGAAAAAACATGATTAAAGGTATTATAATGAAATATTTTAAATGTTAATGTTATTTACGTTACTACTAGTAATAACTTATCATAGAAAATAAACCAGAATGCATTTTTCTTTTATATTAAAAGATTCTTATATGAAGAAACTGCTACCAACGAAAATAAAATGATTCGATCTTCAAATTATATGAGTTTAACAAAAATAGCCCTCGGTAACGTATATATAATCGATCATTATGACCGACTAAAATGCGTTCAAAATATTGTGGAACTGTTTTTTGCTGTTTAGATAGGCTGGCATATTCAATATTACCTTTTACTGTTGTTTTTTAATCCATACAGTGTAGTTCAAGCACTTGAATTGTACAGAAAGTGATAATTGTAATATGGAACGTTTATAAGGGGGTACTGTGTGAAACATCCTATTTCTCCCAAAGTATACAAGCTAGGATAATAATTTTTGCAGATCTGAAAAGACCAATAAATTGTCTTTAATACAGTAACAAACATATGGTCTAATGATAAAGGAGTAACTTACAAAAAGAAAGTATTGTGGATGTAAATAGCAATTTTAACGGAGTGTTAAGACAAATGTCACGTATATGACACCATGTAGGCTAAAGTGACCTGTCAAACATCATAACTTTTAGCTACTGGATTATTCTACTAGACTCTACTATAACTTTAAACATAAGAAAGTGACTTCTATTTTTTTATAATTTTTGATCATTTTTATTTTATGTTTATTTTTTTAATGGGTAACGTTTGTAACAGGCTGTTACAGCTTAACGCCCCACTCGCCAGAGGGCTAACATGCTGCAAAATACTTCTTAGATGCTGGGCTTTAAGAAAAGTATGGTCTACAAAATTCCCCCTGGGGGGGGGAGGTAGACCATATTTGGCTCATGGCCTATATCCCTTTCAGCTCTGATTCTCTGTATTTTTTACATGATTTTTAGATATGTAAATAGCCAATAGGCAAGGGCAGGTAACTCTGGAAGACAAAACTTTGATTGCAACAGATTGCAACAGAAAGCTTATGTTTCTTTGACCATTTCTGAGAAGTTTCACATACATATTCAAAATAGTACTGAACTAAAGGCGAAAAAGCAACAAGACACAGACTTTTTTAACATTAAGAAGTGAAAGGACCAGTCAGAAATTATCTAAAACTCCAAGTGAGACATTCTCAATACAAATGCATATGCAAAACTTGAATGAAATCCAAGAATAAAATAACAAGTTAATACCCAGTTATCAAATGGAAACAAAGTGCAGATGGAAAGACTTCTGTATGACAGATGGACAGTTAACTCTAAGGTCCAGGGTGATAACATACTACTCTAACACTAACCTGTGGCAGGGTATAAAAGCACCTGCTAGAGTTGCTCCCCTTCATCTTAAACTTGCAAGTTTTCTCCCTTCAAGGTTTCTCAATTCACCATAACAAACTGTGTGAAGTTGGAAGATCAGCTGTTGTGTATGACAATATTATGACAATAATAACAGCAACCTTAGATGTTTATATTAAGTAAAAATTTAGATATCAAAATTCACTTCATAAAGTTCACTCTTCTGTCTGAGGTATGACAATGCAGAAATAGATGCAATGTCGTCGAACTCCTGAAGATACATCTCAAAGATTCAAAATCATCAGAGGACTGATATAATTTCATAACTTTCTGCACAGTAATATCTAAAATAAGGCAAAGTGTTAAACAACTTGCTTCCCTAAAATAGTTTGTAACTAAATGTGTTACCCTCTGTAAATAAACATTATTATAACTAATATAACCTCTGAAAGTAAAGACTATTATTACTATAATTATTAAATACTGAAAGTCCATTCTCGGAGGTTCTTTTCAAACAATTCCATTTTATTTATTTTTTCTAATAATTTATTTATTATTTAAATTATTTTTTATTTATCTATCTATTTTTTTGGTTTGTTTACTTCTTAGAATAAATGTAAGTTTTATTTTATTAAATCTTTGCGAAGAAAAATTGCAAGAAATACTTTTAAATTACACCTGTACCTGCCTGTATGAATGAGGACAAATCAATTAATCCAGTCTGATTGAAACTGACACCTTTCCTTGTCCATTTCACCTGGTCCAGACAGGTGCAACAGCTACCTGAGTTACCTCCCCCTATAATGAAATAGATGTCTTGAATGACAGGTATGCCAGTAATGTTGATAAAATCTAGGCCAAATAACCACTCCCACTTTGTACAGGTAATTTACTGTAAGTACAAGCCTTGTAAACAGACCTTATCATGTTAACGAACAGGGGAGCTCGGACAAGTCTGCTCATCAGAGGCTCAGTTGTCTGTCCGCATATTCCTCAGTCCATAAACTAAGCCTGTGAAAAGCAATGACCCTGACACATCTGCGCAGGCTAGTCTGAGTTTTTGCCAGTCACATAAAAAGGCTAAGAACCCATCTGCCATGTCAAGATCATACATGTATTTCACTGCATGAAAAGGTACCTTAAAACATGTCAGTCAGAAGCCTCAGATTTGGCCTGTAAACCAGAGTCTGCCATGTTGACACAAATAACCTAACACAAACTACAACCAATAAAGTAAAATGTGATGATTTTGATCATTTTGTGAAGTTTCGCAAGCTAATTTGAGAATTCCCTGCTCATGTGTAAACAGGCCCTTTTCACGTGATCCTACTCAAATTAGGTGCCCCCAATACACATTTTCTGTATCCAATATACAAATTGTACTGTTAGTTGCAGGAATGCACATATATAATTGTAAATAATCTTTTTAATTGTTTCAAATGAATATCATATTAATGAGATGAGTATGATTATTGTAATTATTTGAAATATCAACAAAAACAAATTTTGATACAATTTGAAGGGCTTCAAGTAAGAGAACTTTTCTGGGGCTTCATTTTTTTTTGTTTCTTTTTTTTCTTCTTTTTTTTCTTTTTTTTCATTAAAACACTGTTAATAAGCTGCTTGCTCACTGGCTTTTCTCTCTAAGACTTTTCTCATGCTTTGTACAGAGAAAATTTTAAAAAAATCCATTTTTAGGCCCTGATTTCTGTGCAAATCTTGAGCTCTGTGATTGCCCAAATATTGGGCCACCTTAACCACTTACTGAAATTGTCCTAAAAGTTTGAGCCAAAAAACAGTTTTCACTATCAGGCAAAAGTAAAATATTGCTTGAAGGTAAGCAAGCAGTGCAGACCCTGAACAGACTGCTCCAAAGGAGCAGTCTGTTAAGGGTCTGCAAAGTTTGCTCATGCACTTATGGTCATTATGATTTATCCACAAAACAAATGCAAAAATTCTTGTGCTGATCAATCATCTTAAATATCAACAAGTTCAGCAATATCAAAACTAGTATTGAATATTTATAAAACATTAATCTACACAACAGAGATCACAATATATAACTTTATCAAGTTTATACAAAATATGAATGCCATCAGAGAAATGTATATAAAAGTAATCATTTATGATTAAGTTTAAATATACAAAATGCAATCATAAGAATAAATGTATAAACAAAATGCAGGCACAGAAATATAGTGGCAATATATACAGGCCTCATGAAACCCTCTACGGCCAATCAAGGAGCGCCACAGACTGGTCTGCTTTCACCTGGTCTTGTCTTGGCAAGGTCCATCCATGTTCACTCTTAAACATGATCATCATTAAAACTCATCATTTTTTTTTCAACTGATAATTTCAACAAAAAATTCAATAAAAGAAAAGAAAGAAAATCTTATAAACCTGACAAAGATATTTTAAAAGTAAAAAGATAGGCAATGATCAGGAATAATACAATCAAATCCCACATTCCACTCTAAAAACCAATAGGGAAAGAAGCACATACACACAGAAATTGGCTTAAGTTTATGAAAGACACACACAGTAAAACAAATGAGCAGCTCTTTCCTAAACAGATGGTAGCCATGTTAACCTTTCTGGGAAGAGGGCTCAAGAAGTAAGAAAGTGCTAGTAGCTGTTCTTGTACATATGTAAAACATTGTGTTTTCTAATAAGGGGACACAAACAAGAGGCCCACGGGCCACAAAGCTCACCAGATCTCTAGCTCAAATTTGCTATCAAATTTGTTCAGGCTCAAAATTGCTGTCAATTCGTACAGGCTAATACAAAATATACAGCTACAAAGTCTCTCAGTCTGACAGTCTGTTGAGTTGATAACAAAATATATAACTATTTTCCATATATTGATTGCAGTAAATGCCATTTTTTAATTTTCCCCATTGCAAGTCAATGCAAATCTACCTTGCCATAGCAACCAAACTAAGAGCCGAAATTATAAAAAAAAAAAAAAAACATAAATAAATTTTCAATCATCCAGCCTAAGGATACTACAGATGAAATCCTGGCCTTATCGGCCCAGTGGCTTCTGAGGAGATAATTTTTTTTAAGTATTTTTTTCCCCATTTTTTTGCATTCTGGTTTCCATGGCAACCAATAAAAGGAGCTGTGGGCAAAAAACAAATACATAGCTAATAAGAGACTTCTCAAAGAACAATCTATAAAAGTTTTGTCAACATATATGCAATGGCTTGGCAGTTTTAAAATGCCATTTTTCAATTTTCCCCATTATAAGTCAATGCAACTCTAAGTTGCTATAGCAACTAAAATAAAGGGCTGATGATCATAAAATACACAAACTTTCAATCTCCCAGCCCAAGGATGCCACAGATGAAATCTGGGCCTTATTGGCCAAGTGGCTTAAACAAATTTTTAAGTATTCTTTTCCATTTTTTTTACATTTCAGTTTCCATGGCAACCAATAAAAGAAGCAGCGGGCCAAAAAACATACAGCTGATAGAAGACATGTCAAGGAACATTTCTATAAAGGTTTCATCAACATATATGCAACGGCTTGGCAGGAAATGCCATTTTTCAATTTTCCCCATTATAAGTCAATGGGAAAACTAAGTTGCCATAGCAACCAAACTAAAGGGCCCATGATCATAAAAAAACACAAACTTTCAATCCCCCAGCCCAAGGATGATACAGATGAAATCTGGGCCTTATCAACCCAGTGGCTTCAAAGGAGATGATTTTTTAAGTATTTTTTCCATTTTTTTTTGCATTACGGTTTCCATGGCAACCAATAAAAGGAGCAGTGGGCCAAAAAACATATAGCTGATAGAAGACATCTCCAGGAACATTTCTATAAAAGTTTTATCAACATATCTGCAATGGCTTGGCAGAAAATGCCATTTTTCAATTTTCCCCATTATAAGTCAATGGGAACTCGAAGTTGCCATAGCAACCAAACTAAATGGCCAATTTTCATAAAAAACACAAACTTTCAATCCCCCATTACAAGGATGCCACAGATGAAATTTGGGCCCAATCAACCTAGTGGTTTCAGAGGAGATGTTGTTTAAAAGTGTTGACGGACGACAGACGACGACGACGACGACAGACGACGACATACGACGACGGACCACTGCCTATCCTATAAGCTCCCCCGGAGCCTTCGGCTCTGGTGAGCTAAAACGGTTTTACTGAGATCCATGAATTATACCATCATAACACATTAGTACCTGCTACTCTGCTGTCGATGGATCAGTATGTTCACTCATGCGGCTGTTATTTCTTTAAGCATCAAAAAGCAGACAACAAAATTTACATCTGCAAAAATTAAAAAAATGCCTCGTCCAAGACATTTTATACAGAGAATTCAAAGACTAGAAGGCAAACAGTGTAGCTCAAGATGAGGCGGCTCATCATGTAGCTCAAGATGAGGCAGCTCATAATGAGCCGCCTCATCTTGAGCTACACTGTTTGCCTTCTAGTCAGTATCTACGCTGTTTGCAAATTATGCTATTTTCGTCACTGGTGCTTAAAGTGTTAATGTCTTCACTAGGAAGTTTAGTGTCACCCTTGTGCCCCACTGTACCTGATGTACTTGGGTATTATACTTTTTATTCAGCAAATTCCTTTCCAATACACTAGTTTATCTTCTTGTACATACTTATCACTTTACCCAAACATTCTTTCTATTCATATAAAGGTCTTAATGTTGTACTTGATTTACTTAAGTATTCACAATCCTCTGTGGGACATTGTCAACAATACCTTAACAATTTTCATGCCTAAGAAATTGGATGCTTAAAAATTTGCTATTCAGCTAAATAAGACCCTTTTAAAACTATGTAGGAAGTAGGTTTTGTATGTATGGCATAAGCTATTATAATGCATTTCATATTAAAGAATTAAAAAGGAAGAAACAATTTAACACAGAACCAAGTAAATTTACTAAAAATTCAACTGGCACTCTAAGATGCAACTTATCAGCTGTCTGTATCAAGTCACTATTGCATATCAATTGTCTGGAATCTCTAACTGCATTCAGACATTCAGCATCACTCCATAATGGAATACAATGTATCCAGCAACAACTATTGTTTCCAATCAAAGAGCCATCCTTAATGCTGCAATTCTTTTACCATATTCAATGAATACATGTATATCCAATTTACGGTCTATCTGCATCAGATTTGCTACCATCAGCTTTGCTATATCCATCAGAGCTTTTTTTTTTTTGATTTGATTTGTTGCTTTATGTCCAAGGTAAACAGCTATGGTCACACTATTCCTGGGCAGGCTTAGACCTCCTAAGCAGTTATCCAGTACTAAGTGCACATACTTTCGCCAGTAACTGACAACTGCCCTTCTTGAATCAGCGGAAAGAGAAATGAAAGTATGTGGCCAGACTGGGTATCAAACCCAGGACCTCTGACTTATGAGTCAGGTGCCCTACCGATAGCACTATGCGGCCTGATTCCATCAGAGCTGCAATATGCTTTATTATATCTATCACTGTATTCATTTGTAAAAATCAGCTTCCTTATAGCCCACTTTATTCATCAGTCTTGCACATCCTTCTCTGTATCTACCAGCTTTGCAATAACTTTCATTTCACCATCATTCTGTTTATTGTTTCTAGCAAGATTTACCTTTAGCATGCTATAGGCGACTCCAGTCACCAAAGGTGGGGTGGTTTGGTGGGTGGGCCAACTGAAGAATTCAAGTACACTCTATCAGAAGGGAATGTTCTTTCTACCAAGAGGACACATTCTACCCCCATTACCGGGTACTGGGTTTAATACTCAAACATAATGTCAAAACAAGGCCAAATTTTAGACACCAGTTTTCTGATGGCTACCGTAACCTGGTTCATCATAATTTTATGGAAACAAAACCTGGTTCATGTAAATCATTTCTAGTGAGAAGTATGCAGTAATAACAGAGGTAGGCAAGGAAACAGCTGCCTTGTTCCTGCATAGCATATATTGAGCACCAATGTCTTGAAGTTTTTTTTTTATAAGTATGAATAACGGTTCCCGGGGAAACCACGTGACAGCCATATTTGGAAGCCACGTTACCTAGATTACTTCTCTTAAAATGGTGGTCTATGTCTTGCCTACGATATGTGAAAATATGAACAAAGTCGTTGAAATGTAAGGAAATTATAGCTTCAGGGGTGAGGGTACCCCCTCAATGGAGCCAAGTTTTGAAAAAACTCAGCATGCTAAGGGTTAATATATTCTTCATTATATCCATCAATCTCATTTTATCTTTCATTGCATCTATCAGCCTTACTGTATCTTCCATTGTACCTATCAGCTCTGCTATATCATTCATTACATTCTATTAAATGCCCAATATCCTTCATTTTGTCAGTATCAGCCTTGCTGCATCTTCCAATGTAGGTGTCAGCAGCTTTTCCTATATCTATCAGTTTTGCTATACATTTCATTTCATCAATCATCTTTGCGATATCTTTCATTTTATCCATCAGCTTTTCTTTATCTTTCATTAGACCTATCAGCCTTGCTTTAGTTTTCATTGAATCTATTAGCAACTTTTCTAATCCATTCACTGTTCTGTTGTACCTTTCACTATATCAACGAACTAGTCCGCTCTTTCATTGATTCCACCAGATTTGCTTATTTTTAAATGTATCCAACAGCAATTGAATCTATCAGCTTTGTTATACGTATCATATTTGCCACTGTCATCAGCTTCACCATATCTTTCATTTTACCTGACAGCTTTGCTTTATCTATAAGACTTCTAGTTTCTAGCTTCTTCACTAGATCTATGGTATCTGTTACAACCGTCATTGTATCTGTCTGCTTTGTTATATTTCTGAATGAATATGTCTGCTGTTATATTTTATAATTGCATCAATCAGCTTTGCAATATCCTTCCCTTTATTGTATCTGTCTGCTTTGATATATTTTTCACTGTATATGTCTGCTATGTTATATTTCATATTTGCATCTATCAGCTTTGCAATATCCTTCATTTTATCTGTCAGTTTTGCTACATATTAACTTTATCTTTCAATATCTTTCACCAAACTTACCAGCTTTGCTACATCTTTTATAATTTGCATATTACTTTTATATACTGTGTTTCACCACCCTTTCAAGTTGGGTGGGGTTCTTTAAACCATGAAAATTAGTTTTTAATGACCTTCTGTTGAAAAAATACATTCTGACCGCATGAGTTCATAGACTTTATATATAATCTTTATTTCCGGTTTTCTGTCCGTCTTTCAGTCCTTCCATCCATCTGTACATCTGTCCGTCCACAATTTACGTCGACTCTGGCGATAAGGTACTTCTAAATGTCAATGTGACCTGGTGGTTAAAATATATGGGTGCATTGTATTTTGAGGTGTAACAAGAACAATATTAACTCTTGTTCTCAATTACAGAAAATCATAAGATATGCATATAGTTTATATTTTTGTTGTTAAATGAAAAATAAACATTTCCTTCACCAGAAATATGATTTTTAGCACTAATATACCACAATCCATGAACTAATGCAGCTGAAATGTATTTTTTTGCAACAAAAGGTCATTAAAAACTAATTTTCATGATTTGAGGAGCCCCACCCAGCTTGTTTATACACCACACAGTGACAGCCAAGTGTAATGTTAACTATATGTAAACTTGCCTCATGTATATACTTGCCAGTGGCTACAGATGAGTGTTGAGTGCTTTCAAATAAGCAAAAATAAAGAGTTTGTATAATAAATTTCAGGAATTTTACATTTGGACTATGTTAGATCACGGAATACACTATATGTTGGTGCAATCTATATTTCTGATGAAGAACAAGAATTCCGCAGAATGCTATGTCGCACCTGCCTTGCTCTTCAACAGTAGCAGAGATCATGGTTTGATTAGATTTGATGAATTCATGTATCAAATTTGAGGGAAATGGACTTGCAAGCTAAGAAGAATGCAGTTCTGGACATAAAATTCAACAGTCAACAGAGTATGAAATAATCATTTAAAGTATAAAGTAGTTAAACAATCCAACAGACCAGCTTAAGAAAACATTTTATGCCATCATGCCTGATGATGGTAAGTGGGTTAGTTTGTGAGAAATATACTTTAATGCTAGAGTACATACAAATGTGGATGCCAGGTTGACCTACAAATTTTCAAAGCCAACAAAGCATGAAATATACATCAAGCATAAGGTTTGATGCTTATACCATTGTGTTTAAAGAGAAATGGACTTAAATGCTAGGGTCAATGCAATGTTGGAGGTAAGATTTACAAAGTCAGCAGCCCTTGAAATAAAGGTCAATGGCAGAAGGAAGTGCAACATCCCTTGAGATCTTTTTATGATGAAACTTTTTGCCAAGTTTGATGATTCTAGGTATCATACTTTAAGAGAAATGGACCGACAGGCTAGGGTCAATGTAATTTTTGACGTGAAATTTTAGGATGTCAGCAGAGGGTTAAATATAGATCAAGGGTAGAAAAAAGTGCAACATGCCTCAGGAACAGTCTAAGAAGAAACTTAGTACTAGGTTTGATGATTGTAGGTATCATAGTTTGAGAAAAATGGACTTAACCACTAGGGTCGAGGTAATTTTGGACATTAAATTTTACGATGTCAGCAGAGCATGAAATATAGGTCAAGGATAGAAAAAGTGCAACATGCCTCAAGAACAGTCTAAGAAGAAACTTTATACCAGGTTTGATGATTGTAGGTATCATAGTTTGAGAGAAATGTACTTCACCGCTAGGGTCGAGGTAATTTTGGACATTTAATTTTACGAAGTCAGCAGAGCATGAAATATAGGTCAAGGATAGAAAAACGTGCAACATGCCTTGAGAACATTCAGAGAAGAAACTTTATACCAGGTTTGATGATTGTAGGTGTCATAGTTTGAGAGAAATGGACTTAACCACTAGGGTCGAGGTAATTTTGGACATAAAATTTTACGAAGTCAGCAGAGCGTGAAATATAGGTCAAGGGTAGAAAAAAGTGCAACATATCTCGAGAACATTCTACAAAGAAACTTTATACCAGGTTTGCTGATTGTAGGTATCATAGTTTGAGAGAAATGGACTTAACCACTAGGGTCGAGGTAATTGTGGACGGACGGACGGACGTACGGACGGACGGAATGACTGACGGACGGACGGACGGAAAAGTGAACTCCTATATCGCACCTTGCTAAAGCAGGTGCGACAAAAATTGAGTTTTGGATTTCCAAAATGTGGCCGAGTTCAAGGTAATATTTTACTAATATATTATATGTTTATTTTTCATTCAGCAATAAAAACTAATTTTATAATATACATATTTTTTACAATTTCTGTAATTCAGAACAAAAGTGGATATCATTCTTGATACACCTCAAAATTGTATTGCATTCAGAAGCACCATAACAATTTAATCCCAAATGCTGCAGTGGCTGCCCACCCTCCCTCCTTTAAGGTAAAAATAGTGGACAGGTGCATTAGAGTCATTTACAAACAAAATAAAAACTGACCCACTTACCTTTTCACTTTCCCTATCAAAGGCCAGCTATCATACTGACCATTATAGACAAAATAAGTTAGTAGGTCAGTCTTGTTTACAAACTGTGTATTGGATATACATAATGGGGTCAAGATATATTAATGTACTGCACTGGCCCTAAACATGGGGCCATCCATGTCTGAGCAAACAGTGTAGACCATGATCAGACTCAGGATCTGCACTGTTTCCAAAAACCCAGCAACCTTTTGCCACACTGCTGGACAGTCATAAAAAATGTAAGTTTTGAGTTAATTTTAAAGTGTCACAGTGCTATGGGTAAATGTGACTCATATTGACCCGTTCTGTCCCATGTTGACAGTTATGCAATAACAACCTGTCTTCAATCAAATTCTAACCACACTTTCTAATTTATTGACCACTTTATCCTAATAAGCACATCAACAAATAGAATCCTTATAGCAAAACATAGTCTGGCTACAGACCCTATGTTCAACATATACCCTGTCAAGGAATCTGACCACCATAGAAATATACAAATTTGACTGGAGCCAGGCTAAGCAAAACGCCACAACTATACACCTTTCCTATAAATCGATTAAGTCACGCACGAGTTATCTACCCAAGTAGACTGTGACGTCATCTATAGGATATCCCATATAATTCAGTACAGCTGCAAGCACACATTACATGCATAAAGCAGACGTTTTTTAGATGTAAACTGCAAAAAAATCATTGAAAGGCCAAATTAAAGTATAATTGCCCCGTTTTCATGTAACATTTTTTATTTATATATATTTTTATTTATTTATTTTAATATCATATTGAGAATCCCGACAAGTCACTCTTGATTTTCATGACCCCTGTCATCGACGCCGTGTTAACACCCCGGCAATACATTCACGTTTGTTAAATATAAAAAAAGTTACATTTCGTATAAATAAGTTTCGTAAATCTGAAAAGCTATTTCCATTTTTCCGACATTCAGATAGTAACTATGTATAATTACCGGACAGATTATAGCGCTGATATTTATGGTTTCTTGTGCGATACACCGATCTAAAAGCATCAGCATCCAGACAGTTTTCCGTAAGTTTGAACCCGAGATTGAATTTTTATTATTTTTTCCCCACTTTTACTTATCTTCGGAATTATTTATTTTATCCATTTCACGGTAGGTGTTCTTAGAGCTGCCGAAGGCTTCGGAACACGTGTCTAGGTAATACACAATCATAGGTGTTTGTTTATTGCGGCAATGCGCGCAAGTCGGCGATTACACAAACGAATTCCGTGTCAGCACACTTTGTTATCATTTTAAGCGTGTGTCTGCTTTATAATCAGCTAATCGTTCGTTTTGTATCTTTTGTAATAACGGTCTGAACATCTTCTGCGATTTTCTTTCTTTTCCTTATGTTTTGGAAGCTGTACTGGTGATATATACTCTTTCGATTACGGTAATTTTGCCCGAAATTTTAGTGGGAAATCTTTTAGTTTTATGTCAAATTCCCAAATGCTATAAGTTATAAAGCTTATTTTCCGACAAAGAATGAGCTAAATATAGTTGGAACAACATAGTTGTCTTAATCGTATTAAACCATTGAATGTTAGTTTTGAATATACGGAAAACCGGCATCTATTTGGTTTAACAATGAAAAACAATAGCCTACCCTATAGATGACGTCATAGGCGTTGCAAGGGACAAAACTCGTACAGACTCTGAATTATAGGAAAGGTGTATAGACTTCTCAGACACAAAAATGACAGCCTTGTGGCTCTTGGTAAAGAGAGTGTTAGAAGCCAACAGTTTCTTGGACACCAAATATGAAAGAAAATGCCCATTTGCCTCTCCTTTTTCTGCCTTTACCATCCCTGACCATTTACTGCTGAGCTGACAGAGGAAGTTTTCAGTCACTGGGCCACAGGGATTCAAACCGACAATCCGCACCACTGCCAGACACCTCTAATCGCTTGACCATGGCACCAATTAGCCAATATATACAGGAATAAAGTTGCAAGTTTCTCTGTAAAGCAAGCTGACTTTACTGGTTAACCCTACTGCCCTCAGAACGGCCAAAAGTTTTGGCCATTCTGAGTGTATTAAACCTATGATTCAGGCAAACATCACTTCCAGCAAAACATCTCATTCCCTGAGGTATGAAAATAAGTGTCAACCAAGGTTAAACCATTTTCAGACAAAATTACAACTTTTGGACAAAAGTTTTTTTTATATATTCAGTATGTTAAAGACAAACTCCTAAAGGATGCCAGACTAAGAGTAAATTCAATTAGTTCTGAATTTGAATGTCTAATTGCTGCTTTGTCATTGACTCTCATCCATACAATGGTCTTCACACCAAATGTAAGGTCTTCAACAACCAGTTATCTGCCCTATCCACTGATCATCACTGTGTTCAAAGTTACTGCCAGAACAGAAAATAATGTGGAATATTTTGCCATGGTTTTCCAGAAGTAGTTAGATCTGGGTTTACACTGTCTGCTGTGGCTCTTTGCCCAAATACCTACGATCCTTATAGTATCCAGTAACCTTCTTCAAGACATCTCCAACACCCATAATGTGCAATAATGACTGGTCACTTATGCAAAAGAATGTTATGTAAGTTTTAAAGTCAGACTAAAATGACACCAGAGTGTTTGCTCTATTCCTAATAAAATATTTAATTTCTCCGCCTACGCCTACTAGCTTTTCTCCTACGATCTTTTACAGTCTTCTCAAATTTAAATTGGATTCTTTATCAACAATGGAATCGTTTTTTGTCCACATAGACATCGAAATAAGTTTATATACAATCAATTTGTGTTTGCCTCCTGACACCTGCCCACACACTTTTTTGCCATTGCCTTGAATAATTAGATATTGTGTTGTCCCTAGTTGCAGATCAAACTCTTTTCCCAACAATATATGTATAATACCATATAAATGAAATGGCATGGGGTCACAACATATGGTTTAAATGTGAAATAAAGAAAAAAATTATCCTTCAATTATCATCAAATACCCCTCTTATCTAGAGCTCTGATAATACTTCTTTCCAAGTCTATTAGATCTGCACTGAAGTGGTTGAAACCTGGTGTCCCTTGCTGGCCTTGACCTACTTTCCACGGTGTGTTAGGCCCAGCTAAATTAACCGCTTAACCCACATTTTGTTCAATTTCTCAAAACCAGCAAGACCATTGGTTATTACATTTCACACACCAATACATTGTCCTTGCACGCAATTCTGAATTCTGACCTTGACCTACTTTTCATGCTGCAAAACCTCCAAACAGTAATGTCTCATAATCCACTGCATTCTACTCCATATCTTAGACACTGAATTCAGTCAACGGTATGAGAGAATTCTAGTTTGTTTGTTTGTTTTATTTTTGCTGTTGTTTTTCTGCCTAACAACCTTTTGGAAAACAATGAAAAAGTATTTTCAACCTAAAACCTGCAAAATTTACGCAGAAAAATAGGTTGTGCCAAAATTCTTCAGGTCACTGACCACTATTATCTCTTTATTTAGCAAAATGATACTGAAAGAGTCTCCTTCAAAACCAAGCTGTACCATAATGACCATATTTGGACCGTAAGATATGACCAAAATGAGCAAAAAGTGTAAACCAAGATCAGCCTGCTTAAGGAGCAGGCTGATCATGGTCTGTACTGTTTGCCATTCTGACATACATAGTTGGATATTACAGCTGTTGGCTACTTAGTACTAAGGCTGGCTTGTTTAACTTTTAGGATAGTTACAGCAACAAGATATGGTATCCCAATGATTAGGGAAAATACAGTAAGCTTCTTTTGTAGTGCAAAGAACCGGATTTGATCTAAATATGAAATTATTAGCAGATTCCACAGCACTGTCATCAGCCAAAATAAGATTTTTCCATAAAAAATGTTGACACGCCATCTTTCTGGACAGGACTGTTCCATCTTCCAAGTCAAACAAGACCGTTTGTTCTCTTAAAATATATGGATGCACCACCATATCTTTTAACCTTTTTTAACCTTTTTTTATGTTTCTGAGTTGCGGTTTGCTTCCATGGACGAAAGCCCTTCCAAAAATTGCTGTCCTGGGTTTGATTCCCTCTGGGGCAGAAATCCTTCAATCGTTGCACACAGCCTTACATAATCACCCTTCTATCATCCTGATATAGCTGAAATACGTACACTCGCAAGTCATCCATCCATCCTTCCATAAATGGGGACTATTCTATAAGCAAAGAATATGCTCCTTAAGGGAGCATTTTTTTTTCCTTTAAGAGAAGCTCCCATTCAACATTGTTGGTATGAATTAGCTCCCCTGAAAATGTCCCCTTCACCTTTAAACTTGGAAAGCAGCACAGAACAGATTCTGATGCAGTCTAATCTTGGTCAGCAATGTTTGCAGGCAATGTTCTCAGAATTTCATGGGTATCTACGGTAATCATTCTTCAGCAATATCACCATCAGACTGTTCCCTGTGGGGCCGCAAGACAAAGCGTAGTCAATGGTTCTCTTACAAAATTATTAATATCGAAAATATGTGAAAGTAGCGTCAAAATGTCAACGTGTCATCTACTAATAGCTTTGGCATTTAGAAACCGGCATATCCCTAATGATATCTTCAACTGTTCCAATACAATCTCTTATAAAACTGAATCTTAATCTGTTTGTCCTTAAATCCTTCAAGAAAAACTTGTCAAAACTAAAAAACAGATAATTTTAAGCAGATCAAGAAACATGCTTCATGCAATTTTTATCTGACATCAATGGTTTTTATGCCTAAACCAATAACTTTGCCAAGACAAGGTCAAATCTTGATCTCAGTCCCCACGTGCCATTATGCAATGATGTCAAATCCTTTGCAAACAAACCCAGATTATGCTAATCCTGACGACTGTACCAAAATAATGATCCTAGCCTGCTGTAGTTAACTTAAATGTGACATCATGATGATGTTATATTTATGAAAATTAGAATATTTGAGCCACGACACGAGAAAACCAACAATGTGGTTATGCGCCCAGCACATACTCAGATCAGCCTGGGCATCCGCCCAGTCTGATCAGTGTCTTCGCTGTCCGCATGGAGGTAGCTTAGACCCTTAGCTACCCTTTGAGCACTTAATGAAGAGTCTGGTCAAACTTGGGGGATGCCCAGGCTTATCTGAGTCTGCGCTGGGCGCACAACCACATCGTTGGTTTTGTCGTGTCACGGCTCAGATAATTATACGCCAATAAAGAAGCATGTTTCATGCATTTTTTATCTGACATCAATGGTTTTAATGCCTAAACCAATAATTTTGCCAAGACAAGGTCAAATCTTCTCGATGTCAGTCCCCACCTGCCCACACAATGATGCCAAGTCCTCTGCAAAGAAAGAACAAGGAGATTATGCTGATCCTGACAGTACCAAAATGATGCTCCATGGAAAATTTCAAATATACCAAGTGGTTCTGGAGAAACAGTTGATTTTATTCATTTTGCTATTTTTAGTGACAGCGGCCACCTTAAATTCTCGACTCGGCTGGATTTTATCTTTCTGGAGCTGTATAGTCTGACAGGGTTCGTACAGAAATAAGAGAACAGAATTCCAGGACTTTTCCTGGACTTTTCCGGGACTTTTTTGTTTTTCAAGGACTCAATTTTAACGACCGATCAGTCACTCACCTAACATTGTTTTTTTTTTAATATTTTCTTGTTGTTCTGCAAGTTTCTTGTCTAGTTCAACTTTTGAGAGCCAAACTGGAAGTATGTTGTTATTTTGTGGGAGGGTTCAGACTTTTCTTCGTAAGCCACATTCCCAATATGTTTGCTTCCTTTTGCGTGAGACTTTAGGGCCTATTCCCCCATGTTGGAAATGTCTATAACACGATCGCAGGCCAAACAGATTGCTTTCAGTTTGTCAGTCTTGAAGGGGCGAATCCATTTGGAATAAGTGGGGTTCCTCTCCCACTCGTTTTTGTATACACATTTGTCTTTTGAAGCCATTGTGTTTGTTGATCTTCTTCGATTTAAATTCGCGCAAAATTTGCACTTTTTATAGCCGGAAACGGCAAAACGGAAACAAGTCGCACTTTATTTCTACAACCGGATGATGGTATTGATAAATACCGGGACTACTGGTAAAAATGAATCTGAATACGGTCGCACCTCGCTCTTCGACATATCTAGCGATTTTCACTCGGTTTTGTTTTGCGCATCACATAAATCCAAAAGAATAAAAAGAATCGGTGTATCTTATTATTTTCAAGGACAATTTCACATTTTCAAGGGCAATTTTACAAAATTCCAGGACAATTCCAGGACAAATGGCACTATTTTCAAATTCCAGGAGTTTTCCAGGACCAGAGTCAAATTCAAGGACTTTTCAAGGTCTGTGCGAACCCTGTCTGATCATGTTGCATGTGAAATTTGAGAATTTGGGAGGTGCAGTGATTTCAGAGAATAAGTCATTTGAACGGACTTAAATGCTACGGTCGACATAAGATCATTGTGACCTAATTCTACAACAGATTTTTTTTCTTTTTAATATTCTGTAAAACAAGCTTGGTCCCACTAATGCTTCATGTAAAATTTCAGCCAAATATACCAAGTGGTTTTCGAGAAAAAGTTGATTTTATTCGTTTTGCAATTTAGTAATGGCAGCCATCTTGGATTCTTGACCATACTGAATTTTACCATGCTAAGGTCAACGTAAATTGAGAATTGATGGACGGACTGCGGGACGGTAAACTGCGACACCTATATCGCACCTTGTTTAAGCAGGTGCGGCAAAAATGGATAATTATGTCTCTAAAGACAGTTCAGGCTCAGCCAGCAAACTGATATGCGTCTTCTCTATTTGCTCTGCCATTTATTTCCCAATATCTAAGGTCAATGGTATTCTGTCATGCTTTTCTGCTAAGAAAAACAACTTTTGTGACTCTTGTGTTTCCTTCCCTTGACAAAGAAGCCCCTCCAAACTAGGGTCTCCTTTTAAAGGAAAGAATTTGCTTCTAAGGAAGCAAATTCTTTCCTTTAAGAGGTGACCACCAGTATGACTGATTGATTGATTTGATGCTTTACGTCCTTGGTGAACAGCTATGGTCATGTCGGGACGGTCAGTTAACCTAACCACACTATTCCTGCGCAGGCTTAGACCTCCTAAGGGGTTAACCAGTACTAAGTGCGCATACTTTCGCCAGTAACTGACAACTGCCCTTCTTGAATCAGGCCACCACCAGTATGAAGCGAGGTAAATATGAAAATGGTAGAGTAACTTCCCATGAAAAGTGTACCCTTTCATTTTAAATCTTTTCAATACAGACAATACAATTAAGCAAACCTGTGTTTGACTGTGAAGATTCCGTATTATCTTTTTGCCGTTTAAACAAGCGATGTTACACTCCAACAATCAATAAAGTTTCTATTGCCGCGACTGCACGTCTCTCTTGCAACTTTCAAGGGTATCGGCTGACAGTAATTCCATGTTGAAACTGAAATTAAAGGAACAAAGTTCTTGCCAATTTGTAAAACAATTCATTATCTTCTGCAAATGAACAAGTCAGAGAACAAAACATCTCAGAGCTCCCAATATGGTAACCTTAAAGCGCCAAAATGCTGAAGACAAAATTTACATCCGCAAAATTTCAAGCAAATGTTACGTCCACTGAAAATTAAATGACTAGAGGGTAAACAGTGACGATCCAGATGAGGTGGCTCATTATAATGAACCACCTCATATGTTGACACCAACTCCAGTGCCAACATTAAAATGAGCCGCGACATGCAAAAACCAACAAAGTGATTGTGTGCCCAGCGCAGACTCAGATCAGCCTGGGCATCTGCCCAGTCTGATCAGTGCCTTCACTGTCCACATGGAGGTAGGTTAGACACTTAGCTACCCTTTATGCACTTAGCGGAGACTGATCAGACAAGGCGGATGTCCAGGCTGATCCGATTCTGCACTGGGCACACAACCACTTTGTTGGTTTTTTGGTGTCGCAGCTCATTTGTACAAGCACTCAAAAGAGAATAACCTGATTGTCATCTGAACATAGATGATCACATATCCAAAAAGGATCCATTTTACGATAGTTCTGGAATAGTTTTTCCCTTATATATACATATATATTGCGGCCCTCACTGAAACTGCCTGAATGAGGCAATTTAAATGTGGGACAAAATATATGTTTTAACGGAGATTTAACAGAAATTCTCCTAATATTCAGAATTATCTACGGCTCCAATAATTATACAGATGGTCACGTCATCTTGTCTGTTCTAAATTGCCAGTAAATGAACTTTTACTCGGAAATCCAGCCATCGCTCCAGACACAACTTCAGAGGAAGGTGTAATCAAATAAAACACAAAATTTAATCAAGTCGAAATAGCTAATAATTTTACCTAATCTTCATGAATAAAGTTCCAGACAAGATATAACTCAAACAGGCCATCAGAAAATACCGCTGAAAGAGAAGAAAAATCTTCCTAACCGCCACATTTGCCTGAGCAGACGTCAATATATTTGGTCATATTGTCGATAAACAAGACTTTTGTAACAACCTAAATTACCATAAATATTGTATAACATAACCATTAAATGTAAATATCCTAAAATTTATACATGTCAACAAGCCAGTTTACGATCTGGCAATGCTTCCCATCATCCCTAGTAGAACTGCAAAAAGCACTCCTGATGGAGCAATCTCTAACTAAAAGTAGTATGATCTGGGTTTAGGCTGCTTACACACTTTTTTCTCCCAATATTTTACGTAATTACCGTACCGTATGGATGAAATGGCTAGAATCAGAGACAAATTATCCAATAGACAGAGTTATCATGAACATTTTTTATTAATAATCATCTTGTTTTCCTGTCATTTGGCGTGATTTTTTTGTCCTCTGGATTGGCTTTTCTTCATGAAATGTTAAGTATTTTTCATGATCACAGAAAGTGCAATAAAAGGGTGGGCTAAACTTCTATTAAGGGCAAGCAACTATGGATTTTTTTTGTTTGCCTCTCTTATATATGGGGGTCAACTCATAAAAGAAAGAATTTGCTCCCCTCAGTTTGATTGATTGATTTGTTGCTTTAAGTCCACGGTAAACAGCTATGGTCTGGTCGGGACGGTCACTTAACCTAACCACACTATTCCTGGGCAGGCTTAGGCCTCCTAAGCTGTTAACCAGTACTAAGTGCACATATTTTCACCAGTCACTGTGCTCCCCTTGGAGCAAATTCTTTCCTATAAGAGTTGACCCAATTTTAGGGCTTCCTCACCCACAGAATCTAACAGGAAAACATTCAAGTTGTTTCCTGTTGAAAAAGGTAAAGAAACAAGTCGCCCAGGGGCAACGATCGCTCACCTGCCAGAATATGCTCAGGTCAAGTGGCCAAAATGTAAGCTTTGGGCTCAGGTAGGCTAATAAACAGGCTGCAATTCTATAGGATTGGATGGTGAGTGTGTAAACTGTTCTACTACGGCCACTTCTATAAAATCACTAAATGACCTTGACCTCTAGTATTCACGGAGGTTGAAGTTGACTGAATTTTCATATCACAGAGCTCAATAGCAATAGAAAAATGCACTTTTTCGTATTTTCCCATTCAAAAGCCTAAGGGACAAAATTTGACCTTGCCATAGAATAGGTCAAGGTCAACCCAAGGTCATCATTTATATAATCTTTGTAGTACCAGAGTCCATGGAGAAGAAGATTTTTAAGGTTTCTACCTTATATGGGCATGGCGGCCAACTTGGTCATGTGACCTGGATAAAAAATTTCTAGACCTTTTGTTTCTTTATCCTGTTAAGGCTCTATATGAAATTTGGCTTCAATCAGCCCAGTGATTTCTGAGGAGAAGTCCTTTGAAAATGTTGACGATGGACGAAAATGACAATGACCTTGACCTTTAGTATTCATAATGGTTGATCACGACTGAATTTCCATATCACAGAGCACAATAGCAACAGAAAAATGCATTTTTTTCAGTTTTTCCCATTCAAAAGCCTAAGGGACCAAATTTGACCTCGCGGTAAAATAGGTCAAGGTCAACCTAAGGTCATCTTTTATATCAACTTTGTAGTACTGGAGTCCAAGATGCTACATACAAAGTTTCAAGGCAATCAGCCCAGTGGTTCTGGAGAAGAAGATTTTTTAAGGTTTTTACCATATATGGGCATGGCAGCTATCTTGGTCGTGTGACCTGGGCCAAATATATAAACTTTTGTTCTCCTATCCTGAAAAGTTTCTATATGAAATTTGGCTTCAATCTGCCCAATGGTTGCTGAGGAGAAGATGTTTGAAAATGTTGACACCCAATGGACAAATGACCTTTGGTCAAGGTCCCTAAATGACCTCTAATATCCATAGGTGTTGAAATTGACTACATTTCCATATCACAGAGCATAACGGCGACAGAAGATGCACTTTTTCAGATTTTCCCATTCAAAAGCCTAAGGCACCAAATTTGACCTTGCCAAAAATAGGTCAAGGTCAACCCAAGGTCATCATTCATACAAACTTTGTAGTACCGGAGTCCAAGATGCAACAAACCAAGTTTCAAGGCAATCAACTCAGTGGTTCTGGAGAAGAAGATTTTTTAAGGTTTTTACCATATATGGGCATGGCGGCCATTTTGGTCATGTGATCTGGGTCAAATGTATATACTTTTGTTCCCCATCCTGTTAAGGCTCCATATGAAATTTGGCTTCAATCGGCCCTGGGGTTTCTGAGGAGAAGATGTTTAAAAGTGTGGACTACGTCGCCGCCGCCGCAGACGGACCATGGCTATACTATAACAAATGACATCCTAGGGCATGGCCATTGTGAACCCCAGGGGTATGGGTAGCAGGATTTTAGTAGGGGAGAACTAGACATTGCCACATGCTATATATATTAGCTATGGCCCTCATGGTTTCAGAGAAGAAGATTTTTGAAGATTTTCCCATTGTAAGTCTATGGGAGCTAATGACCGCTGTGGCATGGCCAATTTGGACCCCAGGGGCATGGTTGACAGGATTTATGTAAGAGCCCACTAGACATTGCTACATGCCACATATATAAGCTCTGGGCCTCATAGTTTCAGAGAAAAAGATTTTTGAAGATTTTCCCATTGTAAGTCTATGGGAGCTAATGACCGCTGTCAGAGGCTTATAACTACTCATGAGTAATTCATAAGCCTCTGCCGCTGTGGCATGGCCAATTTGGACCCAAGGGGCATGGTTCGCAGGATTTATGTACGGGACCACTAGACATTGCTACATGCCACATATATAAGTTCTAGACCTCATGGTTTCAGAGAAGAAGACTTTTGAAGATTTTCCCATTGCAAGTCTGTTGGAGCTAATGACCCTCGGGGTGTGGCCAATTTGGGCCCCAGGGGCATGGTTGGCAGGATTCATGTAGGGAACCACTAGACACTGCTACATACCAAATATATAAGCTCTGGGCCTCATGGTTTCAGAGAAGAAGATTTTTTAAGTTTTTCCCATTATGAGTCTATATGGGAGCTTATAACCCCTGGGACATGGCCAATTTGGACTCCAGGGGCTTGGTTGGCACGATTTATGTAGGGGACCACTAAACATTGCTATGTACTTTATATATAAGCTCTGGGCCTCATGGTTCCAGAGAATAAGATTTTTGAAGGTTCTTAACCTAAATAGCTAAATATAAACAAATGACCCATTTGGGCGTGGCCAATTTGAGCCCAAGGGGAATGGGTGGCAGGACTTTAGTAGGGGAGCACTAGACATTGATACATGCTATATATATAAGCTATGGGCCTCATGGTTTCAGAGAAGAAGATTTTTGAAGATTTTCCCATTGTAAGACTATGGGAGCTAATGACCCCCGGGGCGTGGCCAATTTGGGCCCCAGGGGCATGGTTGGCAGGATTTACGTAGGGGACCACTAGACATTGGTACATACTAAATATATAAGCTATGGGCCTCATGGTTTCAGAGAAGAAGATTTTTGAAGTTTTTCCCATTATAAGTCTATGGGAGCTAATGACCCCCGGGGCGTGGCCAATTTGGGCCCCAGGGGCATGGTTGGCAGGATTTATGTAGGGGACCACTAGACATTGGTACATACTCAATACGTAAGCTCTGGGCCTCATTGTTTCAGAGAAGAAGATTTTTGAAGTTTTTCCCATTATAAGTCTATGGGAGCTATATGTTGCCATGGCAACCAGAGTTCCAATCCAATCTGCCTTTAAACCTAATGCAGTCAATCCCCCACCCCAACAATGCTACACATAAAATTTGATCAAGATTGGCCTGCTGGTTTAGGAGATATTGATGTTTAAAAGTGTGGACGCCGACGCCGCCGCCGACGACGGACGATGGACCAAGGCTATACTATAAGCTCACCTTGACAGGTGAGCTAAAAAGTGTATCGATTCACCTCAAAACTCTGTAAAAGCATTATATTGTGACCTATCATTAGAAGGGCCTTGTCAAGGAGGTTCAAATGACATGTCATGACATGTTAAGGCTCCTCAAGTGTCAAATTACTACATATGTTGTGGGTAAAACATAAGAATTATCACAGAATTATCCTAAAAATTCCACCTTATCTGGATCTTCGAATCATAGGAGGGATTAGTTCCAGGCATATTTTCATGGGAAATTTGCAACCCTTTTCAGGACTCTCATGTAACTGCCTAAAATGTCCTCATCAGTTACACTCTGCCAAAATGTCCAAACAGATGGGATGGGATGGGATGGCTTGCAATACAACAGCATTTTCAGTCATATCCGGACAATGGGAGGGTGATAATTAAAGGCTGTGAACCCGGTTTACCTGGACCCCTAACTTGGCAGGATAGGGCTTAACCCACTGAGCTACCAGGGAGGAGAGGCTCCACTGTGACACCGATGTAATTCATGCTAACATCAAAGAGTGCATTAAGTTTTAATTCACAGCAGGAGGGCGCACCATATGAAAGCATGAATGAACAATTTTTGCACTTTAAATTACAGAGCATATTATAGCAAACTGCAAAGAAAAAAGTACCTGGCCCAAAAAAGAGAAGCAACCCCGAAAATCCCTAGTACTGACCATTAACTAGCCATGAAAACTGAGGCTCATGCAATCAGTGCAGACCCAGGTCAAACTGCCCTTTTTTCATTCTGTAAAACACCCCTTTAATGACAAAATTAAAGCCATAATATTCCATTATGGCACATCAGCAAGTAACGTGTTAACACTAAAAGTGCCAAAATGAAAGTAGTTCCATGTGCAAACAATGTAGACACAGGCAAGGAAGGTGATAATATGCCACCTCATCTGGATCTACACCACCTGCCCTCTTGTCTTTGAATTCTCAATATGATACAGTTTGGAGGAAACATTTTTTTTTTTAATTTTCAAGATTTAAACATTTTGTGGTCTACTTTTTTTAACACTTGAAGGGTTACTCTTCAAGAAGCAAAAAAAAGTTTCAAGTGTACAAATGGAGAAATAAGTGTTTGCATAATTGTAAAACTAGCTGTGAACAGTTCTTGGTGTAAGTTTTACACCAACTTAACATACTTGTACTCATTCCCACCTTTTGAAACCCCTTGAAAAAATTGAACTTAAAATATTTTAGATTTATTTTTTTTCTGAGATCAGACATCTGAATATAATCACATTCTGGTGGAAATGGTGATTTTACATTTTCGTTTTCTCTGTTCTGTTTCGATTCTCCTAACGATGTTCCCAAAGTGGTTCAGCGGTACGTAACCATAGTTGCACAATGCACACACCTGGCCCCGAGTTTCCGTCCAAAACATTTTCGTTCTGACAGAACATATCAAATATATTTGCATACAATGCATATTCATACTGAACCATTTCATAATGCATATTCATATTGAGAAAGAACTGGGGCCGTATTCATAAAACGACTTAAGTGGTTGCTATGCTGTTGCTAAGGCTAAATTTCTTTGAAGGAGATTCCCTACAACTACGAAATTTGGTCTGGAGGAACAGTCTTTGTAAGACTGCTCCTCCAGAGCAAATTTTATAGTTGTAGGGAATCTCCTTCATAGATAAATAGCCTTAGCAACAGCATAGCAACAACTTAAGTGGTTTTAAATACAACCCCTGTTAATCAGTTTACATCATGACTGGAACTTGCCTTTTAAAATGGTCATAAAAAAAATTTGAATGATGGGTAGTTCAAGCTGTTGAAAATGCCTCTCAGACTGATCTCAGACAAATTCATAAATATGAGCTATAAAATTTTAATTGTTTGGCAACTTTTCAGATCAGTCTAAAAATTTCAAAATATTCAGACAGAAATAGATGAGTCTAAACAGGGTGTGCACTGTTGCTGTTCTGCCCACAGGTTAATAAAAGTACCCCCAGAGCTAAAAAGACTTGTGAAAATTAGAAGACTGTTGGGTTCATTGCAAAGACAGCCAGAAAGGAACAAGGCATCCTGACATATACCATTATTACCATAATATGAGCCACACCACAGCAAAACCAACAAAGTGGCATGTTCCTCATGCGAAGACTCAGAACAGCCTCGGTAGCCACAAGTCTTATCAAGTCCTTGTTGTGTGCTTAAAGGGCAGCTAAGGATCTAAGCTAGCTCCATGGGGACAGCAAACACACTGACCAGACTGGGCGGATGCCTAGGCTGATTTGAGTTTTGCTGGGCGCGCATGCTACTTTGCTGGTTTTGTCCTGTCGCGACTCATATATTAAAGTAAAAGTACTTTTCCTGTGGTTGCCAACACTTTGTGTCTGACAATTTATCTTCAACATTTATTTTTGACATTATATTATAGTTGGAGGCATCACAGCAGATACTTCAGGTGAGGCTGAGAATTTCTGTAAACTGTTGAGTCATGTTTTTGTTGCACCTGCTTTTGCAAGGTGCAATAAAGGGAGACATCCATCTTTCAGTCATTCCATTTGTCCACCAATTATAAGCCATGCGACACCAGAAAAACCAACAAGGTGGCAAGTGCGCCCAGCCAAGACTCAGATCAGCCTGGGCATCTGCCCATCCTAATCAGACTTTTCTCTGTACACTTATAGGGTAGCTTAGAGTCTAAGCTAGCTCCATGCAGGCAGGGAAGACTCTGATCAGACTGGGCAAATGCCGAGGCTGATCTGAGTCTTCGCTGGGCGCACATGCCACTTTGTTGGTTTGTCTTGTCGAGACTCATATGGACTGTAGTGTTAAAATCAATTCTCTCATTTCTATCAAACTGCAATACCTACAGTCATCTTTTTATGGTTCCATTATAAAATTGGTCATATCCCAAATGTCTAGATGAATTTAGAATTTTGGAGTTGTTTGGAAAGTTGAAGCTTTGGGGTTGCTTTTGGGGTTGTTTGAGAAGGGGAACAACTCCATCTTATGACTGAATAAATACAGTATGTTACCTATTCTATCCCTTAACCTTGCAAGGTCATTGGGGTACCACAGATGAATTCAAAATAATCCTTATCTACCTTGTCCTGTTTTCAGCTGAGCTGACAAAGTCCATCCCTGTCCTTTCTTTTTTCGTCTTCCTACCTCTTCTTCTGTTTAACCCTTTTTTCTCTTTCCTTTCACTGTGCCCTGTGGAATTGTCTTTGCTAAACCAGAAGACCTTGAGACGGGGGCCAAACCACCACAGTTTGCAAATCTTGACCATGGTCAGGAGTTCATAAGATTCACCAATAGTTGCTTAGATTTTTTTTGTGAACCTCTTCATTATTTATGCGGTCCTTGTACAAGATGTTCAATAACATCTCAGCATCTCATCTCAAAGGCCTGCCTTCTTTTCTCTTACTCTGTTGTCAGGGTCAATAATTCACAGGCACACAGAAGTATGGAAAGGTCAAAGAAGTGCATCAGTTTCATCTTTGATCCAAGAGATATGTTGTTAAATTATCTCTCTAAATTGGCTTCAGCTTTTTTTGAGAGAATCTCCGGCTTTGAATCATCATCTGAGACAATTGCTCCAAGGTATTTGAAGCTTGTTACTGTGCCCAGCTGCTGTCCTTTTACCTAGCTCTCCCTCTGGATGCCATTGGCCCTGTTTGTCATCAGTTTGGTGTTCTCAGCACTGATCTCTATCTTATACCTTGTGCAGGTTTTGTTGAGAGTTTCAACTAGGGCTTCTAGATCCTGCTCTTCCTCAGCTAGAGGGTCTATGTCATCCGCAAACCACAGATTAGTAATATTTCTGCTGCCTATGCTAAGCTTTCCACCATGTTCTTCCAGAGCATCAGACAATTAATCAGTTCGAGAAAAATGTTGAAGAAAGTGGGTGACAGACGTTATCCTTGCCTAACCGCAACTGTTGTTTGTTATACTGGAACATAAAGAAGTGGGCCAAGCTGACATGGGCCATGCTGACATGGACTTGCTAACATGATGAATAAGTAAATAAATATGCAACATAAACATGCATCCATGTAATTTATTACGAAGAAAATGTCTGCAATATATTTCAAGATGATAAAACACTGATATATATTTGCAACACCAGTAACTGTCTCATAAATCTGGGTGAGAAAACAACAACAGAAGCCAAATATAGAGCATTTTCAATTTACAATGTTTATTATAACATCTGTCATGGCAACCATAAGTGCCGGAAAGAAAATTTACTTCAGAAACACTACCCATCAGAAAAGATCACAAACCTTCCTGCCAACAAGACCAGTGGGCAGACAAACACCATTTGCTAATCTAGACATTTCAAAATTATTCAGGAAGTACAAAGGCTGTTAAGCCAATGCAGACCCTTGTAAATACCAAGACGGAAAAGAACCCAGTGAGAAAGTGAGAAATGTTACAATCTGCTGTATATAAAAGGACAATTTAGTTACGAAGCCAACATGAAACTGCATATAAAACCAATAAGGGGAAACAACTCAAGACTGATCAAAGCAAGAGTTGTCAATCAATAATCTATTCTATGCCGTTTAATAAAATGGTCTTGATGTAAAATGAGCACTGAGCTTCTATTGTCAAGACTATATCAGTCTGACAGATTGCTGAAACTAATGGTAACATGTAAGGTGCCAAAAATGAAAAAAGTTGAATTTGCAAACAGTGTAGACTCAAATGAGGCTGTCCAATATGAGCTGCCTCATCAGGTCATCTTTTCTTTGAATTCTCAATATGATTTGGCTTGGATGAAACTTTCTTTTACATGGACCAAGCCACTTTCTCAGTGGTTAATATTAAGAAACCCATAAAAACAAGCATGCTTAAGCCCAGTACAAGTAGCAGTGGCTGCATGTCTTTTACATGAAACCAGGCCGAAGCAGCTTTCCCAGTACTCAGAAACACATAAAACAGAGAAGCTAATCCAGTATAAAAGCAGAGGCTGCATGTCTTTTACATGAAAAATATAAACTGCTAGCTCATTACGCTGAAACATGGTCTTGATGTATATGATAGCAAACCCCAGTCATTTTCTATTCCTTTTTTTAATTTTGCAGACCTAAATTTTGTCCTCTGCTTTTTTTTGTGCTTTTAGGGTTACAGCGAACATACACACACCATAACAAGTGTTCCATTGTCAATGCAAGTGTCACACTGTAAAACTATTTTATTAGGACTTATTCATGTTGACCTAAATGACCAAAATTTGTGTTGCAATACAATAAATTTTAATTTCAGTCTTGTAGAAGAGGCAAAAAACAACAAAAATGGTACAAATAAGTTTTACCTTATTTTCAGTCGCAATTGTCCCTCCTGACTAGACATAAATTACCGAAATAATTCTATGCACCGGAACATTTTAACAATAATTAATTAACATACTCATTTCTGTTGTGAACTTTCCCGTCATTAATTTGGACAAGTACAATTACTCAATTCAGACGTAAAAATCTGGTACAAAGGCAAAATAGTGCAGGCCTTGATCAGACTGCTCCTATCTGATCAAGGTCTGCACCATTTGCTAAGGCATGTCCATCCCAATACTGAGAGTTTGCACTTTAAACCATTAAATTGCTGGTATCCCTTCTCTTGGTACGAGCTGACACAGTTTTTCCCAGCAGGACAATTTCTCTCATCCTGGGTCACATGATTTAACGAAGGAATGCGGCCAGGTAAAGAGACTAGGACATATCTCTTTTTCACTCCGCATACTTTTACGGTTCAGTGGTGAACTTGTAAGGTCTATCTATGTAGTGTAAACATCACATATCAGAATGAAATCTCTGCACTCGATACTTTATTCAACAAATATTGTCGTCAAGAAATCATATACTATCTATTCATTGAGAAAAATATTTCTTTTTGTGCGTATGTTGATGAGTGTGACGTGATTTTTACCCCAGGTAACAGTGAGAAAATGAACCCAAACTTTTTAAGATATGCTAAAAATTTATTAGGAGCTGGGTTATGGTGACAACAAAATATATTACCTAGATTCTGAAACATTTTTTTTCTCTCTCTCTCTCTTTCTTTTCGTTGTTGTTGTTTTGTTGCTTTACTTCCACAGTAAACAGCTAGTCACTTACACTAACCACATCGTTCCTAGGTGCACATAATTTTGCCAGTAACTGACAACTGCCCTTCTTGAATCAGCAGAAGGAGAAACAAAAGCAAGTGGCCAGACCAAGTATCAAACCCCAGACTTACTTGAATCAGATGCCTACCGTGCTACACGGAGTGGCAGAGTGACAGATAAAACATGAGCTGTAGTAAGACATAATAGCTTGCCAAATAGTGCTTTGACAATCATGGACAAAAACAAATTACTGAATCTCTGGATCATACCTCAGCCCCACTGGCTTATTTATGAGTGAATGAACCGCAAGCTAAGCTAAATTATCTCGTTTTGCAGTTTACATGTTACATATATCACCCACCACATAACAGTCTTCAAAACCGTTTAACCCTTGAAGCAACAAAAAGAATAGCACAAAACTTGCGTCTGCATATTTCAAAAAATGTTATGTTCAATCTGTGTCAAATTGAGAATTCAAAGACTGAATGGCAAGCAGTGTAGATCTAGACGGGTGGCTTATTATAAACTGCCAAATTTTAATCTATGCTGATTAAAAATTCAACTATTTTCACTTTTGGAACTTTAAGCGTTAACAAAAGTTTTAATATAAATTCAATGTCTATGACCTTGACATCAAGACTATTAACCCATTGCATTCTGGGTATTTTTTGTTGTCTGCTAAAATTGTCATCAGCATATTTTGACAATATTGGGATAACTAACTCTTGTAGGAATGATGACAAGGCAGCAAACAGTTTGGATCTCAGATCAGGTCCCACATTTGTGGGGCCTGATCTGGATCCAAACTGTTTGCCCAGATACCCGCAAAGGGGTATCCCGAATGGAATAGGTTAAGGGTTGGATTGGTACCTATTGTGGGTGCCTACCTTCCCTTCAGATATTGTCTAATCTTTCCTATCCATAACCTTGCAACGTCCTTGGGACACCACAGAAGATTCTGCAACAATCTCCTTCCACCAGTGGTCCTGTTTTCATCTTCTCTAGTTGAGTTTGCAAATTCAGTCCTTGTCCATCGATTCTTAAATATTGTTATCCTATCTCTTCTTCTGTCCATTCTTCACAAATGCTAAACTTTAAACAAGTCATCTAGATATGACAGTTTTTGTTGTTCATTAAACAGCTTAAGCTGTATGGGTATACCACCATCTTAATTTTTATGCCATTTTTGCTAAGAAAAACAATTTTTATGACCTCCAGTTTGCTTCCCTGGATGAAAACCCACTTCTTTTTTTTTTTAAACTGGCTCTTTTGATGGGGTACCCTTACCTCGGAAGCTATAATTTCCTTACACTTCAATATTCATATTTTCACACATCATAGGCAAGAGACTGACCACCATTTTAACAGATGTAATTTAGGTCATGTGACTTCCAAATATGGCAGTCACATGGTTTTACCGGCATCCATTTCTCATACTTATGAAACAAGAGGGCCATGAGGCCCTGAATCGCTCACCTGAGCAATTGGTAAAGTGGCTTTTTCTTATGCCTGAAATTGTCAAAATATGAGTCTTGGGTCAAAAGTGAAAGACTGACCATGACCTCTTGTACTCATAAATCTTCATGTACTCATTAAGACAACCATATATACCATTTTAGGCCAAAATCTTCAAAACTTTCGATGAATCTTATGTTCTAGCATTTTCCCATATTTGACCATGCCGCAAAAAAGATCAAGTGAAACCCAAGGTTATCATTTGAATAGTCTTGGTAGTACTCTAGTACTCCATGCTACTAACCAAGTTTCAAGGCCATATGCGTTTTGGTTGTGGAGAAGAAAAATATGAAAGGTTTATACCATAAATGGGTATGGCGGCCATGTTGGTAATGTGACCTGGACTGTTTGAACAAATTTTTGTTCAATCAATCCCTGGAGGCTCTATATGAAATGTGTTTACAACTGGCCCTTTCTTTTGAGGAAATGTTTGAAAATGTCAAAATATGAGATCTGGATCAAAGGTCAAAAAATGACCTTGACCTCTTGTACTCACAATTCTTCATGACCTCATTAAGACGACTGTATATACCAATTTTTACACCAAAATCTTCAAAACTTCCCATGAAATCTTATGTTCTCGCATTTTCCCGTATTTGATCTTGCCGTAAAAAAGGTCAAGGTCAACCCAAGGTCATCATTTTGAACAATCTTGATAGTATGCGAGTACCAAAAGTTACATACCAAGTTTCAAGGCCATCGGTCAATTGGTTCTGGAGAAGAAGATTTTTAAAGAGTTTTACCATATATGGGCATGGAGGCCATGTTGGTCATGAGACCTGGATGTTTGAACAAATTTTCATTCCCTCAACCCCTGGAGGCCTCATATGATATTTGGTTTCAATTGGCTCAGTGGCTTTTGAGAAGACTGTTTGATATTGTCAAAATAAGAGAGTTCTGGGTCAAAAGTCAAAGAATGACCTTGACCTATTGTACTCATTAATCTTTATGTACTCATTAAGATGACTGTATATACAAATTCTTAGGCATGAATCTTCAAAACTTCCCACGAAATCTTATGTTCTAGCATTTTCTCATATTTGACCTTGTCGTAAAATGGCAAAGGTCAACCCAAGGTCATCATTTTGAACAATCTCAATAGTACTAGAGTACCCAATGCTACATACCAAGTTCAAGGCCATCGGTCAATTGATTCTGGAGAAAAAGATTTTCAAAGGTTTTTAGCATATATGGGCATGGCCGCCATGTTAGTCATATGACCTGGACCGTTAGAAAACTTTTTAATTCCCTCAACCCCTGGAGGCTCTATATGAAATTTGGTTACAATTGGCCCAGTGGTTTTTTAGAAGATTGTTTGAAATTGTCAAAATATGAGAGTTCTGGGTCAAAGGTCAAAGAATGACCTTGACCTCTTGTACTCATAAATCTTCATGTACTCATTAAGATGACTGTATATACCAATTTTTAGGCCTTAATCTTCAAAACTTCCCATGAAATTGTATGTTCTAGCAGTTTCCCATATTTGACCTTGCCGTAAAAAAAGGTCAAGGTCAACCCATTGGCCCAATGGCTTTTGAGGAGAATGTTAGAAATTGTCAAAATATGAGAGTTCTGGGTCAAAGGTCAAAGAAAGACCTTGACCTCTTGTACTCATAAATCTTTATGTAATTATTAAGCTGTCTGTAGATACAAATTTTTAGCCCAAAATCTTCAACAGTTTCCAAGAAATCTTATGTTCTAGCATTTTCCCATATAAAAGCACAAGGAAGTAAATTTGTCCTTACCGTAAAAAAGGTCAAGGTCAACCCAAGGTCATAATTTGAACAATCTTGGTAGTACTTGCGTACCCCATGCTACATACCAAGTTTCAAGGCCATACGCCTATTGGTTCTGGAGAAGAAGATTGTTTTAGGTTTTTATCATATATCCTTTTGACGGCCAGAGGTTTCAAGAAAATCGTTATAAAAGAGGGTGGGGTAGAATATTTGACCCTAAATTTTGACTTGCTTACTTGATGAGTAAAATCGAAAGTACAATCAATAGGAGACATATTTAGCTTCACAATAAATGACACTTGTTTTTCTCATGACGTCAGAGGACACGGCGCAGGGGTCACCCTACCAAGAAACATGCGCACGGACTTGTTTTTTTTTCTTTCTTTTTTTTTTTTTTCGATTTTGCTACAGATCTTTCCCTCTTTTCTTCTCTTTTTCTTTGTCTTCTTATTTTCCCTTTTATTGCGCGTTTATCCCATATATTTGTTTTGGCCCTGCTTGTTTGGTAAGATTAGAAGGGCGGGTACAAAAAGTCAAGGTAAAAGGCGAATTTCAGAAGTAAATTTTTCAAGTTTTGTTCGGCAGTTGGAAGCGTCTAGTGTCCTCCCAGTATGCATTTTAGAACTGATACTAAGAGCGTGTAAGACAATGTTTCTGGCATATACAGAGAAATCAAAATTAATAAGATGCCTGCATATGTGAGGTTGTGAGGGTCGTTCAAAAAGTCATTGTCAGCAATCACGCATGAATACGCTACGGCCGTCGAAAGGATATGTAAACGGTCTAAAAATGGTATAAATGGGAGCTTAAACACCATAAATCACAGTTTCTTGTCAATTTAAGTTGAAATATGGGCAAATCCAGGCTAGAAAGCAACTTTTCACTTTCATACCATATCCTTTCGACGGCCAGAGGTTTCAAGAAAATCGTTATAAAAGAGGGTGGGGTAGAATATTTGACCCTAAATTTTGACTTGCTTACTTGATGAGTAAAATTGAAAGTACAATCGATAGGAGACATATTTAGCTTCACAATAAATGACACTTGTTTTTCTCATGACGTCAGAGGTCACGGCGCAGGGGTCACCCTACCAAGAAACATGCGCACAGACTTTTTTTTTTTTTTTTTTTTTTTTCGATTTTGCTACAAATCTTTCCCCCTTTTCTTCTCTTTTTCTTTGTCTTCTTATTTTCCCTTTTATTGTGCGTTTATCCCATATATTTGTTTTGGCCCTGCTTGTTTGGTAAGATTAGCAGGGCGGGTACAAAAAGTCAAGGTAAAAGGCGAATTTCAGAAGTAAATTTTTCAAGTTTTGTTCGGCAGTTGGAAGCGTCTAGTGTCCTCCCAGTATGCATTTTAGAACTGATACTAAGAGCGTGTAAGACAATGTTTCTGGCATATACAGAGAAATCAAAATTAATAAGATGCCTGCATATGTAAGGTTGTGAGGGTCGTTCAAAAAGACATTGTCAGCAATCACGCATGAATACGCTACGGCCGTCCAAAGGATATGTAAACGCTCTAAAAATGCTATAAATGGGAGCTTAAACGCCATAAATCACCGTTTCTTGTCAATTTAAGTTGAAATATGGGCAAATCCAGGCAAGAAAGCAACTTTTCACTTTCATACCATATCCTTTCGACGGCCAGAGGTTTCAAGACAAGAATTCCGCGGAATGCGGTGTCTCGCCTGCTAGCGCTTTGTCACAAAAACAGAGCTCAATCAGTAAAGATGTATGCATGAACCAAGTTTCTTGGCTCTAGCCCTAATAATTTCTGAGAAACAGACCAAAACTTGAAAACTCTACAAAACATTGCAAAGTCAGTCAACCATAAAATGTTGGTCAAGACTCAATATTGATGATGACTTTGAGCTCTTCTCTTCTAGATTAATGCATGACCCAAGTTTCATGGCTCTAGCCCTTATAGTTTCAGAGAAACAGACCTAAATGCGACCAAAATTGCAAAGTCAGTCAACCGTAAAATGTAGGTCAAGACTAAATATTAATGATGACTTTGAGATTTACTCTTCCAGACGTACCCATGAACCAAGTTTCATGGCTCTAGGCCTTATAGTTTCTGAGAAAATGACCTAAACGCAAAAACTCGACAAAAACTTGCAAAGTCAGTCAACCGTGACATGTAGGTCAAGACTCAATATTGATGATGGCTTTGAGATCTACTCTTCCAGATGTATGCATGAACCAAGTTTCATAGCTCTAGGCCTTATAGCTTCTGAGAAAATGACCTAAACGCAAAAACTCGACAAAAACTTGCAAAGTCAGTCAACCGTGAAATGTAGGTCAAGACTTAATATTGATGATGGCTTTGAGATCTACTCTTCCAGATGTAAGCATGTAAAAAGTTTCATGGCTCTAGGCCTTATAGTTTCTGAGAAAATGACCTAAACGCAAAAACTCGACAAAAACTTGCAAAGTCAGTCAACCGTGACATGTAGGTCAAGACTCTATATCGATGATGGCTTTGAGATCTACTCTTCCAGATGTATGCATTAACCAAGTTTCATGGCTCTAGGCCGTATAGTTTCTGAGAAAATGACCTAAACGCAATAACTCGACAAAAGTTTACGCCGACGACGCCGACGACGACGACACCGGAAAAGCAATACCTATGTCTCGCCTCTGCTTCGCAGGCGAGACAAAAATCGCTATAAAAGAGGGTGGGGTAGAATATTTGACCCTAAATTTTGACTTGCTTACTTGATGAGTAAAATCGAAAGTACAATCGATAGGAGACATATTTAGCTTCACAATAAATGACACTTGTTTTTCTCATGACGTCAGAGGTCACGGCGCAGGGGTCACCCTACCAAGAAACATGCGCACGGACTTGTTTTTTTTTTTTTTTTTTCGATTTTGCTACAGATCTTTCCCTCTTTTCTTCTCTTTTTCTTTGTCTTCCTATTTTCCCTTTTATTGCGCGTTTATCCCATATATTTGTTTTGGCCCTGCTTGTTTGGTAAGATTAGCAGGGCGGGTACAAAAAGTCAAGGTAAAAGCCGAATTTCAGAAGTAAATTTTTCAAGTTTTGTTCGGCAGTTGGAAGCGTCTAGTGTCCTCCCAGTATGCATTTTAGAACTGATACTAAGAGCGTGTAAGACAATGTTTCTGGCATATACAGAGAAATCAAAATTAATAAGATGCCTGCATATGTGAGGTTGTGAGGGTCGTTCAAAAAGTCATTGTCAGCAATCATGCATGAATACGCTACGGCTGTCGAAAGGATATGTAAACGCTCTAAAAATGCTATAAATGGGAGCTTAAACGCCATAAATCACCGTTTCTTGTCAATTTAAGTTGAAATATGGGCAAATCCAGGCTAGAAAGCAACTTTTCACTTTCATACCATATCCTTTCGACGGCCAGAGGTTTCAAGAAAATCGTTATAAAAGAGGGTGGGGTAGAATATTTGACCCTAAATTTTGACTTGCTTACTTGATGAGTAAAATCGAAAGTACAATCGATAGGAGACATATTTAGCTTCACAATAAATGACACTTGTTTTTCTCATGACGTCAGAGGTCACGGCGCAGGGGTCACCCTACCAAGAAACATGCTCACGGACTTGTTTTTTTTTTTTTTTTTTTTTCGATTTTGCTACAGATCTTTCCCTCTTTTCTTCTCTTTTTCTTTGTCTTCTTATTTTCCCTTTTATTGCGCGTTTATCCCATATATTTGTTTTGGCCCTGCTTGTTTGGTAAGATTAGCAGGGCGGGTACAAAAAGTCAAGGTAAAAGGCGAATTTCAGAAGTAAATTTTTCAAGTTTTGTTCGGCAGTTGGAAGCGTCTAGTGTCCTCCCAGTATGCATTTTAGAACTGATACTAAGAGCGTGTAAGGCCATGTTTCTGGCATATACAGAGAAATCAAAATTAATAAGGTGCCTGCATATGTGAGGTTGTGAGGGTCGTTCAAAAAGTCATTGTCAGCAATCACGCATGAATACGCTACGGCCTTCGAAAGGATATGTAAACGCTCTAAAAATGCTATAAATGGGAGCTTAAACGCCATAAATCACCGTTTCTTGTCAATTTAAGTTGAAATATGGGCAAATCCAGGCAAGAAAGCAACTTTTCACTTTCATACCATATCCTTTCGACGGCCAGAGGTTTCAAGAAATCGTTATAAAAGAGGGTGGGGTAGAATATTTGACCCTAAATTTTGACTTGCTTACTTGATGAGTAAAATTGAAAGTACAATCGATAGGAGACATATTTAGCTTCACAATAAATGACACTTGTTTTTCTCATGACGTCAGAGGTCACGGCGCAGGGGTCACCCTACCAAGAAACATGCGCACGGACTTTTTTTTTTTTTTTTTTCGATTTTGCTACAGATCTTTCCCTCTTTTCTTCTCTTTTTCTTTGTCTTCTTATTTTCCCTTTTATTGCGCGCTTATCCCATATATTTGTTTTGGCCCTGCTTGTTTTGTAAGATTAGCAGGGCGGGTACAAAAAGTCAAGGTAAAAGGCGAATTTCAGAAGTAAATTTTTCAAGTTTTGTTCGGCAGTTGGAAGCATCTAGTGTCCTCCCAGTATGCATTTTAGAACTGATACTAAGAGCGTGTAAGGCCATGTTTCTGGCATATACAGAGAAATCAAAATTAATAAGATGCCTGCATATGTGAGGTTGTGAGGGTCGTTCAAAAAGTCATTGTCAGCAATCACGCATGAATACGCTACGGCCGTCGAAAGGATATGGGCATGGCGGCCATGTTGATCATGTAACCAGGACCGTTTGAACACCTTTTCGTTCCTAAGTCCCCAGGAGGCTACATATGTAATTTGGTTACAATCCGCGGTTTCAGAGGAGAAGTCATTTGAAATTGTGGACGGAGGGACATACGGACGCCGGAGCCTTACCATCCTATAAGCTCCCCTGGAGCGGCTGGCTCAGGTGAGCTAAACAAGAAGCCCAAGGGCAACGACCGCTCACCTGAGTTCTAAAATGTAAGCTTCCAGCTCAGGTAACAGGCTGCAATTCTATAGGATTCGATGACCCCATGGAGTGTGGCAAGTTTGGACCCCAAGGGGCTTGATTGGCAGGATTTATGTAGAGGACTGCTATACATTGCTTCATACTAAATACATAAGCTCTTGGCCTTATAGTTTCATAGAAGATTTTTGAAGGTTCTTTAGCTATATAGCTCTATATAAACAAACGACCCACTGGGATGTGGCCAGTTTGGACCTCAGGTGCTTGATTGGCAGAATTTATGCAGGGGATCACTAGACATTGCTGCATACTAAATATGTAAGCTCTGAGCCTCATGGTTTCAGAAAAGAAGATTTTTGAAGACTTTCCCATTATAAGTCTATGGGAGCAGCATGGCCAATTTGGACCCCAGAGGGCATGGTTGGCAGGATTTAAGTTGGAGACCACTAAACGTTGCAACATACTAAAGAAGTTAGCTCTGGGCCTCAAGGTTTAAGAGAAGAAGATTTTTGAAGATTTTCCCATTGAAAGTCAATGGGAGCTAATAACCCCAAGGGTGTGGCTAAACTAGACCCCAGGGGCATGGTTGGCAGGATTTATGTAGAGAACCACTAGACATTGCTACATGCTACATTTATAAGCTCTGGGCCTCATGGTTTCAGAGAAGATTTTTTAAGATTTTCCCAATGTAAGTCTATGGGAGCTAATGACCCCCGGCGCTTGGCCAATTTGGACCCCAGGGGCATCGTTGGCAGGATTTATGTAGGGTACCACTAGACATTGCTACTTGCTACATATATAAGTTCTGGGCCTCATGGTTACAGAGAAGAAGATTTTTTTTTTAATTTTCACATTGTAAGTCTATGGTAGCTTATGACCCCTAGGGCGTGGCCAATATGCACCCAAGTGGCATGGTTGGTGGGATTTATGAAGGGAACCACTAGACATTGCCACATGCTACAAATATAAGCTCTGGGCCTCATGGTTTCAGAGAAGAAGATTTTTTAAGATTTTCTCATTGTAAGTCTATGGGAGCTTATGACTCCTGGGGTGTGGCCAATTTGGACCCCAGGGGCATGGTTGGCAGGATTTATGTAGGGGACCAGTAGACATTGCTACAAACTACATACATAAGATCTGGGCCTCATGGTTTCTGAGAAGATTTTTTAAGGTTTTCCCATTGTAAGTTTATTGGATCTAAAGACCGCTGGGGCGTGGCCAATTTGGACCCCAGGGGCATGGTTGGCAGGATTCATGTAGGGAACCACTACACATCGCTACATAGAGAAGAAGATTTTTTAAGTTTTTGCCATTATGAGTCTACGGGAGCTTATGACTCCTGGGGTGTAGCCAATTTGGACCCCAGGGACATGGTTGGCAGGATTTATGTAGGGGACCACTAGACATTGCTACATGCTACATATATAAGCTCTGGGCCTCATGTTTTCAGAGAGGAAGATTTTTGAAGATTTTCCCAATGTAAGTCTATGGGAGCTAATGACCCCCGGGGTGTGGCCAATTTGGGCCCCAGGGGCATGGTTGGCAGGATTAATGTAGGGAACCACTAGACATTGCTACATACCAAATATATAAGCTCTGGGCCTCATGGTTTCAGAGAAGAAGATTTTTTAATTTTTTCCCATTATGAGTCTCTGTGAGATTATGACCCCTGGGGCATGGCCAATTTGGACCTCAGGGGCTTGGTTGGCAGGATTTATGTAGGGGACCACTAAACATTACTACATACTATATATATAAGCTGTGGGCCTCATGGTTCCAGAGAAGAAGATTTTTGAAGGTTCTTAGGCTATATAGCTATATATAAACAAATGACCCCCTAGGGGGTGGCCAATTTGAACCCCAGGGGCATGGGTGGCAGGATTTTAGTAGGGGAGCACTAGACATTGATACATGATATATATATCAGCTATGGGCCTAATGGTTTCAGAGAAGAAGATTTTTGAAGAATTTCCCATTGTAAGTCTATGGGAGCTAATGACCCCCGGGGCGTGGCCAATTGGGGCCCCAGGGGCATGCATGGCAGGATTTATGTAGGGGACCACTATACATTGGTACATACTAAATATGTAAGCTCTGGGCCTCAGAAGATTTTTTGAAGATTTTCCCATTATAAGTCTATGGGAGCTATATGTTGCCATGGCAACCAGAGTTCCAATCCAATCAGCCCTAAAACCTTATGCAGTCAATCCCCCACCCCAACAATGCTACACATAAAATTTGATCAAGATTGGCAGCTGGTGTAGATATGTGTTTAAAAGTGTGGACGACGACGCCAACGACGCCGACGACAACAGACGACAGACCAAGGCTATACTATAAGCTCACCTTGAGAGGTGAGCTAAAAACAAAAGAAGTAAAAGAGATTAGTGCTCAATACATGCTACGCAGGAACAAGGCGACATGGATAGAGTCTTGTTTCCATAAAATTATGATGAACCAGGTAAGAGTAGCCATCCAAAATTGGCTTCGTTTTGACATTATTTTGGGGTATAAAACCCAGTAACTGGTAACCCACATCCTCTTAGAATAAAGAGCATTCCCTCCCATATAGGAGAACCTCCACTGAGAGTGTACTTGAATTCTTATGTTCCTGGTAACCTCTTCAGCTGGCCCAGCTCCTTTGGGGGACTCCACTTGGGCAACTGGAGTCGCCTATAGAATGCTAAAGGTTAAAATCTCCATGGCTGTCAGCCCCTCTAATTTTGTTTTTAGCTGAGGCTTTTGGCCACTGTAAAAAGATTGCACCGTATATTCTGAAAATCAAAAGCATATGTTAATTTCGTTCTCCCTGTATTCATATTTCATATTCCTCAATTAGGCAAAAAAATCTATACTCAAGCTCATCATCTTTTGTAAGTTAAAATCAGAACCATATTTCTTATTGTATCCAAAGAATACTTAACTTGTTTTCCCCCAAGTAATCCATCATTGTAGTAGAAAATGGTGTCTAAGAATCAACTACACTTAATGCATGATCAAGAATCATTTTGCGGAAGATCTAAAGGAATATTCTCACTTACCATAGAAGCAACTATCCATTGCATATTCCTGTGTTCCCTACATTGTTGCATTTTTTCATGGTAATTTTCCAATTTTGCAATAAAAACCAATATTGTGAGCCCACATTAGAAACGCCTCAGCGAGGCGGTTCTAATGTGCGGCCCACAATATAAGGTCATTCTATTGTGTGTTTATATTGAAAATTAGCAAAAATGATCTCAAAATTATCATCAAAGTCCAACCTTATCCAGAGCCTAATATTCACATTAACTTCATCAATCATTTGCAGACCTTTAAAAAGTATTCTAAGAATGTACTTGTCGATACTTTATAGCATTCAGTCTTATTGTAACTTTGCCAGGAGATAGTATTAATAATCAAACACAATCCCGAGTTTGCCAATAGCCTGTTGCAACGTAGTAAAACACTGTTAGAATTTGTCGATAAGTAGTAAAATATAAATAGGAAAAAAACTGATCTTTCCCTGTGACGTAGTTAATGCTGATTAGATAACAAAAACCAGCGATGGATGAAGCGTTGATTACATTAACAATCTACCCACACATTTTCATTGAGAATATTGTAATTGTGAAACCTGCTAATCAATAAATTCCTGACTGTAGTAATTCTTGATTGATTTACGCTAGATATCTTTTTTTTCACTGGTGTTTGCGTAATCTGATTAGTAGGATGACAAGGAAGTGCTGGGCAGGGGGCATAGCTGCCGATTTCAGAAATAAATTTTTTTCCATTATGTAATCAAACCGGTTGTTAAAAATGTCTTTGAGAGGACACATTTTCATACTGAAACTTCACCCATGAGGTGTAAAACTCCTCCAGAACTTGTTTTCTACAAAACTTAATGTTCAGTGTGGAAAAAAACGATTAAAATAGCTTGAATTTGAAAAATTTCAGAGGAATGACCTCTAGAATTCCCCTTTTAATGCATAACCATGTTTTTTTGCATATCATACAATTGGCCTCCAGAAACACATATGGTTAGATTTGTATCAGAATCCCCTTAGTTTATTATAAGTCAGAAGCCTATAATCTATGATGCAAATTTCTGATTACAGACAAAAACTCTGTTCTATAATCTGAATAAAACCCAAAACTATAGGTCTGTGACCTAATTTGTTGAAATAATCTCAGAATTACAATCCAAACCCATCCATATCTGGAGCGCTTTCAAACCACTCAAGCAAACAATCCCTTTTACGACGAACATGGAGGTGTGACAGAAGAAAATAGATGCAATATTTTATTGCGCCAAATATAGAAAAATATTGATAAATCTGTTTGCCTGCTAATTACATTGTTGTCTGCAGAATCAATATGAAGCTGGGCACCGGACAAGGCACAACATGCAGCAAGCACAGAAAATACAGCTCTAGACCAGACTCAGTAGTGGTGAGGTCTGGTTGAGGGTCTAAGCAATAACATGCCTTGGCCACACTCACAATGTTTAATTAAGGAACTTTAAGATAACAGATTCCGATCAGACATCACAGACAGACAGACAGGTCTAAGCCCATGTTAGCTTGTTCTTATTTCCCGAGCTCTGCATGGCCAGTTCGTGGACTATCATCTGCCGAATTTACCTTAGAAAGTCGGATACTTAAACCGTTTTAATGGACTCTTCCTGCATCATATTTAAGTTCACTTGTCCTATCAGGGGATTTATACAAACATGGGCAAACAGTGCAGATCTTTATCAGACTGCTCCTGAGGAGCAGTCAGACTGCTCCTGAGGAGCAGTCTAATCAAGGTCTCTGCTGTTTGTGGAAGCCTTTCAGTCCAAATGTTCACTGTAAATATGACAATGTTGATTGTATGCTAGAGAGTACTCCCACAAAAGCAGACAGTCCAAACATAATGGTACCAAATTATCATGTTATGCAGGATGTTTGCAACATGAGAAATCCACAGGCCAAACAGTGAAACATTTTCATGTGATGCCAAACATTATGCAGCACAAGAATTCCATGGATTTGAAGTAACATGTAATGCAGGAACATGCCTGACATAATTTCTATACTGAAAATTAGAAAGGGGCATAATTCCAAAAACAAGTAAGTGGAGTTACAGTTCTTGATTTCTGCACATTGTCTGATGCTTTATATTTGTACCATATCTCATGAAAACATCTTGGACAGTTTTAAAATACTTAAATTATATTTAAAAAATACTTATTCATATTAAAAATTATTATCTTGAATTTTTGCTATTTCAAGGGACATAATTCTGTCAAAAAATTCTAGGCAGAGTTATGGTTCTTACTCTCTGCACATCGGCTGACTTGAAAACGAGGTCGAGGTCATCAAATCTTATCAGCTCTAAAGCTTGTCCAGATGTTATATCCATCAGGATCACAGTTTTCATGAAAATCCTCCTGTAACCGTGAAAATGAGGTCAATCTTGTCCAAATGATTATACCATGCAAGTTAGGGAAAAATCTACTCACTGGTTCAAGAGAAATCAACCTAAACAAGAACTGTTATGCCAACACAGATTCTGGTGCTGACCCCGACACCAACAGGATCAGCACTGAAAACAGTATGCCCCATCTCCCTCCCTCACCCCTTTCACCTTTTTCAGGGGAACAAAGTTATCACCAAAATCCATCCTTACCCCAAACTGTTAGTTTGCATCTTTTTCTAAGAAATACACCCTGGCTAGTTCATTCAAGTGACTCCAGTGACATTCTGTATGTTAACCTGGTTATTGGAGATGCCCTCCCACTCCTTGCCAATGATCTCAAACAGCTCCAGATTGACATTTAAATTTTGAAAATGTAGTTGTAGCCTTCCATTAAAAACGCCTTGGTAAAGCAGATTTAATAAGAGGGCAGCAATGCATAATCAAATGGTCAAAAGAAGGATAAAACATTTTATAAGGAGAATGTAAGGAAATTATTCTGTGAATAGCACCAAAATTCATCGCTATCCACAGCTCCAAGTTAATATAATTATCACACCAGTTCACTTCAAGTCATCATGACATTGTGACTTTTTAATAATAGTGACTAAAGTGACATAGGTTTACCATGGTTATTTGAAAACTCCTGAAAGGCAGCTGCCCACCCACTCCTGGGCAATGATCTCAAAGAGTTCTAGATATGGGAAACTTATGATAATACTGAGCCCCGACACGGCAACACAGTGGATGTGCATCCAGCAAAGACTCAGGGTAGCTAAAGGTCTAAGCTAGTTCCATGTGGACTGAGAACACTCTGGTCAGACTGGACAGATGTCCAGGCTGATCTGAGTGTTCTCTGGGTGCACATGCCACTTTGTTGGTTTTATGGTGTTGCAGCTCATATTGTTCTTTTCATTGAACTGCCTTTTAGATTGGTCTCCCCTTGTCAAAGCTTCCTCCAGATGGATACAACTGTATGATGCCTTTGCAAGGTGATTTAAATGATTGGAGAACATAGTAGGGGAGAGTCGGGTAACTTCGGACAGCGGGTAAATTCGGACACTGACATTGTCTCCTTTATATGTTAGTTGTTTGGAACTAAAACAAAAATTAACAGGCCAAACAGAGAAAATCCTGATGAGTTGGCTCATTATGAGCCGTCTCATCTGGATTTTCACTGTTTGCAATTATTGTATGTCCAAATGTACCCGCCTGTCTGAAGTTACCGGACTCTCCCCTATGGTCAACATTCAAAATTAGCGAATACCATCACATTAAATCAACTGGGGTACTAATGTATCATCAATACAGTCATGAAGACATTGAAGTCAGAATATCATAAAATATGAAAGAAAAGGTACCATATAACACCAGTGCAACAAGCATTATGTCCCAGATCCAGGGTTTCTGATATTTTGCTCCTTTGGACATCTGACGAGCCCTGTAGCTCAGTAGGTTAAGCACTGGCCTGCTGATCTAGCAGTATCGGGTTCGAGCCCCGGTGGAGGCGCGAATCTTTTCAATCATAAACGGGGTTCCATTGCACACCAGGGGCGGATCCAGGTATTTTGGATGGTGGGGTTCAAATTAGCTTCAAAGGGGGTTCGATTTGTGCAGTTTGACCAATTATTCCTGATTTGTCCCATGAAAATAAAATAATTTCTGCTAAAGAGGGGGTTCGTTTGAACCCCCCGAACCTCCTCTGGATCCGCCACTGCACACAGCCTTTCATTATCACACATACATCATCCTGATATGACTGAAATACATACTTTTCTTTGGACATTGGAGATACAAGGTAAAGGTCACATTAAAAGAGCATTAGTTAGCTATCTTTCATCATTCATAAGGTAGGGGCCCAGCAGCTCAAAGAATTGAGCGCTCTGGGCTGCTAAGCTAATTAAGGGTCCGCGTTTGATTGCTGCTACAGGCAGAAATCTTTTCCACCACAAACGGTGTTCCATGAGTGCACACAGCCTTACATTATCACCCTCCCATCATCCTGATATGACTGAAATAATAGTGATCCCAAGAAGTCCAACCATTGTGCCACAGGTGTTCAGGTGTTGGCGGTGGCTGGGGGGTGTTGCAATTATGTACTTTTCCTCCAAGCCGACCCAGCAGGCACATGACGTTGAAATGATGTCATACTGACATAGATGCGACGTCATTACGTCGCATCGACGTCAGTACGACGTCATTTCGACGTTATGTGCCCGCTGGGGACCCTCATTTGAAAGATAATACCTCCATTCAATATCACAATATTCTTTTACTCCCACCATGATTCCTAATAAATCTTTATTCTTTGGATTTTATCATAAAAATGCAAAGTATTAGGATTGACCTGAAAACAGTACAGGTGATCTGGTTTGCTTTTCAGCTAGAAGCTCTTTAACCTTTAAAGCGCAAAAAAAAAAAAACAGTTGCCAAAATTCACGTCTGAAAAATTTTGAAAAATGTTTCATCCAAGCTGTACAATATTCAGAATTGAAGTCTATAGGGTCAAGTCCAATACATACAGTCATTACCATATGAATTCAAATGAATCTATCAGAAGTATTAAATTAATAGCGAATCACGATCTATGAAATTTAACGCTTTATTGGCAATAAAAAATCAAATGATTCTAAATGACTGCAAAAAAATAGTGTCATTTTTAAATTGATAGGAAAGAGATGACACAAATTCAGGCTGTTCTTTGAACAAAAATGACAATCTAACAATACTAATGACAATCTAACAGTACTGCTTCCAGATGAGCCAGGGACTAGAAAACAGAACTTTTGACCATCTGAAATCTCACTAATCTTCAGCAATTGTGAAAGGCAAAAATAAATCAACAATAAACAGTATCACTAATTTTTACAGAAATCACCTTTCAAATTCATTCTTTAATTGACCAACCTGACTAAAATAGTTTAGGGCATCTCCTCCTTTAAATAATAGGTGGTACTACCAGTCCACCAACTAATGCAACATATGAGCCGCGACAAGACAAAACCAACAATGTGGTTGTGTGCCCATCTCAGACTCAGATCAGCCTGTTTATCTGCCCAGTCTGATCAGACTATTCGCTTAGTGCTTAGAGGGTAGCTGAGGGTCTAAGCTACCTCCATGCAGACAGCGAAGGCTCTGATCAGACTGGGCAGATGCCCAGGCTGATCTGAGTCTGCGCTGGGCGCACAACCACATTGTTGGTTTTTTCGTGTCGCGGCTCAATTATGGTCTCCCAGCTGATCTTAAAAGTTCAATACTTTGGAGGATTGGGCAGATGCCCAGGCTGATCTGAGTCTGCGCTGGGCGCACAACCACATTGTTGGTTTTGTCGTGTCGCGGCTCAATTATGGTCTTCCAGCTGATCTTAAAAGTTCAATACTTTGGCAGATTATTTGATGTGATAGCAATGCTATCACATCAAATAATCCGCCAAAGTATTGATTTAGTTTCATGTCAAAAACAGCTTAGTAGCTGATTGACTGACGTAGGTCAGTGTGTTGTCTTCAGAATTCTAGCCTAGTTGGTTAATCGAACGGTCATTCATTTTTTAAACCAATCGACAATACACTGAGCTCAGAGTATGATTCTCCCACAGAAATGAGCAGCTCTTTAATTGGGTACAGTGACAGGTGACCTATCAATGTACAGTTTCGCTAAAGGCAAAAATAGAAACGATAAACCGACTTTGAACGTTAACCGAAAGTTTGTTTTTGACAGGTACGAAATTGTCTGACCTTGGTGCAAGATTGAAATGTAGCATTAGTTGATGGACCAGTAGTGAAAATTCAATTCAATGGATTAATCTACAGTAATTTATCATGATTTTTTGGGATACATATACAAATTATTAAAGGATCAAACAAGTTTATTAAGAAGTTTATTTTGCTCTCAAAAACTTGCCTGAATTTAGAATTAGGCTGGGCCCATGCTCACACCTACCAATCGCTCTCATGCGAAACCACGGTTCAGAACGCCAATCCATGAGAGGAGTCTCCAGTTTTGCAGGAGGGGAGCCGAAATCGTAAACAAATTTGACATCGGCACAAGGTTTGAGGTATTTATTTTCTCTGAAAACTATGTATGCAAAATATAAGAATGCTATTTTGTCACATATAGATTGTTTCTTCGGCACATGAAAGGATTAGACACTTGGTCTTGCATTTTCCAGATATGCATTTAGTACGGCGGAACGTGTTCAAGATCAATCTCGGCGATATATACATGTAGGGAAAAGTCGCATTCTCTTGTTTGATTTTGAGTCTCTGACCTTGTCAGTCACAAAGAAGTGAGCAGAACTACTGTATGCGTGAATCCAAATGTTGGAAGTAAACTTTGCGTGATGCACAGTTTAGAATTTAGAATATAAATGCAAAAACTTGGCATCGTAAGCCTGGTTCTGCATGAGATAATAGAAAATATAAGGAATTTTATCAAACACAAAAACAGCTTCTGAACAATAATATTGGATCAAAACTAACATGAACTCTGTGATAAATCCTTATTTTATACATTGCATATGACTTTCTGGCTGTTTTAATCCCCGATTGTCTGTTTTTGAGGCATGTAAGAGGGTTTGAAAGAGGGTTTGCAAAAGGCCTAAAAAGACAAACGGGGAATAAAAACAGATTGAAAGTCATCTGCAATGTATATAATAATGATTTATAACAGAGTTTATGTTAGTTTTGATCCAATTATTGTTCAGAAGCTGTTTTTGTGTTTAATAAAAATTCCTTATATTTTTTATTATCTCATGCGGAACCGAGCTGACGATGCCAAGTTTTTGCGTATATTTTCTAAATTCTAAGCTGTCTATCTCGGAAAGCTTACTTTCAACGTTTGGATTCACGCATACAGTAGTTCTGCTCACTTCTTTGCAACTGCCAAATACGACTTTTACCTACATGTATATATCCCCGAGATTGACCTTGAACACATGCTCCGCCGTACTAAATGCATATCTGGAAAAATGCAAGACCATGTGCCTAATCCTTTCATGTGCCAAAGAAACAATCTATATGTGACAAAATAGCATTCTTATATTTTGCATACATAGTTTTCAGAGAAAATAAAAACCTCAAACCTTGTGCCGATGTCAAATTTGTTTACGATTTCGGCTCCCCTCCTGCAAAACCGGAGACTCCTCTCATGGTTTGGCGTTCTGAACTGTGGTTTAGCATGAGAGCAATTGGTAGGCGTGATGCTGTAGTTCTTCAAAGCATCAATAGTGCAACAAAGTCCATCAGTCAAGGATTCATAAATGTCTTTCATGACACACAGAATCATGCATGCTAAAATTTTGCACTAACAAAATACCACAAAGCTCCTCATGTTTTTTGTTTTTTTTCAGCAACAAAAATCGCTCTGTTTTCAGATACAAAGCATTTAAAAAATTAAAATCTTAACTGATGACATCATCAGTTGTGAACAAACAGGCCCTGAGCTAAGTCAGTTTTTTTTTTTGCTAATGCATTCTGAGTCAATATTTACCATATTCTAACTAATCAGCTTAATAATGAAACTTATTTATTTTTTAGCAATCACCTGTAGCACAACTGACACAGTGCCCTATAAACAGACAACATTCTTCATTTTTGCTTTGCCTGTTTTCCACTAAAAATACCTGTGAAGCTCAAGGTAAAAGTGGATTATCGAGGATACTTTTCTTATTTCTCTATAAAAACATATTTAGTGACCCCTCATCAAAACTACATTGTTGTATAAATGTTCTATTGAGGGTTCACAGGTTTGTATCAAAATCCATATTCATTAGTGCCTAGGACTCAGAAGAAGATAAAGATATCCCAGCGGGCACACGTCGAAAATTTCGACGTCATACTGATGTCCATCATCGGTGTCGATACAACATCATTTCAACTCAAGTGCCTGCTGAGTAAGTGTTGCTTTTATGAACCTGACACTGGCCAGTGTGCATATACATAAAGACCCAGATCAGATGCAGCACAATTTGCTTATCTTGGCTGTTGACTGGTCCAGTACTGTGAAAAGTGGCTGTTGACCGTACTGTGAAAAGTGGCTTCCATCAAAAGAAATAATGGTGGCATAGTTCAAAATATGGAATGGAATGGACTGGCAGGGACAGTCTCCTCCACTTCATTCCACTGAATTGGGATGGCACCCTTACTGGAAGAATTTGCACCCTCTGAGGGAGCAAATTCTTTTCTGTAAGAGTACTATCCCAAGCTCTGAGAATAAATGCATTCAATCACTTCCATTCCATATCATTACAGGTTTTAAACTATGCCAATAGACTGCTGTCAATTAAATCTCTGTCGACAGCCATTTTTGCATGTATGGAAAATGACTGGCTCCACCAACAGGACCTATCTACAGTTTGTCTCCATTTATGTATACCCAAAATAAAATCAATCGTGCCAAAAGTTGTGGAGAACAATGGGACCCTTAACTATTCAAACATTGGCAATTATAAAATGTGGGGCTGGACTATAAAATTTAAAGAGGGTATTAGCTATTTTCAGTTCCATTTTAGTTCTATTTTATCAAACACAAAACTCACAAAAACACACATGATAGTCATCTTTTATTAGGTATTCTGTATTCAACCAAAATATTCAGACACTTCGTAGACTCTTCCGAACTCAAATTTGAACAAATTTACACAGTTTATCAGGGCATGCGTTACAAAATATCAGACTGTTTGTTGGCAAACCATGCAAATCCTGATCAGGCTGATGAGCAGCCTGTTTGCTCTGGTTTTCACCCAAATAGTTGCGGTAACTACGGTGAAAAGATGAAGGAGAAGAAAATAGACCTGTAATCTCATAGATATCTAAGATAAGGATTGACAGCTTCCGTTTCAAAAGGACCACAAACAATGCATCCAACAGCTGTGCCGAGAAAAATGCTGATTTACAGAAAAGGTTAAATGGTCAGGGTGGTAAGAAAGAGACAGCTGTCGAAGTGTGGACCTTGAAAAATGTCATCAAACAGGGTCAATGTCCAAAGGAAAAATAGGGCTATAATAAGCCCAAAAATGAGTTCTTAAGTACCCAGATAATGAGGTTGTGGGACTGAGTGTAGGATGGAGGTGGTGGTCAATGAAACATGAAGCAAAGCTGACACTGCCAACAACAACAATGACCACAGGGTATAAACCAGTCTGCTAATTTTCACTTCCTGCAGAAACTGTCTGTCATATTTGGCTTCCGCCGAGACTGTCCGCGATCTTTTGCTTCCTGCTGAGACTTCTGTACAGGATAAATGGCTTCCTACAGAGACTGTCCGCAGGAAGCAGAGTCACGCAGACAGTCTCGGCAGGAACCCATTTTTTGAGGACAGTTAGTCCCTGCAGGAAGCAAAAGAATGCAGACAGTCTCGGCGGAAGCCAAATATGACGGACAGTCTCTGCAGGAAGCGAAAACTGGTGGACTGGTTTATATCCTGTGATGACAGCACCAGAAAAGTAATACCTATATATGTCTCACTTTTGCTAGCCACAAGTGAGACAATAAAAGGCCATCGGCCAAGTGTCACCCGACATTTAAAATGTGTCACAAACTTCAGCCCTTTATTCTGTTTCAGAGTAAATGTATGGCCAAAAACAGAAAATATATATATTACAGAACCTGGTAAGCAAATGGTAACTGAACATAAGCAAAGACTGGGCCTCTTTATAAAATACTTAGGTTCAGAACGGGGCATATATGTGTAAAATCAGGTTACTGAAACTATAGGCCCTTACAAAATGACCAAAACATCAAGACTGTATACCAAGTAACAAAATAACAACAGCCATAATCCTGCCCAGGTGAAAATGGTACTGAAATTTCAGTGAAATTTCACCCAAATTTCGTTGATACAGCGAAATATCAGTGATATTCTGCTGTGTGACCAAAATTTCTTAAAACTCCAATGATATATCAGTGAAATTTCAGTGAAATTTCAGTTAAACCAGTTTCAAAGCAGCTAACCGAATTTCACTGATATTTCAGCCTTATTCAAGAAAAAGAAAACACAAAATTGATATATAAAATGAAATTTCTATGATACAAAAGTAGACTGTATAGTATGCTGATGACCTATTTTTGCTGTCAGTGATTTTAGTATCACTATGCAGGGTGTAACTGCATTAAGTTATGCATATTTTTTCACAATTTAGATTTGTGTTTATCTTTATACCAAATGTATACATTTAAAGTCTTGGTGTGTTTACTAAAAAACGAACAAAATTCGCTCTAAACATCATTCAGCTGATTGTACACAGAAGTTATGTCATGAGAAGTTCATGAACCTATACTAAATTATTGATACATGTAAATTTTATAATCTTAAAATATATTAGGTACCTGTTTATGAACCATTCATGAACTTAAAAGTTCTTGATCAGATACCTTATATTGTCAAATTCTTAAGATTATAAAATTTAAAACTGTAACTCAATCAACCCTATTGAAACAGTCAGTCATATATTAGTGATATGTCACTGAAATTTCAGTGAATTCCACTGATGCACTAAGTTTCAGAGAAATTCCAGTGCCCAAGAATTAGAATAAAAATTTCAGTGAAATTCTGTGAAATTTCACATCATGTGACACTTGATGATGTCATAACCAGATGGATGATGGGAAAAAACATGGCTGCCAGAAATGGAGGTAATTTGAAGGCTGTGGTAAAAAAAAATAATTGTGAAGCAATTTCTACATGGCAAACATGATAGTGAGTTAGCTGACATAGTGAGTACACTTGAAGCCACAATTTCTATGGTTTTAAAGTAAAAATTTTGCTAGGTTTGTGCAGAAATGGAGCAACATGGTGACTGTCATGCACTTTTCCAATGGCAACAAATATCTGCAGGAGGTACATGTAGGTTAACTGATGTTAGTGTCAGTATGTCCTATAATAGAAATAGGATACATTAGAAATAAATCCTTTGGTTTTTCTTTCTTTTTTTTCAAGCAAATGTTAGAAAATCTTTTGAAATGGGTGGGGTAACAGGGTGGGGTAATGGTGTTTTTTCAGAATACCGTGGTTCTATGGTGTTATTAGCAAGGAGATTCAAAAAGAGATGTTTTCATTTCTCTTCATTCGTTTTGTTTGTTTTATTTTGTAGGCTTAACATCTAGGAACAGCTAAGATCATGTCTGGATAGTCAGACTCTGATGGCAATATGACCATATTTATTCACTGTTAATTTTATAAAATTCCAGTGCAATTTTACCATTATTTCATCAAAATTTCACTGATATTTTACCATTATTTCATCAAAATTTCACTGATATGTTACCATTATTTTATCAAAATTCTGGTGCAATCTTACCATTATTTCATCAAAATTTCACTGATATTTTATTGAAATTACAGTGATAAATTTGGTCATAAAAATAGAGGAATTTACCGAAATTTCGCTGAAATTATGGTGATATTTCAACGAAATTGTGGTAATATTTCTGTGAAATTATATGAAAATCTGCTTGAATTCTGACCAAATTTTACAGTATTTTCCTATGAAATTCCATTGGAATTTCAGTAGAATTTTGGTGCAATTTGGGTGAAATTTCATCAACTTTTTCACCTGGGCTGCTTATATGAATCTGATGAAAAATGAACAATGCATTTATGAAAATTCAGCCCATTAATATGAATAGTTCTGGAGTTATCCCTTTACCTTAGCTTTAAGTGAATGTCTATTATCTATGAAAGGGGATTAACTCTGTCACTTATAATTTAGCACAACCTAACAATAATCAGAATAATCAATTTACCAAATGCTAATAGCATACCAAATTTCAGCTCTCTCGGTCAAACGGTTCAAAAGTTGGAAAAATGCCAAAAAACGACAAAGGGCCATAACTTTGTACAAAATAGGACAATTGAAATTCCAAAATCACATGCACATCTTCAGATCATAATGAAACATTCTGCACAATTTCAAGTCAATCTGATACAAGATGTTGCAGGAGTTGCTGGGACAAGGTCTAAGTCAGCAAGGGCCGTAACTCCATTAAAAATGGCCGAAACAAAAATAAAACACCACATGCACATCTTCATATCGTAAGAATACAATCTGTAAAATTTCAAATCAATCCTATGAAAGATGTAGGAGGAGTTGCGAGGACAAGATTTCGGAAGGTTTGAGTCAGCAAGGGCTGTAACTCCATCAAAAATGGCCGAAACAAAAATCGAAAACCACATGCACATCTTCATATCATAAGAATACAATCTGTAAAATTTCAAATCAATCCGATGAAAGACGTAGGAGGAGTTGCAGGGACAAGATTTCGGACGGACGGACGTACCTACCAGAGGTACACTGTGGACTGCACCCCGGAATTGGCATTATGGGCTGCAAATTGCACCCCAGAGCGTTTTTTGCAACCCACAATGTTTGCATCCCATAATTTTTTTGGTAGTGTCCATTTGTTGAAAACTTACACCCCCTATATAGTTATAATTTAGGTGTGTAGAAATAAGCTTTGTGGGGTACCTTTAACGTGGATTAAACCTGCATGATTTATAAGTTTTGTCCAAAGGGGGGAGAACAATGTGGGGTGCACCCCATAAAATTTATCAGACGGACATGTCCAACAATGGACAAATGAGTCTGTACACATTCTGGGTTGTACCTCCAATATTTGAAATTTAGTCATTTTAGCTTATTTGCAAGCGAATGAAATACATTCATCATGGGGTGCATCCCACAATGCAGAATCACCCCACAAGGCACCATATTCTATACAAAACACCCCACAATGTAGGTCTGGTAAGAGCGTTCGGACGGAAGGACGGACGGAAGGACGGACGCACACACGGACGGACGAGGGTCATTTCTATAGTCCCCCTCCGCCTAAGTCGGGTGACAATAAAAGAGATGGTGGCTGGTAGATTGACTGGTAGATTCTGTGTAAGTTGAAAGCACTATTATTCCCCATCTTGCTATTGTAAAAGCATGTGCAAGAATGATGAAAGAATGCGGTTAAAATGCATGCACTGCATACTGCATGTTCAAAAACATTAATGTAAGTTTGGCAGATTTTGCAACAAAAATAGACTCCAGATACTCTTCCAGGTTAGAAATATTGCAACATAAGACATTTAGATACTGCAGCAATGATGAACCCGAAATGTGTCCAAAGTACAAAGATGTCCCAGCTTCTTGCCTTGTAAATAGGACAAGGTCATTCAGTGGCAGACTAGCCCACTATCCCAAGCATGATGCAAATCAATTGAATAGTGTTATGGATTCATAGCAAAATCACTGGAATGTGAAATACGGGTTACAGTGACCTACAAATAATTAGGTCAAGTACATGACATTGTATCAACTCTCTGACCTTAACGGCATCATCAAATGAAGCATAGATAGAACTGTAACCTAAACCGTAACACCCCTGTTCATTACAGCAAGCTGACAGAGAACCTTTACTTAACTCTTTCACTACCAAAAAGCAGACGACAAAATTTACGTCTGCAAAAATTATAATACTGCCTTGTCCAAGACTTTTTATATTGAGAATTCAAAGACTAGAGGGCAAACAGTGTAGATCTAGATGAGGCGGCTCATTATGAGCCGCCTCATCAGGATCTACGCTGTTTGCAAATTTTGCTAATTGCGTCACTGGGGCTTAAAGAGTTAATCAAAAACCTTGAGTCCAACACCATTACTGACATATGGAAGTATGGACACATGAACAAAACACCACACCGAAATGCTGTATGCCACTGGCCTTGCTTTGCAGGGGCATAACAAACTACCATCAACCTCTGAAACAACATTGACTCATAACTGATTCAACTTTTGTTCTATGTTATTTGAATGTCATCTACCAGCTGCGACATAATGTACAGATCCTTAATATTGATAAGAAATGGGTGAGCAACCAGTGCAGATCCAGATCTAAGTACACATGCTCCTAAGTATGCAGTTTTATCAGAGTCTGCACTGTGGTCCACTACAAGAAATGCTTAAATCACCAGGGGCCGTATTCATAAAACGACTTAAGTTGTTGCTATGCTGTTGCTAAGGCTGAATTTCTATAACGGAGATTCCCTACAACTATGAAATTTGCTTTGGAGGAACAGTCTAAAAAGACTGTTCCTCCAGAGCAAATTTCATAGTTGTAGTAAAAAGACTGTTCCTCCAGAGCAAATTTCATAGTTGTAGGGAATCTCCTTCATAGAAATTTTGCCTTGGCAACAGTATAGCAACCACTTAAGTGGTTTTATAAATATGGCCCCAGATGATGGACAAAGATCATAGCTGTCTGGACAGATGGCTCATCCCACTAGCCCATCTAACAGTACCATTTTACCTTCAAATTCCAGGAAAACTTGAATCTCCCACTACAGCTGATTGGGATCACAAAGGTCACAGGTAATTTAGTTTACACAGGAGATCAGAGGCCTCAGGTGATTGTAAATAATAAAGAAACAGACCTACAAATAGATCAAGATCTAGGTGAAATACCTGTACCTACAGCAACTGGCCAGAAATCAGAAATTGAACCGCTACACAACAACAAAGTGGCAAGTGCACCCAGCAAAGACTCAGATCAGCCTGGGATTCTGCCAAGTCTGAACAGAGTCTTTGCTGTCTGCAAAGAGCTAGCTTGATCTGAGTCTTCCCTGGGTGCACATGCTGCTTTGTTGGTTTTGTCGAGTCGCAGCTCACATCTCCAATCCATCTGTATTACCAAGACTCTGAGCTGAGGGCTTGAATGTTCTCTTTATCTCCAAATGCGCAGCAGTAAGTAGTCTAGTCATTTATGCACTAAACTACCAATCCATGGCTGCAGGTTTGATACCCGGCTCCTACTGTCTTTTGGATGAGACTTTAAACTGACATTCCATCTCGGTATAACCTATGTCTTGGTGGGACGTTAAACCCCTGCTCCTGGCGTCTTTCAGACAAGTCCTTAAACTGATGTCCCGTCTCAGTATAACCAATGTGTTGGTGAGACATTAAACCTGAGTTCACCTACTCACTCACTCCAAAAGGCAACCTTTTCAGATTTTGTTTGACTTCACTGCAGTTGGTGTTGAAGCCAAGTGGCGGCTGTAAAAAGTCTCCGATACTTCAACACAGTACAATGTACATATTTTATTTTTACTCCCTTTGGGATCACTGGGCCAATGCTGGTAGCTTTGAAAATCAAGTACCATGTAAACAGGATCTAGCATGCTTATGCAGCTTGACAAACCACATTGCTGTTAATTATGAAGCATCTCGATAAAATAATAAGTTTGGTCACGTTATTGATTGTCCAGTCGTGCTTGTTTAACGAGGCCATGCACAGTCCCAGGGTACAAAACCACATCAGGCACATAACCTCAGCTGGTTTTGTATTTTCCGTGCATTCAGTTTTGCAGGTTTATTAACGTGAATGCCACCGCCGGCATTCCATAACACTGTCATCACCAACACCATCCTGAAACCACTTTTCCAGCTCAGAGCACACCGGATGCGGATCTCCTGGTCTGTTGGATGGAAAAATAGATCAGGTACGTGTCACTCTAGGGCACTGCACCCATCACACCTTGCATGAAAGGCGAACACCCCATCCACTAGGCCAGGTGCTCTGCCAGAAGAGTTTGGTGAACTGTCTATAAATCTTTTAAAATTGCAAGGTGTAACAAGAGGCCCAAATGGGCCTGATATCGCTCACCTGGCTATTGTGCAACGGAACCATTCTGATACAAAATTGGTCCAATTCCACTGAGAATTTTTCATTTTTACATTTTGCTACTTTTAGTAACAGAGGCCAACTTGCCTGGTCTTTATATATTTACTTTTGAAACACCTCAATGCAAGAATCATTTTGCCACAAATTTCATCAAAATCCATTCAGGGGTTACTGAGATATTGCCAGTTTCATGTTTTGTGCTATTTTTAGTAACGGCAGATGGCGGCCATCTTGGATTGCTAAAATGCTAAAAATCGAAAAGCCTTCATGCAAGGACCATTTTGACACAAATTTGGTCCAATTCCATGGAGATTTTTTGATTTTCACCTTTTTCTATTTTTAGTAACAGAGGCCAATATGACTGGTCTTACAGTTAGATATTTTTGAAACATCTCAATGCAAGAATCATTTTGACACAAATTTCGTCAAAATCCATTCAGCGGTTACTGAGATATTGTCATTTTCATGTTTTCTGCTATTTTTAGTAACGACAAATGGCGGCCATCTTGGAATGCCAAAATGCAAAAAATCGAAAAAGTTTAATGAAAGGACCATTCTGACACAAAATTAATCCAACTCCATTGAGATTTTCTAATTTTCACATTTTTCTATTTTTAGTAACAGAGGCCAATATGAATGGTCTACAGTTAGATATTTTTGAAACATCTCAATGCAAGAATCATTTTGACACAAATTTCGTTAAAATCCATTCAGCGGTTACTGAGATATTGTCATTTTCATGTTTTGTGCTATTTTTAGTAACGGCAGATGGCAGCCATCTTGGAATGCCAAATTGCAATTTATCAAAACGACTTCATGCAAGGAACATTCTGACACAAAATTGGTCCAATTCCATTCAAGAGTTCTTGAGTAATTGCCATTTTTATGTTTGTGCTATTTTTAGTAACACCAGATGGCGGCCATCTTGGGATGCCAAATTGCAATTTATCGAAACGGCTTCATGCAAGGAACATTCTGACACAAAATTGGTCCAATGCCATTCAAGGGTTCTTGAGTAATTGTCATTTTTATGTTTGTGCTATTTTTAGTAACGGCCCCCATGGTGGCCATCTTGGATAGTCAACTGGCACAAAATTGAAATAAATCCATTCAAGATTTTCTTTAGATATTGACATTTGAGCAAAATCGGCCTTGTTAACGCCAAGTAGGTCACTGTGACCTAATTCCGCTATAGATTTTTTTTATTTTTACAATTTTTAATACCAAGGTCCCACTTATGTTCCATGCAAACTTTCAACCAAATATACCAAATGGTTCTGGAGAAGAAGTTGATTTTAATGTTTTTGCTATTTTTAGTAACGGCAGCCATCTTGGATTCTTGACCTGACCCAATTTTACAATTTTGAAACCCTGCAGTCTGGTCATGCTCCATGTGAAATTTGAAATCCATGGGCTTAGTGGTTTTAGAGAAGAAGTTGTTTGAAGTTGTTTAAATAGGTCATTTTTTGACATTGGCATTTGAGCAAAATTACACACGTAAACAGAAAGTAGGTCACTGTGACAAAACTCCGCTACAGATTTTTTTTCATTTTTACAATTTTGAATACCAAGGTTTCACTGATGTTCCATGCCAAAATTCAGACAAATATACCCAGTGGTTCTGGAGAAGAAGTTTATTTTGTTGTTTTTGCTATTTTTAGTAACGGTGGCCATCTTGGATTTTCAACCTGACCCAATTTTATAATTCTGAGACCCTGATGTCAGGTCATGCTCCATGTGAAATTTGAGAACCATGGGACCAGTAGTTTTACAGAAGAAAATGTTTGAATATTTGTTTTTCGGTGTTGACGGACGACGCACGGACGCACAACGCACGCCGGACGCATTGGTATGACAAAAGCTCACTATGGCCCTTCGGGCCAGGTGAGCTAAAAATTCATCCAAATTTTATAACTTTTGAACAAATATGACAAAATGACTCATTTCACATGAAATAAGACAGGTTTCATTAATTCTTGGCCTAATTATGACTCAAAAGGAAAGAGAAAGACAGTCCTGAAAATGAGGACAAGCAATAAAAAATAAAACAAACAAAAAATCAGTGTACTGCAGCAAAGTTGCTGTTTATATCACCTATAAATGATATTCATCCGCATCATCTGGATCTACAGTTTGTCCTCTAGTCAGGAGCCCTGGTAAAGGTAAAGGTTTCCCATAGCCTAAGTGAGGGTTAGAGACCCACTGTATCTTCCCATAGCCTAAGTGAGGGTTAGAGACCCACTGTATCTTGGGCACAGCAGGTGAAAGGCGGAGTCCATCGCTCTCCTTCCCCTGCCTTATCCTTCCCTGATTCGAAAAAGGGTACCCATTTACTGCTGGGTTGACAGAGAGAGTTTTCCAGTCGTCGGATGGTGACAGTGGGCCGCGAACTCACAACCTTCTGGCGACTTTCTGCACCATAACTGAGCCTCTCCATAGTCTCTAGTCTGTGAATTCTCCATATGATATATAGCTTGTATGAAACATTTTTTGAAATTTTGATGCAAATTTTGTTGTGCCAACTTTTTTCATGCTTAAAAGATTAGCTGAAGTGTTGAAGACTTCAAATTCATCACAGAAATGACTAAAATATATCCTTGAGGTGTCAGAATATATTTGAAAATTTTGGGCAAATACAATAACCCTGTGCAGTCTTTCTCTGTGATGAACACACTACCTGCTACAGTGTCAGATTCAGCTATGCACTTATCAAGACTGTCTATAAAACTGTCATTATCCATTACCTCCTCTGTTACCTCATTTCCTAAGTCTGTTTGACCTTTAATACTGCAGATAACCTAAATGCACTAGTTTTATGTGCAGCACATCAGATTCTGTTAATGCACATATCAAGATGTTCTATAAAACTGTCTATGTCTGTTAGCTCTTCTTCTACCTCATTCCCTACATCTGTGTCACCTTTTGCTGCCTATTCAAATCACCATTTTTAATGGCAATTCTGGGATAATTTTTTTTAATTCACTTTACTTTAGAACCACTTCGGTTTTTATTAGGGACAATAGCAACAAACAGAAATCACCTAAGAATCATTTTGACATTGTTCTTCCCCCTTTCAAATACAGTCAACTGTCTTTATAATGGCATTGATTACAATAGCAGAATTCTTTATTACACCATTTTATATGCACAGAATGGTTTATTTGTTCAAAATAATGTATTCTTTATAAGAGCAAATTCAGTACAATATTTGGGGAAAATTGCCGTTGTTGCAAAGAGGGTCCACTGATTAGTCCTTTTCACCTGCTTGATTTTACCTGATGTGTCAGTTATTCTGATGAAGATTCAATGCTAGGAGCATTATTATTTGCTAATTTACTTACTTTTTTCATCTATTTTTATTATTTATGTATGCCTCCACCTGATAAAGGGGCACAGTTTGTCTGGCATGCCAAATGTAGCGTGACATTAAGTCTAATAGTATGGCCTTAGTTGTTCCTACATTCAGTGTATATATATATTTCCATTGATAATAAGCTTGTCTTCAACCTCATCCCCTACAGGAACCCTGTTTCTGAGATAGGAACCCTATAACTGCAATGGTTGAAAAGAACTAATGAAGACTTGGGCAAGATTCCTGCATGCCCTCAGGCTAATTTAATATTAAGTACAGTTGTGCAAAAAAAAATGCCAATCTAAATCTGATCATATGGATACAAGAAAAAAACTGGAACACTAAAATGTATGACAGTTACATTTGGACAGCTTCTTGGATACCAAATAACATTTGTGTGACACAGTGCTCTAGATACAAGTAATGGGGTAACAATCCTAAAGGTTGGGACCAAACTGCTTCCGCAAACAATGCAGAACCAGATCAGACTGCTCCTTCAGGAGCAGTCTGATCAGGGTCTACATTCTTTGCTATTCTCCCAGCATTTTTATAAACATCAGTGAACTGTAAAATTAATGTTCAAACTTTATGATAACTACAGCAAATGCCCCCAAACTTCGAGTAATTTTGGTAGGAGACATACCTTCAACTGAGCTGAGCACTATATTGCATTCCAAAAACGTAACAACATACCAAGATGATCAGTAATCCAAGCAGAAATCCTGCTAATCCTAATACCTGAACAACTATCTCATTTCCATCAGCAGCTGAACCTTTTTTTATTTGAGATGTGTCATGACAAAACCAGTCCTAGGCTTCACATAAAATAATGCCAAAAGCAGCCTGTAACCATTTGTGAACTGTTGGCAATTAAGACTTTAAAATGGATATAACAATTTTCAAAGCACTCTCTACCTATCCTTAGCAGAGTGTAAATGTACGCAGGCTAGTCTGTTCAAAGCTGGGTTTGAGGTTATAAAACTTGAGAATAATCTCAAACTCAAAATAAAGCACACTGATTGGCTGCTTCCGAGCATGTGCTCGGAAACAGCCAATCAGTGTGCTTTATTTTGAATTTGAGAATGTACTCAAGTTTTATAACCCCTGGGCCTGGTCTGGGTATGAAGTTTGCAAATTTGCATGCTGTGGGAGTGTCATTCTGCTGTGGGGCAAAGAGCCAATGTAGTTTGCTAAAGAAGGTGGGTAGAGCTTGCTCCTTGACAAGGGTTGTACCAATCTTATTGAGGGTACACATCTGGTTCCCTCACAGGGCTGAAAAGCATCTGGTTGACAAGGAAGGTGCATATCCTTTCCCTTGTCAAGGAAGGTATACCATTTGTGCTTGACATGGATGATACACATTTTTTCCCTTGTCAAGGAAAGTATACCATTTGTGCTTGACATGGAGAATACACACATACGCACCTACTTGCTTGACAAGGATGATACACATCTTTTCCCTTGTCAAGGAGGGTACTTCAAGGAAGCTATACACATCTTTTTGCTTGTTAAGGATGTTTCAGATCTATTTGCTTGACTGGAGGGTACACTCGTGTGGCAAGGATGGTGCACATCTTTTTGATTGACTGGGATGTTACTCATCTTTTTCCTTGTCAAGGAAGGTGCTCACCTGTTTGCCTGTCAAGGAGGCTATACATCTATTTGCTTGACAAAGAGGGTACACGTCTTTTCACTTGTCAAGGATGTTCCAGATCTATTTACCTGACAAGGAGGGGTATACAGCTATGTGCTTGACCAGGATGGTTTACTTCTTCCTGTTCAAGGATAGTAGATATATTTTTCATTTGACAATTTGTTGCTCATCAAGGAGAATAGAGATCTCATTTCCTGAGAAGAGAATAAATCATGTCTTGTTGATATACAAGGGAGTAACACAAGGGAGGAAAGCATGTTGTTGCTTGATAAAGAGCTTGGTTGCTGCATGACATGAATATGGTGCATATCTTGTACATATCTTGCTGCTCGATAAAGAGGGCAAGTACTTTGTTGCTAACAAAGATGGTACATAACTTGCAGCTTGACTAGGGGATACACATTTAGTTGCTGTATATCTTGCAGCTTGACTAGGGGATACACATTTTGTTGCTGTATATCTTGCAGCTTGACTAGGGGATACATTTTGTTGCTGTATATCTTGTAGCTTGACTAGGGGATACACATTTTGTTGCTGTATATCTTGCAGCTTGACTACGGGATACACATTTTGTTGCTGTATATCTTGCAGCTTGACTAGGGGATACACATTTTGTTGCGGTTAAAGAATGGATGCATAGCTTGCAGCTGGACAAGTAGATTCATAACTTTGTTGTTGCCTGTCAAGGATGAAACACATGCTTTTGGACAAGGATGGTGCTTGATCATCGTGTTGCCAGATGAAAGGCTTTACATGGAGGTAGCACATCATATTGCTACACAAGAAAGGTGTATATCTTGACTGTAAATGATGGTGTGCAACTTACTGCTTAAAACATATCTTGCTATTGGGCAAGGATGTTACACTTCTTACTGATTGTCAAGGAGGGCAAAGCCTCTTCTGTGACAAGGCTGGTAAACATCTTGTTGCTGGACAAGGATAATGCACATCTTGATGCTGAACAAGGGGAGGCGGTGTCAACATCTTGTTGTTTAACAGGAAGTCACACAGCTTCATATTTGAAAAAGAGGGTATGCATTTAAATTGCTGGACAAGAAGCGCAGACATCTTGCTTCACAAAGAGAGCGTAGAATCATTACTGAACTGGTTTCAAAATGATCCAAAAAGGTCTGCTTAACAATGGCAATTTAAATATCAAGACCCCACTACATACTTTTTGGGCAGAAGAAAAATTGGAGAAAAGCTACTCCAAAACCAGACTTATGTGGAGTGCTTTTCAAAAGCAGAAAACCTTCTAATCTGAAATCTGATTAATCCATCAGGGTTTCCTGGCATTGTTATAATCTGCTAGAGTTATGCTTTAAAGATGAAAAGTTAATCTGTTAATCTACAGCACACCTGTCCTAATCCATACTATTCTGCTGATTCTGCTGAATCTTCTATTTAACAAGAATTTCTTTCAACTTCTTTACACTTCTTCAAATTGTATGGTTTTTTTATACTTTTTATTTCATTTTCATTTATTCTATTTCATTCTCTTTTTCTTTCTTTTTTCTTTTTTTCTTTTTTTTTTCTTTCTTTTTTCTTTTTTTTTTTCTTTTTTTTTTTTCCTTTTTTTTGTTAATTTGTCTGAAAGAGGCATTATTCTTCCTGGTAGGGGAATGGAACTACAAAATGTACTCTTAACCATAGCAGACAACAACATTTATGTCTGCAAAGTTTCAAAATAATTTTCATCCCAGCTATATCATATTGATAATTTGAAAGCTAGAGGGCAAACAGTGTAGATCCAGATGAGGTGGCTCATTATGAGCCACCTCATCTGGATCAACACTGTTTGCAAAATCATCAATTTTCATTTTTAGGTGCTAAAGAAAGAGAGAACTTTTCCTTTTTAAAAGATAGCACCTAGAAAAAGGGACAAAAAAAATCATTTGTGTCACAGTTATCTCCCTTAAACATGTGTCCATAAACCTTTATTTCCCTCCAGAAATGTCTACATCCTCCTCAGTGACCGACTGACCTATACATGGACAGGACACAAAATAAGTCCTAAAGTGATTTAATGTCAGCACGGTCAGACAAACAAGCCATCAGCTGTTACTTACACACGCTGGCCTTTGCACATCTTGTCCACAAAGTTATAAATGTCACTGTCTGCATATAGTATTTTATCGCTATCTTCATATGGCCATAGAACTCCTTTCCAAGGCAGCTTTAGAATTAATTTTTAGGATATCCCAGAATAGCGCTGAAACTAACTCTCCGAAAACATATATAGCAGCCAATAGACTTGTTGGTACCACATGAAGCAAAAATCACAAGTTATCATGAAAAGCTACATGTGGATTGACAGCTGCTGAACAAGTCAATGAAACAATAAATTTTCCCAAGGCTTGAAATATCCACACCTTAATGCCTTAGCCAATCCTATTATGTGGCAACAGTGAAGTTATGTGGCAGATGGATGGAAGGAGGGATGGCATAGTCAATGGATGACAGAGAATGGCATCTTGCTTCAGCATATGTGACAAAAATGACCGGCTGCAAAGCCTATCCTTTACCATAACTACTTAACCCTTAGAGTACTAAGCACGACTATTGTCGCGTTCGAGGGGTAGGTCACTTTGAGAGCCTGTCAGGCACACTAGACATCAAGTACCCCCCATCATATGCGGTTGTCCTATGCAGGAGGGAATCTGCTTTCTATTAGAGCAAGGTTTTACCCACCTAACTGATTTGTTGACTTTAATACTCGGAAAAAACGTCAAAAATTTATGATATTTTCAACATCAGCTTTTCAGGTGGCTACCCCTACTTACTTGATCCCGATTTTCTGACAACTAGACTTCATCCTTCCAAACTTTCTCTCTTGATAAATATTCAGCAATAACACCAGCCCTCAGACAAGCAATTACTTTTGTCATACAAAGCATATCACTGGCGCTACTATCTTGTACAATTTTTTTCTTTCTTTTTTTTAAGTGTCTATGTCGGTTCCCGGTGTATCATGTGACATCCAAATATGGAAGGTCACGTGACCTTGGTAACTTCCGGTAATGGCAGCGCCCACATCCTTGTTATTGATTGAAAATTTCAAGCAAATCGACCAGAGTTTGTGCAAGTTATGGCTTCTGAGATACCCCTACCCCCACTTTAGGGCCAGGTGAATTATTTTTCTAGCACTCTAAGGGTTAATATTTTTAACCATTCAAGTTGACAGGAACTACCTTATTTCTTCCACCCAAGGATGTTGCAATTCACAAGTCCTACAAACAAAATTTGGGCACAAGAAACTTTGATGGTCCAAAGCCACATCTGATAGAATTTGGTGACTTTTTTCACAGAAAAAAATGACCTAGTGTGTTTGTTTGAGAGGGGATATTAATAAAAGAACAAGAGGGCCATGATGGCCCTGGATCGCTCACCTGAGTATCCTGTGAACTTAACCTCAGAGACATCCATATGACCTACAGACAGAGTTTCACAAAGATTAAATGGAAAATGAACCCTTTATTGTGTACCTAAGGTTTTTATAAGATTTAACCTAATGACCTAGTTTTTTACCTCACATGACCCAGTTTCAAACCTGGTCTAGATTTCTTGAATATGAACATTCTGACAAAGTTATCAAAACTGTGCCCTCTAGAGTGTACATAATGTTTTTCTAAGGTTTAACCTAGTGACCTACTTTTTGACCCAACATGACCAAGTTGCACCCTTGATCCAGATTTGTTGGAGACAAACATTCTGACAAAGTCTCATTAAGATTAGAACAAAACTGTGTCCGCTAAAGCGTTCACACTGTTTTTCTACGAACTGACCTAGTGACCTAGTTTTTGACCTGACATGGCCAAGTTTCAAATCTGGTATAGATTTCATGAAAATAAACATTCTGACAATGTTTCAGGTAGATTGGATCATAACTGTGCCCTCTAGAGTGTACACAAGGTATTTCTAAGATTTGACCTAGTGACCTAGTTTTTGACCCCACAAGACTCAGATTCAAGTTTGGCCTAGATTTTATATAAATAAACATTCTGACCAAGTTTCATGAAGATTGGATCATAACTGTGCCCTCTAGAGTGTGCACAAGGTTTTTCTAAGATTTGACCCAGTGACCTAGTTTTTGACCCCACATGACCCACTTTCAAAGATGGTCTAGATTTCATTTAGATAAACATTCTGACAAAGTTTCATGATGATTGGATCATAACTGTGCCCGCTGTGTCATTCTAAGATTTATTTCTATTTTTAGCCCTGGCAGCCATTTTGTTCAGCGGAGTGGAACCGTTTAAGCAATTTTTGTTTAGAGTCATGAGTAAAACATTTCTGTGAAATTTTTTTGAAATCGAGCCATTTGCTTCAGAGACGATGATGTTTAAAGCTTTTTTCTATTTTTAGCTCTGGTGGCCATATTGTTCAGTGGAGCAGAACCGTTTGAGCAATTTTGGTAGAGGGTCTCCTAAGGAACATTTCTGTGAAATTATTTCAAAATCGGCCCACCAGTTTTGGAGGAGAAGTCGTTTAAAAGTTTTTCTATTTTTAGCTCTGGCGGCCATATTGTTCAGCGGAGCGGAACCGTTTGAGCAATTTTGGTACAGGGCCTCCTAAGGAACATTTCTGTGAAATTATTTCAAAATCTGCCCAGTAGTTTTGGAGGAGAAGTCGTTTAAAGGTTTTTCTATTTTTAGCTCTTGCGGCCATATTGTTCAGCAGAGTAGAACCATTTGAGCAATTTTGGTAGAGAGTCCCCCAAGGAACATTTCTGTGAAATTATTTCGAAATCCGTCCAGCAGTTTTGGAGAAGAAGTCGTTTAAAGCAAAAGTTGACGCCGGACAACGGACGACGGACGACGGACAAAGACTGATCACAATATCTCACCTTGAGCACTTCGTGCTCAGGTGAGCTAAAAACAATAAATGCAACCATGCAGTCCTTAAATTTGCCTAAAAATGTCTAAAAAATCTGCTTATCAATAGGGTCCACTTTTCTGGAAATATAAGTTCCAACATAAACTTGACTAAGCGATGAAAAACTTTGAAACACTTTAGAAAGTTTAAAAGCGGTGCTTTGGCTAAAGTTTTTGCAACTTTGACAGGGACTATGACAAGCAAGTCTGAAAGTGTAAAATGGCCTTTATATCAGTGTTACTAGCAAATGTAACAAAGTCTACAGCTAGAAAATATTTTCATCAACTAGTGACCTATTCCAACCTGAACTAATTACTTTAACAGTAGGTTACCAGGACAAGTTTAGGACTGAAACAGCTGGTGTCAGTGCTCCAGATAAGAAGGGGTAACAGAGATAATTTAGGGATAATTATCATTATTTCTCCACAAGAACATATTTTGTTACCCATCATTAGAACCGTCTCGTTGAGACGGTTCTAATGAGGGGTCACAACATATGTTTTCATTGAGAAATAAGAAAAATTATCTTTAAATTATCCTCAATACCCCCTCTTATCTGGAACTCTGTGGTGTCCTTGCAAAGCTCTGGTTTGGTGACAAATATGGATAATTTCTGTTAAATCTGCTTAAAATATATGTTGTGACCCTCAGCTGAACTGTCTCTTTGAGGCAATTCATTCTGTTCTGTTCTGTTTAAATTCTCGTAACGACGTTCGCCAAGTGGCTCAGGAGGCAGTTCATAGGAAAGGTCACCACATATATTTAAAAGGAGTACGGTAATTCAAAAAAATATTATCCCATAATCACATCAAATAATCAGTCTAATCAATTGCTCTGACTGTCCTCAGTAATGTTAATGACCCTAGATGACACAGGAAATAATACATACCATAAAATTGTTCAACAATAATTTGATGTCTGTCTTATTAGGGAGGTTGTTTTGATGTGTGTTGGTCAAAACTGTATTTCAATTTGTTGTGCAAAAGATGAACCTCAGTCCATACTATTCCAATGCAAATTTGAAAAGGGAATGTCCTACATTGTTGCCTCAACCTGGGAATCAAAGTCTAAATTTCGACTAAATTAAGAAAAATTTACAAAAGTTATTTCTAAAAGAATTCACATCCCTTGCTTACCCAACCCACACAGCGGTGACTTTCTGGACAACAGCTTGGTATAGACTGAAGTACTGTCTCAAAGGGTGTAACCCTACAAATCATTCAATCAATCTTTGAAATAAGTCAGTTTGTATCATTAAGGTGAATGAGAGCACCTCCATGTTTTTCAGCCAATTTTACAATGGGAGACAACTTTTGCTTCATGCGTTTTACTTTCTCGGATAAAGAGGCCCTTCCAAATGGATTCTACTCTCAAATGAAACACTTAACTCCTCTTGTCTACTCTTGAAGAAAGAATCTGCTCCCTGAGGAGCAAACTCTTTTCTTTAACAGCTGACCCTCATTAAAAAGGAAAGCAAAATGCAAATGGCAGAGTTGCTTTCCCCTGAAAGATTGGCAAATTGACTTAATTTTAGCAAACAGTAGACCAAGATCTGATCTTAGATTTCAATGTTGGCTCAATTGTCTTTACGGTAAATACTGTAATGTGCATATATATTGGGACACCTAAAAATAATGAATTTTCCATTTGGCACAAATGGAAAATTTATTATTTTAGGTGTCCCAATACTTAAGCACATTAGGGGTATAGCAATTATATTTATACAGCAAATGATTTTCATCAGCTGAAAATATATGCATTCTTGGAGAGGTTTCTTCCAAAAATATTTGTATCATGCATGCTGAAAGTGTTCCATGTGTTTTGGATTCCACTCATGAGCCCATAAAACAGTAGAGAAAGTCATTCACCACATTTACATACTGAAAATTCCACAAAACAAAGCTTTGGGAAGCCAAGTAGACAGTCAAGATTGCTTTGGAGCAGCCTCATTAAGAGTTGTACTGTTTATCAGCAATTTTAAAAAAACATTTTTCATATATGATAATGAACAATGGTGGCAAAATGACCCTCCTCACATTGTTTTGCCCAGATGTGGGTGGACAGACTATTATACAGCCCCAGCTAAAATGTACAGGTTTTCCACCTGTTTTCAGAACGGAAACAACTTTTGTTACACTTTGTTTGCTTTCCTTTATGATGAAGCCTTTCCAAAGTATTTTCTGTTCTTGAACAAAAGCATTTGCTCCTAGCAGAGCAAATTCGTTCCTCCAAGCGTTGACCCCCATCTAGCTGGGGAGGCAAAAATGAAAATGAAAGGAGTTGTTTCCCCTCAAAGTATACCTATTCACCTTAAGGGGCAAAACTGATGATCTGAGGCAGTGCAATCTAAATAAAATGAACTTACCAGATCTAGGCTCATTCTTGTCAGATAGTCCCCATCTGAAATAGCAGAAATATGTTTTTTTCAATGGGATTTTAGGATCAGGAAACCTGTGGACTGTTTGTGTTATAATGAATCATTAGAGGTGCAAACAGTACTGCTTTAGAAGAAGATTTTAACAGAACTTTTACATGGTACAATTTCCAATCATATTACAAGAAACGTATCGGTGTTTTAAACTTAACAAAAAGTCACAAAAGCAACCATCTAAACTTTTGTATCTTTGATATGATGATTTTTTCTGTGATTAAACTGTGCACAGTTCTATTATAGCTTAAGACGTTTATTCTATTTTAAAATAAATTCATCTTCTTTTTAGCAATTTCTTTTTTTAGGAAATATAAGAATTTTTTATCAAGCTATCAGACAATGAGTCATGCTTTACCACTTGTAGGATTCTTAGAACATAGCCTCCAAAAAGTAAAAGGTACCTTGGGATATGTCTAACACAGAGCTCTTGGTGATGTAAAAACAAAATTTTTATTTCTAAGTTCTTCCAGAAAACCTATTTTGGGATCTCATTCTATTCACACAGGGTATAATCGATTCCGCTAATTTCGCTACCTGCAGAGACTGTACATCATATTTGGCTTCCGCCCAGACTGTCCACGAACTCTTGCTTCCTGCAGGGACTACTGTCCTCAAAAATTGGCTTCCTGCCGAGACTGTCTGCGTGACTCTGCTTCCTGCTGAGCGCCTTGGCAGGAAGCAGAATCACCAGACAGTCTCTGCATTTATCATGTACAGAAGTCTCGGCAGGAAGCAAGAGATCGCAGACAGTCTCGGCAGAAGCCAAATATGATGTACAGTCTCTGCAGGAAGCGAAAATTAGCGGAATTGATTATACCTTGTGAATAAGTGGCCAGGACATAGGATCTATTAGACCAAACAGAAAGTAAAACTCGTCAGCAAAAGCACCATTATCAGTTTAACACCTGGAATGAAATGGTTTGAAATGAGATGGATGAGACTCAGGCTACAATTTGCTCCTCGAGCCTGGGATGGTAGTGAGCGGGAGCAAGTTCCTTTTTTGCAAGAGTACTAGTGCACACTATTAATCCTATTAAACAATGCAAGGGCATTGCTTTTATTGCATTTTACTCAAGGGGGTGATGGTTTGGGGGGGGGGGGGGATATTTTAGGCCTAAAGTGTAATTTATCAGCCACTGCCAAAATACCTCATCTAATAAACAGCAAATGAGTTCCTTACAGAGGAAGCAACTCTATTATTTTTTTCTCCCTTCTATTAGGTGTCAACCCAAAAAAGGAAAGAATTTGGAGCAAATTCTTTCCTTTCAGAGTAGATCTCAGTTTGAAGAGCTACTTCATCTGGATTCATGCAAGTTAATATTTCTAATATGTTTTTTGGAAAAGAGGTAGGGGCATTTATTAGACCAGGGATGTTTATTAGGATTAATACAGTAATTACAGATCAGTAAAAAAGAATACAGGAGATTCTCTCTGTCCATCCATTCCATGTATAAGACAACCATATTTCTTCTAACAAATGCCCTGGAGCACTGCAATTCACAAGTCCTATAAATGGCATTCTTGAGGAAAAATTTGGTCGATATATAACATAATATGGTGCTCTGAAGCCCACCCACCTTGTTAGAATTTAGCCACATTTTTTTCATATCATAGAAAAACTGTGTGGGGGTATACAGTTGAGAAAGGGGTCTATCAAGATGACATTAGATCCACATAGTCCCAGACAAGTGACATCTTTACCCTTTTTTTTTTTTTTTTTTTTTCTTTTTTAAGAAATCAATCTTCTGAGCTCTTAAAATCACATTCCATCCAAAAATTTGTGAAGATTTGACTTCAGTTGTAAAAATGTTGAATGGATGTGAATCCACAGGCACTCTGTCCTCACTATATATGCATTGTTAATGCAGAATTTTGTTACAATACACGACAGTGGACAAGTTATCACACTTCCAGAACCAGATTCTTACAGAAAGCAGATGTCTTAGGATGCTTTTATATCGGCCCACAGCTGCTGTTAATACAACCATGCTCTATATGTTTTGTTTGCCAAAAATAAAATGCTTGCAGACATAAGCCCATTTTTTTCTGTTATAAATTTGTTCTTTAGCTAAAGCTGTTCTTGAGGAATGCACCAGCTGCTAAATGTCTCCATGCACTCTAAGCTTCAGTTAACCCTTAAAGCGCCAAAAACTAAAATAGTCAAATTTGCAAACAGTGTAGATCCAGATGGGGTGTCTCATCTGAATCTACACTGTTTGCCCTCTAGTGTTTGAATTCTCAATATAATATTGCTTGGAAAAATCATTTTTTGAAATTCTGCAGACGTAAATTTTGTCGTCTGCTTTTTGGCGCATTAAGGGTTAAGGTGAAATTTCGACAATCATGTTAAACTAACATTCTTTATTTTTCCTGAGAAACATTTGTTGTGGCCCCTCATAAGAACAGCCTCAGTGAGGCATTTCTAATGAGGGGTACCAACGTGGAACAAAATCGTTTCAGAATCATTACCCATAATCCCTATTACTTGACGCTTTTGATGCACTTTTGTTGCATTATGTTTTCAAATCAACTGGCTCATTTAACAGTAATATAGGCATATTTCTGACTACAATTTGCTCTCAAATATATATGACGTATTTGTTCTGCTAGTCTGAATGAGAAATCACTGAGTTTGTGAAAGACTAACAATTTTTGGTCACTGGTCCAGTGGAACTGCTAGTTCCAAGCTATACCCAGAACGTCGATCAAAGGTCACCTGATATGAGCAGCGACACGACAAAACCAACAATGTGGTTGTGCGCCCAGCGCAGACTCAGAGCAGCCTGGGCATCCGCCCAGTCTGATCAGAGCCTTCGCTGTTCGCATGAAGGTAGCTTAGGCCCTTAGCTACCCTTTGAACATTGAACGAAGAGTCTGATCAGACTTGGCGGATGCCCAGGCTGATCTGAGTCTGCGCTGGGCCCACAACCACATTGTTGGTTTTGTCGTGTTGAGGCTCATATAGTAAAACTAGCCAACCCCAACAACAACTCAGCATGTGATATAGTCCCACAAATAAAATTGCAAATGCTGAATGTCCCACAATAAGTCCAAGAGTTTACCTTATAGATAATGAAGGGATGCATACCTGTTTAAAGAAAGTGTTGCTTCAGATGGGCGAAATTAGAACCCACAGCATTATACATCAAGGTCAAATGCTCCAACTATTTTTATTACAGTGTCTCTGGTTAAACATGTGACTATATACATATTCATGTGACACCTACACTTTGCAGCCATTTGTTTAGGATGAGCTGGATAAACCACAAAAGGCACAAACACCATCATATTCCCATGAATAACATTAATGAGCAAGGATCATAGGATGTTGTTGTTGTTGTTTTGTGGTTTTGTAACACCTCCAGAATGTTAGGTACACAGCTGGCTAGAATCGGTCACAAGTGCCTAAAACAGGAATACAGTTGTATCACTGGACACTAGGAGTCAAACTATCAAAAATACAAATATGGTTTCATGTTTATGCCTACTTAGACAGAAGTTGTGACAAGCTGCCAGACAGCTTCAGTACAGTTGTACTCTCTTCACAAGCACCTAAAGAAATAAAATCGTACATACCACCATCAGTTCAGATCCCAATCCGACTTCTAGAGTATCCTGGGTCCGAGGTTATAAAACTTGAGTATGATCTCAAACTCAAAATAAAGCACACTGATTGGCTGCTTCCGAGCACATGCTCGGAAGCAGCCAATCAGTGTGCTCTATTTTGAGTTTGAGAATGTACTCAAGTTTTATAACCTCAGGGCCTGGTCTACAAAGTTTGCATATCAACTAACTAACAGGGCAAGTGGCCGTGATGGCTGTCTAAGGGTACACCTCCATGTTTTTCAGCCACTTATTCAAATGGAGACACCTTTTGTGACTTCCAGTTTGTATTTCTGAACAAGGAAATCCTAAGAATCTGCACCTACAGGAGCAAATTCTTTGCTTTAAAAGTTGATCTCGAATGAGAATATCATAATTGCTTCTCATGAAAGTGTACCAAGTCACCTTACATGATTTATTAGTCTGTAATAACAAGCCAACATTTCACTCCTTATAAGGGCACCTCATCCAATTAAGGCCTCCTCCTTTTTGGGCTTTTGTGACCTCTTATTTGATTCCCTGGCTGTTAAACCCTTCTGAACTTGACAGGCCCCCCTCAATAAAACAGGAGGGAAAAATGAAAATGACAGAGTTATTACCCCTAAAAAAACATGTATAAGAACTCAGAATAAGGCTGAAATGGACTAAAATAATGGTGTACCTAAGCCTTAAAATCCACACCTGGTGCACTTATTAGCTAAAATATGGTATTTAGTGCATATGTACTTGCAGCTCTGCTGACCAGCACTTATTACCATTTCTGACCATCACAGATCAATACTCTGGTCTTTCACAGACAGTTTTGTAATTGCCAATATACCAGTACAGCTGCTCTATGCACGTCTCACAGTAAAGGTATATGGATACATCTGCGCAGTTAACAACCATATTCAGGAGCCCCGGTTAAGCACTGGCCTGCTGATCTAGGATCTAGCTGTCCAGAGTTTGATTCCTGGAGGTTGAAGTCGTTTTGATAGTAAACTGGATTCCATTGCACACAGCCTTTCATTATCACCCTTCCATCTCCCTGATGTAACTGAAATATTGTTGAAAAGGTCATAACATCGCAAGTCATCGTCATCCATCCAGCAACAACCATATTCACAAGGGAGACATTTTTTAACAAGAGTTATATGTGCTTGGCTATGCCGGTCCCTTCTTCATGAGGGGCCACTTTTAAAGGAAATAATTTGCTTAAAGGAATTAATCTGCTCTTTGGAGAGCAAATTATTTCCTTCAATAGTAGGCCCCTGTGAGGATAAATGTCAGATTGACATCTTTCAGAAATGCATCCATGATCCAAGTTTTGGAAACAGAAGCCTAAAGGCCAGTCATAAGTTTAAAATATACCACAGAGCTCTAGATCAGAGCGAGTATTTGGTGATAATTAGGGATAATTTTTGTTAATACTGTAGAAAAACATATGTTGACGAGACGGTTCAGATGAGGGGTCACAACATATGGTTTCAATGAGAAATGAAAAAAAATTATCCCTCAATTACCATCAAATACCCCCTCTTATCTAGACCTCTGTAACATGTAAACCATATCAGCTGTGATACTGAGGTTTCAAACTGAAGATCACATATTCTGCTCAGAGCTAGACTTCTTCTCACTAGGTACCTTAATCAGATCATGGTGGAAACTTTTTACACCTACATCCCTGAGGTCAATATTTTCTGTTGCTGCCTGCTTGAATACCTTTATCAAAGCATGGTAAAATCCTTCACAGTCAGAGCATGCTGGATTACTTCTTGTCACAGCCTGGTGGAATTCTTCATACTTTATATCAGGGCATGATGGAATTCTTCACAGCCTAGTGGAATTCTTCGTATTTTATATCAGGGCATGATGGAATTCTTCAAATGCATGTACCTTTATCACAGCATGGGTATTAAGAACTCTTCGCCTATCTTTATCTGAGTATGGTAGGATTCTTCACCTACCTTTAGCACTGCCTGGTGGAATTCTTTAAATTCTTTCGTCACAGCCTAAGGGATTCCTTTGTATACCTTTATATTAGAGCATGGTGGAATTCTTGAAATACCTTTATCAGAGCATGGGGGAATTCTTCAAACACATGTACCTTTATCAGACCATTGCAGAACTCTTCAGTTACTTTTATCACTACCTGGTGGAATTCTTCACATACCTTTACCACAGTGTTGGAACTCTTCATATATCTTATTAAAGCCTGGTGGAAATCTTCACATACCTTTATCAGAGCATGGTGCAATTTTCATATACCTTCATCAGAAGCTGACAGAATGCATTTCAAACCATTATTGTTGCTTGGTTAATTCTTAATAAAGCTTTATCACTGCCTGTTGAAATACTTCACATACCTTAATCAGAGCCTGGTGGAATTCTTCACATACCTTTATTACTGCTTGGTAGAATTCATCATAAAGCTGTATCACTCCCTGGTTGAATTCTTCATATAATTTTATTAAATTGCTTTTTGAAATTATTAACAAATCTTTCACGGTCTAGTGGAATTTTTTGTATACCTTTACCACTGCCAGTTGGAATTCTTCAATAACTTTTATCAGAGCTCGGTAAAATTCTTTACATATCATTATTGTTGCCTGGTGGAATTCTTTATAAAGCTTTATCACTCCAGCTAGAATTGTTCACATACCTTTATCACTGCCAGTTTGAATTTTTCATATGCCCCTATAACTGCCTGGTGGAATATGTCATATACCTTTATCGCTACCTGTTTGAATTATTCATATACCTTTATCACTGCCTGTTGGAAATCTTCACATACCTTTATCCCAGCCTGGTGGATTTCTTCACATTCATTCATCACTCTTCACATACCTTTATCAATGCCCAGTGGAATTCTTCATATACCTTTATCACAACCTGGTGGAATTCTTCACATTCCTTCATCACTCTTCACGTACCTTTATCACTGCCTGGTGGAATTCTTCATATACTTTATCAGAGCTTGCTCAAATTTCATATATACCTTTATCAGAGAATGATAGAATCCTTTACCGACCTATTTCACTATCTGTTGGGATTCGTGATATACCCTAATCACTGCTTATTGGGAATCTTCGTACAGAGTTACCACTGCCTGTTGGAATCCTTCATATACCATGATCACTGCCTGTTGGAAAGCTTCATATACCTGTATTACTGCCTGGTGGTATTCGTCACATACATTTATCATAGCCTGGTGAAATTCTTCATTTACCTTTATCACTGCCAAATAGAACTCTTCATATACCTTTATCACTGCCTGTGGAATTCTTCATACACCTTTATCAGTGCCTGTGGAATTCTCCAGTTACCTTTATCACTGCCTGGTGGAATTCTTCATATACCTTTATCACTGCCTGTGGAATTCTCCAGTTACCTTTATCACTGTTGTGGAATTCTTCATATACCTTTATCACTGCCTGTGGAATTCTCCAGTTACCTTTATCACTGTTGTGGAATTCTTCATATACCTTTATCACTGCCTGTGGAACTCATCATATACCTTTATCACTGCCTGGTGGAATTCTCCAGTTACCTTTATCACTGCTTGGTGGAATTCTTCATATACCTTTATCACTGCCTGTGGAATTCTCCAGTTGCCTTTATTACTGTTGTGGAATTCCTGATATACCTGTATCACTGCCTGTGGAATTCTCCAGTTACCTTTATCACTGTTGTGAAATTCTTCATATACCTTTATCACTCCCTGGTGGAATTCTTTATATACCTTTATCACTGCCTGGTGGATTTCTTCATATACCTTTATCACTGTCTGGTGGAATTCTTCATATACCTTTATCACTGCCTGTGACATTCTTCATATACCTTTATCACTGCCTGGTGGAATTCTTAATATACCTTTACTACTGCCTGGTGGAATTCTTCATATACCTTTACTACTGCCTGGTGGAATTCTTCATATATCTTTATCACAGTGTGTGGTGGAAAAACAATTGTCCCACTACTTAATGAAATATCTGTAAATGACAAAAATCACCCAAACATATCAAAAATAGACAAAATGTGAGCATCCTTACCAGAGTATCATTTATTATACACTCAATTATGTCCAATTTACGTGATTGGAAGTGGCTGTCATATAACTTGAGAATGTCAATTGTTATAATCCTATTCTGATCACATGATAACATGGTAATTACGTAATTTACAATATCATGTGACAGCGGATTCACCGACGGAGAAAGCTGCATAGCACCTACACTTGTATACAATACTGATCAGTTTTCAGAAAGAAGAGAGCTTGATCAATGATTCTGAAGCCTACACACAAGCTTCTTACTCCCACTACTTGAGTTTACAATAACGAACAATTAAACTAACATCCATGAAATACTATATTGATTCTGCTGAAGCAAGTTGCTTCAAATATCCGCCCTAAAGCCTCACAGCCATTATCATCTATCAGCATGTGAATTTCTGTCGGCAACATGTTTCCATTTCACAATCTGATAATGTATTAAAGTATATTGGAAGCCGAGTAAAAGCTGCAAATTTTGTGGATGACAGTGATTACTGATCCTTGTATGCACCACAATATGTGAAAATAGTGCTTATGACGCACATGCAACCAGCAAAGACACAGACAAGCCTGCCAGCCGTACTGTCTAAGCACAGCCTTTGGTGTTTGTAAATATCACATACAGACGTTTTAGGTCAACTCGTGAAGAAAAAAATTTGCTCCAGGAGGAGCAAATTCTTTTCTTTTAAGAGTTGATCCCCATTGAGAAGAGAGACAAAAATGATTATGGTTGAATTGCTTCCCCTAGTGTGTCCATTCACCTTGATGTAAGCTATCAGGGAATTATCGTCACTTCTCCCTTTCTGTGGAGACAAAGCATTCAGAGGTGTATAAACGCCACAATTCTTCTGTAGATGTAACTTGCTACCATATTTCCACTTACAACCCCCCCCCCCCCCCCCCCCCCCCCACTGCACATTTACTCCTGAGCCAATCTTTGGGAAATAAATGTTAAAAGTTGTGATCTATAGCCAATCTTAGGGGGGATTTAGACACTTTTTCTCTGGAAAAAGTGGATTGGGGCGTTTCTTACAGAGGGGACATTTATCAGAAGAAATATATTGTACAGCTGACTCTGGTTATCTCAAATAATGATATCTCAAAGTATCAAAGAATATTATTTAGACATATTTCCTAATTTTCCTTTTCCTTACATGTCAACTCCTGTTATTTCAAACTATTGGTATCTCAAAGTAAATTTTCTGGGACAAAAAAAACTGACTTTGAGATATATATAGTTTGAAATGAAATCTGACTTTGAAATATCAAGAATAGACTGTATGTCCTTTTTTATATTTCTCCATACAAACAAAAAACAGGAACAAATTTGGCACTCACCTTCTGACAAACATTTCACACAAAATCAAGACTTAAAGCGCCAGAGTTGAAAACAGTAGAACTTGCTAACAGTCTAGATCCAGATCTGGATCTACACTGTTCACTCTATTCTTTAAATTCTAAACATGATATAACTTGGAAGAAACAGCTTTGTTAAATTTTGCAGATGTAAATTTTATTGTCTGCTTTTCTGGCGCTTTACGAGTCCAAAATCTGGTATATCCACAGTTACGCGCACCAGCGTAAGAAAGCAACACATGATGCTGGTAGTAAAATCGTTGATTTCAAAAGTGAGGCGTAAAGACAAAAATTTCACAATCAAATTACTCTAGAGTGAATTTCCTAATGCTAGCATGAATCAATATTTGGTGAGACATTTCGTCTGTCAGGATGAATCAAAATAAACTACGTAGCGAGCACAGCCCGAGTTAACTCTTTAAGCACTAGAGACAAAAATAGCTACATTTGCAAAAAGTGTAGATCCTGATGAGGCGGCTCATATTATGAGCCTCATCAACTAGATCTACGCTTTTTGCCCTCTAGTCTTTGAATTCTCAATATGAAATATCTTGGAAAATGCATATTTTAAAATTGAGCTGACGTAAATTTTGACGTCTGCTTTTTGGCACTTAAAGAGTTGATAATTCTGGGAAATTTTTCTTAATTTTCCATATAAACCTATGTCGAGACCCCTCATAAGAACCATCTCAACGAGACTGTTGTACTGAGGGGTCAAAATATATGTTTTTATTGAGAATGAATGGTTTCATTGAGATTGAACAAAAATTATCTTAAAATACTTGCCTTAAACTGGGCATCTGCAGATAAAGGCAGTATTTTAGAATGATTCTGCGATAAATTCTGTTAATTTTTGAACAAATCTTCTGTAAGTAAGTAAACAAGGGTAACAAATTCAGCAACAAAACCAATCTTCCATGAGGCAGATCCCTCATTAGAATTGTCATACAGAATGTCGAGGCCAGCTTATGACAACTGTCTAATCCCTCTGTAGCATTGTCTCATTAGCCGTTACAAGAATTTTTACTTCTATTCTATTCTATTCCATTCTACTTTACCTATTCTTTTACATGTGACCCCTAATTAGAACACTCAAGACAGTCCTGTCTTGCCCTTGTTGTCACCCCTAATTAGATCTGTCTCATGGAGAACTCTCTCGCTATATGTCAGTGCTCCAGATAAAAAGGGGTAAAAGGAATAATTGAGGGATAATTATCTACATTTCTGCTTAAAAACATACATTGTGACTCCTCATTTCTAATGAGGGGTCACAACGCATATTTTCGTTGAGAAATAGGAAAATTATCCCTGAATTATCCCTGTTACCCCTTCTTATCTGGAGCTCTGATATGTGCAATAACTACTCAGAACAGTCTTGTCATGACACAACCATTTCATTGTATGTTGTGATCCCTACTTAGAACTGTCTAAATGAAAACCTTCTTATGAAAGATCATAACATACTTTTCAGGCATATCTCTCAGAATCTTCATCAACAACTCTACTTACCGTATTAAGTCTATTAAAAGCCCCCAGGGTGTTGCATTTTGCAAATGCGGGAGGAGAGGTGGGGGGGGGAATCATTTAGATCATGAAGACTAACAAATCAGAGACTTGGTAAAATACTTCCAATCAACAAAATTAAAAGTAACCATAGATAATAGCTTAAATTTTCTCACTGCAAAAATACCTGATAATTTGCAGGAAGTACTTCATGGACCATGACACAAAATATGTAAAGAGCTGGATAGTGTTTTTCTGACTGGCCAACAATGCAAAATTTTGCAATGTTGGCCAGTCAGAAAAACACTATCCAGAAAAAAGGGGATTTTATTAGAGTGGGGGTATTTATTAGGATTAACACAGTACCTGGTGGCAAGACAAATTAATTACCCTGTCCTAAAATTTTAATGAGCTCATTTTCATGATCCATTGATGTGTCAGCTATCAGAACCACAGTGTAGATGCTGCAAATCACACTGTTGCTTTGGTTTTAGATGACATCTGCTTCAGTCTTTGATAATCAGATAATGGTAGGGAACTATTAAGTATGTACCAATATTTAGGGTAATTCTGATAAATTTCAATATATGCTCAATTTTCTGATTAGCTTTATTCTTTATGCATGTCCACACTGTGTGGATCCAGGGACTGGTACAAGGCTTTGATGTTTCCAAGTACGTTTGGCCTATTTTGCATAACACAGCTCATTTAGACCAAAAGCTCATAAAGCTGATTCCAATATCAGCAAATGGTATATATCTGTATATTTTGACCATTTTTTTTTTTTGAATGAAGGATGTCTAACTTTAACCTGTAGTAAATGAGCTATGCACAAAATAATAAATAAATTGGGTTATTTCACGTTTTACAGCCCTTTCATAATCATTAATTTCGGACAGATGAAACCGACAGAAGGACGCTGTTCTGGTTATGAAGAAAAAGTCATACCAGATTTTTTTTTAAGGTTCCTCTTAACACTTCGGCCATTTTTGTCCAGATTTCTGCATAAAATCACATCTAATCACAGCCCAAATAAAGCAAAATTTTGAAATGAAAACAGTGGGAGTCCCTAGATATAGTGAAATTATATCTCTAAATGTTCAAAATGCTATTGTAAAATTTACCTTTGAAGAGTTCTCATTTTTTTCGTTTTTGCTCACATGTTCAAAATTTGTCTAAGTCCATTTTATACAAGAAAGTGTTGAAATATACCCTGCTTAGGCCTACATTAAAAAGTTTTATGTTTCTAGTAACTCAGTCATGCCTATTTTTTCCAGCCCTCCACCAGCATGTTTGAAAAGATTTCATGGGCATTCCCTTGGTCACCCCTATTGTCTCCCTAGCTGTTGTCTCAATATATGTTTTTAATTAAAATAAAGTCTATAAAACAAGTCTAATACAATGACCAGTTTGAAATAGCATGTAACTGAAAACACACATGTATCATTTTCTTGGCCTTACATTGACTTTTCACCTGTATAAGGTGTGTTACCATATTTACACTCTTAGAAAATCCTATACAGGACAGCATGGTTTCGTTGTATGGCAATATGCCTGTTAAGACTGGGTTACTAGAATTACCGGAATCTACCTTATTACCGGAATATACCGGAATACACCAAAATATACATTTATATTATCAAAATAAACTTAAATATTGCCAGAATAAATGAAATAAGTACAATTTACATATAAGTATTATCTTTTTTTATTGGTAGTGAGAATGAATGGACCAATATATGGGTATTGGACAGGTATCACTGTGTAGATTGCAAGCTGGTTTGGGTCTTTGTAGGGGTCAGTCACTTGCCAGCAGTTACATGCAGCAAATATTAAATGACATATTTCAAATAGAATTATTTATATTCCGGTCAAAATCAAGTGTATTTCGGTAAATAAATATGTGTATTTTGGTATATTCCGGTAGATTCCGGTATATTCCGGTGTATTTTGGTATATTCCGGTAATTAAGTGTATTCCGGTATTTCTAGTAACCGCTTAAGACTCTGTGTGTGTGTGTGTGTGTGTGTGTGTGTGTGTGTGTGTGTGTGTTTAAATCATGTTCTAGAACAACCCTGCAAAATATCTTTGGTATGCAGATTCAACATTCCAAATTTTAATAGAGGAGTAATGGCTGCAAAATTTTGCCTGATGCAGCCCATTCCACTGTATTCTTATTTTATAACGTGATATTGAAAAGAGTGATACTACTGTATTTCTTCATTTGCTAGATGGAAGATTTCCCCTTTAAAAATGATCCCAAAAATCTAGGTCTGTCTAATCAGACGGATCTAGTCTAGATATTTGGGATTTTGTTTCGGAAGGGAGAACCCCACCTCATAGCTATAGCTTAATGTCATAAATATTTTTGGTCATTCAGTTTCTAGAGGGGGAGAATAGGGCAGAAGAGCTGTTGAAATTATGCATGATACTAACTACACATATTCTATTTGAGCCACTGCTTTTGTAACATTTATGCATTTGAAACTTTGGATTTAAATTACAGCAGGAGATCTTTGTGAATCAAATTAATTGACTTAATTACTACCATAAATGCAAGGCTTTATGGGATGGTTGTGGTTGGGCATTATGTTGCTGGGTAACTTGCAGTGCTTCCTGCTAATTTGGATTATAGTAGGGCAAGGACCTTCTGTGCTTGCAGTAGGTGAGTGTTGGGGGACGTTTGGACATTTTTTCTCTACCCCTATCATTTCTCTTAGACGGCTCCATATAGAATGAAATACTGTCTCAAAGAGCCATTCAAACCCAAAACAATCAACCAACCAATGCAAGGCTATAAATTTCTATAGGCAAGTATATGCATCACACCACTCACTGGTTGACTGCACTGAAACACACCGGATATCCAGATATACCACAAAACAGGTGAAAATATTCATCCTCTAAACAGTATTAATTTCACTGTACAAATACTATATTAACTCCAATAAGCAACTAGGGATTATGGAGAAAGGGGGAGGGAGGGGACATAGATGCCATAATAAACATTCAGCTGATTTTGTCCCAAGGGATTAACTGCCTTTGATACAGGGCTATATACATGTACGAAATCATTAAAAATCTATATAAAATCAGAACTAGAAGGGATTTTTATGACATTTGCAACAAATGGTCTAAGCAAGAACAGCTCCCAGTGACAATTAAAATTCTATCACAAGGAGATAATCTGTCCGTATCCTGAAACTAAATATATATGGCTCATGGAAACAATCTATAAAAGGTTTGCAGTGGTGGGGTATTATGCATTATTTTACCATGCTTTTATTTTTCTCATACAATCCATTTTCCTCCTCCATCTCCTTCTGTCTGGCAAATCTTGGTAGGGGACATAGGCAGCAAAATTGCAACTAAAATAAGTGCCCATTAATAGACTAGTACGCTGCTGCTAATTTCATTTTTTTTTTGCATCCTGAGGATTATCCTATGGAATTTATTTTATTTTCACTAAAAGTGGTGTTGAATGCCTTGTCTATTCTATTTTATTCTATCCAGTAACCTTACTAGGTCGTTGGGGCACCACAGATGACTTCAAAACAATCCCTTTCTATCTTGTCCTGTTTTCAGCTGCCCTTGTTGAACTGGCAAAATCCATCCCTGTCCACTCTTTAATATTGTCTTTCCACCTCTTCTTCTGTCTACCTCCTCTTCTGTCCTGTAGAATGGTCTTTGCTAAACCAGAAGATCTGGAGACATGGCCAAACCACCTTAGTTTCCATTTCTTGACCAGCGTTAGGAGTTCATCATATTCTCCAATGGCTGTTTGGATCTTTCTGCGAACCTCCCCATTGGTTATGTGGTCCTTGTATGTAATGTTCAGTAACCGGCTTCGGTAGCATCTTATCTCAAATGCCAGCGTTCTTTCTTCTAACTCTGCTGTCAAGGTCCATGATTCAGAGGCATACAGAAATATGGAAACAGCAAAGGAGCGCATAAGTTTCATCTTTGATCCAAGAGATATGTCGTTATCTCTCCAAATTGGTTTCAGCTTGGTAAGAGCTGAAGTGGCTTGTGCAATCCTTGAGAGAACCTCCAGAATGCCTTGTGATGTTATAAGAAGCTTCGCCTGCACTGATGAGAGATACAATAATTCTACATGAAACAAAAAATTATCTGTATTCTCTGGCAAAGAGTAATCAGATCCAAGTAGGAGTAAATGAGAAGCCTGGGCTGTTTATCACATTATAATATGATTTTTGAAAGATAAGTAAATCACAGATCATAACAGATGACTGATTTGATCAAAGATATAATTATTATAATGAATTCAGGGGTCAGCCTAGAGCTTTCAGACAGGGAGAAGTTTTACAACATTTTCTGGACTTTTGGGAGAAGTTTTGGTCCAAATTTTGGATTTCCCTATATGTTCTAAACATTTTCACTTCACTCTCAGCTGAAAATAGGGAGAAGTCAGTCAGCTTAGGGAGACTATTTCTCCCAAATCGCCCTCTAGGCTGAGCCCTGGAATTGTTGATACTGATAATGCTTGTGGGGGACTGTAAGACAAAATAAGCAATTAATATTACAGCATAGAAAGAATGATACATAACTTGTAGCTTCATATTAGGCTCACTGCCCCTGCAGGGTAGTCAGAGAAATTTCAGTTATTTGCCCAGGCTTAGCTGACTTCAACAATGATGGCAAATGCAGAAAATTAATGCCTAGCACTTCTGTAACAATACACAGGCAAATAACGATAGCATGCACTTCAAACAGCACATTCTCATACTTTTTTTGCATGGGCACCAACTTCTTACATCTGGATGAACAGTGTGTTCAGTAGGACAAACTCAGTGATGCTTGAATAATATCATGTGACATCAAGGGGGTAATTTCAACACTTTCTTGTATAAAATGGACTTAGACAAATTTTGAACATGTGAGCAAAAACGAAAAAAATGAGAACTCTTCAAAGGTAAATTTTACAATAGCATTTTGAACATTTAGAGATATAATTTCACTATATCTAGGGACTCCCACTGTTTTCATTTCAAAATTTTGCTTTATTTGGGCTGTGATTAGATGTGATTTTATGCAGAAATCTGGACAAAAATGGCCGAAGTGTTAAGAGGAACCTTAACTTGATCAGTGACATTTTAACAGCAGTTACCTGTCACGGTCCGTCAAGCCACCAGTAGTCATGGATTCAACAATATTAAAACTGTTAAAGACAAAGACTAATCGGGCTGTTGATTACTTCACGACGATTCCAATTTGCACGTGTACTGACTTTCCCCGCCATATGTCAATCAACTATGAACCGGAACTGGTTCAAGAGCCTGAATCTGAATCGAACACTACAGACAGTGCATCGGGTAACCTGATACATTTTCGGTCTCGTTTTTGTGTGTTTCTTGAAATGTTAAGTGGAAAATCATGATTTTGTCACAATAACAAGAAAAATATGCCAATTTCATACATGGTAAAATGATTTTCAGTCGAGAGTTTGGTGGTGGCACTGACAGTGTAGTTATTTTTTCCTGGTGACTGATTGTCCTCCTGGTGACTGATTGTCCTCCTGGTGACTGGTCCTCCTGGTGACTGATTGTCCTCCTGGTGACTGATTGTCCTCCTAGTGACTGGTCCTCCTGGTGACTGATTGTCCCTGGTGACTGATTTTCCTCCTGGTGAATGATTGTCCTCCTGGTGACTGGTCCTACTGGTGACAATTTCATACATGGTAAAATGATTTTCAGTCGAGAGTTTGGTGGTGGCACTGACAGTGTAGTTATTTTTTCCTGGTGACTGATCGTCCTCCTGGTGACTGATTGTCCTCCTGGTGACTGGTCCTCCTGGTGACTGATTGTCCTCCTGGTGACTGGTCCTCCTGGTGACTGATTGTCCTCCTGGTGACTGATTTTCCTTCTGGTGAATGATTGTCCTACTGGTGACTGATTGTCCTACTGGTGACTGATTGTCCTCCCGGTGAATGATTGTACTTGGACGTATCACCAGTAAACAATTGTAATTCTGATCATTACTGAGTTCCCCAAATAGCCAACATCAATACAATGTCTATATCTACCTCTATCTGATCAGCAGCGCAGTTATTTCTTTTACCTCTGCATCCTGCATCTTTGATGCATATAATTTGCCGAGGATGCAACATTTTGAAAGATGTGCATCCACAGGATGCAAAGATTTTTTAAGCAAGAATTTGCCTGTAACAGTTAGTCCATTGATAGTTTAGTTTAATCTGGCTTTTATGATACTGAATGGATTTGGCTGCACAGTTGTTTTTTATCAGCATGTCTAAGGAGGGTTGAAGAAACCTGGGGCTGGGATGCAAAGATTTCTGGCCTTGTGGGTCCTGGGACTTGTTAAAGTTAAAGCAAATTTGTAACAAAAATATCACTGCGGTATCTAAACTAAGTTTCTGTAGTGTTCGAATTTGTTTACAAATCGGCTTCTTTGAACGGGTCTTAAAAATGCAAGATAATTAGATTTGGGATGCACAAGTTTTTATAATCAAAGAGTCCATGAAGGGATGCAAACATTGAGCTTTGGATGCAAAGATTTCTGACCTAGTGGGTCCCGGGATGCAAAGAAGCAAGTTTGTGAAAAAGAATCACTGACAGTGCAAACCCAAATGAGCAGTTTCAGAGTTTGTATTTCGTTAACCAGTCTCTCTGGCCTTGCCCAAAATCAACTTACACCTGAAACAACGTCGTATCGACATGACATACTGTAGATGTAACATAGCTCGACGCCGTTTTGACCGGCGTTATCTGTCTCTCGATACTGAGACGATCATTTTTGTTCTGATCATTACCTCAGGTGTGGTGGGTGGCTAAATTTAGAATTTAGCTCAAAGGGATAACAAACTTTCGGGGTGGGCCATTAAAATTATTTACAGGAAGCAGATTAGAGGCATGCTAAAACACATGCCTCTGGACCGGATAATCTAAATAAGGGCCTTAAACTCCTCAGCGGTTTTGGCAGAAACCGCCGAAGAGACAGAGGAATAGTCCTGGAGAAGAATGGATTTTTCAGGGCATCACTATATGCAAGGTATCTAGTGTATTGTGAATCATTGGATGCCCAAGTTCTCGATTTTGATGCTGGGGCCAAGTACTCATCTTCCTCAAGGGACGCTATACCGGAGAGAATCTTGTAAAAGAAGGTTAAGGAGGACTGCTCCCGGCGAGCCTCCAGGGATGGCCACTCAAGCTCGTCCAGCATATCACCGACACTACTTGTGTTCCACCATCGCCTGCAGGTCCCAGAATGCGTATGCGTTCTGACTACATACGTTTTGATATCTTTCAGTAGTTATTCAGATTCAGGGGTGCAAAAACTTGTAATAAATAAAAGAACATGATTATGAGCATGGTTGTCCATTATTAGGTCCGGTGTTGAGTGTATTTTGGTTCAAGGGACACCTAAAAGGTAGAGTTGCCCCTGAAGATAGGTTCGACTCTACTTTCGAATGCGCCTGGCCATAACTTAGTGCCATTTGACTTCTTTTTAGCATGATATAAATGGACAAGTCTGGGAAATGCCTTACAGAAGAACAAGAGATTCTCAGCAGATGGACAGAATATTGCTCAGAATTATACAACCATGAGACTGATGGTGACAATACGGTTCTGGACTGCAGTCAGCCCCCAGATGAAGATCAACAACCAATCCTTCGTGAGGAAGTTGAGATTGCAGTAGCAGCACTGAAGAAGGGAAAATCTGCCGGAGTTGATAATATACCAGCAGAACTTGTTCAAGCTGGAGGGGAGACCATGATTGATGTTTTAACAGATATCTGTAACAGGATCTGGAGAACAGGAGAATGGCCTACCCCATGGACTCAGTCGCTGATTATTACTCTCCCTAAAAAGGGCAACCTACAGCTCTGCCAGAACTACAGAACCATCAGCCTCATCAGTCATTCAAGCAAAGTCATGCTGAAAGTTATCTTGAACAGGCTTAAGCCCCAAGCCGAAGAGATAATCGCTGAGGAACAGGCTGGGTTCCGAGCAGGAAGGAGCACCACAGAACAGATCTTCAACCTTAGAATCCTGTGTGAAAAGTATCTCCAACATCAGCAGAATCTGTACCATGTCTTCATTGATTTCAAAAAAGCCTTTGACAGGGTATGGCATGCAGCCTTATGGGCCACCATGAGGAAGTACAATATCAATGCAAACCTAGTTCGCACCATTGAGCAGCTATACGACAAGGCTACAAGTGCAGTCCTGATAAATGGCAGCACAGGAGAATGGTTCAGAACAACAGTTGGAGTAAGACAAGGATGTCTTCTGTCACCCACCCTCTTCAACATTTTTCTCGAACGGATCATGTCCGATGCTCTGGAAGAACATGACGGAAAGGTTAGCATAGGCGGCAGAAATATTACCAACCTGCGGTTTGCCGATGACATAGACGCTCTTGCTGAGGAAGAGCAGGAACTAGAAGCTCTAGTTGAAAGTCTCGACCAGACCTGCACAAGGTATAAGATGGAGATCAGTGCTGAGAAGACCAAACTGATGACAAACAGCACAGATGGCATCCAGAGGGAGATCAAGGTAAAGGGGCAGAAGCTGGGTACTGTAAGCAGCTTCAAATACCTTGGAGCAGTTGTCTCAGATGATGGCTCAAAACAGGAGGTTCTCTCAATGATAGCACAAGCCACTTCAGCTCTTGCCAAGCTGAAACCAATTTGGAGAGATAACAACATATCTCTTGGATCAAAGATGACACTTATGCGCTCCCTTGTCATTTCCATATTTCTGTATGCCTGTGAATCATGGACCTTGACAGCAGAGTTAGAGAAAAGAACGCAGGCCTTTGAGATGAGATGCTACCGAAGGTTACTGAACATTTCGTACAAGGACCATATAACCAATGAGGAGGTTCGCAGGAAGATCCAAGCAGCCATTGGAGAATATGATGAACTCCTGACGCTGGTCAAGAAACGGAAACTAAGGTGGTTTGGCCACGTCTCAAGGTCTTCTGGTTTAGCAAAGACAATTCTTCAGGGCACAGTGAAAGGAAAAAGAAGAAGAGGTAGACAGAAGAAGAGGTGGGAAGACAATATCAAGGAGTGGACTGGAATGGATTTTGCCAGCTCAACTAGGGCAGCTGAAGACAGGACAAGGTGGAAAGGGATTGTTTTGAAGTCAGCTGTGGTGCCCCAACGACCTAGTAAGGTTATGGGATAGAATAGAATAGAAATGAACAACAAGAAACTGAGAAGGAAAGAAAGAAAGAAAAACATCTCCATAAGCAAAGGTGCCGTTTAGTATATGTGCAGACATGATAAGGATTAGCTAGGCTTCGATTTTCATTATACATTACATAGTCTGTTGACGCAGACAGAACTCTGATCAGAGTATGGATACATACGCTGATTTGAATCCTCAATTTGCAAATGAATAATGCACATTTTCTCGCAGCGCTGTTCAATTTAAAAGAAAATGAAGATACTGCGCACAAGAAAAATGACATACCATTTACATATAATTATACTTGTATCCATCCGACACTGTTTTCAAATCTCTTTATTATTAAACTCACGAATAAACATGTACACTCAGTCACAGAAAAATGTTTTATCGATAATCATTTCCAAATTAAAATTTTAAATTATCAATAAATATATGTTTAATGCATAAGACAATGTTAGCTAAATCGTTATGCTATTCGACTTAAGCTCGCACCGCCCCCACACTCGTGTGCGCAGCGATTGGCTAAATATATTAACATAGAGCATGTGCGGAATGTAGGCATAGGTATAGGCAAATTTTGACATAACGGCTTCCAGATGACAAACAGAATGGAAATAAACGGTCCGACTTATTATTGAAACTTAATGCTTCTGTTTTAGTTCTTTTCCTTTCTTTTCCGTCAGTTTTCTACTGGGACAATCATTCAACTGTCGCACACAGTCGGTACTGGCCCTACCTATCGCGGGTAAGCTCACAGTGGATAAGCTGGGTTGCAATTGGGTTAGTTTGGCAACTCACCCAAAATTGGATAATACCCATAAGAGAACCGTACAGGGACCGGAGCCAGTCTAAATTATCTAATCCTCGCATCTATGTGTTGACAAAATTTGATCATCTCACTGCAGAAGGGGAAGATGGTTTTCGTCCGTCCGTCTATGCGTCTGTGCGGGCATCCTGTTACTATGGTGTTTAAATGCTGTAAATATTTTTAACCATTATTTGGAAATTTCTAGATGTTTTATAGGTTTAAAATAATTAAGTTGTTCACATTTTTCTTGAAAATTGGTGAAACTTTAAAATATTCCATAAATAGAAAGAATTGTCTACTTCTTGAGTCATCTCTCTCTCTCTCTCTCTCTCTCTCTCTCTGTTTTCTTTTTGTTTCTGAGCATAACTCTCAACACGCTAAAGGGAATTTCTATAAACTGCATATAGAGATAAAGGACATTCAACTACAATGTTCTGTTCTACTATATTCTATTCCATAACCTTGGCGAAGTCCACCCCTAGTCACGCTTTAATATTGTCTTCCAACCTCTTCTTCTGTCTGCCTCCTCTTTTCTCGGCTTTAGCAGTTTCATTGGCTAATATAAATACACCCGGGGATTTTTATGTAAGTAGCTTACTTTCTCTTTCTACTTTCAGTTTCATTTGACTGTACACCATGTTGTGATACATCTAGATATTTTTGTCCAAATCGCTTTTTGCCAAAGAACACATTTCGCCTGTTATGTCGCTCATGTAAAATATAAAACCAGCAAGATAACTTGACACAGAAATCAAAGACGAAATTAAGTAATTGTTGCTGGCTTAGTTGTTGATGTTGTGTTGGAACTGCGACACTTTTAAAGTTATATATGGGGTGGTCAGCCAACTAATCATCATTGTTATGTGCAACACCGACAGACCCCAATCAAAATTCCACAGCATTGGGCAACCTGATTTCCGAAATCGAAACCCAAACACCAACAACAAATATGCATATCAGCATGCGCATCCGTACAATCTGATCAGCACATTCGGTATCTTAATTGCAATACACACTTTTATTTAATCTAAGCCGATTATCTTTTTTTAAAGATATTTATTGTTTCCTTTCACTGTGCCCTTCCTAAACCAGAGGACCTTGAAACGTAGCCAAACCACCTTAGTTTCCGTTTCTTGACCAGTGTAAGGAGTTCATCATAATTATTCTCCAATGGCTGCTTGGATCATTTTTCCTCATTGATTATTTGGTTCTTGTACGAACCTTGTAGCATCTCACCTCACAGACTTGCGTCCTTTTGTCTAATTCTTTCAAGGCCCATGACTCACAGGCATACAAAAATATGAATATGACAAGGGAGCGCATCAGTTTCACCATTGATCCAAGAGATATGTTGTTATCCCTCAATATTGTTTTCAGCTTTGTCAGAGCTGCAGTGGCTTGTTCAATCCTTGTCAGAACATCCGGGTTTGAGATATCATCTGAGACAATTGTCCCAAGGTATTTGAAGCTTGTTACGGTACCCAGCTTCTGTCCCTTTACCTTGCTCTCCCTCTAGATGCCACTGGCGCTGTTTGTCATCAGTTTTGTCTTCTCAGCACTGATCTCCATCTTGAACCTTGTGCAGATATTGTCGAGGCTTTCGACTAGGGCGTCTAGTTCCTGCTCTTCCTCAGCTAGGGCATCTATCTCATCGACAAACTTCAGATGACACTAATTCTGCTGTCTATGCTTACCTACCATCATGTTCTAACAGAGCAATAGACAAAATCCGTTCAAGAAAAATGTTGAAGATGGTGGGTTACAGAAGACATCCTTGCTTAACTTCAACTTTTGTTCTGAACCGTTCTCCAATGCTGCCATTTAACTGGACAACATTTTTAGCCTTGTCTACAGCTGCTCAAAGGAGCAAACTAGTTTGCACTGATATTTGTACTTCCGCATAGTGGCACATAAAGCTGCATGCCATACCCTGGCAAAGGCTTTTTTATATCAATGCAGACATGGTACAGATTTTGCTGATGTTGGAGGTACTTTTCACACAGGATTCTGAGGTTGAAGATTTGTTCTGTGGTGCTCCTCACGGCTCTGAACCCAGTCTGTTCTTCAGCAATTATCTCTTCAGCTTGGGGTTTAAAGCAGTTCAAGATGATTGATGTTTATTGATTGATGTTTATTTGGTAAATCAACACAACATATACAAACAATTTAAGATATAAGCACATAATCCTAAGAATGAAATGATTAAAAAGCACTGAATAGACATGACTTTGCTCGAACGACTGATGAGGCTGATGATTCTTTAGTTCTGGCATAGCTGTAGGTTGCCCTTTTTAGGGAGTGTGTAGGCCATTCTCCTATTCTCCAGACCGTGTTAGATATCTTTTAAAACATCAATCATAGGCTCCCCGCCAGCTTGAACAAGTTCTGCTGGTATATTATCAACTCCAACTCCGGCAGACTTCCCTTTTTTAGTGTTGCTACTGCAATCTCAACTTCCCCTCTAAGGATCGGTTGTAGGTCTTCTTTTAGGGGCTGACTGCAGTCCAAAACTGCATTGTCACCATAGCTTTCATATTGTATATTCTGGGCAATAGTCTGTCCATCTCTCTTGTTCTTCTATGAGATAACTAAATGTGGCCTTTTCTAGACTAACGAATAGAACGTTTCTTATTTTGTACCCATGTAGCCATGTGTTAAGACAACTTACAATTATTTTTTTTTGCGTCAAATTCGTGCTGTAAATTACTTGTGTATTTTTTACACCAATGGAACCGATGAATAACTTCAGTTCTGTACTGGTATTGTATACACTCACTAAAGTAGTTACACTGGAAATTGTTGCATTTTCATGGTAATTGATAACGACAACAAGGAGTACAAAACATGTGTGGCCAGCATGCTTTTTTCTCTCAAAGGTGGTCATATAACATGTTATTTGAGTTCCAGAAATTCCGCGTATTTATAGGAAGAATACAAACCTCAGCCAAAACATTTTTTCCTTCTCTTGTCTGGCTAATGTTAGCCTGTGGTATGTCCATAACATTGCATCCAGGAATGCAGACCATGCAAGCATGACGTGAAATAGTTCCGATAAAGACGTTAGATAAGATGGTTTTCGTGTGTGTGTGTGTGTGTGTGCGTGTGTGTTTCCCCTTTTTATCGCATTTTAACTAGAGTATGGTGATTGCCCAGTCACACAATATGAAGTAATACATTTTCTACCGTGAATAATGATTAGTAGTAAAAAAGAACCGTACATTAAGGACCAAAAATGGCATTTGCGTTTGCATTTTTATTTATGTTTTTTTTTGGGTTTTTTTTTTTTTCAGCTTTACTTTCATAATTCACTGAGTCGCAATTTGCGAGTTGTTCGGGATCAAAATAATGCGTTCAAATTTTAGTAATGGTTGCACGTACAAAGTGTTTTAAATCGTCAAAATGCAGAAAATGGCTTATTTCCACAAAATCTATACTATCGATCCTTAATTATCTAGTTACAGTCAAACAGATGCTTTATTTTGCAAAATCTTGAGCTGAAAACGGCTGATACATAGGCAATCATTCTATCTTTTTTTTTTCTTTGTTTTAGTCGTTCTGGCTATAGTGATTTTTTCACCCCATTTTACCATAAAATTGAAAGTACATGCACTTCAGTTCGATATTGTGACAAGCCTCATCAAAGAACACAGTAGTGGATGATAATTATTTTGTTGTTGTTCTTATTATTATTTATCATTTTTACTGTTTCCTTTTTTCATTTTTATTTTTATCACTATTATTACCATTTTTTGTATTTATTTTGCATATATAAAACTTATTGCAAGAAAAAGCTTTACGTTCAGTGATCTTACAGAATTACAGAAGGCCTTTTTTTCAATTTCGCCGGCATAACTCTACTGCGCTACGTACTTTCACGTGCTAACAGCGTAGACTCAGCTCCGCCAATCTGGTTCTTGTCGGTCAATATTAACATTTCGAATAATTCGGTAATTTACGTTGTGAAAAATGATGCACAGGCTGATCTTAGGCTGAAGTAGACATTGAAAAGTGTTTTGCAAACTTGCAAACAGTGTAGAGTCTAATCAAACTGCACATATAAGTACACCATCATGTTTGCCTCCAGTTCTACCAAAGAAAACAAAATTTTGAGCCGCGACACGAGAAAACTAACAATGTGGTTGTGCGCCCAGCGCCGTCTCAGATCAGTCTGCGCATCTGTCCAGTTTGATCAGACTCTTCGTGAAGTGCTCAAAGGATAGCTAAGGGTCTAAGCTACCTCCATGCGGACAGCGAAGACTCTGGTGCCCAGGCTGATCTGAGTCTGTGCTGGGCGCACAACCACTTTGTTGGTTTTTTCATGTCGCGGCTCATTAATTTAGTGACTTCCTGTTTGCTTCCCTGGACAAGAAAATAAAGCCCTTCCAAAATAGGGCTCAGAGGATCATAATTTTCCCATTAAGAGTTGACCCCTATTAAAAGTGGGGCGGGGGGCGGGGGGGGGGGGGCAATATGAAAATGGCAGTTACGAGCGTACGTGTCAACCCGCCGCTAACCTGTGTCTTTAAAACTGTTTGCTCATGAACTTTTCTTTTATTTTCTATGTCGATGTAAACGACAATGCCAGGTTACATGACAGAGTACAAATTAAGATGTTCCTAAATATGAATGAACATGAACGTGGGAATACATTGATCAGACAAAAAATCTGCTGAGTCTGCCAGAATAGGTACGTTCAGCCACACGCATGGGGTGAATGAGAGTGTGGTTAACCGCAAACATACCTTGAATAAATTGCAACCGAATTATGATTATCATGTATGGTACCTATGAGCCACCCATTTATCATGTTTATCATAAAAATATATACCCGATTTTTTTTATATCCAAATTCTTTCTCAGGTATCCATAATTCATAATATGGATATCCATAATGCTTTTCCTTAGATATTCTAATCAATTTGAACATGGGAATATTGGGTAATCATGAAATCAAATAAATAAGGATGTCCTTAAAAGAATGAATAAATAGTAAAACGGCATCCTATCAGGTACCATGTTTTGGACAGTGTAGGTTATTATTCTACCGTTTTTCTTTTTCAACATGAACATGATTTTTTACTAAATGCGGTTCAATTAAATAAATTCAATCTGATTCATGAATATCTTGAATGTTCCATCTGAACTTTGAATATCGATACTTAATAAAAAGTTACATCGGATCGATCAAAGAAACAATGTTCAGCATTTTTGACGTGGATGTCAGATCCACGTCAAAAATGCTGAACACTGTTTCTTTTTCAGATATATAAGGATACCAAATGAGCTTGTTACCAGAATGAAAATAAGCGAATGTTGTAAAAGTTATAAATACTTCTTTTATCACCATACTCATTAGCATGATCCTTTCCTTCTTTTTGTGCACACTACTGACACTAGTCATTCCTCATCTCCACTACCCATACCCCAGCACCCATTTCGTCGCTTATTTTATTCGAACAGTTTAGTCTAACCGGTGTGAATAAATTAGCTACGAAATTGGTATTGTTGGGGTATGGGCAGTGGAAATGATGAATGACTTTGAATCTAGTCTAGTCCAGTCTAGTTATCCCATAACTTTGCGAGGTCGTTGGGCCACCACAGATCTCTCTACAGCAATCCCTTTCTACCTGGTCCTGTCTTCAGCTGCCCTGGTTGAGCTAGCAAAGACTAGCCCAGTCCATTCTTTAATATTGTCTTCCCATCTCTTCTTCTGTGTACTCTTTTTCGTTTTCCTTTCACTGTGCCCTGCAGAATAGTCTTTGCTAAGCCTGAAAGCCTCCAGATGTGGTCAACCACCTCAGTTTCCGTTTTTGTTGTTGTTGTTTTTTTGTTGTTGTTGTTCCTTTTTTTTCTTTTCTTTTTTTGAAGGTCAGAAGTGCGTCATATGCTCCAACAACTCTTTGGATCTTTCTGCCAACATCCTTAGTGACATGGTCCTTGTACAAGATACACAGCAACCTTCTGTAGCATCTCATTTCAAAAGCCTGCGTTCTTTTCTCTAACTCTGCAGTCAAGGCTTATGACTCACAGGCATATGACGAGAGCGAATCAGTTTTACCTTTGATCCAAGAGATACGTTGTTATCTCTCCATATTGTGAACTATTCTATTCTATCCCATAACCTTACTAGGTCGTTTGGGTACCACAGATGACTTCGAAACAATCCCTTTCCATCGTGTCCTGTTTTCAGCCGCCCTAGTTGAGCTGGCAAAGTCCATCACAGTCCACTCTTTAATATTGTCTTCCCACCTCTTCTTCTGTCTACTTCTTCTTCTTTTTCCTTCCGGGCCGCGTAACGCAATCGGTAGGGCACCTGACTCATAAGTCAGAGGTCCTGGGTTCGATACCCGGTCTGGCCACATACTTTCGTTTCTCCTTCCGCTGATTCAAGAAGGGCAGTTGTCAGTTACTGGTGAAAGTATGTGCACTTAGTACTGGTTAACCGCTTAGGAGGTCTAAGCCTGCCCAGGAATAGTGTGGTTAGGTTAACTGACTGTCCCGACATGACCATAGCTGTTTACCGTGGACGTAAAGCAACAAATCAATCAATCAATCAATAAATAAATCTTGTTTTTCCTTTCACTGTGCCTGTAGAATCGTCTTTGCCAAACCAGAAGACCTAGAGACGTGGCCAAACCACCGTTTAGTTTCCGTTTCTTGACCAGCGTCAGCAGTTCATCATGCTCTCCAATGGCTGCTTGGATCTTTCTGCGAACCTCCTCATAGGTTATATGGTCCTTGTACGAAATGTTCAGTAATCTTCGGTAGCATCTCATCTCAAAGGCCTGCGTTCTTTTCTCTAACTCTGCTGTCCACGATTCACAGGCGTACAGAAAAATTGAAATGACAAGGGAGCGTATAAGTTTCACCTTTGACCCAAGAGATATGTTCTGATCTCTCCAAATTGGTTTCAGCATGGTAAGAGCTGCTGAAGTGGCTTGTGCAATCCTTGAGAGAACCTCCTGTTTTGAGCCATCATCTGAGTCAGTTGCTCCAAGGTATTTGAAGCTTGTTGCAGTACCCAGCTTCTGTCCTTTTACCTTGATCTCCCTCTGGATGCCATCTGCGCTGTTCGTCATCAGTTTGGTCTTCTCAGCACTGATCTCCATCTTATACCTATTATGAACAATTAATAATAATATTAATACTGTAAAAATAATCACAACAAGAAGAAAAAGAAAAAAATAATGGCAAGGAAGAAGAAGAAGAAAATGTATAAACATGATTGCAATAGAAGCCTATCTGTTTTGGGCAATGATGTGTTGATCGACAAGAGATCCTGATCAGACCGCTCCTTAGATGCGGTCTACTTTGGTTCTGCACTACTTTCCCTAGAATTTTTATTCCACTGAATACGTAGAATTTCTACGGTTTTCTTTTCAGGATGTGGTTTTATGCTTGACTGCATTTTACATATTGATAATTCCGTCTGCGGTTTTCCAGGGTTAAATGCACAAACCACAGACGCTTCTTTCCAAAAGAAAATCGGTTAATCTATCAACAACTAATGGTTAACTTGCGGATAGATTGGCAGTCTAAATGTTCGGCACACGGGTGACATTATCACACATTGGCATTCTATAAAGATTTATTTTATTTTGAAAATTTTGAGTTTTCATGTTATATGAACTCATTTCACCCCTAAGTAATGTATCCGCTGTTTTCATAAATGCATATTTGAGGATTCAACTGAGAATCAGTCGTTTTTAAATCAAATGGATATGGATTAGTTCTGTTTTTTTTTTTTTTTGTTTTTTTTTTTTTTGTTGTTGTTTTTTGTTTTTTGTTTTTTTTTGTTTCTCAGTATTATCCGCATTTTATCAAATTCGCCATCTAGTCAAAATCCGGGAATACGTAGTAGAAATGTGAACATCCTAGCCCCGAGCCTGTTGTTTCGATTTTTAAATCGTAATTTATTTTAAAAAATAGGAAGACGTGCGCATAAAAGGCCTGAAGTCTATTTTAGATCGCCATTTATTATATTCACCAGAGCATGCTTTCTTAACAGAACATGTTTTACTCTTTTTTTCTTTCTTTTGTCCATTTTTTCTTCCTCTGACACTCCTGAATAAAAGAACTAATTCAGTTTGCTGTCGGAAATAGAATTAATCCCACGAGTGAGGGCGGACGCAGGAATACATGATAGTGTAGCTTGTATTACGTGACAGAATAAGGCATCGATTTCTGTAAGAATATACTATATGCTACAACGTGAGAAAACCCATCTTTGAAGCACGTGCGAACTGTGTATGCACTGATCCAGCGCAGTTTGATCAGGGCATTCGCAGTTCGCTTTTGGTTAATCTTCAAAGCACAAGTACTGTGCATGTTAACCCGCAAGCGCACGTGCAAACTAGAAAAGCAAGTAGGCTGAGCATGCGGCAGATTCCGTATGTTCCAAGACAGCAATTTTAACAGAATTATAGCTGTATCATATTTAGTGCAGTATATGACGTGAAACAAGGCCTACGATGATAGTGTGGCATCTTCGCCAACTGTGACACAATAATCGTGATGTTCGTGGAGAGTAACACGACGAAAATCGCGAGCGATTTACGTGAATAGCGTTAATGACAGTAAAAACTACCTATTGGGGGCCTCAGTTAGTATCAATAACAAATAAATAAGATAAAATTAACAAGAAATATCTTTATAAAAAGATAATCGGCTTCGATTAAATAGAAGTGTGTATTGTTATATGAATGAGTCAGGTAACATGTTAGATATCGAATGTGCTGATGCGCATATTGATATGCATCTTTGTTGTTGGTGTTGGGGTTTCGATTTCGGAAATGCTGTTGAATTTTGATTAGGGTCTGACTATGTTGCACATAACTTGGCTGACCGCCCCACAAATAACCTTAAAAGTGTCGCAGTTCGAACACAACATCAACAACTAAGCCAACAACAATTACTTAATTTCGTCTTCGATTTCTGAGTCAAGTTATATTTTACATGAGCGACATAACAGGTAAAATGTGTTCTTTGGCAAAACGCTATTTGGACCGAAATATCTAGATTCATCACGACACGGTTTATTGGCCAACAGTCAAATGAAACTGAAAGTAGAAAGAGGAAGCGAAAGTAAGCTACCTACATCAAAATCCCGATTGTATTTATATTGGCCAATGAAATACTTAAAATGTAGGTCAATACTAAGGTTATACGGCTAAAGACGAACAAAAAATCTTATTTCAGAGTGACGATTTAGCACCCGCGAATGCAAGACGTAACTAGGTCGCGGGAAAGGGCGCTGCGTGTCAGGAAGGGGTGAATCGTGGATCGAACATATTTAACTTCGTAAGTGTTGCTTATCTCCAGAAGCTTGATACGAAATGATGATGGGCAAGTCTTGACAGACAACGGACACCCCTCTCCGAGCCGCATCAAGTTACTGACGTAGTCCACGCCACATAGCGCTATAATTGCGAGCGGAGATGTCATTGAAGGACCATTAAGTTTTCCGGAGCCGAAGGCTCAGCTAAAACATGAAAAGGCCAGGGGCCGTATTCATAAAGCCACTTAAGTCGTTGCTATGCGGTTGTTAAGGCTAAATATCTATAAAGGAGATTCCCTACAACTATGAAATTTGGTCTGGAGGAACAGTCTTACAAAGACTGTTCCTCCAGAGAAAATTTCATAGTTGTAGGGAATCTCCTTCAAAGAAATTTAGCCTTAGCAACAGCATAGCAACCACTTAAGTCGTTTTATGAATACCGCCCCTGAAGAATGATTCGTTTTTGATATTAGCTTTCTTCATTACATATTTTGACATTATTTTTAATATTAGTTGGCCAAAATAAACTATCAAATAGAAACAAGTGGCTAGAAACAAGCTATACTTTAGTCTCTGCAGCATAAACGTAGCTGGCTTTTGGAAAGAATTCTGAGAGCAAATTTTGTGGTCCCCACTTGAGAGAGAGAGTTTCCACTCCAGAGAGAGAGAGAGAGAGAGAGACAGGAGGCAGGCAGATAGAAGTAGCAATGGTTAAGGTAATATACCCAGTTACTTTTGAAGAAAGTGAATTTCAAGGGGTCGTGCGGAGCAAGAATTCATCCTTAAAAAGCAGCCCACCGCCTTTCTTGCGAGAAGACAGACAAGTAGTACATGTACTTCCAAATTAGTGTTGAACCCATTCATCTTAGAGCAGCAGTTATTGACTCTTCGGGTATCGCTCCACATATTTGATTGTTAGATTGTAAGAAGAGAACTGCAATGACAGTGCAAAGAGACAAAAATAACAGATACAAAAGACGCGAAGCTTCAAATAAACAAATTGAAATTCTTCATGCTTAAAGTGGCATACATCTGATAGCTCCACATTAATTGTTATGTCTATGCTGTTAACATAAGTATCATTAAAATGTCATTCAAGTTGATCAATTATATCCAGCTGCTGAATAGATTATCTTTCATATTAAAGCTTAATAAACTAGCAGTAATTAGATACTTTATTAATTAAACAACGGGTAAATAGCACAGTAATCCGTTAAAGAGACGATCTACAAACATGCCTTGAAATAGAAGACCATTATTGTAAGGCTGAACCTCTGATACGCATCCCGTTTGTTGCTGAGGCTGAACCTCTGATACGTATCCAGTTTGATGACAAGCAACAAACGGGATGCGTATCAAAGGTTTAGCCTTACACTTACGTGGTCTCCATAATGCATGTTGGCGACTATGGCCAGGAAACCGACCAACCTCTATGCTTTTTATACTTCATATGATTCTAATGCATGACTTCATTCATAGTTTCCAACAACGACCCGGTGCTTCTGGTGTATTCTTTGGTGGCTAATTAGCATAACTTTTCTCTAAATTGCCTGTTACAATTCTGAAGTTGGAAGTTCTGCCGGTGGTGCAGAAGTTCTTGCCTTGCGCTCTTTTCGCCTTTGTTTCACTGATTTCCCTCCCTTCGAAGACATTTGCACCTTTCCTGATGAGACAACTTTCTTTTGCAATCAATTTCTAGGAAACCGGTGACACATTGGAGACTTATGGGAGGATTTTAGGGTGCCCTTGTAGTGTTTCTTTTTGACAACCTTGGGAGCGTTTTCTTCCCTGTGGTTTTGATAGAAGATTCTCTTTGATAATCAATGGTCAGGATTTCTGGTGACATGGTCTGCCCATCAAGATTTATTTCATCTTCACCACAGCCGGTGTTAAATGATGTGTGGCGGCCGCAAAACGTCTTCTCGTACTTCATCATGGTGTAGATTATATATTGCCTGGTACTTTGATCATTGGGCTCATTCTTAGTAAAACTGAAAATAGATTTCCGCTGAAGCCAATGCGGGGGGAGGTGACAACTAATTTCTTAAGTCTCCAATTTCAAAACAATATACTATATTTGCTTTTATACATAACATAAATCGTGAACAAAAATAGTTCACAAAATAAATGTATGAGCTTACATTTTTTAGTCCATGAATTCTTGCCAATATGTGATATCTAGATATCTATTACTCATGACAGTGTTTAACATTTTACGACAAAATGCTTGAAATTACTTAAATGACGTTAGTAAAGGAGCGTTGTGTATGTGAAACGCATAAGGCGATGACGGTGTTATCTTATGCAACACTCTTTTAGACCATTTCTTAGTGTTTTAGTATTGTTACGTCATCCACGTTGGTTTGCAATTATCATTGCAGTTGATGCTGTCACGCAAAGCCTATTACGGAGACGGCGTCGACGTAAGTTAACGTCATGACCCCTGGTGTTAATCTCGGTTAGGTGCTTCTCTGACGATCTTTTGGGCTTCCTGCAAACCGTGCACGTCGTCTGAAATTATAAACTGCCGTAATTAACGCATAAAATTATCTCGCGACGTCAGGTTTCGAAATTTAAGCCTTTAACTGGCCCAAAACTCTGCACCTGTTTGCGATATATAGGCGAGGAAGGCCAAATGAAGCCACAGACCGAGTTCAAATTTTTAAAATTCAATTTGATATTGTAAGAGCAATATGTCATCAGAAAACTGTATACATGAAGTGATCCATCTGCATGTAAACTGCACTAAGAACACGAGGAGCACGTGCTTATTCCTGACAGATTCAGTTGACCGATTTCAAGTTCGGAATATGGACATAATCAGGGGTAAGAGAATATGTATGTTGTAAAACTTCGGTAGATGTAGCTGCATTTGTTTTTGAGATATTCAAAATTAATGGGTGGAAGTTTTTAAATCCCTTCAGTATAGTTATAAATACTGTTGTAGCTATACTTATTCACGGGGTACATTTAAAATTCGCAAATAATGTCTATCTAATTGTTGGAGGCCTTGTAATTCATGTAGCCGCATTCCTAGGTGTAAATAAAACAATAACAACAAAAGATACATGAGATTTAAAATCCACAGTAATTTGAGTAATTTAAGGAATTTGGGGATCATTATCTCTGTCCCTCAAATAAGAGGTCGAAATAATTAAACTGAGGACAAGTTATTAAAACTTTTAGCTGACAGAGCAAAATTCTAGCGTCAGACGATTTGCTTGTTGCCACTCACATTATTGGGTATCCGTTTTAGCTCGCCTATACGAAAATACAGGAACAGCTGTCGGCGTCAACATCGCCGTCGACGTCCCTTTCTGCGTAAAACTATATGGTTATCTTTTATATGGTCAGCGAGCTATCCGGCCTTGCTATGTTTTGTTGTTCACTGAACGTCATATTTAGATACGCACTCACGCGCGCGTGCGTGTATGTCATCTCGAGTCAGAAAATTAACTTTTTTCGCCGAGTTATGTCAGTTTTGTGCTACTTAGTGTGCTTCGTGGGTATAATGTAATGGGACAAAACAGCATTGTAATGAATGAATCCTTATACTCTGTTTAGGCGATACCTGTTTCGATTCGGAATTGCCTCGTTCCCAGGCGACTAAATAGACTGTAGTGAGTCACACGAAACGGAAGTTGTGCAAGGAACTGGTCTAGATTCGGAACAGATTGCTCCGCAGTAAGGCTAGTTGTGCACTGCATAACCTACATCATCATATGGCGTGTGAGGGGTGGTAATCCAAACTACAGTAAGGTAATCCTAAGCGAACCCACTTGTCTGTTTAGACTAACCATACCGTTTTCGATTCGGTGCAAGTTACTTCGCAATAAAGTAAATGCAGCATGCTCAAATGTTAACATGACCTAAACATGCCCGAGGTCAGTACAAAAATAAATTTTAATGCGGATTCGTTTAGACACGACTTTTAATCCGAAGTAAAAGTTAATTCGGATTCGATCCAAGGTACTGTGTAGGATTAGTTTACTCCAAATGAGTTTTTTTAATTCGAATTAGATTTGCTAGTGTAAACAGTTAATTCGAAGCGAATTCGGATTCGTTTCGGATTCAAACTCTAGTCTAAACAGGGAATAAGATAATAGTGAAGGAAGTTGAAGTCGGCCTGACGTCGCGAACATGAACTGCGTTATACTTTCACAGCAGTAAGTGACGTCACCGTACTAACCCCCTACATATTATTTCTGACAAGCATCTCACAATTTAACCCTTTCAAAAGTCCATTTTTGTAAGGTGAGAAAATCCAGAAATATTATTTTCACCCTGCAAACAGTAATTACATATATAGGGAATTTAATATAATTTGTAAAACAACAATAACAAGACTGGAATTAGCAAAATTAATAATAAATTAAAAAGTATCTGACTTCCTTGCTTAAGCCATATTCATTATGAACTTAGGCCACAGAAGCTTTTTACAAAGAATGGCATTTATGTAGTGTGATGCATATTTGTGAAATTTAACCTGGGTCAAATATGTAATATTCTAATATGAAACTTGTAGATTTATGGTTAAATAATATTCTTTGGGCTTATTATAAACCACAAAACAATGCCCTGATCCAATAAAACTGTTTATATTCCATTCTTGTGGTAAGGTAAATAAAATAATACTGAAATGCTTAATCTGGAATTTATGGCTTATATATGGTTACTAATGTCATCAATGACCATTTAACATATTTGTGGCTCAGTGCAAAGAGGCAATGTTATTCATTCTGAAATTGTTTGAAATCTGGCCCCGAGGTTATAAAACTTGAGTACATTCTCAAACTCAAAATAAAGCACACTGATTGGCTGCTTCCGAGCACATGCATGCTCGGAAGCAGCCAATCAGTGTGCTTTATTTTGAGTTTGAGATTATTCTCAAGTTTTATAACCTCGAACCCTGACTTCAGATCAGATTTTGCCACATGATTCTAAACTGCAGCGAACGCACAATTTTCGATAAAGGAAAAAGGCATATATTCCAGAATATTTCCAGAACAAAAGCAATGGCTTTCAGGCGCTCCGATTCTGATTTGAGCGAAGAACACTATTTCAATTTTCATCTGTAAGTAAAGATATTATTTTCTTTTTCTGTAAATGATTTCTTTGACTAAGCAGACGAAAGATTTAGGTGAAAAAAATGTATCCAAACATTCTGAAAAAGTTGTGAAGTTAGTTTCATGAATTATGATTTACATTGTACTCGCACAGTCTTGCCCTCCGAAAAGCAGAAGCTACTGTAACACAAGACTAATATCTTGATTGACAACAAACTCCCGTACATCATCCATAGTGCAGATTTTATTTTATTTTTCTCCTTTGAGATCAGAGGATATATTCTGAGAAATCAGAAAGTTTGACTCCGGGTTTAGACTTTTATTCTAAATCATCGATTTAACCTTTGGAGCCTTATTGGTACGGATCAGTCTTTGAATTGACTGCCTTATCAAAATTAAGAAATTACAGTATGCTTTTCTCTGACTTTCCTAATCAGATATCGTCAGGGTCACTGATGAGGCTTCAATAGCCGAAACTTCGAAGTATGGCCCATGTTACTTCTTTTGAATGAGTGCTCTGCTCCTGAAGGAACTCTGTAAGGAGATTAATTTGGTACCAAATGTTACTAAGCATTATTTCTCAAGCTTGCGAGATTATTTTGACTGACTCATGCCGTTTCTTGGTAATTTTTATAGCCTAATGACTTTTGCCTTCATCTCTGAGACTTTGAAGACTTTTGCATCAGATTTGGGGTACTGTTTAATGTAACATTTTAACTGACTTCATAGCGCTAGGGAAGCGTCTATACACGCGGGGATACCCGATGGAGAAGTTAATGATTTTGCTTTTATAATTAAAGGAAATATCTCAGTATTATTGCATTAAAGACAGATAGTTGAAAAATCATTCGGTGCATTCATGAATTACTTTTTCCCCCAAATAAATACATCTTCAATTACAAAATACCTGTACTTTATCAAAGGTAAAATCTATTTTGCTACATCTCAGGTCAGGCAAAAATAAACCAAAATAAAGGAAAATATGGCTGGTCTAATGTATGTGATACAGTAAACTCAGATCAGCCTAATTAAATTTCATAAGTTCGCAGATTAGAGATTTTTTTGTGATGAACAGATTAAGGATGTCCAGAACAGCTGATGTGTAATCAGCTGTTCTGCGCATCCTGAATCTTCCTGTTTAAGTAAGCAGGATATTTTCATAAGACAAGGCTAAAATGAAAATATTTACATTCTTTTCTCGGTCACAAGATTGCAACAAAGCCCAGAAGCTATTTCGCTGAAACAGGCTCTACGCTCTGATTGTACTGAAGTATCTCTTTGAACTTTAAACAGGCAGCCCACAAGCATATCATAATAATGCATCAAAATGTAATGCAAAATATGCTTTATGCTTTTAAATTTTATACAATGCTACAGCCTGTGGAAGGGGGATGTGTGTGTCGGGAGGAGGTGGGGTGGGTGGGGGCAGGGGGGGGGGGGGGGGGGGGGGGGGGGCATGGAAGAGTGGGAAGACTGAGGGTTATAATAATGGGACACATATTATCAGAAACAACAAAAAACAAAACAAAAAACATGCTAATCACAAGTGGCATGCAGACGGCAAATGCAAGAAGGGGCAGGCTGCTGGTCGTGGGTGTGGTTGCTCAATTGAAGTCAATAAATGACTGTACTTTTGTATTTACTCTTTATCATGTTTTAAACCACTGAAAATAGAATCTCTTATTGGAGAAAAAAAAAGCATGCGCACACCCACACACAGCATGTTGCAAGTGCACTGACTGCAGTTACATTTAACTCCTCAAGCACCAGTGACGAAATTAGCAGAATTTGCAAGCAGTGTAGTTCTTGATGAGGCGGCTCAAAATGGCCCCCTTCATCTAGATCTACACTGCTTGCCCTCTAGTCTTTGAATTCTCAATATGAAATGTCTTGGGGAAATGCATTTTTTTTAAATTTTTGTAGACGTAAATTTTGTCGTCTGCTTTTTGGTGCTTAAAGAGTTCAATGTTAATATCTTTCAAACATAACAGTAGAATGGCTCAAGGAACTGTTTCTCTCAGACAAACCTAAGGCACTTTTAAATTTTTATTACATGTCCTGACATTTGGAAAACTCTCAAGCTATACAGTTCTCCATTTAATTGTAGTTTCACTATATAGCCTGTACTTACCATATATGTTATCATCAAGTAGAGGCACCGTGGCCGAGTGGTTAGAGCGCTAGGCTTTAGTGTAGCTGGTCACAGACTTGAATCTCACTGCCTCCATGATGGAAACCTTCTCAAACAACCTAGCAGTCAATGGGTACCTAATCTGATAAGCAGCGAAAGAAGACGACTGGGCTCTACCGTTCAAATGTTGTACCCTTTATACAAGGGCCTCTACAAATCTACAGCCTCCACGGCCACAATGATAAGGCTTAAATATCAACGACTGACCATACTGCAGTTGAAGCATTAATGTCTTGCCTATTAAAGCAATCAAAGGATAAAGCCCTGCCAAAGTGTCATCAAAAGATTGATGTCCAGCCTTTCAGCAGTGTGGCAGTAGAACAGCTTACATATCAATCAGTTTAGGGATCAGTGTTTGGTCATAGAACAACCAAAGGACCAATTTCTAGCCATACGGCTACCAACCGTAGAGAAGTCAAAAGATAGGTATCTTGCATACAGCTTTCAAAGGAACAGTGTCAGACTGTAGGATCTGAATAGACAGCAAACACAAAACCATAGCCACAGAGCTACCGTACTAAAGGATCAATGACTGATCAGCCATAGAGCAAGTAAATGACTGATATCTGGACAGAGGAACCAAATGAGTCAATGTCTGGACAATAAGCAACCAAAGGATCCATGCCTGGCCACATAGCCACCAAAGGATCAGAATCTGGTCATAGAACAATCATAGGATACTGCCTTTGTAAAATCAGCTGTCTGATCTCAGAGAATTCAAGTGATAAATGGTTAAAGGATCAATGCCTTGTCAAAGAGGTATCAATAAATCAATGCCTGGGCAGAGCAATTAAAGATCAATATCTAGTCAAAGAGCTACATATATTTAAGGATCAATGCCTGGTCATAAAGCTACAAAAGAATCAATGCCTGGTCATAGAACTATAAAGGCACAAAGTCTGGTCAAAGAGCTGTTAAAGGATCAATACCTGGTCAAAGAGCCATTAAAGGGATCCATGAATGATTATAGAGCTACAAAAAGATTAAAGTCTGGTCATACAGCTACCAAAGAATCAGTGTTTGTTCATAAAAATACAAAAGGACCAAGCTATCAAAGAATCAACATCTGACCATAAAGCTACAAAGATCAATACCTGGTCATAGAGTTATTAAAGGATCAATGCCTGGTCAGAGAGCTATCAAAAGAGCAATGCCTGGTCAAAGAGCTATTCAATGATCAATATCTGGCCATAGAGCAATTTAAGGGCCAGTACCTGGCCAAAGTGCTATTAAACAATTGGTGTATAGCCATAGAGCTATTGAAAGATCAACACCAGGTCATGGAGCAGTCAAATGATAAATGCCAGTCTTAGAGCTATCAAAGAATCATAGAGCTATCACAGATCAATCTCTGGCCATAGACCTATCAAAGGATCAATGCCTGTGCATAGATCTATCAAAGGATTAATGTTTGGCCAGAGAGCTAACAAAGGATCAATGTCTGGCCATAGAGCTATTATAGGATCAATGTCTGGTCATAGAGTTCTCAAAGGATAAATGTCTGGCCATAGAGCTATCAAAGGATCAATGTCTTGCCATAGAGTTCTCAAAGGATAAATGTCTGGCCAGAGACCTATTAAAGGCTCATTTTTTTTATCATAGAGCTATTAAAGGATCAATTCCTGGTTGTAGAGCTATTAAAGGCTCAATTCTTGGACGCAGAACTACAAAAGGGTCAATGGTGAGGCTTAAAGATATGGATATATCAAAGGATTAATGCCCAGTCACAGAGCTATTAAATGACCATTGCCTGTGTGGTCATAGGGCTATCAAAAAGATCAATGGCTAGTCATAGCTTTTCAACAGGATCAAAGCTTGGTAAAGAGTCACAAAGAGGTCAATATCAGATAAAAGAGCTACTTAAAAGATCAGATGGCTGGTCAAAGAACTAGTAAAGGATCAATGCCTGGCAACAGAGCTTATAAAAGACCATCAATGGCTATTAAAGGATTAATTGGTGTTTGGCCAGAGAGGTATCAAAGGCTCAATTGCTTTGGCCATTGAGCTATCAAAGGATAAATGTCAGCCAAAGAACTTTCAAAGGATCAATGTCTGACCATAGAGCTCTTAAAGGATCAATGTCTGGCCAGAGAGCTATCAAAGGATAACTTTTTGGCCAAAGATCTAGCAAAGAATAAATGATCAATGCCTGATCAAAGCTCTATCAAAGATTAAAGACTGTCCATAGACCTATCAATGATGGATGTCTGGCCACAGAGTCATCAAAATATTAATTCCTGGTCATAGAGCTGATAATAGATAAATGTCTGGTCCTAGAGCTATCAAAAGATCCATGCAAGCTCATGGAGCTTTCAGAGAACCAATATCTGGCCATAGAGCTATCAAAAGATCAATGTGTATTCATGGAGCTATCAGAGGATCAATGAATGGCCATAAAGCTATCAAAAATTTGCTTAACTGTAGATCTATAACACGACCATTGTCTAGTCAAAGAGCCATCAAAGGACAAATAATTGGCCAGAAATGTCACAGGATCGCATCCTGCATCAAAGCCAAAATCTATAAATGATTATGCAATGATGAATGCATGTTCATAGAGCTATGGAAAGATCAGTGTCTGGTCATAGACCTGTCAAATAATCAATGCCTCACATAGCTATCAAATAATCATACAGCTGTCAAATGATCAACGTCTGACCAAAGAGCTATCAAAGGATAAATAAACTAACAGAAGATAAATGTCTAGTCCAAAGAAGTAACAACAGATCAATGTCTGCCCATAGAGCTTTCAGAGGGTAAATGTCTGACAATAAGCTGTCAAAGTATCAATGTCAAGCAACAGAGCTCTCAAAGAATCAATGTCTGGCCATATAGCTATCAAATGACCAATTTGTGCCAAAAGATTGATCAAAGAATCAATATCTGGTAGCAGAGCTATCAAAGGATCAATGTCTGGCATAGAGCTATCCAAAGATCAATGTCTATCCAGAATGTTATCAAAGGATCAATATGATGCTAAAGAGTGATCAAAGGACCACTGTGTGACCACAGAGCTTTCAAATGATCCATGTCTCGCCATAAATATTTAAAAGGATCAGTGCCTGGCCATAGATCTATCATGGGATCAATGTCTGGCCACAGAGCTATCAAAGGATAAATGTCTGGTCATAACCTTGTCAAACAATCAATGTCTGGCAATAGAGCTATAAAAGGATAAATATCTGGCCCTTGATCTATCAAATGATAAATGTCTGGCCATAAATCTATTAAAGGATAAAAGTCTGGCGTGAGATCTATCAAAAGATCAATGTCTGGCGAAAGATCTATTAGGATAAATGTCTGGCCAGAGATCTATCAAAGGAACAATGTCTGGCCATTGGTCTACCTTAGGATAAATGTCTAGCCAGAGAGCTATAAAATGATCGATGTCTGGCTCAAGAGCTGTCCATGGATCATTGTCTGGCCATAGAGCTCTAAAAGGATCAATGTCTGGCCATTCAGCTTTCACAGTGTCAATGTCTGACCATAGATCTATCAAAGTCTGGCCACAGAGCTATCAAAGGATCAATGTCTGACTACTGATTCTTCCAATGATCAAAATCTTGCAAAGGCTTAATGGAGCTATCAAATGATAAATGTCTGGCCAGAAAACTAACAAAGGATCAATGTCTAGCAATTTTGTCATTAAAGAATTTATGTTTGACCAGAGAGCTGGCCAATTGAGCTATCAAAGGATTACATCTGACCAGTGAGCTGTCAAAGGTTACATGTCTGGCCATATAGCTATCAAGGCATCGATGTCAGGTCATAAAGCTATCACATGATCAATGCCTGGATAAAGACCTCTCAAAGAATTCATGTCTGTCCAAAGTGCTATCAAAGGACCAATGTCTGCCAGAGAGCTATTAAAGGATCAATGTCATTATGACTGGCCGACGCTATCAAAGGACCAATGTCTGCTAGAGAGCTATTAAAGGACCAATGACTGGCCGAAGCTATCAAAGGATCAATGTCTGGCCATAGAGCTATCAAAGGAAAAATATCTGCCCAGAGAGCTGTCAAATGTCTGGACAGATAGCTATCAGCCAAAGAGCTATCAAAGGATCAATGTCTGGCAATAGAGGTGTCAAAGGATCAATGTTTGGCCAAAGAGGTATCAAAGGGTCAGTGTTTGGCCAAAGAGCTATCAAAGGATCAATGTATGGCCACAGATATATCAAATGATCAATGTTTGGCTGTAGAGCTATCAAGTGCTCATGTCTGGCCACAGGGCTATCAAAAGATCAATGTCTGGCTTAAGAGCTATCAAAATAGATCAAAATTATGTCATGGAGCTATTAAAGGATCAATGACTGGCCGAAGCTATCAAAGGACCAATGTCTGCCAGAGAGCTATTAAAGGACCAATGACTGGCCGAAGCTATCAAAGGATCAATGTCTGGCCATAGAGCTATCAAAGGAAAAATATCTGCCCAGAGAGCTGTCAAATGTCTGGACAGATAGCTATCAGCCAAAGAGCTATCAAAGGATCAATGTCTGGCAATAGAGGTGTCAAAGGATCAATGTTTGGCCAAAGAGGTATCAAAGGGTCAATGTTTGGCCGAAGAGCTATCAAAGGATCAATGTATGGCCACAGATATATCAAATGATCAATGTTTGGCTGTAGAGCTATCAAGTGCTCATGTCTGGCCACAGGGCTATCAAAAGATCAATGTCTGGCTTAAGAGCTATCAAAATAGATCAAAATCATGTCATGGAGCTATCAAATGATCAATGTTTGGCCTTACAGCTATTTAAAGATCAGTACCTGGCCATAGTGAAGTAGTGAAGTCAATGTCAGACTCATTTTAGGCTGTTTACCTGGCTGCATCAAGTATGTCTGCTCCAATGGCTTGAACTTTACAAAAAAAATATTCAATTGCTTGATCATGCCTAAAAAAGATACACAATTTAGTGATATCGTAATTCTAATACAGTAGTAGCCTCCATTTTTATTGGTTGTATGAAAATGAAAAAGGATACTGCCTTTTGCTGGTGTCAATGAGTTCAGCTAAATTTGTTGCTTGGTTATGTGCCTTAGGGATACATGAAAAACAGTTTGTAGTAATCGGATTCCCCACTGTCAGAACAGAAGGGAGTATACAATATAAGAATTGTAAGTGAACCCAACCATTAATGGATAAAACACTTATTGTAGTTCCCCTAAATACTGGAACACCTTAAGGTGTATAGATACACCTCTATGTTTTTCTGTCATTTCTACAAAGGGAAACAAGTTTTATGATTTCTTATTTGCTTCCCTTGGCTATAAAACCCTTCTCAAAATGGGTCTATGCATAAAGGAAAGAATTTGTTCCTGGAGAAGCAATTCCTTCCTTTACAAGTTGACCTCCATTGAGAAAGGAGGCAAAAATCAAAATTACACAATTGCTTCCCTTGAAAATTAATACCTCCAAATTTGAACAGGATAGTATTGCAATTTATGTGTTGTTGTCACATGGTGTAGCAACTAAGAAATAGTGCAGACTCTGCTCAGACAACTCCCTCTGAAGCAGTTACTGTCAGGGTCTACTGTATTGCTCAGGCACTTTTTTCACTATGTTTAGGATTGGTATGGTAAACTATTGAACAGAACTTATTTTTAGTTCTCTTTCATGAGAAGGTTAAGTAGCCCACTGGTGGCATTTAAAAATTTGACCCCTATATCAGGGCTCGTAATAATGAATTGAGTTCAGTTTAACCAAGTAATGTTTTGGAACTAAAAATTCTGCTGCCTGACTATGCATTGTTTGACAAAGTCAAATGATGACCTTGAAAGTAAAATTAGCATATTTCTTCTAAAAAATCCCCTGCAGTCTTGCAATTTGCAAGACCTATAAATGACATCCTTAAGACAAAAATTGACTATTAAAATAAATGAAAAATTATGAAGGTCTTAAGCCAGTCTTGGTTTAATTCGACCACTTCTTTTACAGAAAAAGAGAGATAAGGCATTATTAGAAGAAACTAGAATAGATGACCAGTATATAATCAGTTCATTGGCTGCTCCTAAGTATGTGGTTTAGATTATCTATCTAGGAGCAGGGGTAGTGTAGTGGATAACCCACTGGACTACCAATCCAGGGATCACAAGATTGATCCCCGCTCTTTCAGATGATTTTTAAACCAAGGTCCTGTCTCTGTATGACCTAGTTCTTGGTGGGACGTTAAACACGAGTTCACTCACTCACTCACTAGATTATCTAGTTTGGTCAAAATCTGAGAGATGGGATGCACCTTGCAAAAACCTAACATTGTAAGTAAGGCCTTGAAGAGGGAGTCAAGATCACAAAACCTTATCAACAATGCAAATTTGGTTTATATAGTCTGATGTATCAATGGGTGCAACATGTTCTCTGCACCTTTGGTGATGGGGCATAAGAGGTGAGGGGCTCTCTGTGAGATGGTTCTAATGAGGGGCAACAATTGCGTTTTCATGAAGGGGTATGGAAATAATGCCAGGTTTGTCATGAATCTCCAATCTTACCTGGAGCTCTGCCGTTTGCTTACTGAAGAACAGTAGCAAGGCTTAGAGAATATTTACAGAATGACTCAGCATATTATTTTTGTTCCTCCTTATCAAAAAGAGTATTCTTGGAGGATAAGTTTAAAAGGTGTGAAATCATTACCCAAACCACTTGTAGATCTTATTTGATCTTCTGATACTAGATGATACTCAGCTCTGGAAAAGGGGCAGGAAACCAGCTTGTACCTTCATAGACTGATCAGGGATTTCACTGTTTATTCCATACTTTCTAGTAGGTGCTGATCAGACTGCACAATAAAACCATCAAAATTCTAAAAATTGGGGCACCTAAAATAATGACCATATCCAACATAACAAGTTTCATGGCTCTAGCCCTTATAGTTTCTGAGATAATGACCTAAACGCAAAAACTCGACAAAAGTTTACGCCGCCGACGCCGCCGCCGACGACGACGACGACACCGGAAAAGCAATACATATGTCTCGCCTCTGCTTCGCAGGCGAGACAAAAATCAAACAGTTTGGTTTTACAATCCAGATATGCCTCCAAAATATGCAGATGGAATGGCAAACAGAGTAAACCGAGCAGTCTGATTTGGGTTTGCACTGTTGCTGAGATCTACCATTCCCGATACCTAAGATTTTCATGCTAACCACTGGAATTAGCCTTTCCTTTTAGTAAATGCCAATTTGAGCTTTTTCCTGTGTCAAACATTAAATATTCTTACAATCAACTTATAAAAAGGTACTTCCTTCTAATTTGATAAGATTGGAAGAAAATTCTGCTTCACAGTTCTATGATTATTTTCTAGATTCCATCATAAATTTATGATAGATGATATGATTGTTTTGGGTTACCAGGTAACTACAGTACAATTGCAAAATTGTTGTGAAATTGCTTTCTTATTGGAAGGAGAGCCCAGTGGACAGATAATGCTGAAATATCTCATCAAAGGTCAATGTAGTGTCATGACTTTGCCCATCATGACATCATTATGATATCTGACATTGAATTGATGACACTGCATGGACCTTTCTGGGTCATTGTTTTGATGTTGCATGCATACTGTGGAGTGTGGACAACTCTTGTTAAGTCATATTCACTTGGAAATGGTCTTTGCCTGTGATCTATGATCATAAAGCACTATAGGACATCCTATCAGCAATGACTTGGATAACATAAATATCTATTAGTCATGTAGATGAATGGATGTCTCATTTGGGGGTTTTACAATTCAACAGTATTTCAGTTATATCAGGCTGAAGAAGAACCATAACCTGAGCCAGATTCGAACCCACAAACTTCAAGGTCCTAAGTCCAGAGCATTAACTCCCAATGAACTGTGCAGTTCATAGATTCATTTTGTGTACATGAATTGAGTCAAGGTAAGTGAAGCTCTATTTTTCTTATTGATAATGCTAATAATTCTAAGTTTCTGTATATATCTGTGGTTTCAAGACTTTGGGAAATATACCAAACAACAGGCACCTATAATTACAACAAATATTGGTATCTTCTTAAACAATGTTTAATTATATGTTCTTTTTAGCAACATTTCGTTTTTCTATTCAGTAATTGTGGGAAGCAGGTCTTTGGCATAAACGAGACACAACATGACAAAACCAACAAAGTGGAATGTGTGCCCAGCAAATGCCCAGGCTGATCTGAGTCTTTGCCGGACACACATGCCATTTTGTCAATTTTAGCATGTCGCAGCTCAAATGAATTATGTATGATAAGAACCTTTCTGAGCAGTCTAGTCAGCAGTTAGCACATCTGAAGTTTCGCAAGGACCCATTACTGACTGGGTAATGTGCTCATGGGTTTTGGTGTATAGATACACCTTCATGTGTTTCTGCCACTTTTACAAAGAGAAATAACTTTTGTGACTTCTTGTTTGCTTCCCTGGACAATGAAACCTTCACAAAATGGGGTCTACTCTTGAAGGGAAGACCAAGCCTGGAAGACTTTCCTTCAAGATTCTTTCCTTTAAGACTTGAACCCTATAAAAAAGGAGGTAGCTCAACTTCTCCATGAACAAGATAGCTTGCCTGACAGTGCCTTGCCATTCACATAAAAAAAACTTCAATCAAAACATCCCAATATGGATGCCGACATGGACACCAACACCCAGGGTGACAACAATAGCTCCTCTGCACTTTCATACAGTTGAGCTAACACTAACAAATGAAACTGGTAAAGTTGTCCCCCACTGGAAGTTACCTATACACCTTTTAAAACAATCAAACAGTGCCTCTGCATGGGCTGATAAGAACATGCTCAGTTTGAAAATGCCTAAAAACATAATGCCGCGACACGAGAAAACCAACAATGTGGTTGTGCGCCCTGCGCAGACTCAGATCAGCCTGGGTATCCGCCCAGTCTGGTCAGACTCTTCGCTAAGTATTTTAAGGGTAGCTAAGGGACTGAGCTACCTCCATGCGAACAGCGAAGACTCTGATCAGACTGGGCAGATGCCCAGGCTGATCTGAGTCTGTGCTGGGCGCACAACCACATTGTTGGTTTTCTCGTGTTGTGGCTCAAATATTATTTGTTACTACAACAAGTGAGCACATGCTATATAACTATATATACTGTAATTGTACAAATGTTCACAGTGTACTTATGTTCTCGATTTTTGCGGTCAACATAAATGCGCAAAATTTAATATCTGTGAATATGATGATTTTACAAAGGAATAATAGGAAAGCATGACAACTTTGCGAACTTAAATACCTGAGAATGTGTGTATAGGTTGCATTTCTGCAAACATAAATACAATTACAGTAAATAAAGAAGAAAACAACTTCACCTGCTCTTTTTTCACTTAAATTGTCACATAACTGGTTTTGTTAACCAACTCTCCGGTGTTACAGTGATGTTAACAAGAGCTGTCGCCTGACAGCATAGCTCACCTGAATAGGTGCTTGCCCATCACACAGTCACTATGGTGGTGTGGACTGCTATGCATAAAACTTCAGGCAAGCATGTCCATAATGACAACACATTTATAAACAAAAGCTATCTCAGAAATGTCTTAAAATAAAATTAAAATAAGAAAAAAATTACATGAAATTTCAAAGTTCATGAGTTTGAGGTCAAAGAACTAAGGGGGTAGGGGGAGGAGTGGGTAGGGGGGGGGGGGGGAAGGGGGAGGCTGGGATGTATCAAAAACCTTGAACCATTATCTAACATCAGTCCAAGTACATGTATAAGTATCAACTGAATCCATTGTGGCACTGTGAAATTATGTCTTCATGAATATAAAACTTTAACCAAAATTCAAAGTCAATAACCTTGACTTCAATGTCATCCAGTGGGGTAAGTATATAGTGTTTTGTAAAAACTCAAAAAAGTGTCTAACATCAGTTCAAGTGTAAACTAAGTCTCTGCCAAGCATTATGAATCAGTATGCAATTAGAAAACTTTGATAAAGACCGATTTCCTAAGTCCCTGACCTTGACATCAAGGTCACTGAGCGGGGTTGGGGTAGTACTATGTAAAACTTTGGACCAATATCTAACTACAGTGCAAATATAAAATGAATTCATCTGTTCATGGGTTCATGAGATATGTGTCTTTAAAAAACTTTAACCAAAACATTGAAAAAATAAAAAGATAATTTTCTAAGTCCATGACCTTGACATCAAGGTCACTGAGGGGGGTGGGGGTAGTACCCTGGAAAACTTTGGACCAATATCTAACTACAGTACAAGTATCAAAGGAATCCATCCATGGGTTAAGTAGATATTGGGCTTTATAAAACTTTAACCAAAACATCCAGTTCAAAAAACTCCCAATTTTCAAAGTCCATGACCTTGACATCAAGGTCACGGAGTGGGATGGGGGTGGTACCCTGTTAAACTTTGGACCAATATCTAACTACAGTGCAAGTATCAAAAGAATCCATCCATGGGTTAAGGAGATATAGGTCTTTAAAAAACTTTAACCAAAACATCCAATCCGGACGCCGACGCGGACGCGGACGCTGACGCCAGGGTGACAACAATAGCTCTTCCTGAACTTTCGTTCAGGCGAGCTAAAAATGGTGGCATTATCTCTGTACAGTAGAACTTCAATGGCTTGAATCTTGTTTGCTCGTTCACCCTGTCTGGTTAGAACTCTTTCTTTGGTCTCTAGAGGTCACTCAATATGGAAACTAACCCTGGATGGCTAGAACTACCCTTGGCTGGAACTAATTTTCATGGTTGGTTGGTTGATTTGATGCTTAATGTCCACGGTAAACAACTAAGGTCATGTCGGGACGGTCAGTTAACCTAACCACACTATTCCTGGGCAGGCTTAGACCTCCTAAGCGGTTAACCAGTACTAAGTGCACATACTTTCGCCAGTAACTGACAACTGCCCTTCTTGAATCAGCGGAAGGAGAAACGAAAGTATGTGGCCAGACCGGGATTCGAACCCAGGACCTCTGACTTACGAGTCAGGTGCCCTACCGATTGCGCTACCCGGCCCAATGGTCCCAAGCCTGTTCGAGCCAATGAATTTCTACTGTATATACTTTGATTACATCTGCTGCTTTATGGTACTAAGTTCATATTTAACACATTTGAATTTTACTTTAAAAATAAATATTCAGCTGTTATGATGATGAACAAAATAATATACAGATACAATAAACATTTTAAGTCTTCTCAGCTTAAAACTTGATTATGGTGTTATTTAGAATGTTAGAATTTGATTTAAACTATGACCTTAACCTATGATTTCTACTGATTGATTATTGACTATCTATGTACCAAACCAAGTATATAATGATGTTCAACTATTTCATATATATGATAATAAAACAAGCAGCAAAACACTTTTAAAAAAAATTACACATCTACCCTAAATATTCAGATGCTTCAATCAATTCTGTAATGGACTAGGCAAAGGCGTAGCTACCTATAAGCAAATACGCAGGTGCGTATTGAAATTTTGTCAAATTGATAAAATTTCAACACACACCTGCGTATTTTCATGCTGAAATGTTGTTAATTGGGCATAATTTTAATACTAACTACCAACAGACACGAAAGTTTGAAATATCTTAGCAGCTTAACCCCCTATTATTGCCCTCAGTGAGTATAAAACATGATTGTGCGTACTGTGTAAATACCCCTAGCTACGCCCCTGCTAGGTATATGGGTACAAAGGGAAACAATTTTTGTGACTTCCTCTGTGTTTCTGGAAGCCCTTACAAAATAAGGTCTACAATCAAAGAAAAGAATTTGCTCCTTCAAAGTGGCCCCTTCACCTTAAACCTTTGTTTAAGCATCTGTATATTTACAGTACATGTATTTACAGTGAATTGCAAAAATCTTAGTTCTAATACATATTGCTACATAACAAAGAGAAATTTGAACAACTTCCTGAGATTATGAGCTTAGAGAAAGTCATCTTGAGCTGATCATGGTGTTGCCATGTTTGAGGGCTGACACATTTTCAAGTTGCATACTGTCATACAGAAACTTTAATACAAACACAGTTTTTAAAAGGTACATAATAATATGGAGGTTACAAACCAAAAACTCTGACTAGAATACAACTGAACAACTGTTTAATAGAAGAATAATTGTTCAAATGAGGCATAGAAATGAGCAGTGATATGTAAGTGAATAATGACAAGAAATCTGTGGAACACAGTGTCTCGGCTGTCCATGACCTGTCAAATAGTGTCAACAGTGCTAACTGAGAAAACTAGAACACAAGTTTACTAAAAGCAATACCTACATCTCACTTTCTGCTAGTTGTAGGCAAAACATGAGTCTTGTCTATGCCTAGGCAACTTATTTAATCTAATTGAGTGCACCAAGCACTTAACTCTTTTAATATGGCAGTAAAAACAGAGTAAAAGCACATATCAAAGCATTATTAGGCATAAAAGCAAGCAAGATTTAATGGTTAAAGCAAGATTTACTGGTTAAAGCATTGCAGGAAAGCTCCTTACAGCCACAGACTTTGCAAAGGAAATATAAAGAATTCTTTTTTGTAAACAAGCAAAAAAAACAAACAAAAAAGTAAATTAATAAATAAATGAACTTGAAAAATTTGTGCACTTGTAACTATCTCGCAGAAATGCCCAAAGTCGTGTGCTTATTACAGCATATGGGTTACTCAGGTTTAAGAAATAATTTAGGCTTTCAATAATTTTTTATAATATGAATAAGCTGAGGTTGTCTTGCAGTTGCAAATATTCCTTCCTCTCACTTGGTAAGTAACAGTAAATCATCCAGGTTTATGTGCTAAGATGTACAGCTCCATGTCTTTCTCCCATTTTTTACATAGGAAAACAATTTTCTTGACTTTCTTTAATGCAAAATGGGACCTCAACACCAGAGTGAGGGCAATATAGCTCTTTCCTGTACTTTCATATAGGCCAACTAAAAAGAGGGGTCTACACTTAAATGATCATACACCACTCTTTACTGACAGTATAAACTACCGATATTCATGAATAATCGCAAAAAAATCTGACTTCTACTTATGCATTGAGAATTGCATCTAGCACAGTTTTCAGGTTGGTATCAACTGGGTTCTCATAAAACCGAGCAAAAACTGATGTATTGGACCACCCTGCCGTTTTCATGATTCATGTTTTCTGCCATTTTTTACAGAGGAAAACAATTTTCTTGACTTTCTTTAATGCAAAATGCAACCTCAACACCAGAGTGAGGGCAATATAGCTCTTTCCTGTACTTTCATATAGGCCAGCTAAAAAGAGGGGTCTACACTTAAAGGCTAGAATTCTTTCTTATAATGACCCCTATTGAGAAGGGAGGCAAAAATGAAGATAGCAGAGTTGGTAAACTTGAAAGTGTACCCATTCACCTTAACACCGTGTTAAAATACAGAGACTTCTACAACTTGTTCATTATCCCGAGTTTTGCAAAAATTTTGTTCAACACTAAACATATGAATATCAACTGGATCAGTATTTGAATTTTGTAACATTTTTGTTGAACTCTTAACACATGAGTATATGGAGGAATTTACCATTTTTCTTATGAAAATGCGTTCCTGACTTAATCATTATCTCAAGCTATGCTACCCTTGGACAGACACAAACTAAGGTTATTAAAATATATTTGTCTTGATATTTGACAATATATTTAGACTAGATTAGACCTGCCTCAGAAGGTTGGTTATAAAGCACAGCCATAACATATCTTTTATTTTTTTAAAGAAAAAAAATAAATTAAATTTACACTAGAATGATGATCGAAACTCTTTCCACCTGGTGCTCTGTTAAAATCAAGCACTTTTGAAAAGAATATCAAGACCTGAAAAATCCATTGTCCCGCCGCTTGGGACAAATATAATTTTGGGCTGGACAAGTTAAAAAATTTTTTTCAAATGCCCCCAAATATGTATGGGAAGTAAAAAGAAAATGATTTAAAATGATTTTGAGGGCATCCATCTTATTTTCTGGGCAAGTAGACAAAATTTCCATTTGTTGGGCCTTTAAAACATACCCAACATTGAAAAGAACTCTTGTCCATTCTTCATTTATGTGAGTGCTTTTTTGTACAGAAATTGTTGTTTTCAGTGCAGAATGTGCAGACCCACGACAAGTTTTGCATTTTAGGATGCCAGTTCAAGGCCTACTATTTTCAAAATCTCAGTCATGGGATGCTGGACATAAATGGGTTAACAGACTTGTTCCTAAGTTTTATAATTACAACATATTCAGTAATCTAACAAAATTCAAAGTCTAAAAGTTTCATGAAACAATAACAATACTATTTAAATAAATACTTATAAGCCCCACCCCAAATATTAAATATAGTAAAACTATTCTATGGCAAAATTATATAACAACAACAAACGTAACACTGAGCCGAAACTCAAAAAAACTTACACTAACACTACATAGCTCTAGATAAGTGGGAGTTTTGACTCCTATTTCTGGGGGTAATTTTTCTCATTTCTTTGTAAAAGTGTATGTTGTGACCCCTCATTGGAACTGCCTCATAGAGGCAGTTCTAATGAGGGGTCACAACATGTTTTCATGCAGCTTTTACAAATTATCCCAAATTATCACCTAATACTCCCTCTTATCTAGAGCACTGGCACTAGGCAAACTGCAAAAACCCAGAAAAGCCTGAAAACAATATAGGCAAATCAGGATCTCCGCTGTTCATTTATAAATGCATAATTGAGACTTTCCACAGAACTTGATCAAAACTTCAGATGAACCAACATTTGAGAATGACAATAAAAGTGAGTCTCTTCGGAAGACACCCCATGATGTATGCTTTTACTTTACTATAATGTCCATAAGACATAGATAAGACTGGTCCTTAGGACCACTGTTTGAAAACTTGTTCCATTCAAAGATTGGACAGTCCATTACAAAAATAGTTGAGGTGTCCAAATATTTATACTAAATGGGTGCATCTCTATGTTTTTCTGTCATTTTTGCAAAGAATAAAGGTGATGATGAAGCTCTTCCATAATCAGTCTACTCTGAAGGAAAGAATTTGGCAGCAAATTCTTTCCTTTAAGAGCTGACCTCAATTGGGATGGGTGAAAAATGACAAGAGGCCCAAATGGGCCTGATATCGCTCACCTGGCTATTGTGCAACGGGACCATTCTGATACAAAATTGGTCCAATTCCACTGAGAATTTCTCATTTTCACATTTTGCTACTTTTAGTAACAGAGAACAACTTGCCTGGTCTTTATATATTTACTTTTGAAATACCTCAATGCAAGAATCATTTTGCCACAAATTTCATCAAAATCCATTCAGGGGTTACTGAGATATTGCCAGTTTCATGTTTTGTGCTATTTTTAGTAACGGCAGATGGCGGCCATCTTGGATTGCTAAAATGCAAAAAATCGAAAAGCCTTCATGCAAGGACCATTTTGACACAAATTTGGTCCAGTTCCATTGAGATTTTCTGATTTTCACATTTTTCTATTTTTAGTAACAGAGGCCAATATGACTGGTCTACAGTTAGATATTTTTGAAACATCTCAATGCAAGAATCATTTTGACACAAATTTCGTCAAAATCCATTCAGCGGTTACCGAGATATTGTCATTTTCATGTTTTGTGCTATTTTTAGTAACGGCAAATGGCGGCAATCTTGGAATGCCAAAATGCAAAAAATCGAAAAAGCTTAATTAAAGGACCATTCTGACACAAAATTAATCCAACGCCATTGAGATTTTCTTATTTTCACATTTTTCTACTTTTTAGTAACAGAGGCCAATATGAATGGTCTACAGTTAGATATTTTTGAAACATCTCAATGCAAGAATCATTTTGACACAAATTTCGTCAAAATCCATTCCGCGGTAACTGAGATATTGTCATTTTCATGTTTTGTGCTATTTTTAGTAACGGCAGATGGCGGCCATCTTGGAATGCCAAATTGCAATTAATCAAAACGACTTCATGCAAGGAACATTCTGACACAAAATTGGTCCAATTCCATTAAAGGGTTCTTGAGTAATTGTCATTTTTATGTTTGTGCTATTTTTAGTAACACCAGATGGCGGCCATCTTGGAATGCTAAATTGCAATTAATCGAAACGGCTTCATGCAAGGAACATTCTGACACAAAATTGGTCCAATTCCATTCAAGGGTTCTTGAGTAATTGTCATTTTTATGTTTGTGCTATTTTTAGTAACGGCCCCCATGGTGGCCATCTTGGATAGTCAACTGGAACAAAATTGAAATAATTCCATTCAAGAATCATTTCTGACCAAATCTGGTCAGAATTGGTTGCATTTTCTTTAGATATTGACATTTGAGCAAAATCGGCCTTGTAAACGCTAAGTAGGTCACTGTGACCTAATTCTGCTATAGATTTTTTTTATTTTTACAATTTTAAATACCAAGGTCCCACTTATGTTCCATGCAAACTTTCAACCAAATACACCAAATGGTTCTGGGAAAGAAGTTGATTTTGTTGTTTTTGCTATTTTTTAGTAACCGCGGCCATCTTGGATTTTCAACCTGACCCAATTTTACAATTCTGAGACCCTGGAGTCCTGGGACCAGTAGTTTTAGAGAAGAAGTTGTTTGAAGTTGTTTAAATAGGTCATTTTTTGACATTGGCATTTGAGCAAAATTACACACGTAAACAGAAAGTAGGTCACTGTGACAAAACCCCGCTACAGATTTTTTTCATTTTTACAATTTTGAATACCAAGGTTTCACTGATGTTCCATGCCAAAATTCAGACAAATATACTCAGTGGTTCTGGAGAAGAAGTTTATTTTGTTGTTTTGGCTATTTTTAGTAGCGGCGGCCATCTTGGATTTTCAACCTGACCCAATTTACAATTCTGAGACCCTGGAGTCAGGTCATGCTCCATGTGAAATTTGAGAACCATGGGACTAGTAGTTTTACAGAAGAAGATGTTTGAATATTTGTTTTTAGGTGTTGACGGACAAATTTTGTGACGACGCACGACGCACGCCGGACGCATTGGTATGACAATAGCTCACTATGGCCCTTCGGGCCAGGTGAGCTAAAAACGGCAGAGTTGCTTTCCCTGAAAGAGTATCCATACACCTAAATATCAACTCCCTTAACCCCCACCCCAGCCCCTTCTCTAGAGCATTTTAAAATATCAAGTGTATGGTTCATCTGATGATCTGATTAACCCTTTAAGCGCCAAAATGCAGATGACAAAATTTATGTCTGTAAAAATTAAAAAAAAAAAAAAAATGTTTTGTCCAAGCTATATCATATTGAGAATTCAAAGACTAGAGGGCAAACAGTGTAGATCTAGATGAGGCGGCTCATAATGAGCCGCCTCATCAAGATCTACACTGTTTGCAAATTCAGCTATTTTCGTCTCTGGCGCTTAAGGTGTTTTAATGTAGTTCCTCTCCTTGGTGGTGTGGTCCTTATGAAATGGCAGCATAGGTGGTAGAATGTCTGGAATGGCTAACAGCTGAGATCACAATGTAGGAGCTGGTCCATCACAGTATCACAACCCAACAGCAGGAACTGAAAATAGAAAGATAGTATTATTACAACAAGCCATACAGCCCATGAGCATATACCGTAATGTGCGTATATATTGGGACACCTAAAAATAATGAATTTTCCATTTGGGACATATGGAAAATTTATTATTTTATGCGTCCCAATACTTATGCACATTAGGGTAACGTATTTCTACTAATAAAGAACCCCAGTAGCTCAGTGGGTTAAGCGCTGGCCTGCTGTACTAGTGGTCTCGGATTAGATTACCGTTGGCGGCGGAAATCTTGTCAACCATAAACAAGATGCCATTGCCCAAAGCCTCATTATCACCCTCCCATCATCCTGATATGACTGAAATATTGTTAACAAGGATGTAAAATTGCCATCCATCCTAGCTTCTGAATTAGGGTCATTTAATTAAAGTAAGAGTTTGCTCTTCTAGGTGCAATTCTTTTCTTTTAGAGTAGATCCCATTTTTAGAAGGGTTATGTTGTCTAGGGGAGGAAACAGTAAGTTTCTGTGTAACAAGAATTCCGTGGAATGTGGTGTCTCCCCTGTCAGAGCATTGTACCAAAACAGAGCTTAACTAAACAAGAGGGCCATGGTGGCCCTGAATCGCTCACCTGAGTAATAATCAGTTCACTGGCTCTGTTGAAGATTTATAAGAGTTTTTACCATACATGGGAATGTCGGCCACCTTGGTCATGTGACCAAGATCATTTGAAGAACTTTCAATCCTTTGACCCATGTGCAGGCTCCATATGAAATTTGAGTTTAGTCTGCCCAGTGGTTTCAGAGATGTTTGAAAATGTTTATGGATGGATGACAGAGGCAGCTAACACCAATACTGTAAGGCTCAGGTGAGCTGAAAATGGCAGAGTTGCTTCTCCGAAAAGTTCCCGTTCATGGTGAGTTCCTTCTCCAAAAAGTTCCCATTCATGTTGAGTTCCTTTGATGGATTTGAACTAGACTGAACTAAGCAAAGACAGATGATAGAATGGTAGCATCATTATCTCACTGTGGTGAAACTAATGTATTCCAAGGAGTTTGTGGCTGGCATCATTGCAATGTTAGTTCTGATTCTTGCAGCATAACTTAATTTAGATTTGACCTAGTGACCTAGCTTTTGACCCGACATGACCCAGTTTCAAACTTGACCTAGATTTTATAGAGATAAACATTCTGACAAAGGTTCATGAAGATTGGATCAAAACTGTGCCCTCTAGGGTGTGCACGAAGTTTTTCTAAGATTTGACCTAGTGACCTAGTTTTTTACCTGACATGACCCAGTTTCAAACTTGGCCTGGATATCATGAGGATAAACATACTGACAAAGGTTCATAAAGATTGGATCAAAACTGTGCCCTCTAGGGTGTACACAAGGTCTTTCTTATATCTGACCTAGTGATGTCATTTTTGACCCGACATGATCTCCTTTCAAACTCGGCCTAAATATTGTGACGATAAACATTCTGACAAAGTTTCAAAAAGATTGGATCAAAACTGTGTCCTCTAGAGTGTACACAAGGTTTTTCTAAGATCTGACCTAGTGTTTGACCCGACATGACCCAGTTTCAAACCTGGCCTAGATATTGTGAGGATAAACATTCTGACAAAATTTCTTTAGGTTTGGATCAAAACTGTGACCTCTACAGCATACACAAGGTTTTCCTAATATTTGACCTAGTTTTTGACCCGACATGACCCAGTTTCAAACTTGGCCTGAATATTGTAAGAATAAACATTCTGACAAAGTTTCATTGAGATTGGATCAAAACTGTGCCCTCTGGAGCGTATACAAGGTTTTCCTTATATTTGACCTGGTGACCTAGTTTTTGACCCCACGTGACTCAGTTTCATAGGGGCTTAGATATATAGACAATAAACATTTTGACATAGTTTTATGAAGATTGGATCAAAACTATGCCTTCTAGTGCTTACGCAAGATTTTTCTAAGATTTGACCTAGTGACCTAGTTTTTGACTCCACATGTTCTACTTTCAAACTTGGCCTAGAGTTTATGGAGATAAACATTCTGACAAAGTTTCATAAAGATTGGATCAAAACTGTGTCCTCTAGAGCTTACACAAGGTTTTTCTATGATTTGACCTAGTGACCTAGTTTTTGACCCGACATGAACCAGTTTCTAACTTGACCTACCTATAATAAGGATAAACATTCTGACAAAGTTTTATGAACTTTGGTTAAAAACTGTGCCTTCTAGAGCGTACACAAGGTTTTTCTAAGATTTGACCTACTGACCTAGTTTTTGACCCGACATGACCTTGTTTCAAACTTGGCCTAGAATTTATAGAGATAAACATACTGACAATGTTTCATAAAGACTGGATTAAAACTGTGTCCTCTAGAGCGTACACAAGGTTTTTCTAAGGTTTGACCTAGTGACCTAGTTTTTGACCCGATATGACCCAGTTTCAAGTTTATCCTAGATAGTATAAGGATAAACATTCTGACAAAGTTTCATGACATTTGGATGAAAACTGTGCCATCTAGAGTGTACACAAGGTTTTTCTAAGATTTGACCTAGTGACCTAGTTTTTGACCCCACATGACCCAGTTTCAAACTTGGCCTAGAGTTTATAAAGATAAACATTCTGACAAAGTTTCATAAAGATCGGATCAAAACTGTGTCCTATAGAGCGTACACAAGGTTTTTCTATGATTTGACCTAGTGACCTAGTTTTTGACCTGATGTGACCCAGTTTCGAACTTGTCCTAAATATTATGAGGATAAACATTCTGACAAAGTTTCATGAACTTTGGATGAAAACTGTGCCCTCTAGAGCGTACACAAGGTTTTTCTAAGATTTGACCTAGTGACCTAGTTTTTGATCCGACATGACCCAGTTTCGAACTTGGCCTAGATTTTATCAAGACTAACATTCTGACAAAGTTTCATAAAGATTGGGTCAAAACTGTGCCCGCTAGAGTGTACACAAGCAAAAGTTGACGGACGTCCGTCCGGACGTCCTGACACACGTACGACGGACATCAGGGTATCCCAAAAGCTCACCCTGAGCACTTCGTGCTCAGGTGAGCTAAAAACATGACAAAGTTTGCACCGCCGCCACCACTGACAGTGGAAAAGTAATATGTATGTCTGTTAGTTGCAGATGAGACAAAATGGCAGAAAGAGAAGGTGTACCTTAACTCTTTAAGCACCAGAAAGCAGACGACAAACTGTATGTCTGCAAAAATTAAAAAATGTTTTGTAAAAGACATTTCATATTGAGAATTCCAATACTAGACGGCAAAAAGTGTAGATCTAGATGAGGTGGCTCATAATGAGCCACCTCATCAGGATTTACACTTTTTGCAAATTTAGCTGTTTTCGTCTCTGGTGCTTAAAGAGTTAATATCATAACCAATCACTATACTTATGGTATCCTAAACTTTGTTCCTTCTGATCTAAATACTGAGATGGACTAAGAAACGTGAGCTCAGGAAGAACATGGAAATTTCTGTTTTGGGCATACCTTAGATCATGTGAAAAATACTAGTTTTAAGACATTTAGTTAATAAAAATGTCACAAGTCACATGTTTTCATACTGACCCAGTTATATGTCCCAGTTCTGTTGCATTAGCCCTTGGCCTTTGACCTTTGGCAAACGCAGCAGCTCTGGAACAACAACAGACCTCAGACTTATAACTGGGCCAATGTCAGCTACGCTACAATCTTTGTTGTCTGGTGTCTTACAGAGGCAGAATTCTTTTCAGCCATAAATGAAGATCCTTTCATGATAATACTTCCATTGGCTCAAAGTGACTGAAATACTTTTGAAAGGGCCGTAGAACTGAAAGTCATCATCAATCCACATTCATTCATTTTTGATGGGTAAAATCCAGTCTTTGTTTTTTGTTTGTTTGTTGTTGTTTTTTTGCTTTTCCAATGGCTCATTTTTTTTCTTTTGTTTCGTCACTTAGATGCATTTTCTGGCACAACTGCAAACAATGTAGTCAATGATCACACTCTCCTTTCTGGATCAAGGCACTTTTATCACAATATTTAGGACCCTTAAAACACCCTATCATTAACTGAGCCACATCCTGCAAAAATGTGGTGAACATATTTGAGCCACAACACGAGAAAACCAACAAAGTGGTAGTGCGCCCAGCGCAAACTCAGCTCAGCCTGGGCATCCATCCAGTCTGATCAGAGATAACACTGTCAGCATGGAGGTAGCTTAGACCCTTAGCTACCCTTTTAGTGTCAGCGAACATTCTGAACAGACTGGGTGAATGCCCAGGCTGAGCTGAGTCTTTGCTGGCACACATGCAACTTTGTTGGTTTTGTCGTGTCGCGGCTCATTTGTGAAGAGCAAAGACTCACTCAGCTGTCAATCCAAGCAGTCTAGCCAGAGCCTTCGTCTTGTGCCTTTAGCTTACTCAGGGTCTATACCTGGTTTGTACACACAGTAATGGCTCTGATCAGACTGCAGGAATGCGCAGGCAGGCCTGCACACCAGCTCCATTTTTGCGTGATGTGGCTCCATTAATCAAATACAAGTTGTATACTTTTTTGACAGAAACAAACTTTTAACATATTTACTCTAAATATTTGACACACCTGTCTGAGTAAACAGTGTAGTCCCAGACCAAACTGCTCCCTAGGAGCAGTTTGACCTGGATCTACACTGTTCACCAGAGCTTAATCAAACACCAGATAGAACATGTAAAATTTGTCCATATATGAAGATGGCAGAGTCCAAAACATGAATTATTGTGGTGACAAAATATCTGAGGTCACTACATACAAAAGAGAATGTGTGGAATGTGTGGCCCATATCTGATACAAGGTGGGTCATCAAACCTAGGGCAGTGCCCTCTGCCTTAAACAAGCTTGGCAAAGACCACTCTACTTCCCTGTACGCTTCCTCCGAGTTTGATGTAACAAGGCAAGATTTGACAAGATCCAAAAATTATGCTCTCAAACATGAAGAGCAAGGATACTCATTCTGCAATTAGTATAAGCATTCTTTTCCTGGGCTTATACAAACACAGACCAGGAATTTTAAATCACGATTTTTACCTGTAAGGTACAAAAAGAAAGCACAGTTTTGGCCTGAAAGGGGAATGGGTATACATCCAAGTTTTTTAGCCACATTTGCAAAGGCAAACAACTTTTTTTGACTCCCTGTTTGGTTCCCTGCAAGATGAAGCCTTTCCAACAGGGGGTCAACTCTTAAACAAACTTCTACGGGAGCAAATTATTTCCCTTAAGTGTTCGACCTCATTAGAAGGGAAGCAAAACTGAAAATGGAAGAGTTGCTTCCCTTGAAAGTGTATACATTCACCTTAATTTGGAGACAATGTGTTGTGATTGCCATAAATGAGCCACGACAGGACAAAACCAACAATGTGGTTGTGCACATTTGGCTGACTCAGATCAGCCTGGGCATCTGCCCAGATTGACCGGACTCTTCGTTAAGAGCTCAAAGGGTAGCTAAGGATCTAAGCTACCTCCATGCGGACAGCGAAGACTCTGATCAGACTGGGCGGATGCCCAGGCTGATCTGAGTCTGCGCTGGGCGCACAACCACTTTGTTGGTTTTGTCGTGTCGCAGCTCAAATATCAGAGCACCTTGATAAATTACTGTCTAAGATTACCTTAAAAATTCAATAAGTTGATTTTAAGCAGCAAAGGCTCAGACCAGCAGGCGCATCCACACAGTTTGATCAGAGCCTTTACTGTTCTGCACATAGACTGGCATCAGGCTATTAAATGATAATGTGACAAAAAATTGCAAAATTTTGCATACAATTTAAAAATCATACTAATTTTACATCTTCTGAGAGCTGAATTTAATAGAATAAATTTCCAGTGATGGCTCTTATTAGAATAGAACAAAAATCTGATGGTCTTTTTTTTTTCTTTTTTTTTTTTATCTGGCGTATAGTTATTACTGGAGTCTGGAGCCAGTCTGTTCTGCACACAACATATATGGATCCAAAGAAACCCATAGTCACAAAATGAAGGGTGGATGACTTGCTGTTTTATGTCCTTTTCAACCGTATTTCAGTCATATCAGGACAATGGGAGAGTGATAATGAAAGACTGTGTGCAATGGAACCCTATTTACAGAAGAAAAGATTTCCGCCTCCAACAGGAACCAAACCTGGACCATTAGGCCAATAGGCTAGCACTTAACCAGCTGAGCTACTGGGTCTCCTATGAAAGCTCTAGCTAGACTGGGAAGCCACGGTAGCTCAGTAGGTTAAGCCCTAGCCTGCTGATCTAGCGGTCCCGGGTTTATTCCCAGCTGGAGGCAAGAATCTTTTCAAACATAAATGGGATTCCATAGCACACAGCCTTTCATCATCATCTCCCATCGTCCGGATGACTGTAGCACTGCTGGAAAGGACTTAAAATTCCAAGTCATCAATCCATCCATCCATCCATCCATCAATCCATCCATCCATCCATCCATCTAGCTAGACTGCATGGATTCACAGACTGGTTTGACCCTTCGCAGCTTGCAAATATACTAAACACATGCTTCTGTTTGTAATTAGCATAAATATGACACCACAATCAACATAGCTGTCATCCAACAGCTTATCTCAACCAAGCTGGTGACTGCCCATATCAAGCAGCTAAGGTTCTAAATCTGTGACCTTGTCTTGAAGGTCACAATTGGGGTGAGGCCTGCAGAGCACACAAGTTTTGGAATGCATGCATTGTCAGCTTATTAATCATAAACTAAAGCTATCTAAGCAACAATAAGCCTTTAAATAAACCGAAAACCAAAACTTATATAAAATTTCCAAGTTCATGACCTTGACCTTTAGGTCCTTAAGTTGATGGGGCTGGCACTTTATGCACTGTATTCCAAACTAGGGACCATTATCTAACATCAGTTAAAGTAGCAACTAAATCTTTCATGGCATTGAAACACAGTCTTTAGAAAACTTTACCAAAAATTTTAATTCAACTTTCTGAGTCCATGACCTTGACTACAAGGCCAACCTATGAGGTTGGTTAATGAAATATTGGTCTTTGAAAACTTTAACCAAAACACCAAACTGATGCCAACCCAGAGGCCAATTAAGGTGACAATAATATTTCTTCCCCTACTTTGTATGGCCAAGCCAAATCTGAAACTGGGCATATTAGTTCAAACCTGGAATGTAATGGAGAACAATATGTTGGAATGGACTAGACTGGCAGCACTTCATTCCACTGATTTGGGGGTAGCACTTTTACAGGACAGAAAATTGCTTCCACTGATGAAGAAAAATGTTTCCTGTCAGAGTACCATCCCAGACTTATTATGCTATCAATTTTTCCTGTCAGGAAAGTTTTCATGAAGATGTTAGAAAACAGTGGAGACCCAGATCAGAATGATCCTTTGGAGGAGCCTGATGTGCACAAAGACCTTAAGGAGCAGTCTGCTCTAGAGCTCTACTTTGCTCAAACACAATTAGGATAAAAATGATACTTGCCATCTCATGCCAAAATACATATACCCATAAGGCATGTGACATGTGTATGACCCTATTCTATTTCTAGAGCACTCTATTCTGGGTTATTCATGCATTTCTGTTGTAATATACAGCATGATGTTGTCTCATGGCATACTGATACAAAAACTCATAAATAGCCATAAGCACATGTGACATATGTGTCTGCCAGTGCTGCCATAAAAGCCTATTTTCATGGAACAGTAAATGGCTGATCAATATCAACAGGCCTAATATCAGTTGTAATGCGTTGTCATCACGATATCATGCAGTAACTAAAGAATTATTGTCATTTGGCCTCCTACAAGTAGATCTTTTAAAATTCCGGATTTTTGCTGCATCAGGTGCAGATTTCCAGGCAAGGGGGCGGTGTTGGTAATTCTGAAAATTACAATTTAACTCTTTTAAGTCCCAATGATGAAATTGGCAAAATTTGCAAACAGCGTAGGTCCTGATGAGGAGGCTCATAAAGAGCCACCTCAAGTAGATCTACACTGTTTGCCCTCTAAATATGAAATGTCTTGGACAAGGCATTTTTTTAATTTTTGCGACCTAAATTTAGTCGTCTGCTTTTTGGTGCTTAATGAGTTAAATGTATTTTTACCAAATTTAGTGCAGCAAACTTCCTTAGTATCACTTTATATAGGCCCATGCTCAAATATTCACGTACGTAACAGAAAAAGTCTGGAAACAGAAAGTACGCCTCAGAACAGGCTTAGAATGCATCTAAAGGCATCCTAAAATTCAAGGGAGGAGGACATCTAAAGACATCCTAAAATTCAAGGGAGGAGGACATCTAAAGGCATCCTAAAATTCAAAGGGGGAGGACATCTAAAGGCATCTTAAAATTCAAGGGAGGAGGAATTCTAAAGGCATCCTAAAATTCAAGGGAGGAGGATATCTAAAGCATCCTAAAATTCAAGGAAGAAGGACATCTAAAACATCCTAATATTCGAGGGAGGAGGACATCTAAAGGCATCCTAAAATTCAAGGGAGGAGGACATCTTAAGGCATCCTAAATTCAAGGGAGGAGGACATCTAAAGCATCCTGAAATTCAAGGGAGGAGGACATCTAAAGGCATCCTACAATTCAAGGGAGGAGGACATCTAAAGCATCCTAAAATTCAAGGGAGGAGGGTATCTAAAGCATCCTAAAATTCAAGGGAGGACATCTTAAGGCATCCTAACATTCAAGGGAGGAGGACATCTAAAGCATCCTGACACTCAAGGGAGGAGGACATCTTAAGGCATCCTACAGCTCATGGGAGGAGGACATCTAAAGCATCCTAAAATTCAAGGGAGGAGGACATCTAAAGGCATCCTAAAATTCAAGGGAGGAGGACATCTTAAGGAATCCTACAATTCAAGGGAGGAGGACATCTAAAGCATCCTGAATTTCAAGGGAGGAGGACATCTAAAGGCATCCTAAAATTCAAGGGAGAACATCTAAAGCATCCTGAAATTCAAGGGAGGAGGACATCTATAGGCATCCTAAAATTCAAGAGAGGAGGACTTCTAAATGCATCCTAACATTCATGGGAGGAGGACATCTAAAGACATCCTAAAATTCAAGAAAGGAGGACATCTAAAGGCATCCTTAAATTCAAGGTAGGAGGACATCTAAAAAAGGTAAAGGCAAAGGTTTCCCATAGCCTAATAGCCGTAGGGGCAGTGGGGGTTAGAGACCCACTGTGTCTTGGGCACAGCTGATGAAAGGAGGAGCCCATCTCTCTCCAATCCCTGCCTTATCCTTCCCTGATTCGAAAAAGGTACCCATTTACTGCTGGGTTGACAGAGAGAGTTTTCCAGTCGTCGGATGGCGACAGTAAGCGGCAAACTCACGACCTTCTGGTGACTTTCTGCACAATAACTGAGCCACTCTATCCTCTCGACTACGGCGCCTCTCTCATTTAGGACATCTAAAGACATCCTAAAATTCAAGGGAGGAGGACATCTAAAGGCATGCTAAAATTCAAGAGAGGATGACATCTAAACGCATCCTAATTGGAGAAGGACATTTAAAGCCATCCTAAAATTCAAATTTGTCTCCAGGTGGGGGTGTAGGGGGAGGAGGTGGTTGGTGAGGGGGGCCGCTGAAGAATCTCACTTACAAAAAATGGAAACACCCCCCCCCACACACACACCCTCCTGAGCTTCTTGCCCTTTGAGGTGTGTTATGATTTTTTATTTTCTGTGTATGCCCTTGCTATACCCCAAAAGGTGATGGGAAGGTGTAGGAATCTCAGCAGGCAACCAACATCCCTCTCCAAGCCACACTTACCCACATAATCCTTGAGGCACAGCAACTGCAGACATGCCTGTGTATCAACTATCAAGCACAAGCATCTACAAACCAGCCAGCTCCATGGCCCGAAGATCACAGAGCATGTCAAAAGACAACAGAATTAATGCACCTAATCTCATGTTTATAAAACCAAGCTGTAAAGAGCAATAGCATGTCAAGACTGTCTATACCTAAGTTTTTGCCTAAGTGGGGCCAGTGTTATAACTGGAAATTTTTGCCAGAGCTTAAACTGAAATATTTTCAAGCTCAGACTGTGCTGTGAGGGTGTGAGGCAGTAAATGGAAATAGTAGATAGATCTTGATAGTGGGCTATGTGGGTACTTTATATGTGAAATTACAGCTCTCATGGAATAATGACCCATATCCTTTCAAACTTTATACATATTTTGAACAACCCTCACTGTCAAAGAGTTAGGCAGTTCTACTGAGTAGGCCAATGCCATGGGCTTGCATACCCTAAAGTGCTTATATATGGGGACACCTAAAATCCATTGATTTTCCATTTGGGACAAATGGAAAATGGTTTTAGGTGTCCCAATACTTAAGCACATTAGGGTAATATCAGTATCAATAAGGTCAAACCAAAAAAAGAGGATTCTGAAACCAGTGGAAAACTTGAAGAGCTGTCTCATGAAATGGACAGGCATGCCACTGAAACATACTGGGGCTCTAAGAGATGGGCTGAAAGAACTTTGGTGAGATGTCGACAGATGACTGACACAAGGTTTACTTCAGTGGCAAAGAGGACAGACAAGAGTATGTGGTTGGTTTTCTGGGGTTTAATTAATTAATGACATGGTGAGAGACCTGACCTGTGACAACATAAAAGTATTTTTGTTTGTTTTGTTTTGTTTGTTTTTTCTTGTGGTTGGTATTTTATTTATTATTATTTTATTTTTTTTTTGCTAATTCCTGAAAGCCGTAAGATTTACTTGAAAAATAATATAATTTAATTTACATTTCGAAAGAAGGATGTTTTGAAGCCTTGCAACTACTATCTGTCTGTCAAAATATGCTGCACATTTTACACCACCATGTTTAATCACCATTGTTTGAGGGGAGACAGCTTTTGTGACTTCTCTTTGCTTCTCTGGTTCAGGAAATCCCTTTGAAATGGGATTTACTCTAAGAAAAAAATTTGCCCCTAGAGCAGCGAGTTCTGTCCTTTAGAAGAGTGGCTTAAATGAAAACAGCAGAGTTGCTTCCCCTGGCACTGTCATAACATCTAAAGTTGGCATTTTTCATCAAAGTTATGGTAATTCACTGACTCTGAAAATCATTAACACAAATAGTACTTGCTAAGGCACTTGAAAAAGCCACAAGGTGGTTTTAAAGGTGTTATTGTCTCTTACAAGATACTTGAAGCTCCTCTAAAACTGTTCATGCAACTGCTAATTTTTTCTGCAAATACATCTTAGCCCAACTGATTCTCTGGATCCATATATGACATTTGTCACAGCAAAAGCTCTAACCAGATTGTACAAATGCACATTTTGTCATGCAACAGGGGCGTAATTGGGGGCAACAGTTCTATGATAAACACAATCATGTTACACACAAAACTTTTTGGCTTTGGCTGTATGTGTGAAAGTAAGTACAGCAAGTAACTCTTTAAAAAATGGTTTTGTTAGAAAAATTGAAGTTTTTATTTAAATTTCCCACCAGTAACCAGAGCTAGGGGCTTGGTTAACAGGAAGTTGGGCAGACAATTACTCCAGAAAAGGTTAGTGTAAAATAGGTCAAAATTTGATTTTCTGGAACTACTATAATTACCCTCCATATTTCAGCACCATGTAAAACCTGAACTAGACTTGGACTCTGGACTTTGGGCTCTGGACTTTGGACTGTGTAAAACCTGGACTCTGGACTATGTAAAACCTGGACTTTGGACTCTGGACTTTGGACTATGTTTTTTTGTTGTTTTTTTATCCCTTTTTAATCTAAGGTAAATGGGTACACTTTCAGGGAAAGCAACTCTGCCATTTCCATTATTGCCTCACTTCTTAATGGGGATAACTCTTAAAGAAAAGAATTTGCTCTTAGGAGCAAATTCTTTTATTTTATGAGTAGACCCCATTAGTTTGGGATGTCTTTGCCACCCAGGGAGTCAAAATATTATTTACATTCTTAAAAACAATGAAAACATGGAGGTATATCAAAATGCATTAATGCAGTTTAATCTTGTGAAACAGAGGTCCAAATGATTCAAAATGGCAGGTAAGAAAGTAGGTCATTGTCAGCATAACTGATGGTGACATACTAGTTTCAGGAAATTTGAATGTCAAACTGAAGCAACATGTCCAGTTTGGAGAAAAGTATGACCTAGATTCGTAACATGACCTTGCATGAGAAAATGCATATGGCCCACAGGAGCCAAAAAAAAAAAATAATAATGCACGCTCTACGTTTCATGGCATGTTATCTCCTAAGACTCTTTCATAGCCTTACAATATAAAATTTAAATTCGTCTAACAGATATAGCAGTGGAATGGTCTACCTGAGACTCACCACTCTGTGTCCTGCTGGCTACACTAGACATTGATAAAAAGGCTGAAAAAAGGCTGATCAAGCTCTACCCTGTTTGCCAACAGCTCACATAAAATATCTCTTGACAGGACAAAAGGGTCAGCCCACATCTGAAGATGGAGGGTTCCCAGCAGGCACATGACATTGTACTGATGTTGATGTGACATAATGATGTCACATCAGCAGCACTGCCTAGTTGATTAGTTAAATGCCTGCAATGTCCAAATATCTATCATAAAATACACATTGCTATAAATAATCATATTAACCATCAAGCAGCTAAAAGAGGAAGCAATTACTAGGATAAAATTGCAGCGATCATATGAAGTTCAGAACTGAATCATACAGGATCTGATCACATGGTCTTTATTAACCAATCAAAATGCATGTTGCAAATCTGCCTACTGTGAATTCTTATGAATGAAACCAACATCATTCAAAAGATCAATCACCTTAGCATTCCAGGCTAATGTTTATCATGCTAAAATAATTACCATCATAATTTGCCAATTTCCTTCTCAGATTAGCTATAATGCCATGAAGTGCATAAGATATTACTACTTGAAAAGAAGTTCACAGATATTTTATAACATGGCAATAAAACTAGCAAAAACTGCTTTATTAACTCGAAAAAACAAAATGCAAGGGAAAATTAAACAATGATTTCTCAAGACCACAGTTATGCTCACAGTGCACAGATGCACCCCATACCCCACCCCTGCTTCACACTGTTATCTTTTACAAGAACAGAAAAAATATTATTAACCTTTGTCTAAAATTCACTGACGTGCATGCATACAGACAAGGGTTCATGAAATATGCAATTTGATAGTCTACGCTGTTTTGTATAAAGCCTAATGGCAATGCCTGTGGTTGTTTGCTGCAACATAGCAATGATTTGTTCTGTATCATCAGTACCCACCCCATGCACCCACCCAAAATGTGATATACTATATGCTATAGCCTCTGGAATGTCCCTTAAAAGTAGGATCAGATGAATTTGTTATGATTATTTGTTAACTAGCCTCTGATGGCATAAGAAAACAGAAAGCTATTATACAGCTTGTAAAATCTTTAACATCAAACAGTTTGACCACTGTTTCGCAGCAGGACACCACTTAAGCAACAGTTACAGCTGCTTATTGGCATTCTTTGTAAACAAACAATTTTCTGCTGAAAAGTTCACCAGAATCTGAACTTGTAGGCTGTGGACAAAAGTGAATACATGTATAAACTTTCACTCCAAACATACAATCTCAGAATGAAAAGGCTTGCCCACACATGATGCCAGATCTTTAACTTTTATCTAAAATTACAAAGATTTAGTAAATACCTTTTAATGTGAACACATGACCCAGCTTAGGATACAAAATCGAAACAAAGAAAAATGAGCTTTCAAAAAGTGAGAATAAAACTGTTATTTAAGAATCCCTGATTACTTCATAGAAATTACTTTAATTTTTTCTAACTTCCTGCAGTCTTAAGTGACAGTATGAATATGAAAAAATCACCATAATGACATGAATTCTACAGATGAAACTGCCTGCATAAGCAATAAAACTCCTACAGGGTGCAGTCTAACTAAAGTCTGTAATGACTGCCATTCTACTAGTGGTGTTTTGACACAATCCCACAGAGTAAACAAATTTGAACAATTTTCAGGATACCAAAGTAACCCCAATAAATGTGTCCCAAAATTTGCCATAACTACAGTTGATACTGATCTATGCAACATTATAGGACAGTTTTTTGTCCAATCAAAACTGACCAATACAACAAAATCAACCAATCAAACAGTTTCTTACCAATAAATCCTTTAGGTCTAGGAAAACTGACAGGATGTGCGCAAAAAAGCCCCGAGTGTCTGTGTACAGATAAGATAACCAAGGAGGGAAGTAAATTAACTTCCACCAACAATTTCCGAAAATACTTAGCTTCTGAAGTACTCAATCAGTACTTATTATCTGGGTCAAAGTCGTCATAAGTTGATAACATCTTTAGGTCAATAGCTGATTTAAGTGTTAGTCAAAGTTTTTGCATCAATTGGTTACAAATCAATGACAAACAGCTGTGTAAACAATCTTGACCTCTGGCAATGACCTTAAATAAGGAAAAGGACAAGCTGATTTCATTGTCAACTACAGAACCATACTATTTATCCGCATCTTACCATTATATGACACAATGTGAAGATTCTATGTCCGGATACTCCGTCACTCACACAGCCATAGATATTTTTCTGTCCTTGGTTAACAAAGCAATTCATCATTTTGTTCGGTTATAAGATGGGGTCTTCCTTTCCAACACAGTCCTGAAAATCTAGATCGATCTTATTAGATGGATGGATCTAGATTTTAGGAATTGTTTCAAAGGGCAAACCCATCTCATAGCTGAATTTCAGAAGATTGATTTACATATCTGAGGTAATTTTGGAAGGATAAAGTCCCAGAAAAATCATGTCACAACTGGGGCTGTATTCATAAAACGACTTAAGCCGTTGCTATGCGGTTGCTAAGGCTAAATATCAATAAAGGAGATTCCCTACAACTATGAAATTTGCTCTGGAGGAACAGTCTTTGTAAGACTGTTCCTCCAGAGCAAATTTCATAGTTGTAAGGAATCTCCTTTAAAGAAATTTAGCCTTAGCAACAGCATAGCAACCACTTAAGTCGTTTTATGAATACGGCCCCCGGATTTTGTATGCATCCAGCACACTTCCCAACTCAATACAGTCATTAATCAAGAGCTTTGTACCAAAATTTCTCTGGAGGGGTGGTCAGTGATTTTCATCCATAGTCAGTGTCCATCACCAAGACATAAAGTTTTTAGCAAGCTGACCAGTAAGGATATCGAAATCACAAAAAAAACAAATGAGACAAAATATCAAATGGACATTTTAATACTAAAAACATAGAAAAAAAATACTGAACCTGAAAATAATAAGGAAAAAGAAATTGAAAAACCAATTAATTTAATTAATCATTTGCTGCAACAACTTTTTCACTTTGTTAGTGATGCCAGTTCACAAAACTTCACCTTACTTTCAGTATGTCACTTCACTATTTCATGGTATGATTTAAGCTAGTAGAATGAAATTGAACTCTTTATCTGATATTCTGAAGGCTACCACAGACAAGTAATCAATGTGTTGCTCTAAGAGTTCCCAGATCTGCAGTTTTGTAAATCACCGACGACAGCGAGTATACTTCTGTATTTCTGAATTGCTTGTTTCGAGGTGGGGGCAGGAGACATGGAGGGAGAGGATCTTAGGTCTTCTCCATGGAGAGTTTCCTTCCTGCACATGCATCCCAGTGTGAGCTTGCTATCCACCCAGTCTGTTCAGAGTCTTCGCTGTCGGCATGGAGCTAGCTTGGACCCTTAGCTGCCTTTCAAGTGCACAGCAAAGACCCTGATTCAATGCACAGGCTGATCTGCATCTTTGCTGGGTGCGCATGCCACTTTGTAGGTTTTGCTGGGTTGCAGCTCAAATGTGGTGAGAGTGAACAGAATAGGTTATGATCTGACTCCTCAGATGCACAGTGACCTGAGCCTATACTGATTCAATATGCTTTAAGCATCCATTTTGCAGGTAGTGCTCTTTTTTTTCTCTAATTTCTTCTTAATCCTTTTTAGACTGGAAACCCATTTTGGGAACCTATGCAAACAGTGCAGACCAAGTTCAGCTCAGATGCCACAGAATACAGCACATGATCAGGATCTACACTGTCTGCTTTCAGGGATTTCTATGCAAAATACAATACAAGAATTCCACGGAATGCCTTAATTGCGCTTCCTCAGTAGTAGCCGTGGGTCAAAGGTAGAAATAAGAAGAAACTTTAAACCATGTTTGATGATTGCAGGTATCATACTTTGAGAGAAACTGGCATAGAATGCTAGGCTCGAAATAAGTTTGGCTGTATAATTTTATGAAGTCAGCAGAGCGTGAAATAAGGTCAAGGGTAGAAATAAGGGCAACAATCCTGGAGACCTTTCTAAGAAGAAAATTTATACCAGGTTTGATGATTGAAGGTATCACAGATTGACAGAAAGAGACTTAAACATTAGGGTTGACATAATTTGTAAAATTTTACAAAGTCAACAGAGCCTGAAATATACATAAAAGGTCAAAATAAATGCAACAATCCTCTAGATCATTCTAAGAAGAAACTTCATATACCAGGTTTGATGATTGTAGGTATCATATATCGAGAGAAATAGATTAAAATACTAAGGGTCAACGTAATTGTGGATGGATGGATAGATGGATGGATGGATTGACAGATGGATGGACTGATGGAGGGACAGAAAAGTGAACTCCTATATTGAACCTTGCTAAAGCAGGTGTGACAAAAACTGAAAACATTCACGAAACAAGTCGCCCAAAGGAAACATTCGCTCACCTGCCAGTATATGCTCAACTGGCCAAAATGTATGGATGCTTTCGGCTCAGGTAGGCTGATAAACAGGCTGCAATTCTATAGGATTGGATGGTTCCATTCAAAAGCATTAGGGACCAAATTTGACCTTGCGGTAAAACAGGTCAAGGTCAACCCAAGGTCATCATTTAAATAAACTTTGTAGTACTAGAGCCCCGGATGCTACATACCAAATTTCAAGGCAATCAGCCCAGTGGTCCCGGCGAAGAAGATTTTTAAACTTTTTTGCCATATATGGGCAGAGCAGCCATCTTGGTCATGTGACCTGGACCAAATATATAAACTTTCTTTTCCACTTTTCCTGAAGGCTGCATGTGAAATTTAATTGAAATTGGCCGAGTAGTTTCAGAGGAGAAGTCCTTTGAAAATGTTGACACACAACAGACAAATGACCTTTGGCCAAGGTCACTAAATAACCTTGACCTCTAGAATTCATAGGGGTTGAAGCTGACTGCATTTCCATATCACAGAGCACAACAGCAACAGAAAAATGCACTTTTTTCAGCTTTTCTCATTCAAAAACCTAAAGGAGCATATTTGACCTTCCCATAAAATAGGTCAAGGTCAACCCAAGGTCACCATTTATATAAATTTTGTGGTACTAGAATCCAAGATGCTACATACCAAGTTTCAAGGCAATCGGCCTAATGGTTCTGGAGAAGAAGATTTTTTAAGGTTTTCACCCTATATGGGCATGGCGGCCATCTTGGTCAAGTGACCTAGACCAAATATATAAGTTTTCTTTCCCGCTTTGCCTGAAGGCTGAATGTGAAATTTAATTGAAATTGGCCTAGTAATTTCAGAGGAAAAGTCCCTTAAAAATGTTGACACACAACAGACAAATGACCTTTGGCCAAAGTCACTAAATGACCTTGACCTCTAGTATTCATAGGGGTTGAATTTGACTGCAATTTCGATATCACAGAGCACAACAGCAATGGAAAAATGCACTTTTTCAGCTTTTCCCACTCAAAAGCCTAAGGGAGTAAATTTGACTTTGCCATAAAATAGATCAAGGTCAACCCAAGGTCCAAGATGCTACATAGCAAGTTTCAAGGCAATCAGTCCAGTGGTTCTGGAGAAGAAGATTTTTAAAGGTTTTTACCATATATGGGCATGGTGGCCATCTTGGTCATGTGACCTGGGCCAAATATGTAAACTTTCATTCCCCCATCCTGTTTAGGCTCCATATGAAATTTGGCTTCAATCAGCCCAGTGGTTTCTGAGAAGAAGATGTTTGAAAGTGTGCCGACGGACGACGGACTAAAGGCTATACTATAAACTCACCACAGGTGAGCTAAAAATCCTAAAACTAGAAATGGACACTTCCAAATGATAAGGACTGACAAGTCCACTAGTCAAAAAGGGTTGAATATTATGACATCAATTAAACATTCCAACCAGCTAATTCTACTATATGGCATACTGTCAAAATATACTGGCAGAATGGCAAGAAGTGCTGACTTTGACCTGGGTCTACACTGTTGTTCATCCATAAAAAAGTTATTGTTTCCCATGCTCTAGTGATCACAGGGGCAGTAAGGGTTAGAAGCCCATCGTATCTTGGGCACAGCACATGAAAGGTGGAGCCCATCTCTCTCCTTTTGCTGCCCTATCCATTCAAAAAAGGTACCCACTCACTACTAGGTTGATAGCGTGAGTTCTCCTGTCACCTGTTGACCCAGCCCAGGATTCAAACCCACAATCTTCTGCACCATAACCAAATCCCTCTAACCACTCAACCACAGCACCTTTCCCGACCACCGAGCCTCTCCACCTGATTCTCCGAAATTAACTCTTTAAGCGCCAAAAAGCGGACAACAAATTTTCATCTGCAAAATTTCTAAAAAAAAATTGTCCTAGATAAATCATATTGAAAATTCAAAGACTTGAGGGCAAACAGTGTAGATCCTGATGAGATGGCTCATTATAAGCTGCCTTATCAGGATCTACGCTGCATACCAATTCAGCTATTTCTGTCACTGGTGCTTAAAGTGTTAAAGGAGGGCTTTCATTGTTTATGAGTTCTTAAGTTACCACTTAAAGCAATTAAAAGATATTATAGTATAAGAATTAATAGTACTCGATTTAATTATTTGTTTACTTTAATTATTTCCTGTATACTTCAATATTACGTCAATATAAAGCATGCATTTTTAGATTTAAAGAGATAAGATTAAGGATTTTAAAAGTTTGACATCACTGACTAATACTGCATCAGCCTTCAAATATTTGAACAGAATAAAAGCCTCAAGTAGGTCAGACTGTTATGAGGAAACAAGATCAGAAAAAAATAAAATCACAAAAAATTACAATCTCTTGAAGAGTCACTTAGACCTCAACTGAGTACTCTTGTGCTCATGATAATTTAAATCTGTCACCATCTGTTTTAGGAATGACATCTACTCTGAAACCCCAGGATGCTTCACAGTCACGATACTTTGAGGTATCTGCTGAAATAGTTCTGATGCAGTGAATCCAGACAGAGCACTGTTACAACGGTCATAAGAAACGAAATCTTTACAACCCTTCTCAGAAACAGTTGACCTGATTTCCAACTAATTTGAAAAGAAAGTTGCAAGGATGACCATCCACTAAAATTGTTCAAGCTATACAATTTCCCGAAAATATACATGTTGGAAAAAAATCTGAAAATCTTTTGAAAAGCTACAGGCTATGGCAAGATTAAGTGTTCTTGTGTGGGGGGGGGGGGGGGGGGGGGGGGGGGGGGGGGAACCCCCCACTAAAATTGTTCCAAGACATGATTTCATGGGAAAATGTTCATCAGGGACAGACCCAGTTTTTGTCATATTTCTATAGAGTAAAAAATTCAGGATTCAACTCTTGAGATTGTCCCAATGGTATGTCTTTGCAAATTTGGTGGAAATCAAGCCAAAGGCTCAAGAAATGTATCAATTTTAGTGAAATGTTCATATATTCAAGTCCTCCTGTGGTCAAGGTCACCAAAATCTAATCAGCTCTTAAGCTTGTTCCAATAATATATCCATGCAAGTTTAATATAGTCCGTTTGCTCCCAAGTGCAAAAGGGGTTTGGCTTATTTTCTCGAAAACGATGGAAGTTCCATCAAAGGTTGAAATGTTCTAAAAATTCCTATAATTATACATGACAGAATACATAAAATCCAAATTTTTGGATGCTTTTGTAAAATATTTTCTATTAACAGTAATGCAAAAACTGGGCAGTTTCACTGAACGGCGTTGTATGCGTGTTAGAACAGCCAAAATATTGTTGATAGGCAATAGCGTAAACTTGTTGTTTACTACAGGCGTGGGCATTGATTGGTTGATTTGATACTTAACGTCCACTGTAAACAACTAAGGTCATGTCGGGACAGTCAGTTAACCTAACCACACTATTCCAGGGCAGGCTTAGACCTCCTAAGCGGTTAACCAGTACTTAGAGCACATACTGTCGCCAGTAACTGACAACTGCCCTTCTTAAATCAGCGGAAGGAGAAACGAAAGTATGTGGCCAGACCGGGATTCGAACCCAGGACTTCTGACTTACGAGTCAGGTGCCCTACCGATTGCGCTACCCTGCCCGGCACAGGCGTGGGCATATATGAATGAAATAGTAAAATGTATTCACCTGCCCGCACGCGTAACGCATGGTATCACTGGTCGGTGATATTATGTTGTAAATAAACATTGAAAAATTATATTATTTTGCAAGTAAAAAGTGAATGTTTTGAAACTTGATAATATATGGGTGAAACAAAAAGTAGAAAAAAATGGACTCAAAATAAATTTTCAATTAATTATGCAAATTTTGTTCTATGGATAGCGTACATTGGTCACATGCTCTAATACGTAAAACTAAACAGAAATTCCAACAGCCAACTTTTACTCCCTTGTAACTAAAAGGTGAAAATGACATATTTTAGGTCCTTTATTTGTATGGAAACTTTTTTATGCAAAGCTTCACATTTCTGCAAAATTATGATTTTGTTATGTATAGGATGAAAATTAAGAATGAGCTATTCAAAAATCTTCTACCTCTTGCCAATTTTGAGAAAACACTGGGGATGCCATTTGCATTTGGGAGCAAACGGACTATAACATTCAATCTTTTGGTTCTAGAGATATTGTAGGTACAAGAATTTGTCACGCCGTTGCTGATGCTGATGCCCGGGATCCGCACTGAAAACAATATGTCCCCTGGGAGGGAGGTTTGGAATGTGGACATAAACACCTGCAAAAGTAATGTGAATGAAAGTTTTCCTGCTTTTTGCCACAAGAAATCTGACAGAGCAGTGTGGAAACCTTGCTCTTCTCCTTAATAAAATTTTAAAATCATTTTGAAAAAGTTTGCTCCTCGGGGCCTCATTTAAAAGTGCAAAAAAGTAGGTTATTTGCTTTTATTATAGTTGCTAATTATTCTTGACTATGCAGATATATTTTAATCACATAAAATCACATATGTTACTGCTCAATTATTAATCATAACATAGACCTTTTGGTTAATTATATTCATGATTTATTACATATGTAGCTGTGCAGTAGGTCTACCATTAAGTAAGGTAAATGAGAACACCTTCGGGGAAGCAAATCTTCCAAATTTTTGCCTCCATTAACAATGGAGGTCAGCTCTTATCAGAAAGAATTTGCTCCTCTAGGAGCAAATTCTTTCTGATAAGAGTAGACCCCATTTTTGAAAAGCAAGTTCTTTCTGATAAGAGGAGATCCCATTTTGGAAAAGTTTTGTCATCGAGGGAAGCAAACAGGAAATTACAAAAGTTGTCTCCCTTTGAATAAGGAAAGAAAAATATGGTGGTGTACCCATACACCTTAAGTTTTGGACTTCATGAATATTTTTAGGAGAAGCATATAGTTGCCACTTTGCAAGGCATCCAGATGAGACAGCAGCTCATCTGGATTGACATTGTTTGCCATCTAAAAATTCTCAATATGATATAGCTTGGACTAAGCAGTTATTGAAGCTTTGCAGATCTGATGTAAATTTTGGTGTCTGCTTTTTATGCTCTACAAGTTAGTCCTAGTTTAACTAGAAAATAGCATCTCAATAGGACACAGCATTACATACCATGTCTTCACAATTTGTCTTATGGTTTAAGCCTGATTGTTTTGAAACTTAGTGAGCTTTTTGTATGGTCTATGGAATAAAATGCATGTAATTTTGCCATCATGTTGTGCCATTCATGCCTAACAGGACTTAGTATCTCTAACATTATCTTGACGGCTGAAACATAGTTTCATTGTCAGTTCATCTGATATTGCAATGATATTGTTGCAGAACTGATGAATAAAGTATGAATATTAAATTTTACAAATTACAGCTGTTTTGAGAGTGCTCATCTCCCGATTAACTTTGAATATTAAAGTACGATGATCAAATTATACGGCTAAAACCTAAAATATATTTAATCACTGACACAAATTTGTGAATGCGCAGTTTTAGAACCATGAATTAGTCCATTATCATGATTGCATGAAAATGTCAACTTGATTTGGTTACAGTTAAATGGCGGTTTGGTATTACTGTACCCCAGTTGCAGCAGACGACATTTTTTTTTTGTTCATTTCAAACATGAAATCAATGATCATGTGGACCATGAAAATGTCTATTTTGGGACATCTTTTGAAACTATGAATTTGCTTATTTCTTTAATGATCTTTTTGTTTAAACTTAAAATTTTGCCATGTCGGTTTTATAAAACTGTAAATCTGAAATGCAAACAGTGCAGCCCCTGATCAGACTGCTCCTCTAGGGCTAGACTGTTTGCTCAGACTTGTCTGTCCGAAAACTTTGTCCTTTTTATGGCAATGCTAAAACTTAAGGGACATGCCACATTTAATTAATATGATCAAGTTATCATATCATGATAATTGTCCAAGTCCCAAGTTAGCAATGGTTACAACAAAAGTGGGTCTTCAACTTTTGTTGGCTTTGCACAGAAATATATATGTTCTGGTACTTGTGTCGTTTTATTATCCACTGACAGGAAACTGTAGCAGTTTGTTTGAATAAAATAAGTTTGTAGGTATAGTCACATTTTGTCATCCCTCTAGCGACTTACAGTCTCCACAGTCCTACTATTGGTAAAAATGCCTAAACACAAATCATGAAAACAAGACCTGTCTGCGTACAGGATAGCTTGCCTGACAGTGCCTTGCCCATCACATAAAAATCTTTGCAGTAAAACGTTAAAAAGTGATGCCCACCCCCATGCGAACGCCCATGTCAGGATGACAACAATAGCTCCCTGTACTTTCCTATAGGCGAGCTAAAAACTCTTCAACCTTCACTTTTGGTGATGAGGGCTGATGTGCATATACTGAATCATATAACTTTCAAAAATGGATGGGGAACATGTTTTCAAAAAAAGACAAATGGCTCAATAAAATACAACTTTCCATTTCTGATTTACTTTCAAATGATGAAATATAATCAAAGGAGCTACAATGAATGGGGTCCCATGCCTGTACATTGTATTTTTACTATTTAATTCAAGGTTGTGGTATCAAAAGTAGGTCACTTTAGTTGCCAACTGAAATGACCTAAAACATTTTTCAAACCATTTTATGTGAATCTACAGGATTTGTTATTTGTTTAGAGCTGGCTTATAAGAGTCATTTACAATGATGAAACTATGGTCAGAAGCTTGCAGCGATAGATCACAATAAAATATTTCATGCTGATAGCACAAAGGCCCTTAATTCACTTACAAACTGATTCAGAAGTGTTGGGTATGAAAACTGATTCAGAAGTGTTAGGTATGATAATACTTAAATGAGATTCTAATTCATATTGTTTTGGTCATGGCCCTATCTCCATTGACGTCACAATGCACTTTCAAGGAAGATCATTTCTTTTCCATAAAAGATTACTCTTTAAGAAATATTTTGTTTTCATATAGAGCAAATTTTTGTGTGTGTGTGTGTTATGTCCACGGTAAACAACAGCTATGGTCATGTCAGGACGGTTAGTTACCCTAACCACACTATTCCTGGGCAGGCTTAGACCTAAGCAGTTAACCAGTACTAAGTACACTTACTTTCGCCAGCAACTGACAGCTACCCTTCTTGAATCGAAAGTTTGTGGTCGAACCAGGTATCGAATCCAGGACCTCTGGTTCTTGAGTCAGACGCTCTACCAACTGTGCTACGCGGCCTGGCTTATAGAGCAAATCATTTCCTTTATGAGTATAAAGGTAGAGCATGGTCGAGTGGTAAGAGGCACTCTGTTATGACATCGATTAGTAGCAAGAAAGTAAATTCTTTCCTTAACAAGACCTGTCACCTAACAGGACAGCTCATCCGTACCTGTGCTCGTCCATTTCAAAGTGCTAGTATTTGTTTATTATGGGTGGGGATGTGCTGAATAATATTTCTGACCAATATCATACCCACTATAAATCAAATCCATCACAGGATTTAGAAACTATGAGATATTAGAAACTTTAATGAAAACTTTAACATAAAATTTCTATGTCAATGTGGTCGGGCAATGGTGCTGGTTATAACTTCCAGTGCCAGAGGGTCCTACTTATTTGGATAAAATTTCTGACCAATATCTATCATCATACTAAATGTAATTCAAATCAATCTAAGGGTTTAGAAACTATCTGAACTTATAAACTTTAATGTAAATGAAAACTTAAACATAAAATTTCTAAAACCGTGACCTTGACCTGAAGGTCATGTCCAGGGGGTGAGGATGGTGCTGAATCATCATATGAAATAGAATTCAAATCAATCAAAGGTTAACATCTTGCTAATGCCGCCGCCACACCTAATGCTGCTACCAAAGCCAACGCCGCTGCCAACACTGACACCGGGGTACATACAATAGCTCTTTTAGGGCTGGGACGAGTCCCCGGGTACCCGAGTTTGGGTAGGGTAACCCAATTACCAGGGTACAAATTTACTACCCGTTACCCGAGCACTTATTATTATGTAATTTATAAATATTCTATTTCAACTGATTTACAATTAAACTTTAGCAACCTTTAGTGTGATTGTCTTGCATAAATGACAAATATTGCAAAACTATATTTTGTATATTATAACAGGGAGATTTCAATATCTTCATACCATTCAAATGCAAGAATGTGCAAACGACAGATTCCTTACTTATTATTTTGTTCTAAATGTATACTTTCTGGCTGTAGAAATGATCAAATACTATGGTAACAGGAACCTGCCGATAATAGGAACTCGTGTACCCTGGTACAAAATCTCTACCCGTCCCAGCCCTAAGCTCTTCCTGAACTTTCAGGCAAGCTAAAAATGACTTTGCTTAACATTTAAATTGCCAATTATGAAAAAAATAGTTGAAGTTGAAAACAATATAGATCCCAATGAGGCAGCTCATAATGAGCCACAACTCATCTGGATCTACATTGTTTGCCCTACAATCTTTGCATTCTCAATATGATACAGCTTTAACCAAACATTTTTTTTTTAATTTTACAGGCATGAATTTTGTCCTCTGCTCTTTTAGTAATTTCAGGGTTACACTGAACAGGGCCCGAGGTTATAAAACTTTTTTCATGCTCAACTCAGCTGAGCATGAAATTTTACCTGCTAATAAATAGCAAATTACTGATAAGTACAAATGTTTTCTTGCTCAGGTTTGCTGAGTATGTAATTTTCTCTGCTTATGAATATGAAAATGCAACATTAGTTGGCATTTTCATATTTATCAGCAGGTAAAATTTCATGCTCAGCTGAGTTGAGCATGAAAAAAGTTTTATAACCTCGGGGCCTGGTTATAAGAACTAGTGAGTACATACTGACATGTACTACTATACAATTATCCTTCTGTCTTCAAGTTCAACGTAAGATTAGTAGAACACATTTAAATAATTTTCTCAGTCAAAGTCTCAATGACAAGAAAAAATAAAGTGGACCAGTTTAAAAAAAAAAAAAAAAAAAAAAAAAGAGTCTGATTAGGAATAATGTAAAGACAATTATGGGTGTAGGATGCATTGTATTTGCATATGACATAGTGACCCACTGAAGACATCTTTAAATCCCACGCCTTTCCACATGAATTACTTTCATGATCTGTTAAAGGGAATCAATATGGTTAACATACAAAAACATATATGGTACAAAGCCTATATACTGGATGAAAGGTACCACATTCATTTGACTATAGTACATTGTTTTACCCATCTAGAATGACCCCAAAATTCTACATCAGTCCTGGACGTTAGCCCTATTGCACTCAGAAAGGCAAAAAACTCTATGGAGTTTTGGCCTTTCTGAGTGCAATAGCGTTAAGGGTACAATCAGTGCTTTTCTTTTGCTCCAGTAGTTCAGTCATGTTGTTTGACACCCCAGGGATCTCCAAATGTTGCAATACATTGTTTCTGTCAAGTCCTCATCTTTGATTCAATGGGACGTCAGTGAGACGTCACTGCAACGTCACGTGCCTGCTTGTTTCTTCAATATGTTGTAGATGCCCTAAAATGTATTTGGCGATATGAATAACGAATTGAATTGAATTGATTCTCAAAGGTTTTATCTGTGATTTATTTTGCTTCCTGTGATGCCTTCATGCAAACCAAACAGTTAACTAAATATTTCCAGCCACTGCAGAAGCAGAGGGCAAGGGCTTAGATCCATTAACACTAGTTTAAGCCCCACAGTAATCTATCACTGACCGTTCCAAGGTGGTACTTCTGTTGTGATTCCTCAATGTTGTGTGTTCTTATGTCTGTTTGTTTGTGGTCTTCACTTGTATATCTGCCCACTTTGCTTTCTGTTTTGTTTTGTAATTTAAAAAACAATATATAAAACAGACAAAAATATATCTTGCAGTTGTTTTCAACTGGTATCGCTAAATGACCACCTGTCTAGAAAAAAGCTGTATATTGGGTTTACTGTGCGTGTCTTTTCACACCTGCTAAACTATGTTTTCAAGGCTGCTACGAAACGAAAAAGTGCTTCTACGAAACGAAAAAGAGTCATAGTTTCCAAACAATCTAGTCATCATGGCTAAACAAATTTGTTTAGCCATGATGACTAGGTTGTTTGGAAACTATGACTCTTTTTCGTTTCGTAACAACTCTTCTTCGGTTGGTAACAGCCCTTGTATATACATGGTTAACCAGGTGTGTTTTTTGTGAACTGTTGTCAGTTTATGTATATATTTCTTTCCCTTTGGGTTTTGAGGGTGGGATATGGGAGCTGATTGTATTAGTTCCTGATCATTGTCTGTCTTCTTGCTTTGTGTAATTCTACTTTAAGATGGAGATTTCCCCTTCCAAAACAATCCCAAAAATTTAGATCAATCTTTTAAGACAGATGACAGATCTAGATTTTTGTAATGCTTCTAGAGAGCAAACTGCATCTGGGAAAGTTTATCTTGCATGTCTTTTGTGAACTGTTGTACTGAGGGCGGGCCCCCCCCCCATTCTTATTCACAAATAAATATACATATGGTCTATGTCATTTCTTTTAAAGGGAACTTCGTCTCTATACAAGAAGATGACACTACTAAAGTAACGACTGCACTGTTACTGACATGCAATATTAAGAAATATGTCTTTCTGTTCAATGTAAAAGCAGACAGGCATATTGCATAATTTTCAGAGTCATGGTCTCAATGACAAGAAATTCTGTCAAAAATAGAAATTTATCATGAATAATTTAAATACATCATGGGTGTATGATGACTTTAATTTGCATATGACACACTGACACACTGAAGAATGAAATAAACCGTCTTCAAATCCCCCGCCTTTTCACATCAATAACTTCCATTACTTCTGGTTATGCATTAGATGGAATCGATGCCCCAAGCCTGATATTCAAACATCTGTTTTGTGACCTGAGCTACCCCATTCAGAAACAGTAGATTATACAGGATTGAAAAAATCCACTCTTGCAATTGCCATCATGAGTGATTCCTGCTGATGGAAAAAAATGAATTAAGCCAATATTGTATATCAAATTCACCAGAGTATTTGATATGGGGTGGTAATGTAAAAGTAATAGTTAAGAATTTTCCAACCCAGTTATGGTATGAAGACACAGATAAAAAAAACTAGTTAGATTTGTCAGCACTATTGGGCAGAAGCAAATATAACTTCAATCAGTTTTAGCCATCATGAAGAAAAAAATTATAATCTGCCTACAACATCAAGATAACTTGAGTCGCAACACGACAAAACCAACAAAGTGTCATTTCCGCCCCGGGAAGACTCAGATCAGCTTTGGCATCTGCCCAGTATGATCAGAGTCTTTGCTCTGTGCTTAAAGGGTAGCTAAGGGTCTAAGCTAGCTCCATGCAGACAGCAAAGACTCTGATTTGACTGGGCAGATGCCCAGGCTGATCTGTCTTCGCTGGGCACACAAGCCACTTTGTTGATTTTGTCATGTCGCAGCTCATTTTTGGAAATTAATCATGGTTAATTGTTTTATGCACCATTCCCCTCATCAGGATCAAAAGAAAAATAAATTAATGGCTAGATGACTTGGTAGTTTTCCATCCTTTTTAACAGTATTTCAGTCATATCAAGACATTGGGAGGGTGATTATGAAGGACACTGTGGAATAACTAAAGTAGGACAGAATCTCCCTTCCAGCGGGACTGACTCACAATCCCATGATCTAAATTAAAGTCAAAAGTGCCAACCACTTTACCACACAGACATGTCTAAACAACAATGACTTTGATCAGATTGCAATGTGTTGTCTGATCACAGTCTTGGCATAATTTTTCATGTTCTGGCTTATTTATGAAACACAAATACCTTTTCAACATCTGCTAACCAGGTTATTTGGAAACTTAAAAAACACTTCATAAACATCATCTTGAAACACACACTAACAGAGATGCATAATAGAATGGGCAAACTTGTTTTAACCTTTAAGCACCAAAAATGCAGACAGCAAAACTTATGTCTGAAAAATTAAAAAAAAAAAATATGGTCTAATCTATATCATATTGAGAGCTCAAAGATTAGCGGGAAAACAGTGTAGATCCAGATGGGGCAGCTCATTATGAGCTGCCTCATCTGGATCAATGCTGTTTGCAAATTCAACTATTTTCATCTCTTGAGCTTTAAGTGTTAAAAAAATTGTACCCAAAATGTAAGAGATCCTCATCTTCCGGTGTTTATGTCACCTGGCAATTATGTGCAGCTGCGTTAATTGCAACCGTCAGAGGTAAAACTGAGGCCAGAGACTATATGTTGGTCAAGGTCAGAGTTGGTCGGTTGGTTGTTTAGGGTTTAACAGCTCTTTGAGACAGTATTTCAGTCTATATTGGGCCGTTCCATCTGAGGAACTAAACTAGACACAAGGGTTAGAGGTAGAACTGAGGCCAGAGACTATGTAAGCCAAGACATGACAAATCCAGCATGTGTGCCCAGAGTAGACTCAGCTCAGCCTGGGCATCTGCCCTGTCTGATCAGAGTCTTTGCTTTGCATTTAAAGGATAGCTAATGGTCTTAGCTAGCTCCATGCGGACAGCAAAGACTCTAATCAGACTGGATGGATGCCTAGGCTGATCTGGGTCTTTGCTGGGTGCACATGCCACTTAGTTGGTTTTGTCGTGTCATGGCTCATATGTTGGTCAAGGTCATTAGACGATCCCCAATTAACAAATGGATAAAGTCCATATACAATAATTACTTTGCATGTAGGGACACCAGTTATTGTCATTACCATATTTCCTACAGAAGCCGGGTAACTCATGGGCTAAGGGCTGGCCTCAGTCAGGGTTTGATTTGTGCAAGAGACTGAAATCTTTTCAACCATAAATGGGGCTCCATTGCACACAGCCTTTTATTATCAAACTCCAATTGTCCTTATATGACTGAAATACTAGTGAACAGGATGTAAAATCACATGTCATCAATCCACCCAAAAATCCAAACTCCTGCACCCACAGCAAATATATAACCCAATATCATAAAATGTAATGCAAGGGAAATAACAAAATATACAAACACTACATAAAAACTTTAGCTCTTATCTTCCCTTGGGAGGATTGTTGTTACACCAGTATTTTCAAGTATGATGCCCACAGCTCGAGATAATGAGAGTATTTTATGACAATTTTGTGGTAATTTCTGTTAATTCTCCAAGTAATCATGCCGTTGCCCTTCCTTTCAATTGCCTCTGGGAGGTAGTTCAGTAAAGAATTGCTCATTTATTAGGTGGGAACAACATACTTTTGTGGAGAAATTATACAAGAGAATTGCTAAAATACTGGCCTTATTTGATGCTCTGTCCACCCTATAAACATGATTGAGACCCTCCTGGATATCCTTGCCTTTCAATATCAGCAAGGAAAGTAAAGGCTTGCAAAGAAAGACAACTAAATCGCCTCCTTTTGCAATACAATGGTTTTTCTTGTATTGTTTTTTTTCTCCCTTTGCGAAATTTCTTTTCTTCTCACTACTGCTTTCCCTTTGTACAATATTTACTTCCCTTACTTAAGGTGAATGTTTTTCCACTATTTTATCAAAGGCAGACAACTTTTTGTGACTTTCTGTGTGTTTTTTGAGCAGCAAAACCCTTACAAATGGGGTCTACTTTTAGAAGAAAGAATTTGCTCCTACAGGGAGCAAATTCTTTCCTTTAAGAGTTGACTCCCATGAAAAAGGGAGGCAAAAATCACAATCACAGAGTTATTTCCCCAGAAAGTGTCTGGATTTACCTTAAACTGGTCAAGGAAGATAATCAAATGACTTACACGGTTCAACCAAGGCCAACATCTAAAGCCATCATCACAACAAACCCCACAATACAGCCCCAAGATGCTAGCTTCCCATTACCACTGTGAAAAGAATAAAACAATTTCAGACTTGAGCTAATCCTTTCCAGTTTACACTGATTTCTGCAATTAAAAAAATACATGCTATGAGATCAAACAATTTTTCATGCATTAAGTTTTCATGAAGAACTGCCTGGTTCTGAGGAAGGAGTTTGAACCCAAACCCTATGGGAGCTAATGTTCGACCATCTCCTGAGCGACCCAGCATATGCTAATGTATAATTAATTATTGCTGACTGCTATTTTTGCATATGTATAATAACATATAACACAATTAAGAACTTGCTGAAAACGATAAGACAAACATTTTCAAGCTGGCTATGAAGACTAGAGTTTGCTTAGAGTGCGAAGGCTGCAACACTGATAAATGTTGTACACATGTAGCAAAATAAGCTTATTCCAGGAAAGCAAATTAATGGCTCCTGTCATCGCATGATCTTATAAATAATACAGTATGCCAATATGAAACATCACTCAAATTGGCTCCAGCTTTGTTAGACCTGCAGTGGCTGGTTCAATCCTTGAGAAACAATTGCTTAAAGATACTTGAAGCTTGTTACAGTTCCCAACTTCTGTCAATTTACCTTGATCGCCCTCTGGATGCAATTGGTGCTGGCTGTCATCAGTTTTGTCTTCTCAATACTTACCTCCATTTTATACCTTGTAGGGTTTGTTGAGACTTTCTTGTTCAGGTTTTGCTGAGTTTTTCTCAACTGAGCAAAATATACTTAAGGACAAAAGTTCTGCACAGATGTTAAATTAACATCCGTGCAGAACTTTTGTCCTTAAGTATATTTATACATGTACTTACCAAGTTTGAGCTTCAGGAATAATATCATCAACAACAACATAGATCATAGCACCAGCAGCAAAAGCTAAGGCATATGGCAGTATAGGTTCAGCTATCACAACAGCTAGAGTGCCAAATAGACCAGCTATTGGCTCTACTAGACCACTTAGTTGACCATACCTGAAATTTGAATATATCATTACTACCTGACACAGAGAGGTAAATACTCCTGATACAGTCTTGTCACTGTTCTGAAAATTCTCCTCTGCTCATTGCAGTACAGAAGTTCTTCTCACTAATCACTTGTACTTTTATGAGCCACTTTAAGGTGCTGGATTTTTTTAATAAGGAAGGTTTCTAAGGTTTTGCTGTCAATATACCTTATGTCTTTCATTTACATTAAAATTAAGACACATGGAATATGGAATTAAATGACTTGGAATGATTATCTGTTTATGAAAATCGTAAGTTTCTGTTGAAAAGTCATTGAAGAATTGGTGAAAGCACAGCAAACATTAAATGCCCTAGCCAGATATGGATGCTGTTAAAGCTCCATCACCATAGCAATTAGGAGTTCATATTGATATCAAAATGATGTGACTGAGATGTCGTCATTTTTGCCAAAGTACCAGGCACAAATTAGTAATTCCATAGTTGCTATGGTAACCAACCTATGATGTCATTATTACCTGCAAGGGCAAACAGTGTATGCCAAGCTCCACTCAAATTACAAGTCAGATGCTACCTGAAACTTATACAATGGAAGAGAGTGATTTTCTCAAACCATAATTCTTTCTCAAATTATTTAGTTCTCTACTGACTATGAAAACTCAATATTTCAAATATCTGGACCATTTCCAACAACCTCATAGATTGTCAAGCAGTAACAAATACTCTGAAAGTCTAGCAAAAACCTAAATCAATCTTACCAAAAACATTTTAAAGTTGACATCCCAGCCCCTCTAAGAGGTAGACTAACAGCAAGGCCTTCAGGAAAATTCTGAATTCCTATACCTATGGCTAAATTTCTGAAACACAAAGACATTAAACACTCTTTAGTAAATCTCAAATTAAAACTATGTTCTCAAATGCCAGAAAACATACTTCAAAATTACTCTAAACAATGAGGTATCTTCAGGTGAATAATAACACTTCCATGGTAGAGCAACTTGACCATTTTCTGTTTTGCATCATTTCTCAATGGGGTCAACTCTTAAAGGAAAGAATTTGCTCCCATAGGAGCAAATTCTTTGCTTTCAGAGTAGAACCTATATTGGAGGTGCTTTTTTATCCCACAAAGCAAACAGTCTCAGAAGTTGTTTTGACATACTGAAAACTTTGCAAACAAGAATTCACACAAAGGTGGTGCCTTGCCTATCAGCGCATTGTCACAAAACAGAGTTAAATCAGAAAACTAAAAAGGCTGGAAAAGTAATGCGTAAGTCTTGCTTCTGCCAGTCGCAAGTGAGACAAAAATTATACCCCCTAAAAGTTTCTGATGCTTGTAACTACTATAAAACCTGACAAATATTAGTCTTATCTAGTTTTGTTTGTTTTGGAGTAAAGAAGAGTGCTGTCTTAAAGCCCATCAAAGCTGAGCCAGCCTTGATTAAAATAGCCTCAATACAATCTCCTCAAAAAAAAAAAAAAAAAATAAATAAAATAAACATAACTTACCTTGCATTTTCAAAAGTAGCAGATGGTGTTTTGCCAATGGCACCAAATCCCACACCTACAGCAAGACCCTCTGTCAGAAGAAAACATACTATCAAAACCAAATATAAACAGTGTTATAAATGTATTTTAGACATTTTATGCAATACTGGGTACTTTTGTAATTCAAACACCTGGAGCCAGCCGCTTGAAACTAACGATGTCTTTAGTGAACAAAACCTTACTTTTTCAAACCCTGCCATCTTTTGTTGAAAAAATAAGAGTGCAAAAGCTCCTCACATTTTTCAGCAAAAAATTATAAGCACATTAATTTTATGTGTACTCGCAGTCTTAACAATTTCTTGACTGATGACTTCATTCAGCTAACTATGCTTTGAACAGCTGGTCCCTGAGCACTAACTCACTTAAACATAACTGGAACTATGCAATACATGTACATGTGCTTTGAAAATTTTATGGCCATAATAATATATCGCCTGCTTTGGTTTCATTGCAGCCTTGCTGCTTCTGTCAGAACTTATTTTTGTTATGCATGTCTTAAAATAAACTAAAACTACATTTACAGGTGAAATCAGCATCTGAAAAGGTGGAGTTTTGTGACCTCTTAGCGAGACAGCTCAGACTAGATGGCCACTTCTTGTTTTTATGAACAATGATCCAAAATGACTTTGGTGCTTTTCTAAAATCTGAATTATATAAATATACACTGCGATCAATTTCCACTATAAGCTACAGATACCACCCATATCAACAAAAGATAACAGGTATGCTGATACCCTTTGAAACTTGTCTGATGTCCCAAAACTTGTTAAATCTGAAATGAGTTTTAAGCATTCTCAAAATTAAGCCCTATTGTGGCTTCTCATTAGAAACAACATCTAAGTGAGAAAGTTTCAATGACGAGCCACAACAAATGAGAGACAAGAAATACCTCGTCACAACCTACCCTGCCAACACTGCAGCTGGTACAAACCTGGTATATTATGAATTGTTATGGCTATTATTAACAAGAGAATCCTATGCCAACTTTTATGTCGTATATGGTCTACATCTGTCTTTTCTGTTATATCATTCATATAATTATTAGGTTGCATCTCTGTTGGTCTTCTACGCTGTACTGCTGATCGTCTTTTTCCTATATAAACAGAATACAGTATCATATTTATTCAATATTCATATTATAAGATGGGAAGGGGAAAAGGGTTTCCAATAAAAAACAACCTTAAAATTCTAGATCTATCTTAAAAGACAGATCTAGATTTTTTTGGATTGTTTTGGAAGAGATAACCCATACCCTCCAAAACAACCCTAACTAGAGCAAGTGAGCAGGGGCCCATGTATACCCCCCGGCAAGCCCAACCACCTACAAGAAATGAACTTTACATGTCCATGTAGTCATGGATCACTAGGTTCCATCTCAAGATCTTGCAATAAGCAAAACAATACAAACTTAAAATTCACTTTTAACACAATTGGTATATAAATTTCAGAGTCTGTGACCTTGACCTACAGTCAGCAGCAACAACCAGATTGATGCCAACAAAACTGTTTCAACCTCACCGTAAATCTAGTCAAACATCAAATGGTTCCATTCAAGTATATTGACAATATAAGCAAACAGATACAACTTAATACAAAACTTTAACACTAATGCTATATTAATTTCCAAGTCTGTGACCTTGCCCTCAGGTTTGCAGCAGCATCCAAATGATGCAAACTAGTACATGTATGTATCCATTCAGTAGGAACACTAAACACATCTGAAAAAAGTTCAATAGACGCTTTCATAAAATAGAGCAAAAGCAAAATCTTAACACAAATCTTTAACACAACTGTTGCACAAATTTCTAAGTCTGAGACCTTGACCTTAGGCCAGCAGCAGCACCCAGGTGATGCAAACTGATCAATATACATCCTGTAGTAACATTAAGCACATATCAACAAGTTCCAGTAAAGTCTTTCAGGAAAACAGAGCAAAGGCAAAAACAAAACTTTAAGCAACTGTTGTCAGCGTTTGCGTTAGCGCAAAAAAATGTGTCTGGGACGCGATTTAACTATTGCCGGACGCGAAAAAATTACAGTCTGCGTCCACAGGACGCAAAGTATCTTTTATAATGCGCCACCAGTCAAGCTGCTTTTAGTTCAAAGACGCCGACGAGACATCTCGGTAGCTCGATTGGGTGCTAATTTTATCTACTACTTGAGATGAATAGGTGTAATTATGTATGCACCGCATGCAGGCCACTTCAGATTCTCACTAACAGAGAAATGAATATCAACTTTCTCCCGATATTTTTGATGATTTTATGTCCGTAACTGAAATGAATTTCGTAGAAAGTGCCATACTCTAGTACATATAATCAAACACGCAGATCTATTTATAGCCATTACACCCGATAATGTGTATTGACTGTATAGTGTCGGGAGAAAAGCATGTCGGGATGTTAAAACTTTATCTATTTATATATGGTTTATTTCTGCATTAAAGGTTGGTAATAATGAATAAATATTGTAACTGTTGCAATTGGTTTAGATTGCATCTTATATCAGTTTGTTTTTTGCCTTTTATAAAGGATAAGAAACATAAATAATGTCCATCGTAATGTCGGTTGTGAGCACGTTTTTCCGACCCAGTTTAGCAAGGACGCAAAATAATGAGTCTTGGACGCAAATTTTCAAACCTCTGTGTCCGCAGGACGCAAAGCAAAAATAGCTAGCGCAAACGCTGGTTGTACTAATTTCTAAGTCTGTCACCTGGACCTCTGGCCAGCAGCAGCATCAAGGTGATGCACACTGATCTGTATCCATCCTGTAGTAACACTACGAACTTATGAACAAGCTCTGGATAACAGAAGCAAAAGAAAAAACTTAACGCAAAACTTTAACACAAATGTTATCTTATGTACGGAAGAACCAACGGATGGATGGATGAACATATGGATGAACGGACAAACGGATGGATAGAAAAACAAACCCTATATACCCCTCGACATACTTTGTATGCCAGGGGTATAAAAATCTAGATCTGTCTTAAAAGACTGAAGAGCAGTCTGAACATAAGGAACAGTCTAATCAGGGTCTGCGCTGCTGCAAACATTTTACAAAACATCAGGACCCAGTGGTTCAAAGCATCATCAGCTTAACAAAGTCATTAATCAAGGATTAGTTAAGTCTTCTTGTACATACAAAATCAACTGTGCTTATATTTTTGTGGAAAATTTTTGGCAAAAAATGGTATTGATCTGGCGTATAATACATTTGAAATTTTAACATCTTTTTTACTAACAACATTGTTAGTTTTAAAAATTGAGCCCTGTTGAAAAAAATACATGGATTTATCCAAAAAAGGATGAGGTGTCAAAGTATTTTTAGAGTAAATACAGTGAAAACGCCTTGCACTTACTTTGAGACAATGGAAAGTCTTTGAGCAATACTTATAATAGCAATGTGTGGATCATTTTCGAAACTCAGAATCTTAAAGGTCATTGTCTTTATGCTAGTGATAATTTAGAATGAAATATAAATTTTAATCAATGCTCAAATGATTATGATGATTTTTTTTTGCCTTGACAAATGCATATTTATGATACTGTCCAGCAGACATGTTTTCTCCTCCCACTCTAAAAATAAGATCAAAGTTAAGAGTTTTCTTTGAAGTACATCTCACCTATAGTATCTTCAGTGGGTGCTACTTGTATCTGTACTGAGCTGTTATAGACATCACCATCTTTATCTAACTTGGCATCAGAATCTATAGACAAGGCAAGACTGGTCGTACTTTCTGCACCCTGAAACATGACAGACATAATTATGACCAGCTCACAATTACTAACTGCTGTAAAATAAAATCTTTCAAATAATTATTCCAAAGGGAACATGAATTAAAAACACTCCTTTTTATTTTCGGCCTTAGACCTTCTTCAGGAATTATAAAACAATTATTCTAGCTAAGTGGCATCCATCTTTTCACTTTGAAAAGACGGATGCCACTTAGCTAGAATCATTGTTTTATCATGCCTGAAGAATAACTCCTAAAGAGTGATTCATTCCTGAAGAATAATTCTTGAAGAATAATTCATTCCTGAAGAATAATTGTTTTACTGTTTTATCATTCCTGAAGAAGGCCTAAGGCCGAAAATATAGAATAAGAGTGCTGTAAAATATGTGTTACATTTGGAATATTACAACCTAGGTAGGTGTTGTCAAATTTAGGAACGTCACAAAAATGGCATTTTGAGTGTGAGTGTGATTATGAACATGTTTGCAGATAAGCACCACTGAGGATCTGACAGAAGCTTGTCTCCGCGGGACTCGAATACCATGATCCAAAGTAGGGAGCACTAACAACTCTACTCGGCCACAAGTAAGCTTCAATTTACTCCCAGTGAGTAGATTCTTTCCTTTAAGAGTTAACCCCACTAAGTTGGTAAGCAAAAATGAAAACAGGAGAGTTGCTTCCCCTGAAACGTACCCATTCACCTTAAAGATTAATATTTACTGTATAATTCTCATTTGAGTGTCACAGCAAATGTCTATTCAGTACATTTCCACTTTGGGATTACTTACAAGAAGAGGCATGAACACATCTGCACCGTAAACAAAAGCAGCCCCAAGGACAAAACCTACAGAAACAGGGGCAAAGGCCCACTGCCCATCAGCACCATACAGCCCTGATCTCTCTGCCATCTCTATCGCAGGGGCCAACAGGGACCAGTAAGAGGCTGCTGTCATCACCTACAATTAAAGGGAGACAATTACACTAGATCCTCAAGATAGAGCGACTCATGCTAACATTATTATGGATATACATGTAAAACTACTATCACATCATGGCTCCTATCAAGAATACACTACAAACAAATACAAGTATTCCATATATAGAATGATCTGACACGAGTGGTCATTTCATATGAAATTTATGAAACGAACCTTCGACGAGTTTCATAAATTTCATATGAAATAACCACGAGTGTAAGATTCTGTTTATCTTATGCCCCTTTAAAATGGGATTTTAACGCCTTCAAACTGAACATTATTTCAATAAGAAAATGCACTGCTGACATGGATGTTGTCAAGGACATTACATGTACGTGCCTTAGTGTTATTACAGGTGTGGTCATACAACCTTTATGACACGTTATCCACTGAATAACAGTGATGTCATATGATAAAATGCTATATCCTACTTGTCTTGTCATTCCTCAGTAGTAGAGATTATGGTGAAAAGAAAATGGATGCAAGGTTTAATGAATATATGTACAACAATTTGAGAAATGGACATGAAACATGAATGAGGCATGAAAGAATGCAATTTGGGATGTAAAATTCCAGAGCGAGCAGCATATAAAATATAGGTCAATGGTATAAAGTAGTCCAATACTCCAAAAGAAAAGCATAAGAACAAATTTATGCCATGTTGAATGATTGTAGGACTATGGTGGTATAGTAAGAGAGAAACAGACCAACCGTAATTGTCCCTTTAAGCACCTTGTGCGCTTAACTTCTTCAAAATGGGGACAATTACTTGTAGTAAATATTTTTTCTTAGAAGCGCACATGTCATTATTGCATTACATACTGAAGGGAACAAATTTTTAGGTTAAGCACAGGAGAAAAGCTGTTTATGGTCATAGAAGGATAGAGAAGTTTTACAAATGAAAAATGAAAGATTCTGTAGCAGTTTTTAGCTCTTGTAAACTAGAAAACAAAGGGATAAACCAATAAAAATGTGTGCTTAGAGTCATATGCCTTAAAAATTACCATGATGTGCACTCATAAGGGCATGTATACAAATTAGGTCGAATAGGGTAAATGCTAGGGTCCATGCAACAGTTGATGCAGAAACAGACTTAAATGCTAGGGTCCATGCAACAGTTGATGCAGAAATAGACTTAAATGCTAGGGTCCATGCAATTGTGAATGCAAAATTGATGTAAAAGTTTCCAGAGCATGAAATATAGGTCAAGGGTACAAAAAAGTGCAGCATCCTAGAAGGCCATTCTTAGAGGAAACTTTATGCCATGTTTTAGGCACTTTAGTTCAAGACAAATGAGCTAAAATGCCTGACTAGATTTAACTTTGGTCATAAAATTTTACAAAGTCAGCAACTTACCCCTGCAGCAAAACCAAGACTACCATCTAAAATTCTCCTCTGAAAAAGAAAACAATTCAGTTTAAAGTCACTGATCAAAGTTTTAAGGTGACTGGATATACTGTCTCAAAGCACCAGATAAGAAGGGGTAACAAGGATAATTAAGAGAATTTTTTTTATTTCTCAATGAAAACATACGTTGTGACCCCTCATTAGAACTGTCTTGTTGATACAGTACTAATGAGGGGTCACAAAGTATGTTTTTATGGAAACTTAAGGATAATTATCCCTAAGTTATCTCATTTACCCCTTCTTATCTGGACTACTGCTTTCTGTTTGAGGGGTGGCATCTCTATCATTTTCATTTTTGTCTTCCCGCTACATGTGGGTCAACTCCTGAAGGAAAGCATCTGGGAGCAAATTCTTTCCCTTACAAATTTTGGAAGGGCTTCATCCACTATAACCGATACTTTTATCAATGACTAATGTCTGTGACAGTGAGACATACTCACTCTGCCATATCCATAATGTTTTCTCTCTAGAAGTTTCTGTGGTGCGGCAAGTCATTACAACACTCTTATAAGCCTAAAATGATAGGATGGGCGGTTGGATGACAAGGGGTTATATGGAACTTTCAACAGTATTCCAGTCACAAAATCAGAGCACTAGATATTAAAGATAGTTTCTCTTATCACTGATAACATTATGTTGGGACCCCTCTTAAGAACTCAGCAAGATGGTTCTAAAGAGGAATTGCAACATATGCTTTAATGGAGAATAAAGGAAAATTATCCCTAAACTTTGCCTATTACCCTTTCTTTTCTGGAGCACTGAACTGTCATATCAAGCAGCGGAAGGGTGAAAATGAAAGGGTGTGCTCAATGAACCCCATTTACTCTTGAAGAGATTTCCCCACCAAAAGGATTTGAACCAAGAGCACTAGCGTAGCTGGCACTGTTCCTTTTCAGCAATTTGAGAATAATGGTAGGGACTTTAGAAGTGGGAGTACAAGCATAAAATTGTGTAAAATGAAAACAAGAGAAAACAAGAGCTGTCGCCTGACAGCATAGCTCACCTGAATAGGTGCTTGCCCATCACACAGTCGCTATGGTGGTGTGGACTGCTATGCATAAAACTTCAGGCAAGCATGTCCATAATGACAACACATTTATAAACAAAAGATATCTCTGAAATAAGTGACTTAGTCTTTAGATAGAATTAAAATAAAATTAAGAAAATAAAATAAAATCCACTAAGGGGTAGCAGGGAGGAGGATGGGGGGGGGGGGGGGGGCGCTAGGATTTATCAAAACCTTGAACCATTATCTAACATCAGTCCGAGTATTAGTATCAACTGAGTCCATTGTGGCACTGTGAAATTATGTCTTCATTAATATAAAACTCTAATTAAAATCTTTAAGACAAAACTAAAAGTCCATGACCTTGACATCAAGGTCATCCAGTGGGGTAAGTATATAGTGTTTTGTAAAAACTCAAAAAAGTGTCTAACATCAGTTCAAGTGTAAACTAAATCTCTGCCAAGCATTATGAATCAGTACGCAATTAGAAAACTTTAATAAAGACCAAATTTCCTAAGTCCCTGACCTTGACATCAAGGTCATCGAGCGGGGCTGGGGTAGTACTCTGTAAAACTTCAGACCAATATGTAACTACAGTGCAAATATAAAAAGAATTCATCTATGGGTTCAGGAGATATGTGTCTTTAAAAAACTTTAACCAAAACATCCAATCAATAAAAAGACAATTTTCAAAGTCCATGACCTCGACATCAAGGTCACTGAGGGGGGTGGGGGTACTCTATGGACCAATATCTAACTACAGTGCAAGTATCAAAGGAATCCATCCATTGGTTAAGGAGATATTGGGCTTTATTAAACTTTAACCAAAACATCCAGTCAACAAAAAAACAAATTTTCTAAGTCCATGACCTTGACATCAAGGTCACTGAGTGGGGTGGGGGTGGTATCCTGTAAAACTTTGGACCAATATCTAACTACAGTGCAAGTATCAAATGAATCTATCCATGGGTTAAGGAGATATAGGTCTTTAAAAAACTTTAACCAAACATCCATTCCGGACGCCGACGCGGAAGCCGACGCGGACGCTGACGCCAGGGTGACAACAATAGCTCTTCCTGAACTTTCGTTCAGGCGAGCTAAAAAACTGACGGGTGGGTGGGGGGGGGGGGGGGGGGGGGGGGGGGCTAGGATGTATCAAAACCCTGAACCATTATCTAACATCAGTCCAAGTATTAGTATCAACTGAGTCCATCATCCAGGCACTGTGAAATTATGTCTTCATAAACATAAAACTTTAACCAAAATCTTTAAGACAAAATTCTAAGTCCATGACCTTGACTTCAAGGTGTCACCCAGTGGGGTAAGTATAAGGTGTTTTGTCTAACATCAGTTCAAGTATAAAGTAAAGACAAAAATTTCCTAAGTCCCTGACCTTGACATCGAGATCACTGAGTGGGGTCTGTAGATCTAACTACAGTGCAAATATAAAAAGAATTCATCTATGGGTTCAGGAGATATGTGTCTTTAAAAAAACTTTAACCAAAACATCCAATCAATAGAAAGACAATATTCTAAGTCCATGACCTTGACATCAAGGTCACAGAGGGGGGTGGGGGTAGTACCTTCAAAAACTTTAGACCAATATCTAACTTGAGTGCAAGTATCAAAGGAATCCATCCATGGGTTAAGGTGATATTGGGCTTTATAAAACTTTAACCAAAACATCCAGTCCAAAAAAACTACCAATTTTCTAAGTCCATGACCTTGACATCAAGGTCACGAAGTGGGGTGGGGGTGATACCCTGTTAAACATTAGACCAATATCTAACTACAGTGCAAGTATCAAAAGAATCCATCCATGGGTTAAGGAGATATAGGTCTTTAAAAAACTTTAACCAAAACATCCAATTCGAACGCCGACGCGGACGCTGACGCGGACGCCGTGGTGACAACAATAGCTCTTCCTGAACTTTCGTTCAGGCGAGCTAATTACATCTGCAATATAGTATTCTGTAGGTCATTTGGCAAGACTCCAGCTCACTTTGTTTTTAGAATTTGCATCAACAGTTATCTTTTTTGTTGTTAAGATATAGGCCAAAGTTTTCCTGTCTCCCCATCCTTCCTCCTGGTATTGTTATGAATATGGTGTTTAAGTTGGTGTATATATTTTCTTTTACCATGATTTTGCAGTTTTTAGATGTTTACTAGGTTTGAAATAAACAAGTTGTTTACATTGTACTATAGAACATTCTGGAATAACTATTTTTAGTACTGAGAAAATATTAGACCTTTCTGTTGTAAACATTAAGAATCTTCTGGTATGAAATTATGTCAGAATTGAGTACTTTTTGGTAAGATCTATTTTTGGTTAGTTCCGGAATGTTCCTAGATATTATATAAAGAGGACAGATTTTCATTTAGATCATCTTTGTATGAAAACTTTCACCAGTCTATAGTAAAATAAGTTATACTGGAATTTAAATATATTGGATTTGGAAATATTCATGTGCTCATACATACTTTATCCTCTGGGATCAGAAATTATTAAAGGACTTGTGTTTTAAATTCTGAGGGACATTCAGACTAAAATAAGGTATCATTAATTACATATTCTCTTGATTAATTAATGACTGTTTTATTTTGATGTACAAGTAAATAAATTTTGTTAAGTTTAAAAACAGGCTTGTTGCTGGTTTACTTCCATCTTTTTGTTACCTCCGCCAGGTCGTAACAAATTGGGGGCTTGTCCGGGATTGAAATTTCTAGTGCATCAAATAATTCTGAATTAAAAAAAAAGAAAGAAAAGTTTTCACTGTTATTCAAACAAGTAAAGCCAGCAAAAAGCAACCATGTCTTTTGATCTCAATGAATTCATTGCTGCGCCTTCTCAGGAGCTGTTGAACTTGGCCAAAAAGACAGACTTATTGGATATTGCAGCACATTATGAATTATCTTCAGTCAAAAGGTCTATGTTAAAACATGAAATTAAGAATATTTTGATTCAGTTCTTTGTTGATGAAGAAATTTTTGATTCCTCTGCAACCTCTCACATTCTTGTCACTCAGACAGATTTGCAGATGAGAAAATTAGAAATTCAGAGACAACTTGAAATAGAAAAATTAAGGTTAGAGCATGAGGAAAGAATTAGGCTTGAAACATTAGAAAGAGAAGAAAGGTTGCAGAGGCAAAAATTAGAGCAAGAAAAAGAAAGACTAGAACATGAAAAACTGAAGTTAGAAAAGGAGGAAAGAGTTGAAATAGAAAAAGAGAAATTAAAATTTGAAAAAGAAGAAAAAGAAAGAGAAAGACAATTTCAGATTAGAATGAAAGAAATGGAAATGCAAGAAAAGACCACATCAAAGTCTTTGCCTTTGGACTCTAAAAAAGTTTTTGATGTTACCAAACACATCAGACTTGTTCCTCCATTTCAAGAAAAAGAAGTTGATAAATATTTTCTTCACTTTGAAAAAGTAGCTGAAAATTTGAAATGGCCAAAAGAGCATTGGACTTTGCTTCTTCAGAGTGTTATGATCGGCAAGGCTCGCGAAATTTATACTCAACTTTCTCTTTAGCAGAGCTCAGATTATGACAAAGTAAAAGAAGTTATTCTTAAGGCTTATGAGTAGGTCCCTGAGGCTTACAGGCAGAAATTTAGGAACTGTAGAAAAGAAAATGACAAAACTTATGTTGAATTTGCTAGGACAAAAGAGCAGTTATTTGATAGGTGGAGCTCATCAAAGAAAGTGGGCTCTGATCATGGTAAACTTAGACAGCTCATGCTTGTTGAGGAGTTTAAAAGGTGCATTAATTCTGACATTAAATCATTTTTAGATGAAAAGGAAGTCGAAACGTTAGAGGGAGCAGCTCGTTTGGCTGATGATTATGCTTTAACTCATAAGACTTCTTTTGTGCACAAGCCTTTTCCTAAAAAGACCTTTTTCCCTCAGTCAGGTCCAAAATTCAGTCCCAGTAATCCATCTGGCAATTCCAGTCCCTCATATACTCCAAAACCAAAACCCCCTGGTGAAAACAAAGGTCAAAATCCCTTATCTCAGCCTATTTGTAATTATTGTAAGCAAACGGGACATATAATTTCTGAATGCTTACTTTTAAAGAGGAAGAGAGAAAAACAAGAGGGTCCAAAACCCACAGGTCTTACCTCTTTACGGTCAATGCCACAGTCTTGTGTTCAGGATCAAATTCCTATTCAGGCCAAAATTTCTGAGACTGATTCTGTTATGGAGATTTATGAACCATTCTTATCAGAAGGTTTTGTGTCACTAAATTGTGACTTTGCCCAGTCTACCCCTATTACTATCTTACGAGATACTGGAGCTTCTCAATCCCTTATTTTGGCAGATACCCTGCCATTTTCCGAGAAGACTTCTTCTGGGACAAGTGTCCTTATTCAGGGTGTAGAATGTGGATTTGTTAGTGTACTGCTTCATAACATTTATTTGTCCTCAGACTTAATTTCTGATCCAGTGGCTGTTGGTATTAGACCTTCATTACCTTTTAAAGGTGTTCACTTATTGTTAGGCAATGACCTAGCAGGAGATAAGGTTGTGGTTAATCCACTTTTGACCAACACACCTTGTGCTGATCAACCACCTGACCCCATTGAGCAGGAAATTCCTGACCTTTACCCTTCGTGTGCTGTCACTAGGGCTATGGCAAAGAAAGCCATATTGAATGATGGGAATCTGGACATTGATTTAACTGATACTTTTATAGGTCAGTCTTTTAATGATGAGATTTCAAAATCTCTTTCACCCAGCCTGTCTGACATGCAGACAGACTTTACTCACACCTCATCTGTGTCCAACCCAGATCACTCTCCTTCATTTTCAAATGACCAAGGTAATGACCTGCTGTCAAGGTCACAGCTTTGCAAAGAACAACACAGTGATCCTGAGATCTCACCTTTATTTGAAAGGGTTTTAGATGAGAATGACATGTCCCAGGTTCCTGTTTGCTATTATGTCAAAAATGACATTTTGATGAGAAAATGGCGTCCTCCTGATGTCTCAGCAGAAGACGAGTGGACTGTTAACCACCAAATTGTGGTTCCAAGGGTTTATCGCCCTGAAATTTTAAACTTAGCTCACGAAACTCCCTTGTCAGGTCATTTAGGTGTAAACAAGACCTATCACAAGATTCTTAATCATTTCTACTGGCCAGGGTTAAAATCGGATGTTTCTAAACATTGCAAATCTTGCCATACATGTCAAATGGTAGGAAAACCTAATCAAACTATCCCTAAAGCCCATTTGCAGCCAATTCCTGCATTTGAGGAACCTTTTAGCAGAATAATTATTGATTGTGTAGGTCCTTTACCCAAAACAAAGTCAGGTTGTGAATATCTTTTGACCATAATGTGTGCTTCCACACGTTTCCCAGAAGCCATTCCACTTAGGAATATCAAGACAAAGACCATAGTTAAGGCTCTTGTGAAGTTTTTCACATTTGTAGGTCTCCCTAAATCTGTCCAGTCAGATCAAGGATCTAATTTTATGTCAGGAATATTTCAGCAAGTGATGCATGAATTAGGCATTAAGCAATATCGGTCATCAGCATATCATCCTGAAAGTCAAGGTGCCTTAGAACGATTTCATCGAACACTGAAAAACATGATCAGATCTTACTGCTTTGACACTGAAAAGGATTGGGATGAAGGCATTCATTTTCTGTTATTTGCAGCTAGGGAATCCGTACAAGAATCACTTGGTTTCAGCCCATATGAGCTTGTTTTTGGTCACACAGTTCGTGGACCACTGAAACTTTTGAAAGAGAAATTTCTTTCTGATGATGACAGTTCTTTGAATTTGCTTCAGTATGTTTCTGACTTCAATAACAGATTGTCAAAAGCCTGTGAAGCTGCTCGGTCCAATCTCAAATCAGCTCAAAACAAAATGAAATTTCATTATGATGAAAATGCCAGGGAAAGAAATTTTAAACCTGGAGAGAAGGTACTTGCTCTTTTGCCAATTCCTGGCAGACCTCTGCAGGCCAGATATTACGGCCCTTACACTGTTGACAAAAAGCTCAGTGATGTAAATTATATTATCAACACACCTGGGAGGCGCAAGGATAAACAGTTATGTCATATTAATATGTTGAAAAAGTACATTGATAGGGATAATTCAGTTGTTTCACCAATAAGTGTAGTAAATTCTGTCCCTCAAGAGCAATCTGAAATGGACTCTGAGGATATGAACTTTATAAAATCTGATCCCTCATCATCAAAACTCCAGAATTCTGACATCTTAAAGGATCTTGACCAGAAACTGTCACACCTGGATCCAGTCAAGAGACTTGAACTGAAACAGTTAATTCTTGAATATGAGCACTTATTTCCGGACATTCCAACCAGGACTGACAGAATCTTTCATGATGTTGACATTGATGGCGCAAAGCCTGTGAAGCAACATCCTTATCGAATGAACCCTGTGAAGCAACAGTATCTCAGGGAAGAAATTAAATATTTGCTGGAAAATGATTTTATAGAACCAAGTCAAAGTGACTGGAGTTCTCCTTGTATTCTGGTGCCAAAACCTGATGGAACTTTTCGCATGTGTACAGACTATCGAAAAGTTAATTCTGTGACTAAAACGGATACATTTCCAATCCCACGTATTGATGACTGTATTGATCAAATTGGACAAGCCAAATATGTTACTAAATTTGATCTTCTGAAAGGATTTTGGCAAATTCCTTTGACAGACAGAGCTAAGGAGATTTCGGCATTTGTTACACCAGATGGACTCTATCAGTATAAGGTTATGCCATTTGGTATGAAAAACTCTCCAGCAACGTTTCAGAGACTTATAAATAGCTTGACATCTGATCTGGGTGGTTGTAAAGCATACATCGACGATGCAATCATCTTCAACGATGAATGGAAACTACATCTACAGACTATCAGAGAATTCTTTCAAAGACTTAGTGATGCAAAATTGACAATCAATTTAGCAAAAAGTGAATTCTGTCACGCAAATTTGACATTTCTAGGACATGTTGTGGGTCAAGGTCAGGTAAAACCTGTAGAAGCTAAAGTGGAGGCTATCTCGGATTTTCCTGTACCTACATGCAAGAGACAACTGATGCGCTTTCTTGGTATGGCAGGATATTATAGGAAGTTCTGTAATAACTTCTCTGTAATTGCAGAACCCTTGACAAATTTGCTAGGTAAAGGAAAGAAATATATTTGGAATGAAGACTGTCAAAAGTCCTTTGATAAGCTTAAGGCCATACTTAAGAGTGCTCCAGTTCTCTTAGCATCAGACTTCAACAAAGCATTTAAAATTGCGGTAGATGCTAGTGACGTTGGTGCAGGCAGTGTTTTGATTCAAGAAGATAATGATGGTGTGGATCACCCTGTTTGTTACTTTTCTAAGAAGTTCAACAAACATCAGAGAAATTACTCTACTATTGAAAAAGAGTGTTTATCTCTCATCCTTGCTCTTCAGCAATTTGAAGTGTACTTATCTTCTTCAGCCACACCAATTGTTGTCTTCAGTGATCACAATCCACTGACCTTCATTCATAAAATGAAGAACAAAAATCAGCGGTTACTCAGGTGGAGTCTCATGTTGCAGGAGTACAATCTTGACATCAGACATATCAGAGGAAAAGATAATATTATCCCGGATGCACTTTCAAGAGCCTAAATTTGGCTATTACTACATGACGTCTGGATTAGTACTGATATATATACAGTGTATATGCATTAAACTTAATTTTGTTTCATAATTGGTCATATGGCAAAAGAAAGCTTTATTTCATAAAACTTTCTTTTCCTTGAAGAGGGGAAGTGTTATGAATATGGTGTTTAAGTTGGTGTATATATTTTCTTTTACCATGATTTTGCAGTTTTTAGATGTTTACTAGGTTTGAAATAAACAAGTTGTTTACATTGTACTTTAGAACATTCTGGAATAACTATTTTTAGTACTGAGAAAATATTAGACCTTTCTGTTGTAAACATTAAGAATCTTCTGGTATGAAATTATGTCAGAATTGAGTACTTTTTGGTAAGATCTATTTTTGGTTAGTTCCGGAATGTTCCTAGATATTATATAAAGAGGACAGATTTTCATTTAGATCATCTTTGTATGAAAACTTTCACCAGTCTATAGTAAAATAAGTTATATTGGAATTTAAATATATTGGATTTGGAAATATTCATGTGCTCATACATACTTTATCTTCTGGGATCAGAAATTATTAAAGGACTTGTGTTTTAAATTCTGAGGGACATTCAGACTAAAATAAGGTATCGTTAATTACATAATAATTCTCTTGATTAATTAATGACTGTTTTATTTTGATGTACAAGTAGATAAATTTTGTTAAGTTTAAAAACAGGCTTGTTGCTGGTTTACTTCCATCTTTTTGTTACCTCCGCCAGGTCGTAACAGTATCAAGGGCATCTCTACATTCTACTGTTCTTTGGGGATTCTCAACGTTCATATCCTATCCTCGTCGCCACTGATGCATAAAGACCACTGCACCCACACACACATACATCTCGGCACCGGCGTGTGGTGGTCTGGATCCGGGCCTGCACCCAGGTAGGGTGCTTCAGTGTAGCTGCACAACATTAACTGGTCATAAATACTATTGAGGCTGAATATTTGTTCAAAGTAGTTATACATTTGTATAAATCAGGTTATAGATACTGGTCTTTACATACTAGCATGTAATAACTTTTAATTAAACTAGTAGTGATGGGACATCGGCTGGAAATCATAATCGATCATCGGTTGAAATCGGTTGCTGCTGTCGATGCCATTCTTCTGATTATTAATCGGTTCTTGATAAGTTTGCTTTTCCCCTTGCATGTTTCACAGTTAATCCTTGTAAAATCCATGTAGTATAGACTTGGCTTAGTAACACATTTATAATAAGTATGGTGGATGATGTGATGCATGTCCATATGAACCATTTACCAGGCTCTGATAGCATCAATAAATTTTTTGGACAACAGGTCTAGCCAAACAGTGTAGAATGTAGACCCAGATCACACTGCTCTTTTAGGGTCCACACTGTTTGCCATTCCAAAATTCCACCCCACACATACAAAAAAACTAAGTCCACACCTAAAAAGATTCAAGCTGAGGTTCCCCTAAGGCACTGGCTACATTAGTTAACCCCCCACCCATAATAACCAAGGCCTCAGAAAGATGAGGTAAAAAAAAACATGAAGAAAGAGTGGGTGGGGTGCCAGAATTATTATGTAAACAAATATTCAGAGCAAGAACTATTCATTCAGATTGTTTATCATAGCATGGAATTATTCCCAGATCGAATGTAGTGGTCATGAATTGGTTGTAAGATAACAGAGACGCCGTCATGTTTTACTGAAAACCAGTACTTGTTTTGACGAAAGATTCTTAGCCTACAAACCCCTTTACTCATATCTAGATTGTCTCCTGTTGGTGGCAGATCGTCATTCTTTTGTAAAATCCGAAGTATTTCCACACGTTGGATTTTCTTTTAGTGCTGGGAAGCCCAGGATGATAATATAACTGAAATTGTTGTCATTGGAAGCCATACTGGAGACATAGGCACGCTCTATTGATAAAACAAGAGCGGCGGCGTGCGCCACACCGCATATAAAATCCGGTACCGGAGTACTGGACGGTGCAGAGACGGCTCGCATACCGCTCCTCCATTTCATGCCGATCATCGATTTTGACAATCGATTATCGGAATTGGGAGCTTGCAGCACGCCACTAATCCATACCACCTGATCATCAGTACATTCCCAGATCTAGTCATTCACATTTCTATACAGTCAGTCACAGATACCACATGAATTAGTCATTGATACCATTTACACTTAGTATTTAACAAGCAATATGTACACTTGTATTAATCAGGTCTTAGATAGGTACCATTCTTTCTGGCCACAATTACAATTTAGGCTTTAATGAATCAGTTATACAAAATATGTCATGAAAACAAGTATGTTTGTTTAAAGAACTTTATGCAGGTTCTTGTATATATGTCAGTTTGTTTGTATGTCTTTGTATTTGGTTACAATCCGGTTACTGGATTTTTAAACCAATAAAGTTTTTTGATTTGATTTTTATGAACTTCTTTTTTAATTCAATTTTCACCAATCTGTCGCTTTACCTTAGCAATGGCTTCTCTCTTATCCAGTACCATGTCATCATCTCCTGTGATGCTGATCTTCCCCCAACATCTTAATCTTGATACCCCACCCACCTCTTTTTGCATGCATTGAAAAAGGACATGATGGTTTGACCCCTATTTTCTTACTGAATCCGGCAGATTTCATTACCTGACCACTCTGAAATACAAATACGAGGGCTGAACCTAGTGCTGTGAGACCCCATGTAAATAGTGTCCCCAGAAACGTTTGTAAAAGGGGATGAATTCCCTCAATCATCTTGCAGGAAGTGATGTGTGGTAGACTTTTTATTGAAGAGCTCTTTCTAAGGTAGACAACAAAATGTGTAATATACTGGAAAGGTTATGCATTCAATTTTATAAAATAATTTTGAGAGCTAAAAAGACTACCCCAAATACTATTTTATATGGAGAACTTGGGAGGTATCCCATTAGTATTGCAATTAAATCCAGAATGATTGGCTTTTGGCAAAAGTTAATAAATGGTAAATCTGATAAAATATCATACAAATTATATAAAATTCTTTTAGCTTTGCATGAGAAGGACATTTTTCACTCTAAATGGTTATTGAGTATACGTAATACTCTGCATGAATCTGATAAAGATTTAACTTGGTTCAGCCAAGTGGCGCCTGTAAACATTGCAAAGGTTGTGAAAACCAAACTCATTGACAATTATAAGGAAGTCTGGAAAATGTCTGTCTTTGAATCCCCAAAATGCTTGAATTATAGAATTTTTAAGCAAGCTTTTCACTTTGAAAATTATTTCAGTATTTTGCCATCTGATCTTGCGTTGCCATTTTTCCATTTTAGATCCCTCAATCACAAATTTCCTATTGAATGGGGAAGATATTTGGGTATTGAAAGAGATGACAGGGTTTGTGAATTATGCCGGCTACATAGGCTGGGTGATGAGTATCATTATGTGCTGGAATGCACCTACTTTGATGACTTAAGAGAAAGGTATTTACCAAGAGACTTGTTCGCTTCACCTAACACTGTGAAATTTCAAAAGGTTATGAGTTCAGGTGAAAATGACGCTGAGTTACTGTTTAAAATAGCAAAATACTGCAAGGTGGTTCTGAAAACATTTCGTGAAATCTTCCTAAATATCCCATAGGTTGTGATGGACGGATATAGACAAATAGTTTTATTGTTTAACACAGATTCCTAAATTTTTGGATGCAGGAAAATCTTGCTGTGACCAACCAAAGTTGGACAAAGATGCCAATCCATAGGTTTTTTTCACCATAAGATGCATATGGAGGGAAGGGCGAGCAGTGGGGGCCCTGAACAGCTGCTCCTTTGGGAGCAGTCTGATCTGGGCCTACGCTGTTTGCCCAGTCCTATATATCCGAAAGTTTGGGTTTGTGGTGGAAACAAAGGATCACTTATAGTGTTCCCCCGTTATAGTGCCATTTACTTGTTACTAGTCAGTGACTATTTGAACAGAATACTAGTCGATGACTTTTAATAATTGTGACACTTGTCAAAGGGACTCTACATTGTGAATAGTCAAGTCGAAGTGATCTCTAAATTGATTTAGTGACAATTTAAAACATATATGATACTTGCAAGTGACATTATAAAGGCAATACTAGTTAAAAGTTATAAAGGGACAAGTTGTATACTATGGGATTTCAAAATTTATGCTTGGGGCTATTGTTGTGGCTGTGGCCTCAATCAGGTAAATAGGACATAAAGATGTGATAGTATACTTCCGCTATTGATTAACAGTGCTATAATGCTATAATGCCAAAGTTTGCAACTTTCCTCAGTTGTATGTGTTCATTATTTGAAAAGTTTTGACTTATACTCTAGTTGGAGTTTTAGTCGATAAATAAATCTTGAATCTTGAAATCTTGCTCAACTAAAGTTATATTCTGTTGTGCGATATGACAACTAATTTTATGATAATTATAGGCGAAATTTTTACTCTTAGTTATTTTCATGAGTTCAATTTTCACCAATCTGTCGCTTTACCTTTGCAATGGCTTCTCTCTTATCCAGTACCATGTCATCATCTCCTGTGATGCTGATCTTCCCCCAACATCTTAATCTTGATACCCCACCCACCTCTTTTTGCATGCATTGAAAAAGGACATGATGGTTTGACCCCTATTTTCTTACTGAATCCGGCAGATTTCATTACCTGACCACTCTGAAATACAAATACGAGGGCTGAACCTAGTGCTGTGAGACCCCATGTAAATAGTGTCCCCAGAAACGTTTGTAAAAGGGGATGAATTCCCTCAATCATCTTGCAGGAAGTGATGTGTGGTAGACTTTTTATTGAAGAGCTCTTTCTAAGGTAGACAACAAAATGTGTAATATATAATGCTCAACTAAAGTTATATTCTGTTTTGCGATATGACAACTAATTTTATGATAATTATAGACGAAATTTTTACTCTTAGTTATTTTCATGAGTGCTTAAACTGACTAGCTATCTGGTTGCTTTAGCTAGCGCCAATATCTAAAACAAAAGTGAAAGTAGGAAAATAGTTCTCTAGCAGACAGATTTTTTTTGCGTTGATATATCAATCCGCTAACATTAACTGCTTTCATTTTTTAATAATAAGCCATCCTGGTCATGCAGTAGTTTGATTGAGTGGTAAAAACAGTACATTACATTCTGCATTTGTGCAAAGATGTGCAAATATTTGAAGGAGAAATTTGGAACTATTTTCTCATAGTTACCAGGAAGTCGGCGTAGGTGGCGTCATCGAGTTTGTTACAAGGCCCTTGTCAACAAAAGACACGCTCTCACTATTCAATCGTGTTTACGTCTGATTTAATCCTATTACACACCTTCTTATGTGCACTATGGCTATAGAAGTGTTTACAATTGATAGTGCTTTCAATACATAACGGATACAAAGTGTTTGCCAAACCATTTAAAAAGGTATTGAAATTGGAAATGTTGACTTCCACAGCCGCACTCTTGCCACATGGAAATGGGCAGGGGAAAAGAACTGTGACTTTATTAACTGAAGGTGGTTATTTTTATCCAGTCATATCGCATCATTCATATGTGGACAGACAGAGAGCTCATACTGCCCCTCAAGGGGCTGGCCGGATTAGAGGACAGAGACCCATGCACAAAACTACTTTCGTCTTTGGAAAAGCCCCTTGGTCATCCCAACAGGCTTATTTAACCACTAGTAAACAGGTTTGTATCAAATTGTGAGATGCTGGGAGAAAGACCCTGTAGTGAGAAATGTAGCAAAGAGCACATAATATACTGGTGTCTTGCAAAAAAATGCATTTTGATATGTATTCTATTGTTGTAGGGGAAGGGCTGTAACTAATGTTGTGAGAACTTGTAGCCCGACCCCTTTGCTATGCTATTTAGGCAATAAAATATGTTTAAACTAAAAAAATGCATAAGGGACGAGTCATTCATTATCAGGTGGGGGGGCCGGGTACATTTTCATATGGTTCACAAAATTTTTTCCGACCCCCCCAGTCTCAACAGAATTATTTTTCCGACCCCCCCAGATAGGTGACAAAATTTTTTATGACCCCCCCTATCCCCAGTGCCAGCTACCCTTCACACACATACCATATTACCTATTTTATGTCAGACTGACCTCAATCAAAACCTAGCTTTATGAAACACAAAGAACATCTTCTTATTCTAACAGGTTAATTACATGTAATCATGGTCTGTTTAAATTTTGTCTGCATTTGTTGCACTTTTTCTTCTGCTAATGGTCATCCAGAAATCTTTTTGTTGAATGCTTAATAATTATAACTGTAAATAATATTAATTGGGCCTCTGGGTTGTGGGGGTCTGGGGCTGTGTTTTTGCTGATGAAAAGGCACGTGGAGAGCTGATATCACATGCAGGCATTAAATTTAATTGAGCACAAAATCATCTACTTTAGATGATTTTATAGACACTTTCGTACTGTTCTAGCAAATCAATGAAAAGCTTTTTTTATATGAAGCTGGCCATTCTTTTTGAGTCATTTCTATAAAGACTTTTAAATTTTTAAATTGTGGTTTGAAAGAAAAGAGTCTGAAATTTTATGAGTAACGGGGGATCTGGGGGGCAAAGCCCCCCCAGAAGCTGAGACATTTTTAAAAATGAAGACTGATGGAAGAATTCTGACCCCCCCAATATGCCAAATAAAATATATGACCCCCCCTGCTCCAAGGCTTTTTTATTTCCGACCCCCCCCCAGTACATCACCAAAAAAAATTCTGACCCCCCCTAAATGTACCCGGCCCCCCCAGCTGACAATAAATGACTCGTCCCTAATTATAAATTAATTAAGATTAAGATTTATTCAGGAATTAAGATCATTTAACAAAGTAACATATACTATCTGAGAGGGATTTTGAAATTAAAATTTAAAAATTAATCAACAAGTGAAGTATTTAAGAGCACGCTTAAATGATATTGATGAATATATCTATATGAATTTAAGAAAAATAAAATTATCACAGTGAATTTGACTAGAATTTAAGATGTTTTGGAATGGGCTAGGCTGCTAGAAGTAAAAGCTAACACCCACACCCATTTTCACTGATTCGAAAGATTCGATCTTAATACCCATGGATAGCCATAAAGCCTAAATGGTTTATTTCCAATTAAAGGTTTTTAGCCTGTTTAAATAAGCTTGGAAAAGAACACTTAATTTGGTCACTAAAAATTTACCGGGTCTGACAGATCCCATTCCAAAGCTTATGGCATCTATGAGAAACCAGGAGACCATGTTTAAAAATAAATTTAACAAAACAAAGAGATTTTTGGGGGGTTTATCAACACTCAAGAATATTTCACTTATAGTTCAGGCTCGTATTCTGTTTTAAAAGTTGGGTGAGTGAGCTCAAGTTTAAAGTCCAACCAGCACATAGGTCATACAGAGCTGAGTTTAAAGTCTCATTCGAAAGGTAGGAGAAGCAAGAGATTGAACCTACCACCCCTGGATTGGTAGTCTTGCGCCTTATCCACTACACTATAACCTTTAATATTTCATACTTTTCCATGCCGAAGTCTTCTTCATACCTAAATGGACCCCATTGGAAATGAGCCATTTAGGCTTTATGGGCTATCCATGGGTATTAAGATTGAATCATTCGAATCAGTGAAAATGGGTGTGGGTGTTAGTTTTTTTACTTCTAGCAGCCTAACCCATTCCAAAACTCCTTAAATTCTAGTCAAATTCACTGTGATAATTTTATTTTTCTTAAATTAAATTTATATAGATATATTCATAATTTTCATTTAAGCACGCTCTTAAATACTTCACTTGTTGATCAATTCTTAAATTTTGATTTCAAAAATCACTCTTAGATGGTATATGTTACTGTGTTAAATGATCTTAATTCCTGAATAAATCTTAATCTTAAATCTTAATCTTAACTATGACAACTCCTTTTGAAAATGATGGTGTGACTGAAAAATGGACACTACAGTTGCCTTTTTGCTTTTGAGACATCTTGAAAATTTTCAAGGAATTGAACCGGTATCCTGTAAAACAAAGCTGACAGCAATTGTAATTTGCCTCAAATATACATGTGGGTCTTTTCAGTGGTACTTTTAAACACTGGCTTTATTATATCGTTATAATCTTTGTCCCCCCACCTCCCCCCACCCCTACCCCCAACCACCACCACATACCCCACCACAATCAAACTAAAAAATAAAAAAAAAAATAGAATTTACTAGTATTACGTACAAGAAGATCTATGAGAGGCGAGATACAAATCTTTTTTTGTTGATTGTCCTTTTAAACGAATATCAATCCATATAAAATCAATTCATATCTGAAACTAATCAAATACTGAAGTTGAACAAACACAGTTTTGATTGTGTTTATATAAAGATATTGGCTAGTATTGGCTAGTTTTAATCAATTTTGTTTAGACCACTAACCCTTAACATGCTGGATGTGTACTGATAGGTATGATAGTTATATGAGGGGAAATACAGATAGGGTTATTCTTGGTAGATTCAGATCACACTGGTGCTCTACAATAGTCAGCACAGGATCTGCATTGTCAGCCATTTTTTTTACCTGTGAAACATTCTCCTTGTGATTGACAGGAAGGTTCAAATTCAAAGACTTTTACATAAAGCTTAGTCAATGCTTAGCAAACAGTTATCTGTCTGTAAATTTAAGCACAGTTGAGACGTTGATATAAAAAAAAACCTGGAAGGTAAAGTTGATAATAATGAGTAATTTAGAGGTTGTTAGGCTATAGACCAAATTGTGAATATACTTTTTTGGTCTGATGTTACAGATTTTGCAATGCACTAGAGGCTGATTTCCCATTCAGTGCCACAAATGCAACATAAGAGACCCACAGTAAGAAGGGCAACGGTTTTAGTCTATCCATAATGTCGATATGATACCTTCTGGAGAAGATATGTGTTCAGTCAGTGGCAGGCTGTATACATTGACAAACATATTACTGAAGTAAAGGTTTCCCATAGCCTAATAGCCATAGGGGCAGTAGCGGTTTCTTTGAAAGGCGGAGTCCATCCCTCTCCTTTTACTGCCTTATCCTTCCCTGATTCAAAAAGGTACCCATTTACTGCTGGGTGGACAGAGAGTTTTTCAGTCATTGGATGGCGAAACCTGGGTGCTACCTCACAACCTTCCGGCGACTTTCTGCACAATAACCAATTTAGCAACTCTAACAACTTGACTACGGCGCCTCTGGTAAAAGTTCTAAATGGGACATCTGAAATAATTACTGTAAAAACGAACAGTTATCTTTTACAAGGCAGTAATGCATTAAAAGGTGCAGATAGAATTACAAACAGTGTAGATCCTGATCAGACTGCTCCTTTAGGAGCAGTCTGAACTGGGTCTACACTGTTTGCTTTAAACCTATCTGTCCCAGTACTTAGAAATTTTTACAGTATTTGAATCACTAATAACACACCGGGTAGGCGGCAATCAAAAACGCTCTTAACAATCGATTAACGGATCAAAAACAGTGTTTTCTATTGCAAACAGCGTTTTCAATTGCAAATTGTCGCCAATTTGCAATCGAAAACGCTCCAATTTGCAATCGAAAACGCTGTTTCAAGACAATTTGCAATCAAAAACTCTGTTTCTAACTGTTTTTGCCCCATTGATTGCACAAGCGTTTTCAATTGCCGCCTACCCGGTGTGAATAAGAATCAAAATCAAACTGCTACATGTAATTGCTTTCTGGTCAGTCTTCACAATGAGGCTTACAAGCAAATCTTTTATCAGTTATTACCCAGATAAGTCCTAGAAAATTCTTCCCAAAACATATTATGTGGCACCTAATTGCAGTGAGGGTCACAACATACAATTTTTCTTCTTCCTTATTATTATTATTATTATTTATTATTATTTATAATATTTATTTTTTTTGAGAAATAAGGAAATCAGATGGGAGCTGTAGTCGAGTGGTTAGAGTGGCTCGTTTATTGTGCAGAAAGTCACCAGAAGGTCATGAGTCTGCGGCTCACTGTCCCCATCCGACGACTGGAAAACTCTCTCTGTCAACCCAGCAGTAAATGGGTACCTTTTCTGAATCAGGGAAGGATAAGGCAGCGAAAGGAGAGAGATGGGCTCTGCCTTTCATCAGCTGTGCCCAAGATACAGTGGGTCTCTAACCCCCACTGCTCCTATTATGGCTATTAGGCTATGGGATACCTTTACCTTTACCTTGAAGGAAAAATTACCATAACTTTTCCCTTGGCTAGAACCTTGCTTGATACCATTGGACCTTAAAGTTATTGTTTAGTGCAAAAAGTTTTTGACCTGGGATTGCAGAGATACGAAAATTAGTCTGGATTTTTAAAGCAATTAGTCAAAGGTGACCTTGTTCTTAGAACAAGAAGAGAAAGCCCAGTAAGTTTGGGGACAATAGGCTGACTTGCTTTTTCCTAAGCAGTTTTGTTTTTCAGTTTGAATTTTATGACTTGTTTGTCTAGACAAATTGATATGTTCTGGCATTTAAAAATAAAAATAACTCATTCTGTTTAAATTACTACTTAAGTAGTTATTAATGTTTCATCTATTATTGGTAAAGAAGTATCATTTTGTAGGAAAGTGTCAAAAGTTGTAACCAGATACTTTGTCAATCAGATTATATTCCATAGTGAGTGTTTTCAATACTTTCTGTGGTAAAAGCTCTTTCACTGTTAGGTTGTTCTTTAATACAAAGTATGTAATTAACAAACAATTAGGGCCTTTCTCATTCATGTCATTTTCAAGTGCTCAATTTTTTTTAAATTTAAAATTCACTGAATGCTTAAACTTTATACACCAAAAATTAACATGTTCTGTCCTTTGTTGGCTGTTCTGTTACTGTAAATAGGAATATATCTTTATGACTAAACAGAAGTATAGGAATTTAAGAGCTGTCATACCCATCAGTAGAATGTCCATGGACTCACTGGATCTCCTGACAAAAGTCCAGGGTCTCCCTGGACTCCTTGGACTTTTTCCATTGACTCAGATGACAGTCTGGACAAAAGTCCAGACAGACCTGACTAATTTCCAAAGAAGACAAAAGTCCATGGACTGTGGAGTTTGTCCACAGACATTGTCTAGTCAAACTTAGAGAATTTTCAGTAACATTTAGTAGTAACATTGGGTGGTTAGTATAGTCAGTGTCCAGGGTGTCACTTGAAGAATGGGGGGTATGTCAAGAGAACCCATTAACAAATGCCCAGGAATATCCAGGGGATTGTGGGTCCATGGGTATTGCCAAGGGTGTCTGTGACAAGGTCCATGGGTAGAGGTCCAGAGATAAAGCCCATTATACCATGGGCTTTGGTCAATGGAATCCCCCTGACTCCCTAGACATTGTCCATGGACACTCTGAACAATGTCCTTGGACTCCCTGGACAATATCCAGTCAGGTGACTTAACTTCAGTGCATGGACTTAATGTATTTTTTGTCTATAGTATGGAGCACCATTCCAATTAATACTCCAGGGCCCAGTTGTTCAAAGCATCTTTAGTCTAACAGGTTCGTTAGGAGGTCAACTCGTTAAGTGTTTTATGACTTTATTACCAAATACACTGATATTTTTTGTTGAAAAAATGTGAGAAGCTTTTGCAATGCAAAAGCTTCTCACATTTTTTTCAACAAAAAATATTGGTGTATTTCAGATATTAACGTTTGAAATTTTAACGAAACATTACCTAATGATGTCGTTAGTTTTGAACAACTGGGCCCAGGCATACAAAAGTCCATGGATAATGACTAGGGAGTCTGTTAAGTCCATGGACATTCAGACAGGCTGAGTCACCTCTGCACATGGCTGACTCCAGGGGTCGTATATATAAAAGCACTTAAGTCGTTGCTATGCTGTTGCTAAGGCTAAATTTCTATGAAGCAGATTTCCTACAACTATGAAATTTGCTCTGGAGGAACAGTCTTTCTCAGACTGTTTTTTTTTTTTAACAACAGAACAGAACTTTATTGCATATAAAACTCAGGCCACTCGCAGGAGGCATAAGAGCATGCACATACAAGTATACAAACATATAGCATGTAAAAATAGACATATTCAAGCATGACATATATATAGATAAATAAAAAAAAAAAAAAACTTAATTAGCACTTGAAAACTTCTTCATTATAATTTCTACAAAACTGGATAATTTGATGAGAAGTTTAACATTTTCAGTAGATAACAGTTCCTTAAATTTAATTACATTGGGACTTTTATAGAAATATGGTTTTAAAAATTGCTTTCTATCTGAATTAAAATGAGTACATACAAAAAGATAATGAAATTCGTCACCAATATCATTTTTATCACATAAATTGCATTTTCTGTCCTCCAGTGGGACATTTTCCCGGCGACCAGTTTCAACTGGAAGCCTATGGTTACTCAATCTGAACTTTAGCAAAGTAGAACGGTGTTTTTTATTTAATTTGATCAAATAATTCTCAAAACTGATATCATTCTTAAAAAGGCTATATGTTTTTCCCTTTGAGGATGAAGAAACTTTTGTATCCCACTCTTGGATATATAGATCCGATAAAGTTTTTGAGATCTGCATCTTAATCAGTTTAGGGTTTTCAATTCTTTCCTTATGTAAAAGATCAATACGTCCTACAGATATAAGGATTTCTTTTATACAGTGGATCCACTTATGCTGATATATGCCATCGTTATATTCACTGAGAAGAAAATTATACAATATTTTTGACAGTTTAGTTTCTTTGCCATTTACAATATTCAGCCAAAAGCCAATCAAACGTGTTTTAATTTTAACATCAATAGCTTTGCAGCCAAGTTCAGCATGTAACATATATGCTGGTGTAGATTTCTTTGAACTTGTAATATACCGAAGAAACTCATATTGGAGTTTTTCAATAATACTAGTATTTTCATAAGCCCAAATCTCACACCCATACAGTGCAATTGGTAGAATGGTATGTTCAAAAAGCTGTAATTGTAAGTCAAGTGGGAGATTAAGGTTTCGAATTCTTTTATATAATAAATGCATAGCTTTTTTGGCTTGGTCATAATTATGTTTTTTGGCTTTACTAAAACTTCTACTCTTGGTAAAAACTACACCCAGATATTTGAATTCTTTACATATTGAAATTTTATTGTTGCCAATTTTAAAATCAAAGCGGTCATCATTGCGTGTGCCGAAGACCAAAATTTTAGTCTTATCGTAATTGATATCAAGTTTCCACATTTTGGCATACTCATAAAATATGTCTAAATTCTTTTGAAAATCGGTTTCATCTGTACCAAAAATAATTGTGTCATCAGCATATAACAGAATAAAAAGTCTCAAGTAAATATATACAGTATCTGATACAAATTCGAGGTCGATACCAGAGCAAGTGTTGGTATGCAAGAAATCTTCTAAGTCATTTAAGAACAGAGCAAATAAGATAGGTGACAAATTTTCCCCTTGCCGCACCCCTCTTAGGCAAGGGAAGAAACTTGACTGACTCCCACTAAATGATATACAAGATTTAATTCCCTGATACATATTAAACACAATGCGAAAGAACTTTCCATTGACTGTTCCTCCAGAGCAAATTTCATAGTTGTAGGGAATCTCCTCCACAGAAATTTAGCCTTAGCAACAGCATAGCAACCACTTAAGTCGTTTTATGAATACTGCCCCAGGCTCAAGTTTTGAAAAGTCACATTTTCTTAATGCTTGCATAGATTTAATTTGTACTTGGACTACTGTTAAGTTGATATAGTAACCTTATGGTCAAGGCCACAGACTTAGGATTTTTAGGTCAAATGGTTTAAGACTAATATTTTTGTAATGCCTTAATTCATTTAGAAAAAAAAAAAAGATTCAGTATTGTCCCTTCCCGTGTGTAAAGTCGTCACAGTGCTTTCTGCATGAAACTTTTAATTAAAGTGCCTTAAATCTGCTGTTGTTGATTTATCCTTGGACTTATAATGGCTACTAATGCATAATTTTTTTTTCAATATTATCCCAATCCCCCATGCATGATCAAGGACACACAGAACCTTTTAATCTGAGTTTTACTGGATAAATTTTTAAATATAATTTTATTAATGCTCTTTATCATTGGATTTTTTGCCCATATTTTATGCAGTGACATGTACTGTTATCAGGAAATCATTACTATTCACTGTACAGAGCTTTGTAGTTCTCTGACAACACTTTTGTAATTGGTTGGGTTTGGTGGTTGTGGTGGTGGTGGTTGGGTGCAGGAGTGGGTAGGGGGGGATTATTTATGCATTTAGTTATTTATTTTTGTTGTTCAATATTACTTTGAGCAATACTTTAAATACCTTTTTATTTATCATTGATATAAACTTTTGATAGACAGTTCTTGAGAAAATTAATGAAATTATCTCTCAGAGTAAATATTACTCAAGAATTTTGATAGACATCATCTTTAAAATTAATGAAATTATCTCTCAAAGTAAATATTACTCGATTTTGTCATAGTAGATACTTGAGATTTTGAGTGTTTGTTCCATTATCACACTACAGAATATCTACCGTAATTTTCCTTAATTCTGGGACACCTTAACCAAGTTACAAGACACAATTACATTATGAAGTTTTGGCCCCAATTGGAGCACATACACAGATGGGATATTACAGTAACTGAATATAATCAAGGCAAGAAATTCAAATGACACATTATGACAGGAAAACAAATTTTTTTAATGTAAATGGGTACATTTTCAGGGGAAACAACTCTGACATTTTGGGATTTGCTTCCTTTCACAATAGGGATCAAATGAAAGGAAAGAATTTGCTCACCTAGGATAAGTTCCCTACTTCAAGAGCAGACAAAAGTTTGTAAGGGCCTTGTTGTATTTCCCATGTCCAGTCCATTCTGTAAGCTAGCTGGCCTTTGCTGTCTTTAATGAGATCTTGTTGTATTTCCAATGTCCAGTCCATTCTGTATATATGTAAGCTAGCTGGCCTTTGCTGTCTTTAATGAGATCATGTTGTATTTCCCATGTCAAGTTCCTCCTGTTGAGCTAGCTGGCCTTTGCTGTCTTTAATGAGATCTTGTTGTATTTCCCATGTCAAGTTTCTTCTGTCGGGCTAGCTAGGGCCCGCTTTCGCTGTCTGTAAGAGATCTTGTTGTATTTCCCATGTCAAGTCCCTTCCGTCCAACTACCATACTATTTTTGACCCTTGTCATGTGAAAATGTGCCTCATATAGCATAATTAACCAGCTAAGGCTCAGGCAACCTGTGCCTTACCCAGACTGATCAGAGTATTTATGCTTGCTACATAGATTCATCAGGATCTAAAGGCCCTGTCACACTACAACGTTTTAGACAACGTATGCCAACGTATGAAAAATTATCCAATACGCTGGCATACGCTGGAGATAAATTAAAACATCAAACAGCAGCCGGTTTTGGAACGTACACATAGCGTACTGAAACTTATTCACAACTTATCCCTAGCGTATACATAACTTATACAAGCGTATAACAGCGTGTTCCCAGCGTATCTGTAGTGTTCTTGTCTTATGCCGAACGCATGCACAACGTTAGTCTAACTTACGCCGTCCTTATGTATAGCGTGTTGGAGCGTGCTTCGACGATTCAGATGTAAAGCGACGGCTCTCTACAATACTTTTTATTGTAGTGGACGTTGATCGATGGACATGCCTAAAGAACGAAAATTAGAGAACTTTGCAGGTAGTAGCTGACCACCTGCATGCCTACCGTCGTCCGAATCATCACCCGACTGCCGTGCCTACGATTTTAGCCAACCTCCCTCTCGCGCAGACTCCAATGCCTTTTTAGTGGTATCCGTGGCGGCATCTGCAGCAGCTGTGGTGGCATCTGAAGTATTAACCCCCTCTCAAGCCCCAAAACGATAAGCAGAAGCGGTCCAAGAAGATTCCTTATTTAAAAGTGATGAATTGTTGATCTGTATCCAATATATATAGCTGAAGTCCAGGTCGCTGGCGGATATGTTACCTAAATACGCTCAGTGCGTTCGTGATACGTTGAATAAGTTCTAAGGTCGTCAGGCATAGGTTGGATACGTTCTGGATACGTTCGGTATAAGTTACAGGTAAGTCACCTATACGTTAGAAATAAGTTACGCGTACGCTCCACAATGAACCTGCTGGCTGCCGACGTATGATTAACTTACAAGTTACGTGCATGAACGTATGCATAACTTACCTGTTGCGTACACCAAACTTATGACTAACTTATAAACAGTACGTCGGCGTACGCCGAAAATTTTATGCATGCACAAAACATTCGACGTACAACAACTTATACCAACGTATTTGAGCGTACTCGTAACTTGTTCATAACGTACCCCTAACTTATTCAACGTACACCAGCGTGTTTACTAAATTTCTCATACGTCGGCATACGCTGATGCTATACGTCACTGTGTGACAGCCACATTAGGTTCTTGTAGCTGCAAACAGGAAAGACTTGTATCAGCATGCACATTATGTGCAGCTTGATCAGAATCACTACTGTTTGCCCATGCCATAAAGCATCTTTTATTTGGCCTCTTGAAATGTCAGGATTTGGAGGTTTTGAAATATTGTAAATATTAGATATGTAAGCACATATAAGATTATTCTGTTTACATATTGGGTAATATATAAATCATTTCATGTTTTTCGTGGTAATAGTGGGGACTTCATTGCCCAGTCAAGAGCAATTTAATATTGCTTAGGATAAATTTATGGTCAGAGTGAAGAAAAATGACTAGAGAGTTTTACTAAGTTGCAATGAATCTTCCTGCTCTCACTGCACATATGAGCATATTTAACACTTTTAGAAAGTCCCAAAAATTAAAAAAGTTGAATCTGAAAACAATGTAGATCCAGATGAGCCTCATCTGTATCTACACTGTATGCCCTCTAAGGCTTTGAATTTTCAGTATTGTATAGCTTTGATATAACAGTTACTGAAATGGGTGTCCCTGGAACTGTAAATTGGGAGGTTTTTGGTGCATTTTTTTTCTTTTGGCAGTTCTCACAACATACCTAAGTTGCAAGTTTCAAATTTGCATAAATCAGTTTTTTTTTAATTTTGCCGGGGTAAATTTGGCTGTCTTCAGTTTTTCTGCTTTAACAGTTAATGTTACTTACTAAGAATTTCATGAAATGGGTATCTGCGGTTCTGAGTTGCTGTGGTTCTAAGATCTAAGTTGCAAATTTCGAATTCTTATAAATCACTGATGATGTAACATGTAGGACCAGCACATTATTCATATTTTAACTCAATAAAGTGTTGTTTATGTCTAGTGATACAAAAACTCATGAAACATTAACTTTCATAATTAAATGTATTGCTATGGAAGAAAAACATACATTTTCTGTGAACATATATATTAGGACTTGTCCATTTTCTGTAAACTTATTAGGACTTGTCTCTGATACATATGAACCAAGATAAAGCTCTGTTCCCAAAGAAATAACGAAACTTAGCATAATACAATGCTAGAATTCATAAAGTATGAGCTTGATCATTCTTATTCTGATAATTAGCATCTCATGGCCAGGGTTCAGTTTGAGTGGACACTTGTGTTTGTGTCCAAGGAAATATCGAATACAAACTGATGTTTTCTATATGGGCGTGAAGTTAGATGTCTCTGCAAACATATCGGTATCCCATGGATTCCTAGCCAATGTGAGCCGCGGCACGGCAAAACCAACGAAGTGGTTGAGCTCCCAGTGTAGACTCTGATCAGCCTGGGCATCCGCGCTGCCTGACCAATGTCTTCAATAAGCGCTTGAAGAGTAGCTTAGGGTCTAAGCTACCTCCATGCGGACAGTGAAGACTCTGATCAGGCTGGGCAGATGCCCAGGCTGATCTGAGTCTGCGCTTGGCGCACAACCACTTTGTTGATTTGTCGTGTCGTGGCTCAATTGTGATTTGTAGTGATATAATGGCCATTTGTAAATATTGTGCAAGTTTGTAATTAAGTCCATAGAAATTCTATTGATTCCATTGTGTCTGGCTCGGGAGATAATATTTTGCATTTGTGATTTCAGAATTACCACATTTACCCTAAATAATCAGACTGACCGGCCTAAGCAAACAGTTTAGAATCCAGATCAGACTGCTCCTAAAGGATCTGGGTCCAAAACTGTTTGCCTCAGAGCATTCTGATCAGGGCTTGCACTGTTAACTGTCAGATTGATGTAATAAGTGGACTTGTCCTAAAATAGAAAGGAAGACTGCATTACACAACTGTTAGGGTGTCCAAATATTAGGGTAAATATGGTAAAGACAATTGTTTGATTTGTCATAACCATTAGTGCTTTCTCTGATACCACCATCAGGCAATCCAGAAATAACTGTTCTGGTCAATAACATTTCATGTATATTTACAAATGTTCCACCACTTGAACTTTCTGCCAAATTTTCTGAAAATGTACATATGAATGTGTTGAAAGAGCCAGTTTTTTGACAACTAGTCTAGTTGAGTCTATCCCTTAACCTTACGAGGTTGTTAGTACACCACAGAGGACTTTAAAACAATCCCATGTGACAAGAGAGAGGCATCAGTTTAACCTTTGATGCAAGAGATACGTTGTTCTCTCCATATTAGAGCTGCAGTGGCTTGTGCAATCCTTGAGAGAACCTTCAGTTTTGAGCCATCATCCGAGACAATTGCTCCAAGGTACTTGAAGCATGTAACAGTTCAAGCTTCTGTCCTTTAAGCTTGATCTCCCTCTGGATGCCACTGGTGCTGTTTGTCATTAGTTTGGTCATCTAAGCACTTATCTCCATTTATACCTTATATTGACATACCCTTTTTATACTGCTTCAAAGTTAATCAACAGTTGCATAAAGTTTGTGACACTTTCAATTGCATAAGAGGTCATTTGCAATTTTCTGAACTTTCTCACTATAATAAAACTCACAGAGTTTTGTAGTTTTTGTAGTCCTCAATTTTACATCAGTTCCTAATTGATACATTCTTCATTATTCAATTGCTCTGAAGAATGTTAAGATTCAATGAATTTCATTATCATAATCAAGGAATCCTAAATTCCAACATTTACGGCTATATTCTAAGACCTCACTCACCTGAGAGTGCCTCAACTTTTTAGCCAGGGGGAGGATTATCCCATTGAAATTTGAGCAATATTCAGGATTAACTCAATGAGTGTAGCTGGAGTGACGTTCTAGAATATAGGCGTTAGTCTGAAAAACCAATTTAAACTCTATGAACATTGCCATAAGCATTTAAAACTGTGTGCCTGTCATCTGTCTGTCTGTTCATCCATTTATCTTTTCATAAGGAAAGACTGGCACTGAATAAAAAGGTCTTCTGAATATTACATAATGTGCACTCTACAGTTGGGAGGTATAATTTAGCAATTTTTAAAGAAAGCCACCTGAGATTTGATCCTTCATGTGAATGTAAATATCAATTCTCACATGCCGAAGTGTTAAACTGATTTTTAAAAGCAGTTTTACAGCTATATTTGGCTCTTTATCTGTCTCTTTTGTTAGAGAAGTCATTAAATCACCAAAATTATTTTAATGTTCCACTTGTCACAATTACCAAGAGAGGGTGAAAATCTAGTGAATACCCCCTTTGAGTCATATCTATCTTTAATCATTTTTTTATTTGTCTCCCTCATTTAGTCTCTAATCAGCTGCATCACAAGAGAAGGAATGTGTGTGCCTACTGATTTTTGCTGCTCACTTTAGTCATAATATCAAGTCTGGTGATGAAGATAAAGCAAAATTATTTTAAACACTGGGCCACGAAATACAGGTCACAATGACCTACAAATAGTATGAGGTCATTCATAGTGTCAGACAGCACCATTGTCCCAGATATGATCCATAAAGCTTTAAGATATGAAGCAAAGTCACTAAACCATGAAATAAAGGTCACAGTAACCTTCATGAAATACATGTACCAGGTCAATAGCTGTGTAACCCATTATCCCAAGTTTGATGCAAATCCATCAGTGTTGGTTTAAACATGTTATTATTAGCTCACCTGAGCCGAAGGCTCAGAGGTGAGCTAATAGGATGGGAGTCGAGCCGTCGTCCGTCCGTGCGTGCGTCCATGGGTGCGTGGGGGCATCAACACTTTCAAACATAAATATCTCAGAGACCAGTGGGCCGATCGCAATCAAATTTTATCTGAAGCATCATTTGGGTAGGGGAAAGGCTGCATTAGGTTTTGGTGTCGATCAGCTCAGAACTCTGGTTTCCATGGCAACAGATAGCCCCCATAGGGTTATAATGGGGAAAACGGCGTCATCACGTTTTCTCAACTGTTTTTGATTAGATCCTTATCATACTTGCAGGTAATGATGACATACACAAGAGCTTGGATGAGTTCGAAATTTGGTCAGATTCGAGCACAGACTACGGAGTTAGCTGCCCTTGAGCGTTTGAAAAAAATCCCATAGGGTTATAATGGGGAAAATGGCGTCATCACGTTTTCTCAACTGTTTTTGCTTAGATTCTTATCATACCTGCAGGTAGTGATGACATACATAAGAGCTTGGATGAGTTCGAAATTTGGCCGGATTCGAGCACAGACTACGGAGTTAGCTGCCCCTGAGCGTTTGAAAAAAATCCCATAGTGTTATAATGGAGAAAACAACGTCATCACATATTTTTAGAAAAACTTTGTCATCGCTCTATTGCCTACATTTCTCAACGGATTTTAAAATAACTTCACACAAATGTAGGGCGTGACAATATCTCAAGCAAGCTCGACTTTCAGGATGCTGCGCCCAAGGTCAAGGTCACTGTGGCTATTTTTATCCCCCGACCGAAAGGTTCGGGGGATATAGCAATGAGCCTGGCGTCCGTTCGTCCGTCCGTCCGTAAACACTTTCTTGTCCGCTCTATATCTTGAATACCCTTTGGAATATTTTCATGATACTTCACAGTTATGTAGAACAGGTCATGACGATGTGTCGCGTACAAGAATGGTAACTCTTGCTATTGTACTTTTTGAATTATCTCCCCTTTGGTGATTTTTTGGCAGATTCGTGTCCGCTCTGTAACTTGATTACCCTTTAGAATATTTTCATGATACTTCACAGAAATGTAGAACAGGTCATGACGATGTGTCGCGAACAAGAATGACAACTCTTGCTTTCTTACTTTTTGAGTTATTTCCCCTTGATAGTTTTAGGTGTGATTTTTTGGCAGATTCGTGTCCGCTCTATAACTAGAATACCCTTCGGAATATTCTCATGATACTTCACAGGTATGTAGAACAGGTCATGACGATGTGTCGCGTACAAGAATGGTAACTCTTGCTTTCTTACTTTTTGAGTTATTTCCCCTTGATCATTTTAGGTATGATTTCGTGTCCGCTCTATAACTTGAATACCTTTTGGAATATTTTCATGATACTTCACAGATATGTAGAACAGGTCATGACAATGTGTTGCGTACAAGAATGGTAACTCTTGCTTTCTTACTTTTTGAGTTATTTCCCCTTGATCATTTTAGGTATGATTTCGTGTCCGCTCTATAACTTGAATACCTTTTGGAATATTTTCATGATACTTCACAGATATGTAGAACAGGTCATGATGATGTGTCGCAAATAAGAATGACAACTCTTGCTTTCTTACTTTTGGAGTTATTTCCCTTTGATGATTTTAGGTGTCCGCTCCATAGCTTGAATACCTTTTGAAATATTTTCATGATACTTCACAGATATGCAGAACAGGTCATGACAATTTGTCTCATACATGAATGATAACTCTTGCTTTTAGACTCAGTGAATTATTTCCCTTTGGTAGTTTGAGCTGCTGTTTGAGTCTCTGCTCCATAACTGTATAACCCTGGCCAGCTCCAGAATTTGAATAACCATGTACCTTTTAGAATATTGATGATCATGCTGTGATATCTTATCAGTGTTTCTAACTCTCTCTTACCCCTCCACATTCCCGTGACCCCCCCTCCCCCCCCCCCCCCCAAAAAAAAAAAAAAAAAAAAAAAATTTCCCCAGATTTGGATTCTTTGTCCAAATTCACTTACTAGAGAGCTCAAAATTAGATTTGTAGGGCTTGTACTTTAGAAGTTATTCACACATTTTGAAAGTTGAATGTCTCGTATGCTATAGATTTGTGTATATGGTGGCTGTTTGAGGTATTACCTCTTTTTAGCAGTCAAGCATACTGTTTTAGTCTGAGTGTTAGATAATCATGCATCTGTTAACAGTTAATGTCAATCAGAAGCATAAAAGAACGACAATATATTACTAATATGTGTTTTGAAGTGCACCCTTTTTACCAAGGCCCATGGGGGTCTTCGGTCGGGGGATTTGCTATCTCCTCTGATGGCTATTTTTAGAAAAACTTTGTCAGCGCTCTAGCACCTACATTTCTCAATGGATTTTAAAATAACTTCACACAAATGTAGGGCATGACAATATCTCGAGCAAGTTCGACTTTCAGGGTGCTGCGCCAAAGGTCAAGGTCACTGTGGCTATTTTTAGAAAATCTTTGTCATCGCTCTAGCACCTACATTTCTCCATGGATTTTAAAATAACTTCACACAAATGTAGGGCATGACAATATCTCAAGCAAGTTCGACTTTCAGGGTGCTGCACCCAAGGTCAAGGTCACTGTGGCTATTTTAAGAAAAACTTTGTCATCACTCTAGCACCTACATTTCTCAGCAGATTTTAAAATAACTTCACACAAATGTAGGGCATGACAATATCTCGAGCAAGTTTGACTTTGAGGGTGCTGCACCCAAGGTCAAGGTCACTGTGGCTATTTTTAGAAAAACTTGGTCATCGCTCTAGCGCCTACATTTCTCAACGGATTTTAAATCAACTTCACACTAATGTAGGGCATGACAATATCTCAAATAAGTTTGACTTCCAGGGTGCTGCGCCCAAGGTCAAGGTCACTGTGGCTATTTTTAGAAAAAACTTTGTCAGCGCTCTAGCACCTACATTTCTCCATGGATTTTGAAATAACTTGACACAAATGTAGGGTATGACAATATCTCAATCAAGTTAGACTTTCAGGATGCTGTGCCCAAGGTCAAGGTCACTGTGGCTATTTTTAGAAAAACTTTGTCATTGCTCTAGCACCTACATTTCTCAACGGATTTTAAAATAAATTCACACAAATGTAGGGCATGACAATATCTCGAGCAAGTTTGACTTTCAGGGTTCTGCAATCAAGGTTTTTGATTAGATCCTTATTATACTTGCAGGTAATGATGACATACATAAGAGCTTGGATGAGTTCGAAATTTGGGTGGATTTGAGCACAGACTATGGAGTTAGCTGCCCTTGAGCGTTTGAAAAAATTCCCATAGTCTTATAATGGAGAAAACAACGTCATCACATTTTCATTTTTCAGCGGATCCTCTTCATACTTGCAGGTAATGAGGATATGCATAAAAGCTTGGATTAGTTAGCATTTTGGCTAGATCCCACCACTGACTATGGAGTACCTGCCCTGAGCATCAAAAAAATCAGTGTTGCCACTTTTTCTTGGTTTCTACTGATCCGATCCTTTTCAAACTTGCAGGTAATGAGGAAATGCATAATATCTTAAACAAGTTCAAATTTTGATCAGATCAGGCCAACCACTATGAAGTAAGCTGCCCTTGACAGCTCTGTCTATTGTGCTCTTGATCGGATACTTTTTAAACTTGCATATATTAAATGAGGGTATACATAATGTTTTGGATGAGTTTAATTTTCAGCCTGATTGGACCACTGACTGTGGAGTTAGCTGCCCTTGAGCATCTTAAATATCCCTATAGGTTTACAATGTCTCTCAGGTGAGCAATTGTTGCCCTTTGGGCTACTTGTTTTTAGAAATTGTAACATACATATAACATAGTATCCAATACAGGCTTGGGATTAGAACAAAAGCTGGGCGCTTAAAGAGTTCTTCTCCCTAATCCTAATTAGGGAGAATCCATCAGTGTTGGAGATGTATATGCCAAATTCACTGGACCATGACTGAAGGTTGGGTATACAGGAATCTGCATTTGCACTTTGCAGCTGCTGCAGATATCTTATCATGTATCAATTTTAACTTTCTTGCCTTAAGGTGGTGATAATCACTGATTTGGGGCAAAGACAAAAATCTGCATAAAACACTCAAAATACCACTGATCTTTCCAAAACTTAGCATATTCCTTCTTTATGTTGTTTCTGACAATTCAGACTCCCAAAATGCAGCATTTTTTAAAGTTAAAAATTGTTTTTATAAGGAAAGATCAAAGGGTAATTTTGTGCGCAATAATCTGAAAAAATAATATTGTTATTGAAAATATACTTAGTGCTGAGAGTTCCTTGTTGCATAATGGAGAGCGAGCTAGCAATTATTTTTTCAAACTCTTTCACACATTAGCAGGCTGAGCAGATGAAAAAAGATGAGGTCTGTGTCCAAATTTTTTTGTCAAAACACACAGGTGAAACAGGTGAGACTATTTTAACAAGGTTGAACAATTTCATCTACACACCAGTGATCATGTAAGTAATGTATTATTTATACTGTAGGTGTTACATAGGTATGCTTGCCTACCCTATATTTAATAAATGCATCCAGTGTACATTACCTTGTACGTGTTGAACATTTGAGAAAAAAGCTACTATTTTCATCTGGTCTACATTACAATTTGAGAAAGAGTTGGAATGAATAATTGCTAGCTCGCTCTTCATTATGCAATATTGCACCTTCAGAACTACCTAAATTTTCAATAACGATGTTAATTTTTTTTATTATTGCGCAGAAAATTACCCTTTGATCTTTCCTTATAAAAACACTTTTTTAAGAAGCATGTACGTCTATTTTGTATTCTAAACTGTAAAGAACAACAAAAATAAGAAGTCTGCTAACTTTCAGGGAGATACGTTACTTTTTTGGCTTGTGGTTTCGGCCACAAGCCAGTATTCATGTCGTTTAGTGATACCGAGTTATTTTCGGAAGAAATGACGTCACGCTCATTCGGAAAATACCAGGAGGGTTGGCATATACTAAAATATGGAGTGGAGTCAACCTATGGAGTGGCGTGGTTTTTTGGAATGGTATTTTGGAGTATTCTGGACAAGAAACCATGCCTCACCATTTTCGGGCAATGACCAGTTGCAAAATGCAAAGGGGCATGTTCTAATTTCTCTCCTGGACTTGCCAGATTATGTGAAATAACATAATAGCTTGCTTGAAAGCATAATACTATGAACTAAGCTAGGCCAAGCCAAGTATACTTTGGGGAACAATAATTAAACATTATGGCCATACTGTATATTTATCCGAGTCAGCAGCATTAAGTCTTGGCAGTTTGAAAAAAAAACAAAAAAAAAAAACACTCCACTCCAAGGCTCCATCCAAAGGTTGACTCCACTCTATATTTTAGTATATGCCGGACGATTTTTTGTACCTTCGCGTACGTCATAAAATACATACAATTTCGCCTGCTACTTTGCCTCAGTGCATTTTTTTTATCCACACCCGACAACAGAAAATGTACAGGATCGCCCACATGGTAATGATCAGACTGCGCAAAATGCAGTCTGATAGGTACCTTTGTTGGTCGCATATGGCATAAAGCAGGATTCTTTGATGAATCGCCTATGGCATGTTTCAAGGGAGGTAATACTTATATAATTTGCAACAAGTCTTCGTTAATTTTGTATTACGCAGTAAACTAGTTTCTTAAAGGTAAAGATAATTTTTAAACAACATAATAAATATACAAATTTGAACGTAAATAATTACATGTCAGAGTGATAGCCAGCAGAATGTATATATTTTTGAAAGCTTGACATATTACTGTATATTGACCTTTCACTAATAAAAAATAAATAAATTAAATTAAAAAATTGGACTAAACCAAGTTCATTTGGACGGACACCCGGCGCCAGGTGTGTGCAACTATGGTTACGTACCGTTGAGCCACTTGGGTAACGTCGATACGAGAATTGAACAGAACAGAACCAAGTTCATTTTCGTAAGTGGCTGAACCAGCCCTTGGGGAACGTCGTTAGGAAACTGAACTGAAGTTCAACATACACGTCACCTCCTATCAACATATCCAGAATTACTGCGTCCTTTATGGGCAAAAAAATAACCATGTTAAGTCCTATTACATGGAGTAAAATATGATGAAACCTAGAGTTGAAGTCTATTTCCAATATTACATAAGGACATGCTATCTCTCGCCTGTTTGCGCATTGTCACAAAAACCACTCAACCAAAAAACGTTAAGTATACGACACCGGCACCGACGATGATAATGCTGCAGACACAGGAACAGTAAAGTAATATACATGTATATCTACCTAGTTTATGCTAGTAGCAGGCGAAACTAAAATATTATCTGAATAGAAAATAAATCCGAGCAGATCAGAAATCCATCATTATGATGCATGTTTGTCAAGAACCTGCCCACATGCTTATGACGTATACAATAGTAGCAGAAAGCCAATAAACTATAATAGCTTCACAACACCGCATAACTCTATATTAGGCTACCTTTGGTAGTGTCGAGATTCCTGTATATGTGCACAGTTAGGCCTACTGGTCGCAGAAGCTAAATGTGACTGACTTTCACGGCGTATTGATGCTTTGCATCAATGTTTTCTTGTAACAGTCTCCAATGTTGCCTTTTAATTTCACCTATACAAATGTACAGAGAAATATTTACACATGTCGACGATTTCCTTAGATGAACCTTTACTGGGCTGACGATATACATACATCCATGAACACGCAGTCATGCAATGTTACGCTTAAGCGACGTCGCGGATTATTCGACGTCACGGATTATTCGATAAGTTGATTGGCCGTCGTAACGTTTGATATACGTCATGTCATAGTGACGGCTGTTGAACGTCATTACCAAACACGTTGGTAAATAGCTGTTCTTCGTCCTTTCCTTGGCGTAAAATTAGCCAGAACTTCACAAATAAGTACCAAAATTGATGTGAAAACATAGTATAAATGTAAGAGATAAATTTCATTTTTCGGAAGTTCATGGAAGTATGAACGCAATGGGTTCCGTGCTTTGTTGTTCCCAAATGTTGTAAAGCAAGCAAGTTATTATGTCAAACAATAGTAGCATGCATTTTCTTCTCAGAGTGTCAAAATTTCCTTCTAGTCACTGTCACTGATGCTACTAAAACCAAAAATATAGTTCAGTGAATATATATTTGTTGTCTTCTTTTAATGCCAAGTTCAGATGTGCCAAGATTCCGCAGACACAGGTTTGAAACAGTCTTCCCTAAAATATTGATTCAAACTAAATGTGACTTAGCAGCCATATAGAACAGACTTGAAATAGGTCCATATAGTAAATTTCCTTGAGACATGCCTAACGGCTTAAACGTTGGAAAACTCTGTGTGTGTGTGTGTGTGTGTGTGTGTGTGTGCGTGCGTGCGTACGTGTGTGTGTGTATGTGTTTGTGTGATTTGTCGCTTAACGTCCACGGTAAACAGCAATGGTCAATTCGGGACGGTCAGTTAACCTAACCACACTATTCCTGGTCAGGCTTAGACCTCCTAAGCTGTTAACCAGTACTAAGACCGGGTTTCGAACCCAGGGCCTTTGACTTATGACTCAAGTGCCCTACCGATTGCGTAACACGGCCCGTGTGTGTGTGTTTAAATATTTCCTCAATCTGTTTTTCAAATAAAGTCTACACTTGTTTTTACCTCACACCTGTAGATAATGCCACCATTTAAGAAGTTAAGAAATTTTACTTTGCTAAATAAAAATTAGCAACAGAAAGTGCACTAACAACTGGGTTTACTTGAATAAACAACTCATGAACATTTCACTGTCTTAGCTGGACAAGCCTTCCTTTTAAAAGGAAATTTTATTATGGTTTTATACAGATTTTTACATTTACCATAAATCACCACCTTAAAGGTATTCCAAAATTTTAACCTTAAAAAATAGTTCCACAAATCAAAGTCAGCCAGCAGTAACATGTAGGTCAAGAACATATGATTTTGGGATGCAGCTGCTGCATTTATAGAGATTATATATGTACCAAAAGTATAATGATTGTAGCCTATATACATATGTTTTGTGACACACAGAGTTAAACACCGAGATCAAACACAGTTGTTAAGATAGGCGTACGAAGATGCTGACACAGACACTAATACTTGAACTACAGTTTCTGTTTCAATTCTTGTAACGATATTCCCCAAGTGGCTCAGCGGTACGTTAATTACCATAGTTGCACATACCAAAATGGGGTATAGCACTTATAGCACTCCGTTGCATTCCAATGTATGTGCTAAAAGGGAGGGTGTGACCATTACTAAGAGTCTCTAGTTTGCATGATACAATTTTGACAAGTATAATATTTTCAAATTTAACAGACGAAGAGAAATCAATATTCATGTCATTTTAATGTTTTGTCATTGAAATTTAATAGTCTGTTCTCAAAGAAAACTGTTTAACACTTTAAGACCATATCAGTTTTGATCAGTAATTATTACGAATATTAAAGAATGATTTTATATGTTATTTTAAAAAACATTTAAACCAAATGCCAAAAGTTCACATTTTAATTGACAGGCTTTTCTACTAATAAGTCTTGTAAAATGATTTTTATTCACCTAAGATATGACCTAAAAACTGTCTGATTGTTCCTTGTATATATACAACTTAAAGAGGTTGCAAAAGTGAAATATATGGCTTATAATAATGTCAGCACCTGTGCAGAAAAGAGCTTATGATGATGAAGTAAGATTGATGCCCCTTCTTGACTTCGTATGAGAGGTTTTTTCTCATATACCCAGACCTGTAAGATGTTTTGTATGTTGTATACAATAGCAACTTGAGTGTCATTAACAGTTTATATTAAACAGGTTAGTGATAAGATCTTTTGAAAACAGTTGATATCAAGAATTTATAAAAGGGTCGTAACATGCTTAAAGGCCCTCCGCAAACAAACAAGGCTAAGACCAACTGAACTTCTGTGAAGTCCGGTTGAAGCCTTTGCTTTTGAGATGACCCATTTCTGGACACAGCTATAAATGAAGGCTTCTGAGTATTTGTCTGAGGCAGGACCTTAACACATCTGCAAATGGCACAGACTAGTCTTTGCCATTTGCAGATGTGCTACGGTTCTTTTTCACTAAAATTTGTTGAACTTGTGAATGGGAAACCCAGCCAGTTGGCAACGGAAGAAACAAAGACCCAGACCAGCCAATCCGTTCAAGCAGTCCTATCAAGATCTACTCTTTTTTTGCACTATTATATTGTTCTCTAAAGTTTCTAAAAGCTCTTTAGCTATGCAAGCAAGATTTAATGTAGACAGACCGTTAAGGAAGACACGGATCAGGCTGCACAGGTGTTGCTAGTCTGGCATCGTAAGTTTTCCTGTGAGGAAGCCCAACTATATTCACAGTATCGATGTGGTATTAAATGACATGTGGATTCTATTATTGTAATAAAAGGCTACAAGATGATACCATAGGCTTTTGTATGTCTTAAATATGTCAATATTTGAAAGAACCGAAAGAGTATTTTATACCTGGTTTCACAGAGATAAGCCGATCAGAGCTTTTAATCACTTGTAAAATCGTCATGTAACTTATATACTAAAATACAATGGTTTACATGATATACCATGTGTACGAAAATCTGTTCCTGTTGTTCATAAGTACAGTAGACCTGTGTCATTATAACAGTAGTCATTTTAACACCATGGGCCGTATTCATAAAACGACTTAAGTGGTTGCTATGCTGTTGCTAAGGCTAAATTTCTTTGAAGGAGATTCCCTACAACTATGAAATTTGGTCTGGAGGAACAGTCTTTGTAAGACTGTTCCTCCAGACCAAATTTCATAGTTGTAGGGAATCTCCTTCATAGATATTTAGCCTTAGCAACCGCATAGCAACGACTTAGGTGGCTTTATGAATACGGCCCCATACTGGATATAATGCTAGCATGTCATGGCTCTCATTATGATTTATGTAAGGTAATGAGCATTTAATGTTCATCTGCCATATTATTCCTTAGTAGTTTTATATCAGTATAATGCTACTCACTTGTAATGCTATGTCTCGATCAGTATAATACAACACTTATAATGCTATGCCTACTCTGGACCCAAAACATAGTGTTATAAAGGGATTAAAGAATACCATATTTCCCACAATAACCAACTATGAATTTGGACAAATACAGTGTATTTTGTCCTATTCAGGGAGAGTGTTGTTAAAGTAATGAGTTATATCTCATGTTCTTTTTCCACCATTTCAACAAAAGAGAACAAGTAACGTGACTTCCTGTCTGCTTCCAGGGACAAAGAAGCCCTTCCAAAGATGGGGTTACACTTATAGGAATGAAAGCAAATTCTTTCCTTTAAGAACTGACAACAGCTTTGAAAATGGTAGAGTTGCTGTAAACTGGTTCCGTAGTTGTCCACAGTGTGTATGACAACTGGTAAGGACTACTGTTGCGACGGCTTTCATTGGATAATGCATTAGCCAATCAGCTAGTCCGTAACAAATGAAATTACCCTTAGTAATACTATCGACACCTAATTACAACATTATTGGGGTATATCACTATTGCTCCTTCTTCAAAATAAACTACGAAACAAATCTTTGTTGGTTGAGGTAGATCTATAAAATCTCGCATGAACTCTCGCTAGATCTCACAGTCAGATTTTTGACCTTTTGGATTAGTCATTACCTGTCCCTATATATGCGGTAGCTTTAAGGAGAGAGAACCAGTCTAGAGTTGCTGCTCCTCAAAGAGTATCCATTTACCTTTAGCAGTTGGTAAATGGTGCCGTCTGATCCAGGTCTGTAACAGGCTCAGGTAACCCTGTCCAGATTAAGGGTTTATACTGTACTTTATATTTAAGGGAAGCCATCTCTTGTCTTTTAGACATGAAATATACATGTAACATTTTAGGTATCTATGAGATGTCAGGCCTCCATAGCTCCCGTCAGTGGGTTAACAGCTGGCGTGCTGATCCAGCTGTCACAAGTTTGATTCCAAGTAAAAGTGGATAGGCATTCAACTGTAAACAGGGTTCCGTTGCTCACAGACTTGCATTATCACTCTCCCATTGTCCTGATATGACTGAAATACTGCTGAAAAGAACATATAATCACAAGACATCTACCTATGAGAAGTCATTGTGTATCTAATGATTTTATTACTTTGCCACAATGCAACTAATTTTTATGTGCAACATAATGAAGTTTCAAAAAAAACTTTGACATTATCATAGAAATTAATTAAATTTTGCAAAGTTACAATCGTAGCGAGTTCCTTGCAGCAATAAACAAAAGTGGAATCAGGTGATGGATATCTAAATTCGCTGAATAATGGATATCTACAATTTCAGTTATAGATATCACAAAATTTGAAAAACGAGTAAAACCTAGAGCATCCTATGGTAATTTTTACCATTATATACTTCAAAGAATTTTGTTTCATTTTATATTTTAGTATGGATTTGGTTAGCTGTATTTCCGTACTCATTTAATGCTATCTGAATTAATATGCAGCAGACACAATTAAACTTTTGATATCTGGCCAACAATTGCCATTAATTCTACTTGAGAGTGCTATTCTTTGGCCGGTCTTCTTCTTGTTATATATTCAATACTCATAGTTCAATGTTTAATAAAATGAATTAAAGAATAGGCTCAGAGTAAAAGGCCATAAACACTATTTATGTCTTGCCAAAGTTAAACTGATTATAATGGAGTACCATAGTTGCCATAAGCATTCAGACACTTCAACCATTTTCTGATGGATTTTTCCCAATCTTCAAATTTGGATAGATATTGTTTTTTCCTCGTGATAGATTTTAAAAAGTATTGACACACATAGCAGTCCCTAGTCAGACTTAAGGAGCAGTCTGATCTGGGTCTGAACAGTTCACTCAGCCATTTCTGTCAAAGTACATAGAAAAATACCATTTTGAGTGTTATACATATTTCTACATATCATTTGAATAAAGTTTGTTCAATGTTTATGAGTTCGGTATTCATTTTATGGAATATTTAGACTAATACTTTCATGGTTTTAAAAGGATTACAGTTTTAGATTGTAAAGGGACATAGACACAGTAAACTACATTATAAAAGTTTAAAAGCAAACTCAGTTTACAAAATACTTATGAATTAACAGACATATATATTAGTATGAGAGGAGTTGATGTCTTTTCAAAAGATTCTTTTACATGCGATTTATTATCAGGCTAGATTTGCCAGTACAGAAATGTAAGTGATTCATCAAAACTTTCTGTCACATTTAGGAATAAATTTTCTGATAAAGTAGCCTCAGACTAAGTATTTATACTTCCATATATATATAATTTATTGTATATTTCTTTTTTATACTTTAAAATGCATAATCTTTTTCATACTTTTTATGAGCATTTTCAAGATAATATACTTAGCCAGTTTCCTTTTTTCTTGAAAAGTAGTTACAGTGCATGAAAGTGCTGTATTTAAACAAGTTAAAGCATTTGGCAGTGGACAATAATAACTAAAAGCATGAGAAAGTGGACAATAAACCATTTCTAGAAAATAGACAATTAACCATTCACAGCCTGAGAAAGTGGACAATTTTTCACTCACAGCATGAGAAAATAGACAATAAACAATTCACAGCATGAGAAAGTGGACAATATCCCATTCCAAGCTTGAGAAAGTGAACAATAAACCATTCACAGCATGAGAAAAGATGGACAATATCCCATTCACAGCATGAGAAAGTGGACAATAAACCATCCACAGCATGAGAAAATGGAAAATAAAAACACATGAGAAGGTGGACTTTTATGACCCATTAAGAATGAGGAAATGGCCAAAAACATTCACAACATAGTACAGTGGGCAATGAACCATGGACAGTATCCCATTCACAGCATTAGAAAATGGACAATAAACCACTGACAGCATGAGAAAATGGACAATAAACAACTCACAGCGTAAGTGGACAACAGATCAGTCATAGCTTGAGAAAGTGGACAATAAGCCATTCACAGCATGATAGAGGGGACAGTAACTTATTCACAGTATTAGAAGTGGACAAAAACCATTCACAGTATGAGAAAGTGAAGAATAACCATTTACAGCATGAGAGAGTGGACAATAAACCATTCACAGCATGAGGAAGTGAAAATACCTGTCATAGCATGAGAAAGTGGATATTTAATCTTTCACAGCATGAAAATGTGGAAAATAAACCATTCAGAGCTTGAAAAAGTGGATGAGAAAGAACTCACAGCATGAGAAAGTGGACAATAAACCATTCACAGAATAAGAAAGTGGACAATAAACTACTTACAGCATGAGAAAGTGGACAGTAAACTACTTACAGCATTAAAAGTGGACAATAAACTACCTACAGAATGAGAAAATGGACAATAAACTACTTACAGCATGAGAAAGTGGACAATAAACTACTTACAGCATAAAACAGTGGACAATCAACTATTTACAGTATGAGGAAGTGGACAATAAATTACAGCATGAGAAAGTGGACAATAAACCAATTGCATTTTGAGAAAGTGGACAATAAATCAAAACATCAGACAGTGAACATAAAACCGCTTACAGCATGAGAAAAAGGAAAATTTTAAAAACACAAGAGTAAAAAAATAAGCCTTAATTAAAAACACAAGAAAGTGGTCAATTAACAAGATAAATCACATGAAAATTAGCAAAAGGACAACAGAAGAAAGTTGACAATAAATAACAGCAAGAGAAAGTGGACTACCAACCTTTTATAGGAAGAACTAGGCATTCAATAACAAAATGGACACTAAATCAGTAATTTGCTTCAGAAAAAATGTCAGTGGAATTCAGATATGACAGAAGAGATTCAGTAACTATAAAGATGACAACATTCTGAACATATTAAATTTTTTGAAAATGAAAGCTTAAAAGTTTTGTACAGAATTATGATTCTGATGGTGTCAATCACCATAACAACCCTAAATATTGGAAACAGAATACTTGAGCAGAGTTGTTGGCTTAGCAGTTTATCAGGATCTTTAATATACTTAGTCAAAAAGTAAAGATACCAACTTTTGGCTACTTTTTCAAAGAAACCAGTGCATATTGGAGTTACTTGAGGCTCATGTGTGTTTCGGGAGACGCCAAGGAACAAAACCCTTTGACAATTGCCAGCCGATTCTTTTTCAAAGAAGAGTTATCTGGCAATTTTCGACAAGTGCTTATTGGAATGCACCTCATCAGTGCGCATTTTGTATCACGCAGAAAATTACATCAAGCAGGAGTCTCGAAAAACACTTAAAATGTCCAATATCTTGTACTCAGGCTTTATATGCGACGTTTGAATTATTCAAATCTTCAGATTATCTCCCTTTGAATTAAAACTATAGCAATTTTCAAAACCTCATCATTACTGTACCTAATCGTCTTTTTTCAAACTTTTTTCATAAACATTTTTGTTATATCATTGTTTTCATTACTTAATGACAAAATTGGAGGAATTGTTATGCACCCGCTAGCCGTAACGTTTCCGATTTCCTATGGAAATCCCTTTAAATGTCCCATTTAAAACAGTTTTTGAAGGAATCATGGTACCTTGAGTTGTGGTTCAAATTCTCGCATCAGAAAGAGTAAATTTCAATTTCTTTGGCATGCAGCCTTGCTTAGAGCCTGGTATAGTGTATGAAGTACAGATTCAGAGAAATCATTGTTCACAAACTAAATTTCAATGGGATTGAACTTGAGCAATTTTAATGATGTTTCTCTGCAAAAATGAAAAAATACCCCTTACATATTCAAACGACGCTTGTAGCATGTGTAGTCTTAAGAAACCAAAACAAATAACTTTTCAATAGGCAAATGGATACTCTTTTGAAATGAGTGAAAACTAAACTTTCATATCTTCTGCAGTTGCCATGGCCACATTAGATATTTCATGTATAGGAAATTTTTTGACTCAGTATATTTGCGTTTCCAGCAGCTGGATTGAAAAAGGCATTTTTTTTTCATATCTTAGGTTAGCTTCAGTAATTGGTAAAGGTGTCCTTATGTATTGGGTAACTAGTTATGCCATGAAAGTGACTGGGTACACTTTCAGGGAAAGAAATTCTATTATTTTCATTTTGGCCTCCCTTCTCAATGGGGGTCAACTCTTAAAGGAAAGAATTTGCTCCCCTTTGAGCAAATTCTTTTGTTTAAGAGAAGATCCTAGTTTGGAAGGGCTTCTTCAGCAAGGAAGGCAAAAATGGCAGAAAAACATAGAGGTGTGCCGACACACCTTTTAAAATACTAATTGTTCCTTCATAATGTCAAATATGTTTTTTGTTTCAGAATTTTGGAGGTAGCAAGTCGCTGAACCCTTCAAGAAGGCCGCCCTTGTGCCCATCCATGCATAAATCACAGGTCAAACTCAACAGGCCAGAATTAGATGGCCCGGACGAGTGGAATACTCATTATAATGGGACATTTATAGAAAAGCCTATTATTCCTGTAAGTTTACTGATCATTTTCCCACAATTCTGCTTTTTTATAATGCTAATGAGGCAAATATTGACACAGAATATTTTTGCATAAAATCATGCTATGTTTAACAGCTTAATGTTCTTACACACAGTCTAAAAACCAATCCGCCAAATTTTGCTTCCTGCAGAGACTGTCCGTCATATTTGGCTTCCGCCAAGACTGTCCACGATCTCTTGCTTCCTGCTGAGACTTCTGTACATGCTAAATGGCTTCCTGCAGAGACTGTCTGTGTGATTCTGCTTCCTGCCAAGGCTCTTGGCAGGAAGCAGAGTCACGCAGACAGTCTCTGCAGGAAGCCATTTGTCGAGGGCAGTAGTCCCTGCAGGAAGCAAGAGATCGCGGACAGTCTTGGCGGAAGCCAACTCTGCAGGAAGCGAAAATTGGCAGACTGGTTTATACCCTATGTTACAAGAACAATGAACTATATTTACTCTGAATATTGGACAAAAATCCAGATAAGACTGCTTCTGAGCATATCTATCACAATTATTTTTTCTAGTCTTCTAATTCAAGTTAAACCGGTTGTTTATATTGTTAAATTGTACTGGGGCAGATAGATCAGCAAACAGTACAGATTGAGATCAGATTCCATCTGCATCTTTTGGATACATTGTTGCAATGACAAACCAAATAGTTCCATTTCAAGAACCAGTACTGTAATTATTTTTGGTGTCCAAATTTTTAGAATTTTTATGGTAATACGGCTGTACCAGTACTTTATCACATTCTGATATATCCTCAAAGGGGTTTGTTAGTTTCTTAATCAATAACCCTTTGCTTGGGATAACTTCATATTATGCATATGACTAAAAAGGTAAAGGTAAAGGTTTCCTATAGCCTAATAGCTGCAGGGGCAGTGGGGGTTAGAGACCAACTGTATCTTGGGCACAGCTGATAAAAGGCGAAGCCCATCTCTCTCCTTTCGCTTCCTTATCTTTCCCTGATGAGAAAAAGGTACCCATATGTGTAATGACACACAAAGCAATGCCCAAGCTCACTACACTACTGAGACTATAAACTTCTGAAGTATCAAACAGAGACATTAGTGAGCATTTTTAAAGCACTGAAAATGAAAATAATAGTTTTTGCAAATATCATAAATCCTGATAGGGTGGCTCATAATGATCATCATAATCATAAAATATCTTTATCCTACCCTACCTACTAATCTGGGACTCATTCGTGCATAGACGATGGATGCTTCTTGTGATTTACTGAATGATTTCAATGTATTATTCTTTTTTTTCAGGCCAACAGATTACATTTAACGTCACTAGTCAACAGAATAGATCAAACTGAAGGTGCTGATATGAAGGAATCAATCAAAATGAACACTAGCCCCACAAACTATTTTTCACAATATAATAGAATACATAATAAATTGGGTCACATATTAGGACCCGGTGTTCCACGAGAATATCCAGTTAGAAAGGAATATAATGTTATTACAGGTGAGTTGGAGAATTTTCGGTATTTATTCAGTTATTCAGACAGACATGCTTAAGCAAACAGTGTAGAATGATCAGATCAGACTGTTCTTAAACAGCAGTCTGATCAGGGTCTGCATTATTTGCTGACAGTTTCTTTAAACTTAACCTGATGAAAGAGTCCATTTTCAAAAATAATTTTGGTGTCTGAATACTTTATGTGAATATTATACCTGTTGATATAGATCCAAGTAAATAAAAAAAAAATAGTGGTTGTTTTCTACAAATTTGAAGAACTAGTTTTATAAGCAACTAAAGACTTTAAGCTTGAAGCATCATGTGGACTAAGTGAAAGCAAATTGGGGTTTAGAAGTTGGATCATGCCAGTACAATTTTGCTTTAACTGTTCCATTCTCAGGAAACAAACTTTCAGTCACTGTTCAAAAAGTTTGTAAACCATTTGTAATGATCATAGCCGGTAAACCATCTGTAACAATCATAGATGCTGTAAGGTATGGTTTTACTGGCTATCAGTGTTCCAGTCATACAAAACATTCCCTTTATAACACTATGTTTGAAAGGCATAAAAGAACAAGTGAATAGTATTATACCGACACTAAACCACAAAGGAATATAAGCCAAATGAGCATTCAATGTTCATTTGGCTTATATTCCTTTGTGGTTTAGTCTGAATGGCGGCCATGTCATGTTACCATTATATCCAACTAGCCTTATACATAGTGGTGCTATAAAGCTCTACTGTAGACATTAATGTGTTGTGTATCATTTCAGGAGAAACAGGGGGACCAGCATGGAAGGAAGAAAATAAGAGGATATCCGGCAATAGATATTTAAACCAGCTACGGCGAGAACAGACGTCTCTGTTAGGATAACGTATCTGTTCATGTTGTACAAATGTTCTATTTATTCATATAGATGCTTATATTGCCACAGGGTCCATTATTCATATGAAAAGTGACGTTATTGGGTTATCTCCCCTGACCAACATCGACAAGTAAAAATGTAAAGGGAGAAAACTAATATAACTTGGGGAAGTAAATATATTGAAAAGGGAGGTAATCAAATTACCTCCCTTTGCAACATATTTAATTACCTTACCTTGATTGGTCAGGGGAATTAATCAGTATGTCTCCCATTTATGAACTAAAATTAGAACAAAAAAAAGGAATATTTCATTTGAACCTTATTTCAAATCAATTAATTTGTAAAAGACGAAGGAAAAAAACATATATCAAAGAAGTCAGAATAAAGATTTATCTGTGTGAACAGCAAAACAATAAGCAGAAATCTGTCCAATAGAAATGAAGAAATTGGTTATGTCCCAAGATGAATATAATAATTACTTAATTTGAGATGTTGCTATCGTTGTAATAAATATACACTCAAGAAAGTAGGATGTATTTGAATGTGAAAACAAAATCAGCAAGAAAATTGATGGCTTCGTTGCAAACCTTCATACATGTTCATTACATTTTAAAGTCTCCTCCCACAACATGACCCTACTACAATTAAAATGTTTACACGGATTTGCATTTCATGCTTAATAGAGATATTCTAGCTGATATAGGTGTGCATTACTCTTGTTCATTTTAAGGCTACATATCAGTTTTAGGTTGGAAAGTGACTGTATAGTCCGGACAGGGCTGCTGTCCTTACAGTCATTTTTTCTAATTTACATATCAGTTTTACATTACAGTATTCATTTGAGCAACTCTCCTCTGTTACTCCCCTTTTCTGGAGATCTGGTGCTAATATATCCAAAATGCATTTCTTTCTTTGCTCCCCACCGTATGTTTGCCTATTATTCAGGTTTTGCACTAGAGAATGAAAAAATCTTTTTACCAGGTGTTCCTGATCACCAAACATCCAAAAATAGTTTCTGTGGATGTACCCCACCTTCAACAAACTGTTTCAAAATGAACATATTTTTTTTCCGCCACAGAAACAGAAAATAATGTTGCTTGAAACATGTCATATTCACTCTGACTGAAGAAAAAATGTTTCTCTAGATATTTCTATACCAGATGGAGAATCATACTTTTCATTTTATAACTGGCAATTTATGTTAAATTATTTACATATATCTGTTGCTGGTTTTGTTTGTTATCTGTCACCATGCTTGTTTTATATTTTGCACTTGTTGAATGCTTTACATTTTCATAACAATGAGATTTTTAAAGGCTAATAAAAGAAAGATATTATTTGAATTAGAATTTTGACTCTTTTGTTGCTGCCAATTTACAGAAAATTCAAAAAGGTTTGAGAATTCTCCGAAATGCGGCGTCTCGACCATCTGGGCTTTGTCACAAAACAGAGCTAAACCAGAAAAACCGATGAAAAGTTTATGCGGCCGCCAACGAGGACAACATAAGAAAAGTAATACCTATTTCTCATTTCTGCTTGTCGCAGGATAGAAAATATGCTGAACATACAATGGAATTACATCACCTACCTCAATTATTCAAACAAACAGTGCTTTTTAGTCTACCATATTATTACTAATAAATGCCCCTGCTCTAATAAACGCCCCCTGCCTCTTTGCAAAAATTTATGTTATATTACCAAGCATAAATTCCTGATGCTTCTCTGGATGAGGTAGCTCTTTGAAATGGGGTCTACTCTTAAAAGAATAAAAGGCCATCGGCCAAGTGTCACCCGACATTTGAAATGTGTCACAAACTTCAGCCCTTTATTCTGTTTCAGAGTAAATGTATGGCCAAAAATAGAAAATACATATATTACAGAACCTGGTAAGCAAATGATAACTGAACATAAGCAAAGACATATACCAAATTAATGGGCCTCTTATTAAATACTTAAGTTCAGAACGGGGCATATATGTGTAAAATCAGATTACTGAAACTATAGGCCCTTACAAAATGACCAAAACATCAAGACTGTAGACCCAGTAACAAAATAACCAGAGCCATAATCCTGCGTATATGAATCTGATGAAAAATGAACAATGCATTTATGAAAATTCAGCCCATTAATATGAATAGTTCTGGAGTTATCCCTTTACCTTTAACTGAATGTCTATAATCTATGAAAGGGGAATAACTCTGTCACTTATAATTTAGCACATCCTAACAATAATCAGACTAATCAATTTACCAAATGCTAATAGCATACTAAATTTCAGCTCTCTCGGTCAAACGGTTCAAAAGTTGGAAAAATGCAAAAAAATGACAAAGGGACATAACTTTGTAAAAAATAGGACAATTGAAATTCCAAAATCACATGCACATCTTCAGATCATGATGAAACATTCTGGACAATTTCAAGTTAATCTGATACAAGATGTTGCAGGAGTTGCGGGGACAAGGTCTAAGTCAGCAAGGGCCGTAACTCCATTTAAAATGGCTGAAACAAAAATAAAAAACCACATGCACATCTTCATATCGTAAGAATACAATCTGTAAAATTTCAAATCAATCCGATGAAAGATGTAGGAGGAGTTGCGGGGACAAGATTTCGGAAAGTCTGAGTCAGCAAGGGCTGTAACTCCATCAAAAATGGCTGAAACAAAAATCGAAAACCACATGCACATCTTCATATCATAAGAATACAATCTGTAAAATTTCAAATCAATCCAATGAAAGATATAGGAGGAGTTGCGGGGACAAGATTTCGGACGGACGGAAGGACGGACGGACGCACACACGGACGGACGAGGGTCATTTCTATAGTCCCCCTCCGCCTACGTCGGGTGACAAAGAATTTGCTCCTAGAGGAGCAAATTCTTTCCTTTAAGAGTTGATCCCTACTGAGAAGAGAGGCAAACATAGTAGAGATGTTTCCTCTAAATGGATACCTATTCACCTTAATTCTGTTTTTTTTATGTATTTTGGCAGCGGCTGATTTACTATCCTTTAGGCTCTAAATAATGCCCCCATCCCCTTTTGTAAAATGCAACACTCCTGAGGCTTTTAATAGGATTTATATGGTAATTTAGATTTTACATTATTTGGTAACAGTGTTACAGTGTATGGGTACACCTTGGTGGTTTCTTGCCATTTTTAAAAAGGGAAACAATTTTTTTGCCTTCCTGATTGCTTCCCTGGATAACACAAGAATTCCGCAGAATGCTATGTCGCACCTGCACTGCGCTTGCACAGTAGTAAAGACTATAGTTAAAAGAACTTGTATGAGAAATGGACAAAAATGCTAGGGTCAACACAATTTTGGATGTAAAATTTTACTAAGTCAGAAGAGCATGAAATGTAGGCCAAGGGTAGGAATAACTGCAACATCCCTAGTGAACATTCTAAGAAGAAACTTTATGCCAGGTGTTATGACTACAGGTATCATACTTCAGATAAAAGAACTAAAATGCTAGGGCCAACATAATTTTGAGTGTAAAATTTTGCGAAGTCAGCAGAGTATGAAATATATGTCAAGGGTTAATTAACTGCAACAGCCCTTAAGAACATTCTAAGAAGAAACTTGATGCCAGGTTTGATGATTCTAGATATCATAGGTCGGGAAAAATGGACTTAAACAGTAGGGTCGACGTAATTTTGAACATAAAATTTTACAAAGTCAGCAGAGTATGAAAAATATGTCAAGGGTAAAAATTACAGCAACAGCCCTTGAGAACATTCTTAGAAGACGCTTTATGCCAGGTTTGATGATTGTAGGCATCATCGTTTGCAAGAAATGGACTTAAACGCTAGGGTCTACGTGACTGTTGAGAGACGGTTTTACAAAGTCAGCAGAGTATGAAAAATATGTCAAGGTAAAAATTAGAGCAACATCCCTTGAGAACATTCTTAGAAGACGCTTTATGCCAGGTTTGATGATTGTAGGCATCATCGTTTGCATGAAATGGACTTAAACGCTAGGGTCTACGTGACTGTTGAAAAACAGTTTTACGAAGTCAGCAGGGCATGAAATATAGGTCAAGGGTAAAAATAAGAGCAACAGTCCTTGAGAACATTCTAAGAAGAAGCTTTATGCCAGATTTGATGATTGTAGGTATCATAGTTTGCAAGAAATGGACTTAAATGCTAGGGTCGACGTAATTGTTGACAGACTGTTTTACAAGGTCAGCAGAGCATAAAATATAGGTCAAGGGTAAGATTTGATGATTGTAGGTATCATAGTTTGCAAGAAATGGACTTAAATGCTAGGGTCGACGCTAGGGTCGACGTAATTGTTGACAGACTGTTTTACAAGGTCAGTAGAGCATAAAATATAGGTCAAGGGTAAAAATAAGAGCAACAGCCCTCTAGAACATTCTAAGAAGAAGCTTTATGCCAGGTTTGATGATTGTAGGTATCATAGTTTGCGAAAAATGGACTAAAATGCTAGGGTCGACGTAATTGTTGACGGACGGACGTACGGACGGACGGAATGACTGACGGACGGACGGACGGAAAAGTGAACTCCTATATCGCACCTTGCTAAAGCAGGTGCGACAAAAACCCTTCTAAAAGTGGATCTACTCTCTAAGGCAAGAATTTGTTCCTAGAGAAGCAAATTATTTCCACAGGGAGGTGAAATTTGAAATGGCATAATTGCTTCCCCTGAAAGTGTACCCTTTTACCTTAATGGAAATATGGCAAACAGAGGAGATGCAGATGGGCACAGTCTGTACAGAGTCTTCCAATTACAGACGAAAACTACAGATCTAAAGGAACCTAAATAAAGGAAATGAATACTCTGGTTAGCTTGTAAGGCATCACTGAGCCTGTTGTTGTTTTCTCAAATATTATCACATTGTAAATGAGCACTTTAACTCTTCAGAAGAGATGCCAATGAAAAAATTACCCAAACACTACTGAGTGTTTCATAATTTTCTCATTTTATTCATATTCAATATGGATTTCATGTCACATATTGGCCTTGCAACATCAAAACAACAGCTTTCTAAAACATTTACCCATCCAAATCACTTAGTTCTGTTTTAGAGCAGGAAGTCACAAAAGTTGTTCCCCTTTGTAGAAATGCCTGAAAGGCAAGGAGGTGTACCCATAAACTCATTGGAGACCTTCCGGCATCCATCTGTCTGTCAGATATTTACTCTTTCATGAAATTTCCTCAAAGAGCAGTGGGCTGAATTTCTCAAAACTTGCTTGGGAGTTTCCTTCAAGGTCAAATAAAATCCAAATGAAAATGGTTCCTGTCTCTCAACCAATATGGCCACCAGTGGCCATCTTTGATTTTACTCATTATGGCATCTCTACTTGAAGAATTTTGTTGAGACTTGATTTTTAAAAATTCTAAAACACTGGGTCGCCTAAAATAATTCTGTTTGGTTTTACAATGTGATAATGCATCCAAATGGCAAAAAGAGTAGACCCTGATCAGACTGCTCTTTTAGGAGCAGTCTGATCTGGGTTTGCAATGTTTGCTCTACCTTATCTGTCCCAACCTTATCTGTCCCAATACTTAGAATTTTTACGATATGCTCTAGTTGACTTCCCCAAAGTCCTGCAGTTCAATTCAAGTGATGGTAAACAATAAATCTAATGGTAAAGGATTTACACTCAACTTGGTGACACCAGCCCTTTCTCCATACAATCAACCTTTGTTCTTTGTGTCCCTCATCAGAGCTGCCTCACTGAGGATGTTTTGATGAGGAGCTTCAATATAGGTTTTATTGAAAAGTCTGTCAACGCATTTTCACAAAACAGAGCTTAACCAGAAAACTTGACAAAAGTTTAAGCCGGAACAACATTGGAAAAGTAATACACATGTCTCTCTTCTGCTAGGGAAGACAAAAAATTTCACTAAAATATCACCAAAACCCCTTTTAGCTTATGAGGCAAAACTTATGAAGCAGTGAAATGAAAGATGAATAACTAACAGTAGAAAAGAACACCTGAAGAAATTGAAGAGAATGTACATATGAGCCAGAAAGCAGCAAAATAGATCAAAAGATATATCACATCAGTGCATAAAATAGTAAAAGAAGCAAAAACAACCAGCTGGCACTAAATTTATCCCTCGTACATGAAACTTAACAATTATGTACAACAGTCAATAACAATATCCATATTTACACTTTATATATTCAGCTCTTTAAAATTCATGATTTCAACATTTGCAATAAATAGTTTGGAACATAATTTCTTATATAAAACACCCATAATGTACTAGTAGCTACCAGTAGTTGACTTTACTGTTATACAAGTTATAAAGTATGTCCATTTGTGAAAATGCTGACTTATTTGATGGTTGATCTGGGTTTTATGGTCATTCCATCAGTAGTTTGCACTATAAACGGGAAAATAGATGAGATGACAATGAGAAAGAAATACTCCAGAGGCAACGGAAGAGCCATGACCTTGGCCATTTTGGACCTTGCAAACTCTGGACAATGATTCAAGAGCAATAACCTCTCAGCTAACACGACTAGACAATTGCATTTGAAGGCTTCTATGTAGCCAAACTTTAAAATGATAGTATAGTAGGGGTCAAGTAGGAAGAATTAGCATCTCGAGGAGCAAATTCTTCCTTTTAAGAGTACACTCCATTCTGGAAGGGCTTTGTCAGCCAGAAAACCAAACAGGAAGACACAAAATTTGTTCCCCTTCGTAAAACTGGAGGAAAAACATAAGGGCTATCCCTCTATGGTTTGCCTACTAGATTTACATGAAAGATAACTTTAGTAAAACAGTATAAGCTTCCCTATCTTCAAGTAGGGCTACTCTTAAAGACTTTGCTCTTTTTAACATTATCCCCCTTTGAGGAGACAAATAATACTTGTAATCATAGTTCTCTCCCTTCCCTTGAAAGTGTATCCAAACACCTTAATCAACAATACTGGCATGTCCGTCTTACCAGGAATTCCCGTAATTTTGCTAAATTGGATCTCTGTATAGTCTTAACTTGTCAATCAATACCAGGCCCAGAGATTATATTCTCAAAACTCAAAATTAAAGCACACTGATTGGCTGCTTCCGGGCACATGCTCAGAAGCAGCCAATCATTGTGCTTTATTTATCAAACCCAGTTTGTACCACAGTTAATCATGACAGCTTGATATGACATGCTTTGTTTTATCCCCAAACTTTTGAGCTTTTGTCATTTAAGGTATATTTAACTTCTACACAGGGTAGATTTTGACCATAATTCTGAGACATTACCTGTTCATTCACCAAAAGAACGCATGTTGTGATGTGATCCTTTGTCAGAATGCCTCGTTGATGCAGTTCTTACAAGGGATCACAACATAAGAGCCGCGACACATCAAAACCAACAAAGTGGCATGTGCCCTCAGCAAAGCATCAGATCAGCCTGGGCATTCACTGAGTCTGACCCAAGGCTTTGCTCTGTACTTGAAGGGTAGCCAAAGGGGTCTAAGCTAGCTCCATGCGGACAGCTAAGAAAGCACATGTCACTTTGTTGGTTTAGGTGTGTCACGTCTCATATGTCTTTAATGACAAGCAAAATTATCCCAGAAATATCACCAAAAAACCCATCTACATACAGAGTTCTGCTATTTTTATAGCCAATATCATGATTTCCTTTTTTTCTCTTCTATCCAAGCCTGTATTCTGTTACGAAGATCATCATTTGGTACAACCATGTCAAGTGTCAGAGGCGCTCTGTTAAATGGGTCATTCTGATCACTGAAAAATAAAAAAATGAAACAACTGATTCTATTGGCTTTTAAGGAGGGTCTTGTAAGGATCTGTTTGTAAATATTTTTATAAAACATTCCCAGATAGGACTAACAGTTGTGGTTATTTTGCAATATTATATTACTGCATATGAAGAGACTCAATCAAACCAAGTCTGCTATTTTCCTTTCTCTGATGAATTCCTTGTTCCCAGAGGATCTTCCTGCAGAATTTAGTTATTCATTAATTAGAAGATATGAAAAGTCCATCACCAAATTGCATAAACTGGTTATCATACATCAACAGGTCAGCATCTTGAGCCTATTAGAGGTTTGCCTGAAAACTCAAAATTATGCAGTTTTTTGAAAGCTGGAATATTTTGTGGGTGGAAACCTGGAGCAATGTGAAGCTACACTAAGGAAGTTTAATGTGTCTTAGGCCTATTACAGATCAGCATCAGCAGGCTTGCATAGATGAACAAATGGACATACTAGCACTTAACATTGAAGAGGTACAGGTATTCCTTTATGCTTTCTGCCATTTTCACAAAGGGAAACTACTTTTGACTTCTGTGTGCTTCCCTAGAGGACAAAGCCTTTCCAAACCAGTCTACTCTTAAAGGAATGAATTTGCTCCTCCTGGAGCAAATTCTTTCCTGTAAGACTTGATCCCTATTAAGATGGGAGGCAAAAATAAGAAATGGTAGAGTTGCTTCCCCTTCAAATGTACCAATCTACCTTAAGAAAGTCTTACTGACAAAAAACCTACTCACCTAAGTATATGTCTAGATATCACAGCTCTATCCATCACATTTCCTGATGTAGGAAGTGTCACTGGGTCCTTCATTAAGGTACTTGTAATAGGATCCAAGAATTCCTCGGGCGCGTCAGCAAGAAGTTCCTCTTCCTCTTGAACTGCTTCCCCGATACTCTGAAAGACAACGCAACTGCAGTCAGACAACAGATTACTATCTTGTGCTCAGATCAATTCCAAGATGATTTAAGATTTGTAGTAAAAACAGATAAAGGCCTCTCATTAGAACGGCGTCATAGCCTCATTCATCCTTCAGAGAAGCTTGAAAAAAGAGAAAAAAAACGTCGTCATAGCCAATATGTGACTCATAGGTGGATGGATGACTTGCTGTTTTATGGCCCTTCCAACAGTATTTCTGTCATATTGAGCCAATGGAAAAGGGACATTACAAAATGTAATCTAAAGTTAATCAGGTTAACTATGCCTTGATATTAACTGTCTGCAAAACATAAACATTAGTTTCACAGTTTTCAAGCTATTTCATTCACATAGCTGTCCAATACAACTGTGTAAGTTGGAAGCATGAGTATAGCTGAACCAAATATTTGAGCTGCAACATGACAAAACCAACAAAGTGGCATTCCCGCCCAGCAAAAACTCAGATCTGCTGAGAAATCTGCCTAGTCTAATCAGAGTTCGCTGTCAGCATGGCGGTAGCTTTGACCCTTAGCTATCCTAGAAGCATACAGCAAAGACTCTGATAAGACTGGGCAATAGCCCAGGCTGATCTTAGTCTTTGCTAGGCAAACATGCCACATTGTTGGTTTTGTGGTGTCGCAGCTCATTTACAGACAATAAAACAATCTTAAGTCATTTAGACCTTGGTCTGTAACTGTATGCCATAAATAAATATCCTAACTTGCCATTTTTCAGATAATTGTTCACTTGTTAAGTCCTATATATAATGCCTCATCAATGAAAGGGCCATACTGTAATTGTAGAAATGTTCAAATTAAAGAAAGCTTATCTGATGACGAATCGCCTTTAATATAAAACACTTAAACCTAAAACTTTTAACTGCAGACACCAATGCTGATGCCAGGGTGACAACAAAAGCTCTTCTCCTACTTTCATAGGCACAATTCCACTACTTACACTGATTTTATCATGAAGCATCTGGAAGTCACTGATGTGAGTAGGAGACTTGCCAATCTTCTGTAAGACATGGATTGCCTTGGGAAAGAGTTCAGGGGAGTAAGATCTGCCATCACCGGCCACAGCCCTACAGAAGGTATCACTATTGCTTAGACTAAGATATATCTGGGTAATGTCTGACACTATAATGTCTGGTTTGAACTCATATTCACTTTTGTCTTTTACTTTGAAGTTTCTCTGTCTTGGACCAACCTGAAAGGGCAATAAAATACCATATGTCTTTGGATATCAGATGGAAGTTCACCCTTCAAAATTAATTGCAAAAACGTAAATCAGTCTTGTGTAATTCAGTTATAAAATGGGGTTTTCACTTCCAAAACAATTGCAAATATCTAGATTCGTCTTCTGAGACACATCTAGACCTTTGAGACTGTTTTTTGAAGGGAAAACCCAGCTTACAATCAAATTAGTGATTTTTACCTCACTATTAGTTTTGACAGCAAGCTAATCAATAAATTGATCTCACAACATAAATGATCAGTGGCATCTGAAACAAGAAATCCTCGGAAAGCGGTGTCGCACCTGCGGGGGTTAAGTCACATGAGTTCTTATTGGTAATGAAAACTATATGGCCCATGCTAACGCAGGTGTGACAAAAGCAGGTGTGACAAAAATGACAACGTTAAACATGTGAAAAAAGTGGCAAAAATTAATCTGAAAATTATGTGCAAACAATGTGCACATCTTCAGACAATGACAAAACACCTGTGAAGTTTAAAATGATTGATCAAAAAGAGTAAGAGGAGAGGTGCTCACAAGACACCCACTATGCAAGGTATTATGGTAAGTAAAAAATTGACTAAGTTAAACATGTGAAAAAAGTGGCAAAAATTAAACTGGGTATTATGTGCAAACAATATGCACATCCACAGACCATGGCCAAAACATCTGTAAAGTTTCAAAATGATTGGCCTAAAAAGGTAGAAGTTGTGCTCACAAGACACCCACTACGCAAGGTATCATGGAAAAAATTGACTAAGTTAAACATGTAAAAAAAAATGGCAAAAATTAATCTGGGAATTATGTGCAAATAATATGCACATCTGCAGACCATGGCCAAAACATCTGTAAAGTTTCAAAATGATTGGCCTAAAAAGGTAGGAGAAGTTGTGCTCACAAGACACCCACTACGCAAGGTATTATGGAAAAAATTGACTAAGTTAAACATGTAAAAAAAATGGCAAAAATTAATCTGGGAATTATGTGCAAATAATATGCACATCTGCAGACCATGGCCAAAACATCTGTGAAGTTTCAAAATGATTGGCCAAAAAGTGTAGGAGGAGCTGCGCTCACAAGACACTCACAATGGAAGGCATTGTGTAAAAAATTGACTAAGTTCAACATGTGAAAAAAGTGGTAAAAATTAATCTGGGAATTATGTGCAAACAATATGCATATCTACAGACCATGGCCAATACATCTGTGAAGTTTCAAAATGATTGGCCAAAAAGTGTAGGAGGAGCTGCGCCCACAAGACACCTACTGTGAATTGTTGACGAACGGACTTTCGTGTAAAATAATGACTAAGTTCAACATGTTAAAAAAGTCGTAAAAATTAATCTCCGAATTATGGGCAAACCATATGCACATCTACAGACCATGGCCAAAACATCTGTGAAGTTTCAAAATGATTGGCCAAAAAGTGTAGTAGGAGTTGCGCTCACACGACACCTACTGCGAATTGTTGACGGATGGACAGACGGAATTGTTGACGGACGGATGGATGGAGGGACAGACAAATGGACGGAAACTTGCACGCCTATATCGCCCCAGCTAACGCAGGTGTGACAATGGCCAAAAAGTGTTGTAGGAGTTGCACTTATAAGACACTTACTGCAAATTGTTGACGGACAGACGGACAGAATTGTTGACAGACGGACGGACGAACGGATGGAAACTTGCACGTTTATATTGCCCCAGCTAACGCAGATGCGACAAAAAGGACCTTCAAGTCAATAACTACAATTTCTATGGAAGCAACTCAGCCATTTTCACTTTTGACTCCCTTATTGATGTAGGTCAACCCTGAAAGAATTTGCTCCCCTAGGAAAACTTTTCTTTAATGGCAGGCCCCATTTTGGCAGAGCTTCATCATGCAAAGAAGCAAACATGAAATCACAAACACCCACAACACAAGAAAACCAACAATGTGGTTGTGCACCCAGTGCAGACTTAGATCAGCCTGGGCATCAGCCCAGTCTGACCAGAGTTTTTCACTGACTGCATGGAGCTAGATTAGATCCTAAGCTATCCTTCAAGCACACAGTGAAGACTCTGATCAGACTGGGTGGATGCCCAAGCTGACCTGATTCTTCGCTGGGTGCACATGCCACTTTGTTGGTTTTGTTGTGTTGCGGCTCAAATATTGTTCTGCAGTGTAAAAATGGTGTAAAAACATGGAGATCTACCAATACACCTTATGTCATGTGAATATCACACTACTTACCAAATGTAGGAGGAAGTAATTCAGCATTCCTGCAATTCTTTCCACCATCATATCATGGCAGAATATTGTTTTTATTTCTCGCGTAATTAATTCCAGGGAATGTATAGTGTATCGTCCCATCACATTATGATACCGCGCTATCATCCCAATTTGTCTCACATTAGAATCAAACTCCTGCTGCTGCCTTGGGTTCATGTTTGTCCATTCAGGTCCATCTTTCACCTGTTGCTTTTCTTTCAGTTGTTTCATATACTGTAACAACAATGTTATTTTACTAAAGTTAAGCACAATACTGTAAATCACATTATCATATGACGTCGCATCTGAGAGTGTAATAAAGCCATGCATTAAAAACGATAATCCACTAGTGGATTAAATATGCAAATTACGTCGTAACGTTATACGTTGACGTCCATTAAAACGTCGCGTTTTCTAATGGCGAAATCGTGACGTTTCAATGCAAATTTTGCTAATGAAATGCGATTTTAGTGTCATATGGTAAATAGAATCTTGCATTCGTGCTCCTGTATTACTGAATTTATTAAACTCGTTGGGAAAACCGATAAGATGCTCGGCATAGCCTCGCATCTTATCTTTTTCCCCAACTCGTTTAATAAATTCAATAATACATGAGCACTCATGTAAGATCCTCTATTTATTTTATCTCCACGCCCCAACATATTACCTTGATGGATAGCTCTAAACATAATATCATTAATGATATATTAACCTTTGCATGTAACCAAAGGGGTGTGAAGAAAAATAAAAAAATAACAAAGGCAATGTTTTCTCTGAGGCAGTTTAGATTTGCTTGTACCATCTGTAGACAGGTCCAAATTGTGAGTCCTTATGATAGAAATTATTGACCTCCGAACAAAAATCACCCATGAACAAGGCCAATTTTGTACCTTCCTATGCCTGGCCATTGTTTACAGATTCCACTGTGGTTTAAATACACTCTTTAAACTATATATTTTCATGAAAGTTTCTCTTGACCAACAAGGTACAAGTAATCAACAAGCAAGAGGAAGTATTTGGTGATAATTAGGGATAATTTTTGTTAATTTTGCATAAAAACATATGTTGTGACCCTTCATCTGAACCATCTCGATGAGATGATTCAGATGAGGGGTCACAACATATGGTTTCAATGAGAAATAAGAAAAATTATTCCTCAACTATCATCAAATACTCCTCTTATCTAGAGCTCTGACAAGGTGAGTGAGTGAGTGAGTGAACTTGGGTTTAACATCCCACCAACAACGAAGTCATATGGAGACGGGACCTCGGTTTAAAGTCTCATCCGAAAGACCAGAGAAGCGGGGGATGGAACTTGCGACCCCTGGATTGGTAGTCCGGAGTGTTATCCACTACGCTACAGCCGCTCCTCTCCGACAAGGTACAAGTATTTTTGAAGCACTAAAGAAATGTCATCATAAAGTGGCAGGTGTTGCATCAGAAAATGCATTATGCCATGAAACAACACTGGCACTCAATATTAAAACTCACTGGTATTCCGACAGATACTGTAAACCCAGATGAGACTACAGTCTGATTTTGCCATTCTAACACACTGCCAGATACTAAAACCAATTTGTTAAAAAAAAATGAAAACAGTAATCAGCTAGGGTAGACCAATATCTATAAAGACGATTAAAAACAAGAGGGCCATGAGGCCCTGAATCGCTCACCCGAGCAATTGGCAAAGTGGCTTTTTCTTATGTCTGAAATTGTCAAACTATGAGTCTTGGGTCAAAAGTCAAAGAATGACCATGACCTCTTGTACTCATAAAGATAAAACTATTTACCAATTTTTAGGCCTAAATCTTCTAAACTTTCCATGAAATCTTATGTTCTAGCATTTTCCCATATTTGACCTTGCCGTAAAATATTCAAGGTCAACCCAAGGTCATCATTTTGAACAATCTTGATAGTACTGGAGTACCCAATGCTACATACTCAGTTTCAAGGCCATCGGTCAATTGGTTCTGGAGAAGAAGATTTTTAAAGGTTTTTACCATATATGGGTGTGGCGGCCATGTTGGTCATGTGACCTGGGCCGTTTGAACAAATTTTCATTCTTTCAACACCTGAAACCTCTATATGAAATTTGGTTTCAACTGGTCCAGTGGTTTTTGAGGAGATTGTTTGAAATTGTAAAAATATGAGAGTTCTGGGTCAAAGGTCAAAGAATGACCTTGACCTCTTGTACTCACAAATCTTCATGTACTCAATAAGATGACTGTGTATACCAATTTTTAGGCCATAATCTTCAAAGCTTTCCAAGAAATCTTATTTTCTAGCATTTTCCTTTATTTGACCTTGCCATAAAAAAGGTCAAGGTCAACCCAAGGTCATAATTTGAACAATCTTGGTAGTACTCAAGTACCCAATGCTACATACTAAGTTTCAAGGCCATCGGTCCATTGGTTCTGGAGAAGAAGATTTTTAAAGGTTTTTACCATATATGGGCGTGGCGGCCATGTTGGTCATGTGACCAAGACCATTTGAACAATTTTTTGTTCCCTCTTCCTCTGGAGGCCACATATGAAATTTGGTTACAAATGGTCCAGTGGCTTTTGAGGAGATCGTTTGAAATTGTCAAAATATCAGAGTCCTCGGTCAAAGGTCAAAGAATGACCTTGACCTCTTATACTCATAAATCTTCATGTACTCATTAAGATGACTGTAGATACCAATTTTTAGCCTAAAATATTCAACAGTTTCCAAGATATCTTAAGTTGTAGCATTTTGCCATATAAAAGCACAAGGAAGCAAATTTGACCTTACCGTAAAAAAGGTCAAGGTCAACCCAAGGTCATAATTTGAACAATCTTGGTAGTACTCGCGTACTCGAAGCTACATACTAAGTTTCAAGGCCATTGGTCCATTGGTTCTGGAGAAGAAGATTTTTAAAGGTTTTTACCATATATGGGCATGGCCGCCATGTTGGTCATGTGACCAAGACCATTTGAACAATTTTTCGTTCCCCCTTCCTCTGGAGGCCACATATGAAATTTGGTTACCATTGGCCCAGCGGTTTCAGAGGAGAAGTCGTTTGAAATTGTGGACGGACGACGGACGACGGACGGACGACGACGGACGACGGAGCCTTACCATCCTATAAGCTCTCCCGGAGCCTCTGGCTCAGGTGAGCTAAAAAAAAAGAAATAAAACAGCCACAGTTCGTCAGTTTAATTGTTTTTTTTCCTTACTTTTAATATTCTCAAGGATACAAGGATATTTGTCAGCCGTGAATATCTAAGAAATTTTAAAAGAACTAGATAAGGCATTTCTTTCTTTTCACCTGTATAACTAAGGTAGAAACTCACATCTAGTGCCTCATCCAGTAGAAATATAGCATCATTAATGAGAAGATTGATAAACCTCAGGAACAGTGGTGGGTCTGTATCCTCTATATGTTCTTCTGCATATGCTGCTAACTCCTGAAATTATAAAACAATGGAATGATGATAGCACATGAAACAAGAACAGGATAGCTCACCTGACATCTCCTTGCCCATCACATAAAATTTTTTTGTTGTAAAACTTTACCCCCATGCCCATGCCCATAGTCCAGCGAAGTTAGGTTAGTATACATATACTTTTGTAAAGGCTAGCTAAGATATAAGAGTATTCTCATAAACTAAACTGTACCTTTATGGCATTTCTGTGATTCTCTTTTTCCCAGATATATTCCAGCACCAAGTACATAGGTCTCCTGTAGTTAAATTTCTGTTCAAACTGTACACTCTGTCCCGTCATCTCAATACTGACAAACACATGTAGTAATTTCTCTGACAGGTGTTCTATTAGTGGATGATTAGCGAATAACATCTCCCTGTAGTACCTGACAATAAAAGTATCTATTAGAGAAAAAAATGTACCCATATCACCCTAATACTGTGAAACATTGATATGTTACAGTAACTGCTCTACCATTTGAAAGAGCAGACTTTACATTCCAGTAATGAGTCAAGAAATTGATGGCACAAAGGAAAACAGTGCAGACCCTGATCAGACTGCTGTTTTAGATTACTGTCCTTTCATCTTTATCTATATACCGTAATGTGTGTATATATTGGGACACCTAAAAATAATGAAAATTTCCATTTGTGACAAATGGAAAATTTATTATTTTCGGTGTCCCAATACTTAAGCACATTGAGTTTTTGATAAGTTTTGGTTAGTTTGTCAGTATATCCATGTTTCAAACCAATGACAGCCAGTATTAAACTTGTGTTGAGAGTATCCCTTTCCTGCCCTGCTCAAACACAGCAGTGCTGCTACAGTTTCCAACAGCTCAGCCTAGGGAAGCTGATGCTGATATAATACACCTTTCTGCGTCACACCCAGAATGTCGCTCAAAAAGTCATCTGATAGTGATTAACTGACCAATGTAACAACTTTTAGCATGTGACATAGTTCTACAAACAAAACCCATGTGTTGAATGTCCCCAGTAAGTCCATAATTTTAGCTTATATTTAATAAAGAGATGCATATTGAAGTAGGCATGGCTTCAGAAAGGTGAATTTCTGTCAATTCTTGATAAAAAACAAAACTGCCTAAGTAAGGTAGTTAAATAAGAACCTATGACAGGCTCCTCATCGAAACACCTTACCTAGGCAGCTATGTATCTTACACTGAAGATATCCTGCCTATCGTTTATCAGGTCAAAGTTCTGAAGCATTAGTGTTGTTAAAGTTTCAGCTATCGCTGCTCTCAGACACAGATTCTCGAAGATAATTTTGAGACAATTTCTGTCAATTCTTGATAAAAACATATGAAGGTGTCTGCCCTGCCTACGAGGTTCTAATGAGAAGCCACAACATACGAGCCGCGACACGACAAAACCAACAATGTGGTTGTGCGCCCAGCGCAGACTCAGATCAGCCTGGGCATCCGCCCAGTCTGATCAGAGTCTTCGCTGTCCGCATGAAGGTAGCTTAGACCCTTAGCTACCGTTTGAGCACTTAACAAAGAGTCTGATAAAACTAGGCGGATGCCCAGGCTGATCTGAGTCTGCGCTGGGCGCACAACCACATTGTTGGTTTTGTCTTGTCGCGGCTCATATGTAAACTTACTTTGAGAGTATCCCTTGCCTACCCTGTATCTGATCAGGGTTCTGTGGCATCAGTGCTGCTAGGGTCTCAGCCAGCTCAGCTCTCAGATGAGGGTTCTTCATACGCTCAGGACTGCCCATAAACACCAGGATCAAGGTCATGAAATGATGGAGTCCATCTCCACCAGTCTGAGGAACAGAAAACAGAACAGGATGAAAGTGTAAACCTTGAAGTCATATAAATGTCTGTGAAGGATTTTCTTGATCAAGAGACCTGATCAACCAGGTGGTCATGTCAGCTCATTGATGCTTAGTCCAAAACCCCAAAAAAACTTTACATCATACCTATTTCAGTAGGTGGAGCCCTCAAGTAAAGTCTGAAATGGCTCAGGTGGGCTGTTTGGATATCATTTTACACTCATCTATCCTATCTTTTGCTTCTTCCTCTCTCTCACCTCACTATATTCTGTAAAACTGTCTCAAAGGGCTGTTACATGCAAGACAACAATTAATCAATCAGTCAATTTACAGCTACAAAAGAGCCCGGACATGACAAAACCAACAAAATGGCAAGTGTGCCCAGTGAAGACTCAGATCTGCCTGGGCATCCACCCAGTCTGATCACAGTCTTAACTGTGCACTTAAAGGGTAGCTTAGGGTGTAAGTTAACTCCTTGCCGACAATGAAGACTCTGATCAGACTGGGCAGTTGCCCAGGCTGATCTGAGTCTTCGCTGGGTGCACATGCCACTTTGTTGGTTTTCTCATGTTGCAGCTCAAATAATCTACAGCACTAAAAGCAGTTCTAAAGATGTGCAAAACAAAATGACAATCTAAATAGTTACCTCATACATTTCATCTTTGAATCTGTGTAGAAACATTGTGAAGTCTGTAACATTGCCCATGATGAATTCTGGGATATATGCTAATGAGTTTGGCACTGTCTGAGGAAGAGGGAATGTGATTGGTTTAAATTCTGTGACATCATCGCACCTAGCAACCTGGACCAGCCATGATGATGTTGCTATGTGGAATTTCATGCTTGAGTCCAGCATTTCAGGAACTGTGAGAGCAGCTTTCAAACTGAGATACATTGTCATTCCTGAAAGAAAATTAGGAGTAACTTCACATTTCAAGACCTTAGAATATATAATCTCTTCCAAAAGGTTGTAAACATAAGTCAGGAATCGAACAAGAAATCGAACAAGCACTGGATATGTGGTAGCTTGATGTAACATACAAAGCTTCAAATGAGGTATGTTTCTGGGGATAGTTCTGAGATCATTTTTCTGATTTCTCAAGGAAAACATATGTTGTGTTCCCCCATTAGAACCATCTCAGCACTCAGTACGGTTCACAGAATGTTTTGATGGAAATTATGAAAAATTATCCCTAAATTTTCCCTATTACCCTTCTTATTATCAGCACTGGATATACCTGTGATTCAGAAATATATTAACTTCTCATGTCAAGACATGCTTAAATATATGCTCAGGATTTATTTGCTGTAGTGCAGCTCACACATGCCTATAGCAGACTTGTCTTTATATGTGGTTTTGTCACCAAGCAGCTCATCTATTGTAATCAATCTAAATTCTGAAGGACCAGTCTGATCAGGGTTTGCACTGTTTGCCATTCCATCTGCATCTTTTAGATGCATTACTGCACTGCAAAACCAAACTGTTCAATTTTTAGGACACTTATGGTAATTATTTTAGGTTCTCAATTTAGAATATATTTGAGCCGCGACAAGACAAAACCAACAATGTGGTTGTGCGCCCAGCGCAGAGTCAGATCAGCCTGGGCATCCGCCCAGTCTGATCAGAGTCTTCGCTGTCCTCATGAAGGTAGCTCAGACCCTTAGCTACCCTTTGAGCACTAAACAAAGAGTTTGATCAAACTGGGCGGCTGCCCAGGTTGATCTGAGTCTTCGCTGGGCACACAACCACATTGTTGGTTTTGTCGTGTCGCGGCTCATTTACTGTAATAACCCACCTTTCTCCATCTGTTGTTTAAAAGTCCTAACAGGCTCCACATCATCATTGGGGTACTGGCTTCTCAGATTCTGATATGTTTGCTGTATTCTATGTAGTTCCTGATTGATTTTCAGGAATTTCTCATGTATTGTATGAAAACCCTGGTTGATGGCTTGATGACAAAGGAAGAAACATTCCGTAATAAAACTGTATGTGTCAGCTTCATTCAAGGCATTGTCTTCTTCAAATGGAATAAGACATGTCTCCTTGATTAGTTCTAGAAAACAGAATCAATGAGAAATTCATGATATAAATAATACACCATAGTTTTAATATGTAGGAACTCTAAATAGACAATAATTTGACAATAATTCTGGGGTAAATCTATTTCTCCATACAAATGTTTGCTGGAACTCCATTTTAGACGGTAATCTTAGACAATATTACGGAAGCCATAGTTCATCCTAGTTGTCTGAATGTAAAGAAACTGCACAATACAATTACTGTAATTTTATCTATCTTCATGGGGATAAAAGTTCACAGTTTTGCAATTATCGACATATTCAAGTATACAAAAGTTTGCAGACTTTTTTGTTTACCTTAGCCCTTTATAAAAACTCATGTTCACCAGCTTAAGTTGACTGCAAACCCGGGAACATTAATACAGCATGAACATTTGCAGTTACAGTAAGCTAATTTATTTTTTGACTAATCTGTCATACAATCCATGCTAGTCTGATGATTGTACTGACAGTAATTCAGAGCTCTAGATAAGAGGGCGTATTTGACGATAATTAAGGATAATTTTTCTTATTTCTCATCGAAACCATATGTTGTGACCCCTTATCTGAACCGTCTCGTCGAGACGGTTCAGATGAGGGGTCACAACATATGTTTTTATGCAGAATTAACAAAAATTATCCCTAATTATCACCAAATACGCCCTCTTATCTAGAGCTCTGAGTATGGAATAGATACCTGTTAACCAAAATAAACAGGCACCTGAGTTTACCTTGAGCATGCATTCCTTTTTCTTTTGCTTGAGCACTATCACTGAGTACAACTCTGACATAAGATGGTTGGATCTTGAGCAACTTTGGTGAGCAAGCTGCAGAGAAAGGCTCACAAAGTTTGAGTAAAACCAGTCCAAGGTTTAATATAAACCCGTCAGAGCAGTACATCTGACTAAACACTTGAGGAGCATGGGCTGACCAGATCTTGGCTCTTCCTGAAAGATACAGACATAGAGGATCTTACATGAGTGCTCATGTATTACTGAATTTATTAAACGAGTTGGGGAAAAAGATAAGATGCGAGGCTTTATCGGTTTTCCCCAACAAGTTTAATAAACTCAATAAATACAGGAGCACAAATGCAAGATTCTATTTATCATATGACATTAAAATCACATTTTATTAGCAAAATTTGCACTAAAACGTCACGATTTCTCCATTAGAAACGTGACGTTTTTATGGACGTCAACGTATAACGTTACAACGTAGTTTGCATATTTAATCCACTAGTGGATTATCGTTTTTAATGCATGGCTTTATTACACTCTCAGATGCGACGTCATATGATAAAAAATTTATATACAAACAAGAATTCCATAAAATACAGTGTTCACCTGTTAGTGCATTGTCAAAAACAGAGCTAAACCGGAAAACTTGACAAGTTTACACCCCGGACCGCAGACACCAGAAAAGTAATACATCTTGCTTCTGCAAGACAATATATTGTATTTATTCAGCTATATATCGGGGGTTTGCCCAGCCACAAGATCCCAAATATGTAAATTAGTCTTTTACTTAGTCTCTGCCAGGAAATTTTATGATCTTTTTCTTCCACAATAATTTTGTGAAGTTTCTGTTCCAGTCAGGAACTAAACAGTTATAAAGTTCAGGCAATTCGGAAACAAAGCTGGTCTGTGTATGCCAAGGTGGTCTTTGCAGACACCGGCTTTCTCTCTATGCAGCCTGTATTTCTTCTCCTCAGCTCACAGCTCGAAAAGTCTTGTGCCATGATGAAAGCTAGAATACCTGAGTTAGCATGTAGACAGTTCCCGATCCATGACAACATCAAATGTCGACACTCAGGTGACAGTTTAATAATACCAAGGATCAGCTGATGACAGGCATTACAGATACTGGTCAGTGGCTGAAAATAATATTATTTTCCAGTTACAGAAAAACTACTAAAACTATTACAAAACTAGAAATGTGTCCATACGACACGGATGCCCCCGCCTAGTGCCCTAAGTAAGATGGCGCCTTGTTTAAGGTAAATGCACTTGTAGCATAACTAGGTTCACAAAGGCACACTTCTGTGGTACATGTTTTATTGTTTTCCTTGGGCAGATGTATTGTGCTTCTTGAGAAGTAAATGGGGGGTTGGGGGGGGGGGGGGGGGGGGGGGGGGCTTGGATGTGGGGGTGTCATGACTGATATGTGATGATATTCTGTATCTTATCGCAGAAATGGATGCCATGCAACTTTCCAAAAGAAATAGCCCGGAAACAAGTAACTTTTAAAAAAAACTAACAAATGGACACCATTATTGTATGAAATGAAGTCGAAAAAGGGCCATAACTCCCACAATGATTGACAGATTTTACCAAACATTGAACTTGACCTGTATTTTATGATTATATACCTGTGTATAAAATATGAATTCAATACACCAATGCTTTCAAAAGATATCGAACGGAAACCAGTTTTTCATACAAAATGAAGTCGAAAAAGGGCCAAAACTCCCACAATAATCGACGGATTTTGCCCAACATCAAACTAGACCTGTATTTTATGATTATATACCTGAGTATAAAATATGAATTCAATACACCAATGCTTTCAAAAGATATCCAACGGAAACCATTTCTTCATAAAAAAAAAGTTGAACAAGAGTTGTCACCTGACAGCATAGCTCGCCTGAATAAGTGCTTGCCCATGACACAGTTGCTATGGTGGTGTAGACTGCTAGGCATAAAACTTCAAACAAGCATGTCCATAATGACAACACATTTATAAACTAACGCTATCTCAGAAATAAGTCTTTAAATAAAATAAAAATAAAAAAAAATCCACATGAAATTTCAAAGTCCATGAGCTTGAGGACAAAGAACTAAGGGGTAGAGGGGTAAGGGGTGGTGTGTGTGTGTGTGGGGGGGGGGGGGGGGGGGGGGGGGGGGGGGGGGGCTAGGATGAATCAAAACCTTGAACCATTATCCAATATCAGTCCAAGTATTAGTATCAACTGAGTCCATTGTGGCACTATGAAATTATGTCTTATAAATACTATAACTCTAACCAAAATCTTGTAGACAAAATTCAAAGTTGATAACCTTGACTTCAAGGTCATCCAGTGGGGTAAGTATATAGTGTTTTGTAAAAACTCAAAAGTGTCTAACATCAGTTCAAGTGTAAACTAAATCTCTGTCAAGCATTATGGATCAGTATGCAATTAGAACACTTTAATAAAGACCAAATTTCTTAAGTCCCTGACCTTGACATCAAGGTCACTGAGCAGAGTTGGGGTAGTACTATGTAAAAGTTTATTCTAATATATAACTACAGTGCAAATATAAAAAGAATTCATCTATGGGTTCAGGAGATATGTGTCTTTAAAAAACTTTAACCAAAGCATCCAATCAATAAAAGGGCAATTTTCTGAGTCCATGACCTTGACATCAAGGTCACTGAGGGGGTGGGGGTAGTACCTTGGAAAACTTTGAACCAATATCTAACTATAGTGCAAGTATCAAAGGAATCCATACATGGGTTAAGGAGATATTGGGCTTTATAAAACTTTAACCAAAACATCCAGTCCAAAAAACTCCCAATTTTCTAAGTCCATGACCTTGACATCAAGGTCACAAAGTGGGGTGGGGGTGGTACCCTGTTAAACTTTGGACCAATATCTAACTACAGTGCAAGTATCAAAAGAATCCATCCATGGGTTAGGGAGATATAGGTCTTTAAAAAACTTTAACCAAAACATCCAATCCGGACGCCGACGCGGACGCGGACGCTGACGCGGACGCGGACGCCGATGCCAAGGTGACAACAATAGCTCTTCCTGAACTTTCGTTCAGGCGAGCTAAAAAGGGCCATAACTCCCACAATAATCGACGGATTTTGCCCAACATCGAACTTGACCTGTATTTTATGATTATATAGCTGTGTATGAAATATGAATTCAATACACCATTGCTTTCAAAAGATATCGAACGGAAACCATTTTTTCATACAAAATTAAGTCGCAAAGGGCCATAACTCCCACATGAATCGACGGATTTTGCCCAACATCGAACTTGACCTGTATTTTATGATTATATACATGTGTATAAAATATGAATTAAATACACCAATGCTTTCAAAAGATATCGAACGGAAACTATTTTTTCATACTAAATTAAGTCGAAAAAGGGCCATAACTCCCACAATAATTGACAGATTTTACCAAACATTGAACTTGACCTGTATTTTATGATTATATACCTGTGTATAAAATATGAATTTAATACACCAATGCTTTCAAAAGATATCGAACGGAAACCAGTTTTTCATACAAAATGAAGTCGAAAAAGGGCCAAAACTCCCACAATAATCGACGGATTTTGCCCAACATCGAACTAGACCTGTATTTTATGATTATATAGCTGTGTATGAAATATGAATTCAATACACCAATGCTTTCAAAAGATATTGAACGGAAACCATTTCGTACGTACGTACGTACGCTACGTACGTATGTACGTACGTACGTACGGACAGGGGTGATACTATATGCCCCCCCATTTTAAATGGCGGGGGCATAATGATATTTATGAAATTGGCATACAGAGTTATATTCAACAGCTTTCATAATTAAAGGTATATATCAAAGTATGGACATGTACAATTTGAAAACCAATGTACATGTGGAATTCCTTCGATTTATTTTGTCCTTTCCAACAACTGCCCCAAAATTTAGATTAAATTGAGCTTTTACAAAAACATAACTGATAAGGTTTTTCGATCAAAGCAATATTTCTTCATTTCATAAATAAAAGGTATTTTGTCATCTCAAATGCGAATGGCCTTTGTCATGCAGTTGGTTTAAATAGTACTAATTTCATAAATTACATACATATGCAAAACACACAGGAAAGGTGCAAGATTAGACAGTAAGTCTAGATATTATATGGAAGCCATCTCCAGTTGTTGTTGTTTTTTTGTTGTTGTTGTTTTTTTAATTTGTTTAAAAAGCAGGATGGAATGGTGTGCACCCAACACAGACCCAAAAGATAGAAATGAGCCGCGACGCGAGAAAACCAACAATGTGGTTGTGCTCCCAGGGTAGACACAGATCAGCCGGGGCATCTGCCCAGTATGATCAGACTCTTCGCTAAAAGCTTAAAGGGTAGCTAAGGGTCTTAGCTACCTCCATGCCGACAGCGAAGACTCTGATCAGACTGGGCGGATGCCCAGGCTGATCTGAGTCTGCGCTGGGCACCCGGCCACATTGTTGGTTTTGTTGTGTCGCGGCTCAAATAGATTGAGGACATTTTTTCTTCCAACATACCTGCCAAATATTTTTCTCAGCAATATCATGTTCCTGTTTTGTTGTAGAAGAGGGGTTGTTGAAGAATTGGGAGGGTTTATCACCTTCCGAGACACAACTCAGGGCCAGGATAGAACCTAACATGGTTCTTTCAAACTCCCTTCCTGTCTTCCAGTCTTTGGGACTATTATATTCCATAAATACCTGAATATGTTATATGACAAAGTGTATGAACAAGATGTACAACGAGCTTACATGACAATATATGACACTTCATGAGATAATTATCTTTATTCATACTGTTAACTATTCAAGTAAATAGGCTGTTACTAGAGCTTGACATAATGCAAATGTACTGACATCCAACCAAGTTGCTATCATAATGTCAATTACATCAAGTGAGGTCGCCTCGCGTTGACCAACAGACCTTTGCTGACAGAAGTTTGTTGCCCATACGAAATCAAGGACCTGTGTAAATGCTGTATTATTCTAATAATAAATGACCTATCTAATAAATGCCTATATCTATACCGTAATCGACCCATTTACCGCACCGTGCGCTTAACTTTTTCAAAATTGCAACAAAAAGATGTGGTTAAAATGTATTTAATAACCGCACACTCAGAACAATGAAATGCAGCGTGACTGGAAAGAGGCAACATGGGTAGGACTGGAAATACTTTGTGTTTATACTTTTCATGAGTTCCCTGTTAATTATTGGGTTTTGTGAGAGTCTCAAAGAACAAGAGCTGTCGCCTGACAGCATAGCTCGCCTGAATAGGTGCTTGCCCATCACACAGTCCCTATGGTGGTGTGGACTGCTATGTATAAAACTTCAGGCAAGCATGTCCATAATAACAACACATTTATAAACAAAAGCTATCTCAGAAATGTCTTAAAAAAAAAAATCCACATGAAATTTCAAAGTCCATGAGCTTGAGGTCAAAGAACTAAGGGGTAGGGGGGAGGAGGGCAGGGCTAGGATGTATCAAAGCATTTAACCGTTATCTAACATCAGTCCAAGTATTAGTATCAACTGAGTCCATTGTGGCACTGTGAAATTATGTCTTCATTAATATAAAACTAATCAAAATCTTTAAGACAAAACTCAAAGTCCATGACCTTGACATCAAGGTCATCCAGTCGGGTAAGTATATAGTGTTTTGTAAAAACTCAAAAAAGTGTCTAACATCAGTTCAAGTGTAAACTAAATCTCTGCCAAGCATTATGAATCAGTACGCAATTAGAAAACTTTAATAAAGACCAAATTTCCTAAGTCCCTGACCTTGACATCAAGGTCACCGAGCAGGGCTGGGGTAGTACTCTGTAAAACTTTGGACTAATATCTAACTACAGTGCAAATATAAAAAGAATTCATCTATGGTTTCAGGAGATATGTGTCATTACAAAACTTTAACCAAAACATCCAATCAATAAAAAGACAATTTTCTAAGTCCATGACCTTGACATCAAGGTCACTGATTTGGTTGGTTGGTTGATTTGATGCTTAACGTCCACGGTAAACAACTAAGGTCATGTCGGGACGGTCAGTTAACCTAACCACACTATTCCTGGGCAGGCTTAGACCTCCTAAGCGGTTAACCAGTACTAAGTGCACATACTTTCGCCAGTAACTGACAACTGCCCTTCTTGAATCAGCGGAAGGAGAAACGAAATTATGTGGCCAGACCGGGATTCGAACCCAGGACCTCTGACTTACGAGTCAGGTGCCCTACCGATTGCGCTACCCGGCCGGTCACTGAGGGGGGTGGGGGTAGTACCTTGGAAAACTTTAGACCAATATCTAACTACAGTGCAAGTATCAAAGGAATCCATCCATGGGTTAAGGAGATGCTGGGCTTTAGAAAACTTTAACCAAAACATCCAGTCCCAAAAAACTTCCAATTTTCTAAGTCCATGACCTTGCCATCAAGGTCAAGGAGTGGGGTGGGGGTGGTACCATGTTAAACTTTGGACCAATATCTAACTACAGTGCAAGTATCAAAAGAATCCATCCATGGGTTAGGGAGATATAGGTCTTTAAAAAACTTTAACCAAAACATCCATCCGGACGTCGACGCCGACGCGGACGCAGACGCCGTGGTGACAACAATAGCTCTTCCTGAACTTTCGTTCAGGCGAGCTAAAAAGAATTCATCTATGGGTTCAGGAGATATGTGTCTTTAAAAAACTTTAACCAAAACATCCAATCAATAAAAAGACAATTCTCTAAGTCCATGACCTTGACATCAAGGTCACTGAGGGGGGTGGGGGTAGTACCTTGGAAAACTTTGGACCAATATCTAACTACAATGCAAGTATCAAAGGAATTCATCAATAAGTTAAGGAGATATTGGGCTTTATAAAACTTTAACCAAAACATCCAGTGCAAAAAACTCCCAATTTTCTAAGTCCATGACCTTGACAGCAAGGTCACGGAGTGGGGTGGGGGTGGTACCCTGTTAAACCTTGGACCAATATCTAACTACAGTGCAAGTATCAAAAGAATCCATCCATGGGTTAAGGAGATATAGGTCTTTAAAAAACTTTAACCAAAACATCCAATCCGGACGCCGACGCCGACGCGGACGCCGACGCCAGGGTGACAACAATAGCTCTTCCTGAACTTTCGTTCAGGCGAGCTAAAAAGCAGTGTGCGCTTGTGCAGTTTGTCCGGAAATGGCCTTGGTGTGCGGTTATAGGGGCATGTGCGGTAAATGGGTCGATTACGGTATGTGCATGTTGATTACCCCAATTGCATAAATCCAGGCAAAAGTCCTCAGAAATGGTAGACCCAAAACATACATTTCATGTGGGCTTACTACATCTGAGGATTTTGTGCTTTGCTTTATGCAATACATGGTTATATGATAACCTCTTGATCAGCAAGGTATTTCATGCAACTTTCAGCTGAGTTCAGTTTCATTCTTAACCAATCATAGGTCACACAGTGTTTATTAAAAGCTTTTTCACAAGTAGCTATCTTGTTGATCTTCAGATCCACATTAATGCCCCTCTTTCTTAAAATGCAACGCCCCTGAAGCATTAAATAGAATTAACATGTTATTAGCACTATTCAGAGTTATAAGTTTATTAAAGATGTGCTTCCACCAAACAGAAGTACAATCAACTCTTGATATCTCTAACGCTAATATCTCAAAGTACCCTCTTATATCAAAGAAAAGTTTTGACAGATTTCCTGTTTTTCTTTTCATTTCAACTCTTGTTATCTCAAACTAATGATATCTCCAAGTAAATTTTCTGGGACCAGAAAATTTACTTTGCGATATTAACAGTTTCGGACAAACCTTGGCTTTGAGATATTGAGATTTAATTGTATTTGAAATAGGCAATACCTGAGCAAGAGGCTCTGTCTGTGTGAAGAACATGAGTAGATTTATGTATCTGTTGACTTCAGTGTGCATGATAGTAAAATTTCTACATTCAGCTGCTACAAGATCTAGAATAGGCTTGAAGACCTCAGACAAGGATCCATCTTCTTTGTTCTTCTCAATCTCAGATGACACTTTTACGAAGAATTCTTTTACGTATGTATTGCTGTCTGTGAAAATTGATAATAACAGAGCTGTAGATAAGAGGGGTATTTGATGATAATTGAGTGATATTTTTTTTTTATTTCTCATTGAAACCATATGTTGTGACCCCTCATCTGAACCGTCTCGACGAGACGGTTCAGATGATAGGTCACAACATATGTTTTTATGCAGAATTAACAAAAATTATCCCTAATTATCATCAAATACTCCCTCTTATCTAGAGCTCTGCAACATCATGGTAAGAGAGCTGCAAATGAAAAGGGAAAATAGCAACATTTCAAAGAGATATACTGCTTTTCATAGTAAATTGTTCTAACTTTCTTTCCTTTTTAGCACTTGTGCATGCTTTGGACCCAAACTTCACCAGTACATATTTAATACAGGACTTTTCACTTCCTATATACTCAAACGTTGACAGCTTGGTTTCTTATGGATGAATGGATGACTTGCTGGTTTAGTGCCCTTTCAACAGTATTTCAGTCATACTGAGCCAATGATAAGGATAAAGTTGATCATGAAAAGTTGTATGCAAATGGACTATTTGCACTAGAAATTAAAAGGATTCTGCCTCCAGCTGAGTTAAAAAAAGACCGCTAGCTTAGCAGGTCAGCACTTGTGTTATTGTTTAACGTCCACGGTAAACAGCTATGGTCATGTTGGGATGGTCAGTTAATCTAACCACACTATTCCTGGGCAGGCTTAGACCACCTAAGCAGTTAACCAGTACTAAGTGCACTTACTTTCACCTGTAGCTGAAAACTGCCCTTCCTGAATCAGAGGAAGGGGACCTGAAAGTAAGTGGCCAGACCTGGGGCGAGTTGCTTAACGCTAGCGTTACGTAGCGCTCGCTAGCAATTGGCAATGCAACGGTATGTTACAAAAAAGCGCTTCGTAGCACTACGTGGCATCCCCGGAGCTGCCTCGCAAAGCGCTTTTTTGTAACGTACCGTTGCACAGGCAAAGCACTCGGTAGCGCTCGGTTTACATGTGTTTAAAACGAGGCAAATTTCATTGTGCAACGCACTGCTACAGAAAATCGCTTTTTGAAAGCAAAATCGTTGCATAGTGATGGCAAAGCGCTACACAGCGCTATTTTATAGTGCTTTCGTTAAGCAACTCTCGCCAGGTATCGAACCCAGGACCCCTGGCTTACAAGTCAGGCGCCCTACCGACTGCGCTACGCGGTCCGGCTAGGTTAGCACTTATCCCACTGAGCTACCGAGATCCCCATGTTTCTTCTGGACTCAGTACAGGGTCAGCACTTATCCCACTGAGCTACCGAGATCCCCATGTTTCTTTTGGACTCGGTACTGGTCATATACAGTGACCGATTTCAAGGTCTCTATCGTTAGCAGAACAAGAGCTGTCACCAGACAGCATAGCTTGCCTAAACTGGTGCTTGCCCATCATGAACACAAAATTCCAAGAATGTGAATATAATTCAAATTGATCAAAGGGTTTAGAAACTATGAGACCTTTTGAAAAAAACTTTAATGTAAAACTTTAACATATTGCTAACGCCAACCCCTGGTGTAGTACAATAGCTCTTCCTGAACTCTGTACAGGCAAGCTAAAAAGCAGGAGTCTGAAGTTATTTCACATAGCCTATAGCTTTCTAGTTTTGGATTTGCAGTAGGTGAAGACACCACTTTTTGCTCCTAATTAACTAAAATATATACAATCACTGTAACATATGTAACATATGTGACTAGACAAACAACTGTGAGATAAAAATCCTACTTTTGGACCAAAGCGAAAGACGGTATCTCTCATTTCTGTGCATTGTCATAACACAGAATTAACCCTTTTTAGACCAGATACCCGTTTTGGGGACATTATGCAAACAGTGCAGACCCAGTTCAGACGCCGCAAAACGCGTCGTCTTATCAGGGTCTACATTGTTTGCTTACAGGAATTTCTATGCAAAGTACAATAAAAGTGAAAATATTCACCAGAAACCCCTAAAACTAGAGCATGTGAGCAGGGGCTCACGTATACCCCCGGCCAGCGCCACCGCAAAATAAAAACACATTTAATACAAGCAAATGTTAACTAACAGACAGACAGATGGACAATCTATTACAAATCCAGTGAAAGGCCTAAAAACAAACACCAAAAGGTTCCATTAAAATAAATGCAAATTATGTTATCAAAAAATATACAAATTTAACACAAAATTTCAACGTAAGTATACATAAGCTTCTATGTCTGCGACCTTGACCTAAAGGCAGCAGCAGCATCCCAATGATGTCAACTAATCAGTTTAAAGCTAGATGTAAACCTAATAACATAGCAATCTGAGAAATTTTTTCCATAAATTTTCCCATTTATTGCATTGGAGTGAGAGATGGGAAAAAGAAAAAAGAAAAAGAAGACCAAAAGAAATCTTAGCATCTTGATTTTCTTCCCAACAATATGTATGGCCATTCTCAAGATGTATACAAAATTTGAAGACTGTGGCTCTCATGAGAACAGAGAAATCTGTGACAAAAAGTTAATTGGAGAGAAAGAAAAAATGGACAAACAAAGGGAATGATAAGCAGGAGGACGCTGATTCTCTCTTACACAGTACAACTAGTCATACACAACGTTTGAACCAAATTTCAAAATCCTAGCTAAAGTGGTTCCTAAGAAATCTTTGACAGAAATTTTATTGGAGAGAAAGAAAGAAATGGACAAACAAAGAGAATGATAAGCAGCAAGAGGCTGATTCTCTCTTACATGATACAACTAGTCATACCCAATGTTTGTACAAAATATCAAAATCCTAGCTGAAGCAGTTCCTGAGAAATCTGTGACAATAATTCAATTGGAGAGAAAGAAAAAATGGACAAATAAAGGGAATGATGGGAGGAAGAGGCTGATTCTCTCTTACACAGTACAACTAGTCACACCCAACATTTGTACCGAATTTCAAAGTCCTAGCTGTAGTAGTTCCTGAGAAATCTGTGACAAAAATTTAATTGGAGAGAAAGAAAAAATAGACAAACAAATGGACTGATAAGTAGGAAGAGGCTGATTCTCTCTTACACAGTACAACTAGTCATACACAATGTTTGTACCAAATTTCAAAGTCCTAGCTTTAGTGGTTCCTGAGAAGTCTGTGACAAAAATTAATTGGAGAGAAAGAAAAAATGGACAAACAAAGGGACTGATAAGCAGGAGAAGGCTGATTCTCTCTTACACAGTACAACTAGTCATACCCAAGGTTTATACCAAATTTGAAAGTCCTGGCTGTAGAGGTTCCTGAGGAATCTGTGACAAAAAGTTAATTGGAGAGAAAGAAAAAATGGACAAACAGAGGGACTGATAAGCAGGAGAAGGCTGATTCCCTCTTACACAGTACAACTAGTCATACCCAACCTTTATACCACATTTCAAAGTCCTAGATATAGCGGTTCCTGAGAAATCTGGGACAAAAAATTAATTGGAGAGAAAGAAAAAATGGATAAACAAAGGGACTGATAAGCAGGAGAAGGCTGATTCTCTCTTACACAGTACAACTAGTCATACCCAACGTTTGTTTCAAATTTCAAAGTCCTAGCTTTAGTGGTTCCTGAGAAATCTGTGACAAAAATTTAATTGGAGAGAAAGAAAAAATGGACAAACAAAGGGACTGATAAGCAGGAGAAGGCTGATTCTCTCTTACACGGTACAACTAGTCATACCCAACCTTTATACCACATTTCAAAGTCCTAGATATAGCGGTTCCTGAGAAATCTGGGACAAAAAATTAATTGGAGAGAAAGAAAAAATGGATAAACAAAGGGACTGATAAGCAGGAGAAGGCTGATTCACTCTTACACGGTACAACTAGTCATACCCAACGTTTGTTTCAAATTTCAAAGTCCTAGCTTTAGTGGTTCCTGAGAAATCTGCGACAGAAATTTAATTGGAGAGAAAGAAAAACTGGACAAACAAAGGGACTGATAAGCAGGAGAAGGCTGATTCTCTCTTACACGGTACAACTAGTCATACCCAACGTTTGTACCATATTTCAAAGTCCTAGCTATAGCGGTTCCCGAGAAATCTATGACAAAAAATTAATTGGAGAGAAAGAAAAAATGGATAAACAAAGGGACTGATAAGCAGGAGAAGGCTGATTCTCTCTTACACGGTACAACTAGTCCTACCCAATCTTTGTACCAAATTTCAAAGTCCTAGCTTTAGTGGTTCCTGAGAAATCTGTGACAGAAAAAATGTTAACATACACACACACAAACATATTAACGGAAAGACCAAAAACTATATACCCCCTATATACTTCGTATACCGGGGGTATAACTAGCAAAAACTATATACCCCCTATATACTTCGTATACCGGGGGTATAACTAGTAATGGGATTATCTGAATGATAAGAATGGACAAGTCCACTGGTCAAAAAAGAATTAAAGCAGAAAATTTGACAGAAGTTGATGACATCAACAACACCGCTGCAACAGAAAAGTAATACCTATGTCTAGATGCTAGGTGCCGGTGAGACAATAAATTACCTGACAAATAGTCATTTTGTTCAAGATATAATTCCACAAACTGTTTGTGTAACATCTGCGCTGGATATAGTTCCGACTGCTGAAGACAGGTTTTAGCATTTAACAAGATCACCTCCTCACACTTCATTAGCTCTGCTGTATATTTCTTAAACTGAAACATAAAAGAAAACTACTGTAACTTTCTCAAGAGTTTTATAAATGCATATCAGTAAACAAACCTTCTTTTGATACAACAGGGAAAGTCAGCAGTTGGATTTTGACTAAGGACAGCAAAATTATAGTCTTGCAACCAGCATCATGCAAAAATACAGTTGAGCTTCATTACAATGCTTCTCTTTATAGTACTTTTTTGGTTACGAAGCTACCATGTTATGGTTCACACCAAGATTAAACTTTAAAAGAATACAGTATTAATCCTAATAAACGCCCCTGCTCTATTAAACGCCCCCCTGCCTCTTTTCCGAAAATAACATTATACCAACTTGCGTGAATTCTTGTTTGCTTCTCTGGATGATCATAGCTTTTTTGGATGAGCTGAGCATAGCTTTTTGAAAGGGGTCTACTCTTCCTTTAAGAGCTGACCCCTACTGAAATAGTACAGTTGCTTTCTCTGAAGCATACCCATTTGCCAAAAAACTGTTTATTAGAGGCATTTTGGCAGTGACTGATTTACCACCCTGAAGGCTCTAAATAATCTCCCCTCCCTCCTCCACACACATACAACTTTTAAAAATGAAAAATCCACATGGCATTTAATAGGATTATTACAGTACTAGGCAAATGAGCATAAAATTCTCATCTGCCTAATATTATTTAGCAGAGTATGTCTAAATAAATTATTTAATAATATGGAATTGTACTTGACTGGCGAGGCAAGAAAACTAGGCCACATATGGCATGTACATATTGAGGATAGGCAAATTCTGAGAGTAATTCTGTGAGAAAGTACAAAGTGGAGACTTGAATTTTAATTCTAGCTTTTCTGAATCTAATTATCATCATGACCAGTGGCTTTTTGTTCTGAAATCTGCTCTTTGGGATGATAAAAGTTAGTCAGATCACTAGATCAGCCATAATTATGTTTCTCTGGAATATGTTGTTTTATTCATCCAATTTTTACAGCGATGTTTCACAGGAGGCTCAAGGGAATGATCCTTCAGATACCAAGTCCATCTGTATTCTCTCCAATTCAAAGGAGCACTTTGGAATGTTTTATGATACTTTGACTTTGTTTTATGATACTTCTTATTTCTCAAAAAAAATATGTTGTGAGTATAAAAAAGGCCCTGGTATTTCAAATCTGGAAGGAGTACTGACAAAAGGAAGTCCCGAAGTGCCTACCTGTTTATTTGTTTCTACATTCTTCAGTCTTTCATAGCACATATACAGGTATCTGAGCACCTCTGATTCACCAGCTAACGAAGCATCTTTAGGCTGAGCCCTTATCAATTTAGTTGACACCACACAGCCTCCAGGGTCATCCATCAACAAGCGTTCAAACACAGCCTGACAGAGAAGAAAATAACGTAAAATTTCAAGTATTGGGACACATAGGTCTACACAAACTGCAGGCCCAGATCAGACTGCTTCTATAAGGGCTCAAAAAGGAGCAGTCTATTATTATTCTACACCATTTGCCATTCCATTAGCATCCTTTGAAGGCATTACTGAAATGAAAATCCCGAACTGCTCAATTTTGAGGACAATAACGGTAATCATTTATGGTGCCCCAATTTTTTACAATTTTTACTCTAATACCATGAAAGCCATAATTATTTGTCCCAATAATGCCTTATGCTGATAAATTGGGTCTTAAGGCTTATCAGATAAACCCAGCTAGACAGACCAGCATAAGTAGTCTGTTTTGGAAATAAGTTGTTCGCATGAACAATACTTACACCTTGAAGATTTTACAAAGCAAACTGCTTTTGTTTTAACCACATATATGGTCAGGGCAACAGCAGTTTTGTTTTTAACCCTTAAAGCACTACAAAGCAGAAGACAAAATTTAATCTGCAAAGTTTCATAAAATGTTTCGTCCAAGCTATATCATATTGAGAATTCAAAGAATAGAAGGCAAACAGAGTAGATCTAGATAAGTCTCATTATGAGTCACCTAAACTGGATCTTTGCTGTTTGCCTTTCTGAAATTTTAAGTGGTAAAATCTACAAGGTCTAATTCTTGCCCAGTGGGCAAGTGGGGAAGTAATGAATTTTCCAAGCCTCTTTGTGGAGTTTGGTACATGTACAGCTTACCCTACCAGGCCCCGAGGTTATAAAACTTTTTTCATGCTCAACTCAGCTGAGCATGAAATTTTACCTGCTAATAAATAGCAAATTACAAATAAGTACAGTTGTCTTCATGCTCAGTTTAGCTGAGTATGAAATTTTCTCTGCTTATCAATATGAAAATGCCAACATTAGTTGGCATTTTCATATTTATCAGCAGAGAAAATTTCATGCTCAGCTGAGTTGAGCACGAAAAAAGTTTTATAACCTCGGGGCCTGGTTATATATCTGCCAGTGGTTGGTAATGATTAAAACTGAATAATACTGATCAATACAAGCCATTACTAACCAATTCAAAATGGAGTTTTCAGACCAAGTTTTAAGTAGGATGAGTTAAATCAAGACATGCCTCATTTACCTGTTCTAAGGACTCTGTATCCAACCAAGTTTGATCCCCAAGGCTTTCAGCGAGATTCTCCATATAAACACATCTAGTGGGTCTTAACTCTTCCACTGATGGCTCTGGAATTGATTCCATATTCAAACCTCAAGATAGATAAGGGGAATACTTGATGTTAATTCTCAGATATTTTTATCTTATATTTCAATAGAAACACAAACTGTAGCATTTCATTTACACTGCTGTATATATTTGGTTATAAGACAAGAGTTTACTTTTCCAAAATTACCCCCAATATGTAAATCAGAATCGTTTATTTCAGCTATTAAATTTTTTTCGCAGCACACCCGCATATCATTTCAGTACAGTTCCACATGCATTGCATCATGTTAGTATTTGGAATCAGGTCAATCAAGACTGACCAAGGTCCATTTTGGAATTCCATATTGGACAGCTCAATATTGAGACAGTCCAGTGTCAAAATTACGGTTGCAGGTGCCTACCGACATAGCTCACTTGAGTCATATTCATGAAAGTAATTGTCAACTGTCCACCTAGAGACATATTGTAAAACACACTTCCATTTAATCTGCACCAATTATCTTTTTTTTTAAAGATTTTTCTTGTTTTCTCTTCAAAAATAATCCCAAAGATCCAGATCTGTCTTATGGATCTACATGTTTGAGACTGTTTCGGAAAGGAAAACCCCATCTTATAACCAAAGAAATATGGTACCTCAAAAAGGTGGTACTAAAGAGGGGCCAAAACAATTGTTTGAATGCAAAAATTAATAGAAAATAGTAGTTTTTAGAAAAACACATCCCCTCCCCCAGCTCATTTCCCAAAGTGTTAATTTCTGTAAAAGCTGGATATGTAGGCATGTAAACCTTTAATAAGATCACTGTGCTTCATCACAAATTTTCACATGACACCACATATTAGTTTAAGCATATTTTATTGCCAAATAATACTGACAAATGGGTCAGACAACAAGTTCTAACAACATGAATTATGGTCCTCCCCATCCATAACATGGATAATGTTAACGTCATATCAGAATTTCTTGATGAAAAATATGTTGTAGCCACTCATCTGAACCGCCTCGAAGAGACGATTCAGATGAAGGGTCACACCATATGTTTCTGTGCAGAACTAACAGACGTTATCCCCAAATTATCCCCAAATACTCCCTCTTATCAAGAGCTTTGATTTTCTTAAATGATCCACAAGTAAAGAAAACACAACCATACCACTGTCAATGGTGATAAGAAAAACATTCTGCAGAAGAATATCTATCAACTGTTTCTCTTTGGCCAATTCTTTCAGATCAACAGGAGCTGGTGTTGGGGAAGCTTCTTGGATAAATGCTGAAAGAATATACAAAATGTAGCTTTCATTAGGCTGGGGAATTAAGAGAACCTTGCATAAACATTAACAACTGCTATCCTCATAAGATCTCATTTCATGGGACGGTAATATAAAAATCTATTAGTCCAGGAGCCCAGAAGAAAAAAAAAGTGGTTCGCTTTCCTTTAATAGTAGAGTTTGGCAACCTTGTGCATTAAAATATACATTTATTTTACCATAGATTTTGGCCCGGAGACATCTCGAGAAACGCCCAGGAGACTCAAAAATGACCATCTGCTCACCTGAGTAATTTCTACAGAGGATAGGCCTATCTGTTCTGTTGTGCTTCTTCCGACAGTGAAACCAGCCTTTTGTTCAGCGATAATCTCTTCAACTTGGGTTTTTTAGCCCGTTAAAGATGACTTTCAGCATGACTTTTTTTTGAGGCTGATGGTTCTGTAGTTCTGACAGAGTTGGCCCTCTTGAGGGAGCGTAGTAACCAGCGACAGAGTCATTGGGGTCGGCCATTCTTTTGTTGGTCAGAACTTTTTATAGACCTTTCATGGTCTTCCTGCCTGCTTGAACAATTTAAACTGAAATATAATCAACCCCGGAAGACTTTTCCTTTTTCAGTGCAGCTACTACAATCTAAGCTGCCTCGCAAAGGATCGGTTGTAGATTTTTTCTGAGTGCCAAGTGCAGTCCAGAACTGTATTGTCACCATGACACATGGTTGTATAGCTCTGAGCAATATTCTGTCGATCTGCTGAGAATTTGGAGCTCTTTCAGACATGTTCCAGACAAGTCCTGGATATATGTTGATCTACCCTGTTTTCCTGAAGTTAGATCCTTCACCATCTGTTACGCTGATATTTTTGCTCGGGCAAGTTTCAATCTCCTCGAACTGTCCTCCTTTGCTTTCTTCAGGGTCTTTTGAACACTCTTGTCGGCTGTCCTGTATTCTTTCACTCGTTCTGTTTCATGCCGGCTCTTCTTCGAATCTCTCCTTCATCACAGCGAGATCAAGAACATATCTGGTGACACAGGCCGTTATCCTCTGACGTTCCTTCCTAAGTATCTCACTGGCTGTGTCAGTCAATGTTGTATTGTAGTTTGTAATCATGCTATCTATGTCTGTCATCATCCCTCAGACTGATGAATGGTGCGAATTTCCCGCCTATTGTTACTTGGAACGTGCTTGTCCACTTCTGGGTTTTTGAACTTCTCACGGTGAAACCTCAGTCTTAGCAGGGTTGTCTTTCTGGTCTCCTTCAGACGAACTTGAGAGGTAATCATCAACAGGTAATGTACACTTCATATGTCTGCGCTGAAAAAATGCTTCCTGTCTCGGCTGTGCTATGTCCACCTTGTGGATGGTTTGTGGGGCCCAGGTTTTTGTCAGTACAGGTTGTTAAAGATGCTAATTTAGGAGTTTGAGACCCCGCTCATTTGTCTCGGCATTGCAGTAGGGTCCTAATACGTCTTTCCAGACTGTTTGTGATTCCCTTCCACTTGCCATTCCAATCACATTGTACAACCAGAATGTCCTTCGTAATTTACTGGAGTTACTGGTAGAAATGGTCTACCTTCTTGCTCAGATCTTTATGATTGTGTTGTGACATTGAAAGGAGCTGCTCGCAAACGGAGAGTCTGCTGCAGACTGGTTGGCAAACCTTGTGTCTGTCATCTGTTGACATTTCACCAAAGTTCTCAATGCATATCTCAGAGCTCCAGTATGTTCCAGAAGTACCTGTCCATTTTGTGGATCAGCTCTTCAAGTTTCCCGGATGGCCTCAGAGCCCTCACATACCAGTTTTCTACTGAGATGTTCTCCCTACCTCTCGTTTTCTAGACCTTAGTCACATCAGTCGCACACATATCAGCTACATGCACTTACTAACGTCAAACGTAGGCGTGATCATTCTTAAGCTGGGCCCCGACATACCCAGTATTTAAGTATCATTGGGGGCCGGGCCGCGTAGCGCAGTCGGCAGCGCGTCTGACATAAGCCAGAGGTCCCGGGTTTGATACCCGATCCGGCCACTTACTTTCAATTCCCCTTCCGCTGATTCAAGAAGGGCAGTTGTCAGTTACTGGTGAAAGTAAGTGCACTTAGTAGTGGTCTAAGCCTGCCCAGGAACATGGCCATAGCTGTTTACCGTGGACGTTAAACAATAACACAACAACAAAAAGTATCCTTGGGTCTGTCTTCCAAAACGTTACTTGGGCAAAAGTCAACCTGATGGAGACCACACTTCTTCAGGCTTATTATGCTGACCACAACCGAATTCCAAGAAAATTATATGGCTCGCCTTGGTCATAAGCACGTGTCGGTTGGCTAAAAGTATTATTCCATCCCGGGAGTTGACCTCTTCTAGGAAGACGTTCAATCTTTGATGTTGAGTCTACACCAACCCAAATTGACCTCTAGGCTTGTGAGACCTATGGAGGTGGAAGTGGCTTTTTGGTTTCTCCAAGCAAGCCACTAAATATAATACAACAAACAGAAAGGGCCAAGCTGATTAGGCCTATCCTAATCAACAGTGATCTCTGAAATCTAGATGTTGTACCAAGCTGAGCACGGCTCGCTCGGGTCTTGCAGCTAACACACGACTGTTGAACTCATGTTGGTGCTCTATACTGGCCGTTGACTGCTTCTAGGAAGTCTTCAACCCAGTGATGCTGTTTTCACAGGTGTTCTTTAGCACGTTTTGTCCACAGACCTAGCAATGAATTCCTAGGTGGACTGCCAACCAAGGCTAACGATTGCACCTACCCTTCTACATGTAGTTCTTATTACCCTCCCAGGGTGATGAGATCCATCTGCCCACATGCAACCGTTAGTTTTGGACAACATGGTAACATGACGATTAGGTTATACTATGCATTTATACACTTTTAAGTTCGAAATAGCCCTGGTTCCACAAGTTTTTAAATGAAAATTTATCTTTATACAGTATAATCGAATCGTATTGTACATTTTGTATAAATTGTATTTTACATAAATATGTCCATATAAAACGTACATACATATGTAACATATATAAATCAGTAGCACATATAAATATGTATATATTCTCCTTTAAAAAGCTTCCACTTTGTAAGGGAACTTTATAAAATGTCTATTTACTACATTATTTTGATACAGATCAAACAGGGTTGCGGCTTAATGAAGGGTAGCCTTTTTCTTCAGGGTTTGTATAAAATTAATATTTATGACTGACATGTGTAGCAAATTTGCATCAAATTGGACGTTTATATATTTATTTAAACATTTCAGTGTTCATCAACAAAATTCCAACCAAAAATGCCTTATTCCATGTCAATAAAATTTAAATTTAAATAGTTTGGATTAAGAGAATTTTGCATTCATATATCTCATTTTACCGTGGCACGCCCGTTATCTCGAAGAAAAATGCTATGCACTTAAAAACTGTCACAGGCTATATGCAAAACCTCCATACTGAAATAAAATCAAAATCTTTTAGAAGTGATTCAGAACATAACATTTTTCAAGGGTGGGGTCAAAATTATGAAAATTATACTACTGGTAATTATCCCTTCATGGGGCCCCTTTGGTGACATTTACATCACCTTGGAAGGTCTTATTTATTAGAACACATTTGTGGCAACATATATATGGGTGTAATTTAATACAAAATTCAGACAACCGGATTTTTTTCAAAAGTTAAAAAAATCAGAGAAAATAGTCATTTTTCGTCATTTTTACAAATTCACCCCTCTAGCGCCCCAGAGGGTTTTCTCAGAATGTCTCCGGGCTTTATTATGTCCAGAGGGGTACAGGCTATAACATCCACATGGTTGCCAAACTCTACTCTTTAGGGAGAGCGAAAGTGTTATCTAGCGTAGCTACAGATTTCGGGCCTAGCACTATATTGCATGTCTGGTATTAAACTATTTGCACTACTTTGAAAAGCGAATTTTTAATGCTAGTTCTGAGGCAATTCAAATCGAAATTATATGACACGTTGAAGCAAATTTGCCAGTTTCATTTTTGCTCCCACCACCACCCCCAACAAATCCACTTCTCAACATGGGTCACCTAAAACATCAATTTTGATTCTTTGAGAAAAGACCCCTTTTCAAAGAATTCCTTGTCCACGGAAGCAAACAAGATGGCATAAAAGCTGTTTCCCTGTGTAACAAGAGCCATCGCCTGACAGCATAGCTTGCTTGAACTGATGCTTGCCCATCTCACAGGCATCGTTATAATGTGACCTTGCCTTGAATGTCCCTTTGGGGTGTGGCTTGACTTGCAAATTATGTAAAACTTCATGCAAGCATGTCCATGCATTGTCAACAGATTTATATAGAAAAGCATTAAGATAAAATTCTATATTAATGGCCTTGACTTCAAGGTCACCCGATGGGGTGGGGGTAGTATTATGCAAACGAAAACTCCCGTCCGTATCACATCTGCACTGTTCTGTCCCAATACTTAGAATTTTTACAGGGAGCGGAGGAAGAATTAACTGGGCCCTAATCTGCAACTGTACCTGACTGTTTGTTTTCTTCATACTGTTTATTACTTTCTATACTGTATTGTTCTGCCACACCTAGGCTGGGAAAAAGAGCCGTAAATGGGTTATTTTTCAGATCACCAGGGTCTGCCATTCTTCTGTCTGAAAAAAATAAAGCAGTAAAATCAGGTACAAAATTCTCTGCAATAATGCTGCAGATCATTTGATTTATTTGAATTTGTTTTGAGTACATAAATGTGTTTATTTCAGCTGAAATACTGAGGTGAATGAAGTTCACTTTAGCCATTTTCATTTTTGGCTCCTTCCTCTATTGAGTCAACTCTTAAAGGAAAGAATTTGCTCTCCTAAAAGCTGCTGAGAGAAGTTGTTCGAAATGTAAGTTCTAATACTTCTATCCCATAACATTACAAGGTCACAAGAGAAACTATAGATGACTTTGAAACGATCCCTTTCCACCTGCTCAAGCCTGGCAGTTTTTCACTATAAAAGGCAGTTTTTCACTATAAAAGGCTCATCATAACCTGCTGTGTCTGCTGAGAGGCTGAGTTCCTGTGATAATAACAATATCATGTAAGTTGTGTAAGTCTGATGATAAAAACTTCTCACCTAAAACATTATTTTCCCCCAATTTTTATTATAATGATGCTATTTTTCCCAATTCTAATGGCCCAGCCCCATTCCAAATATGGGGTGCGAGAGCCCTGGTATTTTCTTTGCCAGGGGCTCTGGTTCTATGCATCTACATCTACAAATTAAGTGCATGGCCAATATTGGCATAGTCGCACTGTGAACAACCTTAAAACATTCGTGCTGGGAGGTTCTTATTTACAGTAAAAATCAGATATAAAATTTCCTTTAAAAAGGAAGGCTTGCCCAGCTAAGACAGTGAAATTTTCATGAGTTGTTTATTGAAGTGAACCCGATTGTTAGTGCACTTTCTGTTGCTAACCTTTATTTAGCAAAGTATTTACATGTAATTTCTAACTTATTGAATGGTGGCATTATCCATGGGTGTAAGGTAAAAACAAGTGTAGAATTTATTTGAAAAACAAATTGAAACAAGAGGCCCACGGGCCACAAAGCTCACCAGATCTCTAGCTCAAAATTGCTATCAAAATTACTGTCACATTTGTACAGGCTAATACAAAATATACAACTACAAAGTCTCAGTCTGACAGTCTGCTGAGTTGATAACAAAATATATAACTATTTTCCATATTTTGATTGCAGTAAATGCCATTTTTCAATTTTCCCCATTATAAGTCAATGCAACTCTAAGTTGCCATAGCAACCAAACGAAAGAGCTGATTTTCATCAAAAACACAAACTGTCAACCCCCCAGCCTAAGGATACTAAAGATGAAATCTGGGCCTTATTGGCCCAGTGGCTTCTGAGGAGATAATTTTGCAAGTGTTTTTTTTTTCCTTTATTTTTGCATTTTGATTTCCATGACAACCAGTAAAAGGAGCAGTGGGTCCAAAAACAATAAAGCTAATAGAAGACTTCTTATGGAACATTTCTATAAAAGTTTTGTCAACATATCTGCAATGGCTAGGCAGTAAATGCCATTATTCAATTTTCCCCATTATAAGTCTATGGGAACTCTAAGTTGCCGTAGCAACCAAACTAAAAGGCAGATTTTCATAAAAAACATAAACTTTCAATCCCCCAGCCTAAGGATACTACAGATGAAATCTGGGCCTTATCGGCCCAGTGGTTACAGAGGAGATAATTTTTAAGTATTTTTTCCATTTTTTTTCCATTTTGGTTTCCATGGCAACCAATAAAAGGGGCACTGGGCCAAAAAACATACAGCTGATAGAAGACTTCTCAAGGAATATTTCTATACAAGTTTTGTCTACATATCTGCAATGGCCTGGCAGAAAATGTCATTTTTCAATTTTTCCCATTATAAGTCTATGGGAACTCTAAGTTGCCATAGCAACCAAAGCAACAGGCAGATTTTCATAAAAAACACAAACTTTCAATCCCCCAGCCCAAGAATGCTACAGATGAAATTTGGACCCAATCGGCCTAGTGGCTTCAGAGGAGATGTTGTTTAAAAGTGTTGACGGACAGACGACAGACGACGACGACGACGACGACGGACAACTGCCTATCCTATAAGCTCCCCCGGAGCCTTCGGCTCTGGTGAGCTAAAAAAAAATATTTAAACACACACACAACACAAACACCACCAACAACAAAAAAACAACAACAGTTTTTCAACGTTTTGGCCGGCCGTTTTAGGCATGTCTCAAGGAAAATATCTATATGGACCTATTTCAAGTCTTTTCTTCACGGCTGTTGAGTCACATTTAGTCTGAATCAAAATTTTAGGAAAGGCTGTTTGAAACCCATGTCTATGGAATCTTGGCACATCTGAACTTGGCATCAAAAGAAGACAATAAATTTATATTTACTGAAGTTTAGTTTTGGTTTAAGTGACATCAGTGGCAGTGACTGGAACAAAATTTTGACACTCTGAGAAGAAAATGCATGCTGCTGTTGTTTGGGACAATAGCTTGCTTTACACCATTTGGGAACAACAAAGCACGGAACCCATTGCTTTCGTATTTCCATGAACTCCCGACAAATGAAATTTATCTCTTTTCAGTAAATGTGATAAGGGAAGAAAATCGTCAAAAGCGCTTGTTTCTAAATTTAAACAATAAATTTGAACTCTGCTCTTTCAGATTTTACACTGATACACAGATCAGCCCACTCTGGCATAAGCGCAGTCTGATCAGTCTGGCCTCAGCATGAAAGATGAAGAGTATATATATGCCGAAAAAGACTGATCAGATTCAACGAATGCATTGGCGCTGGACAGTGTGCCGGCTGCTCTGACTAGTCAGATTATGCCATGCCCTAAGGCCTAGTTTTCGCGACGCCGCTGCATGATTTTTTGGAAAAGCTAATGCTTTGCGCTAAGCTATATATAAACACTGTTTCTTACATAAGTTTTGGTATATTTCTTAGGATGCAAAGCCAAATACTTTGCATTGCATTCACAGTTTTATTTTTTTATGCCATCAGTTTATAAAAATAGCCATCAGAGGAGATGGCAAATCCCCCGACCGAAGACCCCCATGGGCCTTGGTAAAAAGGGTGCACTTCAAAACACATATTAGTAATATATTGTCTTTTTTTATGCTTCTGTTTGACATTAACTGTTAACAGATGCATGCTTATATAACACTCAGACTAAAACAGTATGCTTGACAGCTAAAAAGAGGTAATATCTAAAACAGCCACCATATACACAAATGTATAGCATACTATACATTCAACTTTCAAAATGTGTGAATAACTTCTAAAGTACAAGCCCTACAAACCTAATTTTGAGCTCTCTAGTAAGTGAATTTGGACAAAGAATCCAAATCTGGAATTTTTTTTTTTTTTTTTTTTTTTTGGGGGGGTGGGGGGGGAGGGGATGGGGGGGTGCGGGACGGGGCACAGGAATGTGGAGGGGTCAGAGAGAGTTAGGAACACTGATAAGATATCACAGCATGATCATCAATGTTCTAAAAGGTACAAGGTTATTCAAATTCTGGAGCTGGCCAGGGTTATACAAACAGCAGCTCAAACTACCAAAGGGAAATAACTCACAAAGTATAAAAGCAAGAGTTATCATTCATGTATGAGACAAATTGTCATGACCTGTTCTACATATCTGTGCAGTATCATGAAAATATTTCAAAAGGTATTCAAGTTATGAAGCGGACACCTAAAATCATCAAAGGGAAATAACTCCAAAAGTAAGAAAGCAAGAGTTGTCATTCTTGTTCCCGACACATCGTCATGACCCGTTCTACATATCTGTGAAGTATCATGAAAATATTCCAAAAGGTATTCAAGTTATAGAGCAGACACGAAATCACACCTAAAACCATCAAGGGGAAATAACTCAAAAAGTAAGAAAGCAGGAGTTGTCATACTTGTTCGCGACACATCATCATGACCTGTTCTACATATCTGTGAAGTATCATGAAAATATTCCAAAAGGTATTCAAGTTATAGAGCGGACACGAAATCATACCTAAAATGATCAAGGGGAAATAACCCAAAAAGTAAGAAAGCAAGAGTTGTCATTCTTGTTCGCGACACACCCTCATGACCTGTTCTACATATCTGAAGTATCATGAGAATATTCCAAAGGGTATTCAAGTTATAGAGCGGACACGAATGTGCCAAAAAATCACACCTAAAACTATCAAGGGGAAATAACTCAAAAAGTAAGAAAGCAAGAGTTGTCATTCTTGTTCGCGACACATCGTCATGACCTGTTCTACATTTCTGTGAAGTATCATGAAAATATTCCAAAGGGTATTCAAGTTACAGAGCGGACACGAATCTGCCAAAAAATCACCAAAGGGGAGATAATTCAAAAAGTACAATAGCAAGAGTTACCATTCTTGTACGCGACACATCGTCATGACCTGTTCTACATAACTGTGAAGTATCATGAAAATATTCCGAAGGGTATTCAAGATATAGAGCGGACAAGAAAGTGTTTACGGACGGACGGACGGACGGACGGACGGACGGACGCCAGGCTCATCGCTATATCCCCCGAACCTTTCGGTCGGGGGATAAAAAGCAAACGAAATGTGGCCAAGTTCAAGGCACTTGTAAAAGAAAAACGTGCTTTTTAACGGAAATATTTAAAAAAAAATACATGAACTATCAAAAATAGAATAAAGTTTCCATCGTTATTTTTAGCAGATGAGGCAAATCGGATATGGATAAAAATAGACAAAATCGGACGAGGTATTTGTTTGTTATGTAATGAAGAAATGCTGTCTCAAACCGGAACGAACTTTCCGATCTCTTTGGCTTAATTGCTGCCCTAAAAAAAATTTAGAACGAATCGTTGCAGTACACACTCACTGTGTACACACTCTCCTGGTATTTTCCGACTAAGCCTGACGTATCGTTTCTTCCGAAAATAACTCGGTATCACTAAACCACTTGAATACTGGCTTGCGCTCGAAAGCGCAAGCCAAAAAACATGTTGTTCACAATCACGGTCTTAGGATACCTGCACTGACAAGGAGCTTGAAGTCATCCATAGTCGGTGCTGATATGACATTGGCAGGCAGACCATTCAAGAGACGGACTGTTGATGGAAAGAAGGATCCCTTGTAGGCATTGATGGAACAAAATATTGGCAGATCTAGGAGTGGAGAATGTAACAAAATAAACACACACCAACTTTATGTGTATGACTTTTTATTAATTCATCTACCGGTTTCGGTCTTACGACCTTCATCAGGACAAAAAATATGTGAAAGTTCTCCCTGAGGTACAGTTTTTGTGTGGTATATGTGTATCATGTGACTCTTACTGTCAACTGTCTAAAGTTTGTATATCATGTGACACTTTTTGTTGTCTTTGTCTATAAATAGATTAAACGACGTTGACGTCATTGTAACTTGGCAACCATGGCTATAACAGAGCTAATGAGTATTGTACATAATAGTATCACATTTAAATAGCAAATAGGATACTGTAAAACACTTATATTTGGCGGTCACTTTATTTTGGCGATATTGGCGGAAAAGAAAAAAATCGCCAAATTAAAATTCCGCCAATATAAACTCATGATACTAAAAGAAGAAAAAATATTATTGAGCATATAACCCTTTTTCCTTTACCAAAATATCAAAGCTAATACACATCACATATATTAGCGCTAAGGAAAATGCCTTGCAAACAACAAGTGGGAGGAAACAGAGTATGAAAATGTTCTCACCATACTAATTAGTGTTTCAATTAAGTTGATTAAATCAGAAAGAATACAAAATCCGTTTCAATTAACTACGCAAAATGTAACATGATTATGATAATAATTGTTATTATTTTAATCAACATGACAATACAGAGCTCAACTCAAGAGCCAAATACGACGTCAGCAGGAATATTTTATTCTTGAGAAATCACAAAACCGCCAAAATAAAAATCCGCCAAAAGGTCCATATATAAAAACCGCCAATTTTTGCTGCCGCCAAATATATGTGTTTTACAGTACAAAAAGCTCAGATATGTATAAGGGTGAAGTATGAGTGTCAACATATCAATGAAAGTGTTAGGGTGACATCATTTTCTTATGTCTCTTGGCCATGGTTGGAAGAGTTCAACTCCTCTCGAGGTGTCGGCCTTATCAGTATATCATCTGAGTATCTGCAGATCATGATGTTGGTGAAGGCTTCCAGAACTAGGAATAGAATAGTCTAAGGCAGCAACCTAGTGTGTACTAGTGAAGATACTGAAAACTTGGCTGTTTATGAGTATAAATATGGTATATTCAGATCTAAGTTTTGCTACAGTGTCCAGGATATTTTGAGTTCACATATGATAAGATGGATACTATGTTTCTCTTGTTCTATGTCTAATTTCTAGTTCATTTAGCAGTGTTTTGCTTTTTTTCTTCTTGTTTTTCATTTTTTCATGCTGCTCCATTGGGGGTTGAACTCGTGGAGATTGTAACTGATGTGTCTGCATCAACCTTGTTGTCTTCTTCTGAACTGAAGTTTATCAATATCTAGTGTTGCACCTTTACAAAAGGTAGTTCTGGCTGCGATGGATCCTGGAGGATACCGAGTGGTATGGGTTAGCTCTGATCACCATTCACACACCGCTGATTAGGACTGGATGGGCTCCAGTGCTCCAGATAAGAAGGGGTAACAGAGATAATTTTGAGATAATTAGCCAAATTTCTCCACAAAAACATATTTTGTGACCCATCATTAGAACCGTCTCGTCGAGACGGTTCTAATGAGGGGTCACAACATATGTTTTCATTGAGAAATAAGAAAAATTATCTTTGAATTATCCTCAATACCCCCTCTTATCTGGAGCTCTGGGCTCCCAATTGGTGGGTGGATTCCAGGTGGGATACAAACTTTGTTGAAAAGACAAAATATTGGCAGGAATCGCTGATGGTGTCCTCTAGTTGCTACTCCTGTGGCTGTCAGGTACTGGCCTGAAGGGATTTCAATGAGGTTATTGACGATCCTGTACATCATTGTGACTTTGCTCTGGTCTCGCCTTGATTGAAGGTCCTCCCAACCAAGTTCTTGCAACATTGAAGTGACACTGCTGGTTCGGTGGTAGTCATTGCAGCAAAACCTGGCGGCACGCCTCAGTACAGACTACAATTTAGCTATGTTGGCTTTTGTCACTGGGTCCCATACCGTCAAAGCATACTCAAGCTGTGGACAAACTTTGGACTAGTAGCATTTGGCCTTAACATCCTTTGGGCAGCTTGAAAGATTTCTGCGAAGGAAAGCTGTAGTCTGGTTGGCCCTTTTCGTCACTGCATCAATATGGCTGTTCCAGGACAGTTTACTGTCTATGGTGACTCCAAGGTGCTTTGCTTTTGACGTTTCTTACAAGGTCTGTCCATGAATGCTGTAAGAAGTTGGTATGACATTTCGCTTGTTGGTGATCTGGATGTGTTCACACTTGTCTGGGTTAAATACCATCTGCCAGTCTCTTTCCAATTCCTGTAGATGATTAAGAGCTCTCTGTAGTGACTCTGCATCTTTCTGGTCTCGTATAACTCTGTACAGCAGACATTCGTCTGTGAAGAGTCGTACTGAAGAGGAAATTCTTGATGGCAGGTAATTGATGTATACCAGGAACAGGAGAGGTCCAAGTACTGTACCCTGTGGAACTCCAGATGTGACAGCGGCAGGAGAAGATGTCTTCCCATCAAGGACTACTTGCTGGTTCCTATCTGCGAGGAAACTTTGGGACCCAGGATAGGTTCTTGTCTCTGATGCCGTAGTGATGGAGCTTGACTGCCAGGAGATGATGTGGAACTTTATCGAAAGCCTTGCTGAAATCCAACAAAATAGCATCAACTTGATGCCGTCTGTCTAGTCCAACTGCGAGGTCATGTATGGTGGTGATGAGCTGTGTCTCTTCTTCCTGAAGCCGTGCTGGTAGTCACTCAGAATCTTTTTACTTTCCAGAAATTTCATGAGATGGCTATGTACTATGTGTTCCATGACTTTGCAACAACAGGATGTCAGTGAAACTGGCCGATAGTTAGCAGCCTTGCTCTAACCTTTGCTCATGTGTGAAGAGAGGTTCGGCACCAGCTGAATCAGCGAAGAAAAGAGTTTGTTTACAGCGTTCTAAACGGGTATTAACTACCTTTTTGGTTACATTGTCCCGGCCTTGCATTCCGAATACTGAGATCATAGTGAAAGTTTGCCCAAAATTTCATATCAGAGGAAATTTCATGCTTTTTGGTGCTGTGTATCGTTGCATGACGTCACCGCCGGAAGCTGCTTTGTTTACATCCAAACGGTGTCAACATGAATTTTCATCTGGTGATCCCCTTACTGTTTGTGTTTGCTTCAATACTGTCCGAGCGTCTGAATGTTTTTCCGCAGAGACCCTCATTGGAGATCCCTGTATCCCCAGTCATCTTCAATTGTAGTCCCCAGAATATACATCACTTCCAGTTCTTAAGAGCACCCAAGAAATGCATGTCTGGCCACCTGCTGTATGTGTTTTCACTCATGATTTTCAATGCATCTGACTGTCATCCAACCCCAGGACCATGGAAACCCAAATATCCATGCGGTATCTGAGGTAAGGCCTGCGTATGGTCTAGAACTATCCGATCAGTCGCGTGTTCATCCTGTGAAAAGTGGTTCCACAAGGTTTGTCTGAATATGCCTACAGTGTTATATGAGCCACTAGAGCTAACGGAAGTCAGTTGGTATTGTTGCGGATGTGGACTGCCGAACTTCAACACAAGCTTATTCGAGGATTTCAAATTATCCAGCACCACCTGCAACACACCATCACATTCTTCCATGAACATGTTTGTTGATTCCAGTGGTAGTATTGGATCACCTAGATTTGCCTCGTCACCCAGCCGACGTAGTCAAACTCACCTCTCCAAGAGGAAGATCCGGATACTAGATATCAATTTTCAGAATCTGCGGTCAAAGAAAGAGAGCCTCAGGGCCCTGCTAGAGTACTCAGAGCCTGACATTGTACTGGCAAGTGAGACGTGGCTGAACCCTGCCATAGCTGAGAGAGAAGCACTACCTGAAAGTTACCGGTTTGTTGCACGAAGAGACAAACCAAACAGCAGCCATGGAGGTGTCGCCATTATTGCCAAGTATGACCTAGAGGCCTCAGAGATTGACCTGCATACCAACACGGAATTTGTGGCAGCCTCCTTCAACTGCAAGGACTTGAAGAAGCCCATTATTGTTGGTAGCTTATACAGACCCACTGATAACAACCTGGACTACTCCCTAGAACTCTGCACAGCCTTAAATGATCTGCACTCAAGATTCAGGGACCATATCCTCTTGATTGGTGGAGATGCAAACCTACCAGACTTAGACTGGAAAACAGACACCATCTCTGGGCACAGCTATCCAGTATCAATCAAACAGCTTTTCATGGACACTTTCAACGACATTGGATGTGAGCAGATAGTGGACTTTCCCACAAGGATAGACAACACCCTGGACATCTTTGGCACCAACAGGCCATCACTTGTAGAAAGGTGTGTTTCCCTGTCTGACTTAAGTGACCATGACGTTATGCTTGTGGAATCCACTGTTTTACCTGCACGCAAAAAGCCAGTGAAGAGGAAAGTCTACCTTTGGAAGAGGGCAAACAAGCAAGCCATGGAAAAGGACTTGGCCAAGTTCACCGAGAAATTTACCAAGGACTTCTCCACTTCCACACCAGTGAATGTGCTTTGGAATGGCTTCAGACAGAAGTGTATTGAGACCATTGTTACTTTTGTTCCTTCAAAACTGACGTCGACTCGATTCACATAGCATGCATGTGTTACCTGTACAGATAAAATCAGTAGCACAGATAAAAGCATAGCATGAGCTACCAGTACAGATAAAAGTGTGAAAATTTATTCAACCAATCAATGGGCCATAATTACCACACAATAATTTTACTGGCTGACTGGAGATCTTGACACTGTGTGACCAAGAGACAGGATGACGTTGTTGTTTGGCCAGACATGCCTCTTTAACCTGGCCGCAGTCCCTGGGTATAAACCTGTATCGGGCTATAGATGGATGGATGACTTGCAATTTTAAAACCTTTTCAACTGCATTTCAGCATAATGAGGGCCTCATGGAAGATTAGCTTTTACATTTATTATATATATGTACGGTATGTGCTAAATGTTGTCACCCTCACTAAATAAAGACTTTACTTATTTACCTACTTAGTCATATCAGGACAATGGGCTTGTGATAATGAAAGGCTGTGTGCAATGGAACCCCGTTTATGATGGAAAGAACTCCGCCTCCAGCGGGGTTCCAACCCGCAACCGCTAGATCAGTAGGCTAGCACCTAACCCTGTAATGGACAGATTACTTGCGATTTTATGTCCTTTTCAATAGTATTTCAGTCATATCATGATGATGGGACAATGATAATGAAAGGCTGTGTGCAATGGAATCCCGTTGGTTGGTTGGTTGATTTGATGCTTAACGTCCACAGGAAACAACTAAGGTCATGTCAACTTTCTCACCCTCACTAAATAAAGACTTTACTTATTTACTTACTTAGTCATATCAGGACAATGGGCTTGTGATAATGAAAGGCTGTGTGCAATGGAACCCCGTTTATGATGGAAAGAACTCCGCCTCCAGCGGGGTTCCAACCCGCAACCGCTAGATCAGTAGGCTAGAACCTAACCCAGTAATGGACAGATTACTTGCGATTTTATGTCCTTTTCAATAGTATTTCAGTCATATCATGATGATGGGACAATGATAATGAAAGGCTGTGTGCAATGGAATCCCGTTGGTTGGTTGGTTGATTTGATGCTTAACGTCCACAGGAAACAACTAAGGTCATGTCGGGACGGTCAGTTAACCTAACCACACTATTCCTGGGCAGGCTTAGACCTCCTAAGCGGTTAACCAGAACTAAGTGCACATACTTTCGCCAGTAACTGACAACTGCCCTTCTTGAATCAGCGGAAGGAGAAACGAAAGTATGTGGCCAGACCGGGGTTCGAACTAGTGTTGTACCGATAGTCGCTGAACATCGAAAACTAATCGTTCAGGCTCACGTCGGCGACAATCGATTGTAATTTTGTGACTATCGATTGTAAACAAAGTCTTTAGGTCAAAAAAGTCGCACAGACCATTTGGTCAGTTTCGGTTCATTTCTGGTTGTTTCCCGCATTCAAAGGGAAGTAATCCAAACACGACTGTCATGGCGTCCAAGTAAGGACCAGAGCCGGACATGGAGCTTTTTCCCTATACAGGGAAGATCAAATCCCGATTTGGGATTTATTTTTGCTTCAGAAAGATAAAAGATGGACCAGCCACAAAATCTAACCTGGATGTGACATCTGTCATATGCATTTTATGCAAAAACATACGCAAATAAAGGTTGTGTATTGATACCCCCCACCCACTCTGGATCATATGAAAACGAAACTCTGACCATTTCAACCTTTGGCTAAAAGTATGAGATTTCTGTTAATAATATATATAGACCCTAATTTCAAATAGTCCTTAGCTTTTACTGATTTTAAAAAAGTACAGATGAGCATCATACACTTTCAATTTTTTGTCATCTATAAGGCCAAAATTAAAATTATGTTGGTTTGCTGTTTACCGACCGACCCGAGGTTTTCCGTGCGACCCAAATATTTTTTTTTGATTTGCCAAAAAAAAAAATTTTTTTCCCGACCCGTCCCGGTAAAGTCCGGATTTTAGTCACGACATTTCCTATATCCCGGTATTATTTGTTCGTGTCGCTTATTTAACCGCGTGCGCGATCCGAATCAGCTTACCGCTTTAAATTTATTATTTCAACCAATGAGCGTTTCTTTAACAATGATTTGTGTTGTAAAATGGCTTCGGAGACGAAAATCGCCCGAGTCGAAGCGACTTTCTGCGTGTCTGTCGTTGTCAAAAGAGCAGAAAAAAGTGTACAGTAGTTAAAAACGCATTGAAAAGAATCCCCACATGCAACACATGGGAAGACCTCTTCAATGATGCAATAATAAACGTTTCGGAAGACGATTTGTCTGTCTGAAAACTTCGGGTCAGTATGGTAATCCCAACAGGGGACAATTTTCACAATTATGAAGTTGAAATTATTGTTCAGAGTGTAATCAGATTAAAGAACAAAATCATGTCAAGATTTATATTTTTTCAGTCCTGTGCTTTAGTGGGAAACACTTATTCTGTGTGATCTTTAATTTCAAATTTATGTAGCAAGGCCTGTTAAAATGGTTATAAGATTTCATCATTGCAAACCATACTAACACTAACTTTCTGTGCCTGCCATAATATACAAAAAAAAAAAGCCTACCGACCGACCCACTTCTACTATTAGAAAAAAAAATAAAAAGCCTACCGACCGACCCACCTCTAATTTTCTGGGTCGGTAAACAGCAAACCAACAATTTTTTAAGGTTGGCCTAAGGCCTCTAAGAGAGGCAGGTTTAGTGACTTCTTAGTTTTCTCAATGTATAGTACATAAGGACCTATCTGAAAAGGTGAATACTTTGAGAAGAAAGATTTTACCCACAATGGCAACTGCTTTAAAAGTATCTGTCTTTATTGTCAGTCAGTGCTAGCAGAAATAAAAAAACATATATAAATATACATGTATATACAGTGATATGGCCATCTAAGATAGCATTATAGTGCATAATTATGTTGCCCTCATCTGTCACAAGATTTAGCTGCTAACCAGTATGATCACATTCACTGCCTTCTATCTGCCTATGAAATATGTATGGCACAAAAATTAGTTGATGCCAAAGGAGTAATGATGTCTAATGCTCTTTTCTGTGCACTATGCTCTTTATTTTGGTGAATAAGTACAGATTTAGACTTTCATGGAGCATAAGCTATCATTATATATTGGTTAACTTGGCTGACAGGATTTCCGATTGTACAATCGATAATCAATCGGTTTAAGTCTTCCGATAATCGATTGTGATTTTCCAGTCCGATTCCCAACACTAGTTCGAACCCAGGACCTCTGACTTACGAGTCAGGTGCCTTACCGATTGCGCTACCCGGCCCGGCATGGAATCCCGTTTACAGCAGGAAAGATTCTCGTCTCGAGAGGGATTCGAACTCGGGTCCCCTAGATCAGTAGACCAGCTCTTAACCCACTGAGCTACTTGGGCTCCTCTTAACCGACTGAGCTACCAGGGCTCCTAACCTGTATCAGGCACATTACCTCCGGGTGTGTTTTTTTTTATTTTTTGTGTATATGTCAAGTGTTTCCCATTTGATAAGTTGGACACCCTGCCAACATTCAGTGACAATGCAGTCAGCGGCTGCCACCCTGATGCTTCCTTTTTCAAGCTCTTTCTGTGCAAAGCTCTAGCCACGAAAACTACTGACAAATAAACGGAACGGAGTTGTAACCATTCAAATAACTACAATTGTTGCTAATTATGTTTACTCATACAATTGTCTCACCTTATATTTTAATAAGTTTTAAGTTTATTAGAAAGAAATATATAATAATTGGTATTCACTGCAACTTTGTCAATTACACGTCAAATTACGGCAGATACGCAACGAAGAATACTAAAGTAATCCGAAGATATCGCATGAGCGGTACGACGACTTACGGAAATAACCGGAATAACCGAAATACCAACAAACAAACAAATGATTTATTTCAATTAAGGGCCCATAGAGGACAGACAATCAAAGGAGGAAAACCTCCATACAATGATTCAAGTAATTAAACAGTCATGTAATTATAAAAAAAAGAGAAGAAAAACACACTCACATATGCATAGAGCAAGTGGTAAGAGGACTAGTGAATAGTAGTGATCGATACAGTATACATTTACATAGCTTAAAGTGACACCCCATTATATGATCTCAATCATGTTATATGATAACATTATGAACTATGAATTTCAAAACATTCAAATACAAAATTGGCAAGCTCTAAAATTACCACATCATCACTGTTTGTTAATAACCAGTTGAACTTTAATTTACTATTAAGCAACAGGAAGTTTTTACACTGTTTTTGAACATTTGAAACAAAGTTATTCCGAATGTGAGAATACCTAGGGCACTCAATTAAAAAATGAAGTTCATTTTCAATAATTGTTAAACAGTGATCACATACTCTATTTTCCAAAGGAGTTAAAGGTCTAGAAAATCTACCTGTTTCAATTTTAAGCTTATGTGAACTTATTCTAAATTTAGTTAACCATCTTCTTTTATCAAAATTCTTAATAACAGAAAGATATTGTTCAGCTTGAAAATGATCTTTAAAGGAAAAATATGTTCTTAATTTACCATCAATGTTATTAAGTCTAAATTGAGCCCAAAATTCTTTATATTTAATTAAAACAATCCTTCTCATAGACTTTTTGAAGTTGCTAAGATTTAAGTTATTTAACTGAGAACTAGCATAAGGAACATCAAGTAAACGAAAAATACTGCGGATGGAAGAAAACCAAGAGTGAAAACCATTTTCATGTAATGTTTTTGAGCAAGCAAATGCATCTGACAAAAGCTCAGTATTTGTATTTTCAAGTCGATGCCAATATGACAGAGCTGATAGTAATATATTTATCTGAATAGGATATCGAGCAAGCTCAGAAAATACAGCAAAGTTAGAACTTCTTTTATGCACACCAAGAATATACTTACAAAAATGAATATGTAACTTTTCAGAAAAGAAACTTCTAGCAATTTTTGTAAAATCAAATAAATCATCAATAGAAGCTTTTTTTTGACAAGGAACAAGCCCAAATTTCACTTCCATATAATAAAATCGGTTTAATGGTATGATCAAATATGTGCAAACTTGTATGAATACTAGGGTTTAGAGAGATAATATTACGCTTCAATGAATACAGAGCTTTAACAGATTTATCATAAAGTTGTTTTTTAGCAGGTGTGAAAGTACCAGAAGCAGAGAATATAATACCAAGATACTTGTATGTTGTTGTACAAAATACTGTCTTATTAAAAATAGAATAAGACTGTGAATTAATAAGCCTTCCAGCTTTATTAAAAATAACCACTTTCGTTTTATCAATATTAATAGAAAGGCACCAATCTTCACAAAAAGCTTGTAATAAGTCAAGCTTAGCTTGTAAGCCTGCAGCACTGGATGATAATAAAATAACATCATCAGCATACATTAAACAATCTAACCTTTTACCATTTAAATAAATAGGATCCAGTGATTAAGAAAGATAAGTGGGCAGGTCATTTATGAAAATTTTGAATAAATTAGGGCTTAAAACATCACCTTGTCTTACACCAACCAATGATTTGAATGTATTAGTAATTTTATCATTTACCTTAACACAAAGAGTGGATTGGAGGTACATACTTTTAATAATATTATAAAATAGACCATGAATATCTAATTTAAGCAATTTAATTAAAATAGCAGTGTGAAGAACCGAGTCGAATTCTTTCTGAAAGTCAACAAAGCAGGCGTATACCTTAGAACCCTTAGAAAAATAATAATCAATTATACATTTAACCACAAACATATGATCAGAAGTTCGCGAATTTTTACAGAATCCAATTTGACAATTATTAATTAATTTATTGTCTAATAAATACTTATCAAGCCTGCTATTCAATATAGTATTAAAAGTTTACCTAAACAGCCAGCAACGGTGATTCCACGATAGTTATTAGGATCATCTTTATTGCCAGATTTGAAAATAGGAGAAATATAACCATGAGCCCAATTTCTAGGATAAATACCACAAGTCAAAATTTTGTTAAATAATATCTTAAGACTAGGCAATATATAATTCTGGGCAGACTTTATCATGTTGTTGCTTAATAACTGCAGTCCTCCTGATTTATTGGCTTTTAATTTAGAAATAGCATCAATAATTTCTTTATCACAAATTCTAAAATCTAACAAGGTAAAAGTTGACACATTCTGCTGTTCAATAGTATTCAAAGTGTTTTTCAGATCATCCAGCTTAGATTGAAATTTACTAGGAATAGAATTTAAAGATTTAAAATAATTTTCCCAAATAACTGGATCAATAAGAGATTCAGAATTTTTTTTACTCTCCTTTAAATTATCAATAAGATTCCAATATGCTTTTGGATCAGAGGACTGCAGTTCATCTAACTGATTAAGAATACTTTGTTTAAATGTGCGCTTTTTAAATTTACGTGTTTTATTATACTCTCGGTATAATTCAAAATAAGAGCCCTTTATAATTGGATTAGAAGGATATTTACTCATAAGTTTGCCTTTATTTATCAACCTATAGCGCATAGTTCGCAAGTCAGAGTCAAACCATTTTTGTTTCACTTTTCTTTGAGAGTTCAGCCTACCTTTGGGTTTTCAATAAAGTTCTATCTGCAACGGACAATAGAATATTTTCGAAATTACTACAACATTCATTAACATCTAGAGACTCACTATTTGTACATAAGTTATTAAACTCTAACAATTTCTGGGTAGTAATGGAATCAGTGAAGCAATTACTAAATTTCTCATCAGAACCTTTTCCCCAAATGTATTGTTTGGGCATAGGCTTATAGGCATCAACATTAGGAATATTAGTATATGATGCAAGCATCCGAAAAGAAATTTTGCAGTGATTATCAGATAATAAAGGATTGAATGCAGAGACTTTAAATGAAAGAATTTGTTCTAAGATTTCATCAGATACAAGTGCATAATCAACAACACTCTGACCATGTATATTAAAACAAGTATAATTACCACAACTATCACCCAACATTCTAATACCAAAATAACTACCGAAATACCGGAATAACCGACGATTTACCGAAATAACCTTAGAAAATGCCAAAATAACCATAATTATCATATTGACTAAGAATATACTATTTCAATGATAATTACCCCAAATTAATTCATTGCGTTAGACTTGTACTATATTAGAACTTTTTTTCTTCTTCTTCTTTGTCCATATAACGCCACTGTACTGCTGGCTATGATCACATATGTGCTTTGTTGTCTTCTTAGTGCTTCCTACTCAGTGCTGTAACACTTGCTATGATGACTAAACTTGTGCGTGAGGTTCAGATTAAAAGACCCAAAAAGGAGAAAAAAATACTTCAAAAAAAATCTTCCTGTCTGTTTAATGTAGCTTAGAGTGGCCTCAACTAACTGACGTTCACCATCCAAGCTGATGTCCTCAACATTCCCTGACAGTATCTTCATATCCACATCTCCACCAGGTATCCCTTCTCCAGATAATACTCGTAAGACAACATTCTTCAGTGTGGCTCTAGCTTCACTGTACTCATCACAATCAAAAAGAAAATGCTCCAAGGATTCCATCACACCGCAATGCTCACATAACTTAGTTTGATTTTTGTCAATAATCGATCTGTGTACATTGAGTAAAGTGTGGCCACAGATCAGATGGTTTAGAATTCTGTATGCCTTCTTATCTCCCTCTCCAACTTTTGATCTTTTCCCTATTTTTTCTACACTTTCAATGACCTGTTCTTTCATCTTTATGCTAGCATCTTTTTTGGTACATGTGTTTAAACTGTTAGGTAGTTTGGCCGCTTCTGCTGCTGCCTCTGTGGCATATCTGTCTGCCAGCTCATTTCCAAAAATCTGCTTGTGGCCTGGACACCAATGGACATGAACTTATACCCTTTATCTTGAACTTTTCCCATTAAGACTTTTATGTTATTTATCAATTCCATATTGTTCTCCGGTATTGAATGTTGAAATACTGAAGTTCTTGCTGGCTGACAGTCAATGAAAAAATGAGCAATGTTTCACCATCAGAATTGATGCTGCTATTATTCAAGAAATCAAGCCCTAGCTCTAATCCCACTAGTTCTCCAACATAGTTGTTGCTGCAGTTACTCACACTCTTCTTTAAACATACTGGATCTGTGTTCAAACCATTGATAAATATCACAGCGATACCACCAGTTGGTCCAGGATTAGAAAGTGCTGACCCATCGGTAAATATTATGATATCACTGTTTGGTATATTAGAAAGTGTTTCCTTGATATTTTCTGTTTGACTCTCTTTTGATGCATTCATCTAATCCCAATTAGCCTTAGCTTTCCTAACTAGAGAAAGACCCATGTACTCTTTAGTGTATTGGAAGTCTTTCTCTATATAATCAAGAGCTATATCTCGCTTCAACTCACTGAACCTAGACATAAACAAGTTAAAGACATTAGGTTTACTGATGAATTGACTATTATTTGCTCTCCAATCATAAAACTCTATTTTGAGAGGATCTGTATTATCTCTTGCCACTATTCGGACCATCTCTTGGGCTGACGAAGCTTCAAATGCAGACCCATGGGTGCACAATTTGTTAACACCTGTAGAGCATCTGTACTTATGGAAGATATACATCCCGATGCCCTTATCATCGCTGCTCTCTGTACCTTCCCAAACTCTCTCTCACATTCATCATGGCTAAGCACTAAAGCTGGCGCTGCATAGTCCAACAATGGTAAGACCAACGACTTGTAGAGCTTCATGAAGGCAGACTGTGAGCATCCTCTAAAGTCTTTTGTCAGAATGTCTAGACTCTTCAGTGATCTGAGTCCTGATTTTGCCTTTTCTGCAATATGTTTCTTGAAAGACAACTTGTTGTCAATGAAAACTCCAAGTACCTTTTTTTCTTTAACTTCTTTCAAAAACCTACACCCAAAATTTATGTTTGTTATAACATCTTGTTTTCCTTTAGGAATTACCTTAACATATTCAGTTTTGTCAGGTTCCACTGCCATATTCCACTTCAAACACCACTTTATCACATTATTTATGTCCTGATTGAGAGCCTGTTCTGCTTCCAATAAATTACCTCTACTTGCCCACACACAACTATCATCTGCGAATTCTGTAAGAGTATTCTTCGCCTCTTTCATGGAGTCGTGAGTATATAGATTACAAAGCACTGGACTTACTACTGATCCTTGTGGAATACAAACATTAGACGTCATGACCTCTGACTGATAATCATTCACTCTAATATAGAACTTTCTATCAAACAGGAAATTTCTTAAATACAGCCACATCCTACCATGAATTCCTGCTTCTGTCACTTTTTTAGTAGTCCCGCTCGCAATATTCTTTCATAACAGGATTCATGCGAACCGAACAACCAACTAAATGTTTTGTACCACTTCAGAAACTGAGGGTGAGGTTGGGCCTGTAAAATCGATTTAAGCCCCCCAGTAATTCATTACTGACCGTTCCAAGGCGGTAGTTCTGTTGTGGTTCTCTGTTGCCTGTTTTTGGTGTCAGAGTTTCTGTGATGTTTTACCTTATGTATGTTCTTATTATTTTTGGTTCGGTTTGGGTTGCTGAGTTGCCACCTTTCGGGAACAAGCTGCTCACTCGGTTGGCCATATGTTCTCTGTATCTTGATTATTTGTAATCTTAGTTGTTTCCAACTATGGTTTCTGAAGTGGTACAAAACATTTAGTTGGTTGTTAAGTTCGCATGATAACCCTCTAACTCGTCAATGAATCATCACGGTAAACACATAAATCAAATTTCAACACCATGAAGAAGCAAAGACGAGGACTCAACAGATACAACGGGCCGTCTGACAGGTGGAGATCCCTGGCCTGCCAAACAACCCCACTGGAAATCTGAAGCAAAAGAAGGTCACCAGTTGAGCCACGGTGGACCAAGCAACAGACAAAAAGGCTCCGGTCCCAACCAACTAAAATATATAGCTTTAGGTCGGGGCCATCATAGAGTCTGACGCCCGATCCCCCGGTGTGCAATTAAAGAGTGCAGCAAAGTTTCCAACCGTGATTGGGTTAAAGCTTGTAAATATCTTCCTTCATTTACTGGATCCCTTCTCTTTTGAAACCAACGCTTTGCTCTTTTCACTTCTTTTGATTTATCTGACAACTCTTTAGACCACCATCCTTTACTGTATCTACACACACGTTTTTCGGTATTATATTCTCTGCTGCTGTTAGAATAATTCATAATGTCATAATCATCATTGATGTCATCAGAAACACTGCGCTCATTTTCCCATTCTTCTAGCTTTTTACTACATTCTGCTTCCCATTCGGTCCAATTAGTGTTTTTGAAATCCCACCGTTCAAGCACTTTTTCCTCTTGTTTATCCCCAAACTCAAATAATATCAGCAAGTGGTCAGAATTTAGGAAAACCTCTTGTTGTACCTTCCAATTAGATATATTATTGCAGACTGAATTGCTGACAAATGTCAAGTCAATAATATGATTCTTCCTTGTTGGATCACTATTGTTTACCAAACTTATATCTTTATTTAGCAGGTGATTAAAGAGTATATCTCCAAGCTTATTTGTTGAAATGTCTCCCCACCCTTGATGATGAGCGTTAAAATCTCCAGTGACTATAACAGGCATGTTTTGATCTAGAACTTTTGTTAGCACCTCCGTGATTGAGCTGGTATATGTTTCCTTTTTTCAAAGTCCCCGGGTTTCCTTAAAGGTAGGTTCCTGGACTAGCGGTAACAATTATGTCCACAAAATAATTTCGTCTTTTTCTGAGCAGTATTGAATTCTCTTATTTTTCTGAATTTGTTGCTGCTGAGAAACTCGTCAGATGTTGAAGAAAATAGTCGTTTTCCCTTTTGGTTTATTTTCTTTAGTTGGAATTCCAGCTCTAAAAATAACAATGTTTATTATGTCTGTAAGTGAGCGATTTTTGATGCCATTCTCCAAAGGTCAATTTTCCCTTGCAGTGAGCTCTACTAGAGGTCCTGGCATGGCGGATGGGTTAAAACTATCCCAAAATGCAATGCAGCATGACGTCAGCTGCGTTATCTATTTTTGGCGCGAACTAAAAATAGCGCTAACTGGTGTGCGAAGCAGAGTTAGGAAATCCCTTGCATAACAACTTTTCTAATATTTTTTTGATTTACACTTTTTAGTGAAACTTATTCATTCCCTTTTATAAGCGCTTTCCAACAACTTGGATGAATGATCATCAAAATTATGATGCATTCCAAAGTTCGTGAACCTACCTTTAAACTTGTATTCCGTATCATTTAACTGCATAATATTTCATTTATTTATCTATCCCACATGTACATAATCTATACATTTTTGATTGTTTAATATAAAATATATATTTTTGGTTCATACAAGATGAAGGGCGTGAGGGGATATAAAAAAGTAAATGTATACAATTTGAAAACCCGTGATGATTGTATACAGGAGATGATTGTATAAGTTTTGATGCTTGTTATCAAATCCTGTTCACCATTTTGTCCTCAGTAAATGTTATGCATGTAATTTACGTGAAATAAATATTGTTTAAACCAAAACCCGTACAAGCTATTCTCTTTGCGATATTTTAACAAACTACAGAGAGTTGTATTAGAGTAATATGTTTTAATTCCATTCCATTTTCACTTTTATTTAAATTTATTTGTTTTATATATTTTGACAGTATAATTTCTAACAAAAATATATATCACCGCTGTCATAATGTGGAAAGCAGTTGATATATAATGACTATGAAAATAAGGCGATTCACCGAAATAACCAAGAAAATACCAAAATAACCAATACTTTTTGTAAATACCATAATAGCCAAATTTTGTTTAAGAAATATGGGCATAGGATATGCAAAGGCGCATAAAATATCATAACATTGCACATGGATAATTAAGTATGAACGATCTTAAGTTTTGTTTTAGTAGTGTTTGGGAAATTATGCTAAGATCACACATATCAACGGGTCCGTCGAATTACCCCAAACCGCCACAAAACACCCCAAACCACCCCAAACCACATTATGTATATAGTAATAAAAGATTTTTTTTCTGATTGTCTTTCAACTATTGTTGATGACTCTGGTTATGTTATTGTGAGAGCAAAGAACACTTGTTTGACAAGGTTGTATATGTGTTTGTTGGTTTGAAGCTAAGTATCGGGCGGTCGCACCTCTTCTGCAAACATAGCGATTATATTTAACAGACACCCGTTTGATCGATTTATCTTATTAAAAAGATAATTAAAAGATTAGCCTGATCAGACACAGTTTAAAGGGAATTTATGTATTGCTTAGGGGTTGAACATTTGTTTTGTTTTGTAATCATATGTCTTGCTTAGGATAAAAATTTATCCTTAGTTTCCAGCTGGCACCGCGCAGTTCCTGCGTCTCGCGGAGGTGTGACTAGGACTTGTTGCCATAAAATATCATAGAAGGAACCGAGGCCCCTATATGCAGAATATGCAGAGTCTGTGCAGAAATTTATTTTGTGGCAACCATTCGCCAGCCTTTTTTTCTTCTTCTTTTTTTTATTGACAGGGATTGCTGTATTTGCAGATTTAGTGTTCTGCGAAATTGAAAAAAAAAAAAAAAAAATATCGAAGAAGTCTGTTGGTAAAATGTTGGAAAAGTACTTTATTTGTTGTGAAATGAATGGTAAGCAATCCCTGTTGTTTCCAGAGCATATAAAGAATAAACAAAATACATAATCCACTAGAGTAGGTAAGCTCAAAACAATTACGCAAATGATAACGAACAGACAGACATACATACGGAGAATCTATATCAGACCCTTCTTTGTACGGGAATGCATTGCACACAATCATTATCATCCACCCATTGTCCTGATATGACTGAAATACTGTTGAAACGGATGCACAATCACAAGTCATCCATCCAATCATAAAATTGTTTCGTATTCCGTTAATCCCCCAGCGTCCCAAATACATGTACCGAAAAAATTTAGGCGAATATTATACAGTGCGTTTTTTCTTTGATGTTGCTATTATGTTATTATTTTTATTTTCCTTCGACATCAGTGTCACGTGGATAACTTTTCTAGACAGAGCCGAACTTTCACTGGGATGCGGAGTATTAACGGACTTAAAAAGTTTAAACAAACAATTTTATACATGCACTTATACAACAACATATGCACTGGAAACATTTTAATTAAAATCCTTTTTTTCCATCCTTTTATTTATTTTATTTTTTTATAAAGCTTGTTTTCCAAGTGTTATTATTAGTAAAATAATTTTAACAAAGTAGCACATATACATAAACTCTTAAACGCACACTTATATTCTACTTGAGTGTTTCATGATTTCAATCGCAGTAACCCAACGTCAAAACGACAACGCATCAAGGTAACCGAACGTCGTATTATCAACATCACGTCATTATTAAGATCGATGCGACGTCATTGTCGCATCGACATAAATACATGCACGACGTCGTTTTGATGTTGTGTGCTGCCGTAAAATCATCATCACATGTCAAACTAATAAAATCATTAAACTCTTAAAATCTGTGGATCAGGTACAGGTGCAGATAAACAACGTTAAAACGACGTCATATCAACGTCGATGCGACATGCTTACGTTGCAGTGGCGTTGATACGAAGTTGTCCAACGTTTTTGTACCCATGGCGCAAACTTAAAAGCACTAATTTAAATCAATTCCAATTACAAGACCAGCTACGCATCAAGGGATAGGTGCCACAAGATCGAATTCGTGGATTCTGTGTAGCGGGTATTCTTTCTTTTATATTTTGCGTATTGTTGTAGCAGCACATTTGTTTAAAAAAATATTATTATTTACAAAGCGCATGTATTTATAAGGCCGGCTCCTCATCAATGACAAGGGCCACATGGCCAAAACTCTTTGATTCTCTTTCTCTCTGCTGTGGTTTTCCCCTTTCCATTCGCTTTAGACGTGACAGAATATTTGCCGTCACTAGATGTTACCTTGGAAGTTTTGACCACTTTCTTTCGGTCCAGCAAAAAAATTTCAAACAGCTTTTTCTTTTCATCTTCTGTTTTGCAGCGCCAGACTGCGTCACTTACACGGTAATTCTGGTATTGCTTTGTCAGGCGGTAATTTCCAGAATCGTGCAAAGCACTCCGGTAATCCATAAAATGCAGTTCGGTGATGCTGTAAATTTTTTCAACGAGGTCTCCAGCATGCTTCGGTTTCCAGTCTACTGAAAGTTTGAAAATATTGTTGATTGACTCGGCATTGTTGTTGGTCCAAAGTTGTTTGGTTGAGTTTTTGCAGTTAGGCTGAAATACATGGTCTTGCAGTTAAGGTTTCAGTTTGGAATTAAAATAATCAGAGAAGATCGGCAGCTGTTCAGCATATTTAGTAATAAGCGCAGACGCGCGGGATTCAAAGTCGATGGTTGTGTTTGCGTCCACTAATCATCATCCGAAAATGGAATTCATGATAAGTTCTCTTTCTTTCCTTCCAACCCCAACTTTGTTTTGGAGATAGTGTTTCATCACATTGTCCTTAAGATGTTTTGTGCCGCGTGTCAGGTACCGAGTTGCATTCGGAAATACCTGTTAAGTTGCCTTTGTTAAGACCTTTTCATCATCCTTACCTATCTCAAGAGTTTCAGGCAGTCTGGCTTTGATAGCCTCTAAATTCTGGCTAAGTTCAGCCTCTATATGCTCCAGAAAGGTTTTTCCAACTATGGTTTGAGGGCTGGATTTGGATTTTGATTGTTTCAGTTCCTGGTCTTTGCATACTTTTTACTTTTATAAGTTTAGAATGTAGCGTCTTTGTGCAACATTACAGGTCCCAAGAAAATGGGCTTAGTCTGGCCCATGTTCCTAGTCTTGTATGTATTCTCTGCTCTTGAAGGAACTTTTTTAGATTTTAATTGTACCTCACTGCAGCTGGTGTTGTGCCGTGTGGCGGCCGTAAAAAGTCTCCCCGTACATCATCCATAGTGCAGATTATATTTTATTTACATCCTTTGAGATCAGAGGATGGATTCTGAGAAATCTAAAATTTGAGATCGATTTAGACTATTATTCTAGATCATCGTCTTTTATACTGTTTGGATCCTTTTGAAATTAATCAGTCTTTGAATCGGCTGCCCAATTAAAATTAAGAATTACAGTATGCTTTTTCTGGTTTCTTCACCAGATATTGTCAGGGTCACTGACGAGGCTTTATTAGCCGAAACTACGTAGTCTGGCCCATGTTCCTAGTCTTGTATGTATTCTCTGCTCTTGAAGGAACTTTTTTAGATTTTAATTTCAACAGAATTCTTGCGCACCACTTTGTGATTTTTGTACACGATAGTTGTAACGTATAAGCAACCCAAATTAAAGGTTCTGACAATGCCTAAAGGCTGTCCGTTTGCCGTTTTCAGGAAACTTTTCATATCTTGAATTTGTGATTCCGTATAGCAAATAATGGTTGGAAATTTGTTCTTCTTGTGCACAATTGTTTGGACAAATGGATGATCATCCGCCATTCCTATCACTTCTAAAAGTTCATCTGCGACATTCGCTCGCGTTGATCGTTTCTCTTCATCTTTTTTCTTCTTCGCTTGATATTTTTGATTTCTGATAACCTCAAAATCTCTGGCGTATGTCATGGAATCATCTTTTTTAAGTTCCGCAAACACTTCTCTTGGCAACGCTTTTGTCAACTTTTCCCGAATTTTATCTATAGTTTTGGGGTTGGTTCGTACGTACTCACTTTCGGGATTTTTATTATTTCCATGCGGGATTGGTTTGGTAAACTGAGACCCTTTGTACTTATATAAAGCAACATTCCCTAAAATCGCATCTGTTGTCCTTGTAAAAAATGATACTTTCGTCTGGAATTCGGGATTTGTCTTATTTGTTGCGTAGTATCGGCTCAGCGTTACAATACTGCTTTCGGGAGGTCGTGGCTCGAAAGGTATCCATTTCACTTGACCTTTTCACGTTTTTTGTAACAGTATAGCATATTTTTCATTTCTGTGTGCCTCAACATGCCGTTGTTTTCAACGTACATTGTTTTGACAGTGTTGCCTTTTCCTGAAATCCACGTGCCGCAATCGTCATAAAAGTCGCATCTGTGTTTTGCTGGTAAATGGACAGAAATGTTTCGACTATACAGTGTATCGACCTCTAATTAGGTAAACAAACACAGCAGCTCAAATACACACACTCAGCTGACTCAGTGGTTTACTATGGGAATTCCACTGTTACTGATAATAGCCAGATACATAACATGTAATCAAACCTTATTATCAGCTGATGATCATCAGATAACAATTCACAGTTAACTTTAATTGCCCTTCCACACTTTCTTTGTTGTAAAAGTAAAAAGTATGCAAAGACCAGGAACTGAAACAATCAAAATCCAAATCCAGCCCTCAAACCATAGTTGGAAACAACTAAGATTACAAATAATCAAGATACAGAGAACATATGGCCAACCGAGTGAGTAAAAGTAAAAAGTATGCAAAGACCAGGAACTGAAACAATCCAAATCCAAATCCAGCCCTCAAACCATAGTTGGAAACAACTAAGATTACAAATAATCAAGATACAGAGAACATATGGCCAACCGAGTGAGCAGCTTGTTCTCAAAAGGTGGCCACTCAGCAACCCAAACCGAACCAAAAATAATAATAACATACATAAGGTAAAACATCACAGAAACTCTGACACCAAAAACAGGCAACAAAGAACCACAACAGAACTACCGCCTTGGAACGGTCAGTAATGAATTACTGGGGGGCTTAAATCGATTTTACAGGCCCAACCTCACCCTCAGTTTCTGAAGTGGTACAAAACATTTAGTTGGTTGTTCGGTTCGCATGATAACCCTCTAACTCGTCAATGAATCATCACGGTAAACACATAAATCAAATTTCAACACCATGAAGAAGCAAAGGCGAGGACTCAACAGATACAACGGGCCGTCTGACAGGTGGAGATCCCTGTCCTGCCAAACAACCCCACTGGAAATCTGAAGCAAAAGAAGGTCACCAGTTGAGCCCCGGTGGACCAAGCAGCGGCACTTCTAACTAGATGTTATACTCAACACGCTCTCCGTCCACTAATTGATTCTGAAATCAATCATAAAAGAAATTTCATTAAAATCCCTTTCATTAACAAAGGTATTGACTTTATAGATTTACCTAGTATATTTCAGGATAAATCTGTTACATCTTCCATACCTGATTATTTCCAAAATTCTGAACCACCTATTATTTGTTATAAGTATAACAAACCGATTAGAAGTATCATATTTAATTTCAATAAACTTGTGTCTGATCTTGACATCGATGCTAATACTCCTGATTCATGAGATTGTAAAGATTCCAAATTTATTTACCCATCAGCAGGTCATGTTGTGACTGGAAATTTGAAGATCATCCCGGATTCTAGAATTCGTAACATTGTTTCTAAGGGTCCTAAGTATAGATTCCCTTCCCATATCGATTTCAACAGATGTAGGGAAGAAATTGCATCTGCATTAAATGATTTTGGTAATCGTTGGTGTAAACGAGAGGGTGTTGAAAGTTACGCTTTAAAGAAATGGAAACAAAGTATCTTTAATATTGTGGATAAACGTATAAAGTTTTATTCACACAATACTAATCTTTTACCTCCTAAGCCTAAATCTTCCTTTAGATATTTGAAGCAGGGTATCCAGGATTTTCATAGGAAGTATGTTTTGGTTCCTGCTGACAAGGCCGCAAACAACATTGTTGTTGTTTGTCGGATGCACTATATTAACACTTTGAAGCAGGAACTTAACGGCACCACGGCTTACGAAGAGACTTTTACAGATGAGAAGACTGTCGATAATAGCCACTCAAATAATTTGCCTTTAAAGTTTGCTGTAAACGTTAAGGAATGCCAAGACAAACTTCCTACGATGTATTGGTTACCTAAGCTTCACAAAAAACCGTATAAAGCTAGATTCATTGCCAACTCTAGCTCTTGTACTACTACAGAATTATCTAAATTATTAACTTCTTGCCTCACTGCTGTGAAATCTCGTGTCATTTGGTACTATGAGACAGTGTATGAGAGGTCAGGGAAAAATATGTTTTGGTCTATAAAAAATTCTGGTGAGGTACTTAGTAAACTGAAGTCAAGAGGGTTCCGTGCGACTAGTTTGTCCACTTATGATTTTTCTACTCTTTATACCACATTACCCCATAATTTAATAAAGGAAAAACTTGTTGATTTGATTGAGAGGGCCTTCAAAAAGTTCTCCAAAAATGAAGATACCCTTTATATTGCCTGTAATGATAAGAAAGCGTTTTACACTTCTACTGACCGTAAAATATATAGAGGATATAGTCTTTGGTCATGTCAGAATGTATGTGACGCCTTATCATATCTCTTAGATAATATTTACATCAGATTTGGTAATAAGTTATACAGACAAATTGTTGGTATTCCGATGGGTACAAATTGTGCTCCTCTTGTGGCCGATTTGTTTTTATTTTGTTATGAAAGAGATTTCATGACTTCTCTTTCGGTTGATAATCAAGCTGATATCATTGAGGCATTTTTATCATTAGTTAACTCTACCTCTAGATATTTAGACGATCTTCTGAATATTGATAATCCTTATTTTGAAAGCATGGTTAACCAAATTTACCCACCTGAACTTAAATTGAATAAAGCTAATACTTCAGATACCGAGGCCCCCTTTTTGGATTTACATCTATCTACATATGTATTTCTAACGGTTTTGTATCTTCTAAAATTTATGATAAACGTGATGACTTTGACTTTGATATAGTTAATTTTCCATTTTTGGATGGTGACGTTCCACGTCGTCCCTCTTATGGAGTGTATATTTCTCAACTTATAAGATTTGCTAGAGTGTGTAGTCATGTAGATGACTTTAATGCTCGTAATAAATGTTTAACTGCTAAACTTCTTCAACAGGGCTATCGGTATCATAAGCTTAGAAAGGCTTTTTCTAAATTCTATCGCAGACACCATGAATTGGTTTCAAAATTTGATGTCGGATTAAAATTTCTTTTACACCAAGGCCTATCGGAACCAGAATTTTATGGTGACTTAGTATACAAATTCAAAAAGATTAAGGGTAGGACTGATTTTTCTGATCAATTCCGAAAAATAATAATACGTCACAAACGTATTGGCTATAATTTAAATGTTATGCGACAGTCTGCATGCTTAGTGATTAACCCAATCACGGTTGATAACTTTGCTGCACTCTTTAATTGCACACCGGGGGATCGGTCGTCAGACTCTATGATGGCCCCGACCTAAAGCTATATATTTTAGTTGGTTGGGACCGGAGCCTTTTTGTCTGTTGCTTGGTCCACCGGGGCTCAACTGGTGGCCTTCTTTTGCTTCAGATTTCCAGTGGGGTCGTTTGGCAGGACAGGGATCTCCACCTGTCAGACGGCCCGTTGTATCTGTTGAGTCCTCGTCTTTGCTTCTTCATGGTGTTGAAATTTGATTTATGTGTTTACCGTGATGATTCATTGACGAGTTAGAGGGTTATCATGCGAACCGAACTACCAACTAAATGTTTTGTACCACTTCAGAAACTGAGGGTGAGGTTGGGCCTGTAAAATCGATTTAAGCCCCCCAGTAATTCATTACTGACCGTTCCAAGGCGGTAGTTCTGTTGTGGTTCTCTGTTGCCTGTTTTTGGTGTCAGAGTTTCTCTGATGTTTTACCTTATGTATGTTATTATTATTTTTGGTTCGGTTTGGGTTGCTGAGTGGCCACCTTTTGGGAACAAGCTGCTCACTCGGTTGGCCATATCTTCTCTGTATCTTGATTATTTGTAATCTTAGTTGTTTCCAACTATGGTTTGAGGGCTGGATTGGATTTTGATTGTTTCAGTTCCTGGTCTTTGCATACTTTTTACTTTTAGGTCGGGGCCATCATAGAGTCTGACGACCGATCCCCCGGTGTGCAATTAAAGAGTGCAGCAAAGCTATCAACCTTGATTGGGTTAATCACTAAGCATGCAGACAGTCGCATAACATTTAAATTATAGCCAATACGTTTGTGACGTATTATTATTTTTCGGAATTGATCAGAAAAATCAGTCCTACCCTTAATCTTTTTGAATTTGTATACTAAGTCACCATAAAATTCTGGTTCCGATAGGCCTTGGTGTAAAAGAAATTTTAATCCGACATCATATTTTGAAACCAATTCATGGTGTCTGCGATAGAATTTAGAAAAAGCCTTTCTAAGCTTATGATACCGATAGCCCTGTTGAAGAAGTTTAGCAGTTAAACATTTATTACGAGCATTAAAGTCATCTACATGACTACACACTCTAGCAAATCTTATAAGTTGAGAAATATACACTCCATAAGCAAGTAAGTTTGAAGCACCTTGTATAAAAATATGGAGAGCAAAGACATAAAATGCACCAAACTTTTCGATAATATGCCTAAATTTTCTATTAGAATACATATCACAGAGAGCTTTTGACAGGGGCTATCACTTTTAATATATACTTTTTTGGTGTTTATGTGACTTTGAATAAGAACATACTTTCGGCCAAAGCAAAATGCTCATGATTAAATTATAGAAAAAAAGACAAGCCTTATGATCTTACAGTCAATCTGAAGTTTGACGAGTTTTTTTAACTGAAAATGTTCTTGCACGGCTGGGTGAGATATTATTAATCATATACACATTCAGAAAGCAAGAAGTGCATGCCTTAATAATATTAATAATAATAATAACAATAATAATGATGATAGGGTATATAGAAATATATTTCGATACATGAATGACAAAGTTCTGGAAACATGAACACATCAATTTAAGGTATAAATCATCAGCACATTGACACTGCTTAAGTTTCAACATTTAACAGATGAAGAATTCACTTAAGAACTGAACTGTCAATTAAAATGCACAACGTTGTCATTCTGCAAAATACATATTTCAGTAGGAGCGGCGGTAGTGTAGTGGATAACACGCTTGACTACCGATCCAGTGATAGCAAGGTCGATCTCCCACTTCTCCAGTCTTTCGGATGAGACTTTAAACCGCGGTCTCGTCTCAGTATGACCTAGTTGTTGGTGGGACGTTAAACCCGTGTTCACTCACTCACTCACTTCCAGGGTATTATAAACATAATTCAACATGAGGAGGTGTTTCTAAAATAATAATATTAATAATAATAATAATAACAATAATATCAATAGTAATTAGAATCATTATTATTATTACTTCGTTTGGAAGAATTATTACTATTATTTTTATTACTTCTTTCAGATTGCTACTTAAAAAGTTTTTTTTTCTTCAAAGCACAAGCATTATGCAACCACATATTTGGGTTAATCTGGATCTATTAAACCACTGGTCTTCAACTGCAGTGAAGGAAATCTCTTTGGATAAATCTTGCACCAGCCTGCCTCAACAATAGCATTAACCCCCAGAAGAAAAAGTCAGTCCAGAACCAGTGATGAAATAAACATTCACGGGATCAAGCACAGAACGACAGGAAAACAGAAAGAGAGAACCTGCCCACTGTCTGTTCTATGAAGCATGAGCATAAGAGGGAAAATCTATGTCTTCTAAATTCTAATGATCAACCTCAAACAGAAAGCCTAAAGTTTAAGTACATGTAGTTTCTTTTGACACTGGCTTGCATAGAACATGGTAAATTACATTTACATTGCTTTTTATTCATTTGGACCCGTTTTGATGCTAATCAGTCTTTGGAGCGACTGCCTTTTTAAAATTAAGAAATTACTATGTTTTCTCTGGCTTTCATCCCATGGTCACTGACTTTAGCCCTTGTTCGTTCTTTCAAATGTGTTTTCTGCACCGAAGGAACTCTTGAAGATGTTTATTTATAGGATATAATGTGTCTTAATAGAGGTGGTTACTAATTGAAGGTGTCTGTTAAGGCCAGTTTTAAAGAACTATTTTTTATTGTTGTTTTAGGCTAACATGAAGAGAATTTAAGGTCATTATGCAGAAATGAAATACAGGAAAAGAGAACAAAGTATTCTGCATATAATATGATTATAATACAGTTTAACAAAAAAAACATAATTTCTCATCTTTTGGAAACCTATGCAGGGATACCCTTCATCAAATCGTGAACATTTACAGCCATAAACACAACAACAGAACATCATAATTACAATTATAAGGACGTTACCATACAAACTCTATGTAAGCCAACATTCTTTACTGATAAGAACTAGCAGCTGCTGCAGGTTTGTTTACCTAGATGAGGTCAGGAGTACTTGCTCGTCGATACACTGTATTATCCACAAACATATAGCAGTTAGTCTTATCCCCTGGAGGCACATCTTTCTGGACTAAGTATGGACGAGTTACTAAATTAAAGATTTGATCGGCAGAATCAGAATCATAATCAGAATTGTTTACTTGTGATACGTCCAAGGACAATCATTCACCAGGACCTGTGAATCAGGGAAGCTAGTCCCTAGCCCTTATAAGAGAAGTAAACTTAGTAACTGAATCCTCTGCACACTCAGCAGCAGAAATGAGTGAATCTTCCAGGGAATTCCAATCTCTAATAGTCTGGGGGAAGAAACTGGACTTGTAAATGTCAGTCCCAGCCAATGGGGTTTGAAATGGTAGGGAATGATGATTCCTGGTACGCCTACTTGGGGGAACAAGGTCATTTATGGGTATACTGGCTGCACCCCTCAGACCTTTGTACAGCATTATGAGTCTACTATCTTTCCTTCTCTTTTTTAGGGATTCCCACTTAAGTTTCTCCAGAATGCCAGTCATACTCCCAGTTTCATATGTGTAATTTCCCGTTACAAATCTAGCTGCCCTTTTCTGCACCTTCTCTAGTTCATCTTGAAGAAGTATACTTTGAGGGTCCCAAACTGAACTGCCATACTCCAGGACTGGACGCACCAGTCCCTTGTATGCTGACTCTTTAACATCTTGTGGACATGCTGCCAAGTTACGTCTGAGGAAGCCGAGGGTCCTATTAGCCTTTGTGCAAATATTGCTGACATGTGTGTTCCATTTCAAATCATTGGCAATTGTTATGCCGAGATACTTGATGGTTTTTACATTATTGAGGACCGTTCCCTCTAAGGTGTAGGAAGCACTGATCTTCTTGATCCGTTTCCTTGTAATTTGCATTATGTTGCATTTGACAGGTTGAAATATCATGCCCCAACTCCTTGCCCAACAACCTAAACGATCTATATCCTCCCGAAGTTTCACCGTGTCTTCAATATCGCTGATTACACGATAGCAAACTCAGTCGTCAGCAAAAAGTCTTAATTCCGAGTCAATATTTTCTGCTCGAGTAACCATCTTCCTTGCGGTAACGGTCGAACGCAAGCTGGTGTTGGTAACGCTGAAACAAAATCGTTCTGCTCAAAAAACGATGTTGTGTTAGATGTGATAGCATTAGAAGATGTTGTTTCACCAACAGAAGAGTTACGCCCATTTTGTTCCACTGCACTGCATTGTAAACGAACCAGTAATTTGAATGACACTCATCAACAGTTTTTTTTATTTACAGTCAGTAATCATTAAGTGGCGGAGTGCTATATTATACAAACTTATAAGGTACATTCATATGTAAAGTTCTCCAGACTGTGGAGGAATCTACCAACAACAACAACCTCCGGTGCTTAGTATGTCCGATACTGGGTTTTATTTTGTATGCTCTTCAAATGAAAAGTAATTTAGGTCTTTGGCACAATAATTGAAAATGGAAAATAGTTTGAGAGTGTCACTATTTTCTGAGCCACAAAATCCTTGGGGTGGCTCTGATAAATCTTTAAATGGGCTGCGAAATGCCCTTATTCTTGGAGAACAAACGGGACATATTGCAAAGGTCAGGAATCATGGGTTATCTTGCATCAAATGTCAATGTCATCAGAATTCGCGCGCATCAGAATTCACGCATTTATATCATGCTGTTGTCTATTCAGAGATTTTTGTAATGTTTGAAAATGGAACCTTGAAGATTTAGACTGTTGTCAAATTAAAGAATGAATATACACTGGGGCGCTGTTATAATGCAGGTGCCGTGACGGCGGGAGACAAAAAATCAAACTGCGTTATAAGCTCAAGACCGGGCGGGGGATGCTCAAGACCGGGCGGGTGATGCTCAAGACCGGGCGGGTGATGCTCAGACCGGGCGGGTGATGCTCATGGAGGAGTTTTTGTTTGTTTTAAAAAGGATTTGGTTTGTATTGAGGTACCAGAACTTGAGACTGAGTGTGAACTTGTTTGGGTTAAACTTCAAATTGTTGGCTGTAAAACTTTGTATCTTGGCTCCTTCTACCGACCTCCAGATATCATTGATCCAGAGTATTTGGATCATCTAAATGCCTCTCTAGGACGAATCATGTCATGTAAAAACTCTCATGTCCTTCTTGGAGGTGACTTCAATTGTGGGGACATTGATTGGAATAAGTTATATGTACCCCTGGGAATGCCCAAAAGGCAGGTGCAGTCCCAATTAGTAAACATTGTTCAGGAGCACTGCCTCTCTCAAATGGTTGATATCCCTACAAGACAAGAAAGGACCCTAGATATCCTTTTGACTAACAACCCCACTCCTGTCACAAGAATTAAGGGTATGCCACCAATTGGTCGAGCTGACCATGATATTGTTTTGGTGGAATATGACATAAAAGCAAAAAGGGTCCTTCAGTCACCACGGAAAGTTTTCTTGTACAAACGGGCTGATATGCAAGGTCTTAGAGACCATATGCTTGCCTTTGCAGACCGTTTCATGTCGCAGAACTTTGCTCACGTTGATGTTAATGAGATGTGGATTGAGTTTAAGACGGTCTTACTAAATGCAGTAAACAAGTTTATTCCTTCTAAAATGACGAAAGGAAAACTTGGCTATCCATGGATAGATGCACGCATTAGGGCATTGATTAGGAAAAAAAAAAAATTGTACCACAAAGCTCGCAGGGCAGATAACGAGTCCCTGAAGAGTCGTTATAAACGACTCAAAGCTCATGTCCAAAAAGAAATGCGTGAGGCCTATTGGAGGTATGTTTCAGATATCTTAAATCCCTCAGATACAGACAGTAATATAGAAGACTGTATCCAAAATGATCGGCTGAAAAAGTTTTGGTCCTTTATGAAAAACTTAAGAAAGGATTCCACGGGTGTGGCCTGTTTAAGGGAAAATGGCATGTTGAAAACTGCTAATAAGGACAAAGCAGACATATTTAACAGACAGTTCGAGTCTGTATACACCCGGGAACAAGTAGGTGACCCCCCATCGAAAGGACCAACTCCCTACCCAGATATTGAAGACTTATACATTGACCCTAATGGGGTCAAAAAACTACTAGACCGTCTTAACCCCCATAAATCTTCAGGTCCAGACGACCTAAGTGCACGTGTGTTGAAAGAATGCAGTGCTGAAATTGCCCCGGTCCTTGCCTGCATTTTCAACCAGTCCTTGGCCCAGTCTAGAGTACCAGATGACTGGCTGCAAGCTAATGTGGCTCCCATTTACAAAAAGGGAGAAAAATATGACCCTGCCAATTACAGGCCGGTCTCCTTGACTTGTATTTGCTGTAAGTCTCTTGAGCACATTCTCGTGAGCAAAATCATGCAACATCTATCGGACCATAAGATTTTAGTTGAGTCTCAGCATGGCTTCAGAAGTGGTAGGTCATGCGAGACTCAACTGGTCCAGTTCATTCATGATTTGCAGGCAAACCTAGACAGAGCCAATAATAAAGGTCACAAACAAACAGACCTCATTATTATGGACTTTGCCAAGGCTTTTGATAAGGTCCCCCATAGACGATTGATTTATAAACTAGAGTATTATGGTATCCGAAATGATATCCTCCGGTGGATCTCTGCCTGGCTATCTGGAAGGACACAAAAAGTTGTTCTGGATGGTGTCTGTTCAGACCCTCTCCCCGTGTTGTCTGGCGTCCCCCAGGGTTCTGTTTTAGGGCCCATCCTGTTCTTAATCTTTATTAATGACCTGCCAGACAACATAAGCTCCACAGTCCGCCTTTTTGCTGATGACTGTGTACTCTATAGAAATATTAGACGGTCCGAAGACCAACAGATACTCCAAGATGATTTAGATAAATTGGCACTTTGGGAAGAGGCATGGCTCATGAAATTCAATGTTGCCAAATGTCACTCTATGAGGGTGACTAGGCATCCCCCTCCAAAGCAAATAATCCATGGTTATACATTGCATAACCAAGTCCTTGAGAATGTATCGTCAGCCAAATATTTAGGAGTTGACATTACGGATGACCTCGAGTGGGGTCAGCACATTAATGAAATTACCAGTAAGGCTACTAAGACTTTGGGTTTCCTTCGTAGAAACTTGACTTTTGCATCAAAGGAAATCAAGGCTGCTGCATATAAAACTCTGGTCCGGCCCAAATTAGAATATGCAGCGCCAGTTTGGATGCCCCATCACCAAGTTGATATTAACAGAATAGAAAAAGTACAGAGGACTGCTGCCCGTTGGACCTGTAGGCGCTGGCGCAATCAAAGTCATGTGGGAGAAATGTTAGAAGAACTCCAATGGCCAGACCTGCAGGAAAGACGACAGCAGGCTTCTCTGTCTCTATTCTACAAAATACATAATAATCTTGCCATTGTAGATAAGAATAAGTACCTATCTGAGGTCGGTGAAGGGAGCAGGAGAACTAGGTCCCACCCATTCCAGTACCACCGTCCAAACGCTTACACGGACGGTTTTAAGAATTCTTTTTTCCCCAGGACAATTGCAACTTGGAATGGCCTTACAACCGAAGCTGTCTCTTCGGAGACAGTTGATGGGTTTAAGGCCAAAATTTAATATCCTAGGGTAGAGCAGGGGTTAGGCATGGAATGCCTGCCTGCCCCTGAGGACTTCTTGTAAATAGTTTTAATCTGCTGGTGGCTATGTCACAAATTCATTTATTTATTTATTTTTTTTTTTTTTTTTTGTGACAGCTTATGCGCCACACCAAAAACCTGTCATCATGGTCAAAATTGACAGAGGACAGTATCGATAGAAAGAAAGAAAGAAAGAAAGAAAGTGATCTACGGTATAATGATCTTCACGGAAATACCGCACCCACTAATGAAAAACCCCATGTTTGCATGTTCGAAGCGCTTATTTAGCCCTTACCAAGTAGATAGACATGTTTACTGCTTAACTGACACAACAAAAGTCATCTCTGAAGTAGCCTTTCAGTCCCTATGTTCTTACTTATTGTGAAAAATCCGCTGCATAACCATTTACAAAGTGAAAGTAGACATGCCAGAAACACATGATTCGTATTACTGCCGGTTCATATGGGCCAATACACTACTGAGCTGGTAACCAACATATGTTTGTTTGTTTGTTCAAGTTAATTCCCTGATATATACACTTGCAAAAAGGTACCTTCAGATGAATAAAAAATACTTATTTGCACGAGTAGTGACGTCGCCTAAAATACTCTAATCAGCCTACAGATAATCAAATTGGGTTTAAGCTTTTTTTTTTTTTTCCCATTTGTAAAATTCTTTTATAATGTTTTCTTTGGAAGTAATCAGTGACTGCTTCACACAGCCTTTTTCCCGAGCGTCAGCCTGTGTATTGTGTATATGAGGTGACCTTCGCCACTGGCCAAATTGGTGACACGTGATATGCGCTAATTATTGAAGTCTTCTGAAAACATGACCACTCACACCTTGGCAAGACAACCGACGCTTTGATTGTCTGTGATAACTTTTGACACAATGTTGATTAAAATTATGTAAACAAGCCAATTAACTTTTAATGGTTATTTTCTATTCCAATGTCGCAAACACCGACAAAAAACGCCGAAAACTGCGCGATCTGTTGAATAATAATTGGCGACACAGGACAACCGCGTTATACCGGTTTCCACAGTATATCGGTTCGGGGTATAATGGCGCTCCAGTATAGTAGTGTTTCCCCTGAGTAGGTAGGTCAGACGTTTTCCAAATGTTCGGAATGTCTCAAATCTGACAAAACAGGCTAAAACTTGCATCCATGACAAAGAAGATGGTAATTAAAATATTAAAATCCATCAAGAAATAAAAAAATTACATATGTTTTAAAACTAGAGGGTGATGCATTTTGTCTGCCAAAATTGATCAGCTGATCTACTGAAAATGTGTATCGAAGCCAAGGTAATGGGTTGTTTCAGTCCTATTCCCATTCGGTCAAGAAGTTTCGGCCTGGGTCGTTTCGGCCCATTTCAGGGGTGGGTCATTTTAGCTCAATTTTTATACAGTTTTAATAGCTAATAAAATGTATTTCCTCACTGAAATACTGAATTTATATAGTGACCCAGGACTGGAAAATTGTTGAAATTGTCACTCATCCAACAAGACCACAGAAATGGTGATTTCAGTAATTTGCACCAGGAACAGTCAAACATTTCACTTGTCCTTTAGCATGAGCCACTGGTCATGGCAAGCGGGTGAGTGGAATTTTCCAGCCCTCTAGTCTTAAGATATTTTTGCATTTATTCTAATCATAAATCATTTCTACACAAGATACAAGACATCTGTATTTGTTTTCCTTCCGAAAATTGATTTCCCTTTCATGGCTGATTATCTTTACAGTTATATCGGTTGCCAATTAAAAATAACATATGATATGTGTTCTTTCATTGCCATTTTTCAGAATGTATGTGCACTTCTTTGTTTGCAAAGGGTGATCAATTTAAAAGTGTGTTTTTTTAGCGATTAGAAATAGCGATGAGCATGGTGTCCATCCGTCCGTCCGTCAACATTTTCTTGTCTGCTCTATATCTTGAATACCTTTTGGAATATTTTCATGAAACTTCAGTTATGTAGAATATGTCATGATGATGTGTTGTGTACAATGGTGGTAACTCTTGCTGTTTTACTTTTTGAGTTATCTCCCCTTTGGTGATTTTTTGGCAGATTCGTGTCCGCTCTGTATTTTGAATACCCTTTGAAATATTTTCATGATACTTTACAGATATGTAGAACAGGTCATGGCAATGTGTCGCGAAAAAGAATGACAACTCTTGCTTTCATACTTTTTGAGTTATTTCCCCTTGATGGTTTAAGGTGTGATTTCATGTCCGCTCTATAACTTGAAAACCTTTTGAAATATTTTCATGATACTTCACAGATATATAGAACAGGTCATGACAATGTGTAGCGAACAAGAATAACAACTCTTGCTTTCTGTACTGTTGTACTGTACATAAACAAACAAAAATGACTTCCAAACCACAGATCAAAATGACACCAGTTGACAAATAATCAGTGATTTAAGATTGTGTTTTTTTGCCCATTTTTGGCCCCACCCAACTGCTGCCCCAAAAGCATGCGAAAAACACCCTCCAGCCTGAAAATCCAGCCAGTTTTCCTGCTCTTGTGTTGCAGTTTACATGTATAAACTGACAGCTCAAGTGGATTGGTAATCTATACACGCACCCATCAATAAACGCTAATCTCAGTGATCAGACAGTGACATTTATCACCTCGCTTGGTATAAAATGACCCCAAATATCTAAATCAGTCATGAAATTCCACTTTAAAATGTTTTTGTTTTTGCGTTCGAAAACAATCAAAAAAAAATCTAGATCCATTTTACAATGGGTTTCCCTTCCAAAACAATACCAGAAAATCTAGATCCATCTTATTCTGTTCCAAAACAGTTCTGAAAATCTGGGATCATTCTGGGGGGGAAAAACTGTCCTTTAACCTGAGGGAACAGGTTCATACTGCTTAACAGAGGTGGAGGGGCAGGTGCATCAGTAAATGGGCAAATTTTCAAGCAATGATGGAGGAAAAATGAATCTATGGGCACGTTTTAGCGTATTCAAAGAAGCAGCCTTCTAAGGGGACATTCCCTTCTTAAGAAAAACATGGTATGAGCTGTGTTATGGCAAAACCATCAAAGTGGCAAGTGTGACCAGGGAAGACTCAGATTAGCCTGGGCATCTGCCCAGTCTGATCAGAGTCTTTGCTGTTCACATGGAGCTAGCTTAGACCCTTCGCTACCCTTTAAGTGCATGGCAATTGCTCTAATCAGAGTGGGCAGATGCCCAGGCAGATCTATGTCTTCGCTGGTCGCACATACCACTTTGTTGGTATTGTCATGTGGTGGCTCATATATCAAATGAACTTTGTTTACGGTTTCAGAGAACTGACTACGACTCCCATGAAGTAAGTGACGATGTGGAAGAAACTCTGCCATCTTTAAAGCTGATTAAAATCCTGAAAGAAATGAGCAGAGCTAGAAGAGAACTTGATAGAGTAAGTAATTTGGTTTATCACATGATGTCGCTGTTATTCAGTGGATAACGTCATGTCATAAAAATCGTACAACCACATGTGTAATAACACTTTGACCCGTATACGTAACGTCATTGGCAACGTCCATGACAACAATGCGTTTCCTTATTGAAATAATGTTCAGTTTGAAGGCGCTAAAACCCAATTTAAAAGGGTCATATGATAAAGAGAATCTTACACTCATTGTCATTTCATGTGAAAGTTATGAAACTTGCCAAAGGCTCGTTTCATAAATTTCAAATGAAATGACCACTTGTGTAAGATCCTCTGTATAATTATGAAAATAGTTGAATTCAGAATTTGCAGGCAGTGTAGATCCAGATGAGGTGGCTTATAATGAGCCACCTCATCTAGATCTGCACTGTTTGCCCACTGTTCTTCAAATTCTCCACATGATTTAGCATGGAGAAAACTTTTTTTTTAAACTTTTGTTACGGGCAACTCTCCTACCTTCCAATATCTACAATAGTAGATTTGCACATAGCTTCGTATATATTCAATCTCTGACAACTGCGTCAGAGAGTTAACTCTTTGGCTCAGTGGTTAGAACATTGGACTATCACCCTGGAGTTCCGGGTTCGAATCCCAGCAAACATCTGGAATTTTTTCAGCTATGCTTTGGTCCGTTTGTTGCGGCAGCAATGTCGTAAGATGGGGGCTCGGTCCGGGAAAGGACATTATAAGCCAAAATGGCTTTCAGTCATCATAAATGATGACTTCCTTGAAGTGGGGGAGTGTTATGGGCCAACTCTCCTACCTTCCAATATCTACAATAGTAGATTTGCGCATAGCTTCGTATATATTCAATCTCTGACAACTGCGTCAGAGAGTTAACTCTTTGGCTCAGAAGTTAGAGCATTGGACTATCACCCGGGAGTTCCGGGTTCAAATCCCAGCAAACGTCTGGAATTTTTTCAGCTCTGCTTTGGTCCGTTTGTTGCGGCAGTAATGTCGTAAGAACTTTGCAGAAGTAAATGTTGTCGTCTGCTTGTTTAACTTTTTAAGGTTTAAGATGAAAATCAGTCAAATATTTCTTATCATAGTCTGAATTGTTGTTCTTTTTGCAGGTGAACTTAGAAATTCAGTGTCGTCTGCAAGATAAAGAAACCAGTGATCTCACACATTTGGACCTATTAGGTAAGTTATTCCCATATAGCCTGACCAGACAGAGCAGACATAGCTCCAGATAAGAGGGGTAACAGGGATAATTCAAAGATAATTTTTCTTATTTGTCAACGAAAACATACATTGTGACCCCTCATTAGAACCGTCTCGCCAAGACAGTTCAAATGAGAGGTCACAATGTATGTTTAAATGGAAAAATAAGGAAAATTATCTCTAAATTATCCCTGTTACCACTTCTTATCTGGAGCACTGAGCAGACACAAATTGCAGCTTAATCAGGGTCTGCACTGGTTGCCAGTGGTTTTGTTGTGACTGCTATAGCATGCAGAAAGTGATATAAGGCAGTTAAGATGCAGAAGGAATGGCAAACAGTGTAGACCCTGATCAGGCAGATTTGGGTCTGCTCACTTTGCTCAGACCTATCTATCCAAACATTTAGAATTTTTACGATACATTCCAAAAAAAATAATGTCCCCTTTTTGCCACAGGGGGCTTTCTCTTATCAGATATATATAGAATTTCAAATGAAATACCGTAATCGACCAATTTACCGCACCGTGCGCTTAACTTTTTCAAAATTGCAACAAAAAGATGTGGTTAAAATGTATCTAATAACCGCACACTCAGAACAATGAAATGCAGGGTGACTGGAAAGACGCAACATGGGTAGGACTGAAAATACCTTGTGTTTATACTTTTTATGATATGAAAGCCTTGGGTTCCCTGTTAGTTATTGGGTTATGTGAGAGTTTCAAAGAAAAAGCAGTGTGCGCTTGTGCAGTTTTTCCAGAAAATGCCTTGGTGTGCGGTTATAGGGGCATGTGCGGTAAATGCGTCGATTACGGTAATATTGCTTTTGTAAGCTTTTTAATATGTTACTAGTACATAGTTCTAAAAGTTAACTTATGTACATTTTGGCTCTTTCAAAAGTCAGTGAAAGCTTACTAAAGCATGTTCATCTCATCAAATACAGATGGAATTTCAAGCTATAAACCACAGTCAGATCTGCTAATGTAGTCAGTGGTCACTTCTAATAAGGGGTCACTTGCCTTTTGCAGTCACCTTTTTTGGGTCCCTTGCACCAGAATCCTGTGCAAATGACCTGTACTAAGGGGCCACCTGTTTTAAGGAGCCAATTTTTTGGGTCCCTTTGGTGACCCCTTAAGACAGGTTTGACTGTATGTAGTTCCTATTCATTTACAGAGGGTAGAATAGCAAAGATAAAAAGTCTAAACAGCCACATTGAATCTATCATAGAAAGCAAAAACTCTTTGATACAGAGACTACAGCAGCCATTCCAGGGAGATTTCATTAAACTGGAGGCACAGTATCATAGGTAAGCTATTATCTGTTAACACTAAATAGTTGCATAGAATCAGCTGTAGACAGCAAGGCTTCACAAGTATGATAGCTACTGCAGCCTTTTGAGAGAGGTTTGATTTAACTTGAGGCACAATATCATAATGTAAGCTATTATCTGTCAACACTAAATAGAATCTGTCATAGACAACAAGGCCTCGTTGATACAGAGACTACAGCAGCCATTCAAGGGAGATTTCATCAAACTAGAAGCACAGTATCATAGGTAAGTATTTATCTGTTAACACTAAATAGTCACATAGAATCAGTTGTACACAGCAAGAGTTCATGGGTACAACAACTACAGCAGCCATTTGAGGGAGCTTTTATCACACTGGAGCCACAGTATAATAGGTAGGCTATGATCAGTTTCAAAGTGAAAAGACATGCTGCAAAGAAAGCAGTCTGAGATGGAACTTTTTTGTAACGGGCCCCTCAGCCGCCCATCGCTGGCGTATGTAAATATGTAGCAGAAGAGAATTTGTCCCCCAAGAATCCAAATTAGTTCTCAAATGGGAGTTCCCTTTTAAGAAAAGAATTTGCTCCGGGGGATCTGAATCCCATCTCAACAGTGTGCTTTTCTTAAATGAAAGAATTTACTCCCCTTTGGCTTCATTACCCAGGGAAGCGAACAGGCCCAGAGGTTATAAAACTGAGTACATTCTCGAACTCAAAATAAAGCACACTGATTGGCTGCTTCCGAGCGCATGCTCGGAAGCAGCCAATCAGTTTGCTTTATTTTGAGTTTGAGAATATTCTCAAATTTTATAACCTTGAACCCAGGTAGTCACAGAAGTTGTTTCTCTTTGAAAAAATGGCAAAAAATATGACGGTGTACTTATACACCTAAAGGTCAAAGCCATTAACATAGTCATACAACAGTTAGCTGGTCTTTACGAAAGTACAGGGCGCTTTTGTTGTCACTGTGATGTTGGCGTGGGTGTGGGCATCACACTGTAAAGTTTGGTGACAAAGTTTTTTTATGTGATGGGCAAGGTGCTGTTAGGCAGGCTATCCTTTGTGCAGACAGATCTTGTTCTCTTGCCTGTTGTTTTATGCAGACAGGTCTTGTTCTGTTGCTTGTTGAGACTGAAGTTAACACTTAAAGCTAAAAAAAGCAGATGAAAACATTTATGTCTGCAAAATTTAAAATGTTTTTTCAAGCTATATCATATTGAGAATTCAAGGACTAGAACAGTGTCGTTCTAGATGGGGCAGGGCATATATATGTGCGGCCCAGGGCTCAGCTTAGAGGGCTATTTGGGAGAAATAGTCTCCCCAAGCTGGCTGACTTCTCCCTATTTTGAGCTGAGGGAGAAAGGAAAATGTATTGAACATAATTTGAGCCAAAACTTCTCCCTAAAGTCCAGAAAATGACATAAAACTTCTCCCTGTCTGAAAGCTCTAGGCTGGCCCCTGGGAGGCCTCATCGGGATCTACACTGTGCCAACTTAACTTTTTTCGTATTTGGTGTTTTAAGGGTTAATGTTTGTTTTTGTGTTTGTTTGTTACAGATTTGCTAGTGAGCTATTCCCACAGATAGCTCCATTACTGGCAGACCTAACAACAAATCTAGAGAACATTGTCTGGGCCAAATCTCTTAATTCATCGGACCAAAGAATGGTAAGTACAGCAGATGTTATGTTTCTTTTTATGGCCTTTTATGTTCTAGTTGTTTATTTTTTGTGAATAAAGTAACTACACATGTAATGGTTCTTTTTACTGCCTTTAACAGCATTTTTTTTGTTGTTGATTTTTGTCAGTGGTGAACTCATGTGAATCACTCATGAACTTTTACATATTGCATTCTAGTAAAACACTCACAATTTCAACATATGTTAACTTTGTGACTTATCTGGGTAGTTTATGTTAAGTTTGAGAATGATTCACTGAAGGTTAGTTGCACATCTGTGAAATTCACAAACAAAAATTTTATTTCTTACAATCTCAACTAGGTCTTTGATATCTTAAAATTATCGGCTATTCTGCCTTGAAGCCACCAGTAAGAGAGTGATTTCAAGTTTTTTGATCAGGGGAACCCATTGAAGTTCTTTTCACTTTCTCAACCAAAATTGCTCCAAGTTAGCTTTAGAATGCTGTGCTGAAATTTTTTATGTGTATGGTGAAGGAATTTAAAGTAGACAGAGCTGCAGCTCAGCACATACATTGGGCTTAATTTTTATGCACCTGCACGCTGGGAAGGTGCTATTATTGTAAGTACCTGAATGTTCTAAAACTTGGGACACCTTAAATAATTACCATAATTGTCCTAAAAATGGAATGGTTTGGTTGTACAATCTAAAAGATGATGTTAAAAGTGGCAAACAGTTTAAACCTTGATGAAACTGCTCATTTAGAAGCCATCTAATCTGGGTTTGCACTCTTTCCTCAGACCTATCTGTTCCAATGCCAAATTATTGGCTAGTTTCCCACTGTTTAGGCTTAAAGTGCAAAACAAAAGCAGACAACAAAATTTACATCTGCAAAATTAAAAAAAATGTTTTATCCAAGAATTATCATATTGATTTTTGAAATACAAGAGGACGAACAGTGTAGATATAGATGAGGCAGTTCTTTATGTGCTGCCTCATCTGGATCTACACTGTTTGCAAATTCAGCTATTTTCATTTTTGGCACTTTTTAAAATGCTAATTACAGCAGCATGTGACTTTCCCATCCCTCACTAAATGACTCATTTGATTTTTCAGGACCTCTTGATAACAGAACTATGCAGTGCCCTAAGTGCCATGCAGACTAGTTTCCAGTCATATTGCCAGATTCAGCAAAGTATGGGACAGTTACATAATGTACAGACTGGTGTTCTTCACTCAACGGCTCTTGAAAATCTGTGACACCATGTGTAACACACTTAGTGAGATAAACCTGTGTGATCTGTGATAAAGTATGACTTTCAGTGTCCGCTGGTTATTTATCTGTGTGAAAGCTAGGATAGAACACATGGCTGTATCTGTGCAAAAATTGAAATTTAAGATAGTTCAAGTCAGAGATGGGGTCAATTACATTGGAAAGTAATTAATTACCATTACCATTACATTGCAGTGTTAGCATTATCATTACCATTACCATTACACAGTTCTGGGACAAGTAATTAATTAAATTACCATTACTTGGCAAATGTAATGCATTACCAGTACTCATTACATTTTTCCATCACAACTTTTCACTTATGAAATAAGTGCAGGGAAAAATATATTAAACTTTTATTTGCCATGTTACAATAGATACAGAGATGGAGAGTTATGTTTCCTCTTCACATTTACCCCATAGAAGGAATTTGCATATTACATGTAGTTGTTTTTTTTCATCAGGTTTCATGTACAGTGGATTCCGAAGCGTTTGTTGTTTTTATTCTTTGAGAGGGGTGGAATGTGCATGAACTGGTTTTTAAAGATTGATTATTCATCTGTGTGTTTCTCTTGGAAAAAAGTAAAAATTTTGAATTTTAAGGTGTCATAAAATAGGATAATGGTCAATACACACTTTTTCTGTCACCAGTTATGGTTCATTGACTGAGGGACAAAAAGGTGTGGGAATCCACTGACACTAATTAACAAAAGTTGAAAGCACCTGACTGGTCCACAAAGATAAGGTCATGGCTGGTTGCATGTTTCTCTCTTGATATCTAAGTAAATCAACAGACTGGACTCTGATATGAATGACAAAAAACTGAATTTTTCTTTTATACCCGCCTGGTAAAAAAATTAAGGTAGTTACCAGTTTGACTTTGGAGGAATTATGTGTTTTTCACACCATTGTCTAAAAGTAGAATAAGATTACAGACATAAAAGTCATAAGATGGTCTTTGAATATCTAAAATATTATTGTAACATGTACATGAAAAAAGAATGAGATTTTACCTTCACATGTGTTGTGAAGTTTGATGCCACTTTCAAGCTTTCTGATATATAGCTTTATTCACTCAGTGTTCAGAGGGAAGGGGGGAATGATTATTCTGTTGTTAGTATTTCTTTTGAATTACCTGAGATTAAGTGATCAAACTAATTTTTGTGTCAAAAGAAAATTTTGTTTACTGCAGAAATCAATGATTAGTCTATTGTTATGTTTTTATTATCAAAAATACCTGCTGACTAGAGGGACAGGATCATTATCACATTTGATATCCAGAAGCAACAAAAAATGTGGACAAATGTGGATAGGTGTATCATGTACCTGTAGAAAATTTATTAACAGCAGATATCTTTGAGCAGTAAATGGATTGCTATTATTTTCCATTGTTGTTTTTGTATTACTATTAATAATATTATTATTTATTATCATAATTTTATTGTTGATTAAGTTAATATTCCCTTTTCACTTTTACTGTATACTAATATTTAACTTTAGTTGTTTTGGTCTTGAAAAGCAGCTGACAGTGATGCTGATGATCATAAACTACTACAAAGTAATGAAAATGTAATGCTAAAAAGCATTACATCATTACCGCATTTTTCTACTTGTAATTAATTAAATTACCATTACATGTAATGAAAAAATCCTTCATTACTCATTACTTAGCATTACTTTGAAAAAAGTAATGCATTATAATGCATTACCATTACTCATTACCATTACCCCATCTCTGGTTCAAGTTCAGTGTAAATTGGGAATTTAATCTAAGATAGATCAATTTTCTAAAAAAAAATGAGAGCTTCAGTCATGATAGCCTAAATTGGGAGTTTTAACTCGTGTTAGTTCCAGATAAGCTTAAATTGAGACTTCAACTCATAGCTCATGTCAGCCTAAATTAAGAGTTGAACGTAGGTTAGGATCAACAGATTGGGAGTAAACTCAAGGTAGTTCAAGATCAGCCTAAATTAAGAGTTTAAATCATGATAATTCAAGATCAGCAGTCTAAATTAAGAGATTAGCTCACGATAGTTCAATGTCAGCCTAAATTGGGAGTTTTACTGAAGATAGTTCCAGATCAGCCTAAATTGGGAGTTTAACTCCCGATAGTTCAAGATCAGCCTAAATTGGGATTTAAGATAGTTCCAGATCAGACTCACAGTAGTTAAGATCAGCCTGAATTGGGAGTTAAACTCATGGCAGTTTGAGATCAGGTCCCAAGGTTATGAAACTTTTTCCATGCTCAACTCAGCTGAGCATGAAATTATACCTGCGAATAGCAAACTGTTGATAAGCACAGTTGTTTTCTTGCTCAGTTTAGCTGAGTATGAAATTTTCTCTGCTTATGAATATGAAAATGCCAACATTAGTTGGCAGAGAAAATTTCATGCTCAGCTGAGTTGAGTACAAAAAAAGTTTTATAACATCAAGGCCAGGCCCCGAGGTTATAAAACTTTTTTCATGCTCAACTCAGCTGAGCATGAAATTTTTTCTGCTCATAAATTTTAAAATGCCAACAATTGTTGGCATTTTAATATTTATGAGTAGAAAAAATAGCCTTCTTGGCTTATCTGAGCCTGAAAAATGCTGAATTTCTTGGTATTTTTATATTAATGGGCATTTTAAATTTCATGCTCAGCTGAGTTGAGCATGAAAAAAGTTTTATAACCTCGGGGCCAGGCTGAATTGGGAGTCTAATTCACGATGGTTCCAGATCAGCCTAAATTGGGAGTTTAACTGGGTGTAGTGAATGTGTCTTCTTAGAAACTGTGGCTTGAACTTTGCTGTTATTCCAACAGTTGAAAGGGAAAATCAGGCTAATGATACATCGTCTATAGTGACCGTTTTTGATGAAAATGTTATGAATCATGAATGTATATTCCATACAAGACAAGTATATGTAGTAGATGAAATACATGTTGAGATTATTTGCTTGCAAGTTGTATTTTCCTATTCTAGAGGTAGCTAAGCCCAAAACTTAAGTATGGATTTTGGTGATAATTTGGATATAATCTTAGCTCATTCTCCATAAAAGCATTTGTTGTTATCCATGGTTGGAACCACCTCACTGAGATGGTTCCAATGATGGGCCACAACATTTTTTTTTTTATGTAGAAATGAAAATACCCAAAATTATTATCAAAATCCACCCTTATCTGGAATGGTTAAGTCTTTCTGTTGAAAGGACGTAAATCTGTGGGTTTATTCAGACATGCCAACAGCAGAGGCAATTTTTAGCTCGCCTGAACGAAGTTCAGGAAGAGCTATTGCGCTACCCCTGGCGTCGGCGTCAGCGGCGGCGTGGGCGGCGGCGTTAGCAAAATGTTAAAGTTTTACGTTAAAGTTTTTTATGTGATGGGCAAGGCACTGTCAGGCGAGCTATCCTGGCCCTGTGACATGTCTTGTTTTTTTTTATTCTTAAAATAGTCAACAGCCACAGAAAGTAACAAAATATGATAAAATTACTGCTGATGGAAAATGATAAACAAAAGAAACATGTTTGATAAAAGGATATTTTTAATAGACAATGAAAAAGAAGTACATATTAACTTAAATGCAAATATTAAAGTTCTGATGAAAAAGAGGTAACAAAAACAAAAACTGCAAAAACAGCAAAAAAGAAAACATTTTGCATCACAGATACCAAGATATAAAATACATAGAATGTAAGAATTTGCTATAACTAAAACAGTTGTTTGATTCAGCAATGTGAAAAAAATCATATGGAGACAGCTAATGAGAGAGCACTGTTGGCTATATCTTTTTACTTTAGCAAAAAGCAGTTGGCTTTTCTGGTGTTGGAGTCTGTTCTCATTTGGGGCTGCTCTCTAAGGAAAGAATTTGCTCCCATTTGGGAGCAAGTTCTTTTCCTTTAAGAGAAGTCCCTTTTAACCCCCCCCCCCCACCCTCCACCAAAAAAAAAAAATACTTGCAGTCATGACTGTCATGGCGATCTCTCACAGAAGTGTATCCAATTGCCTTAAACACGAGATTCATTTCAACTGGCCAACAAAGCATTTGAGCTGCGACACGACAAAACCAACAAAGTTGCCTGTACACCCAATGAAGACTTGGATCAGCCTGGGCATCCCCCAGTCTGATCAGAGTCTTTGCTGTCTGCATGGAGCTAGTTTAAACACTTAGCTACCCTTCAAGCCCACAGTGAAGACTCTGATCAGACTGAGCGGATAGCCAGGCTGATCTGAGTCTTCGCTGGTCGCACATACCTTATTGTTGGTTTTGTCATGTCGAGGCTCATTTATATGGCACTTAACATAAATTCAATAAAAAGGTACAGGTGAACAATAAGTGAACAATAACCACATAGCCATTGATCCATTCCACCAAGTCTCTTGGAGACCTCAAGAATAGTATAACAATAACCATGTAGTTGGAAAATTCTCAACATTCAAAAATTTCAATCATTAAGATAAGATCTTAATTAAGATTAAGACTTGATACTCATTCATCCTACCAGTCCAGGGTCCGCAGGTTCAAACACCCGCTCCTCCTTTCTTTCAGATGATATTTAAACCAAGGTCCCGTCTCTGTATGACCTATGTGTTGGTGGAACGGTAAACCCGACTTCACTCACAGTCACTCACTCATCACTCCAGTGAGAGCCTCTGTGAGCAGACAAGTTGAATTTTCCAACCCTGGTTAGAATCCTGATCAGACTGCACATACATTTTCATTTACCATTACATCATTACATAAATGTATGGTTAGTATGATTGTTAATAAAACTCAAAGTTATAAACAGATATTGATTAGTAGCTTAACAAGGTCCACTGAACCCCAGTCTAACTTGAGCTATTCAAATTATTCCATAGAATACTACTTAAATTTTCTAAACACATCTGACAAAATATGGTGAAAGGGATGAATTGTTTAGCAAATTTAAAGGGCTATCAGGATATGACTGAACCATATAAAGCTATACTGGAATACATGGCATCTGTATTGTGATAGGTACTATGATACATGACCCATGACACAACAAAACCAACAAAGTGGCATGTGCACCATGTGGACTCTCAGATCAGCCAGGACATCCGCTCAGTCTGATACAAGTCTTTGTTGTCAGCAGAGATTAGACCCTAAGTTACCGGATGCCCAGGCTGATCTGAGTGTTTTCTGGGCGCACATGCCACTTTGTTGGTTTTTTGTGTCATGGCTCTTATCGCTTTTGTCAACGTTAATCTGCACGCTAGAAGCTACAATTCTCAATAGATCTTCTTGGAACTAAAAAGTACTATTGATTGCAAGTGCATGCACCATGTAGCTCCAGGCCATCTGCCTCTTTATAACTTTGTCGTTCAGCCTGTACTTATAAGCTCAGGGGAGTGACATAGGCCTACTTGGGCCTCATGTAATTAATTAATTGTCTTGCCTGCAACTAGCAGAAACAAGACAGACATAGTTATTACTTTTCCCGTGATGAGTTTTGTGGTTTAGCTCTGTTTTGTAACAATGTGCAGACAGGCAGCAGTGTAGACCCTAATGAGACTATAGTCTGGTCAAGGTCTACACTGCTTCATTCAGGCACGTCTGTCACAATAGTTAGGATTATTACGGTACTTTCAGCGGAAGCAGAAAATTTCAGTATCAAACAAAGAAGGACAGGCAATTGACCTGCATCATCAGAAAAGTCACACTGTGGCATGTGTGAACTGCGAAAACTTTGATCAGCCTGCACATTCACACAGACTGCTCAGCATCTTCTCTATTTGCTATACTGAAGGAACTGTCAGTCATATCTTTTAGTATACATTTTTAGGCACCATTCCTCATGATATGACCTATATGCAACATTTTCAGTGTTTGTCCAACTTCGCACCAATGGTTCTACTATTTTTTGAGCCTGTATGCAAACACAACACCACCAATTTGGAATTTTCACAAAAAGAAATAAAAAATAAAATAAAGAATTATCTGAATATTTTCCAACAAAAATACGGTAACCCTTTTAAAGTTCATAAGCTATTTATTTATGTGACTTTCATGAGGAAAAAAAACTTTGCCAAAAAAAAAAAATGCTGCAAACTTTTGATTCTGCAATGTTGACAACTGAAATGAGAAAACATTTCACGAAAATTTATCACCCCTAAATTAGAGGCCAAAACCAAAATGAGAAAATAAATAGCATGAAAATAAATAGGTTTACAGTATTGGGAAGCAGTTTTGGCCTTAAACAGTGTAAAGAGCAAGTCTGAGAATTCTGATTCAAAAGTTCATAATATAAATTGAGCCACATCACCACAAAACTAACAAAATGGCATGTCTGCCCAGCAAAGACTTTATATAAGTCTTGGCGTCCACCCAGCCTGATTAGAGTTTTCACTATCTGCATGGAGGTAGCTTAGACCCTTAATTAGCTACCCTTTAAGCCCGCAGCAAAGACTGATCATAAGGTGTATGCATACATCTTCATGTTCTTCCACCGTTTTTACAAAGAAACTTTTGTGACTTCCAAAATAAAGTCTACTCTTATTCTTTCCTTTGAGAGTTGATTTGAATTGAGAAAGGAGGCCAACAAGAAAATGCAACAGTTGCTTCCCCTGCCAATGTCGTCCTTACAGCTAATCAATAAAATAGGTGTTCACAAAAATTGACCTGTTTACGATATTTAATGCACACCATTTGCAATGTTATGCTGGAATATTTACATTCTTGGTGTATTTACTGAAAAGCCCTATAGTAAACCATTGGAACCTAATGTAGTTTACATTCCAATAATTACATCGAGACATGCGATGTCAATGACGTCAAAATAAACAATGACTCTCTACAGTCTGATTGTTCACGCTGTTCTGCTGTTAGCAGAAAAACTGCACATGTTTTACTGTTTCAATTTTAGCGCTTATATATGATTTTTCATCGAGGTTTTGATTGAAATGAATGTAAATATAAGCAATGAACTTAATTTTTCTGAGGTTTATTGAAGTGTAAACTACATTGGGTCACTAGCAAAGTTTACTTGAACCCCTTTGAAGTGTAAACTACATTGGGTCACTAGCAAAGTTTACTTGAACCCCTTTGAAGTGTAAACTACATTGGGTCACTAGCAAAGTTTACTTGAACCCCTTTGGGGCTCACTTACTTTGCACATGACCCAATGTAGTTTACACTTCGATAAACCTCAGAAAAATGATAGTCATTCCTTAACTGACACACAGCACCAAGTGCGTGCAACTATGGTTACATACCGCTGAGCCATTTGGGGAACGTCGTTAGGAGAATTGAACTGAACCGAACTGAAATGTTATGCTGAAAGTTGGAGGTTATCAGTGGAATGTATTATGTTGTCAGTTAAAGGCTGGAATTTGTCTGAAGACTGGAGGCTATCTGTAGATAGCTGAAGGTTATCTATTTTGGGTTGAAGGTCATCTGTTGAAGGTTGAAGGTCGTCTGATGAAGGTTCCTTCTTGTGTTCTTTCAGCCACTCCTGCACTCTATCTTTGAGCTCAGTGTTTGGAATCACCATGTCCAGGGTTAAAGGTTGTCTGTTGAATGGGTCCACTTGGTCACTGAAAAAGAAAATTCAGTTTATAAAATTGTACAACTGAATAGCAAAAGTACATGTACCATAGTTACCTTTGCCCAACTCCCCACTGGGGCCTGCAAAATAGATGCCTCTGCAGCAGAGCTGCTAGTAGTTGTAGCAGGACCTTAGTGACATTTATCTCAGATTCGGTGAAAGTCCTACAAATTCAGAGGCAACCTATCTACGTGACCGAAATATTGTTTACTGGGAGGTTAAATCACAACTCAACACCTCAAACCATAGTTACCTTAAATCAACAACTTAACCATAATTTCCTTACAATGGTATGATATCTTAAAAGTTGAATAGGTACATTTTAAGGGATAGCAACTCTATTTTCATTACTGCCTCCCTTGTTTGCCAAGACATGTCTGTCTCAATACCTAGAATTTTTTATGGTAGTAAAGTTCTACAACGGACAACTGTACCTGAGTAAATGCCGTGCTATGACTGCCTTGTCCACAGTTGTGTTAGATGTAGGTAGGGTGACAGGTTCAGTCATTAGTGTACCCATGATTGGATCGAGAAATTCCTCGGGAGCTTCAGCAGCTAGGTCTTCATCTTGTTTCTGGACTGCTTTGACAGACTGGAATAGACAGAACTTGGTAAGGTGAGTAGTCACACTTTCAGGGGAAGAAACTCTGCTGTTTTCATTTTTTCTCCCTTCTCAATGGGAGTAAACTCTTAAAGGGAAGAATTTGCTCCACTGTTTCCTTTAAGAGTAGACCCTTTTCTGCAGGTTTTCATCGCCCCCAAAAAAGCAAACAGTGTCAAAAGATGGCTGCCATCATAATCTGGCTGAAAAACATGGTTGTTCACCCACAAACCACAAGGTTAATGAACACATCTTAAAAGGACAACTACTTTTGCGTCCCTTTTGGAGATACTGGTAGGTCACTTTAGCAACCAAGAATTTGGTCCTCTGTGCCTCCTTGTTCAAAACTAATGATGTAGTTAGTTAAAAAGTAATTAACTTCTCAAACATATTTTAAGCAAAAACATCGCCATTTTTTGCCAGAAAAACATGAGGACTGCAAATGCTCCTCACATTTTTTCGACAAAAAGTATTACCACAACTGATTTTGTGAGTACTGTATGATGTAACAAATTCTATACTAACAACTTTGATAAGCTAAAGGTACTTTGAACAAACAGGCCGTGGTGTTTGAATCCTTTCACATTATGGGGCTCCTCTTAAATTAAAGATTTTGCTTCTCTCTCCAATTATCAGTAGCAGATGTATAAAACCAAGCTTTAGTAAGTTAGTAAGTAATGTCTTCTTTAGCTTTCACAATAGAAAGCCACAAAGTGGCACATGAGAACAGCTGAGGCTCAGACCAGTGTATGCATGGCCAACAGGACAGAATGGTCATGAAATCCTATATTTAAAATTCTCATTAATGTAGGTGAACAGCAAAGACCCTGATCAGACTACTCAGATAAGCATTCTGGATTAAGTTTTTGGTGACCCCTTGTGCCACATTGGTTTTCCATTTATTTCTTTTTTTGCGAACTGGATTTGGTGCATTTGAATAATTTTCAAGCTTGGTATCAGAAGTGTCTGGATTTAGGCTAGGCTGACTGTAGTACATAAGTAGGCCTCTAAATGACAAATTTAAAGCTGATTCATTTGCTCCTATGAGCAGTCTGCTCAGGTCCTTCAATTACATAACATTATACAGACCTAGAAAATATATGGCAGCTGTACAAAAACAAGCTTCAAATACCTTGGAGCAGTTGGCTCAGATGATGGCTCAAAACAGGAGGTTCTCTCAAGGATTGCACAAGCCACTTCAGCTGTTACCAAGCTGAAACCAATTTGGAGAGATAACAACATATCTCTTGGATCAAAGGTGAAACTTATGCGCTCCCTTGTCATTTTCATATTTCTGTATGCCTGTGAGTTGTGGACCTTGACAGCAGAGTTAGAGAAAAGAATGCAGGCCTTTGAGATGAGATGCTACCGAAGGTTACTGAACATTTCGTATAAGGACCATATAACCAATGAGGAAGTTCGCAGAAAGATCCAAGCAGCCGTTGGAGACTATAATGAACTCCTGACGCTGGTCACGAAATGGAAAATAAGGTGGTTTGGCCACGTCTCAAGGTCTTCTGGTTTAGCAAAGACGATTCTACAGGGTACAGCAGGGATCTCCCCAGACCATTGAGGCATGTCGCTTTCAATATGCCTTCCTCTTTAAATTACCTTTGCAACATGCCTTAATTTGCAATGAAAATTTATTAAAGTGCTATTATTTTCATTTCTTAGCCAGTAAAGTTGTTTTAAACGCATTAAGAGTCATCAATGAATTATTTGTAATGTAAATTAAGGCTAATTTTGACAAAACATTGCTATAATAAGGATTTAAAAAATTGATCAACATGTCGAAATCTGTTTTTTGTGCTAAAAGCGACACGCCTTCTGAAATTTCTGGGGAGAACACTGGTACAGTGAAAGGAAAAAGAAGAAGAGGTAGACAGAAGAAGCGGTGAGAAGACAATATTAAAGAGTGGACAGGGATGGATTTTACCAGCTCAACTAGGGCAGCTGAAAACAGAACATGGTGGGAAGGGATTGTTTCGAAGTCATCTGTGGTGCCCCAACGACCTAGTAAGGTTATGGGATAGAATAGAATAGAAATAGTATAACAATGATCCTGCTCAGACTGCACACAATGCATAGGCACATCTAAAATCGCATACCTGTATTTTGTTAGTTAAATCCTCAAATCTTGCCAGGAATTCTTCAGACTTTCCAATCTTCCGCAGAACAGATGAAGCTTGAGTAAAGAGTTCTGGAGAGAATGACCTGCTTTCCCCAATCACAGCTCGACAGAAACTATCGCTGGTACCCAGGTAACAGTAGATATGAGCTATGTCGGACACAATTTGTTCTGGTTTGAATTCAAGTTCTTTCTTGTCTTTAACTTTGTACTGTTTCTGTTCTGGGCCTACCTGTAAAATATAGAAGCAACATTGTGTGAGCAGGGATGACTTGTCAGACTGCATGGAAGTGCAGGCTAATCTGAGTCTCCACTATTCACTTATGTATGTTATTTGAATGCTAAACCGTGTGCTACTTCTGAATGGGGGCCCCAAACGGAAGTAGTATAAGGTTTAGCATTCAAATGGCTTGTGTATGAGCAATCTGTTAATGCCATTCAAAGACTCAGATCAGACTGCATAGATGAGCAGGCTAATCTAGGCACTGTTTGCACATGTAAATAAGCCATATCATGAGAAAATGGGTCAGATTGTTATTACAAATTCTGATGCACATGTGAATATTATGCAGTCTGATTGCATACCACCCAAAATTTGTGACAGTATATCCTTGACGTCAATATAAAATGTTGCTTTTCAATGGTTTATGTCTGGTTTTACATTGCTGAAGTGCATACAAAGTGGTTCACTTTGAAAAGTATTAATATGAAAAAGTACATTAGAATGGGGATACCTATACTGAAAACTGTCTCTGGGGAGGATACATCATTGTATGGTCACAAATTGTGTTTTTGGACTCCATCGAGGCATTGCTGTAAAACAAAATTTGTGTTCGTAAAAGCAATGGTTTACCTTCCCAAATGACCATTTAAGTACAGTTTTCCCCTAATTCAGGCACATTTATGTTTTATTGTCCGTCGCTGCTAGTGAAGACACTGGAAACAGAAGATGTCTATAGGTCCATCATTCTGTCACTACTGTTGTCAGCGATAAGTAGTAAACCCTTTGGGCTATAATCATGAAATGCCATCATTTTTGCAAAAGGGCACAACTTTTGCGACTTCCTGTTTGCTTGTCTGTAGGACAAAATCCTTCCACAATGGGGTCTACTCTTAAAGGATAGAACTTGCTCCTAAGGAGCATATTCTTTCCTTTAAAAGTTGACCCCCTATTGAGAAGGGAGACAAAAATGAAAATGGTAGAACTGCTTCCCCTGGAAGTTTCCATTCATCTTAAAGATCCTGATTTATACAAAGTATTTCCACTTACCAGATGTTTCAAGAAATAATTGAGCATCCCAGCAATCCTATCCACCATAATGTCATGACAAAATATTGTCCTTATCTCTCTGGTTATTATCTCCATCGTGTATATTGTGTGGTTAGCCAGGATGTTTCTGTGTCTTCCCATCAGTCCTAGATGCTGAAGCCCAGACTCTCTTTCTCTCAGTTGCTTTGGTGGTAATTTACTCCAGTCACCTCTTTCTCGCTCCTGTTCCTTTTCTCTTATTTGTTTCATATGCTATAAGAAAACACAAATCACCATTTTTCTACAATTTAATTCAGAAGCCCTGCCCACTTACACCAAAGAATTTTAGATAGAAATGCAATGTAAAGCCAGTATGAAAGCATTAAATTATCTAAGCCCATATATAAGGAGTAGATTCTTTAACCTGGCCAAGAGGTTATAAAACTTGAGTACATTCTCAAACTCAAAATAAAACACACTGATTGGCTGCATCCGAGCATGTGATCGGAAGCAGCCAATCAGTGTGTTTTATTTTGAGTTTCAGATTATTCTCAAGTTTTATAACCTCGAACCCTGGCTCTTTAAACAAGTTCATTTCCAATGTAAGGGGTGTGAGATTTGTTTCATTTATACTTTTTTTTTTCTTGCATAAACACAATATTTAAGGTTGCAGTGTAGACACTGATTAGATGCCACATTTGGGGCATCAGATCTGTGTCTACGTTGTCTGCCAATGTTCCTTTTATGGTCTCCAAGCATTAATGGGATAAACAAGATCTTGCTTTACAAAAAGAAAGAGGCATGGGAAAAGACAGTACATGAAATTGTTGTATGTGAAACCAATTTGAAGGTGTTTAAATTTGAAGGTGTTTAAAAACCCTAGAATGCTTAATTATAGGGACACCTAAAACCATTAATTTTCATTTGGTACAAATGGAAAATTAATGGTTTTAGGTGTCCCAATATTTAAGCACATTAGGGTAACAATCTTAACAGGAAAAACTAGAGCAAGTGAGCAGGGGCTCACGTATACCCCCGGCCAGTGCCACCGCCTATAGGAAATAAACTTTACATGCCCAGGAAGGTACATATCACTAGGCTACATCTAAAGATTTCACAATAATTAAAACAAAACAAACTTAAAGTTCAATTTTAACACAAATGGTTATATAAATTTCAAAGTCTGTGACCCTGACCTACAATCAGCAGCAGCAGCCAGATGATGTCAACAAAACTGTCTCAACCTCGCAGTAAATCTAGTCACACATCAAAAGGTTCCATTCAAGTATATCAAAAACATGAGCAAACAGATACAGCTCAATACAAACTTTAACACTAATGTTATATAAATTTCTAAGTCTGTGACCTTGCCCTTAGGTACTAATATGTGTCCAACCTGTAGTAATACTAAGCACATCTGAACAAATTTCAATAGACGCTGTCAAAAAGATAGAGCAAAAGCAAAATCTTGAAACAAAACTTTAAAACAACTGCTGTAGAAATTTCTAAGTCTGAGACCTTGACCTTAGGCCTGCAGAAGCATCCGGGTGGTGCAAACTGATCAGTATCCATCCTGTAGTACCAATAAGCACATATCAACAAGTCCGAGTAAAGACGTTCATGAAAACAGAGCAAAAGCAGAAACTTAACACAAAACTTTAATGCAACTGTTATATAAATCTCTAAGTCTGTGACCTTGACCTTTGGCCAGCAGCAGCATCAAGCTGATGCACACTGATCAGTATCCGTCCTGTAGTAGCACTAAGCACTTATGAACAAGCTCTGGATAACAGAAGCAAAAGAAAAAAACTTAACGCAAAACTTTAACACAAATTTTATAAGAATTTCTAAGTCTGTGACCTTGACCTTTGGCCAGCAGCAGCATCAAGGTGATGCATACTGATCAGTATCCATCCTGTAGTAACACTAAGCACCTATGAACAAGCTCTGGATAACAGAAGCAAAAGAAAAAAACTAACACAAAACTTTAAAGCAAACGTTAACTTACGTACGGATGAACGAACGGACGGACGGACAAACAGACGGACGAACGAACGGACGGAAAGACAAAAACTATATACCCCTCGACATACTTTGTATGCCGGGGGTATAATGAATCCAGACAAGTTCAAAACAGCTTACATCTAAGGCATCGTCTAACAGAAATATGGCGTCATTGATGAGCAGGTTGATAAATCGTAGAAACAGTGGTGGGTCTGTGTCATCAATCTGTTTTTCTGCTGTTCTTGCTAATCTCTAAAATGTACAAAAACAGAGTGTCAGAAAGACATGAGTTTAATTTCAATTTCTGAAAAGAAAAACAATATGTTTAATGTTGTTTATGCAATATGTGTTTTGATATAAGAAATGTTCTTAGCCCATGATCAAAATTTTCAACTGTTACAAAGTTGGAAAGGCTTTCACTCACTGAAGCATGGTATTCTGCACTTTTTTGCATGTTGCTGTTGTCTCCACAGACTATTTGCTCTGTAAAGAAATGTTAAAATAAAACTGCTGACAAACAGTGTAAACCCCTTGTCAAACTGCTTATGCTTAGGAGTAGTCTAGCCTGGTCTAGATCTTCACTGCATAGTCCAGAAATTTCTGTGCAAGATTTTAGGTGGGGGAAGGAGAATGTGGGGGAGGGGTAGTAAAATTGTAGTGTGTGCATCAAAAGTAACCAGAACATAGGATAAGATATATCTATTGGTTTCTTGTCTGTCAGTGTGAATGACTCTAAGGTGCATGAAAAACTTCCAATGTATTTCTTCTGTTATAAGACATAGGTTTTTTCCCTTTGGGAACAATTCCAAAAATCTTGATCCATCTTATAAGATGGATCTAGATTTTTGGAATTGTTTTGGATAGGAAAACCCATCTTAAAGCAGAATGTCATTTGACTGATTCAGATATTTGGGGTTATTCTAGAGAGGGGAAAACCTGTCCTATAGCCGAATAAATACAGTAGTAATTCTGACCAAAAAGAATTTGTCCTCAGTTTCATTGGGAGCTTCTCATAGGAAAGAATATGCTCCCTTTGGAATATATTCTTTTGTTTAATCCTTTTTTAAAACTAGTGGACTTGTCCTTCCTTCTCATGTGGATAAGTCCATTTTTAATTTGGATAAGTCCATTTCTAGTTAATGTTTTCACTTTTATTGCATTTTGCATATAAATTCCTGTAAGCAAACAGTGTTGACCCTGATCAGATGCCACATTCTGTGGCATCTGAACTGGGTCTGTACAGTTTGCATATATCCCCGAAATGGGCTTCCAGTCTAAAAAGGATTAAGAATAGCTCTCACTTTGGAATGGCTTTAATTGTTGTCCAGAGAAACGAAAAGGAAGTCATAAAAGTTGTTTCTCTTTGTAAAACTGGTGGCAAAAACATGGAGGTGTATCCATACACCTTAAAAAAAACTTCTAAAAAGTATCATGATTTACTGGTTTTGGCTAACATGGATACTGATGGCATGGTGACAATATAAGCTCATCTCACATGGAAGGAGCCCCTAGAGCCCAGTGGGATGAGCACTGGCCTGCTAAGTCCACTGTTAGATACCTGCTATAGTGCAAATGGGATATGGTGGCAATGTTATTATTATGTGTTTATAATTTGATTCTATGAATTAAAATTACCTATAGCTGAGTCCAGCTGATTAACCTCAAGGTATCAGTTTGACTTATTTTGATATTTTTACTTTTGTCATCATGTATATAGTTGAAATTGAAGAAATTCTGGATTTAAAACTGCAGATTTCTTCATTTGTAAACAGTGCCTTTATTTTGAGTACAGAGCAGTTCATTTATGGTTCAGTTATGGTTTAACTGTACCTGAAATATGGGTATGAACTGCCCTGTACCCAAAATAAAGGTACTGTTTACATTCAAAATGTAAACATAACACTGCCACAATATCTCGGCTCACCTGTAGTCAGAATTCTTTTCAACTGTAATAAGGGCACTACTGCGTACATTATCACTGTTCTATTTGGCATGATGCGACTGATATACTGTTGAAAGGGCTGTAAAACGACAAGTCATCCGATCATCGACACGGAAGTAATTCCCATTTACCTTGAGAGCTTTTCTGTGTAATGGAATATCACAGATAAACTGTAGCACCCTATGCATTGACTTGCGGTAGTTAAACTTCATCTCTGAGTCCACACTCTGTCCCCTCATCTCAATACTGACAAACACATGGAGAAGTGTCTCAGCTAGATGCTCTATGTGTGGATGTTCATGGAATACTCTTTCTTTAATACTACTGAAATTTTGAAATTTAAATACAGATATTTGAGCTAAGGGCCAAATCAAACAGATTGTTATTTCTGACTCTTTACTGTTTTTTCTTCAAAGTCTGTCTGAATTTTAGGAAACTGTAAATCGCTTTATTTTTGCTTGATCTTTATTTTTTATTTGGAGATATTTGCAAACTCTTGCAAGTACTTGACAGTTATAGCAATACATAGTTTCAAGCCACACCCAATATGTCACTCAAAAGTCATCTGATAGTGTATAACTGGCCAAATGCAACAACAGCTTAGCATGTGACATAGTCCAACAAACAAAATCACACATGTTCAATGTCCCATATAAGCCTGTGATTTTACCTTAGAGTTAATGGAGGGATGTATACCTGTTTAAAGTAAGCATGATTTTTGGAACTATGAATTCCATTTGACTGGCATTATGGTCAAATAACAGCAAGACTCTTTAATTTAAGAGCCAGTATGTTTGTGAATATCAGTGAAAATAATAGTTGCAAATAGTAAACAATTTGCAGCAAATTATATAAATCAACATAGCGGGAATAAATAATGCTAGGTTCTTGATTCAGTAGTTTGTCATGGTATTAAAGCCACAGTAAATTTCATAATTCTGTTTACAATATACATGTACATTGAAAGATTATGTAAGTATTACAACAACCAGGATTATCAAATATTTCATGTTGATACGGTAATGTAAAACAGCAGAGCCTTATTATAATGCTACTCATTATAATGCTAATTTGGATATAATGCTAGGCTATCACCATAGTGTAATAAAAGAATAGCAGCATATAATATAGCATATTTTGAGATCAAACAATTAAGGAATGCAAAGCAATATTACAATACTATAATGCTATTCACTTATTACTCTATGCCTTGCAATGAACCCAAAACATAGTTAAATAAAGAGACTGTATGATACCTTGATAAAGATGTGGTCTTTCCACTCTCTGACTGAGGTAAGAAGGTTTCCAGAGATTCTGCTAGTTTTGCCCTCATGTCCGAATTACTCAGACGCTCTGGACTTCCCATGTATACCAGAATCAAGGTCATCAAGTGATTCATATTGTCTATCTGAGACTGAAAGTCAAATGAAAGACCACCACATGACAAATTTTTCTTCAGGCATTGAAATCCTCAACAATTATTATGGTAGCCATACACTCTGCCTCAGGTTTAGGGAATAGAAACTTCAGGTGCCCAGCTGGTTTCCTGTGGCAATGCTATTTACTGAAGGGTTTTGCATGCATTGCAGTTTTCAATATTATCTTAAATGTACAATAAGTAATGCTAAATATATATGTATCAAACTTGTTTACACAACCACATTAAATTCAAAACTCTTAAAAAAATAATTATAAAAAAAAACAGTGATATGGGATTGAGATATAAAATAACAGGTAGCATAAACAAGATTTCATGTGTCATTCACTTAACATGTACTGAATTGAGTTTGAAATGGCGGTGAATGTGAAAATCAAATATTTTTATGGCCAAAGTATGGTTTTATTGGCTTTATTATTGTGTCACTATTGTTTTTAGATTTGTTTTTAGCTGAGTTATACTAGGATATTAAATTTGGTTAATCTGGAAGGTCAATGCCAAATAAGGTGAATGGTCTATGCCTGTCTGCCATTTTATTGACATCCCCCTTCAGAGAAGCCCCCACTCAAGATGGAACCTCTTTTAAAGGAAAGCATTTGCTTCTGAATGAGCAGCTTCTTTCCAGTAATACATGTAGCTGGTCTCAAATGAGAAAGGAGGTATGAAGACCTGTCCACATACAGGATAGCTCACCTGACAGTATCTTGACACAAGAAATTTTAAACAAACTTTTAACACAAAGCGGGGTGCCAATGCAAACACTAGAGTGAGTGCAGCTGCTCTTCCCATACGTTCATAAAGAGGAGCTAAAAATGACATAGCAGAGTCCCTGAGTGTGTGGCCATGTTAAATTACATTCATACCTCTAGCACTCCTTCATTCAGATGAGCCAAGGACAGAAGATATGTTGTGATGTTGCTCATCACTAATTCTGGCACATAGCATAATGACTTAGGCACTTCAGGTGGCAGAGGAAAGGTCACTGAGTCAAACTTTATTAGGTCATCTCCCTTGGCAACCTGAACCAGCCAGGTTGCTGTGGCAACATGGAAGTCAATACTCATCCATAACAAATGTGGTTCAAATATGGCAGCTTTCATGTTGAGATACCAACATAATTCTGAAAGTCAAATAGCAAACTTTTTGTTTAATATTAACTGGACTGAATCTAGAATTTTTTATAATGTTGGCCATACACGACTATGTGAATATACCTTTCAGTTTGATTACAGTTTGGGCTCTATATAATCTACTTGTACAATTTTTTTTAATATACATGTTACTAGTAAAGTAGTTGGTCATATTGACCTTATTATCCCACATATCTAAATAAGCGCACACATTTTTCTGGTTTCTCACTCTTTTACTTGTTTACAAATGGGGAATAAACTACAGAATCTTTTAGTTTCATTTGCAAAGCTTCTCCATCCTTATAAATTCAAGCAACTTTCCCCAGTGCTTTTCAATCAAATTTTGTCTGCTTTCATATGTAATCAGTATTTCAATAATTATGTGCGCTTATCAGGAGGAACTTTTAATTCTGTTTTTGCTGCCATTCTTGAAAAGGCTACGATGACAATGCACTAATTAGGCTGAATATGGTAATTTCTTAGTTAATACTCAAAAATCTATAGATGCAAACTTTACTGATTGCTAATTTGTGAGCCTAAACTTTTTGATACAAACTTAATCGGATTACTAATTTGTGAGCCGAAACTTTTTTCTCTTCTATTAGGGCGCGTTTACACGAGCAAAGTTTCTATGTCACAGAAACTTTAGCAAAGAAAGTATGACAAACATTTTGCGTTTACACGGACCAAATTATTTGTTAAAGAAAATGTGCCATAGAATCTTTGTCACATAAACTTTGGCAATGAAATATTTGCTGCAGTGTTCACACAACCAAATGATATTCGCCAAAGTTACCTGCAGCGATGAAACAAAATCTTTGTCACATTTTCCACGCTTATAGCAAAGTTCTTTGTTACATAATCTTTAGCAAAGTTCTCCGTTTACACGGACAAATTTAATTTATCGAAGTAACTTTACCATATATATTTGTCAAGGAAACATTGTCATATTTTGGCATTTACACGAGCAAATTTTTCTGTGGCAAACCTACTTTGTCATAGAAACTTTGGTCTATAAAACGCGGCCTTATTTTGCAGAAAATCTATTTGCATTGCAACAGATTCTGAGTGAAAGATAGGACTGAAAACCCTTGAGGTGCAAAAAAAGATGACAAAATCTATGTCTTCAAAATTTCTAAAAATATTTCGTCAAAGCTATATCAGACTGAGAATTCAAAGACTAGAGAGCAAATAGTGTAGATCAAGATGAGGTGGCTCATCATGAGCCACCTCAGTTGGATCTATGCTGTATGCAAATTCAACTATTTCATTTTTGGCGCTTTAATTGTTAAAACTGTATTTTGGTCCAGTGTACTTACCTTTATTAATCTGATCTCTGACAGGCTCCACAACTTCTAAGGGGTAATTGTCTTTAATCTCTTTATATAGTTTATTTAGATTATGCACACTTCTACTCAGTTTGATAAGTTTAGGGATTATGCTGAATCCCTGATGAAATGCTTGCTGGCACAAAAAGAAACACTCTGAGATAAAATGGTAGGCAGGCTTTTCTGGAAGCAGTGAAGCTGACATGTCTTTTGATTGAACAAATGTTGTTTCCATGGATAATCCTGAAATAATAAATTTGCAGGTTTTTTTTTTTTTTCTGGTAACTATGTTAACTATGTATATTATAAGGTGTATGGGTGCACCATTATGTTTTCTGTACATGCACTGGACTAGTTGCCATAAGTACAGTCGAGTCAACTGTGTGAACAATCTTGGGATAAATTACCGTAAAAATTCTAAACATTGGGACACCAAAATTAATTACCATAATTGTCCTAAATTTGCAACAGTTTGGTTTTACAGTGCAGTAATGTGTCCAAAAAATGCAAATGGGATGGCAAACAGTGTAAACCCTGATCAGACTGCTCCTGGAGTCCTTGAGGAGCAGTCTGATCTGAGTTTGCACTATTTGCTCAGACCTTACTGTCGCAATATCTAGAATTTTTACGGTACTCTGTCAATCTTCCTGTTCTTTATGCCAACATGACTGGAAAGTCTGTTCATGTTTTCTCTTTGATCATGAGCTGTTTAGTGTATTAAGTGGAAAATATCCCTGCTCAAAAATATATATTTGATAGGCCAAAATATCACAATTTAATGCGTATGGGCACTTTCTAAGGAGGCAACTCTGTCATTTTCAGTTTAGTCTCCCTTTTCAAGAGGGGTCAATTTTCTGCTCTAGGAGTGGATTCTTTCCTTTAAGAGTAGACTCCATTTAGGAAGGGCTTCATCATCCAAGGAGGTATATAGAAACTCTCAAAAGTTGTCTCCCTTTATGCATTACCTTCAGCATGTACCCATTTTTCCTGAGCCTCTTGTTCATTTTCTATAACAACCTTTGTATAACTCGGACAAATCTTCAACAGTCTATCACAGCATGGCTTGGAGAAGGGGTAGCACAATTTCAACATCAAGTAACACAGATTGAGACAGAAACCATCGGAACAATAATCCTGGTTAAATATCTGCGCCTCATGAGCTGACCACAAGTATGGTTTCACTGAAAAGAGAAAAAACTAGCCTAAACAGAGTATCTCGTACTTTAAATGTGTAACTTTTTTTTTGTTTTTTTTTGTTTTTTGCGTACCATTCTCACAATGATGTTCAGCAGGGGCCGTATTCATAAAGCCACTTAAGTCGTTGCTATGCCATTGCTAAGGCTAAATATCTATAAAGGAGGTTCCCTACAACTATGAAATTTGGTCTGGAGGAACAGTCTTACAAAGACTTTTCCTCCAGACCAAATTTCATAGTTGTAGGGAATCTCCTTCAAAGAAATTTAGCCTTAGCAACAGCATAGCAACCACTTAAGTCGTTTTATGAATACGGCCCCTGGAGGCTCAAGGGAAAAATCCCTAAGATGCACCTCCTGGCACCGAGTCTGTCCATGTCCTAACAGTCCTCTCTAATTTGAAGAGGCGCTAACAAGGATATCTTGGCAGAATTAATGGTTATACACATATCTTGTTTGTATTTGCTAACAGTGAAGTGCATGCATAATGTATGGTTTTAACTCTTTAAGCACCAAAAAGCAGACGACAAAATTTACGTCTGCAAAAATTCATAAAATGCTTTGTCCAAGACATTTCATATTGAGAATTCAAAGACTAGAGGGCAAACAGTGTTGATCCACATGAGGCGGCTCATTATGAGCTGCCTCATCAGCTGTTTGCAAATTATGCTATTTTTGTCACTGGGGCTTAAAGAGTTAAAGACTGATCATTTATTGATAATTCTAATAGGCCAAAATATTGCCATCTGAAGATTTAATCCCAGAATAGTTTCTATTTCAGTTAGACAAAAACCAAAAACAATAGCATAATAAATCAAAATGTTCCCTTGAATATTATTTATGAAACAAATGTTTGTAAAGAAAAACAGGTCAGTTTACCTGAATTAGCATGAAGGCACTTTCCGATCCACCATAATACTTTGTGTCGCAATTCTTCTGACTTGGAGATAATAGTATACAGTATCCAATACAGGTCGTCACAGATCACATTCATATGCTAGACACAGATAAATACATACTTTATTTTGCAACAAGTCTGTAAGATACATATACTATAAAAACTCTACAAAGTGGGAAACTTAAAATAATTATTGTGACTGACCTAAAATGGAACAGTTCGGTTCTATAATACAGTATTCTAATGCACAAACTAATATAACGCGATGTCTGATTGGATAACGTCAAAAATTTGCGACAGTATATTCTGCGATATACTGTCGCAAACCCGACGTCATTAAGTAACGTCGCTTCTCACTGGCTGACGTTTGGTCTTACGTTGCTGACAGCGCTCGAAATGGGTGCAAACTAGTACGTTATGAGAGGTGAAAATACAGAAAAGTGCATTAGAATGGGGATAACTGTATCGAAAATTGTCATTTGGGGAGGTAAATCATCGGTTTTATGGTCGCAAATTGCGTTTTACGGCTCCTCTGGCGCGTCGCCGTAAAACGAAATTTCTGACCATAAAACCGATGATTTACCTCCCCAAATGACAATTTTCAAGACAGTTATCCCCTAAATGTAATGCATCCAAATGAAGCAGATGGAATGGCAAACAGTGTACACCGTGCACTGTTTGCTAAGGGTTTATGTGTCCAAAAATTTAGCATTTTTACAGTAATATATTTCATGGTGGTTCAATACTTTTTGGCAATGAAAACAAAATTATATTCTTTAAGTATGGTGAAATAGAAATCAAAAGCAATAGCATTTATAAGCTGAGAAGTGTGTCCTATCCAATGATTCTAAAAAAGCATTAGATTTCAAATTTACATGTATATGAAAATTTGGATTTTTAAATTTTATACATTTGGAAATCTTACTTACAAGAAAACAAATGGTACAAAATTCTGATTGCTTCAGAACCTGTATAGCTCTTCATAAAGTATTAAGAAATATTGCTATGAACATATAATATAATAAGGTCAACAAAAAATATATTCATGTAAAGATAATTCATTGACAAGCCGCAGATTGCAAGGTCCTGCCTGTCTGTGCATTGTCACAGAACAGAGCTAAATGACAAAACTTAATTGATGTAAAGTTTACACCACTGATGACAATGCAAAAGCCTATACCAGAAAAGTAATATGAGCCGCGACACGACAAAACCAACAAAGTGGCATGTGCACCCAGCAAAAACTCAGATCAGCCTGGGCATCCACCCAGTCTGATCAGAGTCTTCGCTTTCCGCACAGTGAAGACTCTGGTCTGACTGGGCAGATGCCCAGGCTGATCTGAGTCGTCGCTGGGTGGACATGCCACTTTGTTGGTTTTGTCATGTCGCAGCTCATATCTATTCTCACTTTTGGCAGTTGCAGGTGAGACAAATATCAAATAACTACAGCAAAAACTTGTGTTTTCATATTGACTTTGCTGCTTTTCACTTTTTTTTTTAACAATGACCTCCCAAGTGCGGTCATATAATGTATATAATGTATCAATCTCCCCTGTTCACTGAAATATATCAGCTTTTGGAAAGACCATTCCTGCTAGAGCCGGAATTTGCAATTTATGAGCAATTTACCTGCCAAATATACTTCATGATATTATCATTGTCCTGTCTACTAGCTCCGAGGGAGTTGACAAAAAATTCATATGGTCCCTTTTTGCTTTTTGGACTGCAAGTGAAACTCAATATCGAGCCGATCAGTGTGTCTTCATAACACCTGGCCTTTGCCCAGTCTTTAGGTGCACTGTGATCTATTAACACCTGGAAAAAAACACTGAAGTTGTACAAAATGTCAAGGTATACTTTTCCAGTTTACATGCTCAGCAACTTTGCACAAACTTAAATCCCTCAAAAACAATACTTAATTCTAAAAATTCACAAGAAAAATCACAACTGAACATGAAGAACATTGTGAATTATATCCATGCAAACATAAAATGCAGTATCATTTGGGCTGCCTAGAAACAGAACATGTTCAAAATCACTTTGGAATGCAACTGTTCAACAAGCTTGAGCTTTATCAAAAATTTTTATGGCAACATATTATACTAAAATGCATCTTTGGATTAGGAGTAGAGTACACTCATAGGAAATGCTGGTATGTATATACAGATCAGCAGGGGTGGATCCAGAAATTTTGGAAAGGGGGTTCAAATTAGCTGAGGGGGTTCGATTTGTGCAGTTTGACCAATTTTTCCTGAAATTCCCCATGAAAATAAATTATTTAGGGCTCTGGATCCACCACTGATCAGGGTACACAACCCTTCTGTTTATACTGCAGACATCAAATTCGATAACATGACTCTCAGTACATTTAATGACTATCAGATTAATAAACAGTTTTTTTTTTATTATGTATAGAAAATGCTGCCTCCAAATAACTAATGTAAACAAAACTTATTGTAAAACAAGACAAAAATAAGCAATTAATCAAATTTAATGCAAAGCTGACTTCATGTTTAATACATGTAACAGTCATTTTCTGAAATCAGTCAGTTTATCTTATCCTCCATGTATACATTTGTATAATAACTAAACAGACAGCAAAGCTAAATTATTACCATTGCCAGACTAGGTTTAAGGGTGAAAAACTTGAGTACACAGAGATATCCTGGTACTTCAGGGCTAGAAAGTTTGTATTCTTTGGCGAATTTCTGGTGGATTTGATTTAATACTGGTGTAAGAACTTCTGCTAATGTGTCCGTACTGAACTCCTCAATAGCACTAAGAACTGTCAACAGAAACTTTTGAACTGGATTCTGTTTATCTGAAAGTGGACAAAATTCACTGTTAGTGTTATTAACAAAGTTAGTAGTCAAGGATTCATCAAGTTTTCTAGTTCAAATAAGATGTACTTTTTGCTGAAAAAAGTGTGAGGTGCTTTTGCAATGCAAAAGCTCCTCACATTTTTTTCAGCAAAAAGTGGCCGTGTTTTTGCATACAATATGCTTGAAAATGTAACATCTTGTTAACCAATGATGTCATTAGTTTTGAAAACTGGGCCTAATGGGCCTTCACTGGCTGCACATGATCGATACAAAGCAAATGTGCGTACAAATGCTAAATCAATTCAAAACCTGCCGATTTTATTCCATTACAGGATATTTGGTTTACTACATTTCAGTTCGGCACATGGATACAAATACAAATAACATATTCATAGGTCTAGGATTTAGCTTATTTGAGCCACGACACGAGAAAACCAACAATGTGGTTGTGCGCCCAGCGCAGACTCAGATCAGCCTGGGCATCTGCCAAGTCTGATCAGAGTCTTCGCTGTCCGCATGGAGGTAGCTTAGACCCTTAGCTACCCTTTAAGCGCGTGGCAAAGAGTCATGTCAGACTGGGGGATGCCCAGGCTGATCTGAGACTGCGCTGGGCGCACAACCACATTGTTGGTTTTCTCGTATCGTGGCTCATTTAGTTCTTCTCACATAATGGATATACTACCAGTAAACCTGTCTAAAGGGGTCACCCAAGAACACAAAAGTCGGCTGCTTAAGGCAATTGACCCTTGGATAGGTTGACAGGTTTGTCTGTCTTTGAACTAGACCATTCATAATCTGAGGATGCAGTGTGATCTGAGTGGCGCCGTGGTCGAGTGGTTAGAGGCAATCGGTTATGGTGCAGAAAGTCGCCGGAAGGGCTTGAGTTGGCGGCTCACTGTCGCCATCCGACAACAAAAAACTCTCTCTGTCAACCCAGCAGTAAATGGGTACCTTTTTTGAATCCGGGAAGGATAAGGCAGTGAAAGGAGACGGATGGGCTCTGCCCTTCATCTGCTGTGCCCAAGAGACAGTGGGTCTCTAACCCCCACTGCCTCTACGGCTATTAGGCTATGGGAAACCTTTATCTTATTAGTGTGATCTGAGTCTATACTGTTTACACTGTCTGTTCCCCAAGAACAGAGTTAATTATTTACATTTCAAGCACCAAAATTGAAAAAAAAATGAATTTGCAGACAATTTTGTAGTCAGCTTTTTTTTAAGGGTTAAACATTAAGACTAACCTATAAGAGATTCCTTTTGGCTGTAACAAAGATCTAACAACTGTTCAAATATCTTCTGTTTGGGATATAGCTCTGGTCGCCGTAAACATGTCTGGGTCTTTGACAAAATCAGTTCTCGGCATTTCAATAATTCCTCTGTAAGCTTCTGAAACTTTAAACAAGTAAAAGCAGTTTTAAGATGCTTTTCTCCATTTTTAAAAAGGGACATAACTTTTGTAAATTCCTTTTGCTTCCCAGGATGACATAGCCCTTCGAAAATGGTGTCAATTTTTAAAAGAAAGAATTTACTCCAAGGGATGTATCAGTGCATGGGTGTATCAGTTGGATAATCACAAGAGTTCATTAAGTTTTGTTAACCTAGACCCCATTTTCAAAGCCACAGGATGACTTAATGTCCATCTGTTCATACTTTACATCCATCCTAGTGTTTAAGTCCATCTATTACCTAGACCAGATGGTGGATTTCCACCAAACTTGCAGGGATATATTGGTGGGTCAGTCCTAATAGATGATTTGCTTTTGGTAACTTTGGCCCCATTTTCAAGGTCACAGGGGTCATTTGAATGTAAATTATCTCTTGAAGCTATCTTAATACAAATATTGTCATAAAATTATCATGGTACTTCTCATATCTATCTAAAATTACATGTTATTAGGTGAATATATACACTTTCAGGGGGAAATCTCTGCCATTTTCATTTCTGCCTCTGTTCTCAATTGGGGTCAATATAGTCATCATACTATTTTTGATTAAGGTGAAATAATGTTTTGGTCAAATATGGCATACAAGCTCTCAAGACATACCTTTTGAGATGAAGACTGAAACACAAATCTTTCGTAACACTGATACAGGTACAAGAAGGTACTTGATTCCACGGCAGCTTTATAGTGACGTTCACTGCTGACCGGCAAGTCCGTGGAGCCTATCACATTCTTTTCTAAATCACCAGATGTGCTCATCAGCAAACGCCAGTAAAGGGCCTGCAAACAAGTTACAGATGGGTAATATTTGTTAAGATTTTCATTATTTATAGATATCATGAAATTATCTATACTTTTGGCCATCACAAAACTCAATCTTTAAAAAGATACCCAAAACAACAATTCATTTCAATTGTTTAAATTGGAAACTTACCATTATACAGAGCTCCAGAAAAGAAGGAGTAAAAGAGAACTTTCCATAATTCTGCATAAGAACATAAGTTGTGACCACTCATTAGAACCATCTCAATGAGATCATGGTTCTAATGAGGAGTCACAACATATGCTTTCACTGAGAAATGAAATACAGTAGAACTTCAATGGCTCGAACCCTGATGGCTCGTTAATCCTGCCTAGTAGAGCTCTTTCCTTGGTCCCTAGAAGTCACTTTATATAGAAACTAACCCTGGATGGCTAGAACTACCCTTGGCTGGAACTAATTTTCATGGTCCCAAGCCTGTTCGAGCCAATGAAGTTCTACTGTAATTATCTCAGACCTATCCTCACAGCCCCACCTCATCTGAAGCTCTGTACCATATGATATCTCTGTTTGAGAAGGAGACTCCCTATATCTGATGAAAACTCCTATCAAGATTTGATATCTATACATCTCCCTATTTCAAATTTCAAAATTCCCTATCAAACATTCAGAATCTCCTTTTTTGTTTAACAAGAATTCAACTGAAGGTGGTGTCTCATCATTGTCACAAAACACAGCTAAACCAGAATGGATGGATGGGTTGCAGATTTACAGCCCTTTCAACAATATTTCAATCATAACAAGAAAATGGAAGGGTAATAACGGAAGGTTATGTGAAATGGAACCCGGTTTAGCGTGTAAAGAATTCTGCCTCCAGTGTGATTTAAACCCCACCCTCAAGCTTAGCTGGCCAGCCCTGGAGCCACTGAACAACTCAGGCTCCTACAAAAGCCTTATAGTAACATCATTATATCAAAGGGCTCTGATGCCCTGAAATGACAGATTCTATCAGAAAGATGAAATGCTAAATCTAGAAAAGTAACTCATCGGCCAGCATTTACGACTGTCTTATCAGAGTCTCCCTAATGCATATTTGCGGACTTTGCGTCTTGAAGACAATACCTCTCCAGTTTCTGGTCCATACCTGTATCCTCTGCATCTAGAAGCCTTGATTTTGATTAGAATGGTGATGTCTCTCTTATCGGTTAAGAAAGGAAGCAGACATCATTGTGGGATGATATATACGGTTTTGCTATTGTGCGCTGTTTAACACTCTATCAAAAGCTATCGATTAAGTAACTTATTCGGTCAATCAAATAATGGTGCCATTCTGATTCAGAAACTGTAAAGGTGTTGAACTTTGTAATTTGATTTTTTATTTTTCTTCAGAATTTCCTGTAATTTAAGGCCAGCAGTATATGACCTGACTAGACGCTGTTTTCTGTGACGTCTGATCTTGGTATACACGTATTCCTCAAAACTTCTTCTATTTGACGATATGCGTTAATCTTAAGGGTGCTTTTGGCCGACTGCGAACAAGTTGAGTTACCATAATGACCCGAAATGCTGGAACAGTCGGTGTAGACCCAGATCTGAGCAGGGTGTTTTAGCCTACTGCGCACAAGTTCAGTTGCCGTAATGACCCAAAATGCTGGAACAGCCGGCGAAGACCCAGATTAAACCAGGGTGTTTTTAACCTACTGTGCACAAGTTCAGTTACCGTAACGACAAAGAATGATTGAACAGCCGATGTAGACCCAGATCCGTGTAGAGTGTGCATTTGTACATTGCTTTGGCAATATATCAGTGTAGACCTTGAAGGATCAGTCTGAAAGACAGTGGAGATCCAGATCAGGTTTCAAGATATGTAAACTCTTGAAGGCATTACAGTTTATCCTCTGTTGAATATTGTCTTTGGCGTATATTGAACACAGGGTAGTATATACGGCATTCAGTGTTATCAATAACTGGCGTAGTGATATACACACATTCATGCCGTACTATTTTCATTTCGGATGTACCTGTATACTTGGCGGTGAAAGCCAGTTCCAACATTTGGCCTACGACAGCTAGAAATGACAGATAGAATCTGTCATTAATAAAATCACATGAACACATCACATATCACTTAGTTACATCAGGAAATATTACAACAACATCCAGGACATCCTTGTGTCTGTTGCTGATGTTATTATCAGTTTTTTTGTGTGTGAAAAATGCAACAAAAAATGGTTTATGATAACTGCGTGGCCATTACCTATGAAATTTATGAAACTTGCCAAAGGCTAGTTTCATGCATTTCATATGAAATGGCCACTCATCAGAGATCCTTTCTATATAGCATACCTGCTGTATTGTTTCTGTGTCTAACAGAGGATGCTTGCTGAGTTTCCCCGCCATCTCCTTCAGGTATAAACAATATGGTGGGCCTTCCTCTTCTTCTGAGCGACCTGAAACACACCGTAACGACCCTTGATATAGTAGTAAAACAAGCAGTGTAGACCCAGATCAGACTGCTCCATAAAGGAGCAGTTTGATCAGCATCTGCTCTGTTTGCAATTCTGCCAGCGATTCATTCACCTATCACCTTTTAATGTAATCTTTGCCTTAAGAATAGCTTGGCAGTGGCATGTTTATAATTTCTATACATATTTCTTGCAAACTCAAACAATTCAAAGTTCAAACCTAAGAAACTGTTTTAAGATTTAGAATTAAATTGTCTGACATAGTTGCAGAAACTCAGGTCATATTATTGATGGTGTCATGGAGATTAATTGGTGATAATTCTGGGATAATTTTTTTTATTCATCAATCAAAACATGTATTGTAAACCCTCATTAGAACCGTCTCACCGTGACGGTGTAGCTGTTGATAGGCATGCTACTGAAAATCTCATCTATTGCAGGCTGTCTCTACCACTTCTTGATGTTCACTGACCCCAAACAGAAATTGATACAATGTTGTTTCAATGCAAAGAATATACCTGTATCAAGTGTGATTAGGAAGACATGTTCCATCAAAGTATTTTCTAATGATGACGGGACAGATCTCTTGTCCGTAAATGTCCTCATGGACTTGGAGGGTGACACCTGCTTGCCTGGAACTTTGCCATTTTGAGCTGCAATATATGTAAATATTGCCATTTTGAGCTGCAATATATGTAAATATTGCCATTTTGAGCTGCAATATATGTAAACATTGCCCATTTTGAGCTCAATATATGCAAATATTGCCATTTTGAGCTCTGATATATGCAAATATTGCCATTTTGAGCTGAGATATACATAAATATTGCCATTTTGAGCTGCACTATATACAAAGACTGCCATTTTGAGCCACCTAATATAAATACTGAAATTTTGAGCTGTAAAATACACCATTGCCACTTTGAGTTGCAACTCTATATATAATACTGCTACTTTGAGCTGCTAAATAAACAAATTGTCATTTTGAGCTATAAAATACATGGATATAAATAATGCCATTTTGAGTTGCCAAAGTACATGTATTCAAAAAATAGTCATTTTGAGCTACTTAATACAAATACTGGTAGTTCCAGTCTGAGCTATAAAATACAACAGCAACCTGAATTGTTAACTATACATATCTTGCAACTTTGAGCTGCAAAATATATACACAAATCGTCATTTTTAGCTGCAAATTACATATATAACTGCCATTTGGAGCTGCAGAGTATTACAAAAATGCCACTTTGCACTGCAAAGCATTAGCAATTGCATCATAATGATTGTATATACTGGAACACCTTAAAAAATATCCTACCCATTTGTGAAACAGACTCTTCCACCTCTAAATTTGGACAAGTCTATTTGCTCTATCAGACGAAATTGCATGTCATTATTTTGGCTTCTAGATTTTGTACCTCTTTGGTAGACCTGAGTAACAGTGCCTCCTTTATCTCTCACTGGACTTTGCTGACTCACTGAAATTGTGCCTTGACTCTGTTGACTCCCCGAAGTAGCTCCCTGATTTTGCTGGATCACCAAAGTAGCCCCTGGAAATTGAGAAACAAACGATGAGTGTTAAAACTCAAAGGAGACATTTTGTAATATATGCATTGGTTCAAACATGAATCTGAAAAGTAGTTTCATTGAAATGGAGATATTACTTTTTTTCTCTAGAGCCTATTACAGCTCCTGAAAAAATTAGTTCTGTAATTAAAAATCTGTTCACTGTACAAAAAAATTATGTCCATGCTTTCTTTTGCATTACTGACTGAACATCTGACATTTTTGTCATTTACTCTGGTCATAATACTGGCTGCTCTTGCTTGACCAAACTGTGACCTTTTGCCAGAACCTGCAAAAGTCAACATTTGCTGGAACATGTCTACAAATTTGTAAGAATCTGCCACCTAGTACCCCACAACCTAGGAGATATTATTGCTGCAATATTGTCAGACCCTGCCATAAAACTGATGTCACAACACTGACTGGCATTTGTGAAGACAATATGGCTACAATATACTATCAGACACAGCCCAAAACTGATATGACAAAATTGGTGCCTGACATTTGTTTTGATATCACTGCTGCAATATTATCAGAACAGGTCATAAACTGATGTCACAGCATTGGCTGACACTTATTTAGACACTTCTGCAGCAATATTGTTAGAAAGGCCATAAACTGATGTCATAACATTTATTGGCATTTGTTTAGAACATATTGCTGCAATATTGTTTGTCTGGGACTGTGGGATATCACATTATTAGCTAACATTTGCTTAGCCAATACTGCTGCAATATTGTCAGACTGGGACGTTAACTGATGTCACAACATGGGGTGCACTTGGTTGGAAATATTGCTGGAATATTGTCAGACTTGTATGGACGGGTGGATGAAATTGAGTTTTACACCCCCTTCAACAGTATTTCAGTCATATATAGACAATGGTATGTTGCGAAAGAAAGGCTGTGTGCAATGGAATTTTGTTTGCGGTGTGAAGAATTCTGTAAGTAGTTGTGGTCAAATCTGGTACTCTAGCACAGTTAAGGCCAGGGTATTAGACTGGGACATAAGCTGGCGTGACAACAATTGGCAGCCATGGAAAAATAAATTACAAGATTTTGGATATTATTTTCATTACCATATTAATCCTATTAAATGCCCCAGGGGCATTGCATTTTGCAAAAGCGGGGCATTATTTAGAGCCTAAAGTGTAGTAAATCAGACACTGCCAAAATACTTCTAATAAGTAATATAAAAGTGATGGGTATACTTTTGGAGGAAGCAACTCAACTATGTTTGCCTCTCTTCTAAGTAGGGGTCAACTCTAAAAGGAAAGAATTTGCTCCTCTAAGAGAAAAATTCTTTCCTTTAAGAGTGGACTCCATTTCAAAGAGCTACCTTATCCACAGAAGCAAACATGAATTTATGCAAGTTGTTATAACATTATTTTCGGAAAAGAGGCAGGGGGGCATTTATTAGAGAAGGGTCGTTTACTGGGATTAAATCGGCAGTTCCATCTAATGCAACAGACATAAAGTTTCAATTGACAGCAGTATTCTTCAGTTATGGATGCTTAAATTTGTCAAATTTATGGATAATTTGTCCTCAAATTGACACTTTGAACTGTCAAAATGTGGCCTGCTAGCACAGTAGCTAGCTGCATGATACAATTTATGAGTATATCAAGTCGAAAACAACACTTTTTTATATAGCCACTTTAGCCAGTCTACAGTGTTGGAGATGTTATATAAAAGTGTTGGCTGATTACAGCAGCAGTCTGGTCTGGGTCTACGATGTTTGTTAAGTCAAGTATGTCCCAATACTGTGGTTTTAATGTCATTTAGTGTAAAACCCTTCTCAGGTTATGTAGAGAAATAAAATATAAAATCTGCATATTATTTAATAGAATAAGAATATTAATGCAATGTAAAATTGAATGAATTAACTTTATGTTCAACTCAGCAGGGTATCATTTCAGAACATGTTATCTAAAAATCTTGTAAGTAATTATAGTACATAATATATTTCAAGTTAAACAACCTATGATGAAATAATTCTGCTTTGCATGTAAAAGCCAGTTCTTCTTAACTTTTTCATGCTCAATACAATTAAATTATAATCACAATGATAATTCTAAAATAAATCTTTCTGGTGCAAGGCTACAACTGATTAAAAGAAGATATACCATAAATATATCTTTAAATTCTTTGAGCCATTAAAATTTGTGTGACTAATTCAAATTTATATGTTTTTACAGCAATGAAAGAGAATTATGAAGCCTTTTAATGTCTTAACCATAAAAATTGGGATATCTGGGCCTGCTGTTTTTTTCTTAATGAAACATTTTGAATGCATTGTATGCAAAACTCTGCCATTTCTATTTGCTGAAAAAATGTGAGGAGCTTTTGCTTGCTGCAGAAGCTCCCCACATCTATTAGCACTCTTGATTTTACGATCATGTCTGAGCAAACTGTGTAAATCATCTAATCAGGAGCTGCACTATTTGTCAATCAACCACAACTTGTTCAAATTTTAGGACAGTTATAGTAACAGGTGTCACTCTATTTCGAATAATATGGTAAACCAAACTCAGTTCAAAGCCAGAACAAGGCAATATGGTAATGAAAAGCAGGGCTCGGTTGTTCAAAACTAATGATTATGTTAGTTACCTAGATATTACATTTTCAAATGTATTTTATGCAAATACACTGCCATTTTGTCAATGACAAAATGTGAGGAGCTTTGCAAAACCTCCTCATAATTTTTATGGCTAAAGATATTACCACACTGTCTTGATTTTATGTGTACTAAAAATCCTTGACTAGCAACTTCGTTAAGCTCTAACCATAATCTGAACAACTGGACCCAAAACTTCATCACTGAGTTTTATGTTCTTTTCAGCAGTATTTCAGTCATACTAAGATAAAAGGATGAATGATGAAAGACTGTGCGCAATAGAAACCTGTTTATGGTGTGGAGAATTCTGCCACTGGCAGGATTTGAACCCGGTTTCACTAGCACAGTAAGCCAGCCCGGAACTGACTGCACTATCAAGGGTCCCAGAACAACCTGAACATCCATGTTCATTTTCTTCAGTATCATTTTAGCTTCTACAGTAAATCCCTCGACAAGACTACATGGACGTTCAGGTCATTTTGAGTAATGGACCTTTGCAAAAGCTCATGAAGTTATATGGATAAACACAAACTGGAATTTTGATTCTTTGATCTTATATATATATAAGTTTAGCTGTAATAAAAAGAGAACCTTGAATCTATTTTGCTTTGATTTAGCCTCCAAATTACCTATCATTATTGCCAAAGATTCAACAATTTATGATTGATTATCAACAAAACTGGCACATTAAATGACAAAATAGCTGTTTATTGCAAGTGTTTTCAATAAAAAGAAAATATAAATTAAGCTTAAATAAAATAACTGCGTGTTTACAAATCCTGAATGACCCAACTTTTTTACTGTCCCAACCAAAGTACTTTTCTGGAATTCAAACGAATAATTGTCCTCTTCAAGCATTTTGCTTACAAGGCAGTGCTTAGTCCTAACATTACAGCTTTGTGATAATTGTTTAACTAAATGCCTCTTTACCAGTATCCAAATCAGTTGGCAGGGTGGAGTCAGGGTGACTCCACCCTGCCAACTGATTTGGATACAGATATACTGACTCAGCATTTGTCAAGCCAGGTAAACATGCAATGCCAGTCCCACCTGGAAAATAATATACTATGCAACATATATTTAGCAAATTTTTATATTTTGCAATTTTTCTGATTACTGAAGAGTAACATTGACCGAAATTAAATTGAATTGAAAGGAACCGTATTTCGGGCTTAAGATACCATGGGATTACAGAAGCCATCTTTAAAAACGATATTGGGGAAAAGCGATAAGCGCGGAAGGGGTCATTAGCCGAAATTCGCACCCATTGAAAAGCAACATAAAAATGGTAAGCATGTGATTTTTTGTACGGTATTTCTCAACATTTTCATCCTCAGTTTTCTTGTCAAAGCTATTGATTGTGTAAAAGATATGGTTAAGCTTAACAACTGATGAAGCTTAGCATGCGCCATTGACGTTAAAACGTCTTAATTCTGTCCAATGTGCAGTGATTCACGGGTGCTTCAGTTCAATGCAGAATCAAAACCCGAGAAAAAAACAATAGGCTAAAATTAAAGGTCACACCATGATTAATTTAACTTTGAAATTTCTTCATTGAAGTGTAACGTAACTGTGAGAAAATGATGACGTTAATCTGAGACATTTGACTTATGCTCGGTAACCGGGAAGAACTTTCTTTCTGAATTGTTTACATTATTATATTGGTAGCTACCGAACAATCATACACTCAAAAGGGATTCAAGAAATACCGATTAGAAACAAGTTTTTAAGACGATAACGTAAAAACAAGGGAAAACGTCAAATTTTCGAACTTTGTAAACCTCATACTCGTAGCATATTCAAATGTTTTAAAGCATTTTCCTTCATTTTAACAGCAAACCAGCCGCCTCATTATGGTTGTGGCTTTTGTACATGATCATAAATGTGGTTCAGATACAATGGTCATAAAAACTGACGTCACGATAGTTCAAACGCTACAATTGAGCAATCTTGATTCTTTTACCTGCCTGTCCATCTCCAATGATCGGCCTTTATATCTTTATGCAGAAAAGTGACAATAAAATCCTAATATGGTGGATCTGACACATACAAAAAAAAAGCTATATTTATTGTGCATAGTATAATTCCAACTTCTGCAAATCGTTAGCCAAAATCTAACAATGCCATTCAACTCATATATATGTAAAGAATATTTTATGCATAATATTTGCATTAAAGTAACTGATGGAGTTATCAGAAAACTCCTGAAAGTGGCCAAACGGAAACTTCAGCTTGGCCACTTTAAGGAGTTTTGTGATATAATTCCACTAGTTTATCTTCTACAAGACTGAAATTTTGTTCTAATATGCTTTACATACATACGAGTGAAATAACATTGTTATAGTTTGGAAATCCATTTGCAAAAGATATAATTTTAAATTCCTAATTGGGAACGGAATTGCAAGTTTACCAAGCATGATTTGTGCCTGTTGGTCTAGGCCTTCATTGTTGGAATATGTTTTTACATGAGCCGCAACACAACAAAACCAATGAAGTGGCATGTGGGTCCAGCAATCTCTTTGCAGACACTTGAATTTTAAATTTCATCTTGGGAATGGAATTGCAAGTTTACTAAACATGGTTTGTGCTTGTTGGTCTAGGCCTTCATTTTTGGAATATGTTTGCATAAGTGCAGAAACATGACAAAACCGACAAAGTGGCACATGAGTCCAGCTAAGACTCAAATCAGCCTGGGCATCCGCCCAGTCTGATCAGAGTCTTTACTGTTTGCATGGAGCTAGCTTAGACCCATGGAGCTAGCTTAGCACACACACAGCAAAGACTCTGAATAGACTGGGCGGCTGCCGACTCAGCTGGCTAGTCTAAGTCTTCGCTGGGTGCACATGCCACTTTGTTGGTTTTGTCATGTTGAGGCTCATATATTGACAAAAACGTGTGGATCTTTCCAGCCCAGTCTCATTAAATGATGATGATTTAAACTATTGTGAGAGTTAAATCCAATAATACTCTTTAAATTTCCAGCAAATCAATTAACTATAATGAGAACTGAATTGACCTGGAACTAAAATCAATTTAAGGTGAATGGATACATTTCCAGGGCAGCAACCCTGCCTTTTCCAATTTTGCCTCCCTTCTCAATGGGGTTCAATTTTTCTCCCATATTCTTTAAAGGTATAGGCATGATTATAAAAGGGCTCCCATGAAAATTGTTTCCGTTTCTACAAATGGCGAAAAAAACATGGATGTGTATCCATACACCTTAAGAGATAACAATATATCGCAGATTCATAGTAGTAGCCACCAACACTGAATAGGCCCACTACTATACAGCATGATGCCATCAAAATTTCTTTTAGTACTGATAGCATAACTAAATTGGGTACCAAGATTAAACTGCAAAAGGTACCAGGCATGGTGTGAAAAGGAACCTGCTCCATTGTCATGAGATCCAACAAAACATAGTATAAATGAAAAATAAGTTCGTAAAACTAGAAATATGTCCACAGTTCACAGATGTGGACTCCTGGTGCCTTATCAGAAAACATATGTCACATAAAGAATCACTTGAAAATTTTTAACCAGAATCCAGTCACTGATATGCTAGTGAGTACATGTATAAACATGAACACTCTATACACCCCAGCTTATGATGCCATTTTTCAATACCAAAAGTTTACATCACTTGGAGCTCTGGATACAAGTACCATAATGATTATAAAGATTGGGACACCTAAAATAATTGCCATAACCGTCCTAAAAATTGAACAATTTGGTTGTTTAGTGCAGTAAAGTGCCTAAAAGATGCATATGGAATAGCAAACAGTGTAGACCCTGATCAGACTGCTCATTGAAGAGCAGTCTGGTCTGGCTCTACATTGTTTCCTCAGACCTATCTATCCCAATAGTTAGAATTTTTAAGGTATCCCTATATTGTAAAAAAATTTAAGAATTGGGACAGATAGATATGTCTAACCAAACAGTGCAGATCAAGACAGACTAGCTGCTCCTAAAGAAGCAGTTTGATCATATAATTTGATCAGGGCCCACACTGTTTGCCTTTTCCATCTGCATCTCTTGGACACATTACTGCATTATAAAACCAAAACTGTTCCATTTGTAGGACATTAGTAATAATTTTGAGTGTCCCAATTTTTAAAGCTTTTATGGAGGCTATCCTTAAACCTTGTGTCCAATATCTAAATGTTAGCAGACTGCTGTTTTATGTGAAATAGCTGATGTTCTCAATAAATGATCATTGGTTTAGGACAACCAGCTACATATACATATATATTTCATGGACATCATAAAGACCATTAAATAAATCAGGCTTTTTTTTTTTATTTTACACGCTAAGGTTTCATTAACAATTGAAATATTTTTACCTTTACTTGTAAAAACACCCATAATGATCCGTTTCACCTTTCCTACTGAAACCCGAACATGTTGAATTCTGAGGTCTATTTAAACCAGCAGTTCACTGTGACAAGCCTAAAAACATATAAAAACACAAGATCAATAATCAATACACTGATATAAACTTGGTGCTCTAGATAAGAAGGAGTAACAAGGATAATTTACAGATAATTCTCCATAATGGTATTTCTGCGCAAAAAAATGTTGTGACCCCTCATTAGAACTGTCTCGCAGAGACAGTTCTAATGAGGGGCTACAACATATGCTTTCATTGTGAAAAAAGAAAATTATCTTGGAATTATCCTCAAAACCTCACCTTATCTGGAGCTCTGAAATAGCCTTGTTTGAAATGAACAAAGTATTGGAGTATTGGCATTGGTCTATCAAATCAAAATATCCTTGAACTACCTGGTAAAAGACGCTTCAAACAGTAAAAATATCAAAACATCACAATGACCCTAGATATTAGGACAGAAGGGTCTAGGAAGACCCTGATTGGCAGTTTATCATGCAACTGTTACAAAAGTATAAATCCTTTGATTATTACAAAAAAAGACTGACAACAAGGGTATGATAAACTTTGATATCACTTGCTTGTGCAAATGTAATCATGTATGGAGTGCAGTTTAACTTTTTATTCCCTATTCATGGGTATCCTAAATTCCTTTTAGGATAGACATAATTCATTAATGGATATCCTAAAATAATAGACGATATCCATAATTATTGTAGGATATCCTATATTCATTTTAGGATATCAATAAATCGATTTCTGGATATCCATAATTCAGTTTTGGATTTCCCTAAACATACTGATGGATATCCTAAATTACATTTTTAAATATCCAAATATTATACTGAATTTTTTTATATCCAGAATTCAATTTTAGGATATCCTTAAATCAATTTAAGGATATCCTTAAATCAGCCTATTTTAGGATATCCTAAAATCAAATTTACGATATCCTAAAATATAATGCTGATTTTAGGATATCATGAAATCGATTTTAGAATATCCATAATTCCATTTATGGATATCCTAAATTAGGCTGATTTTAGGATATCCATAAATTGGCTAAGGACATCTAAAATCTTTGTCTAAATATTTCTTTTTTCTATACTGATTTCTCCCTATGTCTTTTTCTGATTTATGGATATCCTAAATTCGAAATAAGGATATCCTAAAACTGGGTGTAATTTAGGATATCCATAAATCGATTTTTGGATATCCATAAATGGAATTAAATCAAATTAAGGATATCCTAAATTCAGATTGTATTTTAGGATATCCATAATTCGATTTTAAGATGTCCTAAAATCTATTTTTGGATATCCAATATTCAACTGATTTTAAGACATTCTAAAATCAAATCAATTTTAGGATATCCTAAAATCCATTTCTAGATATTCTAAAATGTATTTTAGGATATCCATTAATGAATTACGAATATCCTCAAATAATAAGAATATCCACAAATAAGCAATTAATAGTAAAACAGCACCCCATAATCATGCGATGTATTTTCATGTCAATCAGCCCAACTGCTTGAATGTTGATGCTTGAAATGATCTCAGTGTTTGATTGGCCGCATTATGTCACTTAATTACCTAGTACGAGCTTAGTCTTTATAACCTTGGATTTAAGTTTATTATTCATATCATGAAGGTGCCCAAATTTTCATGAATACTTGCATGATGTTGCCTGAAGACTTTAATGAAATCATTTTGCAGATTAGATAGCTAAATAAAGGTCATTGTTATATACCTAATGACCTTTACTATAGAAAACAGCTGTGTTGTAATAGACAGCATTTTACGTTGCTTTCCTTCTATTCTTAATTGGCACAATGCAAAAGAATCGCTGACACAGGGTTTCAACACTGTTAAAACACGGGTGCACCAGGGTTTAAACACAATTGAAGCCCGCTTTCGTGTCGTCTGCAGAGCTCTGGAATCAAGATGGCTTCCGTAAGAAGGTATATAACAATGACAATAAAACATTCTTTTCCTGTGATTTAACGTTTGCCCAAGCCCTCATGTATCAACATGTTGCAGCCCTCAGTGCTGCGTGGTTCCGGCTGCAACTTATTAATACACTCAGGCTTGGCAAACATTAAAACACGGAAAAGAATGTTTAATCCTCTTATTAATATCCATTTATAACTGAGTGAAATAGATGGGTAAAATTCAGCAATTATAAGATGGACCCGGCAAAAAATCAAACAGCTGTAAACAAAATATAATACCTAATAATAACAGCATATAATAAGGTACTGCTTTTGATTTTATTCCATTCTTGTGAAGAAAATCTCATTTACATATTTTCTGCCAATATTTGAAGTGACATATATTGCAGTATCATAGGTATTGTAGGGCACCGGAAACTCAAGTGTTCAAATTGACTGCCCTCAATTATTTTTTATCTATTAGAGGAAAGCTGACATAATATATGTAGAAATTAAAGAAATTTAACCGTAACAATCATTCTACAGCTGCATGGCTACGGGTATGATCAAAACGTCTCAGTTTCAATAGCCGCTTATTCTGCACGTACCTCAATAGACACTAATTGAATTTTACAAACTGCTTATTCTGCACGTACATCAGTAGACACAAATCACAAAACATTTATTTCACCCTTTACTGAATTGCATAGTTGATGCTTTGACCCCTTAATTAATAACTACCGATAATACTATATTTTTGACCCCGATAATCACCATAACCACCCTAATTATTGGACACACTAACTAATTATTGTACCCAAAAAAAATATTTTAACCTAAAACTTGGACAATTTGAATTTACCACCTTGTGATGTTTCAAATAAGTCCCAGCCAGAATGGCAAACAGTGTGGACCATGATCAGACTGCTCCAACAGTAGCAGTCTGATCAGGGTCTACACTGTTTGCCCCAGAACCACAGCCCCAAATTTTAAGGTCATTATAGAACAGGTACACTAGATTTTATTACCCTCATAATGAATCTATCATCAGTCCTATGTCTGAATAGAATCAATATTGTATTTACAACCTACTTAAATAACCTGAACCAAAAAAATTCTGCAAATATAATAGTCTATTTTGAAGTGATTGAATATTGACTAATCAGACCATCTCTGATAATGGGGTTGATTCAAAAGATAATTATATAAGAATCAACCAAGGATTTGAGGCATTCAACGTTTTTTGCACCCCAAGTTCAGTGTTAACGACCGACGCAAAGCAGTCATTAACCTCAACCGAGAACTGCAACAAATGTAAAACACCTAAAAACGTAAGTGGTTGGGCACCATTGTTCTCACACACTTTAAATTGAGTCAAAAAAAGAGTGTACTTTTTGTGAAATGGATAGAGTAAACAAACAGTTTCTTTGCTATTTTATTTGATTAAAAAGAAATAGCAAGGTAAACACATGACAGTAGCATTAGAATGTACGGGTGTTTACTAGAAAATCTGACCAGATTGATAGATTGATTGATTTGATGCTTAACGTCCACGGTAAACATCTATGGTCATGTCGGGATGGTCAGTTAACCTAACCACACTATTCCTGGGCAGGCTTAGACCTCCTAAGCGGTTAACCAGTACTAAATGCACATACTTTCACCAGTAACTGACAACTGCCTTTCTTGAATCAGCAGAAGGAGAAACGAAGTATGTGGCCAGACCGGGTTTCGAACCCAGGACCTCTGATTTATGAGTCAGGTGCCCTACCGATTGCGCTACGTGGCCCGGCCAAAATCTGACCAGAAAACACACATGTATGTATAAAATGTTTGGTTAAAGTTGCTTTCATACACTGGCTATGATTCCTTCTTCAAATTCTAACCTTAACTCACCTCTTCAGTGGTCTTGCACAATACAGCTTATGATGCCATGACTATAGGTCTTATATCTATAACAGAATTTACATTCAGTCTTTTTACAACACTCCAATACACAGTTCCGGAATAGCCGCTAAGCTCCGCCTGCTTAGTTACTGTTACTACGTCTCACAAGCTTACACAAAGATGGCGGAAAAACAAATGACAAATGCAAGTGCCTGCTAAATATTGGCGATCTATGGCAAGAATCAGCCTCCTCGTGGCCTACACATGGCAGTTGGCGCATCATGCATTTCCGATGCGTTCTGTTCTTGCAAAGCAGGGTAAAATTTATTAAAAGTGGTGTAAGTTTATATTCTTTCTACAGGTGTACATCCCTTCATTAACTGAAAGGTAAAATCATGGACTTATATTGGTATTGACCACGTGCGATTTGTTTGTGAGACTATGTCATGTGCTAAGTTGTCGTTGCATTGGCCAGATACACGATATCACGTGATTTTGTGTGACATTCTGGGTGTGGCTCGGAACTGTGTATTACATTTTCTTTTTCAACAGAAGCTATTTACTTATAGAAATAACATTAACAGGCTGAATATTATGTACCATAATTTACTTTAAATATCTGGATAGATTAGGCCAAGGGATAAAATGTCTTGTTTCTGTCTGGTTACATCTCCAAAATCTTAAGGTCTGTAGGAAGGCAAACTTTTTTTAAACGCTTTTTTGTATGGAAAATGAATAGAAACCCTAAAAAATAGTCTAAAAATAGACTTATGAATCTCAAAAGGCAAAAAAAAAATGATTCAGTAGGCCTCTAAAAAATGAGCTGGAAGGGAAACCTGAAACAAGAGATTTTTTGGCGTTATTTAAACATTGTAGACCATGATCAGACTGCACCTTAGGAACAGTCTGATCATGGTCTGCGCTGTATGCTGACAGTCTGATAAAACTTCCCCTGACAGAACAAATGAACTTGTCCACACAGAACAAATGAACTTGTCCACATTCGAAGATGGAAGAGTCAGTATGAAAATACTGTGTTTCAATATTTACAGGTAATATCTTATCAAAACATATTTTGTCAGTTTTACCTATAGATAATAACTGTCAATCATGTGTCCTTGGTTAGTCCCTCTATGAGCTGTGACGTAAGAACCAAATCATTTTTTGCATAACATGCAAACTGCAAAGAAGCTGATCAGCCTGCATATTAATTATAATCATTCCAATGGGCATAAAGAATATGGAATCTAAGAATTTTATATAGTGAAAAGTGATGACTGTGTTCACACTGCAACAATCCACAGGTAATCCCAGTACATGTTGTTCACATATGCTGTAAGATCACTTTTTTCTAGAACCGTCTATACTGAGAATGACATGCTTTCATTAAACTTTGAAAAAAATATTTCATAATTTTGACTGATTTACGATTGGGCCAAAAGCCATGAAAAAGCATCTACCAACATGCCTGTCCAGTGAGGACTCAGATCAGCAGCAGCACCAGTGCAACCTGATCAGATGCAGACCCCTCAGCATTTGCCCCCACAGTCTATGAATCTTGGGGAAAAAATAGAAATAGTTTACAAGGTGCAGAATCACCTGACTTATCTTGCTTATTCGGAAAGAACGGGCAAGTAAATTGTTCATTATTTCCATTACCCTTTAAGCACCAGTGACGAAAATAGCAGAATTTGCAAACAGCATAGATCTTGATGAGGCAGCTCATAATGAGCCACCTCATCTAGATCTACACTGTTTGCCATCTAGTCTTTGAATTCTCAATATGAAATGTCTTGGACAAGGCATTTTTTGAATTTTTGCAGACGTAAATTTTGTCGTCTGCTTTTTGGTGCTTAAAGAGTTAATACTCAATGAATTTTTACGCAGTAAAGAGTAGCTACCTTGTCTGTTTGCAGCAACGATTATTTAAGTGTTTCTATGCTACGTGCAGTATTTTGCAACAATCTCGAGCAAAGACTTTCTGCCTTTGCTTCAAGGTTGTACGGAAAAAAAATACAGTGTGCACAAAAACGGCACTTATTTACTGGCTCGCTGCAAAAGCAAGGTGGTATCTGCACTTTACTGCATGAAAATTCGGTGAGTATTAATTTTCTGATCCATTCTGTCGGAATAAAGGTACAAAATATCGTGAATACCCACCATGTTTATGTTTGCAAATAGCCTAGTTCCAGATTAAGTGGCTCATTATGAGCCACCTTTTCCGGATCCACACTGTTTGCCCTCTCAATACCATATAGCTTGTATGGAACATTTTTTAAGATTTTTCAGATGTACATTTTCTGTCTACCTTTCAGCACTTTACAGGTTACAGTTAATACTGATCATACCCTACTGTACATTTGTCCCAAATGGAAAATTCATTATTTTTAGGTGTCCCAATATATACGCAGATTACGGTAAATACTGATCTCAGTATTCACTGGTTGTACAGCCAAAATCATATTTTGCATGGTCATCAGCTCAAATCAAAAGCAGAAGCATAATAAACAAAACTTCATAAAAAACAAGGAAGTCATTTATAAAAATATTTTTTGTCAGACCTTTTGTATTATTTGAACAGAACTATTCCTTCTTACAAAATATATTAACATAAACAACTATCATTATAAAGAGGTATTGAACTAAATACTTTGTTTACCTTTAACAGGTGAAAAGTTGTTTCGGTATAATGAGACTAAATACTCTGTTTACTTTTTAAGTAGGGTGAAAGCAGAAAAGTGGAGTTTTTCTCTTTTTTTTGGAAATAACCTAGATCAGGTTAATCCTGATGTGCCTGATCAGGCTCTTTACTGTTTGCCTGTTTTTTTGTTGTTGTTGTTGTTTTTTCTTTTGTTTTTGTGTTTTGTTTTGTTCTATTTTTTTTTTTCGTTGTTGTTAACACATCACCTCAAAATCATGATAACTGGACTAGTCTGAGCCAATTGCAAATGGTTCAGTTACTGAAAGTCACCTGGGTAGAAGATAATTCTGTCACAACTCAAAATTTGTCAAAACTAGAATTGTTTTTGTACGAAAACACAGAATGTCTCCCCCCTTTTTGATGTCAAAAGGATCAGTCATTAAGATGCCAAGGGAAAAACAATATGTTTCCCTACCCTGAAGCAGGGATTCATTATAAGTAAAAAGTATAAATGCAAGAGTTATAGGTGTTATGCTCTGCATGTCATGTAATGTTGACTGATATTCATATTTAGTTTTTGTCAAAAAATATAAATGCAAGAGTTACAGTGCTCTGCACGTCGTCTATTTATATGTTGACTGAGATTTGTATGAAGTTTCATGAATATAGCTTAAACGGTTTTCAAGTTATAGAGCTTAGACGATTGAGACACGATTTTGTGAATGACAAAGTTCCAAGGGAAATAACTCAAACAGTATAAATGCTGTGCTCTGCAGGTTGTCTAGTGTTGACTGACATTTGTATGACGTTTCGTGAATATAGTTTGTCCGGTTTTCAAGTAATAAAGCGATTGAGACACGATTTTGTGACTGACAAAGGTCCAAGGGAAATAACTCAAGAAGTATAAATGCAAGAGTTATGGTTCTTGGACTATGCAATTCTTCTAATGTTGATTGATATTTGTATGAAGTTTCGTGAATATAGCTTGAATGGTTTTCAAGGTATAGAGCAGACACGACTGAGACACGATTTTGTGACTGACAAAGTTCTAAGGGAAATAACTCAAATAGTATAAATGCTAAAGTTATGGTTCTTGCATTCTGCATGTCGTCTGATGTTGATTGATATTTGTATGAACTTTCATGAATATAGCTTGAATGATTTTAAAGTTATAGACAGACTCGACTGAGACGCAATTTTGTGATGGACAAAGTTCCAAGGGAAATAACTCAAAAAGTATAAACGCCAGAGTGCACGTCGTCTGATGTTGATTGATATTTGTATGAACTTTCATGAATATAGCTTGAATGGTTATAAAGTTATAGACGGACTCGACTGAGACGCAATTTTGTGATGGACAAAGTTCCAAGGGAAATAACTCAAAAAGTATAAATGCCAGAGTTACCATTTGTGCACTCTGCACATCGCCTCATGTTGATTGATATTTGTATGAAGTTTCGTGAATAAAGCTTGAGCAGTTTTCAAGTTATAGAGCGGACACAATTGAAACACAATTTTGTGATGGACTAAGTTCCAAGAGACATAACTCAAAAAGTATAAATGCCAGAGTTACCATTCTTGCACTCTGCACGTCGTCTCATGTTGATTGATATTTATATGAAGTTTCGCGAATATAGCTTGAGCGGTTTTCAAGTTATAGAACGGACACGACTGAAACACAATTTTGTAATGGACTAAGTTCCAAGGAAAATAACTCAAAAAGTATAAATGCCAGAGTTACCATTCTTGCACTCTGCACGTCGTCTCATGTTGATTGATATTTATATGAAGTTTCGCGAATATAGCTTGAGCGGTTTTCAAGTTATAGAACGGACACGATTTGTGACAGACAGATGGACAGACGGATAGACGCCCGGGGAAAATCAATATGTCTCTCGACCCTGAAGGGGGAGACATCTGATGTTGATTGATATTTGTATGAACTTTCATGAATATAGCTTGAATGGTTATAAAGTTATAGACGGACTCGACTGAGACACAATTTTGTAATGGACAAAGTTCCAAGGGAAATAACTCAAAAAGTATAAACGCCAGAGTTACCATTTGTGCACTCTGCACATCGCCTCATGTGGATTGATATTTGTATGAAGTTTCGTGAATAAAGCTTGAGCAGTTTTCAAGTTATAGAGCGGACACAATTGAAACACAATTTTGTGATGGACTAAGTTCCAAGGGAAATAACTCAAAAAGTATAAATGCCAGAGTTACCATTCTTGCACTCTGCACGTCGTCTCATGTTGATTGATATTTATATGAAGTTTCGCGAATATAGCTTGAGCGGTTTTCAAGTTATAGAACGGACACTATTGAAACACAATTTTGTGATGGACTAGGTTCCAAGGGGAAATAACTCAAAAAGTATAAATGCCAGAGCTACCATTCTTGCACTCTGCATGTCGTCTCATGTTAATTGATATTTATATGAAGTTTCGCGAATATAGCTTGAGCGGTTTTCAAGTTATAGAACGGACACGATTGAAACACAATTTTGTGATGGACTAAGTTCCAAGGGAAATAACTCAAGAAGTATAAATGCCAGAGTTACCATTCTTGCACTCTGCACATCGTCTCATGTTGACTGATATTTATATGAAGTTTCGCGAATATAGCTTGAGCGGTTTTCAAGTTATAGAACGGACACGATTTGTGACAGACAGAAGGACAGACAGACGGACAGACGCCTGGGGAAAAACAATATGTCTCCTGACCCTGAAGGGGGGAGACATAATTTTGTGTCCATTATCATACAAGTAAATCATAATGACATAACGGTGCATGATATAACTTGGAGTGTGGGCTGCATATACCGATGAAGTTCAAAGTCTCTCAGACCTACAGAAGTTGGGATATGAGACCGATACCAGAAATATAAACAGGTTGTCCATTTTCACAAGACTTAGTGTTGGTCATGGTGACCTAGTTTTGTGGGAAGTAACCTGGAGTGATAGTATACCTGCACTGCAAAAGTTTCAAGCATCTGAAGCCTGCAGAAGCTGAGCTATGAAGCCAATCTATGTGAAAACTTGACTGGGTGTCCTTTAGAGCAAAAGTAGAGCACTATGACCTAGATAAGCTGGGTTTGGTGGGATGCGTGAATTGATACGTTTTTTAAGGACCCTGGACTTTGCAGAATTAAAATCTTAAAGAGTTCCTTCAAGAGCAGAGAACACATTCAGAAGAAGGAACATTAAAACATATGTGACCACTAATTAGAACCGTCTCCCCAAGATGCTTCTAATGTGGGGTCACTGCATATGTTTTGTTTGCAGCCTGCTAAGTGGCTGACCATGAAAACTAAATTATCCTTATAGATACAAGAGGGCCATGATGGCCCTGGATCGCTCACCTGAGTATCCTGTGAACATAACCTCAGAGACATCCAGATGTACGACAGAGTTTCACAAAGATTCAATGGAAAATCAACCCTTTATTGTGTACCTGTAGGTATTTCTAAGATTTGACCTAATGATCTAGTTTTTAACCCCCCATGACCCAGTTTCAAACCTGGCCTAGATTTCTTGGATATAAACATTCTGACAAAGTTTATGAATATCGGATCAAAACTGCCCTCTACAGTGTACACAAGGTTTTTCTAAGATTTGACCTAGTGACCTAGTTTTTAACCCCACATGACCCAGTTTCAAACATGGTCTAGATTTCATTAAGATAAACATTCTGACAAAGTTTCATGATGATTGGATCAAAACTGTGCCCTCTGTGTCATTCTAAGATTTATTTCTATTTTTAGCTCTGGTGGCCATTTTGTTCAGCGGAGCAGAACCGTTTTAGCAATTTTTGTTCAGGGCCATGAGTCAAACATTTCTGTGAAATTATTTTGAAATCGAGCCATTGGCTTCAGAGGAGATGTCGTTTAAAGGTTTTTCTATTTTTGGCTCTGGCGGCCATTTTGTTCAGCGGAGCAGAACCATTTTAGCAATTTTGGTTCAGGGCTATAACAGAAACATTTGTGTGAAATTATTTTGGAACTGGCCTACTGGTCTAGGAGGAGATGTCGTTTGAAGAAATTGTTGGTTCAGAACAACAGCTGGAGTAGGACAAGGATGTCTTCTGTCATCCACCCTCTTCAACATTTTTCTCGAATGGATCATGTCTGATGCTCTGGAAGAGCATGACGGAAAGGTTAGCATAGGTGGCAGAAACATTACCAATCTGCCGTTTGCCAATGACATAGACGCTTTAGCTGAGGAAGAGCAGGAACTAGAAGCTCTAGTTGAAAGTCTTGACCAAACTTGCACAAGGTATAAGATGGAGATCAGTGCTGAGAAGACCAAACTGATGATGAACAGCACAGATGGCATCCAGAGGGTGATCAAGGTAAAAGAGCAGAAGCTGGGTACCTTATCAAGCTTCAAATACCTTGGAGCAGTTGTCTCAGATGATGGCTCAAAACAGGAGGTTCTCTCAAGGATTGCACAAGCCACTTCAGCTATTACCAAGCTGAAACCAATTTGGAGAGATAACAACATATCTCTTGGATCATAGGTGAAACTTATGCGCTCCCTTGTCATTTCCATATACAGTGAAGACTCTGATCAGACTTGGCAGATGCCCAGGCTGATATGAGTTTTTTGCCGGTGCACATTCCACTTTGTTAGTTTTGTTGTGTTGCTGTTCACATATACTAAGTATTTCAGTCATATCAGGATGCTTCCGCTCTCTATGCACAGACCTGATTTAACTGGAAATTTATGCTCACAGCAGTGTCATGAAAACAGAGACAAACAAAACAATCTTCGTATAATAATTTAATGTTTATATAAATGTATACAAAACAAACACATAACTGTATTATCTCCCATATGACACTTCATCTGCAAAACACTCCCACATTAGTCTTGAATGCTGAAGACTTTTCCTTGTGTCTATATAAATACCTCGACACTTTCTGTGTTAAAAAGTTGGAAAAACATCACAGCATACCTAATGCTATTTCAAATTCACAGACGACTACCATCTCCACTTGAAATGAGCAATTTAAATGAGTTTTGTGTTAAGGTTTGTCTCTACCCATGGTAGGAATAGTTTTGATATTTAATTTAGAGATATTTGTTAAATTTTGTTGAAAATAAAAAAAAAAAATTGCTTTTTCTTTAGCTTTGACAGATGAAAGCTTGTCAACAACAGGAGACACCATAAACCAATCAAAGCCAGATGTTGGTAAGCCAAATGAAACTTCAAACATTCTTCTACAGAAACTGTCTAGACATTTGCTGAAGACAAATGAAGCAACTTTAAATGCTATGATGATAGATTTTTGCTGTCTCTTTCCCCTCTCACAGGTCAACAGTACATTCTTAGAGAAGAATCCTGACCATAACTTGGAAGAAGAAGACTTAAGGGGACAGCACTCTAAGCTGAAAAAGTTTTTGCCTCCCCTTTTAAAAGGGACATCACTCTAGCACAAAAGACTGTTTATCTGGCATTTTAATCCCTTCTCACCGGTGTCTACTCTAAAGGAAAGAATTTGCTCCAAAAAGGGAGCAAGTAGCAAATTCTTTCCTTTAAGAGTAGACCCCTATAAAATGGGAGACAAATCCCAGAGGGGAGAGCTTCAATGAATAGAACAAATACTTTCAGGTCAAAGTGATCTCCCTTGAAGCTGTATCCAGTCATCTTTCAAACTGACAAATACAATCTGAGATTCAATGGTTTGTAATAGACATCAATACAAAAGATAAATTTCATAATGGTTTCTGTAAAGGATGCTACAAATATATCATCATGATCGGCAGATACTGGTGAACAATGCAATCTAGCTGAAGCATGTTGGTTTAATTTTAACATGGTTACACATACTTAGCTTTAAGTATACATGTGCATGCTTGTATTTAACATGATTAATAACTCAAAGATGCCTGTTAGATATGAATGATGCAAACAAAAGTTTCTCTGGATGATACAATTTCTGAGTCTGATATATGCAAAAGTAATTTAGATATGAATAAATTATTCTTTCATTTTACATGATAATGCTGCCTTTCTTGTCAAAGGGTTCTAACAGTAACATAAAGGTAAGAATTTCATAGCATATACATCTAGACTAGCTTTTTCATTTTTATCATTTACTTTACTTTGTTTTCAACCACAGTTTTTTTCTCCACAATGTTCTTATTTCTCAAAAGAAAAAATGATTTGTGGCATCTCATTGGAATCATCTCAAAATGATTTTTAATGTGTATGGGCACACCTCATTATTAGTCCCCCATTTTCACAAGTGGAAATTACTATCATGACTGCCTACTTGCTTCCCTGGGTGACGAAGCCCTTCTCATTTGGAGTCCACTTCTAAAGGAAAGAATTAGCTCCTCTTGGAGCAAATTCTTTCTCTTTACAAGAGACCCCGAATGAGAAGGGAGGCAAAAAATGAAAATGACAGAGTTCCTTTTTCATTCACCTTACAAGACATCTTTGTGTCTTCTGAAGACCAAGAAAAAAGCGTTCATAACTGTTTTGCCATTAGTGGAAGCCCCGGCTTACACACTCACACAACACAACTTTCCCAATTCTATTATACAGTATCACAGGATTATGAATACATTAAAAATACATAGCAGCCTCATGTGAAAACATATGAGCCCGTCCAGATAGAAATCGACCTTATGACACGCGACTTTAAACTGAGATAAATGACGTCAAAGTTTGACGATTTCCCCGCTGTTTCACACGGAATGTGAATGAACTTTAATATGAATGTTAACAGTGTGGCAAACCACCATAGGCACATATTTGTTGCCAGGAATCCGGAAATATGATTTGGAGCATTATGCATCACCGAAAGTGCAGTTTGCGTTTAAAACCGAATTAAATACATTGAAAAATGTCTTTTATTCGCAGATGCGTATAAAAGGTTGAGACTAGCGACAGTTCTGGTCCAGTTTTAGTTCATGTTCATAAATTTTCAGTTTTGATCTAGAGAAAATAATTTTCAATCTCGGAAAATAATAATGATAATTATATTATTAATATCAAAAGTAAAATCCCGAACCGAAAAAATCCACAAAAAACATCCCAAGCTTATAGCTTCGTTTAGGTATACAAACATCATCAGCGTATTCATGCATTCACTGACATTGTTCACCATTTTTCAGTCTAAACTGCAAAACAACAAACAAAATGTAGATAAAATCTTGTGAAAAGTTTTCATGCACTGCTTGGTTTCTATACCACACACTGCCAGGTCGAAGTAAATTTGTAATACGATTTTTTCCACTCCTCCAGTGCCGAGGCGTCCTACTGATTGGGGACATTCTCCCTCTCTCTGGGAGACGGCCCGATAATATAGACTCAAAGGGCCGTTAACCCCCCCCCCCCCCCAAAAAAAAAATCAATCCTCTCCTGTCTGTCAGGGCTGACGAATGCCGGGTGACAAACGGCAACGGGCGGCATAAAGAAAATGTCTGAATCTTAATGTATCTGAATGGTGAAGGACAAAACGCTTTCCAATTTTAACACAGTTTTCGGAGATCCTGAACCATTTTTACCTACAAACAATTTAAAATCCTTGTCCAATGCATGAAAATTGCGAGTTTAAGTCTAAATTCTGTCTGGTTGTTTTGTTCTTTCCTTAAGCTTATACATTTTTTTATTTGTATATTTTCCCTGTTTATATTGCTGGTGGTTGGTGGATTATAGTTTGTAAAATAAATTAAAGTCTCCATAGTCCTACCATTGGTAAAAACCGTCGAAATACAAATCATTATAAAACTGTACAGCCTTCAGAATGTGTGCTAATATGTCAGTTAATATGCTTTTTTTGTATTATATAACTGGCAAAAAAGAAGGAACAAGGTATTTTGAAAAAATTGTAAGTCTCTCCGTTAAAATACGGTCTTTGTCTCTGGTTCCCCGTTAAGCAATGAATTACAATCAATGGGATCCACTGCCTTACATTTTTGTACATTGTATTTTCATCACCTGTTAAAGGCCTGTACCTTGTATTTTTAACTAATCAAAAGAAGGTCATTAAATGACCCAGTTTAAAATCTTTTTTAAGGGAAACTCAGGGACTTTTTGATTTTTCAAAGCCGGCCTATCCGATAGTAATCAATGGCGAAACTTGGGGGCCAAACTGTAGTGAGAAGCTTGCAGCGATACCTCACGATAAAATATTTCATGCTGATAGAGCAATGGGGCCTTTAAGAAATTAAAAAAAAAATGATATTTTACTTTTAAAATTGTGATTTGTTTGCTTTTCCGCAGTTGGTAATTGAAAGTCCATACCTGATACCATAGTGACGATTTTAATTTTGTTACGGACACAGAAAATAAAAGATCACGTCCTCTTTCTAAAGAGGCGCCTATATGATCAAGAAATCCGTTTTAACCAAAAGCTGGCATACGTGTGGAGGTTGAAAATCGGGAGGGGAGGAACTCGTAATAAAACGTCACTGAGTTTCACATAAAAAGGCTGAAAAATTGAGTCTTTTAAGCTGGCAAGTAAAAATGACCTCCTTTCGAGTTTTTTCAGCTTGAACAAAATGGTAAAGATACAACATACACTGTAAAAAATGTGTTTAGATCCAATGCAAAAAATGCAGTCCGATTTTTTATGTGTTTAAATCGTAACATTTTCAATTTGCAACATGTTTAGGTTTATGTTTAGAAATTAAACATGTACAAAACTGGTTATATCTACCGTTTATTCTGAAAATTTCCTCTGTCGAAATTTTCGTCTATTTTTTTCGTTCTTCAACGGGGAAAAGAGAGAATGGATTCATCCGAAATGCGTAACAGAATAAAACGTGTTTAGCAGACTTTGTCCGGGAAAATAATAGAAAAGGCGTACATGTTTAGCTATATGACATATTCCTAAACATGTTTACACCTAAACATGTAACTACTTGCGTTTTATAGCTAAGCGCGATTTTTACAGTGTACAAGCCTGGAACACAATTTATTCTCTTACCCTTGTTTATATTGCATTGCTGGACGGGAAACTAGAACAAGAAATTGTGTTTTGCTGAGCTAACAGTTTTCAAAAAAATTTCCCAGTTATCTGGTACAATATATGCTCATCAACCCACATTTCGTCACCAATCATTAAAGTTGATCTGATTTGCAAAACAATTTGTGTTTAGGCGATTGTACAATTGATAGGAATATGGAGACTTTAATAGAACATGCATGCAATTATTTGTATGCAAATAAACTCAGCCTTCGCATCAATGTCTTTGTGTCCACTAGTTGCATATACATGTATAATATCGGCATTTGGGCCTTGTAAATTGTATGGTGAACAGACGCTCTAAAGTAGAAGTGATAATTCTTGTGACGTGGCGTATGGTACATGTCTATGATTTCCTACCATTTTTACAAAGGGAAACAACTTTTGTGACTTTCTTTTTTTTTGCTTCCTCTAACGACGTAGCTCTTCCGAAATGCGGTCTTACTCTTAAAGTTAAAATGCTGCTGAAGGACTCTGGCACAGGAACAACATATTCTTTGCTATATTAAAAAGAAAATTACAAACTTTAAGTTCTTTAGAAACTGTTGAAGTATTTCAAAACATCAAAAGAATTTTTTTGCTTTATGCACTCGAAGCCATAGGAGCACCGGAGGTATGAAGTTTCCGGCTTGTTCGTACGTGCGACAATACTTAAGCATGTCGGTCAGTCTGAATATTAAGTATATTTTTTGTTAAAGCTGCTTTTCGGAAAATATATTTCTTGGTTACCATTCGAGGTAAAGGGATCCTACTTGGTATGACATTTACCTGGATCAAAATCTTTCCATCTTTTCTAGCTATTCCAAGAGGCATGTCGCAGGATGGGACCAAAATCTAGAGCTGTGTTACAGGAAAATTTACTCATACTGATTACATGCGTTTGCTGTTAACATTAATAATAATGCATTTCAAGGGAAAACATCGGTAATGGCGTTATCCATAACAGTGTAACATGACGTTTTTATTGATTGATTTATTGCTTAACGTCCACGGTAAACAGCTATGGTCATGTCGGGACGGTCAGTTAACCTAACCGCACTATTCCTGGGCAGGGCTAGAGCTCCAAAGCGGTTAACCAGTACTAAGTGCACATACTTTCGCCAGTAACTGACAACTGCCCTTATTGAATCAGCGGAAGGAGAAACGAAAGTATGTGACCAGACCGGGTTTCGAACCCAGGACCTCTGACTTATGAGTCAGGTGCACTACCGATTGCGCTACGCGGCCCGGCGTGTAACATGACGTCACGTAACGCCACGTAACGTTATTAGTTCTGGCAAATTTCATTCCAGTGTGTTTAAAACTGCCGTAACATCCTTAATAATCAAGATAACTTCAAACGGTTTTTACCTTTTTGTTCTACAATGACATGCGTATTCAGATAACAGGAAACCTAAAAATCGATTTTTTATGTCATAAGGTCGATTTCTATCTGGACGGGCTCATATATACATCTAAGGCATTTGACAGAGAAATTGTTATATGCCAAAAGGAAAACAGAACAAATCACACACAAAATGACACAATTTTGAACATTTAGAGATACATGACGTTTAATCATATTGTTTGGCATGAACATATTGCACTGAAATTATTAGTATACAATAAAAGCACTTTCTAAGTTATTTTACAATGAGAGGCAATTATGGATATCATCATGACTGGTGCTCTATAAATAATAGCTCGAAGTGCATAAATCTGGCTTGCAAGAATACCACAGTAACATCAGCCACAACACAACCAAACCAACATAGTGGAATGTGCACCCAGCGAAGACTCAGATTAGTCTGGGTATCCGCCCAGTCTGTTCAGAGTCTTCGCTGTCCCCATGAAGCTAGCTTACACCCTTAGCTACCCTCTAAGTGTACAGGGAAGACTGATCAGACTGAGCAAATGCCTAGGCTGATCTGAGTCTTCCCTGGGCACACATGCCATTTTGTTGGTTTTGTCATGTTGCAGCTCATATGATAAAACCCCTAATACTGAGACAAAAGAGCCAATGCCATTGCCTAAAGGTTTCTGTAGACTAGTGGACGTAGGTGCAGTGACCGATACAAGTTATCCTGGGCACAGCGTAAGAAAGACAGAGCCCATCATTCTCCTTTTGCTGCCTTTCACCTTCCATATCTAGAACAACAAGAGGGCCATGAGGCCCCTCCCTGAATCACTCACCTGAGTATGGTGGCCATGTAGGTCATGTGACCTAGACCTCTTGAATAAATTTTCTTCGTAACAATTAGCCCAGTGGCTTTTGAGGACATGTCTGAAATTGTCAAAATTTGAGAGACATGGGTCAGAGGTCAAAGAATGATCTGGACCTCCTATACCCGCAAATCTTCCATGTACTAATTAAGATGACTGTATATACCAATTTTTGGGCCAAAATCTTCTAAACTTGCAATGAAATCTTATGTTCTAGCATTTTCCCATACTTGACCTTGACTTAAACAAGGTCAGCCCAAGGTCATCATTTGAACAATCTTGATAGTACTAAAATACCTGATGCTATATACCAAGTTTCGAGGCCATCGATCATTTGGTTCTTGAGAAGAAGATTTGTAAAGGTTTTTGCCATATATGGGCATGGCGGCCATGTTGGTCATGTGACTCAGACCATTTGAACAAATTTTCATTCCCTCAGCCCCTAGAGGTTCTATTTGAAATTTGGTAACAATTGGTCCAGTGGTTTTTGAGGAGATGTGAGAAATTGTCCAAATATGAGAGACCAGGGTCAAAGGTCAAAGAATGACTTTGACCTTTTGTATGCAAAAAATTTCATGTACTCATTAAGATGAATGTATATACCAATTTCAGGTCAAAATCTTCAACAGTTTCCAAGAAATCTTATGTTCTAGCATTTTCCCATATAAAAGCTACAGAGAGCAAATTTGACCTTACCGTAAAAAAGGTCAAGGTCAACCCAACGTCATGATTTGAACAATCTTGGTAGTACTCGCGTACCTGATGCTACATACCAAGTTTCAAGGCCACAGGCCTATTGGTTCTGGAGAAGAAGATTTTTTAAGGTTTTTACCATATACTGGCATGGGGGCCATGTTTGTCATGTGACCAGGACCATTTGAACAATTTTTCATGCCCCCTTCCCCTGGAGGCTACATATGAAATTTGGTTACAATTGGCCCAGTTGTTTCAGAATAGAAGTCATTTGAAAGTGTGCAGGGACGACGGCGGACAACGTAGCCTGCCTATCCAATAAGCCTCCCCGGAGCCTTCGGCTCAGGTGGGCTAAGAAGGTATCCATTTACTGCTGGGCTGACAGATTTTCAGTCAGAGCCTGGCCTGTTGGGAAGTCAAGCCTGCAACCATCTCCTACATAGCTAAGCACCTCAGACCACTTGACTACAGCTGCTCTGCATAGCCTAATGAAGCATGATAATAAACATAACTGAAAATTTTACTGTAGAGACATACAAACAAAAGGACAGACAGATGAATGTATCGAAGAATGAAAATTATATACCCCTTATAAAAACTCATATACCAGAAGTATAACTTTAACTAACACCTATAAAACAATTTATAAGGGACATGGGATAATGAGTTAAACGATGGCAAGATTATCACATCTAGCTCTGATGGGTTACAGTACCCGATATGCTTGCACAGAATAGCACCATTTGAACATTGTAATATGTGCCTTATTTTCATGCTATCTTGACTTCTATTTTCTGAACTGTATTCTTCTTAGTCATTGAGTATAGCAGAAAGTCTATCACATGACTATCAAATGCCATATTAACCATACATATTTGGACAACTTAACCCATTTATGCCCAGTGGATTAATCTATCCTCACCAAATGGATGAGTCCATTTGTCAAGTAAGGAGTGTCTGGTTAAATTTAGTTTTACGATTTTTATTTCATTTTAATGAGAAGTACCCATTTGTCTTATGCAAGTAATGTAGACTCTGATCAGACACTGCATTTTGAAGCATCTGATTTGGGTCTGCACTGTTTTCCTCTGTCCTAAGTATGGGATGTCAGGCATAAATGGGTTAAGCACTTTAGTAACAGCCAATTCCATCTTTCAATCATAACTGCGACAGTTTTCAAAATATTTGAACAGTGCAGACCCTGATCAGACTGCTCCAAGTCTCAGTCTACACTGTTTGGTGATGTATTCTGTCCAAACATTTTGAATAAATGTGGCAGCTGATATAGGAAATTAATTTAAGTGCCAAAAAGCAGACGACAAAATTTAAGTCTGCAAAACTTCAAAAAATGTTTCATTCAAGTTATATCATATTGAGAATTCAAAGACTAGTGTAGATTTAGATGAGGCGGCTCATTATGAGCCGCTTCATCACGATCTACGCTTTTTGCAAATTCAGCTACATGTATTTCTGTCCTGGTGCTTAAAGTGTTAATAGCTCTCTGATAACTTAAATTAGTCAGCAGTCAAGTCCAACAGAATGAAGTTCTCTCTTTCATGAGACTGGTACTCAACACTCTGCAGTTTCCATGAGACTGGTACTCAACACTTTCCAGTTTCCATGAGACTGGTATTCAATAGTTTGCTCTTTTTTATGAGACTGGAACTCCTCGAACTCAATACTTTTTAGTCAATTATTACTTCTGTTAATGATCTTCTTCATCCACAACACAGCTCAGTCTTTATCTATTCTCGAACTTCTTTATATTTTCCCCAACCATGAAAGCACTTGGTAAAGTTCTTATGTTCCTTATATTTCATTGCCAGCAGTAGTTTTCTTGGTCTCTCTGGTTGCTTATTTCGTAAATGCTGAATGTACACCTGCATCAGAAAGAAATAAAAATTGTCAGAAGCACATGAAGCATGTCTTACAAAAGCTTGTCCACAATGACAGCAATATAGTAATGACAGATGCATGTCAAGTGTATGCTCCACAAAAGCACTTCTTTGCTTCATACAGGTATGCATCTGGTGTTCAAGTGCCGTGTGATGGCAGTAAAACACCCCCCCTTGCTTAATTGTAGTTCATTTATATTTTCTGGACTGATAGTTCATCCAGAATATCTTAAAACAGTTCTGTTCAACCAGATCTAGAGTGCATGACCAGTGTTGCACATTTCAATAATGGTCATAATGACTCAATCAAAACCAAGTGTGGTATTTTCATTTCTTTAATGTATTCTTTGCTTCCGGGGGAGTTAACTTTTCAGAACTTACGTGGTAATTAACAGCCCTTTAGCAGACACCCAATCCTACAAGAATGACATAGCCTGAAGGTTCTAAAAATACAAATGATCAATGAGGGAAAAGTCCACTGAAAAAATAGAATAAAAATCATAAGAAGCTATACAAACCTGTGCACTTTTGAAAGACAATTTGATTTCAACATCACTGGTTTTCTTGCCAACCCAAAGGAACACATTCTGGCCATTGTCTAGTATCATCACATCATCATCAGCCAAATCATCCTGCAGAAGCAAATGAAAGCTGAGCACTTTTATTCCATTCTCTTGGGACTTAAACCCCTAAAGCGCCAAAACTCAGAAAACAAAATTAATGTCTGCAAAATTTAAAAGAAAAAAAATGTTCATGCTATATCATATTGAGAATTCAAAGACTAGAGGGCAAACAACTTAAGATCCTGATGAGGTGGCTCAGTATGAGCTGCCTCATCTGAATCTATGCTGTTTGCTATTTACTTTTTTGGCACTTAAGTGTTAAAATATTATTATTCATATTCACTATAAATTTTAAGTTTACTGGTTTAACACAAATATTTCTCTCCTATTCAGTAGCATGAAGTTTCAAGTTTAATTGCATGTATCATAAATCCTGTAACTAGTAGATTCTTTTTTCTTGGCACAAAAACTCATAAAGTCTCTCTTTATATATGTCAGATACCTTTATCAACATGACTTGAACCTTAGAAATAATAAGAGACAAAGAGATACTAAAGGGCTTGTTCCTTGTTGGTCCATACAGAAATGCAAACATGCAGATATTAAGATTTTACCTGACAGAAGTCCGCACATTTTTCAGACACAGCAAAGTATCCTTTCTCATTTGAGCACCGGAATAATCTGGCAAAGTCCATGAAGTCAGCATTCTGAAATATACATACATAGATCATTTAAGTTCAATGGATATGCTTCCAGGGGAAGCAACTCTGCCATTTTTATCTTAACCTCCCTTTTTAACTGAGGTCAACTCTTCAAGAAAAAGCATTGCTCCTCTAGGAGAAAATTCTTTCCTTTAAGAATGGACTCCATTTTGAAGGTCTTTGTTGATAAGGGAAGCAAACAGGAAGCCAGACACTAGTCTCCCTTTGAAAAATGCTAAAATGACCGTGGAGGTGTAGCCATCCACCTTAAACTTATTACCATAGTAAAACTGGCTGTTATGCCATTCTATAATCAATAACCTTCTGGTATAAGTTCATCACCTCAAACACTCCAATAGTGGACGAAATTTCACAGCATAATGCACTGTGGACATCATCTGACACTGCAAATAAACGAAAAAGATTGACTGCCAGATTGATGGAGACATCACAATATAGTGATGATATAAATCCAATATCCCAGTACCCTTAGCTGTGCAATGCAAACTAGAAAATTTGAGGCATTTTAACTGAGACTTGATTGTACTGAGACTCCCATGGAAATTTCTTTCCATGCTCCCAGCTAATCCGAACAATTTAGAACCTTTTTTTTGTACCTAAACACAAGATACAGATATAACGGAATGCAGACCTTGCACAATGAATAATAAAAGAGATCTGACAATCTAGTGACAATTCTCACCAAGATAGGCAAACCACACTTCATAAGACTTGACAAACACCCAAAAATTAAAAAAATTGGGACACCCAATATAATTACCTTCACTGTCCTAAAATTAGGACATTTTCGTTTTACAATAGCCAACGGCTATTAGGCTATGGGGAAACCTTTTAATGCATCCTAAAGATGCAGATGAAATGGCAAACAGTGCAGACCCTGATCAGACTGCTCCTTTAAGAGCAGTCTGATCAGGGTCTGCACTGTTTCTTCATACCTATCTGCCCCAGTACTTAGATTTTTTTCCAGTATGCTAAAGCTAAATTGTCCATATTACTTACAGTATCATATGGCTTCTTTCCTCCAATACCAACCCAGAAGAAATTCTCTGGTTCCTGGCCTTCATTGATCATCTGTATAGTATAGTTGTTCTGCAAATAAAAAGGAGAATCAGCATGTCTATCGGCACTTTCAGGCATGTGCATACTGTAAATTGTCATGCAACTGCTGTAAAGTGACAAATAACCTTGCCTAACTTTTATATATTAATGCTACACTGCGCTTGAGAAAATAGTATCATACAATGCATTTAGAACCTCTCTCAGGACCTCTTTGAAGAGACCTGGTCCCGAGGTTATAAAAAAAATTCATGCTCAACTCAGCTGAGCATGAAATTTAAAAAGCTCATAACTAGAAATTATGTTTGTGAAACACTATGCCCCGAACCATACGCTTGCCACTAAAGGTGTCAAACTTCAGAATGCTTAAGTTCCAAAAGGAGGTACCTAATCTTTACAAAAATATTTAACCCAATCAAGAACTACTATTATATCAAAAATCAGCTTCTTAGGTCAAGCTGTTCAGAAGTTGGAAATACAAATTCAAACAAGGGCCAAAACTCCATCAAAATTTTACAGAATTCTTCCAAAAGTTAATCAGGTCGTTTGGTAACTAGGACTCTTTTTCATTTCATAATAGCTCTTTTTTGTTTCATAACAGCCCTTGTATACATAGTTAACCGGGGCTGTAACTATTCAATATCATTAAAATACTGTAATTAACCTAAATATCTTAACATCTTCACCATTTACTGCAACTGTCATAAATCATGAACTTGATTATACTGTGCCAATATCTCAATTAGGTTGATGGAAAGGCAAATGAGTGAACTCGTGTTTAATGTCCCACCAACAACGCGGTCATATGGAGACGGGACCTCAGTTTAAAGTCTCATCGGAAAGACCGGAGAAGCGGGGAATTGATCTTGCGGCCCATGGTTTGGAAAGGCAAGCAGTGCAAGCCAGAATTTCTTGGGAGCAGTCTGAGATGGTTCTACAATTTTGCTCATGAACTTCTATCCTAATACTTAGCATCATTACAACAGTAATATTGCTGTGTTTATCTAGCATCTTAGAAATTGTTTGTCTTTTTTGACACAGCTCATATATGTATAAAATTACCTTAAACATGGTGTAAGCTATATCTTCTGCAAGTTTGGCATCCTCATGATCAGCCTTACTGCCAACCCACACATAAACAACACCATTGAGATCTTCTGTGTCAAAAGGCACCATCAATATAAAACTGAAGAAAAATGTATAATATTATAAACACAGGCATGAGATAGTTAGTTAAGAGTAATATACTTAAGTACAAAAGTTCTGCACGGATGTTACTTTAACATCCGTGCAGAACTTTTGTCCTTAAGTATATTTAAGCTCACACTTTCTTTGATATTCTTTAATTTGAAAGCTTTTTTATCACAGAATTGTTGGCGTGTTCTCTTATTTCTGACCTAGTGTTCAAATGGGTATTCACTGTTGAAATTAAATTCAACAAATATCCACACATGTCATGACTTAACATCAATCTTGATAGGAGGTTGTTATATATAATGTTCTTCAAACTTTTAGTAGGACAATGTTTTAAGTGAGCTCAATCAACCGAGCTTTTTGTAAAAGCTAATACTTGATGAAAAATATATTATTACTTACCAGAAACAAGAATTGAGCTGTGAAGCATCAGGTCTAATCTGCAAAAGAAAGGAATCTTCCACTGCAAACAGAAACTCAAGACTGCCCAGAAACTTTATCTACAAACATTAGTATTTCCTAGATCATACATTTTTATTTCCGATGTAGCTTAATTGCTAATTTCTTATCAAATAAAATTAGAAAATATCATGCAGTGCTTCTAAAATGCAGTAGATTACCACAGTTTCTGTAAATATTCTGACAGCTCACTGTCTTTCATGGGCTCTTCCTATCTTCAGTATTTGATCTTTCTGTCCATGTATGTGTCAAAGGACATGTCATTAGAAAGGACAGCTTGCCTGAAATTGTTTTTCCCTTTCATGAAATTTGATACAATATTTTAGGGTAAATAAGTACACATTCACAGAAAGCACTGTGCCATTTCTGTATTACAGGCCTTCTCAACGGGGACAGCCACTTAACCCATTGCATTCTGGGTATTTTTTGTCGTCTGCTGAAATTGTCGTCTGCATCAAAAATCAAGAATATTTTGACAATATCGGTCTAACTAACTCTTGTAGAAATGATGTCTACGCAGCAAACAGTTTGGATCTCAGATCAGGCCCCATGTTTGTGGGGCCTGATCTGGATCCAAGCTGTTTGCCCAGATACCGCTAAAGGGGTATCCCAAATGGAATGGGTTAAGGGAAGAATTTGTTCCATTGTTTTCTTTTATGAGTATTTTGGAAGGACTACATTGTTCAAACACAAAAGTTGTTCCCCTTTGTAAAACAACACCAAAATATGGAGTTTAGTTCTGAGTATGCATACACATTAAAAAGAGTAACTTGCCATACCTGAATACATCTAGTTGATATGATACCACCATTAGCTCTCAGTTCAAAGAGTTCTACATTAGGTTTCTTTGGTGGATCATTTGGCAGTTTTCTACGCCCTTTCCTGATCACAAACTGTCGTTTGAAGTGAGACATAAACTTCAGGTTTTCTTGTTGCTGGTGGGTACGTACAACCTCCAGTTTATCTTTGAACAGTGCCTCAAACTTCTTCTGTAAACTGCCAGACAAGAATTCAACTGAAACTGCAGGGCTCAGCCTAGAGGGCGATTTGGGAGAAATAGTCTCCCTAAACTGGCTGACTTCTCCCTATTTTGAGCTGAGGGAGAAGTGAAAATGTATAGAACATATAGGGAAATAAAAGATTTGGGCCAAAACTTCTCCCCAAAGTCCAGAAAATGTTGCAAAACTTCTCCCTGTCTGAAAGCTCTAGGCTGACCCCTGAACTGTAGGGTTTACTTACACACAATCATCTATAACCTTAATTTTAATGGTGGAGCATAAAATCCTCCAAAAATAGCCTCATGATTTTTTTGCAAACATTCACCAGGCCAGTTAAATGAAGAGAGTGGGCAGATTGTCCGCTGACTGCCTTACAAAATTACATGTTTCAGTGTAAAGCTTTGGGCTCATTAAAATATGCCTATCGATAGTAAGCAAATTACTACTTTCTATATACTGGTTCCTATTAGTACAAGAAAGCCTGAGAAAACTGTAGATTCAGATCCGACCGCTTCTCTCTACTGGAGTAGTCTGATTAGGGTCTTCATAGGGATACTTCAAGGGGTCTCATATCACATACCACATATAAAACCAATGCTAAACCACAAATGCTGTCTCCCCTTTGAAGAAAACAGCCAAAAAAAGATGCTGGTTTAGCCATTCAGCTTAAGAGAGTCTAAAAGTAAAACTGTGATACTACATAGTATCTACCTGAAAGTGAAGGTAAGGTATCCCATATTGCCAGCATCCCGACCCTGCCAGAAGTAAACAACACATTTCATCTCATCTTCAGGTGGGTCGGCGTCATTATCTTCTTCTTCTTCGGGAATATCTGCCGGAATCCAGTATCGACACAGGAACACATAGCAGTCTCCACTGTGGAATATACCTAATGGAAACAAATGACAATCAGGCCCAGAGGTTATAAAATTTGAGTACATTCTCAAACTCAAAATAAAGCACACTGATTGGCTGCTTCCGAGCTCCAGGTTAGGTAATTGATTGATTTGATGCTTAACGTCCACGGTAAACAACTTTGGTCATGTCGGGATGGTCAGTTACCCTAACCACACTATTCCTGGGCAGGCTTAGACCTCCTAAGCGGTTAACCAGTACTAAGTGCACATACTTTTGCCAGTAACTGACAACTGCCCTTCTTGAATCAGGGGAAGGAGAAACAAAAGTATGTGGCCAGACCGGGTTTCGAACCTAGGACCTCTGACTTATGGGTCAGGTGCTCTACCGATTGCGCTACCAGGTGAGGTTTTGAGGATGGGATAAATTTTCTTACCCACCTATAATGTATGTGTTGCCCATCATTAGAACCACCTCACTGAGGCAATCTTAATGACAGGTCATTTTTGAGTATGGACAGGAATTATACTTATTTGTTGTTTACCACATATGAAGTTGAAAATTTTTGTAAATTCTTTTTTTCCTTCCTTCTTTTTGTAAGAATTTAATCTACAGAAAATAAGTGCAAAGTTTTGATTTTGTGATCCCCACTTTCCCGGGAGGCAACTCTGCCATTTTCATCTTTGCTTCCCATCTGAATGGAGACTGACTTCATTTTCTTTCCTTTGCCAGTAGCACCCCTTTAGAAGGGATTTTGTGTCCAGGAATGCTGTCACAAAAGTTGTTACCCTTTGTAAATATGGTGGGAAAATATGGAGGACCTTAATTCAAAGTTCTGCGTTTTCACAGTATGAAGTTAAGGTGAATGGATACACCTCCATAGTCTGACTGCAATTTAACAAGGTTAACTTTCACAGATCAGTATTTCCTGTCCTAAGTCCAGTTGTGCAAAGCATCATTAGCTTATCAAAGTCATTAGCCAAGGATTTGTTAAGTCTTCTAACACACATAAAATCAAGTGTGCTTATACTTTCTGCTAAAAAAATGAGAGGAATTTTTGCACAGTAAGTTTCATTGGATATCTCTCTGGAAGAGCATATATCCACCATAATAACAGATGATTGATACAAAATGTATTACCGATTTCATTCTCTGGCAGTTTCACAAATTTCTTGCCCTCCAGAACAAACGACTCCATCCCATCAAGATCCTCATTCCATTCTTCTATAAGTTGTTCCTTAAATATTGTTTAGTATTATTTACTTAACAGGAAAGAGAGGAAACCAACCAGGGGCCATATTTATAAAATGACTTAAGTGGTTGCTATGGTGTTGCTAGGGCCGAATTTCTAAGAAAGAGATTCCCGACAACTATGAAATTTGCTCTGGAGAAACAGTCTAAAAAGACTGTTCCTCCAGAGCAAATTTCATAGTTGTAGGGAATCTCCTTCATAGAAAATTAGCCTTAGCAACAGCATAGCAACGACTTAAGTCATTTTATAAATACGGCCCCAGGGGAAGAAAAACAAGAGGGCCATGGTGGCCCTGAATCGCTCACCTGAGCATTAATCAGTTCACTGGCTCTGGTGAAGATTTATAAGAGTTTTTACCATACTAACATTTGACCTAGTTTTTGACCCGACATGACCCAGTTTCAAACTTGGCCTGGATATTGTAAGAATAAACATTCTGACACAGTTTCATTGAGATTGGATCAAAACTGTGCCCTCTGGAGCGTATACAAGGTCGTTCTTATATTTGACCTAGTGACCAAGTTTTTGACCCGACACGACCCAGTTTCAAACTTTACCTAGATTTCATTAAGATAAACATTCTGACAGAGTTTCATGATCAAAACTGTGCCCTCTAGGGTGTACACAAAGTTTTTCTAAGATTTGACCTTGAGCCCACGTGACTCAGTTTCATAGGGGGCTTAGATATATGGACAATAAACATTTTGGCATAGTTTCATGAAGATTGGATCAAAACTATGCCTTCTAGTGCTTACACAACGTTTTTCTAAGATTTGACCTAGTGACCTAGTTTTTTCCCCGACATGACCTACTTTCAAACTTGGCCGAGAGTTTATGAAGATAAACATTCTGACAAAGTTTCATAAAGATTAGATCAAAACTGTGTCCTCTAGAGCGTACACAAGGTTTTTCTATGATTTGACCTAGTGACCTAGTTTTCGACCCGACATGACCCAGTTTCAAACTTGTCCTACATATTATGAGGATAAACATTCTGACAAAGTTTCATGAACTTTGAATCAAAACTGTGCCTTCAAAGCGCACACAAGGTTTTTCTAAGATTTGACCTAGTGACCTAGTTTATGACTCGACATGACCCAGTTTCAAACTTGGCCTAGAGTTTGTGGAGATAAACATTCTGACAATGTTTCATAAAGATTGGATCAAAACTGTGTCCTCTAGAGCGTACACAAGGTTTTTCTATGATTTGACCTAGTGACCTAGTTTTTGACCCGACGTGACCCAGTTTCAAACTTGTTCTAGATATTATGAGGATAAACATTCTGACAAAGTTTCATGAACTTTGGATGAAAACTGTGCCTTCTAGAGTGTACACAAGGTTTTTCTAAGATTTGACCTAGTGACCAAGTTTTTGACCCGACATAACCCAGTTTCAAACTTATCCTACATATTATGAGGATCAACATTCTGACAAAGTTTCATGAACTTTGGATCAAAACTGTGTCCTCTAGAGCGTACACAAGGTTTTTCTATGATTTGACCTAGTGACCTTGTTTTTGATCCAACATGACCTACTTTCAAACTTGGCCGAGAGTTTATGGAAGTAAACATTCTGACAAAGTTTCATAAAGATTAGATCAAAACTGTGTCCTCTAGAGCTTACACAAGGTTTTTCTATGATTTGACCTAGTGACCAAGTTTTTGACCCGACATAACCCAGTTTCAAACTTATCCTACATATTATGAGGATCAACATTCTGACAAAGTTTCATTGACTTTGGATCAAAACTGTGCCTTGTAGAGCATACACAAGGCTTTTCTAAGATTTGACCTAGTGACCTAGTTTTTGACCCAACAAGACCCAGTTTCGAACTTGGTCTAGAGTTTATAGAGATAAACATTCTGACAATGTTTCATAAAGATTGGATCAAAACTGTGTCCTCTAGAGCATACACAAGGTTTTTTCTATGATTTGACCTAGTGACCTAGTTTTTGACCCCACATGACCCAGTTTCAAACTTATCCTAGATATTATTAGGATAAACTTTCTGATTAAGTTTCATGAACTTTGGATCAAAGTTGTGCCTTCTAGAGCGTACACAAGGTTTTTCTAAGATTTGACCTAGTGACCTAGTTTTTGACCCGACATGGCCCAGTTTCGAACTTGGCCTAGAGTTTATGGAGATAAACATTCTGACAAAGTTTCATAAAGATTGGATCAAAACTGTGTCCTCTAGAGCGTACACAAGGTTTTTCTATGATTTGACCTAGTGACCTAGTTTTAGACCCGACGTGACCCAGTTTCGAACTTGTCCTAGATACTATGAGGATAAACATTCTGACACAGTTTCATGAACTTTGGATGAAAACTGTGCCTTCTAGAGCGCACACAAGGTTTTTCTAAGATTTGACCTAGTGACCTAGTTTATGACTCGACATGACCCAGTTTCAAACTTGGCCTAGAGTTTGTGGAGATAAACATTCTGACAATGTTTCATAAAGATTGGATCAAAACTGTGTCCTCTAGAGCGTACACAAGGTTTTTCTATGATTTGACCTAGTGACCTAGTTTTTGACCCGACGTGACCCAGTTTCAAACTTGTTCTAGATATTATGAGGATAAACATTCTGACAAAGTTTCATGAACTTTGGATGAAAACTGTGCCTTCTAGAGTGTACACAAGGTTTTTCTAAGATTTGACCTAGTGACCAAGTTTTTGACCCGACATGACCCAGTTTCAAACTTATCCTACATATTATGAGGATCAACATTCTGACAAAGTTTCATGAACTTTGGATCAAAACTGTGTCCTCTAGAGCGTACACAAGGTTTTTCTATGATTTGACCTAGTGACCTAGTTTTAGACCCGACGTGACCCAGTTTCGAACTTGTCCTAGATACTATGAGGATAAACATTCTGACACAGTTTCATGAACTTTGGATGAAAACTGTGCCTTCTAGAGCGCACACAAGGTTTTTCTAAGATTTGACCTAGTGACCTAGTTTATGACTCGACATGACCCAGTTTCAAACTTGGCCTAGAGTTTGTGGAGATAAACATTCTGACAATGTTTCATAAAGATTGGATCAAAACTGTGTCCTCTAGAGCGTACACAAGGTTTTTCTATGATTTGACCTAGTGACCTAGTTTTTGACCCGACGTGACCCAGTTTCAAACTTGTTCTAGATATTATGAGGATAAACATTCTGACAAAGTTTCATGAACTTTGGATGAAAACTGTGCCTTCTAGAGTGTACACAAGGTTTTTCTAAGATTTGACCTAGTGACCAAGTTTTTGACCCGACATGACCCAGTTTCAAACTTATCCTACATATTATGAGGATCAACATTCTGACAAAGTTTCATGAACTTTGGATCAAAACTGTGTCCTCTAGAGCGTACACAAGGTTTTTCTATGATTTGACCTAGTGACCTTGTTTTTGATCCGACATGACCTACTTTCAAACTTGGCCGAGAGTTTATGGAAGTAAACATTCTGACAAAGTTTCATAAAGATTAGATCAAAACTGTGCCCTCTAGAGCTTACACAAGGTTTTTCTATGATTTGACCTAGTGACCTAGTTTTTGACCCGACATGACCCAGTTTCAAACTTGTTCTACATATTATGAGGATAAACATTCTGACAAAGTTTCATTGACTTTGGATCAAAACTGTGCCTTGTAGAGCGTACACAAGGCTTTTCTAAGATTTGACCTAGTGACCTAGTTTTTGACCCAACAAGACCCAGTTTCGAACTTGGTCTAGAGTTTATAGAGATAAAGATTCTGACAATGTTTCATAAAGATTGGATCAAAACTGTGTCCTCTAGAGCATACACAAGGTTTTTTCTATGATTTGACCTAGTGACCTAGTTTTTGACCCGACATGACCCAGTTTCAAACTTATCCTATATATTATTAGGATAAACTTTCTGATTAAGTTTCATGAACTTTGGATCAAAACTGTGCCTTCTAGAGCGTACACAAGGTTTTTCTAAGATTTGACCTAGTGACCTAGTTTTTGACCCGACATGGTCCAGTTTCGAACTTGGCCTAGAGTTTATGGAGATAAACATTCTGACAAAGTTTCATAAAGATTGGATCAAAACTGTGTCCTCTAGAGCGTACACAAGGTTTTTCTATGATTTGACCTAGTGACCTAGTTTTAGACCCGACGTGACCCAGTTTGGAACTTGTCCTAGATACTATGAGGATAAACATTCTGACACAGTTTCATGAACTTTGGGTGAAAACTGTGCCCTCTAGAGCGTACACAAGGTTTTTCTAAGATTTGACCTAGTGACCTAGTTTTTGACCCGACATGACCCAGTTTCGAACTTGGCCTAGATTTTATAGAGATAAACATTTTGACAAAGTTTCATAAAGATGGAATCAAAACTGTGTCCTCTAGAGCGTACACAAGGTTTTTCTATGATTTGACCTAGTGACCTAGTTTTAGACCCGACATGAAGCAGTTTCAAATTTATCCTAGATACTATGAGGATAAACATTCTGACAAAGTTTCATAAAGTTTGGATGAAAACTGTGCCCTCTAGAGCGTACACAAGGTTTTTCTAAGATTTGACCTAGTGGCCTAGTTTTTGACCCGACATGACCCAGTTTCGAACTTGGCCTAGATTTTATAAAGACTAACATTCTGACAAAGTTTCGTAAAGATTGGATCGAAACTGTGCATGCTAGAGTGTACACAAGCAAAAGTTGACGGACGTCCGGACGTCCGTCCGGACGTACGACGGACATCAGGGTATCCCAAAAGCTCACCCTGAGCACTTCGTGCTCAGGTGAGCTAACAAAACAATAAGATGAGCCATGACACAATAAAACCAACAAAGTGGCATGTGCACATAGCGAAGACTCAGATCAGCCTAGGCATCCGCTCATTCTGATTAAAGTCTCTGCTAGCCCTGAAAGGATAGCTAAGGGTCTAAGCTACCTCCATGCCAACAGTGAAGACTATGCTCAGACTGGGGGGGGGGGGATGCCCAAGCTGATATGAGTCTTTGCTGGGCGCACAGACTGGGGGGATGCCCAAGCTGATCTGAGTCTTTGCTGGGCGCACATTCCACTTTGTTTTGTCTTGTCTCAGCTCAATTATATGGCATAAAGTAGTGTTGGTAAACAAAAATGCCACATATGCACAAATGCTGGTAAGTACATATGATATCCTACCTTTCTGAAAACAGTCCAACATTTTCAAAAGCAGGTATATCCACTAAATAGTTTTCTAATTTCACTATTTCTTGACCATAATCATCCCAGTTGTTGGTTGAATAAGCTGATTTTATTTGTTTCTACCTGACCAACAACCCCATCGGATAATCAAGATAATACAAGATCAAGCCAAAATTTCTAGATTAAGGTGAAATGGTACATTTTCAGGGGAAGCGACACTGCCACGTTTTATTTTTGCCTCCCTTTTCACTGAGACTCAACTCTTAAAGAAAATAATTTGCTGCTATAGGAGCAAATTATTTTCTTTAAGAGTAGACCCCATTAATGTTACATAATCCAGGGAAACAACAGTTGTCTCCCATTGAAAAAATGGTGGCAAAACATGGAGGTCTACCTATTCACCTTCAGTAGTATACTTACAGCTTCCTCTCTGGGCATGTGTGGTTGTCTTGCCATGAACAACGATGAGAGATCAGTCTTCATTTTGTCTCGCTCCATTATTACCTACCAAATGAAGAACAAATGTTATTCCAGAAATGAGCCTCGACACGACAAAACCAACAATGTGGTTGTGCGCCCAGCGCAGACTCAGATCAGCCTGGGCATCCACCCAGTCTGATCAGAATCTTCGCTGTCCGCATGGCAGAAGCTTAGACCCTTAGCTATCCTTTAAGCACTAAACAAATAATCTACTCAAATTTGGTGGATATCCAAGCTGATCTGAGTCTGTACTGGACGCACAACCACATTGTTGGTTTTGTCGCGTCGCGGCTCAAATTTTGAATATGAGGAGTAGTCTTTCATGATAATTCTGTGGTAATTTTAGCTATGCATACAGCTCCTGATTAGGTGAGGTTTTAAGGATAATTTACAAATAATTTTGCTTATTTCTCAACAAAAACATATGCTGTGACTCCTCATTAGAACCCTTTCATCGAGATGGTTCTAATTATGGGTCACAAAATGTCCTTATAGAAATATATGGATATCCCTAAATTACCCCTTTTACCCTCTCTTATCTGAACCTATCTAGCAACAGCATAGACTCAAACCAATCTATGAATCTTTGCAGTCTAGCTAGAGCCTTCCTTAGGTGCTTGTACATTCCTTAACCTCTCAAGTGCTAAAAATAAAATAGCTTAATTTGCGAACAGCGTAGATTCAGATGAGGCAGCTCATAATGAGCCGCCTCATCTGGATCTACAATGTTTGTCCTCTAGTCTTTCAAAATCTCATAATGATATAGCTTGGACAAAACATTTTTTGAAATTTGCAGTCGGCTTGCGTGGTGTGTACAGTAACGGTTCTAATCAGATGGCACCGGATGCAAAGACTGGTCTGAGCCTTTGCTAGTCTCATATGCATTTAGCACCCCTTTTTTGAATGTCATGGCTCTCTTCTCCTCGAAGCCTTTGCACAGAGCCCTAGATAAGAGGGACTATTTGATGATAATTAGGGATAATTTTTGTTAATTCTAGATAAAAACATATGTAGTGACCCCTCACCTGAACCGTCTCGATGAGACGGTTCAGATGAGGGGTCACAACATATGGTTTCAATGAGAAATAAAAAAAATTATCCCTCAATTATCATCAAATACCCCTCTTATCTAGAGCCCTGCTTTGCATTTCGTCTTCCTCAGGGCAAGGGGTTGAGATGGGTTGGTGAGTAACACCTGCTTTTAGCAATGACCTTGCAGGAGTGTCTTGCCTCATTTCTGTGGCCCTCCTACCTTGCCAATCACATCAGTTTGTGTGGCTCAGAGGAGGATGTTACTTGCCTCAGGGGACCGCCAACATTACCTTTTTGTTTCAAACTTTTGGGATTTAGAGACACTGTAGAAACAAGCAAATTCGGTGAATTCATATCCCCCGCCGAAGTGGCCCTGATTTGTTTATTTTGGATTAAGTTTCATATAGTTTCGTTCACTGGGCTGAACTTATGGACTGTAAATCAAATCATGGACTATTACTCTGGCATAAGAGAGGCATAAGCTAAAGCTGATCTTAAACACTTGCCTCAGCATCACTGCAATATGATGATACATTTTCAATTCAGTTTCAAGAAATTTTGTTCAGTCCAGTATCTAAGTTATGGCTAATATGTGGATTTTAAATCAATTCAAGGTCATTAAATCATGTACTACTAATGCGATTATGATCAAACTTAATGTGCACTGCTCTGTCAAGACAATACATAATTCTTTTAAGTTTCATGAAATTCCATTCATTGGTTACTTAGTTATGACTCAAAATTGTTGACTTCAAACCAAGTCAAGGGCAATAACTCATTGCTAACTGAAGCAATTTTGACAAAACGTAAGATGCACCAATGTACTATGGTGATGGGTATTTAGTAAAAGTTTCTGAGAATTCTATTCATTGATTACTTACTTTTGGCTAAATGTGTCAATTTTAAACTGATTCAAGGGCAATAACTCATGAACTTCTGATGCCATTCTGATGAAACTTTATGTGCATAACCGCCTTATAGTGATACATATTAAGTATAAGTTTCATGAAGTTTAGGTAATTGGTTACTTAGTTATGGCTCATTTGATTGATTTGAAGTCAATTCAAGGACAATAACTCATGCACTCCTGAAGCCAGTCTGATGAAACGTGACATGCATCTGCGGATTATAGTGATATATATTTGTTTTAAGTTTAATGAAATTCTGTCCAGTGGTTACTTAGGTATGGCTCATTTTATTGATTTTAAAACAAGTCAAGGGCAATAACTCATGCATTACTAAAGACAGTCTGATGAAACTTGATGTGCATCAGCTGGTTATAGTGATATATACTTATACTAAGTTTCACGAAATTCCGTCCAGTGGTTACTAAGTTATAGCTCCTGACAGACAGATGGATGGAAGGACGGAAGGATGGACGGACAGATGGACGGACTGACATGGAGAAAACTATATCCCTCCGCCTTCGGCGGGTGATAATTAAGTATAGAAATGCGCATCTGACACACTAAATTTGGTATAATTTTATTTTTATATAGTAACTACAGAGGAACGAGCATAAGCTGAAATTACTACACATAATAGTCTCATGATAAAACAATTCAGGCTCTGCCATTCGTAGAATCCCAACCATTACATTCAAAAGGGACTGCATGTACATGGACACCCCCGGCATGGGCAAGTGCCACCACCAAATGTAGTAAATTAAAAAAATTTGCAAACCTTTAATATAAATGTCAACTTACAGATGGACAAGCAGATGAACAACTAAAACTATATAGCTCATAACTTCATCTGTGAGGAATACAATATTACATCTAAGATAAAGACATGGTTTTAGTTAATGTCAGTGCTATGCTTAACTAGAGCAAGTGAGCAGGGGCTCACATATACCCCGACCAGCGCCAATGCCTAATGAAATCACCACTTAATGAAACCAATCTTATACATGGTATGAACCTAGAAGTAAACTTAGTCACCTATCAAATGGTTCCATCAAAGTATATTACAAATATCAGCAAAGAGTACCAACTCAACACAAAACTTTATTGTAAACATATAAGTCTGTTTCCATGACCTTGGTCAGCAGCTGCATCCAGATGATGTCAACTAATCTGCATGAACACAGAGAAGTAAATCTAGTCATATATCAAAAGGTTTCATCTAAGGATGCTTGAAATATAAACAAAGAATGTAAACTTAATGCAAAACTTTAACATAAATACACAAGTCTTTGACCTTGACCTTTGGTAAGCAGCAATGAACCTTAAAGTAAACTTAGTCAAATATCAAAAGGCTCCATCAAAGGATATTGGAAATATCAAAGAAGAATATAAACTTAACACAAAACTTAAACGCAAACGTTTAAGTCTGTGACCTAGAACTTTGGTCAGCAGCAGCATCCAGATGATGTCAACTATTGTGCATGAACATAGAAGTAAACCTAGTCATATATCAAAATGTTTCATCAAAAGATGTTGGAAACATAAGCAAAGCATATAATCTTAAATGCAAAACTTAAACACAAATATACAAGTCGGTGACCTTGACCTTTGGTAAGCAGCAGCATCCAGATAATGTCAACTACTCTGTATGAACCTTAAAGTAACCCTAGTCAAATATCAGAAGGTTGCATCAAAGGATATTGGAAATATAAAAGAAAAATATAAACTTAACACAAAACTTTAACGCAAATGTATGAGTCTGTGACCTTGACATTAGGTCAACAGCAGCACCCAGATGATGTCAGCTATTCTGCATGAACCTAGAAGTATACCTAGTCACATACCAAAAGATTCCATTGAAGGATAATGGAAATATAAGCAAAGAATAAAAACTTAACACAAAACTTTAACGCAAATGTTAACGGACAGATGGATGGACGAATGGACGAACGGAAAACAGGCAGACAAACAGACGAAAACTATATACCCCTCGACGTACTTCGTATGTCGGGGTATAACAACTTGTAACACTTAACATACCTTCATATCAGCTCCTCGCCTTATAACTGACTCCGCTGTCCTTGTATAATCTACGGGTAAAACATCATCCCATCCTAAAAACTTTGTCTTAAATATCTGTGGTTCTGTTCCTTCCAAACATCTTGTTACACTACAATAATCCGGCCTTTCCAACATACAGTTTAGCTCCTGGGACAATTTCAGAGCCGCAGCCCTGACAAGTCTTGTAGATTTCTTTCCAATCCACACAAAAACATCTGTCTTACAGTCTAATATATACACTTGTTTTGTGTCTAGTAAAGATTGCACAAGTTTTCCTCCAGGAATTTCTTCTGCAAAGGAAATACTGCATTATACTGGAAATTATGATGACATAATATGATTACCAAGACATCTGGGCCCAGCTGTTCAAAACAAATGATGTCTTTAGATAACAAGACATTAATTTTCAAAGATTTGTATTTAAAATCACTGCCTTTTTTACCTAAAAAAATGTGAGGAGCTTTTACTGCAAAAGCTCCTCTCATTTATTCAGCAAAAAAGTATCATCACACTTGATTTTACACACACTTTAAATCTTTTCAGGAATTTTTCAGTCGCTTTCAAGGACAAAATGTTAGCCAAATTCTCTCCTGTCAAAATAAAAGCAGTTCTGTACAATGCCACTCCTTAACTCTATGAAATAGGCACTTGACGCTGTGCAACATTTAGAAAAATAGTGCACGCCTGCTCCAATATAAAGTGAATGGGGAACTGTTTAGGTATATAATAATGCAAGATATGGTATATGATACATGGATGGATCACTTGCTATTTTAAAACCCTTTAAACTGTATTTCAGTCATATCAGGATGATGTAAAGGTGATAATGAAAGACTGTGTGGGATGGAACCCTGTTTATGAATGGCAAGCATGCCTAGATCCCGAGACTGCTAGAACAGTAGGCCAGCCCTTAACCTACTGAAGGCTCCCTATAGTATATGAATACTGACTCCTCGGACCAGACAGCAATAATGAAGGCTGAAGAATGATCAATGGCAAAGGTATATGACAAACAGCTTACCCTGTGGCAGCTCAAGGTATCCCATGCCCAGTCCAACTTTGTACAGTTTAGGCTCTGCCCACTCCCAGTCATCAGGAACCCACTCCTACATAGGAAAAAAAATTCAAAGGTTACAGCAAATCTAGTACATGTGTATCTACGCCTCACCAAGGATGTTCTAGTGAGCAGCCACAGAATAATTATTAAATATCATCAAATAGTCTTACTTGAAATTTGCGCTTGTTTTGCAAAACTATTAGGACTGAATATCAGCATACCAATATAATACATAATTGCTGTCACATGAAAAAGAACCTTACACCATATGCCACCATATACTGTGGTTCGGAATAATACCCAAATCAGTCTACACATATGCTCAGACTGACCATGGTCTCCACTTCACAGATGGTATGCTAAAAGTGCAGACTCTGACCAGATTGTATGGATGTCCTGGCTGATCTGTGTCTTTCCTTTTCCCACAAGCTGTAAAGTACCTTTTCAGGCGACACCAATAGTAAATTTTCTAAGTCTCCATGAAAATGTGTGTACTGTATTTATTCAGCTATAAGATGGATTTTTCCATCTCCAGAATGACCCCAAATATCTAGATCAGTCTTATGAAATTCTGCTGTGAGATGAGTTTTTCCCTTCCAAACCAATCCCAAAATCTAGATCCATCTCGTAAGATGGATCTAGATTTAAGGACTGTTTTGGAAGGGAAAAACCCTGTAGTATAACCGAAGAAATACAGTACATGGATTTGACTCCAATAGTACACCAGTTCAGCTGAGATCCCACTGCAAATGTTGCTATGAAGAAATTAGGAAATAACCTGTCTACATGTCTACAATAAATAAAGCTGTACATTAGTTATAATGACATATTGTATCAGTGTGTCAATATAAGTTTCAGATAAAGAGAAAAAATATTTGTAACATATATAAGTAAAAAGGACATCATGGAAAAACATGACATCTACCTATCTGTTACACCATTTCTTTTTTGCTTGCATATATGCACATCCCAAATGCATATTTATGCCTTGTTGTTGTTGTTGTTGTGTTGTTGTCATATAAATTGTGCCAGTGAAGGCACACCTCTTTTCAGAGTAGGTTGGTGATGTTTACAGGGACATAAATGACATGCTGTCATCACCCTAATTGCAACTTTACAAAATTATTTCTTGTTGTCGTGGGCTATGGTATGCCCTTGCCTTTTTTCTTTTTACTGTGGTTCGGAATAATGCCCAGGTTCTTGTAACTCATAGAATGCAGGGCAAAGAAGAGTCTCTCTGCTTTCTTTTCCAAATCAATGCCATGGGAATGCAGACTGAAAGCAGCAGTACCATTAATAAGCTTGCTACAATCTAAGATAAGCCATACCTACTGAAGTGTTTGAAACTAATTTTCATTAAAAAGATTTTATGGCTTCTTTTCATTTTATTTACAAAAGATTTATACACTATCATTTATTGTCACATATTTCAAAGATTAGCTTTGTTTATTTTTTCACTCTAGTCATGCCTAATACATGTAGATGAAATAAATATCCAAAAGCAAATCTATGTCTGTAAAAACGTATCCTTTGTAAACTTTTACAAATACAAATTCAGTAAACATCTTAACCCATCCAAGACTTTTTCAATAAGTGATGCAATATCTATTTTCACATTACATTTAGCCCTCTTCATAACGGTATTCAATACAGCAGCAAAATTCTTTATAATGTCATTTTGATATGCACTGAATGGCTATATTGTTCTAGATATGTATTCTTTACCAGAGCAAATTCAGTTTAACAGCAAAATATTTGGAAACAAATGCTGTCATTGTAAAGATGGTCCACTGTACTGAAACAATTTAACAATAAAGATATAACGTGGATAAAAGAGAAATCACAACATAACAAATGGCTGGTGAGAGGAATGAAATCTGGTGAAAAGATTGATCACAGGGTTGGGGATCATGTGGTTTTTGTTTGGATATGCCGCCCACACAAAAATGACAATATGACTGATCATCAAGCTATATAGCTATTAAGTCTCTTTTAATAGTTTTCCATTTCACAACTTCCCCAATTCTAATGACATTTTAATGGAACTGCAAAGATTAACATTTTGGGCAAATTGTTATAAAGTTCCAGTCAGGGAGTATTGCAACTAAAATGACAGCATAACTGCAATTTTATGACAGAGTCCTTGCCAAAGTATTGGGGCTGTATTTATAAAACAACTTAAGTCATTGCTATGCTGTTGCTAAGGCTACATTTCTATGAAGGAGATTCCCTACAACTATGAAATTTGCTCTAGAGGAACAGTCTTTTTAGACTGTTCCTCCAGAGCAAATTTTCTAGTTGTAGGGAATCATAGAAATTCAGCCCTAGCAACAGCACAGCAACCACTTAAGTCATTTTATAAATACGGCCCCAATCTTTGTGGTTCAATCAAAGTGTCATTATAACCGGGTAGATGTAGACGTAAAGCGGTCCATAGCTCAATGAGTGAAAAATATTTCAAAAGAAATAATAAGCTGACATAAACCAAGATTCACTCAGAGCATCCCCATTTTCCCTCGTAGCGTATGTAAATAAACACCACATGATCCCCACCCTGAATGGCTGGGTAATTGGAGGATGGATGAATGGAATGGTTAGGGTGGTATGACCACTGTACAGATCTTGGCTGTTTCAAGGCCAGTGAAACTGGTGGAAAATATGAATAAAAGAGAAAATGGACTCACTGTTATGAGCTATAAATCTTTAGAAAATCTGAACTAAACAATACGAATGTGGCAACAAGTAACAAACAATAACTTTACTGCACCATAACAAAATATGCCTCGAAAATCAAGCGTAGACTGGAAAAGACATGTATGGTTCACTTTTCAAAAATTTCTAAGCCCAAAGGCTGTTATGGTAAACCGTGAATGCCCTGACCAAACTGTTCAATTGTGTGCATAGTTTGCACTGCTAGAATATGTTTTGCAGTATCCCATGTTTTGTCATGATGCAATATATATGGAATATAACATGCTGGCCAGGGTTATATTCTTCCCTGGAAAATAGATTAAGGACCGCAGACAGTTGTAATACAAATTTGCCTATTTCTTTAATAGTTCAAAATGTAACCGTTTCATGCACACTTTGACTTGGCCACTGGGAAATGGTTTCAAAACTAATCAAAACGTAGGAAAGAGATATTAATACATATACCATTGGCTTCCTTCTGAATCTCCTCTGTAATATTATAACAGTTTATAGTAACCCTAACAATAATTGTCACTGAGCATGTGAGCAAAGAATCTAGACTCCATCTAGTCAGAGTATTGGCTGTCACGCTGCCATATAGTATAATTAACTTTTCAAAATGTAAGAGTCACAACAGCAATTGGTAGAAAAGATCCAATAGATAAAGTAACTGAAAGATTTCTTTAACTAAAAGTAAGCATAAGACTAATGACAGAGACCTGTAAAATCAAGTGAAACACAATGATTACATGCCTGATCTATGATCCAAATACATACAAGATTTCACAAATGAGCTGTGACATGACAAAACCAACAAAATGGTTGTGCGCCCAGCGCACACTCAGATCAGCCTGGCCATGTGCCCAGTCTGATCAGAGTCTTCGCTGTCCACATGAAGGTAGGCCAGACCCTTAGCTACCCTTTAAGCACTTAGGAAAGAGTCTGATCAGACTAAGCAGATGCCCAGGTTGATCTGAGTCTACACTGGGCACACAACCACTTTGTTGGTTTTCTCGTGTTGCGGCTCAAGTACCGGTGTCTCGCCTGTCAGTGCATTATCACAAAACAGAGCTAAACACCAAAACTCGACAAAAGTTTATCCCCCTGCCACCACTGACTACAATGACACTGGAAAAGTAATATTTATGTCTCACTTCTGCTAGTCGCAGGCAAGACAATAAAACTGTTACCCTGCCCTCTATCCCCTATTCACACTGCTCCCCACCACACACCCCAAACACACAAACAACATAGACACCCACACAAAAAAGATTTTAGAGTAGTATGATTACCTGTTGGAATAAGATAATTTAAACATGAAACATCCACAAAACTGCACAAAAGAAAAATGTTTTATATTCAAAGTGGCAACTTATTTTCAAAGTGTTTAAGTTTTGCCATTTGACAACCTACAAATGTTTATTTTGATTCTCTTGACTATTTCTTGGCAATGATTTCATAATTAATGCACTACATTCATATCTATTTGAATACAGAATGCCTTTAAGGCTTATAAAGTCCCAACTCGTTCATACTAGATCTATTTCTAATCATTGAAACTGAGCTCAAAAAAATCTAGACAGCGCAACTTCAACCCTGTTGTAAGCCATTATTTTACTTTATTATTAAACCTACCTTTATAAGTACAATATCTGAGGACTGGTGAATATTCAGTGCCTGCCAGAACCCCTTCTCCTCTTGACCTTGTGGCAGGACAATTATTTCAGACTTAGACTTACGCTCATTCTTATTGATCTTCTCAGCTATCAACCTGAATTATAATGGTATACCAAATACATCATAATCAACATATTCGGACAACATAAATCTCTACAATGCACTCTTTAACATTAATAAAACCCAAAATCATTTTCCCTACAACAGTTGATTGTATTTTTTTCGTTGTTTTGGTGGTTGTAAAGAAAACTGTTTGCAATTACTTATCTAATTCCTATAAACTGCTTCCTATATAAAGCATTTCTGTCTGAATATTTAAGTAAATATGCCTGCATAGAAAAATAAGTGCTCGGTGCTAATCTAATGTCATTTTTTTTCTTTCTTTTCTTTTTTCTGTTTCATACAAATTGGATAGCAGATGAAAATTTTATTCAGGAAAAACAAATTAAAAGAACAATTTACTGCTAGTTTATTACAGTACATAATCTTAAAATTTTAGTTACTAAACAGTTTGCTAATATAAGATTCAACTGGGTAACTTCAACACAGGGTATAAACTAGTCAACAGATATCGCAACCTGCCAAGACTGTCCGTCATATTTGGCTTCTGCCGCGACTGTCAGCAATATCTTGCTTCCTGCCAAGACTGCTGTGCATGATAAATGGTTTCCTGCCGAAACTGTCAATATGATTCTGCTTCCTGCTTAGACTCATGGCAGGAAGCAGAATCAAGTGGACAGTCTCAGCAGGAAGCCACTTTTCGGGGATGGTAGTCTTGGAAGGAAGCAAGATATCAGGGACAGTCTGAAACTGAAAACCACGATTTATTCTTACACATTTTTATTTATGTAAATTAAAGCCCACTCAGTTCTGATATGGGTCTTGTCCATACCTTGTTTTTGTTCTTGTGACACCTTTTGATTTTTTGCCGACCCAGATATACAGGATTTTCCCAGTATCTACCAGGAACACAAATCTGGGGTCTAATGAAGCCATAGTTACTGGACACTGAAAATAATACAAAAAATAGCAATGAGCAAGATACATTAAAGACAGTGAAATAATCAAAGGCCCAGTGAGCTTCTAAAACCTGAACAATCTAGCCAAGGCATTTCAATTAAGAACTTCTAGTGATATGTGAGATATGAACAAAGCCATAAACCATGATATAGAGGGCAAGATCAAGATAACTAATAGAATGTTATGTGAGCCGCAACACAACAAAACCAACGAAAAGGCACGTGTGCCCAGCAAAGACACAGATCAGCCTGGGCATCCACCCAATCTGATCAGAGTCTTTGCTGTGCACTTAAAGGGTATCTAAGGGTCTGAGCTACTGCCATGCAGACAGCAAAGACGGGCAGAAGCCCAGGCTAAACTGCGTCTTTGCTGGGTGCACATGCCACTTTGTTGGTTTTGTCATGTCATGGCTCATTTATGTGCAAGCCTCAACATGCAAAAGGGAAGCTTATGGCACATGCAACAGCATCTGCACAGTCTGATTAGAAACTCTGCTGTTTGTGCATAACAGGTATGGACTCTGAAGACTCCACAGGCACAAGGCAATGGCTCTAACTACACTGTATGGATTCACATACCGGTCTGTGTCTTAGTGTTTTCAAGTACATTACACAACCTTTTTAACATAAACGGTTCAAATGTACATTTCATCTAAATCTTACAGGCATTTTAAATTGATCAGTTTATTCAGTAAACAAGTCAACAGCGCAGCCATTATGCCGAATGTCTTCTGCTGTTGCACAATTTGACTTGTATGTCTGGTTCCTGTGCTACTGATACACACTTATAGATGACACATCTGACTAACTTTTGCTTTGAAACAGAAATAGTATTTATTTGGTTATAAGATGGATGTATACTCACTCTCTCCATGTGGACTGATACAAAACCTATGGCTCTGTACACTTTAACGTCATACACCTGTGGCAAGAGAAAAACAAGATTTCATATCAACTTCAACTTTTAACATTATGACAGAAACATCTAAGCAAACTGAGTAGACCCAGATCAGACTGCTCCTAGAGGAGCAGTCTGACCAGGGTCTGCACTGTTTGCCATTAACTGACATATTTACCTAACAACCATACACAGGGAAGTTGACTAGTCGAAATTCAAGGGATGAAAAGTGCATCATAGAAATGAAATGAGCTGCGACACAACAAAACCAACAAAGTGGCATGAGTGCCCAATGAAGATTCAGATCAGCCTGGGCATCTGCCCAGTCTGATTATAGTCTTTGCCCTCTGCACTGAGGTAGCTTAGACCCTTTACTACAATTCAAGTGCATAGCCAAGACACTGATCAGACTGAGCCTATGCCTATGCTGATCTGAGTCTTCACTGTGCTCACATGCCACATTGTTGGTTTTGTCATGTCATGGCTCAAATAGTAATTGTAAAGGTGTCAAAATACAGAGAGCTGCAAAAGAAGTCTAATTTTATGAGTCAGATTGTGACTCTTGAAAAAACACTGTAAATCACTTTATTTTGATGTGGGCTTTTATTGCAAATATTCATCTCAGAAATATTAGCCTATCCTGGAATTTTAATGGGCCCTGCTAACTGTCAAACAATGTTGCATCAGCATTGCATCTATATGCTGTCACTGTTGTTTCAACATTCTGTGATGTTACTTCAGGCCTGATACAGTATTTTCATCTCGTGTGCTGTCTAAAAGTTGTCACTGTACAGCTGATCTTCTTATTAAATACTACTACAGTTTTTATTTCACAAAGCAACAGACTTGGGTGCACATTAAAACTATCTTATATTATTCACTTACAGATGTAACTATTTGAGCCGTGACAAGACAAGACCAACAAAGTGGCATGTGCGCCACACAAAGACTCATATCAGCCTGGGCATCTGCCCAACCTAATCAGAGTCTTTGCTGTGTGCTTAAAGGGTAGCTAAGGGTCTAAGGTAGGTCCATGCGACAGCAAATACTCTGATCAGACAGGGGAAATGCCCAGGCTGATATGAGTCTTCGCTGGGGGTTGTGTTGAGGCTAATTTATGCCCGTATCAGCCTATGCTCATGCACTAATGTCATTTTTACCTTCATGCCTACATTGCTACTCTCCTGATTTTAAAAGTATTTATCAAATACTCACAATGTCTTCAACAGTGTAGAACCCACTGGCAGTGCGACCACCTTCAATATAGGCCAATCTGTCTCCAAACAAGTCTAAGAACTCGTCAGATTCATCATTCATCTCCTCACGAATACTCCGACAATCTGCACCCAGTAAATTCCTCAGATTAACAGCATGGATAGCTGAGCAGGCCTTCTTGTCAAGCTATGGAAACAAACATGTAAATTGTGTCATTAGCTCCCCAAAGAAAGGGACATCTTAAACAAATTACTTTTTAAGTTGTTTTTCTGTCCAGCAGAAACAGTGCATACCCGGGCCTGGTTGTTCAAAACTATCAATGTCACTCGTAAGCCGGGGCCCAGTTGTTCTAAACAATGTCGTTAGTTAACTTAACATTAAAATTTCAAATGTATCATTTGCAAAAACAATCATTTTTTGTTGCTCCTAACAGTTTTTCAGCATTAAAATGTTATTGCACTTGACTATATGTGTACTAGAAGACTTAAGGACTCCTTGAATAATGACTTCATTAATGATGCTCTGAACAATTGAGCCCAGATGTTTTGCAGGAACAATGTGAGGAGCTTTTGCACAGGGAAGTTTCTTATTTATTTAGTTTTTTTTCTTTTTAATAGAATTTCTGTCTTAGATCCCATTTTTTATTCCTTCATCATATTCACACAAACATACATTTCTTATTCCTTCATCATATTCACACAAACATACATTTTTTATTCCTTCATCATATTCACACAAAAACATACATTTTTTATTCCTTCATCATATTCACACAAACATACATTTTTTATTCCTTCATCATATTCACACATACATTTTTTATTCCTTCATCATATTCACACAAACATACATCTTTTATTCCTTCATCATATTCACACAAACATACATCTTTTATTCCTTCATCATATTCACACAAACATAAATTTGTTATTCCTTCATCATATTCACACATACAGTTTTTATTCCTTCATCATATTCACACAAACATACATCTTTTATTCCTTCATCATATTCACACAAACATACAAGAGATTTTCATACTCCACACCCATATATCTTTTTATCTAAAAAGCTTTTGTAATCCTAGTAAATCACAGACTAACATGCTTAACAATTGGACTACTACATAGCTTCAAAATCTTACCGTGGCCAGTGCTCCTATCCAGTAGTAAATCTGCCAGTTCAAACTGTTTGTGTCATCTATATAAGTCTTCAGAATAATGTAACAGTCAGCCTCATAAAATTTACCGATTAATGCTGAAAATCAAATGACAAAATACTGACACATCTATGTGCAATCACAATAAAAGCGCAACAAGAATACTGTAAAGTTCAAATATACCATCAATTTCATACTCCCAATGTTTGCAACAAGAATACTGTAAAGTTCAAATATACCATCAATTTCATACTCCCAATGTTTGCAACAAGAATACTATATACTTTATTTACACTCAATCCATACAGAATATGGCATAAGAGGTACATGATACAAAATATACATATGTGACAACTGCATGCGCGGAATCGTAAGCAAAATATATCTAAACAGTCTGGATCACAATAATAAACTGGAGGAGGGTTATTATACTTAGTATTACTGCTAATTCTATAACTCTTTAGATGACTGAATGATAATAATGAACACAAAAAATCAAATAACTTAAGGTGAACGGGTACATTTCAAGGGAAGCAGCTCAGTCCACACTTTTTTTTTTTTTTTTTTCTCCGTCCCTCCGAAATGGGGTCGAGCTCGAAAAGTGCAGAATTTGCACCACAGGAGCAAATTCCTCACTCCTGGAGAAGACTACATCCCGGAAGGGCCCAGTTCTACAGGGAAGCAAACAGAAAGCCACAAAAGCTGCCTCCATTGCCTAAAATGGCGAAAAGACATGTCCGTGCACCCATACACCCTAGTATATTTTCGTCTTTTCTCACAAACATTACACTTCTATCTTTGAATTTGTACCCATCGTTTTGAAGATTTTACAATCAGGAGAAAAACGGTAGTGAAGATTCGGATGAGACCCATCCCATCCGAATAATCACCACGGATCAGACAGGTTGAAATAGTAAGCCATACTGGTAGCATAATAAAATAAAATAAAATACTGTAAAGTTCAAATATACCATCAATTTCATACTCCCAATGTTTGCAACAAGAATACTGTAAAGTTCAAATATACCATCAATTTCATACTCCCAATGTTTGCAACAAGAATACTGTAAAGTTCAAATATACCATCAATTTCATACTCCCAATGTTTGCAACAAGAATACTGTAAAGTTCAAATATACCATCAATTTCATACTCCCAATGTTTGCAACAAGAATACTGTAAAGTTCAAATATACCATCAATTTCATACTCCCAATGTTTGCAACAAGAATACTGTAAAGTTCAAATGCACCAACAATTTCATAGTCCCAATGGTTAACAAATGTATACTTGTACTATACCCTGAGCCATATATATGAGCCACAACAAAACAAAACCAACAAAGTGGCATGTCCACCCAGCCAAAACTCAGATCAGCCTGGGTGTCCGCCCTATCTGCTCAGAGTCTTTGCTATTCACATGAAGCTAGCTTAGACCCTTAGCTACCATTTAAGTGCACAGGGCAGGCTCTGATCAGATCAAACCTCTGTCCAGGCTTATCTGAGTCTTTGCTGGGAGCACATTCCACTTTGTTGGTTTTGTTGTGTCTCCGCTCAAATCATTATATATTTATTTTCTTATTACAGTCTTAACCTGACAATCTGGATACAAATGTCTGGCCAAACAGTGAAGACCAAAATAAGACTGATCCTCAGAAACATTGATGAGTTATGCAATATTTTAAAGGTTTTAGCAAAACATCCCCAGATACAGTGCAACTTTTGGACAACAGCCTGCTTATAAAACAATCATATTTGCTGTTGTAGAGAGGTGACCACTGTCAAGATATGAAGGTAAATGGAGATACTTTCAGGCGAAGAAACACAGCCATTTTCATTTTTGTCTCCTTCTTTGGGTCAAATCTAAAAGAGAAAGAATGTGCTCCTCTAGGAGCTAATTCATTAGTTTAACAGTAGATCTCTTTATGGACGAGTTTGTTGCCGAGCACAGCAAACAGGAAGTCACGAAAGTTGTTTCCCTTTGTAGAATATGTGGGAAAACATAAAGATATATCCATTTTCCATAAACATATGGTAAATCTGCAGTTTGGAAAATCAAAGCACGGGCTATAAAAGGAAGGTGGCTGTCGAGAACTGATTGTTATTGGCAGTTCCACTTTATAACAAATAGACTTTCAAAGATGGCTGAGGGCACAAATACTTCTGTTATATACAATAACAAATCCAACAAAGTTCTGCTTTGTTCTTCTTAAAACATACCTTCTTCAACTTGATTTGGCAAGAAATTTTCAATTTCCCAACATGTGAGACCTGAAAATCAATAAAAGAGAAAATATTCAGAAGAAAGAACAAATATTTCTATTAATTTCAATTAAGTCTACCTATATAAATGTATTGAACTCTGAATATTGGCCAGCATTTATTTTGGGCCTTTTTTATATTCACATGTACTCCAACAGCCCCAAACTTAAGTTACTGCCAAATGAAAGTGTTTTACAGCACCTGTGCAAGCAATAACCCCCATGACATTATGCCTGTGTGAAACATTTAAATTTTGAGTCTGAGAATGTATGTACATGTAGAATTGCATAAAAAAAACCCATCATACCTGGAATCTGTCCGACTTCCTCCTCAAATATTTCACTGTAGTCCAAGTGGGGCCTCTCTATATTTTCATCCCACCTCTTTGGCCTGTAAAAGAAAGCAGAGCTCTAGATAATGGAGGGTTTACTATTCTATTTCATTTTCAGAGCTGGATTACAATGACAGTCATAAACACAGACCAGAACTCTGTCACACTGAAAATAATTCTTAATTCTGTCACACTTTTTATGCAGACCTGAACACACTGGTGTGTGTGAGCTTGCATACAACTGTGTGGTCACGTTTTTGTTATTCGTCAGAAAGATCTTATTTCTTATTCTTACAATGTGCTTGCAGTATACATTTAGTATTTACATTTCCCTTCTTTAACTAGAACTTCAAGCTATGCCTCCTCTCAAATGGCAGTAATATGGAATTGTTTAAATGTCAGTGCATGATATGGCTTGCTAGATCAGATGTTTGGAAATTGATTGATTTGAATCAGTGCTCCGGATAAGATAGGGTAACATGGATAACTGAGGCATAGGTTTGCATATTTCTCCATAAAAGTATATGTTGTGACCCCTTACTGAGAAGCGAGGCAAAAATAATAGAGTTGTTTCCGCTGAAAGTATACCCATCACCTATATATCGCTTATTAGAGGTATTCTGGCAGCGGCTGTTTACTAAACTTTAGGCTCTAAATAACACCCCCTTTCACAAAATGCGATGCCCCCAGGGTGTTTAATATGATTAATACAGTTCTAATTCTACTAACTTGACAGGTTCCTGTTGATCATCATCAGTATGCACACTTCCCTCGGCCTTGTCCTTTGCCACATCTCTCATTCCTTTGAGAACCTTGTCACTTTCATCTTTATCTCTCCGCCGTCGTAGTCGTAACTTTCTGGCTATAGGATCCTTGTGTGCTAAAAATAAAGGTTTACAGTATTCAAACATTTAACAACAAGAGGCCCACGGGCCACAAAGCTCACCAGATCTCTAGCTCAAAATTGCTATCAAATTCGTATAGGCTCAAAATTGCTGTCACATTAGTACTATACGTTAATACAAAATATACAACTACAAAGCCTCAGTCTGACAGTCTGTTGAGTTGATAACAAAATATATAACTATTTTCCATATATATGCAGTAAATGTCAGTTTTTAATTTTCCCCATTACAAGTAAATGCAACTCTAAGTTGCCATAGCAACCAAACTAAAGAGCCGATTTTATATAAAAATAAATTTTCAATCCCCCAGCCTAAGGATACTTCAGATGAAATCAGGGCCTTATCGGCCAAATGGCATCTGAGAAGGTAATTTTTTAAGCTTTTTTTATTATTTTTTTGCATTTTGGTTTCCATGGCAACCAATAAAAGGAGCAGTGGGCAAAAAAAAAAAAAAAAAAAAAAAACATAGCTAATAAGAGAATTCTCAAGGAACAATCTATAAAAGTTTTGTGAACATATATGCAATGGCTTGGCAGTAAATGCCATTTTTCAATTTTCCCCATTACAAGTCAATGCAACTCTAAGTTGCCATAGCAACCAAACTAAAGGGCCAATTTTCATAAAAACACAAACTTTCAATCCCCCAGCCCAAGGATGCCACAGATGAAAACTGGGCCTTATAGGCCCAGTGGCTTCAGAGGAGATAATCTTTTAAGTATTTTTGGTTCCATCTTTTTTACATTTCGGTTTCCATGGCAACCAATAAAAGGAGCAGTGGGCCAAAAAACATATAGCTGATAGAAGACATCTTAAAAAACATTTCTATAAAAGCTTTATCAACATATCTGTAATGGCTTGGCAGAAAATGTCATTTTTCAATTTTCCCCATTATAAGTCAATGGGAACTCTAAGTTGCCATAGCAACCAAACTAAAGGGCTGATGATCTTAAAAAACACAAACTTTCAATCCCCAAGCCCTAAGATGCCACAGATGAAACCTGGGCCTTATCAGCCCAATGGCTTCAGAGGAGATAATTTTTTAAGTATTTTTTTCCATTTTTTTTGCATTTCGGTTTCCATGGCAACCAATAGAAGAAGCAGTGGGCAAAAAAAAACATATTGCTGATAGAAGACATCTAAAGGAACATTTCTACAAAAGTTTTATTAGCATATCTGCAATGGCTTGGCAGAAAATGCCATTTTTCGATTTTCCCCATTATAAGTCAATGCGAACTCTAAGTTGCCATAGCAACCGAACTAAAGGGCCAATTTTCATAAAAAACACAAACTTTCAATCCCCCAGCCAAAGGATGCCACAGATGAAATTTGGGCCCAATCGGCCTAGTAGTTCCAGAGGAGATGTCGTTTAAAAGTGTTGACAGACGACGACGACAGACGATGACGACAGACGACGACGACGGACCACTGCCTATCCTATAAGCTCCCCCGGAGCCTTCGGCTCTGGTGAGCTAAAAACTATACTAGCTTAGCATGTACAATTTAAACTGCATTACCTAATGACATTTTAAGTCTGTATATTTTTCAAAAAAGAATCTGCATATACTAAGTTGTCCCATTTCTTCTTGAAAGAAAAAACACATTATATGCATCAGAAGTTCAGGTATGATGCAGTTATATGTTTATGGTAAATCAAAGATGTTTGGTGTTTCCTCCATAAGCTTGTATGCAGTGACCCTTCAATGAGGAGTCACAACTTACATGTACATGTAGGAAGGACAGAAAATTATCTTACTATGGAAGCCCACTATAATCTGGGAGTTCTGAGTCACATCATACAATTCTCCATATGAAGACATCAAATAATTGGATTAAAACTCAATTAAAACTGCTTGAGTCAACATCACAATATATCCAATATCGATACAAATGTAAATACAGTAAAAATTCTATAAACTGAGACACCTTAAAAACTGAGACATCTAAAACAATTATTGTAATTGTCCTGAAAATAGAATGGTTCGGTCTTACAATGCGGTAATACACCTATAAAGTGCAAATGGAATAACAAATCTGTGTCTGCACTGTTTGCTCAGACCTATCTGTCTCAATATTTAAAAATGTTATGATACACAACTTACAGTACATTTGAGCTGTGACACGAGAAAACCAACAATGTGGTTGTGCGCCCAATGCAGACTCAGATCAGCCTTGGCATCCACCAATTCTGATCCGACCCTTTGTTAGCATCTTAAAGGGTAGCTAAGGGTCTCAGCTACCTCCCTGCGGACAGCGAAGACTCTGATCAGACTGGGCGGATGCCCAGGCTGATCTGAGTCTTCACTGGGCGCACAACTACTTTGTTGGTTTTTTCGTGTCGCGGCTCATTTGTGTATAACAACTTACGCTGAGGTGATGTTGTTGAAGCTGCTGGAGGGGCACCGGCCAACCGTAGCTGATTGTTCAAAGAGAAGTCTATATTGTAGAATTCCTTATCCCTCGTCAACTCTGCTGGTTTGGGTGGCATAACAAGATCAGGGTTTTCTCTCACATCTAATGTCTGAAGGTGAACAGAAATATTTGAGCTGCGTGACAAAACTTGTGCCTTACAACATGTACCAAAAAATCCTATTCCTGCCAGTGTGTTTTCAGAACAACCTTTTATACACTGCATGCCAGTCCAAACATTGGACTGGCATGGAGCATATAAGACATTGTTCTTAAAATCAACTAATCACATCAGGCCTGGTGAGGATGAGATCTGTTTACATACCAATGTACAGGGTAAAAAAGCAAAAACTGATATTCTCAGAATTTCCTGGGCTTCTCAACACCACAAGGCTCAACTTAATACAAGAATTCCATTGAATACTGTGTCTTGCCAGTCTGTGCATTGTCACAAAACAGAGCTACAGGAGGAGCTGTGCCCAAACACGTGAAACATAGGTGCCACGACATGACAAACCAATAAAGTGGCATATGCGCCCAGCATAGAATCAGATCAGACTGGACAAATGCCCTGGCTGATCTGAATCTAGACTCAGGCTGATCTCAGTACAGACTCAGATCAGATCAGTCTGGGCATTAGCCCAGTCTGATCTGAGTCTTCACTGGGCGCTAATGCCACTTTGTTGGTTTTGTCGTTGCCGTGGCTCATATAAATACAGCTTCAGGAGAGATCAGAAATCATGAAAATATTTGCTTCTTTTCTTACTAAAGAATGAATTGAGGTTACTCTTAACTCTCCCTAGACAGCAATTCTTGAAGAAGTAGCCCCGGTTAAGCTAAAAGGGAAGCAAATAAATACTACTCTGCTAAAGCTGTCCCTCTTTTAGAAATGGCAACCAAACTATGTCCCAATATTCAGGATATTTACAAAGCAAAAGAATATACCTCTAATTCTGGTAGCAAGTGTAGTATGTCTGGCAATGTTATCAATCTGTTGCTGTTTAGCAAAAGTTTCTTCAGTTTGCCACACCTGCAACACAAGATGACAGCATGATGAGAAATCTTGTCTTATGGGATTTGCAAACTGCTCATGCCCACACAGACTGTACACATGGAATAAGACAGGATTGTTCAGGCACTGCTAAAATAATTACTAATCAACATAGCTGACAACTCATTTAATTATTGAATTATAATTCATACATACTCTGGCAATGTATGACTGAAAATTGAATCTATGACTTGCATACTTATGCCTTTATTCATATTAATGACAGGACCTTTCAAACTGTTAGCTAACAGTGCAGTCTCAGCTCAAACAGCTGTCCAATTTTTTTGACACAACTACATGTACAATATTAAGAAAGGTGCCATGTTCTAGTGGTTAGAGGTTTCTCGGAGGTTCAAATCTCTGACGGGCTGCCCATCAACTGAAAAAGTCTCTCTGTCCCAGCAGTAAATGGGTACAATTTCAAACCAGGGAGATAACGGGCCGCTAAAGGAGATGAATGGAGTCCATCTGTCATAAGCTGTGCCCAATATGTTGTGGGCCTCTAACACTCAATATCCCTATGACAAACCTTGTCTTTACTTTGGTCACTTTTCTTTAAGATCTTAACTTTAAATTTCAGCTCCTATTATCTCAAACTACTAATATCTCAAAATACCATACTATGTTAACATGAAATGTATTAAAAATTTGCTCATGCTTCTATAATACGAATTCTTTACATTTCAGCCCCTCTTATCTCAAAGTCAAACTTACGATCATTTTGTGTTTGAAATAACAGTACTTGATTGTAACTCCTTTCTTACCTGCACAGTCCCTCAGGTATCATCTCAATGTTGTTGTTGGCAGCACTGAACAGTTCCAGATTGTGAAGTTTGCCAATACTTGAGGGGATGCCTTCAAAGTCCAGCTGATTACTGTTCAGGTAGAGCTTTTTCAAGGAGGCTAGTTTATGAAACGATGCCTGTAATCAAGAATAAACATCTTAATGATCATATTATATAATTATGAGTGTCCCTATGTTTTCAATGTTAATAAGAATAAATTACAGTGCAAATGCTGTAACATGGCAATTTTATAGTTGTGCCAATGTTTTGATACAGTCAGTTAATAAGCTGTGAGAAGTTTGGTTGGCACAGTTCAAAGAAAGCAAAATTAGTGTCCTACTTCTAATTTCATTCTTCTCGTAAGTTTCTGGTTCAAATATTTAAGGGTGGGATATGGGAGCTGATTGTATTAGTTCCTGATCATTGCCTGTCTTTTTACTTTTTCAACTCTTTAAATGGCATAATCATGACTCATTTGATTTGTCAATAAGTCAACAGAGTTTTGAAAAATGGCAAACCAAGAGGAATTCTGAAGAACGCTGTGACTGTTGTCTGCTAACTGTCACAGAAACAGAGCTTATTCAGAAAACCTGATAAACAATTATGCCACGACAAATGTCAGTGCCCCTGAAGATGCTAGAAAAGTGATAAGCCCCTCCCCTCCCACCCCCCAAACACATACACTATCAAACTTACAGGAAGAGAAGTGATCTTGTTTCTTGATAAATTTAGGCTCTCCAGATTTACCCAGGTATCTGAAACAGGAAATATAATTAACTAAAAATACTTTTATCATATGATGTCACTGTTATTCAGTGGATCACGTTGTTTAATAAAAATCATATGACCATACATGTAATAACACTCTGGTGCAAATAGGTAGCTTCATTAAAACCTCCATGTCCAAATGAATATTCTTCTTGAAACAACGTTCATTTTGAAGGCAATAAAATCCCACTTTAAAGGGTCAAATAATAAACAGAATCTTACACTGGTGGTCATTAGGTATGAAATTTATGAAACTCCCTGAAGGCTCATTTCATAAATTTCAAATGAAATTACTACTCCCGTAAGATCCTGTAATAATGATGAAATAAACATTACTGTAATAAAACTAAATTTAAGCATATCTTAACCATTTACTGTAACTATCCTACAAAGTTTCCACAAGTTGATTCAAGGCAAATAGGTCCACCCCCTTTTTTCTGCCTATTTTTACAAAAGGCAACACTTTTTGTGACATCCTGTTTGCATCCTTTGACGACATAGCCCTTCCAACATGGCTTATATTTTAAAAGCATTTGCTACTAGAAGCCCAATTAAGAACGGAAGCAAAATGAAAAGTTGGTTTGCCTGAAAGTGCAGCCATTCGCCTTAACTATTATCCATTGATGCCTCTAAAAACATATGGCGGTGTGGAAAAAAAACCCAGTCCATTATGAGCAGAACACTGTTTGCTTAGTTCCAACATTCAAGGCCACAGTGGTAATATAATCTTTCCCTTCCTAGATTTCTATAGTAAAACATTTATTTATCATATACTTTCACTAGTATTGCCCTTGATACTAGATATTTGGCCCACCCATTATAGCCCTGTCAGAAAGCGCTGTCCAGCCCTGTTGTCCAAAAGTCAGGTGTAGGGCCGAGATCACCCCACGTGCAGGGCGGGACAGAAATATCTCAGCCCTTGTATCGGCCCTCAATTTTGGCGCTAACGTCAAGTATTGCCGCTGACGTCATCAAAACAATTCGGCGAGCTAAAAGACGCCTGCCGCCATGTTTTATTGCCGCACGTCGACTGGCTGAAAGTGGACACGCAGAGGCTTCGTAGTTTGTTCTAAAACCAGAAAACCATTCTCGGTAAGTTTTATTTTGTAATCTGAGCCATTAACGATTAAAATACCAAACAATTATGATGTGTTTCTTCATTTTGTGCTCAGTTGTACTTCCAGCTGAAAGAAAAATGGCGGCACGGCTCACCATCCATGATCTTCCGACTCGAACATCAGTTTTTTTCAGCCAATAAAAAGGAAAAAAAAAAAACAGACAAATTTTAATGGAACAAAAATGTTGCAGTATTTCTTACAAAAGTTCAATTTCTATTAGAAAGTATATGATAAAAAGATCATAACACGGTTGTTTTGATCCCAGCCCTGATCTCAGCCCTCGGACCGTATCAGCCCTCGCCCTTCGGGCTCGGGCCGATACGGTCAACTCGGGCTGAGATCAGGGCTGGGATCAAAACAACCGTGTAATAATCTCTATATATCAGCCTGCCTAACCTTCTAAATATGTATTGCAGAATTTGAAATTCAAAAGGTTACAGGGTAGATCTTGATCTTCTTCCCTTTTTAAGTTCTGTCTACACTGCATGCAATTTTTTAGTTTGTGAGTTTCTACCTTTAACAACAAAGAAAATCTTTCTTAAATGAGGGAGCTTAGCCACTTGCACATGATTTTTGAGTATGTTCCATGAATGCTTTATCACTTGTGGGTGAGTGAACTTGGGTTTAATTCACCACTAACACATATGTCATACAGACACAGGACATGGTTTAAAGTCTCATCCAAAAGACCGTAGAGGAATGGGATCGAATCTGCGATCCTTGGATTGGTGGTCTAGTGTGTTATCCACTACACCATCCCGTTCCTTTTATTACTTATCTGACAGTAATCTGTAGAAAGCTTAGTGTTTACGTGAAGAGAGTTTACATTTTAATGAACAGCAGTATCATGAAGCTCCACCACAAGTAAGGTTGAGTAAAGCTACTCACCAACGAGTAATGACATCTCGGTGATCTGGTTGTTTGATAAATTAAGACGTTTCAGGGAGCTTAGTTTGTACAAAGGTTCGGGAACTCTAGGTAGGTCATTTGATGACAGATCCACATCTGAAAAGTAAATAAATACTGATATTAGAGCATGGTTTGACAAACTGTATGGACAGATTACCATGAGTGTTAGAGAGTGGATCATCAATCATACATGTAGACAAAGTTGTTTCTAAGACTTGTCGTTATAAGGAATTGGCTGTTTCATGCTAAAGTTCAAGGTTTCTTAAGACAATGTGTTCAATACTTTGAACTGTGATATAAAACTTGGACTATCATTATAAATAATGTAAGTTCTTGCAGCTTAAGACTTCATGAAATCACAAAGATTTAAACATCCTACTGCAACGACTACAGGATCTCCTGTCTACTAAACAGAATTCAAATCATTGACCTGCCTTTGCAAAAACAAAAGCATATGTAATACCCTTTAAAACAAATTGACATATGTATCCACTTGTATGTGCTTGTATGTGCACATGATCAAAAGTTCCAACTTCTGCAATTAGAACAGTTTCTAAGCAACTGCTCTGCCTTTCTTACTTTCCTTGGTTCGTAACCTGAGTTGGTACATGTATATGTGAAAATGGTGCTTTAAGCATATGCAAACAGCATCGGCTCTAACCAGACTGCACATATGTGCAGTCTGGTTAGAGCCTTTGCTGTTTGCGCACACCATGTATGGACCCTGAGGAATCTACAGATACAAAGGGGAAATTCTAGCTAGATTGCACAGATTCGCAGACTGGTTGGAGTCTTCCCTGTTTCCAGATATGTTAAGCCCCTTTCTGTGTGATGTGGCTCAAACAATTTTTTTCATGCCGAAGATCATCCTGAACTGCTCCAGCTGATCATAGTTTCCTTGATACAGTTTTATAGAACCTTGCCAACAAAGAACCTGAACAAGAAGTCTGCAGAATGCTGTGTAGCCTGTCTACATGCTGTCACAAAGAGGCCGGTCAAAAAGAGATTTGTACTTATTTCATAGCTAAACTAGAAAACTTGACATAGGTTTACAGCCCAAAAACCAGTGCCACTTCTATAAGAAAAGCACTAATTGCATCTCGCTGTCTGCTAGAGCAAGACATTTTTTTTATTCTTGACCTTAAATGGTTTATCATTTCTCAACCTACCTTGTAGATTGGTGAGTGTATCGAGACCACTGGGAAAGTTTGCAAGTGTGCGCTGTGTGTTTCTCATGTGTAACATCTGTAGAGACACCATGGCCGGAAGCTGACGAAGCTGAGCATGAATCAGAGGATTATCGTTTAAGATTAGGGTCTGGAGGCTGGTCAGTCTTCTCATCTGTGGAGGTAGGGTTTCTGAAGAAAACAAACAAACACATGCATTTCATTGCAAACAGGTCTGAGCTTCAAGATATGAAGTCATGACATGATCAGTATCAGCCTAGTTTAAGAAAATCTTTTTCCTACTCCATGCCAGCCTGAGCATCAGACTGGCATGGGAAATATACAATATTTTTCTTAAAATGGACTGGTATAGACTGTATCATGACTGGAATTAATGGGAACTGTTTTACAGTCAAACTTGTCTTAAAGGTCTTTAAGACAGGTTCAACTGTGAAACAAAAACCTGTCTTAAGTGGCCAAAATTATATTCACAAAGATGCATTTTCAGTGTATACTATCTATATTTAGCAAGCATCTGCCTTAAGCAAGTCATTTTTGGCATTCCCTTGGGTGCTGGTTTGACTGCTGCGAGTGAAAAACAATTATGTAGTAAAAAGCACTATAGATCATGGAAGAAATCAATCTGACCTGTTTTACAGAGCTCCAGATAAGAAGGGGTAACAGGGATATTTCAAAGATAACTTTTCTTATTTCTCAATGAAAACATGTTGTGACCCCTCATTAGAACCATCTTGGTGAAACAGTTCTAATGAGGGGTCATAACATATGTTTTTTTTTTGACAAATAAGGAAAACTATCCCTAAATTATCCTTGTTACCCTTCTTAATTGCAGAACTGAAAATTATACTAGAATGTACCGGATGAAACATATTTATGTACCATATCTATTCAGCTATTAGCCCGGGTTTTCCTCCCTCTAAAATGATCTAAATATGTAGTTCAGTTGTACTTATTCTGATGGCTAAAAATATCTCCAAAACAACACTAAAACTCTAGATCCATTTGAATCAATGCTGTTTGCAAATTTCAACTTTTTTCATGTTTTGGCCTTTTAAAGGAAGTGTTAACTGCTGAAACATAACTTATGGTACTACCTACCCAGGCTATTGTTACTCAGATCTATGTAGGTCAAGTCTAGTAGGTTGATGAATAACTGGTTGGGCAACATCTCAATACTGAAACGTTAGAAAAATAGTCAAATTTCTCCAAAATAATCGTAAATTCTTTATTATGAGAGCAGCCCCTGCAGCTCAATAGGTTAAGCCCTGGCTTGCTGATCTAGCTGTCCCAGGTTGAGACCCCCTGGAGGTGGAAATCTTTCCAACCATAAAAAGGGTTCCATTACACACAGCCTTTCATTATCACCCTCCCTTTGTCCTGATATGACTGAAATACTTTTAAAAAGGTGGTAAAATCACATGTCATCCATCCCCCCCCATCTTTATTATGAGCAAACCACATCACTGTTGAAAGTTTATGTTCATTATTATAAGCAAACTTTAATACAACAGCAAAATACTATAAGGCCCTTAAAATGAATGGAACACTATCAGAGGACCCTAAAGGATTATTCATTTATGGGATCTATGCAAAACTTCAACAGTTTGCCAGCTGGTTTCTCAAAGTCCATGCAAGGTATGCAGACAATAAAGGTACTGACCAGCCTGCAGGAACATACAGTAGGGTCATACTTATAGATGGTTCCATATACACTTAGAATCCCATATACGCTAATCGACACTACTGTCCCAATAACCCTTGACTGTTACCCTTAAAGTGCCAAAAAACTAACAAAATTTAGGTCTGCAAAATTTCTGAAAATGCTTTGTCCTTGCTATATCATACTGAGGATTCAAAGACTAGCTACACGTATAGCAAAGCGTGTAGATTCAGATGAGGTGGCTCATTATGAGCCACCTCAACTGCATCTACATTGTTTGCAGATTCAAATATTTTTGCTATTGGCCCTTTTGGGTTAAACCAGTATAAGAAATCGACACATAGTATGACCTAAGTATCCCATATACTCAAGAAATCCTTGTGCCACAGTACACTGATAGACTTACTTGTTGTAACTGAGGTTCAACACTATAACACCTTTAGAATTTTCCAGTTCCGGTGGTACTTCATTCAGATCATTGTGGCTCAGATCCTGGAGAAAACACCCAATAGAAACACAATGTAGCATACAGGGCCAGGTTGATCAAAACTAACAATGTCATTAGTTAATGAGATGCTACCTTTTAATGTACGGTATCCAAAAACACTGCCATTTTTCACACATACATATCTGCCCTCCACCCTCACATAAACACACATATCTGGTTCTCTGAGTGTAAGCTCATCAAACAGAAATCAGCCTTGATCTTTTTGACAGAGAGAAGTTTCATAATGTTTTCAGGATCTCAGGGAGAGTTTGGATCTATAATTTCAATTTTCCTATATCACAGCTCTAGATAAGAGGGAGTATTTGGTGATAATTAGGGATAATTTTTGTTAATTCTGCATAATTTCATATGCTGTGACCCCTCATCTGAGCCGTCTCGACGAGACGGTTCAGATGAGGGGTCACAACATATGGTTTCAATGAGAAATAAGAAAAGTTATCCTTAATTATCATCAAATACTCCCTCTTATCTAGAGCTCTGTATATTTTCTACAAAATTCGCCCTCAATATGAATTCAAAGAGGAAGAATTCAGCCAGTTCAGTGGAACTTTTCCATATCAAAGTTCGTTCAGCCTATTGCTTCTATGCTTGATCATCCATTTTGGCTCACTATAGCAATATGTATAAAAGCACTGATAAGAAAAATTGTCTGATTTGATATTTTCCCAGGTGCTACTTTACTTGTACAATGTTCCTGGTTCATGATGTATCAATCTGATTTTTTATCATGCCAGCGTTTGCGTTAGCGCAAAAAAATGCGTCTGGGACGCGATTTAACTAGTGCCGGAAGCGAAAAAATTACCGTCTGCGTCCGCAGGATGCAAAGTATCTTTTATAATGCGCCGCCAGTCAAGCTGCTTTTAGTTCAAAGACGCCGCCAAGACATCTCGGTAGCTCGATAGGGTGCTAATTTTATCTACTACTTGAGATGAATAGGTATAATTATGTATGCACCGCATGCAGGCCACTTCAGATTCTCACTAATAGAGAAATGAATATCAACTTTCTCCCGATATTTTTGATGATTTTATGTCCGTAATTGAAATGAATTTCGCAGAAAGTGCCATACTCGAACACGCAGATCTATTTATAGCCATTACACCCGATAATGTGTATTGGCTGTGTAGTGTCGGAAGCAAATACGTCGGGATGTTAAAACTTTATCTATTTATATATGGTTTATTTCTGCATAAAAGGTTGGTAATAATGAATAAATATTGGAACTGTTGCAATTGGTTTAGATTGCATATTATATCAGTTTGTTTTTTGCCTTTTATAAAGGAAAAGAAACAAAAATAATGTCCATCGTAATGTCGGTTGTGAGCACGTTTTTCCGACCCAGTTTAGCAAGGACGCGAAATAATGAGTCTTGGACGCAAATTTTCAAACCTCTGCGTCCGCAGGACGCAAAGCAGAAATAGCTAGCGCAAACGCTGTCATGCCAAATAAACTCTTGCAAGAGCAGGAAGCAGAGCTGAGCCTTTTGAGTTCTCACTTTGTGTGCTTTTCACATTAAGCAAGAGTCTGTGTACTAAAATCCCTATGGATCCAGGATAAAAGTTATTTACAAAGCATTATAAATCAACATAATCCCGAATATGACAAGTACTAATATCATGAACATATCCAACATTTTTAATAGGAAGTTTTAGTCCACTTTAACATAAGAATGGTAATTTTTCTGCGAAATGCTATGTCTCAGCTATTGTTACAGAAACCAGGCCTACACCACTTTCTCATTTGTTAATGTGAATGGGTCCACTTTCAAGGGAAGCAACTCTGTCATTTTCATTTTGCCTCCCTTCTCCATGGGGGTCAGCTCTCAAAGGAAAAAATTTGCTCCTTTAGGAGCTAATTCTTTCCTTTAAGAGTTGACCCCATTTAGGAAGGGTTACAAGATCCAGGGAAGCAAATAGGAAGTCACAAAAAATGCTTCCCTTTGTAAAAATGGTGGAAAAAGATGGAGGTGTGCCAAAATAACTTAAAACTAAGAACACAAGATACTTACTACAACAGATAAGTCTTCAAGATTAAAAATCTTATTTGGTATGCCTTTATCTGTAAGTTTGTTGTGACGACAGTTGATTGTTCTAAGTGCTGACAGATTGGTCAGTTCCGCATCAAGTTTGCTGATACTGTTCTTGATCAGAGACAGGTGTTCCTGAAATATCAAACAGTGCTCCTGATAAAGAGGTATTCGATGATAAACTAGATTTTATTTTTTGACAAAAATGGATATCACCCCCTCCCCTTATATATTTTTTCTGACTATGAGCACCAACACAACAAAAACAACAACATGGCATGTGCACCCAGCAAAGACTCAAATCAGCCTGGACATCTGTCCAGCCTGATCAGAGTCTTTGCTGTCCCCATGGAGCTAGCTTAGACCCTTAGCTAGGCATGTTAAAAAAAAATGTGACCAAAGCATTTCAGAGAATTTTAAAGAAAACAGGCCTATATTAGTGCATTATTTTTGTTGCTGAAGATGTATCATGTGGCCTTGAAGATACCTGCCAAATTTCATTGAAATACTTTGAGTAATAAAAAAGTTATGGGCAAAAATATAGCCAAAAAACTCAGGAGTGTAACGCTTTTTGTGTGACATTTTTTTGATTACTGAATTTTCAGCATGCAATTTTACAAAACTGTGCCAGTTACCATACCTATTAGCAATCGTTTTGACTTTCCAGTCCTTTGGGGTGCATGAAAATGTAAGATAAATGTCCTTTCATCATCATCTATGGAATTAGTAATGCTGAACTCAACAGCACTATGCTGAATTTCTGGTGCACCAAAAAAGAAGAGGTTCCCATCTAAATGGATGTAATTTTTATATTTGATGCTTCTAATCTCTATAACATGGTCTGAAACATTGAATAAAGATGTTATATCGTATTGCAAATTTTCCAGTTGCTTTACCAGCATCCATCTCAGAATGTAAACAACTTCTTCTCAAGTACCCCTAGAACTCAGGAGTGTAACATTTGACATTTGGAACCCCATAACTTTTTCCAGGGGTAGCTTTAGTAAACTTTCATGCCTTGTATGAAAAGTCTTTGGTCCATCATGGTAGGTGGTACACAGGCAGTCTTCATCTTGGGTTCTATTTTCTTCTTATATACCATTTGAGCTACTCAGGAGTGTAACACTTTTTTGAAAAAAGACAAAAATAGCTTTTTTCTTTACCACAAGCAGTATAATTTTCATTTATTGTGCTCATAAATGAAGACCAAGCCCCTCTCAAGCAATTTTGGAACATATAGTTAACTTCTAAATCTAAATAAAGCTGCACTGCCATGAAATCGACCGAAAGTTGAAGATTTTGAGATTCCATTTTCTTCATATCTATCACAATGAGGCATTCTAAACAATAACCATACATGGCTATCAAGTGTTTTGTGAGAAATAAGTAGATAAGATTGACCAAGATAATGATATTTTGTGACTAACTTTGGGTTTTGCTGTGGCATGTTTAGTGCGAGGTGTTACACTCCTGAGTTTTTTAAGTTTAATGCCATTTGGACACTTTTTCTTCCATTACATCAACATGTTTGGATTAATTCAAGCTAAATATTATGTTTCCAACATCTGAAAATGTTTCTTGATGCAGTGCCATCTGTTTTGATAAGATTTTGAGGTTAATGATATTTTAGAAAGGGACATTTTCTACTGATTTATAATGTGACCATCAACTTCTGAAACTGGTATGGAACTTCACTTCTGTAATGTCTTTTGTAAACAGGTAATGATAGTCAGGTAAAGAAAATTGTTCAATTACCAAAAGAAAGTGAAGAAGAAAATTAAATTCAGTATATATCTGTTTGATTGTTGTGCATTTAGATAGCCAAAATAGCAAGTATATTGTGGTACACCCAAGCGTGAGTTAAGAGATATATGGTTTTGGTTTTTGCTACGGCAATGAGTGCAAGTTGCTTAAAAAGAGAAGACAACAGAATAATGAAATTCAAAGGCAGAATATTCATCTTTTTTTATAATACAACAAATGGCTGTAAAGTGTTACACTCCTGAGCATCAGAACAATGTTTCTTGTTAAAGAGGCCAATAAACTTGGAAAAAATGATGTTAACAACATGCAGTTGGTGTTACTTTATTACATGGAACACTTAATCATTGACTTAAAGCTCTTATAATGCAAATTAGAGCAGTTTTGAAATAATACTCAGGAGTGTAACACATTTCTTGAAACTTTTTGCACATTTTTGACATGGCATCACCACTACCTATAACTTATTATATGAACAATCATTTTCTAGAATAGTTCTCTACTCATATGGCATCATTACAATGCACATTTTATTGCGGTACAGTCAAGTAAATAAAAGATATGAAAGTTTTTAGAACTGTACATCTACAACAATGTATCAAAATGGAGTTAAAATTTGAGTTTTTATATCATTCAGCAGTTTCTGACAGAAAACAGCACTTATTTACATAATTTGGAAGTGCCCTGCATCAAATAATAGAAACTTAAAGTGTTAGGATTATGATTTTAGCCTTTCAAAGCTTGCATAAAATTTGGTCATTTTAACAGATTTTGGGTGTAAATTTCTTCACAAAAGTTGTCATAAAATTTTCATTAGTAATGCTATTATTAAAATTCATACAGTTTTGTAAACTGGAAGCACTGTAGATAAGTCTGGAATAAAAATTAAACCTATGGCAGAGTGTTTAATTTTGACCTCCAATGTCACACTTTGGTCACATTTTTTTTTAACATGCCCAGCTACCCTTGAAAAGCATATCAAAGACTCTAATCAGACTGGGTGGATACCCAGGCTGCTCTGTGACTTCACTGGGCCCACATGCTACTTTGTAAGTTTTGTTGTGTCACGGCTCATATAATTATCTCAGAATTATCATTATATACTCCTTATTCTTCAGTGCTGCAGCTAGCTGTGCTACATGGCACCACTTGTGTGCTTGCATATGCAGTCTAATCTGTTGTAGTGTCAACACTCCAAAGGAATTTAAAGAAAATCAATGTATAGTCCGTTTGCTTCCAAATGCAAACGGCACCCCCAATATTTTCTCAAAATTGGTGAGAGGTAAAAGATTTTCGAATCGCTCATTCTTAACTTTCATCCTATACATAACAGAATCATAATTTTGCAGAAATGTGAGGTTTTGCATAAAAAAGTTTCTATACAAAAACAGGACCTAAAATATGTCATTTTCACCTCTTAATTACAAGGGAGTAAAAGTTGGCTGTTGGAATTCCCGTTTAGCTTTACGTGTTACAGCATGTGACCAATGTGTGCTATCCCTAGAACAAAAATTGCATAATTAATTGAAATTTTATTCTAAATCCATTTTTTCTACCTTTTGTTTCACCCATCTATTATCGATTTTTATAACATACAAGTTTTACTCGCAAAATAATATAATAGTTCAATATTTTTTTACAACATAGTATCACCTGACCAGTGATACCATGCGTTACGCGTGCGGACAGGTGAATACATTTTACTATTTCATTCATATACGCCCACACCTGTAGTAAACTACGAGTTTACGCTATTGCCTATCCACAATATTTTGGCTGTTCTAACAAGCATACGACGCCCTTTAGTGAAACTGCTCAGTTTTTGCATTAAGGTCAACGGAAAATATTTTACAAAAGCATCGAAAAATTTGAACTTTCCATATTCTGTTATGTATAGTTATAGGAATCATTAGGACATTGGAACATTTGATGGAACTTTCATCGTTTTCGAGAAAATAAGCAAAACCCCGTTTGCACTTGGGAGCAAACGGACTATACCATGTCACTGGCATTGACAAAATCTATTATTGCAATTATTATTATTATTGCAACTGATTATTTAAATCCACCATAATCAGTAGCAAATGAAGTAGCCACCACTACTTTAACCCTTTTTTGACCAGTGGACTTGTCCATTCTTATCATGCAGGTAATCCCATTTCTAGTTTTAGGGTTTCTGGTGAATATTTTCACTTTTATTGTACTTTGCATAGAAATTCCTGCAAGCAAACAATGTAGGCCCTGATCAGACGCCACATTTTGCGGCGTCTGAACTGGGTCTGCACTGTTTGCATAATGTCCCCAAAACGGGTATCCGGTCTAAAAAGGGTTAAAATTCTAACTCATCTTGATACCTTGACCACTTATTTGTGCATGCCAAGTATTAAACCAAGGTGAGAAATTACTAGATGTGACTGTGTGGGTAGGCAGGTAAAGGATTTCTGTAGGAGTGGCCAAATATACAAGCAATTTAATGAGCAGAATGATGGGGATATTTTGATAATATATTTCTTGTTGCTGATGCAACTCCAAACCACACCCACAATAACTTCCCCAATACTCACTTCAATCCATTCATTAACTATAGCTTTAACAGTGCCCAAAAGAAAATTCATACATACCAATTTCTTAAGATTTGCAATTTCTGCTGGTATAGCAGACAGGTTTGTTCTATTCAGCCTAAGCCAGCGCAGTCCAGTCATTTCTGCCACTTGTTTGGGAAAATGGCCCTCCTGAAAAACAGAATTACATGTAATAGTAAATATCAACTAAAGGATATACTTACACAATATCGTACATGTATATTGGGAAATTTTTGCGTTGCCTAACTTGCCTAACTTTCGTGGAATTTCGCGGTCGGTAGCGAAATATTTTCAAAGTTTGTACAAAATAGTAATAAGAAATTTGAATCGTCCAAACATATGGTTTGCGGTATTCAAAGCACCCCACACAATCTTAGATTAAAAGTAGGTAGCTACAGAGCTATTATTTTCCGCGCAATTATGTTAGCTGGTAATTAGCAGGTAATTACAATTTGTACTGGCTATCACTTTTTTCGCTTGATTGACGGTCACTTGTATCTGATTATGCAAGTACAATAGACCTTTTTCACACTGTTTCTGCACATGCGTATACCACTCACGCGACGCGTTATTTCCCGATAATAGGCGAGACTTTACACTGAGGGGGCAAAAGGATTTTAACCCATTGATACTTCCTATGTAATGACTGACAAATAATTGTTTGAATCATCTATATTCACATTTCTTTTTGTCTTAATGATGCCTAATATACTATTTTTATTTTCCACAGAATCATTCATGTATGAGGTTGAAATTTTTCAATGGAAACAAAATAAAAAATAGCCATCAGAGGAGATGGCAAATCCCCCGACCGCAGGCCCCCTGCGCCTTGGTAAACAGGGTGCACTTCAAAACGCATATAAATAGTATACTGTCATTCTTTTATGCTCCTTATTGACTTTATCTGCTTAACAGATGCATATTATCTAACACTCAGACCAAATCAGTATGGCAGATTGCTAAAAAGAGGTAAAATCTCAAATAGCAACCATGTAGACAATGTATTGCATATGATACATTCAACATTTCAAAATGTGTGAATAACTTCTAAAGTACAAGCCCTACAAATCTAATTTTGAGCTCTCTAGTAAGCGAATCTGGGTAAAGAATCCAAATCTGTCAAAAAAAAAAAAAATTTTTTTTTTTTTTTTTGGGGGGGGGGGGGGGGGGGGGGGGGGAGGGGAACGAAAAAGTATGAAAGCAAGAGTTGTCATTCTTGTATGAGACAAACTGTCTTGATCTGATCTCCATATCTGTGAAGTATCATAAAAATATTTCAAAGGGTATTCAAGTTATGGAGCGGACACTAAATCACACCTAAAACTATCAAGGGGAAATAACTCAAAAAGTTAGAAAGCAAGAGTTGTCATTCTTGTTCGCTATACATCAGCATGACCTGTTCTACACAACTATGAAGTATCATGAAAATATTCCAAAGGGTATTCAAATTATGGAGCGGACACGAAATCACAGCTAAAACCATCAAGGGGAAATAACTCAAAAAGTAAGAAAGCAAGAGTTGTCATTCTTGTTCGCGACACATCGTTATAACCTGTTCTACATATCTATGAAGTATCATGAAAATATTTCTAAAGGTATTCAAGTTATGGAGCGGACACGAAATCACACCTAAAACCATCAAGGGGAAATAACTCAAAAAGTAAGAAAGCAAGAGTTGTCATTCTTGTTCGCGACACATCGTTATAACCTGTTCTACATATCTATGATGTATCATGAAAATATTCCAGAGGGTATTCAAGTTATGGAGTGGACACGAAATCACACCTAAAACCATCAAGGGGAAATAACTCAAAAAGTAAGAAAGCAAGAGTTGTCATTTATGTTCGCGACACATCGTCATGACCTGTTCTACATATCTGTGAAGTATCATTAAAATATTTCAAAAGGTATTCAAGTTATGGAGCGGACATGAAATCACACCTAAAACCATCAAGGGGAAATAACTCATAAAGTAAGAAAGCAAGAGTTTTCATTCTTGTTCGCGACACATCGCCATGACCTGCTCTACATATCTGTGAAGTTTCATGAAAATATTTCAAAGGGTATTCAAGTTACAGAGCGGACACGAATCTGCCAAAAATTCACCAAAGAGGAGATAACTCAAAAATTACAAAAGCAAGAGTTACCATTCTTGCCACGACACATCGCCATGACCTGTTCTACATAACTGTGAAGTATCATGAAAATATTCCAAACAGTATTCAAGATATGGAGCGGACAAGAAAATGTTTACGGACGGATAGACGGATGGACGGACAGACGGACGGACGCCATGCTCATCGCTATATCCCCCGAACCTTTCGGTCGGGGGATACGCTATATCCCCCGAACCTTTCGGTCGGGGGATAATAAGTGAAACTTAATATTCAAGAGATGAAATAATCTCAGAAATTAGCGTGTAAATCGCCTTGTGTCATAATTTTTTGCTAATTATCAGAAGGTTTGACACACACTATCACTTATCTATTGACAACAAACGCAATCAACGGAGCATGTAATATGTTGACACCACCTACAGTATTTCACACTTTAGTGGGTGATATTGATATAGCATAATTAGCAGATACTTGCTATCGGCTGATGCCGACTGTCATCAAAAACAAAACAAGTCGTTGTTGCGATTAATTAAATGGTAGAAATTTTATAATAAGGATAAAATATGCACCCAATCAATTCAAATTATTTAGCAAACAAATGTAGCTAGGCCCCTGTGTCCATGTGTGACGCTAATGTTCAGCTAATCATTTTTCCGTAATTTAAACCAAACTTGTTGATATTCATGCAATTCTAATTTGTAGAATAATACATTTTATTTTTTGGCTTTAAGATTTATGCAAACACATTTCAGACACATCCACACATCTGTGCATGTTATGTTAATTTATAATAAAGATGCGGCCAGATTCGACATCTGTCTTGTGACCAGGTTGGACGGTATACAACTATTTATTTTTGTTCCATTTTGTTCTGTTTAAAAGTCAAAATATGTTTTTAAAAAGATAAGACAAAAAATATTAAAAACAAACCGACGATTTAATTAATTCAATCATGAGCGAGGCCGAAGTCATCCCTTGGCTGATGCTCACCTATAAAGAGTAGTCCTAGGAAGATAAAGTTAAGTCATCAGGTAGGTATAATTTGTTACTAGATACCTTGTTTGTCCCAATAGAAGCTCTACAGAGCTTATGTTGTCTGTTTCTAATATGCGACATTAAATAAAGCTTCTTTATCTATATACCCATTCAAGTACTAACTGAGCAAAACGTTGCTGAACTAGCAGTTACAGTACACCACTCTTAACCACGTGGCCATGAAAGCATGCATCAGGCTGGTCTTCTTAGCACTGATCAGGGTTCGAATTTAGACTCGCATACTCGCAAAATGCGACCAAAATTTACAAACTGCGAGTCCAAGAAACCACCACTTGATTTTTTTGCGAGTGTAGTTGTCTCGGTGCAAAGAACTAATCCGGAAGTGTAAAGTTTTTGTTTATGTGCAGAACAAGATGCACAGTCGCAAACTTGTCTTGATCACCCAGGCGCTTGCCTTATATTGATTCTCCAATACGGTGCCCCTCGTCAAGCGCCTGTTTTCGGTTTGATCAAAAAGCACATGTTCTCAAATCAATAATCATGGACAGATTGTAATTGTGAACTGGAAAAGGGACAAAACGGGGGATCAGGAGAAAAAACCTGAAAGTAAACCCACTAAAACAGAAACAGATGCAGGCATGACTAAGGCTGACTCTATCAGCCAAAAGCCCCAAACTTTTCCTATAAAAACTGCATACTTTATACTGTCTGTCAAATAGGGAAAAAGGGAGTATAATGAATGACAGCCACTAGGTCAATATGAGTCATTGTATTCATCCTAGCCTTTTTCCTTTTTTCTGTCTTTCCCCTACTTTAACAGCCCAAAGGTTTGAACTTAGAAAATAGCCTGGGCTAGGGGCCCTCATAATTGATTATTTAAAACTAAAAAGACAGCCCACCCAGCTGGGATACATTACTAATTGCATACACTCACAATACAGGGCATTTAATGGTATAATTACATATAATCATGGCATGCGGAGAAAATGCAAGTGGACTTCCTGTTTTAGCAAGTAGAAAAACTGAGCACTTGCTAAAATTAGCAAGTGAGAAAAAAAGTTAAATTCGAATCCTGCAGATCTCAATCTTATATAGTCGTTTCTCATAATATCAAGGGTTCCATAATATCACGGCAAATACCTTTCTTGTGATATCTCAATAAACTTACTGCTTACTGGGTTTCGACAAAATTATTTTATCAACCACAAGTTTGAACTTCTTTGCTATAGAGAAATTTCAGAAAACTGTCGTGATTCAAGCCGAGTTAAACTTTCTTTTATATGGTTCAAGAAATACGCATGTTTTCAATGTGGTTCTACCCCTGGCTGAAAAAACCTCATAGCTCAATAAATTGTTCGCCATAATTCTATTTTTTTCTGTGACCTCTCACATCAGGTATCTCAAACCTTATTTTGAAAACAACAGTGCACATGATTAAAATATTTATCAGTCCCAAAGTTTGCCCCAAAGTATAAGCAGCCATTAAGACAAATGAACTTGCATTACGTAATAAATAAATCACAGCACATATTTAAAAGTCTTTTAATGAGCCTGGGGTATAAACAGACTTAACTGATTAAAAGAGTTCTTGAATTGTAAAGTACATAACTCTTAGAGCTTGAAACAAAATATTTGATTGATGAAAGTTTATTCACCAAGGATAATATTCATTGCCTTTTCTGCTTCTGGGCCTGCTGGTTGTCAAATTTATGGAAAACCATCTGTAAACACGTTATGATAAAAGGTTTTGTTCTGTTTTGAAGAAAATATGATACAGGTTATAAAAAGTAGGCAAAAGTAATTTAAAATTTTCATTAACACCTAATTTATTGCTGCTTTAAATCTGAGTTTTTATACTACATGCTTTCCATACTTGCAGTTTTTATAAATACCGTGATATTATGGAACTCTCCATTGGCTTAGGCTGGCAACACGATGGTGGCTTATCATTTCTTGTTTGTAAACAAATGAGTGAAAGCTAAGATTTTCCACACTGCAGAAGAATAAGGGATGACCAAAGGATAATAACTAAATTTATTTTAGTCAGTCCAGCTCTTCTTATTTATTTCTAGCTTTGATAACAATTAACTACCATGATATTAGTGAATTCCAGTATACCTTGTGCAGGTGACATGTCAGACGGATATACGACACTTCGTCGAACGACACTTTGCCTACTGAACCTTTTCACCCAAAAAGCTTTTAGTCGAAGGGTCTTTTGTCGAATGTCCACTTCGTTGAAAAATGTTTCGTTGAATACTTTTGGCGAAATATTTTTTGCTCACCCGGCCGCGAAATTGTATCTGCCGATCATGTGACTATGGATCATATGACTGTGAGACTACAGACACTGGCAGAGATTACCGAATTTTAACCTGAATACAAAAAATTAAATGCCGTTTCCATAAGGATGCTCGTGAATGAGACGAGAGAATAAAACATTGATATATTGAAAACAGCCGATATGTACACATTTTTATAAAAGTTAAATATGGTGTGAAACAATCTAATATCAGTTTTTCGTCCTCTGATAACGTACTTCTATTCTATTCTATTCTATCCCATAACCTTACCAGGTTGTTGGGGCACCACAGCTGACTTCAAAACAATCCCTTTCCACCTTGACCTGTCTTCAGCTGCCCTAGTTGAGCTGGCAAAATCCATTCCAGTCCACTCCTTGATATTGTCTTCCCACCTCTTCTTCTGCCTACCTCTTCTTCTTTTTCCTTTCACTGTGCCCTGAAGAATTGTCTTTGCTAAACCAGAAGACCTTGAGACGTGGCCAAACCACCTTAGTTTCCGTTTCTTGACCAGCGTCAAGAGTTCATCATATTCTCCAATGGCTGCTTGGATCTTCCTGCGAACCTCCTCATTGGTTATATGGTCCTTGTACGAAATGTTCAGTAACCTTCGGTAGCATCTCATCTCAAAGGCCTGCGTTCTTTTCTCTAACTCTGCTGTCAAGGTCCATGATTCACAGGCATACAGAAATATGGAAATGACAAGGGAGCGCATAAGTGTCACCTTTGATCCAAGAGATATGTTGTTATCTCTCCAAATTGGTTTCAGCTTGGCAAGAGCTGAAGTGGCTTGTGCTATCCTTGAGAGAACCTCCTGTTTTGAGCCATCATCTGAGACAACTGCTCCAAGGTATTTGAAGCTGCTTACAGTACCCAGCTTCTGCCCCTTTACCTTGATCTCCCGCTGGATGCCATCTGCGCTGTTTGTCATCAGTTTGGTCTTCTCAGCACTGATCTCCATCTTATACCTTGTGCAGGTCTGGTCGAGACTTTCAACTAGAGCTTCTAGTTCCTGCTCTTCCTCAGCAAGAGCGTCTATGTCATCGGCAAACCGCAGGTTGGTAATATTTCTGCCGCCTATGCTAACCTTTCCGTCATGTTCTTCCAGAGCATCGGACATGATAACGTACTTAGTATTGCAAATTCAGTGCTATTCTGCGCAAATATTCCAAGATCGGACTGTTTTCCAGCATTGAATTGCTCGATACAAGTGTCACGATGGAAACATAGCGGGCCTCCTCCTTTTGGTAACTCGCAGAAAAATTGCGACCAAGAGTCAGATTCGACAAAGTGACTTTTCGAAGAACTGGTATATACTGCATATACGTTTTAATGGATGTTACATCACCACTCTTAACGTGAAAAACTTTTATGGATTACTGTTTTACTCCAAGAGGTTCCTCAACACTGAGGGGAAAGACAACAACAAGAACAAGAAGGTAATTCGACTAAAAACTTTCGACGAAGTGTCGTAGTAGACAAAGTGTCGTTCGACGAAGTGTCGCGCAGCGATGTCAGACAATAGCTGCTTATACTTAAGATTAGAGTGCAAAATTTCCTATAAATATAAATAGAAATGACATCACATGACAATAGAAAGCACATAATTACCACTGAGCATCTCATTGGATCAGGGCTCGGGAAATATTGAAAAATGAATCGGTCCAGCCGATGACGTCATCACCTAATTAATTTCCATTGGAAAAAAAATTGATACCTGTCACGAAAACTAATGACAACAAGCGAAGTCCTATGAATTAATCCCGATTTCCGTACAATGGTCGTACATTGTTGTGTTTGGTGGGGTTTTTGGTTTCAAACATTTTAAGACGTTTAGCTACGCATGTAAAAGCAAATACAAGACTAGAATGTGTTCGTAGGCAAAGCGGACGTGATAGAAGACATCACCTTGATTGACAGGTGGACAGGGGAAACAACCTGTTCAAACCCACTGCATTAAAATTTACGGTCATTCCTGTTTGTTAGTGAATAATACGTAAGTCCTGGGCATTAACTCGCCCAAGTTATGATGGTTGTACTGTTTAACGTACCCAAATTGCATAATTTCCCCTCCACTGCCGCCGAATGGGCCGCGTCGGAAATGGTGACTTACGGAAAGTGTGAAGAGCGTATATTGACTAGCTTCCACCGAAGTGTTCGGTTGTCGCTAGGTCGCCGTTCATAATTATTCATGTTAGATGCGAACAAGAAAGACCGGTCTGACTGCTTAGTTGCGCTGGCTGATACGATTGTTAGTCATCTGTGTGTGTTCTTAGGTACCTTTAGCCGTCATACAGTTAGAATGACACTGCGCACGTTATACTCACAGCGGCGTCTTTTATCTTTATATCAAAGACAAAACGTGCTTGACCCATAAACGAGCGGGTAATTGCATATCAACGCTACCGTTAGTATTATACCCAATATAATAAACGCGTAGACCCTGATCAAAATGCGCTATTTTTGTGCACTGATCGGCATTATTTTCGCACTAGTCTGCATGGCGATATGACGATACAACTAGGAAATCGGTGAAATGGACGTTTCCATTTGCATATTTTATAGTTCCATTATTCAAAACATTGTATATTTTAACAAGAGCGTAGACCATAACGCGTCAGATAGTGACTATTAATATTAACAATGTATCTTCGTTTTGAAACTACACTTTTCACGGAATAGGTTCGTAATTGCAGACAGTATGGAACATGAAAGACTATCCGTTGTAAGGGCAAATGCCAATATGAATGAACTTCGGACAGACTTTGTCAATACATTTCGTCAAAACATTCACAAACTTTTGAAGTCGGCATACGCTCTACACATAGAGGTCAGTTACATTCTCGCGATCGTGAAAAAAAGATGGACATCTTTCATCCTAAAGCCCAGTCATCGTGATTTTGATAAGTTGTTTTGCAGACTGTCGTAAGAGTGCGCGTCATTATGACACTTGTTATTGACAAGATAGGCGGTCCGACATGTGGTTCAGTGCTCCATACGGACTATTTCGATTGGACCGTAGGCGGTCTTTTCGTCTGGCTAACACCTGCGTTAATCCGATTAGTTGACACGTGCTAGAATTTTAAAGACAGTGGCGATATTTCATACGTCGGGACAAGATCAAACGGCCGTGTGTAACAATTATCGGACGAATCGGAGAAAATTTCCTATGTATTGGGCCAGTATGGGACCGATTTTTTAGGGCTTTGGGCTGTTTCCAATCGGTCCCAATTTCTGAATTTTGGTCTGGGACCGAAAGAAATCCGGTTTTCCCGAGCCCTGCATTGGATCCTTTCAAATGTCCTTTTGGGGTCCTTGGAAACCCTTAGATACAAAAGTAAACACTCCAAAACTGGCAGAAAACAGGGGGAGTAATATCAGCACAAAACTCACTTTTCTGGTTATATCCTGTTATAAATTCTTATTGCTCCCAAATATGGTCTTGAGTAGCGATAACAGAGCATTTCTTAAAATTGCGATTTTTCCAAAAATAAAAACAGTATGAGAAAGTTCAATTCATTAGAAAAATAAAGATGTTTAAATTTTCAAAATCCGTATAGAAATAAAACAGTTATGTTATGTCAAACTACACAACCCCTCAAGTTATGTCTGACAATTTTATCGATTGATCAATTCAATTTACACATCGCTCAGTTAAGTATTTTTATGTTTTACCTGTCGCGGTGTATCAGATTTTGTGGCGCGCCATTGCCGACTGTGTAAACAGTGGGTGTGTTTTAATGCTTTGTGCACAGATGCGCTAATGTTAACACTTCTAAAATTAACTCCAGTTTGTAGAGGAAACCCTCAGCTTTATTAGGGTACCTTTCGTTTGCTTTCTGATGCATAAATAGCGAAGATATTCGCTTCTGAAAATTGACCAATCTTTGCAGCCCATTTTTTCACGGAAATATACGGAAATTCTAAAAATAACCATGAGATTCATTGATCAATTCTACGTCATACTGAATAAATTAAAAAATTTGTAATTTGATTGGTTATGCAAATGAGCTACGTCAAAACAACATGGGGTCATGACATGACTGAACCAATCAAATTGGAAAAAAAAATGGCTGCCGCTATGCGGTAAAATTTCACATATAGGTACTCGCTTTGAATATTTGTTTCTCCGCTGTTCGATTATACTTCATTTAACAAATATGGCATAATGAAGGACAAAGGTTATATTTACATCAAAATAATTTTCTTTTTTTGAAAATAACAAAATTTCATGAGACAATGTTAATTTGTAAATGACCAATTTTGCACTGTTGTCAGAAGGGAAGCTGTAAATTTGCCGATACTCTGTTATCGCTATCTTGAGAAAATCATGCACAGGTATATAGTAAGGTCATCCACCTGTGAATTTACCTGTCCACTTTGAATGACCAAATTCAATGACCCAAAACGTTAGTAATGGTTGTTGTCCTTCTCTTGAGGGAGAAAATTCCAGAAACACAACTATTAACACGCTAAAAACGGATAATTAGAAAAACAGTTTCAACTTTCAAAACATACCGAACATATGAAAGGGACATAATCCTATTTCCGGAACAGTTCGTAATCCTGGAATCCGGAAATACGCAAAGTTAAAATCACGAAATTACGTGTCAATGACACTGTCATCGAATGTAGAACTTACCCAACACATAAACAGGCATACACTAACAAGATTTTTAGCGAAAATAATTGCCGATCTTCACATTAACAACCTGTTTTATGCCTACTTTCGGTTTGAAAAAAATCTGCCAAGAAACGGCTGCAGATTACCTATCTTGACGCAGCGCCCCCTGCGACTATTATTATTTCCCCTGGTGAAAGATTGTCAATTTTGGCGTATCATCAGTAAACAATTCAGATTCAGATCGCTACAGACAAGGTGCAAAAAAAAAAAAAAAAAAAAAAAAAAAAAAAGAGAAAAACAATACAGGTCAAATTTTGTGGGGAAATATGCGGCGAATTTGAAAAATATATAAATCTAACTGTTTGCTTAGACTATCTATATGTAAGTCTCATAATTCTGGCTACCTCAAAATCATTTTTAGTGAAATCTATTCCCCGTACAAACGGCAAAACGCCAGTGGCTGCCATCTTGGTTTTTACAGCGTCTCTCTGATTGTTTAGGCTTATTTTTTGAGCGGCGAAAAACTGGTCCCACGAAACACCAAAATGACCCGGGCCCATCAGATATCCCTGTACCAAGCCTATCCCAGGGGGTTGGGGGGGGGGGGGGTGGAGAGAAAGGTCTTTATTTTCAGGGAGCTGGGGAGCACTATCAGTTACTTTCAGAGAGCCCAAGAACAAATTCTTAATATTGGGGAGCTAGTGAACACAGATAAAAATGCGTGTGTGTGTTTTATTTTAAATGTATTGGCTGTGGGGGATGGGTTGGGAGGGTGTGGGTGCTACACCCAGACCATTCTTTATAAATCAGTATTAATATCTATCTATCTAATCTAATCTAATCTAATCTAATCTAATCTAATCTAATCTAATCTAATCTAATCTATCTAATCTAATCTATCTATCTATCTATCTATCTATCTATCTATCTATCTATCTATCTATCTGTCTATCTATCTATCTTCCGTTACGTCTTAACCCCCAAGGGGGACAACAGACGGGTTCCGGCGAACCAAGTGCTGAAGGGGGTTAGCTGGAACAAATGTATAGGAAAGTGTGTGAAATGAGTTTGTACAGTGCGATAAAGAGTGTTAGTATAGTTAAAAGATAAAAACAGAAATTGGTGTTTAAGGAGAGACATGGATTACCTGGCAGACAGCACTGCTGAACTGCACCAAGGTAGGAAGGACCGGAATGTAGGGTGGGAGGGCATTCCAATGGATGATAGTCCTAGGGAAAAATGTGAACCTGTAGTAGTCTTTATAAGTTGGGATTTGTCGATATGAAAGTGGATGAATATGTCTTGACTGTCTAGTGTTGCGAACAAGGTACTCAGATGCAGGAATGGCAACAAGGTCATATGTGACCTTGTACATCATTATAAGACGGCAATCTATACGTCGTTGGTCTAGGGGGCGCCAATTTAGGTCCTTCAACATAGCAGTGACGCTGGATGTGTAGTTATAATCTCTTGTTGCCCACCTGGCAGCCCTTCTTTGGACCGCTTCGACTTTATGTATATCAGTGGCAGTGTGGGGGGACCATACTGTTGAAGCGTACTCCAACTGGGGCCTCACTAGTGTTTTGTAGGCTACTGATTTCAGGTCCTTATTATGGACCCGAATGTTTCTTTTCAGAAATCCAAGAGTCTGGTTAGCGCTCTTGGTTACATTATCAATATGGGTACTCCAAGTTAGGTCATCCGAGATGGTGACCCCTAGATATTTTGCAGATGAAACACTATCCAGCTCAATATCATGTAAGAAGTATTTAGTCTGAATGGGGTTTTTAAGACGAGTGACATGAAGGACCTGACATTTAGAGGGGTTAAAGTTCATATCCCACATCTTTTCCCATTGTTCTAGGCTGAGTAGGTCCTTTTGGAGGACCTTGCCTTCGGACGATGAGCTAAGAGCAAGGTACATTGCAGTATCATCTGCAAAGAGCCTTACTCTTGATTTGACCTGCTCTGGTAGGTCATTAATGTATGCAAGGAAGAGAATTGGTCCGAGAACTGAGCCCTGCGGGACGCCAGAGGAGACTGGGATACGGTTTGAATTTAGTCCATTAATTACTACAGCCTGTTTCCTATTATCTAAAAAGTCCTTAATCCATTGTAAGCTGGCTCCTCTGATACCATAGTGATGCAGTTTTTGAAGAAGTTTTTCATGGGCAACTTTGTCAAAAGCCTTACTAAAATCTAATAAAATCAAATCAGTCTGTTTGCCCATCTGCATAGTTTTAGCCAGTTCATCAATCAGCATGATAAGCTGCGTCTCGCAGGATCTCTTTTCTCGGAACCCATGCTGCAGTTCATAGAGAATGTTCAGTTCAGTGAAGTGTTTAGAAAGGCTAGATGCAACAATGTGCTCTAGTACCTTACAGAGGACACAGGTCAAAGATATGGGCCTATAATTAGCGGGGTCGGCTTTGTCCCCTTTCTTGAAAATAGGGGACACATTTGCCTCTTTCCAAATATCCGGTAGTTTTCCAGTATCTAAGGATCTTTGGAAAATCATCTGCAGGATGGGAGAGAGCTCTTTGTGTAATGATTGTAGTACAATGGGTTTCAATTTGTCTGGTCCTGCAGCCTTGTGTGGGTTCAAGCCTGTGAGGAGCTTGTCAATGCCTTCAGCTGAAATGCTTATGTCTGGCATTTTGGGGTAGGGACTGGGCTGGAAGGGGAGTTCAACACCGGAATCGTGCAAGTCCTGCAATGACTTTTGGGCCAGGGACTTAAGACTTACTGGGGTCTTGGGGCTAAACACTGACTGAAACTGATCATTTAGGGTATTGGCTTTATCTATTTCAGAAGAATAAGTCTGTCCGTCCCTTCTCAGGGAAGCAATGCCAGTAGAATCCTGTTTGGAGTGCTTGAGCAGAGAGTAGAGTTTCTTTGTTTTGACCTTAGGGGGTTCTTCCATATTTTGGTCATCCCTTACATCATTGAGACCTAGGATATCGCCTAGGTACTTTTCATAGGCCCTTTCCGAAACCCGCCGTACTAAGTGTTTGTATTCGAGAAATTTGTTATGGTCATATGGTCTACCGGACCTGGACCAGCGTCTGTACAACTTGTCTCGCTTACGTATTAAGCGGCGGATTTCTTGGTTGATCCAGGGGAACCCATCCCGGGTACCAACTTTCCTTACAGGGATAAAGGTGTCTATACCTTGCTGCAGTTTGGAAGCAAACTTGTCCCACATGGTCTGAACATCTGTGGTAGCAAGGTCAGACTGTGTCATTTCTATGTGAAAATCCCTCATGGACTGCTTAAGCTGGTCCCAGTCTGCTTTCTTATACAATGGGACATTACGTGGGACCTGCTTCGTTACTTCAGGTTTAACTTTAACCTTGGCCATTACAATATTGTGGTCTGAAAGACCAGGGGTAACTGAGATGTCGTCCACGAGGGTTGGGTTTGTTGTGAAAAACAGGTCTAAAATATTTTGACCTCGAGTTGGAGAGGTCACCATTTGCTCAAGCATACAGTCACTAAAAGATTCAAGGCACTCCCTGTAGAAGGTCGGATGACTACAATCTGATTTAGGCTTGAGATGTTCCCAGTCAACCTTAGGAAGATTAAAGTCTCCCAGAAGCCAGATTGTTGAATTCGATTGTTTAGCTAGGGTAAGTGATTTATTCAGTTCTTCAATACTGGACTGATCTAGTTCGTGAGGCTTGTAATAGGCTCCAATCAGAACTGATTTGGATCCAGTAAGGTTCAACTGGACCCATAGGTTTTCACAATCTGTTTTATATACAGGCTTTTCTTCTGAAATAAATTTGGAGTTGATAAGTATGATGACTCCGCCACCTTTCTGATCTACTCGGTCACGCCTGTAAACTGTAAAACCGAGCTCGGGTGGGAAGTATTCACTATCATACATGTCGGGTGTAAGCCAGGTTTCTGTTCCGACGATAATGTCGGGTTTGTAGAATTCAACGTAACTGAAAAACTGGGGCTTTTTCTCCCTGATTGACTGGAAATTAATAAGTGCTATTTTCAAGGGGATGTCAGAATTTAAAGTCATGGGTTTAGACTTTCTCTTTGAGGGTGTGGATGTGATTGTGGGGTTAAAATTTTCTGTAAAATCTAATGCACTGAATTGATTGTCAGTTGCAAAGGAACTCAGATCCGTAGAGGATCCGACAGAGTAGTTTATGCTGTTACATTTAGTACAGTGCCATGAACAGCTAGAATTTGAGAGGTAATCATACAGTGATTCGCCTACTCTCTGACAGGGTGCATGAAACCACTTGTTACAGGTGTCACACTGGAGCCCTTTATGATCATATGTGACAGGGGACAAGCATTTGCCACATGGGTAAATGGTCTCAATATCTGATGGGTCAGCATCCATGCTGGAGTCAGTCACTATTACTAACAGTGACAAGCACAGGAATGCTAGCAGAGAACAACAGAAAAACTGCAAAAGCTTCTGTTGTCTTTTAGTGTGGGTGGGGATTGTGTTCTGAAACACCTGGGAAATGGTGATGTTACTTACCCTCTTGTCACTGAGAATATTCATTATATCATCAGGAAGTCTGGATAAGCACCATGTAAAACTATAAAACATCTCATGTACATGTACAAGTGAAATGAGTCATGTACAAATGGGATTTCCCGAACCGGAAGTAAGCTTTTTACCGGTGACGGACAAAGATAACGAAAGATCCGAAGGATCTGGACCACTGATAAGGTAATTATCAGTCAGAATATGCAATGGAGCAATACTGCTACTGGTAATGGATGAATCTCACCAAAAACCAATGAAGGAAGCTTGAAAATTGGGATATTCCCGAGAGTGAAGATGAAAGTGTACAACACTTGGCGCATGCGCAACCGGAACTCCTGTCTGTCTGTCTGTCTGTCTGTCTGTCTGTCGATCGATCTGACCAGCCAAATGATCTGACCAACCATTCTAGGCATGTTGCACTGTCGAGCTTTACTACGTATATTAGAAGATGAAATAAAAGTAAAAAAAGTACGATGGTGGGTGGTTAAGTATCATAGTAAAGGCGACGAAAGGTGATAGGTTTTATCTCGCCCTCCTCTCTCTCTCTCTCTCTCTCTCTCTCTCTCTCTCTCCCAAATGACTTTCAGATATATTTGGGCATCTGCATTTTTGCAAATACTTGCACGCCTTCATGTTCAAACTAGACGTTTTGGCTTTAAGAAACTTTTGGGGTTGCATTCCTGATATATATATATATATACCTGATATACCTATGTCGACATCTACTCAGGCCAACTGGCCTCTTCTGGTACATTCTGGTTGTAATTTCTAATGTCTCTGGTACTTTGCCCGGGTGCGTAACAGTATGGGCTGAACTTTGTTGGGTAATCTCGCCAGAACCGGTTTAGACAGTGTTTGAACGCGTTTAGGGAGGGTGCATTTACAATGTCCTCAGTCAGGGAGTTCCAATTATCGACTCCTCGGTTTGAGAAAGTATTTGCCCTTACATTTAAGCGGAATCGTTTCTTGAATAGTTTTAATGAATGACCTCGAGTTGCTGTGTATCTGTTCAAAGTAAACAACCTGTCTCTATCAACTTTATCAATGCCATGCATTATTTTATACACCTGGATCATATGAGATCTATCTTTCCTGTATTCTAAAGATGGTAACCCAAGAGCTCTTAATCTTTCAGTGTAGGTTAGATGTTGTATACATTTAACTAATCTTGTAGCACGACGTTGCACATTTTCAATCTGCATTTTGTCTTTTTTGTATATGGGTGACCAGACTGCAGAGGCTTATTCCAGATGCGGTCTTACAACAGATTTAAATAGAATCAGGAACATTTCTTTGTCCATATAGGTGATGTTCGAAAAATGAGACCCACAATTCTATTTGCCTTATTCACCTTACTGTTTATATGATCTCTAAAACTTAGTGATGAATCAAACAATACCCCTAGATATTTTTCTGCTGTTACTTTTTTAAACTTTGACTTGCCCAGATTCCGTTTCCATTGCGTACTCCAAATTTACATCATGGGTTCCAACATGTAGATGTTTGCATTTTTTGAAGTGGTAATTCAGTTTTCATAATTTTGCCCAATCTACAGCATTGTCTAAACTATTCAGTACAGTTGTAGCTTCCATAAACGAAGTTACTCTGCTAAAAATCTTTGCATCATCTGCAAACAATTTCATACATGACACTATAACTTCTGGAAGGTCGTTTATGAATATCAAAAATAATATCGGGCCTAAGCGCTCCCTTGTGGAATTCCACTGACGACTTTTGCTGACTTTGAGCTTTTCCCCTCGATTTTAACCTTTTGTGATCTTCCAGACAAAAATTCCTTTATCCAGCAGTGTACTTCCCCTTGGATACCAATAGCCCTATAACTTTTTCAATAGCCTTTTATGCGGCACTTTGTCAAAGGCCTTTCGAAAATCTAGGTAAATAATATCTATACCTTCATTTGAATCTAGGGCTGCTGTTAGTTCTTCTATAAGTTCGAGAAGTTTTGTAGAACATGATCTTCCTTTTATAAATCCATGCTGAACAGCTGAGAATAAGTTGTTTACCTCCATTTGGTTTACAATTTCATCTCTAATTAATTTTTCAAACAATTTAGCTGGTACTGATGTTAAAGATATTGGTCTGTAGTTTTCTGCTTTGGTTTTCTTTCCACTTTTAAAGATGGCAGTAATATTCCCTTTTTACCATATACCGATATTGGGTATCTGGCTAGTTTCCATAGACTTTTGAAAAATAATTTCAAGAGATTCTAAAAGTGAGTCCTTACATTCCTTTATAAGTTTTGGGTGAATTTGGTCTGGACCCTGGGATTTGGATGCCTTCAAATTATCAAAAGTAAAAAGTATGCAAAGACCAGGAACTGAAACAATCAAAATCCAAATCCAGCCCTCAAACCATAGTTGGAAACAACTAAGATTACAAATAATCAAGATACAGAGAACATATGGCCAACCGAGTGAGCAGCTTGTTCCCAAAAGGTGGCCACTCAGCAACTCAATACTCTTTGAAATTATGTCTGCATTTACATCTACACTGATCAAGGGTTCTGCAAAAGTTCTTCCATCAAAGTCTGGCAAAGCTTCTGACCCCTCCATTTCGCAAACACTGGCAAAATAACTGTTCAGTATTTCTGCTTTTTCCTGGTTATCGTTTGTGAAATTACCATCTGGTAATTCCAATTGACCAATAATTGATTTTGTCTTGATCTTGGAGCGAACATAGCTCCAGAAGAGCTTGCTGTCTGTTTTTATCTTGGCGGCTAAGTCCTTTTCATAGTTATATTTAGATCTACGTAAGTCAGAAATTACTTCGTTTCTAACCATTTTGTACTGAGTATAATTTTGATCTGTTTTGTTATGTAAAAATTTCTGCCATTGTGTGTGTTTTTTCTTTATTGCTGCTAAAAATTCTTTAGATTTAAACATTGTCTATATTTCAGTTTTAATTTCAATACTTAAACTTGTACATGGTTTCTACAACAGGCTCACCAAACTTCCATCGGACAGACTGTTGCATAAGTTATATCAAACAGACAAGTAACTGTTTTTAAAAGGAAGTAATTCATGACTTACAAGTATCAAATACACTGAAAAGTTCTAAAATGTATGAGAACTAGAAGGATGTAATAAAGATGCTTTCATTAAAATCTTAAAAAGTTTTTTACAGAAATAAAATAGAGAAAAACTTAGAACATATAAAAAGTCTTCTGACAGTAAACTTGAACTTTTAGCATCCTTTATGATAACTTTAATATACCATGATATTTAAACATGAATTTAAGTAAAGCTAAGCGGTCTTTGATTTCAAGGCTTAGATTAAGCTGTCACAGCCTTAATATAGAAACGTTGCGTTATAGTAGACCTAAAGTTCCAAGAGATAAGAGATTTTGCCCTTTTTGCCCTGATATGGTAGAGTCAGAAGAACATTTTATGTTGCACTGCCCAAAGTATGATTCATTACGTAATAAGAGCAAGTTCATAACAGAGGATGTGCAAAATCTTGGTAAAGGAATTGCTGCAATTCAGCACCTACTCAACCCCAAAACCAAACAACATTATAAAAGTACTGTTCACTTTATCGAGGATGCTTTAAAGGCATAAGTAAATGTTAGTTTATATGTATATTGTATTTTACTGAAAACGAGAATGTAAGCTTGTTACAAAGAAATAATGTACTGGTCATAAAATCAGATTTATCCTGCTCTATTAACCTTTTTGTCAAATGGAATATTCCATTGTTATTAATTTGACGAGCCCATTTTTAATTTAATGGGTATCAGGTGAAATATTTCAGTTATTCTTTTTTGGACAGTGTGGACACTGATCAGATGATGCATGCAATCAGCAACATCTGATCTGGGTCTTCACTGTTTGCATACTTCCCAATATGGGAAGCTAGGCACTAAATGGTTAAACACATTATATATGATTATACGCAATAAATTTTGGAGGGACTATAAATAAGAACTTATAGCTCAATCAGTAGGTCATATTTGTTCATTCTTATAATTCTTTGTGGTAGTAAATTTAGGGAACTCCTGGTCATGTCCCCTGGGAACCTGGTCTGGCGTGGTTCGGACTGAGCGTTGTTTGAGAGGGGGGGGGGAGTGTCTGGAGCAGATATTGGATGCACTGCTCTAGACACTGCCCTGACTTCCTTTCTTTCTCATATATCCTGACCGACCAGGGTATATGGCCAGAACATCCCAGCCCTTAAATCCAGCGGACACAGGGCGTCTCGGTGGCCTCGCACTGGCGTCAATGGGACGTCAGTGGGACGTCACTGCAACGTCATGTGCCTGCTGGTAAGGTAAATGTGATACGATCATTGTCTTGTTTCTATGACGTGTTGTAGATGCGCTAAAATGTATTTGGCAATCTGAATAAAGAATTGAAATTGAAATTGAATTTACATATGGATTTTTCCTATCAGGCCCACTGGAAACCTTACTCTCTGGTACATGTTCTTCTACTAATTTGATAAGTTTCTCTGTAAGTATTTCCCAGGTAACTCATAACAAAATAATTCACCCCTGGTATGTGACAGTTTGGAACACAGGGTTTGCATCCTATGATACCAGTGTGCCAATAACGGATGCTATAATGTACTGCTGCATTACTTTGGCGTAAACATAGACCCTTTACTAGCCATGGACCCGTGTACTTGAAGCCATGGACCCTTGTTCTTGAAGATGTGGACCCTTGTAAATGGTAATAATTGTTGATGGAAAGATATGCAAGAACTGTTTAACTTTTGGGCAAATTCTATCAAAAATAACTGAGATATGCCCCTTGTTTGAATTTGGCATTTTCTCAACTTCTGCATAACTCAGTCCCACTGGCATTATCCTTTAATAATGCCTGGTAGTCTTAGAGCTACACTTGAGTTCACGCATGAACTAAAGGATGATATTTTGCGACTTTGTGAGGAGTGGACTCACAGAAAATGTTTGAAATGAAAGTAGCTGAATATAACAGGCTGTCAAATTAAGATGAAAACTTTTATTGCACCCCCCCCCCACCCCCTCTCATGTATTGAAAGACTGTCGACATTTAAAGACTCTAACTTTGACCAGGGAAACAGTCGACAACTTAGAGATTTAGTTTAATTTTGATTTCTATGTTCCTGCGATATTACACTAATATGAGCTAGGAATCTTCCACGCAAACCCCGGAACAACTAAGTGTCTGATCAATCAAGGGCTCGACCGCAATCTGGTTAACACCCCGCCCCGCCACCCCCAGCACGATTTATTGCCAACTCAAGTTCTTCAACTCCTACTGAACTTCCTTAATTATTAGCTTCTTGACTCACTGTTGTCAAAAATAATTGCTATAAGATACTGTGAGAAAGTTTATTAAAGGTTTATAAAAGTTTATTTTGGTGTACTTAAAATTCTGGTGAGGTGATAAATAAATTGAAGTTGTGAGGATTCTGTGAAAACAGTTTGTCAACTTATGAGGTTTATACATTCTATACCACTTTGCCACATAATTTGATCATAGAAAAACTTATAGATTTAATTCAATGGCTTTCCAAAGGGAATGCCTTTTCTTGCTTGTAACGAAAGAAACGCTTACTTTACTTACTCGTATGAACACCAAAACCGATATAAACCTTATTCATGTCAAAATACGTACGAAGCCTTATCATGCGAACCGAACAACCAACTAAATGTTTTGTACCACTTCAGAAACTGAGGG